>OX030930.1:11793546-13043546 GCA_943735885.1 Stelis phaeoptera
AATGCGGGAAGTGTATAATATTATCACAAGTTTGGCAGCATCTTCTTCGTAATTATATATTCTGGGTCGATCTTACAATATAACGTATTTATAAAACCTTCATCAATCTAGTAACTTAATATCGTTCTACGTAACACTGTCTTACGTTAACCCTTTACCTACTGGATACCATTGGTTGTTGGTTGAAAACCGATTAATAAGTCTTTGATAATTATTATTATCTAGTTTTAACACAGTTGTAATAACGAGAGTCATGTGTGCTCTAATTAACACGAAAATTCGTCTGTCACAAAATATTTATTCTTTATAAGTTAACCAAAAATGAAATAATTTATCTTTAAACTTTCCATATCGTTTGTATACTCTATTTTTTAGATTATACATCTGAATACGATTTTCGGCTGTTTCAAAGCGTATAAAATAAATACCCTCTAAAAGTATCCCCTAATCTTTAATTAAGTTATCAAGCGATAGTGCTTGTTTATTTCATGTCAGAACTGTAAGCAATATTTTAAGACTTTGACGACTGATACGCGTCACAAAAGCTCCCCAATGATAATTTTCTTAGCAATCTACGTTTCGATACGGAGAGAAACATAAAATTACATATTTGCCACGCGATGCGCTAAAATATACAGCCGTCAAAGCGTTAAATATATCGTTAAACATAAAACAAGGTGGAGTTTACGAAAAGTTTTATTCATGCAACGAACACAAAGGTTGTCTTTAGAACGGGAATCCTTCTCACTGAGTACATTCGGAGCAGATTCGTCGGTAGGTTGGTGAATGGTGTTCCTAAATTCCCCGAGGGTGTGGAGGACCGTAAAACGCTCGTAAAATTCACGACGGCGGTGGTGGCAAACGGGTCCTTGCTACCGTAGCCCGACAAATCGTGGGTAAACCGTTCGAAAAAGGGGGACAGAGAAACGGGAAGCCCCCGTTTGCTCGTTGGCGAAAAGTCGTCGTTTCGTTTGATTCTCCTCTTTACTCACCATTCAAATATTGGCACAATACGCGTCGCCCGTCAACCGCGACCGTGTCCGACACACATTTATCAAACCCTTTTGTCATCGTTTGACAAAGATGTTCTTACGTCGTCACGGAACCGTGAAGCTCGTAAATCGCACGCGATCCAACTGCACAGGTCGTAACGCAGTCGCATCTGGTGGGTTTCATTTTTAAAAAGCTCTCCTCGAAATGATGAATTTCAATGAAATCGTTCTTAACAGTCATCTCTCTTTGGCCCCGTTTCGCCGCGACATCTCTTTTGATTTCTTTCACGGATCAACTGATCGACGACAGGGGAATCGGACAACGAGTTCGTTCGTTCGGATTATTTTTTTTTTAATGTGAACGATACGAATCAATCTTTCGAGAGAATTATCCGTGGTATAGATAGTGATTGCAATCGAACAGATTGTGAACTTTTAGATTGATTTCTGAAGCTGAATACTTTGTTATTTGAAATGTAGTACGATTTATAGGCTCGTTCTACTTACACCTGTGGTATAACATAATAATTACTATAATTTCGAATCTTGACTCCCTTGATTCCGAATCCAAGATTAAAAAGTGCTTACTCTATAATAAATTTTAATGTATTTATATAGTTACTTTGATATACATTTTAATTTATTTGCCCAATAATTTATTTAAATTTAGCTCGAAACTTAATTAACTGGATTACAATCGGAAGGTTCATCATTAATTTAAACTTCAAAATCATGGGGTTTGTATCATGGTTACAGTTTCTTATTATTCTCCGTTTTTATAATTACACAAATCCTCAATTAAAATTGTTGGTAAAAAGTAAGCTAAACTCATTTCTTTTTGTAGTAGAAAAGAATGTATTGATTTTTTTTTGTTACTGTGTATTTATGATATGTGTATAATTAAAATACGGTGCATAGAAATATCAGTAGTGTTTTTCATCGAATCATTAAAGAGATTCTTTCGCGAAAATAAAGGAGAAATACGTTCTACTACGATAATTGCAAATAATATGTGAACATCGGTAATGATTCGTGATACGGGAGGTCGTTAATGAGGAAGAAATACTGTTAATATTATCCGTAATAATTTGTCCACCATTTATGCGTGTTTGTCGTGCCGGATTTCCGTAAACGATATCATTATCTGCAATGTAACAATATTGAAATGGTCGATGGAAATCAATATAAATGTAATAACCGATTTTCATTCGCAATTAATATTAATGATATTTGACTAGATTGTATTCGTGAAATTGGAGAATAGTATGGTAACAAATTTTTGTCATAATTAGTAGAATAGAGAGAAAAAAAACCAAGGTGAAAGAAGTATAAACGATAATTTAAAAATTCACTACACGAAATTTTTCTTCGAGATATTTTGCTCGTCGCGAAACCGTTTTAAAAGATGGTGTTGGAGGGTTGAAAACGCTCGAAAATCTATCTCCGTGAATTCCGTTCGGTCTCTACAAAAGTTCTGTGTATTATCAATTTTCTTCTCTACTTCAAACCCTTCAATTTTCTTTCTCGAATCATTCACTTCGATAACTTTCCTATTTATTACTCAGTTCCCATTGTAAGCAAAAGAAGGAAACATTTTCAGTAAACACCTTATCTTGATTTCGATGATAATTTTATACGCTATTGCGTAACAAAATTTCACACAAACATTTGAACCCTGTTCATTTTTTATCGGTGTTATTTTAAGCTATAATCGCCAGGGATCTTCAAATTCAAAATATCAGATTTTAAGACTTAATGTTAAATAAATATATTTCTTAAATAAAATAAATCTACAAAAAGTTAGTTGAATATTTTAAATAATTTATCTATGATTTTTGTTACATGAATCGATAATTTCAAATTTTTTTATTATTTTTGGAAGAAGTTACGTATTCAAGGACCCAGAATTCTTTTACCTATCTGATTAGGAATATTCCTATTAGATATTTGAAATTATATACAATAGAATCAATAAAATATTTTAAAGTAGTAGTAAAATATTGTTTCAAGATAAAAGTACGAATTAATGAAATGTTTGACAGCTTTCATGTGACAGTCAACGCGTGAAAGTGTCTCTTGTATATTATGAATAACATTTGAGCGAAATTTTGTATCAAAATCGTGACGGAGAAGAAAGAAGACTGACTATACATCTTGGGCACGATCGTCCCGACATGAATATAATGATACTGTCGATGAATAAGCATCACGAAGAAGTTGTACAAACATTTTACAATGAAACGAGCTCATTAACCGTTCTGCTACAGTAACTGGTTCCCAGTCAGGTATAGCTAGCAGAGACAATCACGTGAAACAGGAACGTGAACGCGTAGTGGAGCGGAAAGTCGGATGATCACGGAACTTTATAATAAGCGAGAAAACTTTTCATATTTCGTTGGCCGGGAATACGTCAAGATATATCGCGTCCAGTTTATAACTATTTCCCTCTTATTATTTTTCTTTTCTACCTCTTCTACCATTTTTTTTTCACCTTCGTCGGAGTTCTTCTCGCTTCGTTCTTTCTTTTCCTTTTCTTTTGTTTTTGCAACGCAATTCGTGCCTGGCTGCAATTCGATTCGATCTCAACGGTCGAGCAGAAACAATTAAATTCCATTCGCATCACTTTGCAACGAGGCGAGCTGTTGTGTAACGCTCGGGCTCGATAATTTGAGATAATTAAAATTGATGAGGGAGAAAGAAGTCGTAGCTCGCGTTCGCGAACGAATAATTGAATGTTTATTGTAGTTCAGTATCTGTTCATGAATATATCGATATTGGATTGTTTAACATTGGTACACATCGTGTAACAGTATTTCAGAAGAACAAACCAAATTCTTTGCTCTCGAGTCGTGCAAGCTCTTTCTGTTAAGCGACTTGAAACGACTTTGTGTCGATAGAAAATTGCGCAGAAAATTCTCTACGAGAGATATGCTTTTGTTCGGCGAAACAATGAGATCACAAAATGTTTGACTTTTCGAAAGCAACGAACAATACCGTCGATTTCTTTCGCTAGATAACGTCAATAATCTTACATTCTTCTGTTCGATATCGGGTACAGTTTCTTTCAAAATAAAAGTCACGAGTAAATAGTTAATTAACGGTAGAGCTATTGACGTTCAGTGTATCGTAAATTCTAAGTTAAACATAAATCAGAAAACAAAATAATGAAGGCATAAAATGTAAACTTACATATTCAATAATTCTTTACCTTAGCGAAAGCCAATTGACATTTCTACAAAAGCGTTTTAATAAACATTGAAATTTAAAATAAGAAATCCGAAGCATGTCATTTTGACCCATTTGGTAGTTTTAGTGTTAAATATTGAATTGAAATTAATCGAATGATACAACTGAAACTGAACAAGATTTATAATGAACCCTCGAGTAATTAAAATTCGATTAAAGTTCAATTACTTATTGTTAGTAAAACGATCCGCGAAGGCTGTTCTATACACCTGCGGCAAATATCAGTACGCTTTTGTTGTTTCGAACAATTCGTCATATTGTGCTTTCTATTTCGAAATATATTAAACCTTTTAATAACACGGTACAAAAATTATAACACTGTTTTACGATCTAATTAATTTGGGCAGGCATGGATGTTTATATCGCACTCAAAAGTTTCGCATAACACGGTCTTCGTACGACACAGAACGAATGAACCGTGGTATAGGAAGATTGATTGAGAAACAAAGCTTTGAATATTTATAATATTTTATATGCGAATATTTATTCTTCGAGATCGTATATATAGCTTTTTCAGAATGGTTAATTAGAATCTATTGTGCGTCATAATAAGGCCGATCAAGCGTGGCGCTACTACTGCCTCGAATCGCAGTAGTGCAGGTCAACGATGTGTCCGACCAATTCCCGAAAAACCTATTTCGACGCAAAGAGCTGTCGAAAAAACTTATTCGAAACACGTAGCAGCGGAAACTGTTTAACTGGAAGTTTCACAAAAGCGTTCGATGCTATTTTTAATGCCTCAATTTTCAGCGATAGCAGGCGACGTTTCACGTTTCTCGTTCGCTGAATTCGATTCGTATCCGAAGTGTCTGACAAGTTTTTCATTATTAACCTTCGCAGGCTAGGATAATTCAGAAATAGTAATAATTTCGATTGTGTCTAGTGTAAACTTTATATTATTTCTAAACTTTTTTTGTTTAAAAATTCGTGCCCTTAAGTCTTGATTATGATTGACCCGGGTCCCTCGTTCGAGGATTAACCATCGCGATATTTTCACTTCCGAGTTGACGATCATTCGTAGGAAACCGTCGTTTCTTTCTATCCATCCGTCGGATCTGGTCGCAAATTCGTCCGAATAAACATTATTATTTTTTTCCTCGTTTTTCCTTCCTCGCGTTTTCCGTCAAGTGTAGAAGCAACGTATCGTTGTTGCTGGAGCTGATATCAGTGAGCCAAAAACAAATGAAAAGAAAAAAGGAAAAACAAGCGTTACGCGACGTTTATTTGCGGAGCAAACACCGTTCTGGTCGGTTTTCAGTGGACAATGCCAACTGAAATGGGTGAAAACAGAAACCGACTTGTAAACAGTTAAATATTCCCGTGGAACGGTGCAATTTGTCCAGGTAGGATTTTAATTTACGAAAAAAAAAAAAAAAAAAAGCAGGAATACGTTGATTGAAGTGCAATTAAAAGGAAACACGGTGCGAACGAGAAATAAGCAGCGTTCTTCTCGATCAAAAAAAATTGGGGTGAGAGGGTGGTTGCGATATCATTCAAGAGTCGAAGATAAATACGCGATTCAGGAAACGATGTGAAAACGTTCGAGCCAATTAACCGTGGCTCGCATAACGATATGCGACGCGATTTAATAATTCAGTTCACGGTCGATGGGGGGGGGGGGGGGGGGGGTTGTTTCACGGTTCGGCACGTGTTAAGGCTTGTTCACACTGGCTTCGTGCCAACGGATGTGTAGCAGATAGTATACCGGATATCAAACGATACAGTTTGTTGTTGGACACGATGATTTATGTTAACGATAATTAGGGTATACTGGTGACGTGTCGATGATAGGGAAAGAGTTCTTTAAAGTGATCCTAAATCGTGTTATCAAAGCTTTAGTTCTTTCTCAATTTTAACTTGACATGAGAGAAGAAACTTATAATTATTTTTTTGTATCGTTTGCTTGAATGTTTCATTAAAAATGAACTAATTCTTTATATGTCAAGGGGTTGATGTTCTATGGGGGTACCTTGAGATTTCTTTTATTTTTTTTTTTTAATTAAAAAAGGAATAATATCGTAGTGTTGATAATGAAGAATACAGAATAATTTTTCATATATTTTCAAGATAAATAATACAAAACATATGAACTATGTGAAATAGAAACTAGCTATTGAAAATTTCTACTTTTCCTTTCTACCATCTTGGAAAATGGAATGAAAATTAGTTCTAAGGGTTTCTGTAACCTTGAATCGTTTCTCAGTCTGAGCATTGACATTTTTGCAACCGAATAACAGTGTTTAATTAACTGATTTCTGGTAATTTGCCTTACAAGGAGAATCGAGCCGAAACAGTATGCTGAGTTGTCATTTTGTATCATCGGTAATATGTATTTTGAAATTGCAATTTTAATATTGATGAGGGAGTAATCGATTGAAAATTGAATGGGAACTTGATTGCATGCAGTGCAAACATAGGATTTTAGTTGTGGAACGTTAACGGGAGTTGTTAAAATTTCTACGAACTCAACTAACCTTTTTATATTTCCTTCAGTAAAACTTTAAGTATCAAAGTGGATCAACTATAGAAAGGTTGACAAACAATTATTCCTACAATGATGGCGTTTTGAAAGCTTTCTCGTTAATCACCTCGCTAATCATATTCACCCGTTCAAGCAATTATCCGCTCGAGCCGTGTCTCGCGAGTTACGATCGTTCGCCTATTTAGTTTCGTCGATACAAAAGGCAGCCAGACACGCTTCGAGCGGAACGAACGAGCTCAGAACGTAGCTCGCTTTGCAGGCTTTGCACGCTTCGCACGCCCGTCAAAGACATTGAAAAATTTAATCGTTTACCGCTGTCAGGTGTTCTTCGATCGGACGTCTCTCCCTTCGATTTCGAAACGAATTTGACGCGTATTCTTCTTTGTTTTTCATGAATCGGATCGGATTGGATCGGTTCGATTCGAACGTTTGGCAACGCTTTGAGGGGTTTTCTAAATGACTGCGCACGAAGCATCCAGCGGATTTTCGTTTCAGCAATTCGAAAAGGCCCACCATCGAGAAGTAGAAGTGCCGATGAAAATCGTTAACAGTTAGGGACGTATCGATATCTAAACAAAAGCATCGACATCGAATCAATCGTCGTTTTAGCTCCATAAAAAATCAAAACGCATATAAATATCGACTCTCTATACAGTGATTGCCTCTTTCGATAAAAATGCAGCTTTAATATTCTAAATAACTTTGAGATAGAGTCACTGATGAGTTCAACACCGTAAGTAATCTTTATAATCGTTAAGGAAATTAATTCCCCCGTCCGATCCCATGGCGAAAAATTGAATAATTCATACACGGTTTCACCAGTTGAAATTTCCCATTTCAGAGGGGAAATTTTGTAATTTTCAGCAATGATAAACGTGAGCTGCGATGTCTAGGAAATGGAAGTTCATTCAGTGGAGATGGAAGTTCAGCAAGTTCGTTTCACGTTGTTATTAAATTTTTGTTCTTATTTCACCTTTTCAATTTCGAATTTCGTTCTTGGTCCGTGTTTGTCAGTTAATTTCATTTCGTGTTCCCCGAATTTTTCATCGAGCAACGAACATACGATTTCATCATGTACCTTTCAATCTCCTATTTGAGTTCGTAATTAAATGTCGTTGTTCAGCTCCACGGTGCACGGTTCATTCGGTCGATTCCGTTCTGTATAATTTAATATCTCGATTTTCCTTAATTTAGTTCTATTCATTCTATGATTCTTAAAGCCTTTTTCAAGAATTTCTTACATCAGGGGAATTAATGCCAGACAGAACTGTAATTTTCTGTCAAAATCTTCGATTGTTGAGGAATTGGGTTGTGAAATGGTTTACAAATGATTTCCTTTCTTGGTAAAAATAATTACAAGAAACTTCGATGGAAATCGGCGTAGCCGTGTCACGTATAAACATTTATCCACTCGAACGGTGGGAAACAATGAAAACTGTTGACGCAGAAAAACGTGATTGGGACCTAGGACACGCGGCTTAATTATTTTGCATTTCTTTCCTATAATTCACCCTATATCGCCTCCCTTTCCGGTTCGAACTTTCATGTATCTCGGGTCACTGATTGCGAGTGGTGCACACAGAGGCTCCTCGTACACCCGTGCCAAAAACTGCATTTCACCCACTGCTTTCAACGCCGAATCTGCGAACCTTTCATGAGCGCACACCGTGTGCAGGATGTTTCGTAATACGTGGATAGAAATTTTGGAGGAGAATTTATGGAAAATACCGAAAGGAAACTGTTTCGATGTTCATAATTATTCTGGAGTGTGTTTCACTTCGATTGACGTTGAATTAATTGTAACTTCGCAGAAAACCAATTGTACCCAATTTTGTTTAATAGTATTATCTAATACCTAGTATTTTTAATTAAGCAAGCGATAGAATTCTTAATAATGTTTCTATGGAAATGTTAAATCTTACTTTTTGAATATATAAAAATTATCCATTTGGAAATTAGGGTACCTAATTTTAATCGAATCATTCTTATCATTCCTCTCCTTACATCATCCCCCATTCAAAATTTAAATGTCGTCCACTCGAATTTGCCGTACGATTAACAGCGACGATGAACTTTTGAATTTATAGCTTGGTCGAAGTATCGATCAGCTGTAGGGTACTTGGATTAGCCTGAAACGGAAGTGTACGTTTCTAGGGGATACTGTTAACCCTTTATGTACACGTGTAACTTTCAGGCAACGCATTAAATTTCTATCGAAACTACGAAATCGTTTTTCTTGCAACGGTTTCATTGATGAGGGAGTAATTTAAATCGGATTACATTGAATTTTTTGATTGTGGAGGCCTGAAGATCATATGAAGTACAACTTGATTCTTCTAAACGGAAACGTCTACTTTTTGTTGTGGTATTACATTCGCAGGAAAAAAGTACGAAACTTTTGCCCCAATAATTTTTTTCGTTAGTCATTAACTTTCCAAGATAAAACACTAAATAATTAAAAGAATAACTTTGGAAAAAGGAGTTATAAGAAAGATTGTATTTATAATCGTTCCATGATTTTCAACAAACATTTTTATTTATTATTTAAGAAGATGTTTAAAGTGTTGACCACCAACTTCAATACCCTGTACCCATAGTCGGTATATCTTGATATCCTTTGTCTTTGTCCTTATAACTCCTTTTTCCCCGATTTATTCCTATAATTGTTTAATGATTTATCTTGAAAAGTTTATTACTAACGAAAAACTAATTGTGTTATAGAAGGTTAATAAGGTAGCACCAATATCGTATTATTAGACACGGATAATAAGTCAACGCTACTACCACTATGAGTTACCCGAGAGATATGTGTTCTGTTCGTTTAAACATCCTTTTGTCTACCCAAAGCCATTTCTCTCGGTTCGCCGGCGGAGTTCTTTGTCGTGTTCCGGTTTCGCAATTAATTCGACCGGAGCTGATTTGTTTGAATTAACCGGTGTGTTTAAAAGGAAAAACACGGTGTGCAGCGACGGGCAAAGTATCGTTAGAACGGACGCAGAGAAAATCAACGGAAGCCAAGTTCTTCGAAACGCATTGCTACCTTTATTCTTTTTCATTGAATACGAGCCGAAAGATCGTTGTACGGCAAATAGCTGGTGAAATCGTAGCTATTCCGTGAGCTGGAATCATTCGAAGCTTTCTAGCTCGTTTACTGAGCTAATTCTTCTTTTCTGCTGGTATTTCGACTGCTGCGATATTAGGTTATTGCAAACTGAAAGAACGGTTTCGGGACGTGGAAGGTTCAATGCAATTTGATGACATAAAAGTTTCGCAAAATGGAATTTACGGTATACTAATTTGATGTTTGAGATTCGATGAATACAACTACACGAAAGTTTCTTTAATATTCTTGACCCTCGAATGATCCATACTTGCGAAATATGTATAATGATGCCTTGAATAAAATTAAGTTATTTATATTTCCTTCGTATACTAAAAATCCAGTATTCAAAGAGGTACTATAAAATTTAGAAAATATGAATTGAGACAGATTTAAAATTAAATTTAAATTCTAAATTATATTCTTACTTGCTATACTAAATTAAATTTGTAGCGTATGTTAACGTAGTTGAGCTAATTTAACCAATCGGTGCATTGGTATTACAGAATAAATACTGTAGCTTTGAGCATATATTTATCAGGTTTCACACTACGCGTCGGTATAACCTGTTCAGAATTTCAAATTTCAAGTGAAACTGTCGAAATACGAAGTTTAAGCTTCAGGCTGTAGGGCACAGATCTCAATTTAGATGTTGAAGCATAAAGTTAAGAGATCAGAATTCAACACTTGCTACCTTTTAAACGATCAAAGTTCCAGTTTTACGTCGATGTTTCTAGGTTTTTCGTTCGAGATTCGTGCTTTAAGATAAAACAATTTTGAAACCCCGTAATTTTGGTGAAAGCAGAGAAGACCTGCGAGATTAACAACCTTATCGTCGATAATTAGAATTAATTTCGCTTTTAATTAGTATAGTACAAAATCGACTATCACAAATTGTTACGTGGCTTTGAAAAGTTTGATTATGTGTACGATATGTTCAGTCGAGAGTAAAATTTGTGCGAGAAACTGTCTATTGCATTTCATTCAAGTGGACCCTCTGCTGAGAGTGACTGTCGGTTGATTAATATTCATTTTCAGCACAGCGTTTATTCGGTAAAGATATTATCGATAGCTTCCCACGCGTGTTTCACTATGAAATCCATATTTACCTTAACAATTTATAATATATTCCTCCAAATATCAATCCTAATAATCTGTCATATATCCTTCTAAATATTCTTTCGCAGCTGAAGCTCTAATAAAAATACTTGCGAATCGTTTTATTTTTAATCCTTTGGCTAATTTGTTATATTCCAATACAAATAATACTTAAATTCCGTCTTTAAAAATTCCCCGGTAAATTACGTATACATATTTTTATAAAAGCATCGATCAAGCGTGAATCCAATAATTACAATTTTCTAATTTTCTTTGAAAATGAAAAAAAAAAAAATGAATGTGTACAGTATGTCCGTCTTAAGTGTCTACACGTGATTATTTCTATAAGTATTAGAGATACAAAAAAATGTTTCAGATGAAAGTTGTATGATATTATGGGGGACATACCGTGATGGTAATTGTTTGACCTTGAGATAGCGTTGGTGCGTCCTGTGAAGGTCACATTTAATTTTTTAAATGGAACCCTATATTTTTTATTCCATATTCTTATAGCTAATGTTGAGACGTTTTCAAAACACTACTTATGCATGCATTTTACATAAGTCATTGTTGAGTTATTAACTTTCAAAGTTTTCATGCCGCCGGCATAAGCGTTACCCAATGTACACCGCGAGGAGGGTGCTCGGTCGGACTTTGTACATCATGGTGGCTCTAAAAGCCGATTGTGAATCTAGTATCTAGTATCTACTGAAACCTAAGGTGGTTATCCTTCAATATGTTCTCCATCATTAAGAATACATTTCTGTAACCTCTTTTGGAATTGCTTTTCCACTTTTCTTAGCATTTCAAGTGTTACTTCTGCACATGCATTTCGTATCCGTTGACGTAATTCTATTACACTTTCAACTAAGGTGCGATAAACTGTTTGCTTCGAGTACCCCCATAGGAAAAAATAACACGGCGAACAATCTGGGGATCTTGGTGGACATGGTACTGGCCCGCCACGTCCAATCCACTTATTTTGAAAATTTTCGTTTAACCAGTTTTTCACTTCTGCCATGTAATGTGGAGGTGCTCCTTCTTGTTGAAACCACATATTTCTTCTATCTTCCAATTCGATATTTTCCAAAATTTCAGTTAAGTAGGTTTGTAAAAATTGTAAATATTTTTGTCCATTGACACATCCATAAAAAAAATACGGACCTATTAATTTTCTATTAAATATTCCGCACCACACCATCACCGAGTTTCGGTACTGATTATTTTTTTCTGATCTCCAGTGAGGGCGACATGAAAACTTTGAAAGTTAATAACTCAACAATGACTTATGTAAAATGCATGCATAAGTAGTGTTTTGAAAACGTCTCAATATTAGCTACAAGAATATGGAATGAAAAATATAGGGTTCCATTTAAAAAATTAAATGTGACCTTCACAGGACGCACCAACGCTATCTCGAGGTCAAACAATTACCATCACGGTATGTCCCCCATGATACCATACAACTTTCATCTGAAATATTTCTTTGTATCTCTAATACTTATGGAAATAATCACGTGTAGACACTTAAGACGGACATACTGTATATGTTTTGTCTTCGTTTGGCGAAAGAACATTATGCTCATTCCGAATTGTTCTTTGGAAACAGAAATGTATTACGTTGCACGAAGGGACGTTCCCAACGTGTGTAAAACTTGTCCAGTTTTTCCGGAGCTGTGATGAACATAACGAAAACGTGTCAAGAGTATCCACTAAATGAATTATCATACACGAATGGCACAATGAAAATGAACGGTTGAAGAGGTGAAACGTGAAATGAATGGAAATTTTGCAATTACGTCTCGGGCGAAAGTAAACCGTTGAGAAAGATAATTGAATTAAATTGCGGTACCGTGTAACATTTTCGAACAGTTTTATTTTCAACTATGCTGTGGATAAAAGACAAACTTGTACGCGTAATAATCTGTTCCAAACGTACCTTCAACTGTTATTTTGCTTAAAATTCATTTTAGAGTTTCTTGTTTAAAGTTCACATATTTTTAAACAATCATTGGATTCGGTTTGTTAATTAATTAATATGTTGATTACCGTAGGGGGTTATTGGTGATTTGTGCCACGAATTTAATATTAAAGAAATTAAAGAAAATTTTAAGTACTATTATGGTGGTATAGTAGGTATCGTAAGAGTAATTTGTTTCTGAAATTGATGCTATTTCTTTAGATATTAATTTCCAATGTACGACAGTCTTTCGTTTCAAATGAGAGTCTAAATTTTCATTTAAACATCGTGGTGTATACTTTGTAAGGTTCGATCATTCCAAAGCAAATGTAATATTAACTATACACAATAATAGGTGAAAAGGTTAAATTAAAAAATGAAGTGTAAGTGTCCATTCTAAAAGATTACAATTAGAATTTTCCCAAAAGTAGTCGAATTTTCTTTCTAAAACTTACTTTAACAAACAATTTTATCCATTTGAAATTGAAACCAATGATTTAATAGTTTACAAAATACGTGTTACAAATAAAATTCTGTCAATGAATTTATCAGTATCTTACAAAATACACGTTACAAACGAAACTTTGTCGATAAATTGGTCAATAGTTTGGGCAATACGTGTTACAATCGAAATTTTGTTAATAAATTTATTTAGCGTTGAAACGGTGAACGCGTTTCAATGAAAATTGTTATATTAAATTCCCACGAAGACTGGAATTAAACTGAAGGAATGGGTTTATAGATTCGAACACCGCTCGGGCTTACCCTACCAAATTTAATGAAAGGATTAATTAATTCAGTGTGGTCGACAATAGTGGTGACCGAGCTGTTTACCGTGATGGGTCATACGCAAGCAAATCAAGAGGTTAACTACGGCACGTATTGTTCGTTTAACCTCTCACCCTTTCCAATTTCGCTGTTGTGTTACCGCAGTAAATACCGTTGTACTTGAAAATCACTTTTGCAAATATTTCGATGGTTTTCATCGAATCGTACTCCAAACGTATTAAAGTTCGTAACAATTTCAAGTAAAGAATCTTCATTCGTTCATTATCAATCTATGCCATAATTCATTCAGAGATGTAAATATTTTTCTTGAAAGTTTAATTCTTACGTTGAAGAAAAATGCAACAACGGATTTATTCAATATTCCGCAGGTTTAAGTATTTTTATTGAATTTGTTAAAATGGGTTCTTTCTCGATTTTTAAGGAACAAAATTCTCACGCGTAAGACTTTCGATTATCGGACTAGAGAATATTTTGAAATTCCATAAATGAAAATGATGAAATTATCTCTCTTCATGGTCCGTTGTCCGAAGGTTATTTATTTAGGGGATGCACTATCCTAAGGTCTCCAAAATATAGTAGTATAGGCAGTTATCGAATGAGAAGTTTCAGAAGTTAATTTCGAACGAGTTTTTTAAACAATCAGCATCGTATTAATCGAATTAATCCTTTCACTACTAAGGGTAATCATAGCCTTCCGATACAAAACGCATATATTTCGAAACAGCTGTCATACGAAGAAAATTTTGAAATAACGATTAAATATAAAAACACCTATTTTAGGAATCCTACATTGCAATAAAAATTCACCGAACAAACTTATTTCATTCACGTTAAGTTAAACGATTTAATATAGAGGTGGCCGTGAGGAACGGGTTGTAAAAATATTTATTACTCGTTTTAATGCCTTCAACGTCACGTATGAAACTCGAGCAACCTGTAGAACCGTCCATCGTTCGTAACGCTAATCATAATTGAAGATAATGTATCAAGATACATTCAGCAAGGGACAGGATAATCTAAATACGCAGAAATAGTTAGCCTCGCAAATAGCGCGTGATTCTGGTGGATGAGCGTGGAAATGGCGCGGTGAACTTAGCTCTCCCAATATTGTTCCCTGTATCACCTACTTTGGCAAACAGTCGGTGGCTGTTATCACCGGGCCAGTCCTGAATTAATTAATCCTTTCATTAAAGCCGCTGCGGAAGACCACACGGATGCCGATTGTCTGGTTGTAGTCGCTATGTCGCACGGTGAATCGGGTCTGTTGCATTCGTACGAGAATCAGTATCCAGTCGATATGCTGTGGACATCTTTCGTTGGCGACCAATGCGTCTCCTTAGTCGGGAAGCCGAAGTTGTTCTTCATCCAGGTAAGCAATAAACTCTGCGGTTCGACGGAAGAAGTACGAATATCGGTATTTTATCTACCGTTAATCGATTAATAGCCTTTACAATGTTATCGGTTGTTAACTGAAAACTAAATTAGTTAAACGTGGATTATTATATCTTTGTTTAATATACTATTGAAATAATGAAAGCTAGGTACGTTGCAGTTAAAAGAAAATTAACAGCAAGGATTAGTCCAGTAAATTTTGAATTACACCGTTAAGTTATAAAGTAATAGTGCTTATTTTTTTAATTTTGAAACGGTAGATAATGTATTAAGAGATTTAGCTTCAATTAATTTTATGAAATAGAAGATTTTATTGTTTCAAACTTCTTTTCTAACATAAAAAGAGACAATTAAAGCTTGTGCTTTTTGTGTTTCTTTTTATAAATTTTGAGCCATAAGTTGTTTAGTTTATTAGGCAATTAAGTAGCACGATATGATGTTTAAATTGAGTCTGAGCTTTGGGTATGAATTTTAAGATTACATTTTCTTACAATAGAATATTAAATGGTAATATAAGTTTCATTAGGTTTGTATATACTGCGTGTTTGTATAACAGTATCGTTATAGCAGAAATTATTTGAATCGCTTGATTAAATAATAATCGAAATGTTAGCGCTCCGTGTATCCATAAATAAATGTGCAATTCGTACGTCGCTCATGAATTTGCTGCTTTGTACAACATTTTAGCTGGTTCCGTTCGTCTATCGAAAACAGAATGCATTCGTTTGTCGATAATTATTCGTTGACGTTCGCGATACGCGCATAATTATCACAGATACCGTTCAATTTACGGTTAACGAAGATAAATATCTTCTCTGAAAGCAACGTTTCATTTCATTATCACTAAAGACCAAGCTATAACTTTGTCGTTTGTAAAAGATCAGAATTTTCTTTGACGAATAATTGTTCTACAAAATTTCATTCAATGAGGAGAATAATGATAATCATTAGGTTAATTGTTAAAAGGTTCACTGATGTCGTTAAAACTTAAAACGAAAATATTCAAAATTACTCTTTCCCCTTTTTACTCGGGCGGCGCCCCTGGAGGGACATATTCAATTTACCAGAGTATTTTAAAATGTGAAATTTAAGCTTAAAATATAGAAAAGTTATCGAAAGTAATAGCAATAAATAGATTCATAAGCATTTGTAACTCTTTCATCCTAAAACAGTCCATTTGGTTTTTGGAAACATTGCTGGTATAGCAGACTAAATTCGATCGTTTCAAAAAATGCTTCGAGTATCAACAGTTAATAGCGTCAGATAATTAAGAAATGAAAATTCTTAGACAGTTCTTGCCTAATTAGTAAAAATAGCAAATTTATTACAGTACCATTTTTACAACGAGGAAAAAAATTTCTAAGTTTCTAGAATGTCACGTTCTGAAATTTCTAAATTCCTAACAAGTATAATATTTTGGGATTTTTAAGTCCCTAAGAATATAGTATTTCTTTCCTTAATTCTCAATTAAAAAGTAATATTTCTCGCCAACGTATCAACGTCGTTCTACCAACGTATGTGTCCACGTTATAAAAATATATAAAAATGATAAAGATCTTAAACGATTACAAGAAAGCTGAAAATAGCAGCACACAAAGAGGCGATAGTTATCGTCTGTGATTTATTTACGCAACTAAATCTTTATCATAAGTGTGTTTTGGTTTTCCAACTTTTACGATGCTTTCGTTGGCGACGTTTTTTGTGCTGGTACTGTGTCGTTAATTTTGCTTGCGGTTCGTGGGAATGCACAGTTAAAAGCATAGGCGGAGGAAGCTTTATTAATAGAAAGAGGGCACAGTGGTCACGAACCGTGCATGCACAACTTCTACCACCGGGCTCCCTGTTGGTCAATTTTCTGTCAAGAGTGTAACCTCTGGATTCATGAAACATTACATGGTACCAGACATTACTGTCAATACCACGAATCATATTGTTTTCAAACTGTATCGAATTGAAATTAAGTCTTTTTTATGTGTAACTTTTTAAATGATGGAAATGCAGAAAAATATTTCTAGGAAACTTTT
The DNA here is from genome assembly GCA_943735885.1 of Stelis phaeoptera. Taxonomy (NCBI): domain Eukaryota; kingdom Metazoa; phylum Arthropoda; class Insecta; order Hymenoptera; family Megachilidae; genus Stelis; species Stelis phaeoptera. The sequence goes on from OX030930.1 coordinate 11,810,630, forward strand.
TTTTTCAGAAGTTTCAAATTAGTGCTTGCATTATAATAATATAAGTAATTACTTATTTATCTTACTAACAATTTTGCGCACTTTTATTTACGGCAGAATATATTACTTCGTAAATAATATATTTTCGACTTCAGGAGGTTAATGAGTTAACCCATGCACCGTTAAACATTTATTTGGAATATTTTTCTCCGTCTCATATGTTTTCAGAGTCACTTGAATTTATAGTTTGTCCTCCCGCCTCCTTTTAAATTTCAATGAAAAAATCTGAAATTAAAGATGAAATTTAAACTGATACATCATTAAACTGAAGTTCGAATTACGTTATCGGTGGACATATGACCAGTGGAAAATATTATATGTCTTGCGTGTAATTAAAATTGTTTCAAAATGAAATAAAACACTCGTGTAGTTAAATATTTTCGATATTCGAAACGGGTGTAAAAAACTGTTGTGGTATTACGTTATTCGCTCGGCTGGAAGTATGAAACGTTGAAACAACATCGAGACAACAGGATAATGCAAATATTTCGCACGACGATAACGTAAATCTTGATTTCCATTGCGGTGTAATTTTGGGCTGGATCTTTTTCCATTTATCTACTTCAGGATGATCTCTTAAGGATTTGCGACACGAAGCGCATTATCGTGGAAGCGTTGTATTTTTAGTTTCACAGACCGTGAAACGTGCATATATCCTACGGGATAATGGAACTGTTCGCGGGAAGATCGCGTAACCCACCGCAGTAATTAAGATTACCTTGGTCCAGAAACAAAACGAAAAAAATACCTTGTACATTTGAAAGAAAATCATATTTCCATATAAACACATTTATTTCGATTAATTGAAACGAATAACAATTTCTTATAAATATAGGGTGCTCACGCTAATGTCAGGAACAATTTTCCGATCATTCGCAAAAATCTAATAAAAAAAAGAACGATTACCCCATGCCGTACCATTATTTCGGTAGATGCGTCAGACATAGATAAATATTTATTGCCAGGAAACCAGGAAAATTGAAATGTTTTATACAATCTACGTTCAACAATAGTTTATTATCTCAATTATAGTTGGAATTATACTTAAAAGCCAATTAATTGTACTGAAAGTACGAGTCAGATTTGTAACGTTTGAGCTGCAATATGCGTCACGAGTCGGTTTCGTCGAAGTACGGCAATGAGTTAATTCGACAATATTCAAACTTTTACTACTTATTCGCATGTATATACTTTCATTTACAACAGAAAATATCGTCTTGAAATTAATCTATTGTGGACCTTTGGAAACTAACGGATCAACCAAAATTTAGTAATATAATTCCAAAAACAAGTCGCTTTCAGACTTTCGACAGCATTGTTTTTACATCTGTTCCAACCGTTTTAATTATCAAATGCGGCACAAAATGTAGCTTTTCTTTTTTCACAAATATTGTTGCTGTTGAATACAAAGGATTCAGTTGTGTTCGCGGTTTTAATTAACATTGGTCATTTCACGTATGCTTGCTGGTAATATTACCTAGCGATAGACTGGTAACCTGAAGTTAATTAAAACACTGTATTTAACTTTTCTTTCAATCGCGTTCGATGAAAGGCGTAAAGGAAGCTTCATTGTTCAAACCGGTGAACTAGTTCACCGCCACTTGCATTTTCCATACGTTCTGATTGATTACGTACCGACACGTGGAACAATTGTGCCGCGTGTATTAACGATCGGAAACACGGAACAATTTTTGTATCAATTTGCCGTCAGAAATGAAATGGTCGATGCTCGTACAAACACGCGAGGCAACAAACTGTCGGTGAAATTAAAATCGCGAAACAAATTGAGCGAGCTGCGGTTGAGCTTGTTGCGTTTTTGCAGAGCATTAAATATTGTTCATTCAAGTTTCACGGTGAAAATGAAACAGGGCGGGAAAGGACGAAAGGAAGGAGTACGTTTGCAATGAATGGAAGTAATTTTGATATAAAACGCAGAACGAAACTATCAAACGAACTTCCTATTGGATAGAATTTACGGTCTAAGGGGAAAATATATTACCGTAAAATTCGTGGAGATTATTTTAATCTTTGGACTGTTAACACTCTTGACACAGTAACAATTTTAATCTAATTTTGAAGTTTATTTCATTTTCCAAGCTTTCGACCACTCTGCCAGATATTGGTTTCAAATATGCAACATTTTCTTGTTTAGCGAAATTTAGAAGCAATCAAAATAACGTGATAGATCCGTTCGTGCTGCACGAGGGTTCTCCAAGTTTTTAATTCATGTAAAAAAAAGCGTTCTACTGTAGTTTTTGCATCGTGTTATATAAAAATCAAATTTTCAGAGTTCTTTGACGTTTTCATTGACCGTCTTATACTTTGTCATATTGTTAGACTTCGTTAATTTGAAATCTTTACCATAGAAGGTAAGATGGAAATACGTTCATTATTTCCTTTTGCCGAGGAAAGCTACCCGTTACAAGAAATTAATCCTTATCCACAAAGAGTTCAGAGTTCGACGATAGGGGACAAGTGATAACAAAGGGAACAAGCTCGTTTTCTAGAGTTGGAAGAACCACTAACGCGCTGGTTTTCCGGTTCTTCGCGAAGAGTGAAGAGGCGGTACGCCAACGGAAGTGGAAAAGACGACATAGTTAATTATCCGTGCGGCGTTCCAAAGGGACATGAAAGAGTTTTATAGTTGACGAGGTTACTTCTCAACTCGTTTAACAAGCTCTTGAGTACGTGCTACGTTGGATACGTATCGTGCATCACGTTAAGCCGCGAAATGTTGCTGGCGAACGTGACGACGTATGCGATAAATATTTGAAAACAAGAAAATACGATTTGAATACGATACGATGAAAAATTAACGCGAATCGAGTAATCGAAGAATTTATCGCATTTCACTGTATATTGATCTAATAATTCAATTCATTCGAAAGCAAAGAAAATAATTTCCAAGAAAATAAAATTCCTTTCTATTCTTTTCGATACTATTTTCCAAGCTCTGTGTCCCGTTAATTTTACCATAGATTATAATGTCAATGATGTGAGAATTATATAAAAGATGGTATACGTATGCGGCACAGATTTTGTTCGGAATTATTTATCGAGTTGAATTGAACGCAGAAATGAAACGTCGGGGTGTGAAAATTTTACCGGTCACTCATGTATGCCCTTTTCTTTTCGCCCTTTTGCAGGCATGCCGTGGAACGCAACTGGACAATCCGATGCAAGTTGTTCACGAGACAGATAGCGTGGGCGCTTACACGATTCCTACTCATGCAGACATTATGGTCGCGTTTTCCACTTACGACGGTAAGTAGATGCATGCAAACACATTCGTACGTCTTTATCATATACATGTGCCCATATGCATACACACACGCTATTCGCAAATGCATTGCGTGGACGTTTCTGTTCTCCGCGTGAAAAATCTTATTTCACGAATGGGGATGTATTAGATTGTTACATATGAAATGTCCGGTTTATAATGGCGATTTTAAATAAACATACATTTTTTATATTAAACGTTAATAATTAAAATAGGAATTATTGAAATCTATACATTTTTTTTTTCAAGAAATTACAAGTATTCTAACTTTCGTTTCGTAAATTTTTGGAAAAATTACGATTATTCGTGCTTCATAGAAATCTAAGAAAGACACGTTTAAACATGTGAATATTAAAAAAAATTTCTATGACAATTTATCACAATAAATCATAGTCTTATTTGAAAATAAGAATCGTTGGAATCTGTACATTTTCTTCAACGAATCGCAAAAATCATGTTTATACATATTTCATAAAAACTTGAAAAGGATGCGTCAAAATAGATAAATATTGAAAAATTAAAATTACCTTTGAAAGAGGAGATTCTAAGCTTCGAATCGATGTATAAAACATCTCAAAGATACGAATGTTTATCGAATAAGCAGATTTAAAATTGACGAAACAAAATCGGACATTTCATATGTAACAATTTAATACAAGAGTGCTCAAGCTCAACTATACAACGACCGACCGGAAAATCCGTGAAATGTTTGTTTTCGTTTTTCCAACCGTTTGATGAGATTGTTACTCGAATTCGCGTTTCAACAAGTGCTCGATGTTCTTGTCAGGCACAAAAACGTATAATTTGCGTGGTCATTGTGTTACAAACAATATTTTTAATGTTTAACAGAAAATGAGACGTGGTGATTATAAAATTGTTTCCAAATTTTTAAGATATCAAATGTTGACCAAAGTATATAATATATGATATGTGATATACTTGTCTTTAATTGAAATAATTTTAATTTCCACTTTTAGGTTTTTCAGTTTTTGCAAACATAGTATTTAGAGTTTTCAAAGTTTCTACAAATATTGTATTCCTTTTTTTAATTTCTATTAAAAAAATATGGCTATAAAATTCAAGTGTCTCGTGATTGTGATACGTGATTAACAGAAATGTCTCAGAGTAATACGACCCAGTGCTCTTGTAACGCGAAGAAATCGGAACTGAAACGAATTTCGCACCTTTTGGCTGAAATCAATAGGTGGTAGGGTGTTTCCGTTGAAAAGAATAGCGAACGGTAGTCTGTAATTTATTAGCTGAAAAGGGGTGGACGACTAGTCGACGCTCGGGACATAATTTAATTAAGCCGGGAAATTTGTTTCGTGGAAATTAATTGAAGGCTCGACGTTCGACAATGTCGGCTAATTATCATCGCATGGGGTGTGTAATTGAAAAGCTGGCCTCGTTACAATTGTCTCGTTGAAAATTCACGAATTTTACGTCAATCCCGTGGTTAAATATTTGTTGCTTTATTCATTTTTCTGTTAAAAAGTACAATGAAATCAGGGCATTTTCTTAAAAAAAGTGGAGGCCATTCTTCTATAGAATACATTATTTCGGAGAAACTTCTGTTTTAACCTCATTGATGATTTTTATTGAAAAGTGAGCGGGATTAGGCAAGATGAATTATAAAAGAATTGCAAACAATATCAAAATATTACCCGCTCTGTTTCCCCAACTTCTTCCTCATTTTTCTATCAAACATATAATACTGTTAGTGTAGAAATTTGTTAGTTGTTTTTGCATTCAAACATTCTTTCACTCTGATATTCTTTTTCACTTAAAAATTTCAACAAATTTAACAATTTCTTCCCTTCTTAACAATTTCAATAAATTTAGATAAAAGTCTATCTCCTCACTGATGATAACGAAAGAAAAATGGCATTCAAACTATCCAAATATTTTTACGAATCATTTATTTGCCACAAAATATTAAATTACGGTAGCAAAATATCATTTTGTCGACAATCGCTTAATAACTTGAGAATGAAAGGATTAATTCATTAAAATTGCCTTTAAATAGTTCTTTTCTACTAATAATTAATTTGGGAATATCCCTCGAACAACATACATACAAACTTCCCCGAACATTCGGAGCGACTTAATATCCAAGGGACAGATTTATTGTCGTCCCGTCGCGGATATCATTGACTCGTGTCACTGTTCGAGCATCGATCTCCGTCGCATCATCGAATCGACAGAGTAAAATATCGAATAGCACGTCATTTCGTATCTTTAGGTGGTTGATTAGCGTTACGGTATAATTAATGTGGATAATTGACACGGTGGTATTTCAATCGAAATCAGTCGTGAATCTGTTACACGTACTCGTTGGAAAGCGATCGGAATTGTAATTAATACAGCGATTATAACGTCACGTTCTTGATCCTTCGTAAATTGCATCGTGTTACGCACAGAACGGAGTTCCTGTAACACGAAGACGAAAAACATCGAAAGAATCTTATTGTTCGAAAGTGTCATAAGAGCATTATAATTGTTATATATTTTTTAATCGAATTCAGAAGTCGACGCCAGTGGATTTATTTATTTCGTGAAGTAATGACAAACACTCAGGTGCGTGTCAATCTTGTCCAATCGACGCATGGAGAAGGTCTTGGATTTTCGTGGCGGCATATTGAAACGTAAATCCAAGCGCGAACGTGCACGCCGTGTGTGAAAATACTTTACCGAAAATAATGGACGTTATTCGAGGTGAAATCGCGGCATTTAAACACAGAGAATCAGGAAATGGAGTGGCGAGGGAGTTGAACAAATATCTTCAATGTTTGATCAGTGTACACGCAGTTTCGTTTATACCGTTGCTCGATGCGCCGCGCCGGTGTGTTTTCAGCTTGCAAACGTGATAATAGCCAATCGGACTGCTAACGAAATTATTTGATAACACTGTCGGGCTTTTCCGTGGCGAAGAACCATACGCGTTCTATCTGTATTGTACGAGAGGAGAACTCGCGTTTTCAACCTTTGTAAATTTTATAACACCGTAGATACGTTCGGTTATACAAATATTTCCAATTGTCCGTGAGGGACTGCAAAGCGCGTTGAATCATTGCAATCGGCACAAAATCAGCCATTGACGATCGATCCGAAACTACGTACAGAACCCGTCAAAAGTTCAGTGCTTGTAACAGGTGACCAAATTGTTTTTCTTTCATGGTCAATCCGGTATCGATATTTTTCGTTTCGGCGATTTCTTATTTAACTCTTTCGTCGTCAATAAGCGATTTGATCAATTATGCTGGGAACGCGTGGTCGTTTATTGACTTTTATTTATTTTATCGAGATTGAGTCGATGAAACAAGTACGTAGAATATTTATGTTTCGTTCGTTCGTATCAGACGCATAGTAAATACCGTTTACCACCTCTAATTTTGCCATTCTTATGTACATAAATCATCACATATAGATAAGAAATGGATGTATTAGCATTTATACAACTTTTCTTTTTGTCTTTTTTTGTTTTGCGATTAGACAGACACATTTGTGAATATATACCAGTAGCTAAAGTCTAAAGGGTTAATAACACGATGAAAATTTATATCTGTCCTAATTACTGGGGAACATTTCTTAATAATTTGAATAATGTATTACGTAACAAATGTAAAGTTTTCAGAGTCGATTTTTTTTTTTAACAGGCCTCGTATAAAATACTTTCGACTTTTCATATAAGATTCAAATTTTTCTAAAATTGGATACTAAATGTAGAACATAAAAAAAAAATATAGAACAGTTGGTAAATAAATAAACTAATAATTGAGTACCTAAAACTAAAAGAAATTCTTCAAATCGCGATCGCATTCTTATTCGTCGTTTAATATAATATTTCTTCTGGCGTTAATGTCATCGATCCTCGAGCATCTTGAACAAACCGTACATAATATGACTCGGAAAAATGCGGGAAACTCTGCATATGTACAGGGGAGGCTGCGTGAAACGAGATACGATGGGGAGCGGTATGATTTCTTTTTTTCTGTAGCTTCGCCACGATTGTTTGTGACTCGCGGCGACTGGATGTTGTACGTTTTTCCCGCGCAACCCTCTCGGCACTTGTAGGAACCAGACCGCGTATACATCTCCGACAGCTCGCGTTAAGAGAAACCGGTGCTTCCGTCCTCGTCTATTGTGATCGATAACGAGGAATAAAGTGCCCCTCGGCGAGGCGAGAAACCCGCGCGAAAAGTGCCGCGAATACCGACGACTCGACCGAGGGAGAAAAAACCTGCGGGAACGAAACTGCGGCTTTTAGAGAAACGCTTGTGGCTCGTCGCTCGTTTTTTTTTTTTTTTTTGGAATCTTTTCTTCTCGATGGTCGAGCGGTAAAGGGTATATTAGGCTTGTCGCTTGAATTTTTCTGGGTACCTGGAATCGTTTCGAATCTTTAGATCGTTTCTTTCAGTTTAATCCAATACACAAAGTTGCGTTTACGTAATATTTTCCTCTGTTTCTTGATTATTAACTCTTGTTCCTTTCTACCGTCTGTTTATTTTAAATAAATACTTACAACGTGGTGTGACACGAGAACGAAAAATAAGTACCTTTTAAATTTCCTCAATTATCAAAAATTTGATGAAAATTGATTCTCACCGTAATTACACATATATTGTAACGATATATTTTAAAACATGGTTGTCTGTGCGTGATGATAAGGTTTTCTGGTCTTGTTTCTACTATTGCGGACAGTTTCATTCTAAAAACGTGCATCATCATCAGTCAGACGTTCAGAAGATACGAATGGTTTCGTGAGAAACCGTTTCTAACACTGCGACGACGATTGCGTCCAAGCTCTGGGAAGTGACAACGCCATATATTCGTCTGTTTCATGATACATTAGCGTTCTGATAGCAGCGTGTTCCCTTTCTTTGCCAGTATCTCGTCCGCCTATTGTTCAACCACAATTATTTCCTCCCGTCTTGATTCGAGCATCGTGGAAAATATAGTTTCGCCCGGAGCTCGATCCATCATAAGTTTTTGAGTTGAAGCATTCGCATGCTTTTAACGTTTTCGGTCTTCGTTTCTTATAATTGACGTTTATTTCGTAATCGTTATTTTGTACGTATCGCGATGAATAATTTTATTCGTCGCTAGAATTATATTAATGGGGTATACAGAGAAATTTCATTTTAATTCTCCCCTTTTGTTAGCTCGTAATTTTTTCCATGAATGTATTGAAGTTCGCAGAATCGAGAAATGATATTTTTCGACGTTTTAATATACCTCAAAAATGAAAGTAAACGGAATGATAGCGTGGTTCATGAAGAAAGAAAGAAAGAAAGAAAAAACAAATGAAACGAGGTATTTAAATATCATGAAAAATATCATAAAAAAATAGAAGGTTACAGATCAGAAGAATGTACAATGGAACTTCGTTTCCGCGCTATACCAGACCAGCTGCAATGTTAAGTAATAAATTTTGTATTAAAACCAACAACGATCATTTGTTACGCTGATCCACGAAAAATTGAAATCAACAGTAATCGTACAGTGAAGCTGCACTAATATTACAAAATTTTATTTTCAAATCAAACATTATGAGAATGTATAACCTATCATGTAAGATCGAGGATCAAACACACAAGAACCAAGAATATTTCGGGCGAACGGTGGAAGTACCAGTTAGGGCGAAAATAATTTTCAAAGTACGATTAATCTTACACGTCAGCGTTCAAGTTTCCCTCTTTTTTTTTTTTTTTTCTTAACCTAGCCCTGCATTCGCACAAAATGTACGATTCCAAGTTTGTGTATAGCTTTGAGATCCGACCAACGTTCGAGTTATTACTGCAGACTTACCCGGCCAGCCATTAAGGCCGATCTTTAACCACCGGTTACGTGGACGTGGTTCATGAAAACAACTAATGACCTCATCAAGGACCGTCTATCACGCGAGAATACGGTGTCTTTATATACACAATCAAGCCTCTGCAAACGTCAGGAACGGCGATGGTAGTTGGTACAAACACATTCAGACCCGTTTAATCCCGGTATCTTCGTTAGTGGTTTTGTTAATTTCTTGCGGAACCGCATGGTAGCCCACAATACCTGTTGTAGGAGAATAAAGATCAGTATCAGTGTTGACAGACGATTTCACCTCACCAGGGATAATGTGACAAATCATGACATCACTTATAGTATTGTTGCGCCGGGGCGAGATGCTTGATGAACTCATGCTTAATAAATTACAACACTATATAAAAACAGTGCGTGAATATTTATTTCCGTATGTACAACACAAGAAAAGTTTAGTCAATCCGTTCTCATTCAAGTCTCGAGACACTCTACTTTCAAACTCGCGCGAGCTTCCGGGAAACCGGCAACCATCGTCCACTCGCACGCGCTCGGTCCGAGTATAGCGTTTGAAGTTGCATCCGCATCCGCTCGACCTTAGAAGGAACTTCGCATTGCTGGGCCGGAGGCATATATTTAACTTATATTTAATTTCGTTAAATACGGCTGTTAGAATAACTTAGTATATTTAATTATATACTCTGCCCATCGTAAGAATAACCTCACGTTTCGACCAGTTCTCGACCGATTTGCGCATCCCCTAGCATTGCCTACCGATCTGACGCATACGATTAGTCGTCACGCTAAAGGCGTCAGAATAGGTAACAGTGTTGGATGTGGTAAGACAAAGGCAAGCATAGGCCGTTAAGTGGGGATTCAGCGGTTGTAACACCTCCTCAAAGTATAAACTCTATGCGATGAAGGTTTTTAATTTTGTACTCTACATCACCGCTGACTCTTTGAATTTGATAAAATAAGTCCACGCAAATGTTCGAACAGCTTTTTGCATACAACACTTGCTTCGCTTTGCCAACATCGTCGCATTCGCTGTCGAGCCGTTACAAAAACGTTCGCTTCGAGTCGTGGCTGCAAACAAAAATGCTTTTGTGCAGGGACAAACTGGTAGCCAAAAGGCATTATGATCGGGAAATTGTTTTCACTGTGACTTGCAGGCTTCTACTCGTGGCGAAATCCCGACACCGGTTCCTGGTTCATACAGGCTCTCTGCCAAGAACTGAATGCAAACTGGCGGACCCACGATCTACTGAGGATGATGACTTCCGTGGTCCGTCGTGTCGCCATTGATTATCAATCGTTCGTACCCCACAACGAGAAGATGAACCAGAAAAAGCAAGTTCCATCTATTGTTTCCATGTTGACGCGGTTGGTGTACTTCAGTGAGAAATCGGTTCAATAGCGTTTCAACGTTGAGCGATCAGAGAATAAAAGAGAAAAGGAGAGAGAGAAAAAAAAACGACAACGAGGAACATCGACGACCGGTTGATAAAATTCGATTGACCTACGTTTCATTCACGTAACGGGCATTGTTGAAGGATCCTTTCATTTGGCTCGTGGATGTGTTAACAGAAGATCGAAATTGTCCAACTCGAATTTACCTCGGTTGATATCCACGGCGAGATCCAATTACGCGAGAAACGCGTTAACCACCGAGAAACTGGCAGATTTTCGATCGAACGGTTAATTAATCCGTGACGGTAATCGATCCTTTCGATACCAAGCACGGATTTTGGAGAATCAAAGGAAAATCTAGATCTACATTATGTCGGTTCGATCGTGAAGAAGAGGACACGACTATAGCTGAATTCAAATGATTATAGGAAATTGTTAAATGTATGTTCGGTATATTTATTTTATTCTACCATACACGGTGTCCTACCTTACTTGACTAATCACTGGATGAACTTTAAAACTTATGTATAAAAAAAGGTGATAAAAGAATCAAATGCCATTACATTTAATATTAAGCACGATAGAAAAGATTTCGATTCGTCCACTGATTACAGAAAAAGTTTGAAAATAAAGAAAATTCATTTTGATTCGATTAACACGTTGACTGCCACAGTGAAAACGGACGTGTGTAGTCAGACACGTTGAAATCCTAATTATTAAGAATATAATCAACTAATTTTCGAATTTAACCTTTCAAATCGATAGCTAGCATTATTAGCATAATGATAACGATATCCGTGGTTTGTTTCGTCATTTCTTTTGTTAATTATTTGATCGTAAAAAATTTCGGGTGCTGGTCACCGGTGACCCCCGCGGCAGCCAACGTGTTAATATTATAAAATTTACAATATTTTATCTTTATTATTTTGTTAATCTTGAAATGTTAAGTTTAATCATTTAAAAGTTACACTTGGAAATAAAGAAAATTCACGGTTTGATGCCTATTATTTCCCTCTGCTTATTTATTTCCACTTGTTTCTTTTCTAAATACTAAATTTAATTTTACCCGATGTTATAATATAAAATATATTTTCATTATCGAACCGAAAGATTCGGCCGTTTACGGTATCAACATATTTCTACACGTATTTCCCGAAGATTTTCGTTATCTATTCGGTTCGATGCTAATCGGATTAAAGTTTTCCCAACAGCCGCTTCAAATTTTCCAGGAAGGATCGGCTGAAATTCGCGAACTTTGCAAACTTGAGTAGTAAACCGTGGAAAAATGTAGATTCAATCTTGTCGGTGAGTCCATTGTGAGCTTTTAGTTAGCAACTCCATGGACTTCGGTTGCTACAGCCGAGTTTAAAGAAGATTCTATTCGTTCAATATATGGAACGAATAACGAAGTACGCGCGTTATTTTATTCCCGATTATTCGAAACGTTTAACGAAAACCATAAACAAGTTGGTCTAAATACACAACTCGAAGAAAGTTCACTCATTCTGATCCGGAAGTACACGGATTTCTTCAATACAAGCATCCACGTGAAGTGCTTGCGCGCTCCAAGTAAAAATTAATATTAGGAGTTTAAAAAATCGTTTATGTATACCACTGAAATTATATTAGTAACTCGAAATACTAGATTAAGATACTAGATCAAGAAAGAGTACTAAATTATCATCGTAGAAATATTAGTGACTATTAAAAAAGAGGGTTTTAATTAAGTTTGCAAGCCTCACAAACGAAACTTTTACGTCCATAACGTTATTATACATTTTATAAATAGAGGTCGCAATTGACCCAGCCGCCGTCGTTTATTAAATATAATGGTACAGGAGAGAATGAATTGTAACTTTTTTAGATGAGATTCATACGCAACGAGAGATAATTTCTTTTATGAATTATTATCCGTGATAGGTGGAATATTTTTTACTTTACGGTGTCCAATTAATTTGTAACATTAAAACAGACGATCGTTTTTATCATTTGGGGGAAATGCAACAGAGAAATACAGCTTCTCCGGATGCTTTTAGTTCTATAAAATGCATAATTGGACCGCTCAACTATAATGGACCAAGTCCAGTTAACTTAATTTGCCGAGAACCTACTTTAAAAGCGTAATTACTGTTATCAACTTAGAAATTTTCGTAACATATAGTATTGCTCATGTTCCTGTTTGAATATCTTGTTCATTTATTTTACTTGTAAGATAAGGAAATAATGTCGACTGAAGTTAAACAAGCGATACGAACATTTTTGACGATAAAATGTTTTTGAGATAATTTTTGAATTTGTTACCATTGAATTGAAGTAACAGATAACTTTTTCATAATTCTATAGTTTGATGAGGTGACCTCAATTTATCCTATTAAGATTAAATTAAAATCGAGTACTTATAAAATATTAGTTCAATTATGTATGAAGAGGTAAATATGGAATACGAGGGACACAGTTGTTTATTGTACTATTGTTAAACAAATCCCACAGCAGATGTGGATAAATTAAAAACACTGTTTTGAATGAAAAATTCAAAATTGTTTCACTTTCGAGTGGTAAGTAAGTGATATGGAAAATTCAATTTTATTTCAATAATTTTCTCGAACATTCATAGTTGTTTTACAGATTTTTAATTTTTTCTCATTATTTTAGGATAAAATATACTTTGTAAATATTATAAAATTCAATGTAGAAAAATAGGCGAAACGTTTGATAGATTTTCTCTAAACTGATTGAGTTTAATCGATATCATAATTTATGCATGCACGTCACCAGGTTATCATCGTCGGCATATGTAATTTAGGAGAAGGTATTAATCGGTACATCTGTTATATTAACTAACATGCATATCACACCTTATCATGTAAATCCAGATTATTGTGTTAGTCACTATAAAGCTGACATTAATTGCTCAATTTTCTCAGATTAGTTGTTTAGAGCAATGTTTATGCAGCGGAGTATAATGAAATCCAGAGTCAATTTCCACTTAACAGTTAATCAGATTTGCACATATGAAGTTCTCTCTGCGTTTCAATTATAATTACTGGTTCAATTATTAGCTTAAATATTATTCTATAATTATAGTTGCTCGCTGTTTCTACAACGTTGTCGATAAGGTATTATCAACATACAAACGTCGTGTTATTTATCATAATACAGAGTCGATGATGTATAAATATTTCTTCGAAATTTGATAAACAGACCAAAGGTGTTATTTCCCTTTCCATTTGTGACGTTAAAATGTTATAATTATAATTATTTAAAATATAATCCTTCAATTTCTTTTAAATTAAATTTAAGTGCTGTAAAATGGACGTTACTTAGAAATTTTCTTTAATTTTTGTCCCTCGACTTATTTAATTAAATTAAATTAACGGTGCTGGTCACCGGTGACCCCAATTCAACGTGTTACTCTTGAGGCTAAGGAAGGAAAGTAATTTTTTAAAAGGTTTTTGTGGTACAAAATAAATTAACCTCCGAACGGATTAAACAGAATTTTGTGGGGAAGCGAAAACAATGCGGACTTTAATTTCAGTAATTTATTTGTCATTTTTGTATTTGTTTTCTCTCATATGTTACATTTTGTCACAGACTTTTTCGTCTTTATCAATATCAAACAAAATATCTTAAAAAATTGTTGACGTATCATCAAATATGTATAGCGTTGTTAACTTAATGTTAACGCTATCCGTAGTTTATTTCATCACTTCTTTTGGTAATTATTTGATTGTAAACAATGTCGGGTGCCGGTCTCCGGTGATCCTCCGTGGCAACCAAGGTGTTATACAAATATCATAGCGAAAGAAAGCAATTGTTTGGTGATAAATAAAATTTAAATTTACACTAGTGGAATTAATTCTGAACACTTTTAAATTTTTACTTAAATTTCGCATTTATTCAAATTATTGAATATATAATCATTTTATTCTATATTCTAATCATTGCTTTCTAATTTTAGAGCGTCGCTTATATAAAAAAAATTTGTAAAAAGACCATTTACAACCATACTTTTAATATACAATAAAAACTACAGTTTCAACACATCAAAGGAGGTACAAAAATTAATATTTCGTTGGATATCCTGATTGGCATAATTCACATTATGCGACGTTTCGTGTTGCCAGGCGCAAAAACAAAAATAATAACACAGTTTAGATTTTTTTTAATTAAAATTTTTAAATATTTACAAATCAAATCATGTGAAAATATTTAGTATAAACATTATAGATTAAAACGCGAAACAATATGCGCGTGCGCGACGAACTCCCCTCCCCAGCGTGCGAATTCGCTGCCGATGACTCGCGCGTCGATCGTCGATCGATCACTCGTCGCTGAGCGAAGAAACAGATTAGACGTAAAATCGAAAGGCTAAGTATTATGCACGGTCTCGACACGGGTCTTGATATGTCCGGCATTTTCCCGTTAGGAAAATAGGCGGTTACAAAAAAAAAATATTACGGTATCAATTTAGCATAGCAGAATATACACATATTGCACAAATATAAAATAAACAATATTTTGATTCAAAGTGTCCAGAATTAATTCCTCCAGTGTAGATTGTGGATTTCCTAAAAATACAATATTAAATTTCCTTCTTTAATAGATAGGGTTGAATTCGTAGAATATAATCAGGCATAATAGAACTAAGGAGCAAAGAATTTGTATTAATAGTGCCTAAATATTTGGCTACTTCTCGTGAAACAGTTGAGCAGAGTCAGAGATCGGGTGGGTAGCTGAAAGTCTGATCCGTACGGTTCTTGAACTACTTTCGCGTCAAAGGGAAACGGAATTGTTCGACGAGGAGAGATGCAAACGTCTGTTTGACCGTGCAATGACAATTCGATTCCATTCACTTCATCCCACTCTTCTGTTGGGTTAAGTGGATCCTCCAGGCAAACGGAGCATGATAGAACTAAGGTTCATTCGGGACACGGTTAAAGGGTTTCGTTATGCGGCTTACAAACCTCGCTGAAGTACAACGAACAAAGAATGTTCGAAGTAATTTTGTTGTTTTATCGAAATTTCCTTAATCCTCTAGTAGTGATTTCGATTTTCTACATCAAACAATTTTTGTAATCATTTTGAAATTAGGAGCTATTGCGACAAATAATGTTGGAAAATAAGAAACTAATTATTTCGGGAATTGAGAAACCTAATTACTAAGTGGCTTGAAGTTCACTCGTGAGTAACTTTGGTTTCTGAATTTTTCTAAGTTTACGAAGATAATTTCTGTGATATTTCTAGTTGGCAAGGAAGTCTTGTTTTTAACTGTTCTGCGAAAGTAACATAACATTTTGCTTTAAAACCACCCGAAAATTTTGCATGTTAATCTTATCGGTAATCTTGCGTCAGGTATAAGAAGGAATTAAAAATCCTCCAATCATCAAAACTTTTACAAGTGATAGACGAAGCCATCAAATTTTAAATAATTGCAATTATTGGAAATGGGTTGTGAATTAAATGATAACCGTTATTGCTTATACTTTTCTTTTATTTAACTGGCAAGGAAGGAAGTCTGTATAGTTCAACAGTCACACGAGAAGTGAAGTGAAAAGAAAGCTGAGCTTTTAAAATGGTATAGAAAAGTAGGGGGTCCTCTTGAAGGACTAAACGCTAGGCATATACTGTGTTTATTATCCAGGCCCCATGCCATAAACCATGGAGGCCATTCGACCCGATACCGTTTCGTCGGTCCTATGTTTCTTTTCAAACTGAAACATGCAGTGCTTTACAGTGAGAAGATTCCTTTTTGCTATTTCAATTTACGCATGATAATCCAACACGCCCCCTCAAAAATGAATCGACCATTTTAAACTAATTTAACAAACACAATACAAAACTGTTTAATATTTTATAATACCTTATGGCCTATCCTATTTCTATTTTATATTTTCTCTTACTTAATACTATACAAAAAACAATGATATACATATACTAAATATAATGACTTTCCTTCCTTGTCTTTCTGGGGAACTACATATGGTCCAACATTTGTTGCAAAGAATCAGGGAAACCCAGGAAAACCTGATCAGACCATTTCAGAAGTTTTAAACATTTACAACTTCTTTATAACAAAATAAAATTACTGTAATCCCATCCTTGTTCTAAACTCCAGGAATTTCGCTGCTGGCAATGGCTTTGTAAAAATGTCGGCTACCTGGCGTTCTGTACAGACAAATTCAAGTTTTATAACATTTTTCTCTATTTGTTCTCTAGAAAAATGATATTTTATGTCAATATGCTTCGATCTTTTATGATTGCCTGGGTTATTTGCTATATTTATACAGCCGTTATTATCCTCAAAAATTTTAATCGGTTTTGAAATATCTATATTGATACTAATTGCTAATGACCTTAACCAAAGTGCTTCCCTTACGGCTTCGAAAAGTGCCATATATTCTGCTTCCGTTGACGAGGTAGCTACAGATGACTGTCTTTTCGTCGACCAACAAATTGTACAATTTTCAAATAATTGAAATAAATATCCTGTTGTACTCTTTCTGTCATTATGATCGTGACCTCCCCAATCAGCATCAACATAACCACATATAAACTCATTATAATTACTTCTTACATAATTCAATTTAATGTTACTTGAGCCTTTGAGATATCTTAGAACTCTTTTCAAATTTTGCCAAAGTTCTTTATTATTTTTATGTGTATACCTACTTAAGATATTGACTGCAACACTTAAGTCAGGTCTTGTACATATCATTATGTACATTAGGCAACCAATTAAACTTCTACAGGGTGCTTCACACTTTTCATCTGAGTTTAATGCGATATAATCTAATTTACTTGGGAGGGGAGTACTTACAGCTTTACAATCATGCATATTAAATTTTTCTAAAACTGTTTTTATATACGCACTTTGGTCTAAGGTTATTTTCTCATTATTTCTTTCGACTTTTATTCCTAAGAAATAACTAATTTCATTCAAATCAGTCATTCTAAATTTGTTCTTTAAATAACCCTTAAAACTTTCCATTGTTTCCTTATTTCCAGTAGCAATCACAAGATCGTCCACATAAAGCACGACATATATATTCTCTAATATATTTCTTTTATCCAGAACGTATATGCAACGATCAACTGATGAGCTTCGAAAACCCTTTTCTACAAGACTCTTTTCAAATACTTCAAACCAGCATCTTGCTGCTTGTTTTAAGCCATATATTGCTTTATTTAGTTTACAAACTTGATTGCTTTTACTTGCAACTCCTTCAGGAACTTTCATATAAATTTGTTCCTTTAACGTACCATTTAAAAATGCAGTTTTTACATCCATATGATGTATCGATAAATTAAACTGATTTGCAAAAGCAATTATGAACCTAAAGCTTGCAATTCTTGCAACTGGTGCAAACGTTTCGTTATAGTCAGTTAAATACTCCTGACTAAAACCGCGTGCAACTAGACGAGCCTTGTATTTCGATGGATTTCCGAATCTATCATTCTTAATAGTAAATATCCATTTACAATCTACTACATTTGTATTTTTGGGTCTTTCTACTAAAATCCAAGTATCGTTCAATAAAAGTGAATTTATTTCTTCATTTATTGCTTGTTCCCATTGAAGTTTATCACTTCTTGTTTTTATTTCTTGAAACGAATTGGGAACTTTACCGATAAACGATTGTGCACACATAAGAAGATCATATTGCGTGTTGTTTTCATCATACGATATACGAGGACGTTTCTTAATTCTATCACTCCTTCTAAGTTCATCCTTTTCTGGTACTTCTATTTTATCATTTTGAGATGAAGACTTATTTTGCATATCTGTTTCGATTACAGATTTATTAGGTTCATTACCTAATTCTACTTCAGAATTTACTTTTGTACTCGACTTTGATATATCTGATTTATCATTATCAGATTTATGAGACTTCTCATTTATTTCTACTGATTTTGACTGTGTGTCAGATGCATCAGTTTTACTATCAGGGTTTTCATTAACCCTTTCAAATCTCATTTCTGGACGAGTTTTCAAGTAATCTGTTTCGTCAACTATTACATCTCTAACTGTAACGAATTTACCATTTTCCACATCCCACACTTTGTAACCATTCGATTCATAACCAACTAAAATACCTTTCCAAGACTTTTCATCGAACTTTGTTTTTCTTGTCTTGTTATGTACATAAACAGTAGAACCGAATACTTTTAAATATCTTAATTTGGGCTTTTTACCATGCCACAATTCAAATGGTGTTTTATTGGTATTTAGAGCCTTAGTTGGGGTTATATTTATTAACTTTGTTGCTGTAAGCACTGACTCTCCCCAAAATACTTTATCTAAACCGGCACCACTAATCATTGCGCGTGCTTTCTCTGTTATTGTTCTAACCATCCTTTCGGAAACACCGTTCAATTGAGGGGTTCGTGGAACAGTTAAATGGTAACTAATACCTCTTTGCACACAATAGTCTTTCATCTCGTTTGATAAATATTCCCTACCATTATCGCTATATAAATTGACAATTTTTAAATTAAAATGAGCTTCACTCTTTGCAACAAAGTCTTGGAAGACAGAAAACACATCTGATTTGTAAGTAATTAAATACGTAACGCAATAGTGAGTAAACTCATCTACAAATAATACAAAATAATTTTTATTATTTATGGTAGGTGGAGTGATAGGACCGCAAACATCAGTATGAACAATAAACAATGGTCGTTTTATATGACTTTTATCCTTGGACTTTTCAAATGATAGTCTTGCTTGTTTGCCATTTATACAAGCTTCACATAAATTATCAGTAGGTGTAATTTTATTAATATATTCAATATCATCGACCATTTGTTTATTTTTCAATTCTAAAAACTTTGATTTACTAATGTGGCCCAAACGTTTATGCCACAGTTCATAATTATAACATAAAGCATTATGTAACTGAACAGTTTTATTACTAACCCTTTTTGTATTAACCTTTAAAATAGACAGCAGTTAAATTGTCTAAGGGCTTACCAATCATCACGATTTTACCGTTATTGCTTATGCTGACTCCCTCCTCATTAAAGGTAACGCATAATCCTGCCTGCTGCATCCTTCTGACGGACAATAAATTGTACGGCACTTCCGGACAATAGAGTACGTCCTCTAATACTCCGTCCACTCCTATATTGCTGGTGACCTTGATTTGTCCCCTTTTGGTCGCTGTTATAAATGTCCCATTCTTCGCCACGGAAATACCAGAATCCAGCAGAAACGTTAATTTATCGATTCCTTCTTCTTGATGGTTTCCAGCTATGAATGAAAAACTGGATGTACTTTCTTTTTATTTTTTTTATTTTTTATTTTTTTTATTTATTTTTTTCTTATTTTTTTTTTTTAGTATATTTTTATTTTTAATTTTCCCTTTTTAATGTTGTTCTTCTTGAACGATTTTTGTACTCCCTTGAAACTCTGTACATGAAGTACTTTCGTGCTGGTACGGGCACCTTCCGTTTTTTAATTTAATTTCATGATCCAGCAATCTCGTTTTCACAGTAGCCACAGTTATATTATCTTCAGGTGATGTTTCTATTGCCGTGATTACACCATCATATGTCGTGGGAAGAGTCAACAATAAATGCGACACTGTCTCAGTTTCTTCCAATGTAGAACCCCTTGCTTCTGACAATTTAGTGATCAAATCATCAAAAATTGTAAAGTGCTCCACGAGTGGCATGTCGCCTTGCAATTTTAAGGTTTTTAATTTTCTTCTTAGAGCAAATTGAGCAGCTATACTTTTCCGTTCATAAATTGTGTCCAAACATTGTAAAATCTCCCTTGCGGTATTACCGGTTGATGCAAAATCCATAAATGAATCGGACAGGTACTCCACAATTATATTTTTCGCCACACGTTCAGCATTTCTCCACTCAACAGTTAATTTTTCAGGAGCGTTTTCATCAATTACTTTGATCACGTCCATCTCACTCATTAATGCACGTATTCTTAATTTCCACACACTATATCCATCGCCATCGAAAGGCTTAATGTTTCTTTTCACTTTTAAACTTTCCATTTTTATCGTTACGTTTACTTGACTTTAATTATCAAATCACTACGCACTAAATCAAAAACAAATACTCTAAGCTAATACTAGTTTAATACACAACGTAATCTCTAATAATGGATTCAATATTGTTTAAACACTATAATACACTGTTTACACTAATTACTCAGTTTCTTCACAGTTTTTATTAATAATTAAATTAGTTCATAACACGTAATCTGGGCCCATAACCTATTGGAAATGGGTTGTGAATTAAATGATAACCGTTATTGCTTATACTTTTCTTTTATTTAACTGGCAAGGAAGGAAGTCTGTATAGTTCAACAGTCACACGAGAAGTGAAGTGAAAAGAAAGCTGAGCTTTTAAAATGGTATAGAAAAGTAGGGGGTCCTCTTGAAGGACTAAACGCTAGGCATATACTGTGTTTATTATCCAGGCCCCATGCCATAAACCATGGAGGCCATTCGACCCGATACCGTTTCGTCGGTCCTATGTTTCTTTTCAAACTGAAACATGCAGTGCTTTACAGTGAGAAGATTCCTTTTTGCTATTTCAATTTACGCATGATAATCCAACAGCAATTATAGTATATTTTCTGCTATACATATACAGTTATTTTCATTATGGTGTACAATCTGATAAAATCGAAACGAAAGATAATGAAATATTGTGCTCGAAACAAATATTCATTTCGATTCAATCGAAATCGGGAGTCGATACTATCGGCACACCTCGAACGTTTCCCCGATACGGGAACGTCTAAACGTACGGTTCCCACCGAGGACAAGTGTCCTTTACCTCATCTTTCGTCGATGGAACGATCCTCGATAAAGAGACAGAAGCACCTGGAGCAGAGATCCTTTGACGGGGAGAACCAAGTCGTCCGTTTAGTCTCGAGTAGTTCCACTTGGAGGGCGTACTTGTCTTATGCCCGGATCGACTGGAAGGACTCGACTCATTGTCGGTTCTCTAGATGAATTATTAAATTGAAAATTTCATCCTGCTTTGGTTCGATCACGAATATTTGATATCGATTTCACCGAAAGTTCTTGATGGATTCTTGATGTCGCTTGAGAATTTTCCCTTGTTCATCCAGTTACAACATCCTCTCATACTCGTTTAATTTGGAAATGTTAAAATCAATTCATTCATTCGTTTCTTAAAACATCGATTGTTACAGTAAAATTGTATCCTTCGTATGAACATAAACAAAGATAGTTTTATGAGTAATATTTGAACTTGAATTAGTTTTATCGAACGCCATTATCGACGTTTCGATTTGTCTCTGATCGTAATATCATGTTTCAGTAGGAGTAGTAGTGAAATCGTTTACGTTTAATGTTTGACTTTAAGTACTTGGAGCTTGGAAATGGCGTGGAAAAATTTGACAAATTTTTACCGTTACGGCACATTCAATTCTGTTCGACGCTTTTGTGCGACTTTTCATTTTATTCCTCCTCGTTGTAATTGCGGATCGAACAATATCGGGCGATTTTCGAAGGTTATATATTAATAGCGGTAGAACACTTCCGCTCGACAAACGCTAACAACGACCATTGAACATGATCACCTAATTTCGATATTTGCCGGAAAACAGGGGCAACTGCGATTGGTAACGTTTCAATTTCCTCCTATGAATTATTTATATCCATCGAATAGTTACTGTCGCGTAAATTAATTACTTAATACTTGAATAAAACCTTAGGGAGTCTATGATCAAGATCAAAACGTTGTAATAACAAAAAATTATTGATATCAAATTTATTTTCAAATTATCCATTCCATATTCAAAAAATTGTATTATAAAAAATGAAAGTTTCGAAATTTAGTCCTTGAACAACATATCACTCAGACAATTTTAGTCTTATACTTCATTTATTTCGTTGATATCATTTTTTCCAACAGTATACATATTGTGGAAAAAATATTTACTTTTGAAAAGGATAGATGGTTGGCTTTCCAAATCGTCACATTCATTTTTGGCTTTGTTTCAGTCAATTGGCTCGAATTATTCGCACCTCCCCCCCTTTCTCTTTACCCTCGGTTTCTTGTTGCCTCGTTACAGACACCAAGCATTCATAGTTGGTCGGCAAACAAACGAGGTGTTCGCCAATCTAAATTTGCAACGTTTTCCCACATGGGAAAACTTCCTCGGCTGAATGAACAATCTCTATTTACATACGGATGTTTACACATTGCACACGGTGCACGTCATTACGAATGTACATTCATGTTTGCAAATGGAACGTATGAAAAAGATACGAGCGACAAAGTTCTGGAGCCTGGTTTTTGTTTGAAGAATATCTGTGGCCTGGTTCGTTTACTTTCTTCCCATCGTCTTGTTTTATTTGTTCCTACTGCAAAAAGGGAAGAGCAACGGGTCGACTTCCATGGTCGTCGGACGAATATTATTTACATCCCAGCGTCAAATGAAAGCCGTTCTTTCGCAAGCGTATTGTCGCCTCTTTTCAACAGGCATGTCGCGGATAATTTATGTCGACAAGGTAGCTGAAGTAACCATGGAAATTGTAGTTTATTCGGGAGAATTTATTTCCCCCCCTCCCCCTGGCAATACGGTCGAGAAGGATACAACTTGAGAGTATCGCAGCTCAAAATGTAAGAAAGAATAGAATTAAACATTTTAGGAACTAACAGTATTTTGCCGAGATAAATACGAAATATTAATCAAAGTATTATGATGTGTTCTAATATAATACGGAGTTATTTTAAATCTTTACTTTCTGCTTTTTTTTTATTCTATTATAAAAGGAGCTGTGTGAATGTTTATTCATTGTTCAAGCGGTGAAGGTATTAACTGACTTCAAAGACAAAATAGGCAATGCAGAAACGTTCACTCTTCAATCTGACCAATTAGTCGGTCGTTTAATTGCACCGCAACATTCTCCTAATGACAAGACGCTACACAGACGAAATCTTCGTGTTCATCGGGGAGGCTTGTTCCATTAATTTCAGGAAAATCGACGAAATTACCCCCTGGGTTTGCTATCAGAAGCCAGACAGAAGGAATAAACCCTTCTGCTTACGAAGTTTCTGTCAACCGGACACGCATCTTTGACGCCAATCTGTTAGGGTGCGCTCAATAATTGCGCGCCAAAGTACGAATTAGATACTCCTGTTCGTTGATGCGACAATTTACCCGGCTTAATTCAAAGATAACCCGCCGTTTCTGTGAGCAAACCGGGTCTACGTATCTTACAGCCAAGAACTTGAACTTTGAACACCGTGCACGATGAATCTTTGTATCGCGTTTCCGTCGCAGGGAAACTGGCTTCAGATATCATGCTTCGATTCTTGGTATTTATATTACATCGGCAAATAAGTTCGTAGAAAAATATAGATAAAGAAATATTTCAGAGAGAGAGAAAGCAGCTATTTAGAGGAAAAAACAAACTACAATAAAAATTGCTGTATAAATTATTTGGATTAAAAATGGTCTGTTTAGGATTTGGAAATTTCTATAAATTTTCTCTAGAGGAAGGTTGGAGTTCAAATTTTCAAATAAGAATCGATTGAGGGAATTTACAATACGTACTTGAGAAAGATGGTTCAATAATTTAGGGTAGGTACTAAAGAAATGCGAGTGGTCCATTTTGGATTTGAAGATATATTGGATATAATTATTTTATTAATTCGTGCAATAATATTTGGAATTTTATATTATATTATTGCATACTTTAATACTTTATAATTACGTGAATATTCTCAGTATAATTACGTAACTGCATAAAAGCTGAATAATGCTGTCGTGAAGGAAAAGCAATTGATTAACTAGAACCGTGTTATATAATTGTAAACGATTTCAACGATTGTATCCTTATAAATACAGTTTTCTTCGCGTTTCAACGAAACCTGTTCAATAAATGCTTCAAAAAGCGGTCTCGAATCTAATATGAATGTCCCAAGAGTCTATCGAACTCTTCTCGACTCAATATATCGTGAAACCAAGAGAATTTAATAACAAACCTCCATGCAAAATGGTAAAAGCAAGTATCGGATGGTATGGTAACCAGGAAGAAGAAAAGAACTTATGTACTCGTAAAATGTTTATACACTCGTTGTAGCATGCTTGTAAAGCCCTCGGCTATTATACCTGTATAAAGGATAAAGTACACACGAGAAACAAGGAAGATAATTAAGAAGAAACACACGGATTTTTTTTTCCCCCATGAAGCTGACAAATATTTTTCTGTCATTTTGTAGCTTTCTTTGTATCATTTAAATTCGAATTGGAAGTGTACAATTTTTATTAGTTCTTACGAGTTAAGAAATTTAAATATTAAAGTTAAGTAGTGAGTGCTAGTATTTTAGAATTTCAAAATTTTAGAATTGCAGAATTTTAGAATTTTAGAATTTCAGAATTTTTGAATTTTAGAATTTCAGATTTTCAGAATTTTAGAATTTTAGAATTTTAGAATTTTAGAAGTTTAGAATTTTAGAAGTTTAGAATTTTAGAATTTTAGAAGTTTAGAATTTTAGAAGTTTAGAATTTTAGAATTTTAGAATTTTAGAATTTTAGAATTTTAGAATTTTAGAATTTTAGAATTTTAGAATTTTTGAATTTTAGAATTTTAGAATTTTAGAATTTCAGAATTTTTGAATTTCAGAATTTTTGAATTTCAGAATTTTAGAATTTAAAAATTTTAGAATTTCGTGAAATTATATTCTTTTGGCAAGGATACTCGAGCGAAGCCGGAAAGCAAGGGTTTCGCAACAGCGAAGTTCGATTCGTTCTCCATCGATAACACGAAAATATGGAATAGATTCACGCCGAGAGTGCTCTCAGTGATGCGAATTTTAATGGAATGCCAGATGGTCTAATATTGATATCGAACGGAAGAGTGTCCGTGCAATATCGTCGATGAGGATCACGTGAATAATAAAATAAAGATAGAAGAGAGATGCGAGTTCTCGTTTTGTACATCGATCCAGAAATCTTACATTGGGATGCAAAACGACTTCAATTCCATTTCATTTCATTCTTAACATAATTTCTGGACAAATTTTACTTTAACTAAAATTAGTAAGGAAACGATCATTATCTCCTCCTGCATCTAATATTTACTCGTTAGTTCTCTCGAAGTTCTCGTAATTTGCTGCGATATATCCTTGATACGCAAGTAGCTCAGCCTCACAACACTCAGTGGAGCTGTAAATTAAACGATCAACCGGTTTCATGATACAGTAAACAAGCAAAGTGTAGTCATTAAAGCAACCGATGAACGAACGCTTTGGAAAGCAAACTGTGTCGCTCAAACGTCAACGATAATATATGACTTCTACGTTGCTGAACGATACATCGTCTTCAAGTATATTCCATAAAGAATCCTTAATACGCACATAGAAATTCTCGTCGATGAGGTTATATCCAGTCGTTGAATAGAAACTGATTTCATAACGATCGCGAGAGCTGGCTTCGAGAGAAGAACACAACGGGACGTTCTGCTCGTTGTCGGATCAATAAAACTTCACTTCCACCCTACTTAACTTTGTATACTCATAAAATTCTATTAAACCGTGCTCGTCGAGCAACCACAC
This sequence comes from Stelis phaeoptera, assembly GCA_943735885.1. Classification (NCBI taxonomy): domain Eukaryota; kingdom Metazoa; phylum Arthropoda; class Insecta; order Hymenoptera; family Megachilidae; genus Stelis; species Stelis phaeoptera. Next base: position 11,836,722 of record OX030930.1, read on the forward strand.
GAAGCGACGAGAAGAAAAAACACGCACACCGAGTGACGAAGGGTGTGAGAATAAGGGTGGGTGGGATTCAGCTTTGAACCGTGAATTTCGAACGAATTAATCCTATCCGTGACTCGTTTCGCGACATAAAGAAACAGAAGTAGACTCGTCGGCGGCGTTCATTGATTGCCACGAATAATGGCAAATTAGAAATGGTTGCATTCAGATCCGCACAATCGAATCTGCCGTAATGAAATGTGTTCGGTAGTAGAGAGAACGAACGTTTCCTTGTACGAGAACCATGCGTGATCATGGTATCTGGCTCTGAGGAATTTTTCCATGCCGATTCTCGTTCTGCTCGGCACGAGGATTCTAATTACACGAATTCTCTGTGAATTACTTTACCTGGTTAACGGTCCCGATACATATCAGACCCTACTGACAAAAGTTAAGTAAAATTCACTAGCCCACTCTGCTTCTGTTTTCGTTATCGGTTTCTCAAACAGAAAATAAACAAAGCTAAGCATTTGATATTGAAACTTAAAATTTTCTAAATCTTAAAATTTCTAAATTTTCACATTACCAAATTACCAAATTTCCAAATCCCCAAATATAAATTTTCAAATTTCCAAATTACCAAATTTACAAATCCCCAAATATAAATTTTCAAATTTCCAAATTTCCAAATTTCCAAATCCCCAAATATAAATTTTCAAATATCAATATTTCAAAATCCCCAAACATAAATTTTCAAATTTTCAAATTACCAAATTTACAAATATAAATTTTCAAATTTCCAAATCCCCAAATACAAATTTTCAAATCTTCGAATCTACAAATTTCCAAATCCTCAAATCTCCCAATTTTTAAATTTTTTAAATTTCAAATTTCCAAATTTCCAGAAATCTGAAATTCTAATCAGAATTAAAATTGAATCAAGTTACTGCCTTCTGTTTAATAAAATCGAACGGATTGCGAAAGGTGCACAATATTGTTACCATTCTGGACTGCAGCGCATTCGATGCTTCTTATAAGAAGACAATTATTATTACGTAAGGAAGAGCGGGACAAAGGAGGAAGAAAATAATACAATTCGTTTGATCCCGACAATCTTTAAACATCCACAGTTTCTTTACTTCTAATTTTATCCGCGGATATTGTTTCCCCGTAACAATATCGAAGCTGACGTGGAACAACGTTTCCACGGTGCGTCTTCTCAAGATCCCGAGGAATTTCCAACTCGATATCCTTCGAGTTTCGCGATGAAATATAACGACGGGTTGAATGATGATCGAGAACCATTTTCATCCGCGTTGCAACTTTTTCAAAATGCACCATACATCGCGTCGTTTTCGACGTGGCGTGCAATTCGTTAGGGAAGTTAGATTGAACGCTTCCGGAAGTTTAGCAGCGTGTTTTCGCTGTTGGAGCATTATACTACCGATGCGTCGAGGCGAAACGCGCGAACTAATTACCGAGCTTCGATACTATCAATCGCTGCCCTTGTAAATTAATTTATTTAAAATTCCGCGATATTAACCCGTTCGAAGGGGGAAATTCGCTGTGAACAATCGAAATAGATTGACAAGGGTGTAGTTGTGTGAAACGTCGTTTGTTAATCTCATAATCGTGTCAGATCAAAGACTGCCATTGATTTTAGAATAAAAATAGATTCATTAGCTTAGAACATTTCTGTGGTGTATAAACAAGGGAGTGTAAGACAGAATTATAAGTTTCACGAAGAAGCGCTTATAATATTTAAAATAATTATTTATGATGCGAAGTATGTATATTGGCTTGTTTCGATGAAAATTCTATTATTGTAATGACACATGCATTGCCGAATAGATTTCTTTGGAAATTCGAACTACAAAGGTGAGATTATTTTTGTCGTGGATATTCTCACGAATCGATCGATCGAAATCGACGCAAATTGCTCAGGCGACACACAGAGAGAGGGGGGGATAAAATTTATTCCGGCATCAAAAACTGCAGAGATGCGCCGTCGTCGAGGCCAACGAATTCAGATTTCATTGCACGTTTATCGTACTGTCGCCCCGACAAATCGTATTTTTACCGTTCCAGAACTTGCAGGCGTATGCAACCGTTCGTTCGGAACGAGCGAGACGGGCAAATGACGAAAGAAGGAGAACGAAAATTGAGTCGCGGAAAGAGAACATTGGGTATACAGGTATAGATGTCAGGTGCAGTTGCATCGGTTTACTCGAAGCAACCTTTCCCCGTGTCATAAGGTATCAAGAATTTTTGATGACATCTCGCGACACTTTCTGAATATATTTTCCATCCTAAAATCATGTACACCAGACGAATATTCCTTCGGTTAATCGAATAGGATTATTTTACTTATCAGCCGCCAATAGTAACCGCAATTGATATAATTGAGATAATAATTAGTTCCCTTCAGTATTTTAATTTATTATCGATCTGATCGATTTCCAATTTGCTTAGGAAATTTGAAAGTTACAAAGATAATGAAAAAGTAACGGTAGTAGAATAATATTGATCCAGTGTATTTATGCATTTAATATATTCGAATTAGTAGAAGTTGAATTTAATATTCAATAGAAAATGACTATAATGTGTTTTTATTTTTCGAGGTAATTCTAACGTAATTTAAAAAATATCGAAAATTATTTTGTTCAGTTTATCAGGATAAGAAACTAAGCATCTTTCCTGAGGGTTGAAGTCGAGCAAATGCTACAACTAATTGTAAGACAAGCGAACAGTACATGCAAACTTCTATGTGCGTTTATTTGAGGGAAACTTTGTCTCGAACAGCACCTCGAACTAACTTGATTCCAGCAATTTATGCACCCGGATGCGTTTAAGCAAATTAAATGCACTGGAAACAATGAGAGTGGTAATTAATTAGTGCAAATCTGATTAAACGATCAAGTTCAAAGAAACAGATCCCTCTGAATGGTTTTATACGCTGATTGTCCATAAAATTCCAAACGTTGGCTTTAGTGATAATGGATCGTCTGACCATTGATCAACTTATACTACTAGTTCGTTTGTACGTTGACAAATTATTGAAAATATGATTAATTTACTTCCAATTTCAAGCTTTCAATCTAGTACCCTATATTGTTAGTATAATACTAATATTATGTATTTGAAATTTGTCCTCTGTCTCCCCTTTTTTACTAGTTACTACGGCTGTAATAAATTAGAGATATTAGTGGTCGGAACTATGGATTTAACATACATCAGATAAATGACATGGAATTTCAGTTGTCATTGATATTATATTATACTACACTACATGTATATTATAGTATTTAATCAAAGTTGTAAGTAAACAATGTTACTGTACATAGCCCAACGATTGATTTCGAATTCGCTTCAAAGGATGCTTTTCGACCTTTCTGAAAATATATGGAAAACTGTGTTGCAAAGGAGGTCGGGCAATTTTAAGAATAAAATTCATCGTTGCGTAAAAACTTAGCTGGAAGTTTCCGAACCGGTGGCTTGTACGTTCCCTCAGGATGCATTTTGAAAAATTGATCTGAAAGTCTAAGCTAGTCTATCCTGATGATTCCAATCGCGATAGAAACGCGATTCTGAACCGAGAAAGTAACAATCGATGACGCGCGGATATGAATTTTAAACGTCTTCGAAACTTTGCTTGCAAAGTTGCAATACTCTGGGAAACTCGGTTGTACAGTGTATGCAAATAGGTAACCACGGTTTTCTTGCTTTTTTTCATTTCTTACTTTCAATCTTTCAAGCTGATTGATTTTATACATCAATTTCATAGCATAAAATGCTCTTATCTTAAACATTTTTATTCTATTAAACATATCAAAACATATTTTCGTTGTTTGTCTACTATTTTCGTCGCAACGACTGCCAATCGATTCCTCGATAGCGGGGAACCGTCCTGGACTCACTTTGACTTCTTTTCCAATATATTTAGTTAGATATTCTACGTAGTACAAATACCTTGCCGTGTCAAATAATAGGACTCTCAAAATAGTAGCTGCTACTATTATTTTAGTACAGATACTTTCTAAAACTCTCTGATTTCCATGATAGTTTATAATTTTCTTTCCAGTACCTACACATAGTTCGGGCACCTAATAAAATTATTTCCAATTAGCTAAATAAGATCGTTCCCATTAAAATGGGCGACACATACTTGTGAAAATCCATGGATCTCTTCAATATGATATACGTGGCACTTAAAGCGTTAAGTGGGTATGAAATAGGTAAAATTAATATTAACATCACCCCTCGATCGGTGAACTTCTGAGTCGACGATAATTTAAACTTTATTTTACGTTTCCTATAATCTAAATTAGTTTTGCTTATGGTCTGAGGGAAATTTCGAATTTTGATGTTCACCTAAGAACTCCTGGCAGAAAGAAGGAAATAAGGAGTTGGACTCGAGCTATTCGGTGGTGGTCACCGTCTTTTAAAGTCACTTCGTCCGAGCGGAAAGAAAGGATGAATCGCGGAGCATCGGGCAACTCATGGAGAGGAAAGGATATTCCTTTCGAGCGTAGAAGGAGGTCGTAACTCTTGCATGACCGGTCGACCTGATATTCTGTTTCGCTTTGAGAGCTTTAAGAAAAAAAGAAAAGAAAAAAAAAATATTATATTATATAACGTGAAATATGGGACGCGTTCACAACCAGTTTCCTTAACTTTCGCGGTTCAATCTTCTTTCTCTCGTTAAATAATTGAACTTCTTTACGTTTTTTAATCGCTCCTAATCCCTACGGACAAATGAAGGAGAGAGGAGGGTGCAGAGGTACAGAGGACCGCGGGCAAAAACTTTCTAACGAAGATATTTAACTACGAGGCAGCCAGGTTTGACTTAAGCGCGAGTTTTCAAACTTCTCGTTGGATTTAATGCAATTAAATCCTATTCCCTTATCGAGACTGATGTGCGAACCAGAATTTTTCTTCGTTTTAATGTGAACGAATTCGTTCTTCTGTCTATGACAGGCTAAAGTTTTCTTACTCGATTGAATCATCCTTTCGCGTTGAATGCCGCGGTGAAAACGGCGCGCAAATTACAATTATTCAAAATTTGCTCGAAATTGGATTATGTGTAACATACTGAAACTTTAACCCTTTGTACTCGAAGCATTTTTGGACGTAATCGGATCTAATCCAAGTTTCCAGATATGCTTCCAGAAACCAAACGCACTATGTCGGAGGAAAAGTGTTAGAAATATTTGACAATCTGTTGATTTTTATTCCCTTCTTTAATTTTCTAAATTTTGACACGGGTGAAATTGAAATTTCGCATTTTAGAATACTCCGATAAATTAAATATGGTGCCTCAGAGGCACCACTCGAGTGCAAAGGGTTAATTATTAATATTGAAGTTTTATATTTACTGTATAGTAATAGTTTCAATAGTATAGTTGTACTCGAAGATTCTTCGTACTCAATATGGCCTTTTAACTAGGATACGTAATATAACAATTAATATTAATATCGTAATATTAAATTTTTTAATTATCAAGAATTGAATGGCTAATTTTGAAATTCAAATATTAATGGCACTGTTACTTTAAGGTCTTTTTTATTCTCGATATGGCCTACCTAAGTTTTGGGAATTTTCATAACTTTTGTTTGGAACGTGTTGGAGTTAAAAAATACACGAAATTTTGAAAAGGATTCAATAACCTAAGGTATCAAGAAGAAAAAATCCATTAAATCACATTGTGTTCAATTACACTCCACGCCAAACAGTTTTCACGAATACAATCTTTTTATCTCCTTCAAAATACCAGGGACGAGTAGTCTGGTCAAATTTAGTGGATCACCTCGTGGTGGATGAAGTGAAATATAAAACGTTGATAATAATCTTTGATAAATCGTACTTTGTATGTTTATTCAAGCGTTTAAAGTGTTTGAAGTTGTTTGGTCCCGATTGCAGCTGGGTATCGTTGTTCCTGTGCGGCGTATTTCATGAGAACGGAAAGCATTTTGTCAACGGAACCGGATGTCCGCCGGGAAAATATTTGAATCGGCTTCCCACCAGCATCCCCGTCGCATCGTGCTACACGTTGACGGTGCAAATTTCATCGAACGGTTCGAACGCGTCTCTTTCCACCGTTCCATTCTCGGATATAATCCGTTTTGATCCTCGAATATCCTTCGGTACATTGTGATGACGCGGATCAGCTAGTCGTCATATAAAAAAAGTTCATTCAAAATCTTGAAAAAATACTCGACATTTCTTTCCTTGTTACTGTAAAATAATCTTTTAATTGGTAATTGGATTCGTATTTCCGATTTGACGTTCAACCTTGTATGCCATTATCGCTATAACTATTATACTGTGGATGTACAGGCAAAAGAAATTTTGGTTTTTATGTAATTTAATACATATTTTAAACTTGTGCACACGAGTGACGCCTCTGTAACGACATATTTATATAATTTATTGTATAATTTTGATACACGTTGAATGCCGCAGTAGAAATGCACGTATGTAGTCAGACACGCTAAAATCCTAATTATTAACGACGCAGTCAATTAATTTTCAAATTTAATAGCTAGCTTTATTAGCTTAATGTTAACGCTATCCGTGGTTTAGTTCATCGTTTTTTTTTTTCTTAATTATTTCATTGTGAAAAATTTCGGGTGCCGAAATTTAAGTTTTATTTGACAACTGAGATAATAATAAACTTGTTCCTACATATTTATAATTTTTTATTTGTAAAATATCATTTTTAGCTGTTGAAAGCTTCATGCGAAGGTTGATTAGAATCGATCGTATCAAATAATGTTCTGAGTGTAAAGGGTTAATTGTATAGTTACTCGTGTTTTACATTTTATAATTGTTATATGAAAAGAAATTCGTCCGCCTGTATATCCGCAATTAAGTATTTCAAGAAGCCAACTGTATGATGTACATACAATGAAATACGATACCAGAATCATATGCAAAATTAATTTGGCTTTTGAATCGTATTAAAACTAATTTAACCTTGGAAATGAAGAAAGTTGTAAAAACCTTATCAATCGCTTAACGTAGGTTTGGATATTTACATTTTTGCAGAAAATTTTTCTTCAATTTTATTTTCGCTGTAGCTTGATGATTTGTTGTAAGGGCATAAATGCCAATATTTTCTCGTTTTTTTTTTTACATACGCATTGTTTTTTTTTTCAACCTTTTTCACAATCAGAATTTTGGAATTTCAAAAACGTCGATTGAAGTCACGCATAGATCTTTGGTTATGCGAAACGCACCGGAAACAAAAGCCCCTGAACGAGTAGAATTGGTAACAATATTCGTTCGTTCGCTGAAGTATTTGATTTTTCTGCCCGAATGACGTGCGTTTACGCAATTCTATTCGTTCAATTTTAGAAATGCTTTTGATGCTACGAAGTTGATTCGGTTACAATTCGTGCGTGAAAGGGTATTATGATCTCGTAGAGTTGTTATCGATGTTTTCAGTATTTTATTGAAAAACCAGCAGTGTTGACTTTTGGATTGAATTTATTTCACTGCGTACGTTTAACTATTTAACTATTTCATTTTTATCCTAACCCTAACCCAACCCTTCAAACTTGAGGCTTTCTAAGTTTAATTAGAAATTTCATTAAATACAAATATCCGAAAGTTTTGAAATTAACTTTTCAAGTTATAATCAGAATGGTTATTTATTCTATCTGGATATTTACAAGCTTCATGCAATATCTGCTATAATGGTACCTAATTTCCTGATTAAAAAGATAACAATTTTAATCCGCTTCTCAACTTTTCTTTGTTAAGATTCGCAATAAGTGAGAAGAGATTCTATTTTTCACTCACTAGAATTTGAGAATGAAATTTTATTCGATATTGAGGGAAACTTTCAACTTCCTCGATCGGTTATTGCATGACTCGATACACGACGAAATTTGTTCAGTTTAATTCGATTTCACCGATACGATTGTACACAATGTATCGAGAAACGTGGCATCCCGATGCTTGAAGTCTCCCTAGGTAGCGATAGTCCACAGTCGACCATTTCCAGAGCACGTTCTCACCCCGATGGAACAAGATTTTAATTCGATTGTCGTGTATCGTCGTCGTAAAATATACAATCGAATCAGCCAGAATGTCTGGGCGAAGAATAACGAGCGAAACAAAACGAACGAGTTTAAAAACCTCGAAAAATTAAATGGATAAATTGCGATTCTCGGGTATTACATACTTTTACCGTCTGACAATATGGTTTGAGTTAACTTTGTTACGTTTACTAACACGTTGCACGAAGTTATCGCATCGTTTTCGGTGTTGTAACTGAATTGCTGCTGAATGGTTGATATATCAAATTTTATATTGATGACGAATCGAGAGATTAAGCGAGAGGTTTGTAAAACAAATAGCTTCTAAATTCTGGAACTTTCATTATTTTATGCTATTGGTGACGTTGATTTTTCGTCCCAATTAGATGCGAAAACTGTAGGGTTATTTTTATTTTCTAATGTGCGCTAGGTTTTATCCTGAAAAATAAGTTGGCAAAACTGTAACGATGGAAAGACATATTGTACGCCACCACGCAGCGAGAGTCGATTAATATTAAATATATCTCGTTAATATAATAATTAGAGTGTGTGATTGCACCCGGAATATCCTAATTTTCCTTCCACAAAAACCATTTCCTTGAAAATCAAAGAATTAAAATTCAAAAGGTTAAAAATAGAAAAAATATCAAACCTTAACGTTCAAAAGGGTTAAGAACACTCCAATCACGCCTTCGTTACCAACATGCATCCTACAACACCGTTACAACATCAGTCATAAAATAGAATTCCTGTAGCACCCTCCTGTGTTCCGTATTCCGTTAGAAATTGGCCCTCGAGACCGCAGTGTCATCGTTTTTTCGCGAAAAATAGCAGCCAACTGTGTCTTCGTTGCCACGAATGTGGGTTACAAGGTGCATCCATTTTGATCCTGCGGAAAATAACGAAGGAAACATAGGGAGAGGGAGAAAAGAAGGTATTCGGCCGCCTCGCCCCGTCCGAGATTCATTCATGCTCGGTGAACATTAGCAAACAAACACATCGCGTGTCGGAATATCATCGGGCCGCTGGTTCACGCCGGGGTTTTGGCTTTTATCGAAATTAAACGAAGGATTAAATATCCCTGGGGGAACGGACGTCGTTCAATGTCGGTGGAAGTTTCTCATTAACTTGCACGCCTTCAAATTGCTCGCCAATGAACCGTTGACCCGAGTGTCGTTAATGCCAATGAAACCGGCATCTTTACCGCAATCTCGACATTCCTCAGGGAATAACCGCGAAACGAACGACGATGGACGTACACTTCGGCGAAACGAATCCATGTAATGTATTCGCGTGGATGAGGAAATTTTCGAATTTTGATTTGAGAACTTTTCATATCAAGGAATAAGTGAAAACTACAAATCAGGATTTTATAACCGATTTTTTTTAGGGAGGGCGACTTTAACCACCCATTATTAATACTTTGATTGCAACTTGAATTTTTAGAGGAATCTGTCACATATTATTAAAAATTCCTTCAGTTACCTAATTAGAAATATGCATATCAGGTAAAAAATCGTAAACATGATAGATAATACTCGTTCGAAATTAAAAATATTTGTTGATAAAATCTTCAACAACTTCAGGGTAAAGGTAGTTTGGTACGTGTGTCAACAAAGAAAGGAGGACAATAAAATATATAAAATGGAATAAATTTAATAAACTAGATTTTATATTCATATAAAATGAAATGTTTCGAAATTATGATTCATTTCATTATCAGTGAAATAATTCGTGATAAATCTTTCGAATTTCAGTTTGAACACATTTGTTGTTGCTTACGTCTCGTTAAATACCTTGAAAAGAACGTTATTCGTGATATTTGAGACACGCAGCTAAGTAAGTTGGTTAAAATGAAAACAGCGAACGGGATTAAAAATATATTGCAATGTTTATTGCGATTGGAATGCGTCCAAGAACCGTAGCTGCTACTAAACAGGGTAATATTTGCACAACGATGGAATTTCTTTAAAAATTCACCGTACCAACGGCGCAATAATGTACATTCACCTCCCGATGCGAAACCGAATAAAATATTCCACCGACTGCGAACAAATCATTGATTATTTTCGGGATAGATGCAAGTTTCATGAGCGGGGACCAGAATTTTGGTAATATTAAAGTTCCATGCTATTGGTCGTTGAATTTATTCGAGTTCGCTGTGTCTCCAATTGGCTATAGAAACGTAGCTGTATAATTTGTACCTGTTAGCATACCCAATGCGCTTTAGTCATGAAATTATTGGTAGAAATTAATAATTTAGTTGGAATTATTGAAATTTCATTTAGGTATTAAAAATGTATTAACCATTTGGACTGGAGTGGCGCATGGACATATGTGATTTACTAGAATATTTTCAAATATAAAATTTAAGTAGAGTTTTCATTAAAATATAGAAAATTAGCGAAAAAAATTAATGGATTCTCGAGCATTCTTTGCGGTTTTCTTCTAAAATAGTGCTTTTGGATTTTGGAACATTTACTGGAACAAAAACCTCAAACCAGTATAAGTCAAAACCTGTATCCATAAGTAGCACTATATCCCAATTTCTATTTTTGAGTAGAAGAACTCGTCATGTAACTGATAGGGTTAAATCGGACTTAAATCGAAATATATGTCGACCTTTATCACGATAAAGACTTACTGTGCATATGTTTCTTTATCTTTTTGCTTAATTTTCAAGTATAAATAAAGCTTCGGTAATTCTACTATTAAAAATCTTTACTCATTTTTTTTTTAATTAAAATACAAAAAAGGTGTATAAAACAGTATGCAATAATCCTATATTACGATAAATTCTTCCTAACGTTTGAGTTTTGTTTATCACTGATACGAATTACTGAAAACTGGACGGGTTTGCAGAGAACCGATGGACACAGACCGTAAACACACAGTACGAGCCAATTATGGTAAAAAATATATTGACAGAGTTGTTTGAAACAGCAGAAAATTAAAACGAATCAAATATGTACCAACAATAAAACATGAAAATACCTTTGTACGACGGAGTTGACAGAGGATACAATCCAATTCATAATAATAATTACTAATACAGAAAATTACAAATATTAAATGAAACTTTGAAACTTACTAATTATGTTTCCTTGCTTGAAAGCAGATAATGATCTAAATTATTCAGCATAATATTACTTTTTTATATAATAAATATTCTAACAAATATCCAATAGCAGAGGTAAATGGTTAAATAACAAAATAGCGGTATCGTTTCAAAAATTGCTAACAAACTTTTGAAAATTATTCAAAGAAGTTTTTTCCCTGAAAATTCTTCTAAACGTCGCTGGTTTATTCCAACTGGACACAATGCGTCGACGCTCAACAGCAAAGCCGAGCTTCTTTATTTATAGAAGATGGAATAAAAAAAGACAAGAAACTGCCTGGACGTTTCACGTTCGTATTCATTCCGAAGGAAGATGAATGAAAACGTGGCCCGAAGGCAACGGTTGAGAGTCGCTTTCTTTGCCGTCTCTTATTCCTTTTTTCTTTCTTTCTTTTTTCTTAATAATATAGCACTATTAGCGCGACTAAGAAAGGGGCGCGAAGTTAGAAGAGCTCGTGAGACTGGAACGATGGACAACAACGAGCCTTCATCCAGTTCCCGTATTACCGGGCCCGTCATCTTTGTTTACCTGGTATCACAATACGAGAAGAGGAAGAGCACTCTCGAGATTCTAATTTGAGTGCAAACGGGCAAGGGTGTCTGTCATCCTCCAGACCGGTCTAAAGGTTGGACGGCGCTAGATAGGAAGGCTCGTAACGGTTCGCGAAAACCGTCGAGCTGAAGAGGACAATCAGACGAGGGTAGTGAAAGTAGAAGAGGGGTTGAATCTTATTCGACCACGGGTTTCGTTTGACGTAAAAATTTTCTTTAAGAGCAGACACACGGTCGATGGATTTGATACCGATTAAGAAGAAGAAGCAAAAGAAAGAAAAAAAAAGGAGGCAAAAGATATGTGGAAGACGAGCGAAAAGAAGAAACTTTGCCAATAAGGTGGATTTAATAAATCTAGGATGATGTCTAAGATTTAGTGGCTTTGCGCGGTTCGATATTACTTGGAACTTGTCTCGTTGTTTCGATTATTTTGATGAGTAATTTAAGGGAAATTACGAATGGGATTAACACTAAATTTACCGACGTTTTATGCACACTTACTCTCAAGTTGAAAATAAAATAGAAAAATAAATAAATAAAGAATGAAACGTATATTATTATATACAGAAAGTCTTAATCGTGATAGAAATTAACACACATTTTAATAAAAGCATCCTAATAAATTTTGTGATTCGAAATAAGAAACACTCGATCGGTCACTTTGACCGCTTCGGCAGGTTTAGGGTTAAACTCGGTATAAAAGGTCAAATGATATCGAATCAGTTTTAATATAAAAATTACATTTCGTGGAATTTCAATACTATCATTAAAGGGGTAGGTTTTATTTTCTATAAGTAGAAAGTATTTTAGATTATAGATAGTATAATTTAAAGTGCTATGACGAATGTTTTGTCTTTGACAAGAATCGAAAGAAGGAAAAATACGATCTAACAATTTTCTTAACTTATCTCCATCTTTCTAACAAATGTTTGCGTGAAACTTCAACATGAATCTAAGATTCTAGAAGTGAACGAAGAACAAAGTTTCTAAGCTTGCACATGCAAGGTTCAGTGATTTGATAAAACAATTCAATCAAATTTTCCGTTCAGCATTGAAATCTGAAATTTTGGTATATTTCTGTACAATTTAATTAATTGGACGGTTCAGTTACAATTTTCAATCAACGGATAACAATACTTTCTTCTATGTTTAACGGAAGTTTTCGCATCAAGGCTCGTTAAAATAATCCCCGCTTAGCTTTCTCAACTTTTACTTAATACTTTACGCAAAACTCCTTTCGAAACGAAGATTCTTCGTTAACGTTTAGAGGATCAGCATATTTCCCTTAAAATCTTGAATTTGTTTTATGTAAAATTTCCAAGTTTGTCCCTGGCCACTATGGTAGCTGGTTCGGTCCAGAAGGGTATGGGAAATATTGCAAATCTTCGAAATTTTAATTTTAGTTTCTTTAAAGGATTTGATGTCGCCAATGACTGTTCTGAATTCAGACTATCGACATTATACAGGAATAATATTAAATATTAGGTTGACAATAAAAGTGGCGTATTTTATTTAAAAACTACTCGAATTCTAACGCAAAGAGGTTACAAAATTATCGAAAATATAGCTTTGATCGAAAACTTTTATTTACAGAATTTTCGTAAATAATTTTATAAGCAACTGAAAATCGCGAATTTAGTTGTCCACCTAATGGTTGGCCAAATACTTCGGGTCCCTATAATGGCCACTCCTCCAAAGGTTAAACACATTAAGGTCACAATTTCGCCGTAAACTGGTTCACTGGTTGCGCGAGAATGATCCTTTTATTTCATCGTTACAACGAAACTGCGGAAACTTTGGTCCTCGTATACCTTCAGTTGAGAACGAAAACAAGTATAAATACGAGAAGAACCGTACCAAATCGCACGAACCGCGTATGACAGAAAAATGTTTGCCTGTCTTCAAGAAGGGAGGAGGAAAATGGCAAGAAACGAATATCGAGAAAAGAATAAAAAGTTACACGAAAAAGGAGTGGATAATCGATAGGCGTCCTTAAAGATCGAATGAGGAGAGGAAGTAATTCGATTGACTAATGTAAGAGTCAAACACGAAGAAGTAATAAGTTTGGAAAGTAAAACCAGGACGGTGGCGCAAGGTTTGGGGAATGGGAAAGGGAGGCAAGACGAATGAGAAATGAAGGCAAACGAGCGGAGGTCATGAAGAAAAATCTGGCTACGGGTTAAAGATCAAGCAAATGGCTGGAGGGCTGGTGTCTTGCGTTAACAGAGCTACGAAACGTTCGCAAGCAAGAAGAGCAAATCTTTCGTGGAAGCGAGTACGTGACGTGCAAGCGTATTTATTACCTCCCCACCATTCGAAAGTCTAATTTGTAGGGTGGCACCGAAAGAGATAGATAAGTTTGGAGGCGAAGTCGAAGATATTTCGTTGTTTTTTTCACAGTTGCCATGATTTCGGGAAACGTTATGTGACTGGAAACTTGAAGTTTCTGAAATGATTCAACCCTGTTGGCAACAAACGGTTTTAGCGAGATTTGAAGCTTTTCGTTGTATGTGTATATACACACTTCATTGGGTGATTTATATTTTATATTAATATTAGGTTGTCCCAAAAGTTCCTTTCGCTTTGTTAATAAATAACTGGTATATAATACATTATTTTTCATGTCGTGTTATTGAGTTATGTACGATTAACTTTGGCCTATCACCTTCTTCCATTTCTCCGAAAGCTGCATAATACTCTTCCTTCTTTAATATTGCCAAACAAAGCGTTGCGAGCAGATAGAGAAAGAAACTTTTGGGACAACCTAATATAACAGTTATGCTAGTTTTTACAAAATTTTAGTGATCGTATGTTTATTTGGTTAGGTATTTCGTGCTCCGTGTCAACTACCAATCTTTTTACATAACGTAGCAATTATTTAGTTCTAATAAACAATTTCTTAGGAAAGAACTCTGAACTACTAGATTTTTAATAATAAAATCTAAACGATTTTTATCAAACCTGACTTTAACAGGAAGTTACAAATGTCGAAGTCTTTCACGAACTGACTACAGGACTTAAAAGTTTCCAATCTACATACTTCCACAAAAAGTTCATTTTTCGTTTCTTTATACATTCTTCGTTCTTTTTTCTTTCAAATCCGTCGCAATATTTGCAGGCGACAATCTTTCGTTTCCAATCTCCTGTTCAAGTTTACGCGTCACCGGGATAGTTTGTCAATTCAACAAGAACTCTCGTGTTGAAATCCAACGAAATCTTTCCCTCTGTAATAAACTGGAGCGGCGAGGAGGGGAACAGTGGTGGAGAATTGAAAACTCGTCGCGAAGGCCGAAGGAAATGATTCAAAGGACATCGTTAAAGCAGCAAAGTAGTGTCAAAGGTTCTTGGATCTTTTCGAACCGGTTCGAACACCAGTTACGAAAGCCGATTCTTTTTCTTCACCTTTATCATAACGTTCCGAGCATACCATCTCTTTGTGGACCCGTGCACAAACTGCATATTTCATACGAGCTTGAATGTTTGTTGGAAAGTTTCGAAAATTCAAGAAACAAATGTTATAAAAATATTATAAAAGAAGTATTTGAAATATTTATGTATGAAAAGTCATAGGAATATAAAATTAAAGTATTACGCCATAAACCTATAAATTAAAAAAAAAAAAATAAAAATAAAAGTAGGGGTTGCAGTTTTGGTCGATGGATCGATAAAGACTCGAACGGTTTTTAAGCTCCGAATCAGTCATTTTTAGTTTTGAAGGTTTTTGTAACGAAGTATTGAAATTTTGAAAGTTCCAGACTAATTTGATATATAATGTTTAGTAACAAGTTAAACCGTATAAAAGTGCAATAAAGATGCAACCGTCAATAACGTTCAGTTCATTCGAATCAAGAGTAGGGAAAGAAACGTAAATAAAAATGTTTGTTATTGCAAAATATAAACCGATAACGGGGAATAAATTCCTTTGACGAGAAAATCGAGCCGGAAAATTAATTTCAAATATGTGTTTACTCGGTGAAAACGGGATTTGCACACGAGATGATGAATAACGAGGCGAACTCGTACGTATCAAATTATTGATACCTTTTGATTGAACATTGATCTTTTATAATTTGACTCGCTCACGTCCAATTAGGCGAGCAATTTCTGAAACGACGAAACGATTTCGAATAATCGAAACGATTTCGCTCGTTATTTAAGCAACGAGACAAGGGGAAGAAATCCTCGTTGGAAAATTATTACGGCGCAATTGTTCCGTTTCTATGCATTGTACGTTTAAAAAGAACGGGGTAACGATGTTAGCACATTCAAGATTAAAGCTTCTTTTTGGAGCAACACAAATCCAGATAACTGTATTTCCACGGGGAAAATTAAATATTTAAGCTCGTATCAAAAGAACGAAGAATATTATGTAAATACGATACGTTAAAAAAAGAAGGGAAACGAAATTTACGAACAAACAAACAGATTTTGTGAAAACGAATCGACGAAGAAAAAGAACATCGAATATGAATAATCAATTCACCCAGGTAAAATTTGTATTTTTCGGATGGCAATCATTATTCTCCTTTGATTTTCGATTTTAATAGGGATTTTGACGGTTGTTTCTGGATTGAAACCAGCAGTACACGAAACGCGAATCTGTGGTTTGGCAAGAAGCAAAAATCGATAACAGCTTGCGTTCGCGATATCGAAAGGTATTCGGCCCAGAATGCATCAGTAATGGGAAGGAATTTAATTTCTTTCTATTTCGGTCGGTAAGCCGTGCCAAGAAATTACTTACCAATAATATTCCTTGTACACAGGTAGTGATTTCAGTTCACAATTGCAAACACATTTTGAGATATACAGAGCGGTTCGTTTAACCCTTATGTAGACAACGGGGTACCCGGGTAGGTTTGTATTTTTTGTATTCTTGAAAAAATATTAAATATCAGGTCATCTCACAAGTCGTGTCGTTTTTTGTTGTAAATGCCTATGTACAGTGCTACTGCTACTGTTTATTCTTTCTGCTATTTCTTCAACTGCCAAACGAGGTTCTGCTTCAATTAAAGCAGTTAAACCTGGAATGTCAAACATTGCTGGTCGATCGGATCATGGAAAACCACCTTTGACGTTAACTTGCATTTAAACCATTTTTGCATATACGTCACAACTGTTTTTAACTGTATTTTTTACTGTACTGTCTTTTTTAAGTTCATACAGCATGCAATGTCGAAAATGAATTTCGTTAACATTCATTGTTTGAATTTTTTTTAATGAAATATATCGTTCTGAATACCTCGGATGCGCGTTTTAGACTGACGAGAGGATACCTTATGAAAGGTCCAAAGAGCATTTTTCATAAATATTTCTTCGAAACAAGATACGGACGTTTATATAAAGTGCGATAAGAGGCGACACGACTTATGGGATGACCTGATAGAAATAATAAGTACCTTGATATTTGGCCGTCCACGAAAGGGTTAAATAAGGCCACCTAAGTATCTGTTTGGTGGCAGGAAAAATATTTCATAATACATGCAAATTGATACAAGGGATCGATGAGATTTAATGGGTTAAATTTATCGTGTCAGTGATGGTTCTCTTACTTGTTAATGCAATAATAATTTGAGGCGGAGTTGGTCCACGATTAGAAAGAACGAACGTATTCAAAGACTCATCCGTTCCATTACTTGACGGTGAAAAATCTTTCTCAATTCTTCCGTTCCAGTACTTTTCATACACCCATGGCCTTTGTTCTTGCCGGAAAATTCTGCTTTATAAATCCCGCTCTTTGTCGGATATTCCTCTGGAATCCGTACCTTCGTTCATTATTAATCCCTTTAACGGAGGTGACTTCAAACGATCCCTTGACGATCGATCCCTCCCGGAAAAGCTTGAATTAACTCATTAATCCGAACTCGTGGTCGAAAACTGTGGAATTGGAAATTCAGCTGGCACGAAACTTTTCAGAAAGGGGCGACGTTCGAATCGTTTTCTCCACTGATCGTTACATTCGATCGTTTCCGCTTTGATATTACCAGAAAATCATCTGTCAGGTGACGCTTGGTAATAATTGCAGAAAGGTAATTGAAATTCCGGGAAAATAGTGAAAAATCGTTGGTCTATTGTCAAAGGATCGAAGAACGTGGCGAATGTTTCGTACGATTGTAATTAGTTATTAAAGTTTAATCAGTTACTGTCGAGCCGAATGGATTTGTTTTCAATCGATTCAGATTTCTGGTAAATGATATGTTAGTTCTTTCGACTAGAAAAATTGTTATATATTCGTGGTTTTCGTCCTTCTTCTTAGTATTGTGGCTTGTACTCATTACTTTATTTAGATTTTAATTGAATTACATTTAAAATAAAAATACAAATTTCTGTGGTTTGATAAATCTCAGTAAACGGATCAATGATGTTCAAATTAAGCGAACGCGTCGTTCAGAGATGAAATAAGATCGAAAAGAGAAAAATTTTTCTCTAAAGTGTCGTTTCCATTATTTCTTTCAGCCTGTGCGCGAGAACGATAATGAAAATTCATATTTAACTGGGCATCATGAATATCGGCGATCGATCACTGTCGTTGTGTCGAATATTCATACAGCATCCGCGTCGAACTCCGTCAAGCGAGTCTGCACGTTGATAAATAACCGGAAACTGCCCCTTGCACCGGCAGTTCAGATGTCATTTTCCCCTAACGAAACCCGTCGCTTGTGTCTCAACTATGGGGGTCGACGAGTGCTCGATCACCTTTCCTTGTGCTTGAAACACGTCGAAACACGGGGATCAGAATATCCCCTACCGCTTCTCTCAAGTGACGTGCAGTCGCCCCTTTTTCACCCTTCGAACGTCGTAAAAACATCGTGCGTCGGACAAACGCAATTTTCCACGACGAACCATTTCCACGTGGTCTTGGCCGTTGATCGGGCGAAAAAAGGTCTCTTCACGAAGTTTCGCTCGGCTAAAAGCTGCGTAACTCGCGTGAACGATAACAGGTTGCCGCTACGAGAAGTGCCATTTTCACGAGAAATCACAGAGTGCCGCGATAGCGGTGTAAAATACGCGCAGATAAACGTGCAATTAACGGAATGATTTGGAAACGAATACATCCGTCCATCTGCGATAACACGCGACTCGTGATAACATCTTTCGTTTGCACGTATTGCGCGAGCGTGTGGACGCAGGTGAATCTATGATTGATAATTGGAACGAGATACCGTTATTCTGATTAACAATCGGTGATTCGTCACCGAATCGAATTTCCAGTTCCATTGTACGCGTTTATTTTAAAATTAAAGTTTCAGGGATTATGTTTGACCGACGCGGTGAAAATATAGGTGTGTAGTCAAACACTTAGGGATTGTTATTTTTAATTCTCGGACGTCGAGCTCGATTGATTAAAGTTTGTACTATTCTCCGTTTTAATTTTGGAAATTTACAAATTTTCTCCAATATACCAAAGTCTCGTATTCAAATATTTTATTATTTAACACTCGAAATACCATCGTATACGTTTTCTACGTTTGATTTATGATTGATCCGGCTTCTCTATATTTAAATTTTCTGTGTATTATTACAGTAATGGCATTCAAATTTTTTTTTTTAATTTATCAATTATTCACGGAAAAAAGTCAGGATACATAAAATACCTGAAAATGGAGAGTGCGTGGTTGGGACCGAGGGTTCAGGGGACCGTTGCAGACTGTCTAGCAGGGGTTTGGTAGACAATTTGAAAGGATGTTTCATTTTCGATTATTCTGACGAAGCGTTATTTATTTTTTCAATTATAAAAGATATTTGGTTTCTGAATATTATCCTATCCGATTGCGAAACGTTACGCGATGTCTGTCGCGCATCAATAACAGCAGATGATACAGTAATATTGAAGTAATCGTCCGTATTCTAGTTTTTCGTTTATTCTTTCTTTAATCCCTTAAAAAAGATGTTCATCGAACTTTGACGTAGTGGGCCAGGGTTCGATTTCCGGTACGGGCGATGCTTATTTTCCACAAACTCCAACGGTAGTTTCACGACGAAGGTGAACATTTTCCTTCCGTATTTTCACGTAACGTATTCCGCGTTACAGATAAATCAATGTCCCCGTAGTTCCGCATCATTTTTCGACGGTTCCATCGACAGCGGAATATCACATCTGGAAGCTTGCCGACGATAAAGACATTCCAAAACCTTTCACGGGATTCGTGGAGTCATACTGTTGGCGAACACGTTCCCCGAATAACGTTCGAATCGTCCGGCACGAAACAGGAAAAATTTATCAGGCCACGAGGAGTTAACACGGTGTTTCGTGCAAGTTGGCAGCGGCACCTCCACTGATAACGTCTCGTACGTATCTGGATTACATGGTAGAACTTTGCCCGATGCACCTAAAGGGTTTTAAACTGACGGACAAAGGCGGTCGATGAACGTCGTGATTTCTGGACGAACACGCCATTGGTGAGACGAATTTTCAGATGTTTAACTTTCGAATCATGTCGACCGGATGTATAAAGGTAATTTAATTGAAATTAAAATTAACAGGAGCAATCATATCCGAAGCAATAATATAGAAATTGCAATAATATAGAATGAAAATATCGAGAAATCTACTTTGAAAGGGTTACGATTCGGTTACTAAATATTAATATTCCGACCATATTCAATTCATAGGCTCTCGACTAATTAATAGCAATGAATTTACGGTTCATTTCTCCGATAGACAGTTCGTCGGTCGTCAGCCAGTTTTGTACGATCGTCGAGCGGTCGAGCAGGGCCGAAACGCGGCACAATTTCCGCGATCGAGTTGCGAAACGCGTTTAAAAGTGGCCCTCCGGGTGTCGTGCGGAAATAAAAATTCCCAGGGGCGGTAAATTGTCGGACGAAAACGGTCGAAAAGTCGCAAATTGCCGCGTACTTTTTGACGGGTCGCTCGGGCCCTCGTTCCACCGCCAAATTACCGGCTATAATTTCGTCGGGAACGCGTACACGCGTAACTGGCATTGTGCTTTTCGGATGGAACGGGTGATTAACAGTTTAGAAGCCGGTCCTGCGCGAGAATGCTTAACATATCGGTCAGTAGGTGATATTGTATCAATTTATTGCTGGTATCTCAGTTTTATCGTGATATCGAACAGTTAATAATTTTGCTGGACAATAGTTAACACTTCAATACTTTCATGTTTTCTTATTCGGGTTCGTAACGTTTCATTTGTTTTCGATAAAATTGAAAGCCGTAAGTGAATTTGATTAGTTATAAAAACTAAACAAGGTGGTACATACAATAAAAGAATTAAAGTGAACGACGTTGAAAATTTTATTTAGAAAATTTCATATTGGAAGTCGAAGGCGTGAAAAATTATTGTACTTAAATTTTAACAAATAGGCCTGTACGAAAGAAATATAAAAATAACAAGGTACAAAATGGGGAATATTTTTAAAACTCATCATTTTTATTCGCCAGATTAATGCAAGATTAAATAAAGCTAGGGGGTGAAAGAGTGAGCGAGAAACAAACGTATGAAAATTTTCTTGAAACACAGTAGCCTGATTCGAAATAAGCATCGTTCGTAACATCGGATCATAGTTATAACACCGGGACGAGTAATAAAATGAAATTTTTCTCCAGTTATATTAAATGCCACTTCCTTTTCCATCGACTCCTGCAATCTTTCTCTATTCACCATCAATCACAGTTTTCTCGGACTTTTTTAATCAAATTTATCGCGGCAACGCTTTCACCGCATTCCATAAATAACCTTTGACGCTTGTTTCCACGCTCGTTACAGTCTCTGAATTAATCAGTTCTCATTTTTTCTTTTTTATATACGTAATCTTTGCGCTTCTTTGGTATCTCGCGCGGAAAATTCCTACCCCACTCATCCTTTCTGCGACTGAAAAGTTTGCATACCTTTCAACTTTCATCCTTTAGCATGCGTCGATATGAGACTACTTCAAACCTCTTCGACGACGCTCGAGAGCACGCGTAAAGAAGTATTTTATAAGTGCATTAACGTCCCGCGCGACGTATTCTCAGTTATTTTCAACACCAGTGGAAAGAGTTGTATAAAAGTAGGGTAACTTTTAATTCAATCCTGCGTACACGATATATTTCTTCGAGTGTTCCTGTATTGAATTTATAAAATTATGTTACAATTATACTTCAGTGCGTGGCGTTGTCACTGTTCTATTTTATTTTTATTCTCCAATTTCAAGCTAAGTATTTAATATTGCAGTGTTAAGATAAACTAACATGGTTGAGATAGTCTTCTTATTTTATATTTAAAGACCCTCGACTCTGCAAATTATAATTAGTGAACTGAACTGAAAAATCAGCTGCACTTAAAATTAGTCGACTGGATTCGAAATCGACCTTCATTATTTTCTTCCCGATTCTGACCAACTGCAACCTTTTCAAAATTAAAAAGACTCAAATCATATGGTCCAATTTTGACTATGTTATTCTGTTTTAAGATGTGGCTAAATATTTTTGAGGCCAACTGCCTACGATCTGTACATTTTATCGTCGAAGAAATTATCAAAGATATTTCTTGTCCTTTACAATTACGATTCTTTTGCAAATCTGTAACATTACACAATTATTCAAAAATTATATATATTGTATTTTTTTAAAAGAAAAGTCATGCAATGACGGGTAAACGAATAAATTGACGCGGTTGTCGCGTTATCGTAGCGAACGAACGAATAATCGAGTTTTCATACGTTTCCTACTCGCGTACTTATTTCCAGTTGCAGTTTTCTCGGTCGCAAGGCGCACGTTCGCCGAATTTCACATGCTACCCGACCACCATGATGCTCCTGGCACGGAATCCTTCCACTATCGTTTACTATGCATCCTATATCGAAAGTTCTCCACGGCATGTGCGCCGGGATCCGGCGACACAGTTTCCCTCGGAACCATTTTACCCTGCATACCTCATATCCGAAGTTCACCAACTTTGAATTCACTTCCGGATATGGCTTGGATCCGTACGAAACTGTCACGGGATCCTTCTGCAGGATTAATTTTTTAAGGGAGATGGGAATTAGAAGAAACTATTGGTATTTTGTTGAATTATTGTGTACTGAAGGCTGACACATTTATTTTGGTATATAAGCTTAATTCTGGAAGTTGTTATAATTGGGTCTAAATTGTAGCTTTTATTAGATTTAAATTAGTAAGGAGAATAATCCTTGAATAGAAATGATTTTTCACACCACTTAAAGTTATTCGTAGGGGAACTACTGAAAAGCAATAAAAACTTTTCACATTTTGTAATTTTAAATTAGTTTGCGCATTTAAAAATCCATTTAAAATTGCCATGAGAATTTCATTGCAGAAGCATAAATCGTTTACAGGGTATAATTTTGTACAATTTGATGTAAACGAGCTTGGACCAGTGATCGATGTTGAACGAATTCCATCAGGGAAATTGATGATCCGTTATGCAACCGATGCTTTGAGATTTAATCGTAATTACGTTGATTTATGATGCTTTGGTATCCGTAATACGTTGTTTCTGATAAACTTGGAAGATTTTCGTTTAATCCTTGCGTGACTTTGCGTAATTTATGGCAGTTCCACGGAAATATTAGTTCAGATTGATTGAATTACCTGTATTAGAAATTCGAGGCAATCTTGTTTTAACTTACAAATATATGAATTCTTCTAAAAGTAATAAAATAGTTTCAGATTCTTAATTAGGAGTTGAATTTTATTATCAGTATTGTTTTAAATTCTGTTATCACTTCAAATACTATTATTTTTCATTTCAAATTTAATGTGCCGTAAGCACCGAGAAACTTCTGAAATATAACCAAAAGATGCTAGAAATGTTAAACGATGTAAAAATGTTGCACCTTTCCCACGCTAAGATGGTGTAAGGTATAATGTTGAAAGATTTACGAATTGTCGCTGTAATGTGAACGTTTCGCACGAAGAATAAATTTGATACCTCTGAAGCTCGAATAAAAACAGAAGTAAACCTTTCGCTACCTTATTATAAAAGTATAAACTATTATTTGTCGTCGTAAATGGTTCGAAGCAATGCAAATTTTTCTTATGAATTTTACTATCGTTTGACCGTGTTTCGAGTTTGATCCAGTTCCAATTATGAATACGAGCAGCGGAATGTTCTGCTTTAAATTCGGCGTGGCGAAATGCTTTTTAACAGAAGAATTCATTATTCAAAAGGAATCGATCGTAGCGGAGGTACGAACGCGCAGCTCGCAAGTTCTCGCTTATAATTCATTCAACGAACTCTCACGACAGTTTTGGTCAAATATCTCTGCTTCTAAGCAATCCAATAAAAAAAAAAAAAAAAAAGAAGGCAACATATCTTCGAATCATGTATCAGCAAAAAAATGTTTTTTCTTCATAATCAATCTTCGATGAGTGGTCTGCTTTGATGCATTCGGGATACGTTGCATATTTGACAATAAGAATATATTTTTCATTTTTCTGTCTTGACATTTGTTATGAAATATATATTATTGTATCTACACCTTTGATGCCTCTTGGAATTTTTTTCACACTTTCATGACCGGTGTGACATATATTCGTAATCTTGGTATTTCACTTTTTATATTAACATTCTCTGATTTAGTTTCATTCATCGTGGTGTATACTAATTTCAATTTTAAAATTTGTAAATTAATACAGGTAGCCATACTATAAAAATTCTCTCAGTAATTTTTCTTTCAATATAAAAAAATATCTAAAATTACAAGTTCCCTGAGTCAAAGTGTTAAGTACACCTTTTATGCCTTTCTAATCGTTCCGTAGTGAAGAATTACCTAGGGATCGTGTTTTAAAGAAATCTTTCGTCTCAAACGGATAAAAAGGGGAACGGTAGACTGTTCGTATCCCTCGCGACGATCCAAACACGTTCGAATTACTCGACGACACTTCCGGTGAAACTCCATCGACAAGGGAGACGATGAGACGAAAAGTTTGTCAATATCGATGTGTATAGATTTCTCTTTCTCCTTGTTTTCTGTCAACAAGCAAACGTAGTTACCAAGTTTTTCTTTTGTCCTCTTCTGGCTTGGTCGAGGATCGAACTGTTTGCGATTCGTTTCCTCGGTGCACACGAGAAGGGATCGGTAGCCGAGGTGAACGAAGGAAGGGAACGGACGATGCATTTCCGTTGTTTTGCTGCGAGAAACGGCTTCCGCGACATGAAACGGAACGGCACTCGACGAACTTTTTAAATCCTCAACGTTTCGGTGGTTCGCGTCTTGTTTCCTACCATTTGCCCGCTGCTCGAGCACCCACAGGGCCTATCGGATCATAAGGACACCGTGGTTCCACGGCATTAATTTTCCCGACGCTTGAGACATGCGCTACCTTGCCGTTTCCGGCTCGCCGCCGTGTCGTTTAAACGACCGAAACTTTTGAGTCTGAAAGTCGAGTGGTAGGCAAAGAGGTGTTCAGGTACATTCCTTATTTCGAAAAATCCTCATTGCTGTTTTAATTAAGAGAAGGCGTTGCTTCGTGAAATTTGTGTCGGGGGAAACGTATACGAACCATCGTATCGCCGGATCTGGGACTTTCCCTTAAAATTAAACCATCAGGTTGTTGGCAATTACATTCTACATAAATTGTAAGAATTGAATTCCTGTTATCCACATTTTCGAAGCTTGAATTGTTTATAGATTTAAAATAAAATAATTGACGGACTTAATTTTTAAGAAATTCTCTCCTTTTATGTGTTTATAAACAGTTGCTAAATGTTATACCGAAAATTGATAGTAATTAACAGCAAATAATACTACTATATGGTATCGCATGAAGTCTTTAGGTCGATAGTATAAGTTATGAATGTTCAACCCTCGAACGACGAAGTTGGATCAATCGTGACCGAAACCTCAAAAACCACAGTATTTCAATCGATAACCCACAAAAACTTTCAAACGCAAAACCTCCGTATACCAAACGCAAGAATAGTTAAAATAAATGTTTTAAAATTCTAAAAATGACCATTCAAATTCTGGATCTGTCTTCATGGTCCGTCGTCCAGGGTTTAATAAGTCAATTATTCCAAATGAAAAGGGTTAATAAACATACAGCAATGTCTGAAAGTGCTCTGCCGACAAAACATGTGTTAAACAATTCAAACAAATCCCCCATTTGTTCTGACATACCACCACTAAGTACCTTATCGTTACAATTCCGAGTTTCGAAAGTTTTCCACGTTTCTTGAACCGGAAAAGGAGACAAGAAGAAGCATCGATTACAAAAGTTCGTTCTGGTTACACGAAGGTTCGAATTAAAGGAAGACGTTCCATCATGGAGACGTTCCCGTTCGTATAACACGGTGGAAGCCGAGGAACGGTGAGAACGGGAGGTGGGTAGCTACGAGTTGGCGAAGCGTTAAGACGACGCTTCAAAATCGCGTCGAAACGTCGCGGGGTCTAAGGTAAAGTGGCGTGTCGTTGGCAAACCTGTGGGATGAAGTACGAGACAAGCGTCGGAAACGGGTAAACTGCCGTTTCCAGGCGGTGGCGAGTAAACGTCACCGGTTTTCGAGCTCTTCAGCTCGTTTCCGTCCGTTTCAAGCTCGGCCAGTCGGGTCCAAACACAAGTCAGACGTCACCGTTCGCCCGTACTCGGAAACCAGATGAGAAATTAACTTGGCCAATGGAAATTTATACAAGTTATGCAACTGCCAGTCCTGTTCGTTGGGAAATTCACCGTGAAATTGATTGAAACGGATACGAGAGCTGGGAGATCCTTTGACAGGAACATCCTTCATTTCCCATTTTTTAACCATCGAACGGCGAACCGGAGTCGATCGTGACCCAGATGTAGAAAATATATTTCTGCTACGATATTTCCATTGTTAACATTACCTTAGGCTATTAAAATAGCTGACACAGTTGATTATCGTCAGAAGAGCAATTTATGTATCATGAAAGTTGCGTACGTTACACGTAAGAGAAAATTAAAACCTTTTAATCTTTAGCTGCTTCCATTTTTAAGCGGGAAATAATGTGTTTGGTAAGAAAATTTTTTAATCCAAGATCTTTGTATGTCCAAGAAAATAGTTCAAAGTTCAATTTAAATTATTGCCTGTCTCCATGGTCCGTCGTTCGTTTGACGTTCAATGTATACTTACCCTATAAAATAAGCAAGTTGAATCAAATTGTTTCGACTTTCCTAACAGCGTTAAAATAAACTCTTTCGTGATGCAAATGTAACTGCATCAGTTTGAAATATCAAACTGAAACACGTTTGATGGTTGATTCTTGCTTTTTTTTCGCTTTTTGGCGCAGAAAAAAGAAGTGTACTCTCATTAATATTTATTTGATGAAATTGAAACAACGATTTTGTTTTAATAAAAGGTAGTGAAAGAATGCGGTAGCTTTGGCTGTTGTGAAAGCTCTTCCTGTAAATATTGATTTTAGACCAATTCAGTTATGTGAAGTTTTATATTTTTATTTGAATAAATTCAACACAATCTTGTTTTAAAAATTTTGAACCTTATCAGTCGATAGAGGATAATTGGTTACTTTCTGAAATCTATGGTTGTTGGAGGTAAAAATAATAATACCTGTATTCAGAAGGGAAAAGATAACGCGGAGTAGACACGGTATTGATTTTTATGATATTGCGCAACTTTCTTTGTGCAAGTTGCTTTAACTTGATTGTAAAGGGTTCTTTGAGAACGTATTAATAGTATCAGTGTCAGTAACTTTAACGATATCATGATTTTTATTAAGTATATCTATAGAAAGAACCTTTCATACCATACAGGAGAGAATTTCATTTCTATATTTGAGAAACGAGTCAAGATATAACTTGTGGATTGTAAATGGGACTTTTAAATCTTTATAATATCTCGTTTTAGACGCTAATATGAGTGATGAAACTTTTTAACCATTTAACAATACGACGATATTTTTATTTCTATTATCAATGATTTAGAGATCTATATCGTTAGTATTTATTGTAAATAATATGAAAATGTGTGATTTATACTCATCTCGAGTACTCGAACTTTCTTATTTTCTTTTCTGAAGGTTTGACTGTTCCTAAATAATACTTCTCCAACGTATGAAAGTTTTATATCGAAAAATTTGACCACCCCATTTAAGCCGATGCATTGTACTCTTCGTAGGATTAGGTCACGATTGACCCAGTTCCAGATGTTCCTTCTCCAATACACGAGACTTTTGTTTAGAATTCTCTGTACACAAATTTTCTTGATGCACCGTTGTATAGTTTCATAAGTTTGGGTCATTCTGTTACCTAATAGAATCCGATCGATGCCTTTGATTTTCCTCGGCCTGTTCAATGTTATTGAAAATGGGTCGAAATGAGGAATAATCATGGAATTTCGATACCGCCGCCTCGGCGTGTTTGCTCGGTTGGATGCAGATCCAAAGTTAATAGAAAGAATCATGATATTGGAGGGCAGGCAGAGCAACGGTCTCTTTCCTCAAAGTCATGGAAAATGTCGTGCTCTTTGAAACGAGATGGCAGCGTGGAACGGCACGAAGCAGACAAGCGAAGTATAACGGAGGTGGTTTGAGCGTCAAACGTGAAAAGCGAGAGAAACGCCTTGCCGTTTTCACACCGCCCCGAACCACCCTGTCGAATCTCGCCTTTATAATATTCTTTCGGTGCCGTTTACCACTGCGCGCACCCAATAAAGACCACGGTATAAAGACACGGCACAAAATCGTGGAAACACTGTTTGCAGAAACCTCGTTTTTCCGTCCCTTGTATTTTACACCGGCGGAGAAATCGCATCGCGTTGAGGGGTCGGTCGAGGAACGAACGCGGGATAGAAATCACGGTGGATGTCGTTTACAGCGATAAATAATTGTAAGCGTGTTCCAATTTCGAGAAATTACTTCTACACGATGTTTGGAATGGAAAATTAACCCTCTCGCTTCGACTACGATTGTCGTGTCTTTTAATAGGAATTAGGAGGTAAAATATTATTATTCGTAGGAACTTGAAAACTTTGGTGTGTCATTATATCTTTGCTTTTGTTATTATTATATTTTATATCATATTTTTAGAAATTTAGGAAATTAGACACACTATGTATATTTCCAATTTTAGTGAGAAAAATTATTATACAATAGTTTTAAAAACATCGAAATTTTGGAATGCCTGCTTGCTATATTTTTGGTAGCCTAGACATTTAGAAGTAGTATATTATAAAGTGCTTAAAAATTAACAAATTTTATATTTTTGGGAACTTGGAAACTTGGAAATATTATATTTTTAACAGATTCAACAGCGTGCGTACGTATAAGTTCTTTGGAACGAAAGGATTACTGGACGATGAAATTTGCACAGTAAAATCTTTGTTAACTTACAGCAATGTAGAGATTCTTTTTAGACTAACAATAAGTTAAATTAAATATCACGGTAAAACGAGTAAGAATCCGACGTAAAAAGTTTTTATCGCATGAATAAATAGTCTGATGATAAAATGGTTTCTGTTCATTTTCGTTAATTCAGGTTGTGATTAAAAATACAGAGACAGGTTTAAAGAGATGTTATAAAAAACCAGAGATTCGTTAACCAGGAGCTGCGATCAGAAAATAGTTGAATATCCTTTACGCGATGGGCTTTCTGCACGGGAATGAAAAGGAAAAGCGTTTAATCAGCCCGTGGTAACGGGATTATTTTACAAGAGCCGGCAAAGAGAGCCAGTTAATGGTTGCTAGCCGATGTAATCCGAGGGATAATTAATACATTTCTGTAACGCATCGTCGGGTGAAATTTTAATAAAGGCATACGGCAGGCACGAGGTTTCCAAATAGAATAAAAGTTAAATGAAACCACAGGGTCACCTTTGTCGAGGAATTTCTATTAGATAGACTTTGTGTCGTTGTCAGAGTTCGAGAGTCCTTATTTCTATTCGTTTCGTCAACCGGGTATCTCAAAAATCTTGTGTCGAAGGAATGCGATTGCGTGATGAATTCCTCCTATTTCGATATTCGATTCATCTTGAATTAACCCTTTCTTAGAGAACAGGATCGATAGAATCGAATTGGATATAGCTTAATCGCGTTTTTCTGTTATCTTAAACTTTTAGAAATATTACGTTTAAATTGTCGCTGTAAGTAGTGTTAAACAGAGTTTTACAAATGCTTTCGTGCCAAGTCTTGTGTTATTCTACGTTTTGTAAATGAAAAACAAGGTAGACACTTCGATGATTTATTTATCTTTACCTGATCTATTAAATATTAATTATAACTCAAATGATAAGTATCAATTATAATTCAAAAGTAATTTTCCAAGTTGTATGTACTGAAACTTCTAAATACAATTTTTGTTGTTGTTAATAATCTGACGTTATATACACAGTGTTAACAAATTACCTGAAGGCCTCTACACCGTTGGATAGATCACGGAAAATCGAAGCATAAAGTTCTATAGCATTTTTCGATGGGATTGGTCAATTTTTCAAATTTCAATAACGAAGTGTGGTTAAAACTACTTATCCCATCGAAAAATGCTACATAACTTTTCGCTTCGATTTTCTCTGATCTATCCAACGGTGCAGAGCTTTTCAGGTAATTTCATAATTAAAAACACTGCAAATTGTTAATATATTGCATCGACGAAACACTATATTTGGATGAGCACGAATTCGAGGTCGTTTTCGAGTGACTTTGGAGTCAGTTGAAACGTCGAGTTTAAATTATCAGTGGTCGTGCAAATAATTATCTGACTGTAGCGAGTCAAACCGGGAGCGAAGTAACAGCAATTCCAATGGCATATATTTAACTCGAGCGGGGTAGTGAAGCATCGACTGAACCGTTGGAAACTCTTGTTACCGAAACTCGCGGCTCTGCTGCATTGAAAATCTGGGAATCGCGTCCGTTTGAACTCGCCTTGTTCTACTTTTCTTTCGGACGGGCATGAATCGTCAAAAATTACGTCTGTGGTTTGAAATTGCATTTGCATATCGCGTGACTTGTAAATAGTGCCGGCACGTGTTAACTCATTAATTGTGCCGAGAATAAAAAGAGTCAAAAATGAAAGGGTGTTTGCATTTTATCATTCTGACTACTGTCAGGTATTCGTGTTTGTAAAGTTTAATTTTTCACGCCACGATCCCATTTTCTATTTTTATCTGGTCTGTCAAACGTAAATTACAATTAGTAGTAAATTGGAAACATAAGTTCGGGAATTAATCATTCATATTTTTAGTAATATAATTCTTATGAGACTTATTACATACGTCTGTCGTGTTTATTTAAAATTTCCTATATGTCTATTTAACAAGTAACAATCGTAATCTTTAATCAAGTAACTTTATCAAGTACTAATTATCATTAAAATATTAATAACTCTTCGTTATAGGTAAATTGAAATTCCCAAATTTAATTTTATTTGTACAGAAATGTAAAATTCCATTCGTCGAAAATTCGACGGAGAACGACCATCAAAGTATTAGTTAATTATCCAATAATTAGGCGTTTCATATATTATTTCATTCTTTATCGACGTACACGTTAATCTGGTTCATTCGCTAATAATTTTCATCATTCTTCGAAATCATCGGAATTAATCAACTTCATCGACCATGTCGAACGAAACAGTTAAACTGGTGGATATATTTAATGGTGTTAATTAATGCGTGAATGTATTCAAGCGTGCGAAGTAATGAGCGAATGATTTCGAACCTGAATAAATAAATTATCAATCCTCTTCAAACAGGAGAAAATAATGATACGGGAATGCAACACATCGTTGATTCGGGAAATTAAATTTTCTCGTGTTTCATGACGAACGTCATCGTTTCGAGGCGTTGTTAATAACGATTAACTATTAAACGTTTTATAAATTAAATTTATATAAATTAATTCGAAAAAATGTAGAAAGTTCGACAGGAACTACAATTTCAGAAATCCGATTTCCAAGTTTATAAAACTAACAGAGTGTAACTTATTAATTTGACACTTTTATAAATATTAATTGATATCATTTACAAGAAATTGCCAACGATAGTTCATTGGAAGTCTAAATCTAAACTTATCGTAATTCAGATATTTCGAAATGCATCGTCGAGAAATTTTTCTGTTAATTGAAAACAACTTTGTTTAAATATAGAACAATGTGCTGCGTTGAAAGAGAGGTAATCGATACTGCAACAACCTTTTTAACGACCACTTTAAAGTTGAAAGATACTCAGGAACGGATCGAAACAAACGTCTCAACGTTTTACCGCTTCAGTGTAGAAATGTCGAAATCTCTGAGTACCTTCGGCAAAACGGAAGCTCTTAAAGCCACGGGATGCAGTCACGTAACGCGCGGTTAAAGCATGATCACGCACGCGAAGGATTTTTCAACAACGATTTCATCATGGAATTCGAAGAAGAGTTTTATCTTTACGCGGGTATAAACCGTGTTTCCCGTTTTATTCGAGAATCGATATCTCGCCCAATCTTCTTTCCGGTTCGAGGGTACTCGAGAACTGTTCTTTTGTTTTTTTGGTTTTTTATTGAATACGGAGTGTAAACAGTTTTATCGTGATTTTCATCCTCCGCGTCGACGAACTCTGTTTATCGATAAATATTCGATTTTGGAAGAAAATCGATTTTACGTCTAACACCCTCATGAAGCGAAATCCGTTCCCCTTTCTCTTATGTTCGTTGGGAAATAATAGACAAAATAATGGTAAAATGTTTCTGAGACGTTAAGAGAAATTGAAAAAGGGAATTTTATTTATGAGGCGTTGCTGATGTATTTTAGAAAATTATCTTAATAATTTAAAAGGTCAAAAAATATGGATGACGTGGGAAACAAGATTTGAGAAATAATATTTCAGATGATAATAAAAAATTTGGGAAACGAATACAGAATAAAGTAACATATTTAAGATGTCGCTATGTCATTGGACCGTTACCTCGTTAATAATTAAAAGAAACGAAAAAAGAATACAGTAAAATAGCATTGGTATTAAATCAATAAAACAAAGTACCAAACAGAAAGTTTCAATTTGAAAATCAATCAAACTTTTTACAATTTGACAATGTCATAGAATCAGCCTACAGTTAAATATTCAGAATCAGTTCTACAGTGATACAAACCCGTTTCCTTCCGGCGACAATTATCCGTCGAGGGTTTTACATCTCCGGTTTCGTCGACTATTCGTTTCAGCAATGAGTGCACTTCATCGAAGTTGGCTAAAGGCACTGCTGCTCTTGGGATACGGTACGTTTAATCGACGCGGTATTTAAATGGATTGATCACTTTCACCAGACCGCGGTTCGCTAATTCTTCCCTTTTGTCGGGAGGAAAGAAACGATCTTTTGCGAACGTGTCCTTTTGACGGAATATTTTCATCAAAATCTGCGGCATTTATTAGACTTTGCTGCTTCTTATCGAACATGGAGATTAAAATCAATTGTATAGCTGAATAAGTATAATACGATTGCATTCGATCAGACAAGTAGAACAGGTCCAATATATGGTCAGCCAAATAGAGAAAAAGCAGTGTATATTAAGATAATTAAATAAAAAATTACATGCTATTAAATAAGTAAACTGAGGTTGACATGTCATTGTATAAATAGAAAGATTGCAGTATGTGGTCAGACAAGTAGAATAGGTTCACTTCATCGTCAGTCAAACAGAGAAAAAGCAGTGTATATTAAGATAATTAAATCAAAAGTTACGTGTCATTAAATAAGTAAACTGAGGTTGATATGTCATTGTATAAGTAGAAAGAACGCAGTGTGTTGTCAGACAAATAGAATAGGTTCAGTTCATGATCAGACAAGTAGAATAAGCACAGCTTATAGTCGTACGTGGTCAGACAAGTAGAATAAGTACAGCTTATAGTCGTACGTGGTCAGACAAGTAGAATAAATTTAGTACGTTACGGTGTAAGTAGAAGACTCGCGTCATAAATCAGACGGATGGAAAATGGAGCCTGTAGATTAGTATGTCGCGAAAGATAAAATAAATGCTAACCGTAACAGCTCGAACGTCAACATACACCGAATTTGTTCATTTTACATTTTTCGCGAGGAAAATTTTGTCGGGTTTGACGAACATTTTGCACCGGCACATAAATTACATTATTCGTAGTATCCGGTATCGTTTCACGGGGCTTACCGTAATACCGTAAATAGAATCAATTGTACGCCCGAAGGCTGATTTGGTTACAAGCCGGATATCTCGTTCCACAGAAATTCGTGAACTCGAGTTAGAAACACCGGGCACGGCTTTTCGACGTTCGAAGTCGTTACGATGCCGCCGTAAATGTTAATAACTTATATGCACGTGTGCGTTGTTAGCGCGCTCCCGCGAACTGCTTAATTGGAAATATCAGCAGGTGTAACGGTGGAATCGTGTAAATTATCCTGATAATGTTGCGGGGGATATCGATCCTAAGACGCGGGAAACTAAGAAATTATTCCTGCAATCACGACTACAAAATTTGTAAAGAAATTCCTGCGTATCTTCTTAGTAAACATTGAAATTAAATTTGTCGCCCTGTTATTTAATATTCATTGTGGTACCCAGTGTGTTCGCTGCTATTAGTTTTCTTTTTCTAACGTTTCGACCCTTCGTGACGATTAAGAACGAATAATTCTCAACTATACAAACAACGTGTAAATTAAATCAAACTCAATTACACGGTTCAACAATTCTCAATATTTTTGATTATCGCAATCGGAGAAATTAAGTCCAGATTTTCATCGCGATACCTTGTTTTCTACGTGTATGCTTACGTTCCTTGCGTCACGTTAATTAACGGGTACTTATAATTGCAATGTTTGTGTATAATTATAATTATATGATGACGTGTTTCGTCTCACGGTAGTATGAATACCAGCATATTTCCCGAAGGTATGCAGGACCATGTTAGTGATATTTATCAACGTATTATAATTTGTCAACCGCGAACCCAAAGCGTCCGCTAAGCTAAATGTTTAAAACACACGAGCGTACAATAACTACTCTTCCCCTCTCCTCCGGATATTCATATTTACACCGTACGAATACTATTCACAGTTTAAAATTTAATCGTATCGTGTATCCAGAAATTGGAGTAGCGTGTGCTGTTCGAATATCTCGGGCATTGAAATTGAAATGAATTTCTCCACTGTGAACCGGGTTCTGTAATTATATGTACACGTTAAATATTGTTTCGTGAAATAGTATTATTATATTCGGTACAATATATCTCGAACGAGGAGAACATTCATAAACGAAAGCGCTATAATCGAGAATCAACGCGAAATCGCGAACGGCGGGGGATATCGGATACAGTTAAATCAATTCCAGTGAATATAAAACTTCGCGTGTGTAG
Organism: Stelis phaeoptera; assembly: GCA_943735885.1. Taxonomy (NCBI): domain Eukaryota; kingdom Metazoa; phylum Arthropoda; class Insecta; order Hymenoptera; family Megachilidae; genus Stelis; species Stelis phaeoptera. The sequence continues at coordinate 11,871,642 of OX030930.1, forward strand.
CTTAAAATATTTTTTGAACTATTTTGTTTCAATATTTATCTGTATCCGGGGGTTTCTATTATTCGGTCACAAGGTTTCTTTCAATTTCAATTTTATTCGTTTATGTGTTAGCTATCTAAAGATTTAATTATTATTTTGAGGATTATTTGTTAAGCAAATATTTAACATCGAAACAACTGGGATTGGATGTTGTCTGTTTCCGAGTTAAAAATAATTTGGAGAGATAAATACATCAAGAATTGAATCATATTTCATCAAAAACAACTGCTGGTCCACTTTGCGGGTGAATAAGTGTTGAGTATTTCAGGTGAACGAAAAATGTCGAAGAATAATTATTCTACCGGTTTATTACAGAATCGGTGGGTTTCCGAGTGAGAATTTTTATAACTAGATAATTTCCATTAAATTGTCGAACGGCAATCCTTTCCCCGAGTCCAGAGTCGGATTTAGCGAACCTATTTCCCACCGTTCGCGAAAGTTTGCGAATTCGTGCCAGCAGCCGGCCGGTGATTCGCCGGTAAACTTTCGAATAGGATTATTCGGTGTGTAAAAGCGATGTGAATTCAATATTTCGGGGTATCATCTGAATTTTTTCGACGTCGACGACGGTTGTTATCAAGCGAATTTCGCGCTTGAAAATCCCTCCCGACGATGAAACCGTTCGATTCGAATCGAACTCGTGCTTAAAACGAACGATTTCGTGATCCAATTTCCTCGAAGACGACGACGATTGATGAATTGCTAATGAGGCCGATTTATTTGATTGGAATATATTAAGTGTATGCAAAAATTCTGTTCGCAATTTTTCAATTTTTCATCCGTACAACCGGATACTCAGCTACCTACGGATGCTTTAGTATGTAAAATCTTTACTTTGAAAATGTAAATCGACGTAGAAAGGTCTCAAATGAGAGTATAAATGAATTATTAAAGGAAATATAAAAATCTTAATTAATTCTGATGAAAGGGTTAATAAATACATTATTTTACATAATTTATCGGTGAGTAATATTATTGTTAAGAACTAATTAATTTTTTATCAACCCTTTTTACCCAGTTTTGTAAAAATAGACAAATCTACTATATAACCCCACGTATTACAGAATTATTTTTAAAAGCAAAATGATTACAACATTTTTTACATTAAGGGAAAATACAGATTAAAATTGAAATTAAATCATCACCGTTTCAATAGTTTTAATTTTGACTGATGAACATCATTACAAGAGTTGATTTTATTATGAAAAATAATGACGACTTGAATTAATGAATTATTTTTATAAATGTATAACTTAACTGTTAACTGTTATGTTGAAATATCATACCAGCAAAATCGGCTTGCAGTCAAAAATTCTTTGACAAAAATACGTTCTTTTAAAATAATAATTTCGTAACGCCAGGTGGAGTAACAATATCTATTATGAGAAAAATAACGTGAAAACACTGACGGTACTAAATTCAAACGAATTATGTGATCATGAAACAATAAGAATTAAAAAACATTTGAACGCCGAAGGTTTTTTACGTTTATTCAGCGTTTTAATCAATGTTTTCCCAACGGTTTTAAACATTTACGTTCAATTTTATTCTACATCGTTGGCGAACGTTACGTTTTTCTTTCTGAAAATCGTCTCGCGTACAATACATCAAATGAAATATTAATTAATTCATTCACGATATAAATTTATGTCTCGTTGAAAATATTCTAACAATGGATATGAATATTCCATAAAGAAATTTATACACTTTTCATTATATTTTTGATCACCGTTCGCTGAAATTGGAAAAAAACGTAGGTTACCGTTTTAAATATTTTAAATATTTCTTCCTGTGGTGTCGATGAACAATTTCCACAAGCTCAAAGCTCAGCGTAGTTGATTCGCGTTGAAGGTTCATTGTACCGTGAAAACTTTCGACGTTTATGAAAACAATTTTTAATCAGCTTTCGGAGATGAAAATATTCTCAGAACTGCGGTGAGAATTTTCTCAGAATTTTCATCTCATCACGGTGAAACAATACGCTTATATTATAATGATCCATAATGCCTCTAGCTGCTGAATTCATTATTCATTTCGAACGATTCGACATTCAATTCAACCTACCTAGGGTATATTATTTCCATCCTCGATTCGTAGAAGCCACACGTGAACTGCACACATTTCTCGTAGAATGTTGATTGTAACGAATTTCATTATAAGGTTTCTTAATTGGAGCTCACGACTCGGTAATTAACATCATTTCATACGAAAACAAAGACTTTCTGCTTTCAGTAAAGTCTGACAAGAGACTGATAATTAACTCCTACCTCATCTTGAACCTTTTGTACGGTCGAATCTCTATTCCAGGGATTAATAGGGTAACGTAAGTGTTCAGATATTGAAATTTTCCGGTAATAGAATAATTCACTTTCTTATTTAAACAGAAATTTTGATAAGCGACGGTCCCATTTACATATTTATTTTGTTCAAATAGAATTTTTAGCAGATTACTTCTATTTAATTCTATTTACTTCTATTCTATTTAATATGACTAATATCATTGGTAATTGTTACTAAATATTGATACCCAAGTACTGTTACCGACATTATTAATATTTGAAAATTAATATAGACATTAAATCTAGGTTTAAGTTAAACGCGATGAGTACTTATTTTTTTAATTAATTATTTCAATCCAAATTGGTTAATTTACAAAATTACTGATTCTGTCGCTGTTCATTAACTCCCTCGAATATTTCTAAAAAATTTCTAAAAAGAAACGAAGACTAAAATATACAAGTTTGCCGCTGAAACAAAGACTTTCTCGCTATGGATCGTATACGTGCCATAAGCCTAGCCGACGGCACCGACAAAAGGAAACACCAATAACGTTTATAATTCACGTGCAAACGTAGCCTACATCCGCTAACCTTAGGGCATTTTGTACTCGACACAGTGTCGTACCTCGCTAATTCTAAGCGAGATTTAAACAGCCCCGAGAGATTTCTTCTCGGCATTCGATAAATTATTCTTACCGTCAGTCTCTTTTTCCTCGTCTACAAAATCGAGTTGCCACGAGCGCCAACAGGGAGAGGAAAAAGAAGTTATTCACCGACTTCTCGCTAAATCTCTTTTAACGACGTTTCATGCCGCTTTAACTATCCTCAAGGAAGCTTCAACGAATTCTTCAACGAACTGATTCACGTGGATCCACGGATTTTTATTATTCATAGGGATGATTGCCCGTAAAAGGAATCGTATCTTTCGAGTTGACTAAACTTAATCGAGCACGTATTTTTAAATTGCAATTAATACAATGAATAATCATTGCGCGGTTTTAAACTCACGTCTTCTAATTTTTAATGGTAATGTAAGTGACGAGTCATATTCACGTAACGTAAAATTTCCAATATTTGATAAATAATTTCAGATTCAAACTTTGATATTGTTTTCGTTTATAATGGATTTCTATGGGTTTGCTGGTAAATTTGCTGAAAGTCACATTTAACAATTACTACAGGGTTAATAGTAATTCTATTAACCTCGTGCTAGAGCGTAAGATAAATCATGGTAGCGAGTGACGAGTCGATGGGTACAAATATTTTGCAACGTGTAAATCACTTTGACGAAGTCCGGTCCACAATTCATTTTCTTAAACGGTTGGACAGTTTCCATCGAAAACGGATAATCCGAATTGATGGATTCGCCGATCGAACAAACAAGGCGATCACACCCTACCAAGGGTTTACCTCTGTCGAATCGATGATTCATACCATGTATCTGTTTACCCAATTTCTTCTTTTTTTTTCCTCTCAACACGATCTCGAGGCCTGTGTTCCTTCGATTCTACTTCGTGGACTCAAATGCCTTGTATTCTCTTTTGGATGGTTGTAAGTGGACTTCGAGATGGATCTTTGATCCTTGAGTCTCCTTTTGATCAGTAAACGTACAAATTCCCATGAACGATGGTATTAGCCATTTTCTGACGTTGTCTTATCAACGTGAATTATCTGGCAAATCGTGCTCCAGGACGAGAACGTTGAATTGTGCTGAAATTTGTGCCCTATTCTGCGGGTTTATACCCGGCTTCTACGGTAACAATGGCCGCTAGCTGACGCGCCGTTTTGCATGGCCGTTGTTACAGTCCAGTCTATCCAATCCTCGCTTTGTTGATTTCTGCGAGCACGCATTGTCGTTGCCAGGCATGCGTATAATTAAATTTTCATTAAACCGAACAATACTTTGTATCCTGACTACTCTTTTTCGTCCGTCGAAACTGCAATTTCTTCAACGTTCGTATGAAGACAATGACCAGTTTGCTCGTTCGTTTTCAAATCGTGTTTGTCACGTTAAAAATTGTGGCAAGACGTAGTATGGATCATCAATTCCTCGCCCAATCGTTTTTTAGAAACTGAAGGTAAATTATTATATTTATTGCTCATTTTGTTTATTTTTCGTGTAAGGTCACAATTTCATCCAAACGTGGCATTAGAATTTTAAAATATCACGATATTAAACTATCGAAATTTAAAATCAAACATTTAAATTATTTTCAAATTCTTGCTCCATTCGACTTCTTCAGTGTTGATTTTCAGCGACCGAATTTCATGAAACTTCAATGTTAATGATATCGTCATTGTTCCCGTTTTTTTGTTCCTTGTTAATGCACTTTTTTATCCTTCTCGATCTACCTTCTGCACCATCAACTACCTCCTCGTGCGCCAGGTTCTTCGGCTCGTTTTCTTTTCTTCCACTTTTATAGTTTCTTTCGTTCCTCGTTAGAGTGACCGCAGTATTTTCCTTCCACAGCATCTAACACTTTCCGTAAATGAGACCTCCGGGCCGAGACAGCCGGCCATGAATCAACCGAACAACTTTCGTTAACCCCATGCAGTCTTGTTGCATTCTAAACAAGCTTCTTGAAACAGGCGTCCGTCTTGATAAGAGCCTTGGGGGGTTGACCTAAAACAATCCTGGTAAGGAGTCGTTTCCCGAAAATGTTGCACGATAAAATTTTCCTATTTCGTATAATCGGAACGGTAGATTAACTGATTGTTTTTGTCGGATCAATTGGTACGAACGACGAGTGTTTAAAATAATGAAAGAGGGAACGAATAGGTATCGAAATTTTAATTGTTCGAGTAGCTTTGTGAATTTTTCAAAGTTCTTGATTCGATATTTGAATTTTATTTATATTAAAATATTTCAAATTAACGAAAAGAATGAAAACAGATAGATTTGTAAACATTTGTAGCTTTTTCTTCTCATAATAGAATCTTTGGTTTTCGAAAGTTTCCTTGTAAAATTAGGCTAAAAGTTCGATCAAAGAGTTAGTTTTTGAATATCGCTGACAAAGTCTTTTAAAGGAAAGATGAATATTACATATTTTAAGCCCCTTCCAAGAAAAGTATATGAAAGGAAATTTATAATAGCATTGATATAATGGAAGCTTAACAAGTAAAGTTTATGTTAATAAGACAAGTTAAACTTAGGAAACACTGAAATTCTTATCAGATAGTAATCTTATAGTTCAAACAATTTTGTTTGATATTATCGCAATATTTCATCAGTCCTATAATTTATAATTATAAACGAAAGAAAGAATTTTTCGAGTAACATCACTATTATATCCTATATCTTTAATAGATGAAACTTAACCCCTTAGGTTTCTAAAAATTTAATATTTCCAAGTTTCTAAGTCCTTACAAATATAATATTTTCCTTAATTTCCATTAATACAACCGGAGCGAAAGCATTAGAAATCATCGTCGACATGTCTTAAAAATGATGGTTCTTGATACAAAAAGTCGAATTTGCTCGTCCATTATTTCCCGTGTCGTTGTTTCTCGTTGAACCGGAACAATATTTGCTCTCGTCGCGCGGTTTCGTTCTTTCCGTCGAGAAACCCGCTTTATATTATACGACGCTGCTTTTATTGGAGCGTGCAGACTTCGTCGCCGCGAATACCAGATCGTAATCTGCTTGCCGGAACCATTTTTTCTTCCTCTCCATTTTCCTCCGACGGCGAGAAATTTTAATATCCACGTTCGTTCGTTTTAATGAACGATGCATCATCGACATCGCGTGCACCAGATCCGTCGAAATTATCCACCCTTTATCGAACACGCGTTAATTCCCTCCCGATCGAATTCGAACCCGGTCCATTCCGGAATATCAACATCCATTCGTGGATCCATTATTTTTTGCAACTTTTTAGATTTTCTGTGATGTTCGTACATTATGTAAACTTTGACTTATAGAATTATCTCAAAACTCATTTCACGAAATTTAACTACTAAGATATAAGGAATACAGTGGGCGATCAAATTAATATGAACAAAAAGAAAAGTTATGCTCTTGGTGTTATGACGACTTTAACTGTAGCGAAGTATACTGTTCCTTTCGATCTTAACGTAAAGGAACACAATTTAAGTATATTTTGATACGTTTGCAGTATTGTTTTATATAACAGATTACTAATTTGTGTTATTCATATTGCTTATTCACGTATTTGTTTTTGTTCAGTATTGCTTCTGTAGATTATCATTTATTTTAATACTGCTGAATACTACCATATTTTAAATATAATTATGTAGATGCGAAGAACGTTGTGACGAAAGGATTTAAATTCGTTGGCATCTTTCATAAGAAAAGCAGAATATGTGTATTTTTAATTACATTCTTCATCAAAATTTGAATATTTATAATTTCAAAATGTTCGTAATAATTTGATCACCCACTGATAATTGGAGAAAACTGTCAATGTTACAATTTATATGTAAAGAAAATCAGTCCTTAGAAACGTCGGGTCGGAAAGCTTAATCTTTTATTCCAAATATTTCTTCTATTTTGTAACGTTGTCGACTTGTAACCGTAATGAATTCCAAATATATAACTAATGCCTGGTATTCGACGCCTGATAATGGGAGAACTCTCTCTCTGTATGTCTATGCTCGAAAGCAAATCCTACGAGACACACTTAGTCCTACTATCTAATCGTGATCCCTTTCGTTCGCCATTGTTCGGATAAGGAAGCAACAACGAACGATTATTACCAACAATAGATCTGCCATCAATGCTGTTCGAATTTCCAAAGGGTACGATATTCTGTGTCTGTACGCGTATCGTGTTTCGACTCCTGTTTCCAATGCGTTTCGGGAATCCAAAGGGACGAATTTCATACGGTTCACTTGCAATGTATTCGAAACGGGAACGACATGAAATTTGGTAAATTGCGATCGATAAAAGAATTTCCAAATTTCCTGACTGAACGTTGTTATAAACAACGAAACAAGTCGTGCTTTATGTTTCGTGCAACTTCATTTGCAAATCTTTCGATGATTTATTAGGTTGGTAGGAAATTAATGTCGGTTTTCAAACTATATCTTTAAATCCACATATCACAAATCGGAATAAGTTTTTTTAATCAAAGTATGATCCATTGTAGTTTACACATTTTTGCCAACAAACTGTCAGTGCCTTCAATTGGTTGTTGTCAACAAGAGAATGGGGTCCACGACCATTTTTATCTTCGAGGCTTTCGTCTTCATTTCGAAATTTTTTGAACCAATGCTGCACCGTGCGTTCATTCATGATATCTTCTTCAAATGCACCGTTGATATTACGAGTCGCAGCTGCAGTTTTTTTTTTGCACTCCAGTGGTGCCTCTGGAGGGACATATTTAATTTATCAGGGTATTTTGAAATGCGAAATTTAAGTTTCATTTGTAGTACAATATAGAAGATTAATGAAAGGAATAAAAGTAAATAGATTCATAAGCATTTGTAACACTTTACTTGCAAAATAATGAATTTAGTTTTTGGAAGCTTTGGTGGAAAAGTAAATTAGATTCGAATATATCATAAAATGATATTAGAAGGTAAATAATAGATAAAGCGTACTGTTATCCCTAAACCAAGCGTCAAAGTTCAAGAACCCGAGAACCGACATTAATTTCTTACCAACCTAATATTTTTGTCGTTATGAAGGCACACCTTTAATTAGTACACGGTGAAGCGAAACTCGTCGGTTGTTTTATAATTTCACTGTTTCTAATTAACTCTGTATTTAACGTGCATTGTTGAATAATCAGTCATTAAACTTTCTCATAAGGTGAATACAAAAATAGATAAAACTTCGCTTTGTTATTCGTCTGCTTTTGATTTACTAAATTCAGGAAAAGTACATACATAAAAATTTACACGGACGTTTCATAAAGTACTTATAAAATGAATATTGTTGGTTTTTCAAGAATTCTGATTTTTTTCATCATTTTTTCGGTATTTTAATGAATCACCCCGATGGAACTAGCGAGCACTCGTTTGTCGGCTCTTAAAGTGTTCACACGGAACAGGTATCGATCACTCAAAATCCTCGTTTTACAATTGTACAGTAACTCTTTGATCGAGCATGATTTGTTTACACGTGAAATATTTACTATCGAATCGTGACAGATTGATCATTTTTATCACTATAAATATTGAGTTAAAAGTTGTATCCAACGCTGCGAAAGCTTGTCCATGATTTCCACCTTCTAAAACGCGACAATCGTTGCTCGTATCGATCAATTTCAAATCTGCCCAGCTGGCAAAATATTTATTCGCGTTGGAATGTTTTGTATCAAACGATAAAATAATCAAGAATTCAATTCCACGAAGATAAGTTCAAATAAGAAATAATAAGTTTAACAACTGGAAATAATTCATCAAACATATCAAGCTTCTGTTTGCTTTGCTTATTTCGCTGTAAAATTATAGAGTAACGAAATAATTATTGTGCCTTGGAATCTTTTCTCAAGGCTTACTTGATCCCGAAATTTCTGAAGGTATTTTGTCATTTGCTTTCGTGTTATAGAGGGTTAAGATCGTTTAAGACAATTATGAATTTCACAAAAGCTTGTTTGTCTTGAAAAATCAATAATAGAAATTAATGAAAGTATTTACTGTGCGATAAAATTATTTTGACAGACTATAAGAAAATTCATAACTCCCAACGAAAACAGTTGTCCAGAAAGAGCGATAGATGTTATTTTGATCCGAACCGTGGCAGTTTCGGGTTGATCGTAAATTGAAGCTCGTTCCGGCGTAAATATCGTGAACCCAGTGGATCGTCGACTGGCCGCGAAGCATCGTTGCCGACATGCTCGAAACAAGCACGATGAAAAATTAACACGATCGTTAGTTGCCCTCCACTGTGACCCGAACATTTAACAACGTCCATGCATCTCCGTTTATCTGGACAGCACGCGAAAAGACAATAACGTTGGCGGCAATTTGTGAAACGTAGAAATTCCATCCGTTACGGTGATACTAGATTTAATTTAGTGAGCATTAAATCGTCGAAAGGGATAGCAACAGGAGTAACAGGGAAGGGGGATGTTGCCAGGATTTCCTCCGAAGAGCCAACGACGTGAAACACTCGTCGCCGAGCTTACTTTTTTCGAGGATTCATTTTTGTATTCTCGAAAGTCAATAAACCGCGCGGAAATCGAAACGGTTCATAAAACTAAGAAACTCGTGAAAGAAGAGCATAAAATTTGACAAACTCTCCTCCGCGATCGAAAGTTGCTTCTTAACGACAACGACAACTAACGAACAGTCGTTAATCGTAAATTATTGGTAGTTTTATTAGTTCATCCGTCGCGATTCGATACTTTGAATAGCGTCGTATATTTGCAAGTGTACGGGTCGTATTCTTCTTAACTGTTCAACTCGACTAATTTATCAGATCGACAACTAAATTTTTTCCTATGGAATTATTTCTTCAAATCCATCAAATTTTGAGTCGAAATGATTACCATTCGACTTAATAATCATTTACCATGTTTTGAAATAAAATTCGGGGGAGAGTTGCAAATTTAATTGCTAATCGTAGACATGTTGTTATACTCGAGCATAACCTTCGCCAGATTTCTTCGTTATACTCATCATCTAATTTTATCCAAATCGCTGGTAAATGGCGATAGTCGTGAAAGTCTTGATCTCTTCGGGCCAATTTCTGTAGCAATCCCTCTTACGGGATATCTACACAGCTGAACATTGTAAACGTACGTGGCATCAGATAACGACACAGCGTACAGTTTGCGTACACGGGAACATGCCGGATTAACTTCTCTAACCGTAAGACACTGTTAGTCGTATCGGTCCGGGTATTTACTGCACCCTCGACAAGAACGGACACGGTTACGTTGTCGAAGGTCAGAGTTAATCGAAGTTACCACGCCACCTAATACGGTCTAACTATTTACAGGTGGATGTTCCTGGATACAGGCAGTGCCTTCTCCCTATCAGCTGAAGACACGACCTCCGCCAACGACTCGGCTAGGCGTTGAGTTACCTGCTTTTAGATGCAATCACCCACAGACATCTATTTCCTACCCGAACATCTAACCGACTACGATCGCACGCGTTTGCGGGCACGAAACAAACAGAGTTGCAGCGAAGGTACACTTCTTCGAATCATCGAATCCTTGGGACGGCGGAAGGTAAGTTTGATTGCTAATTAATTTTCAATTTTGTCTTGTCACTGTTTCACTGTTTAGCGATTTATAAGAGGTTTTCGTGTCGTCGACGGAATAGAATATATGTTGATCGCGAATTCATTTTAAATTTAACGGGCTTTTGAAATTTAATGAACCGTCGAGTTGTTGAACCGATGAAAGGAGAGTTGCTCGTTACTTTCTTCGTTGATAAAAGAGACGTGTAATCTCGAGGTTCTTAGGAGATTGTAAACGAAACAGGAGCATAATTTCACGGAGTTATTGCGCGGTCCTAGAAATGCGATTCCGCGGAGTAGCGAGCGTCAGAAATGAAAATATGATGAGAAAAGAGGTATGCAAGGTGATTCGTTGTTTTATGGTCATATTCACGCCTCATAAGAAGGAAACTTCTCTAACTGTGGAAACAACGCGTGCATCTGGTAACCAGGCCACGTTGGGTTGAATATAAAATTCCGTGAAAATGCAAAACGAACCCGCACTGAAAATACGCTCGCCACATACATCCTCGAGTCTGAAACTCCATTTTGAGTTCTTAGGACGGGTCAGTTGCGAGATGAACTTCAGCTGGTTTTATTCCATCCGGTCATGGCAGAAATTCTCCTCATTCTTTCTTTCCGCAGTTCATCCCTTTTTCCTAGTGGAAATTTCAAATTTGTAGAAAAATTGTTGGAAACGTGGAGAAATATTGTACCCAGATGTTGCCCCATAATACCTGAATAGGGTTGATTGTTTCATAATTTCAAATTATTTTATATTCTATACTACACGAATTGATCGACGCGAGTTTGAAGTGATGCAAACAAGTGTAAAGCGAAAAAGTATGGGTCGAGACCGTGGTTTATCGTAGCAATATAATGTTTTGGCGACAGGAGAAAATACGGCGAAATTTCAAAGCTACATCGACTAGAATTTATTACCACGAAACTCTGTTGAGTTGCAAGAGTGATTTGTTTTAAAAATAAAATTCCATGAAAAAGTTTGCACTCTGCGACTAAAGAATTTCGTAATAAAATTTCCTAATTTTATAACTAAATATGCAACGACTGGCAAAGAAGGTTAAGTTTTTATTAATAAAAGAAATATCTGCATTAATTCAACTACAAACATGGAATGATTCCAAGTTTTATGCATACAAAATTAGACGCATTGTAAATACTAGTAAATGAATACATTTATTAACTACAGTAAACTTTCACATCTTCCAAACCCTCTTCAAATTCGAATGCTCGACTGTTGAAAATTCATTTTAAAAAAGAATTGTCAAGAACTCGTCGATCACTCTGTAAATCGAGCCGAACACTAAGGTAGTACAGTTCGGAACAAATATAGGTCTCAGAAGCTTCAAAATGGATCGAAACGAAAACGAACGGTCCCATTCGAAATCGAAGATTCGAGCACACAAAAGCTTCGTGATTCATACGTTCGAGGTATCGTGATAATGAAGAGATGGGGCCGATGAGGCTCGAAGAATCAGCTTCCTGTTCTCTTCCAGCGTTCGCATCCAGTTATTCTTCAAACACGACACCCGAGTCCTTCTGTCTGTGTTCCCTTTTTTCAAGTGCGTCTCATCAACTCGCGAGGATTGGGGGACGGGTGATATTTAACCAACACGCGAGGAATAAAAGCGGAGAAAGAGAGGTCCGGAATCGTCGACTTACCCTTTCCTCTTCCCCGCTTTCTCGATAAAAATCATCGGGCCTCGTATAATGAAACTGTGTCAACTCGATCCACGATAGAAATGATTAAAACGAGCAGAAGCAGGGGCGGTTGGGAGGGGATATAGAGAAAGAATAAAAATCGAGGTTTGAATCTCATCGAGAGAATAGCGACGATCACGAAAGGGGGCCGCAAATCTGTGCCACGACGAACGGGCGAAACAATAAATTCCGCGTGCTACTCGATATTTCACCGGCCGATATGCAAAAGCCGTGAATAATGCCCGGTGTCCGTGGGAGTATTTTTCAGCCTACGGGAAAAGACGAGGCGACCGTGGGTGAACCTATCGTGCCGAAATAATTTACGCCACCGGAACGCGGCGCGTCCGGGCAAGCGACCGTGTAAGACGTTGCATCTGATTCCGTAGCGATAGAATAGAAACGGTTGATGGCGAGACAACGTGCGATTTCATGGAAAGGGGCCACAATTTTTAGCCGTCGACGAGGCCAACGAGATTTACGGCCTCGCACGTAAACGGATGTTGTAGGCGTTGGACTTTACGGGCCGTTGCTTTTCCGGTCGCTTGTTCGATCGAGTTTCGAGCCCTTTGCGCTCGGAAGCTTTTTGGGTAAAAATTAATTTATATATGTTCAAATCAATTTTCATTAAAAAGAGGTCATGAAATTTATTCGATTCGAACGAATTCTTGCATTTTAGTAAAACATGTTTTAATTGATCACACGATGAATGTGATACAGACGTAATATGTATTGCGCAAATGTATTGTATTCATAATTTCTTTATGAATCTCACGAAATCTTTCTTTGTGTATAATATAATTTTGGGTATGTTTCCTTTATTCCATCGCAAAAGATTAAGGGTGTTGGAAAAGGGTTACCTTGAAACTACTATCAATACTTTTATCCACATCATTTCACTTGCTTCAATTTATCAACACTGTTTCACTGACATTTGATTTTCGGCAATATTATGAATTTGTAAGGTGTACAAGTTCTTATTCAACGGGTACACACACTCTACCTTCGTACGTGCCAGCAAATGCAATGAGCTCGTGAAATATTATTGAGAAATACGTCGGGAAAACGCTTGTCGAGAATTTTAATATATCGATGCATATAGTGTTGATCAAAGTCTATGTAATAGTGTCGATGAAATTTTTGTCATTGATTTTAAGATAATCCTTTACGTTGGATGAATGCGTCGTAAAGTAAACCTTAGGTTAATTAAAACCACGAAATAACGTACAAATATCGATATATTGCGTTAAAAGAAACTAGATACATAGCATTTAATGTGAATAGCATTGTATAGCAAAAAGTTTTATTTTAGAAGATAAAGAAAACGCTATAAAAGTTTTTGATGACATGATGGTTTACTTGAACTACTGGACAGTGGTATGTTTGAGATTAAAGTTCACAGACCCTTTTATATTTGAAAGCAGCTTTGATAAAGGGTATCTACAAGTGAATACTAACCCTAAGGATATTAAAATTTGTAAGTCTTCAATCTTCATTTATATTGTACGTAAAAACTTAGAAGAGTGATCTTCATGGGGATAAACGGTACAAATTTTGTCGAAATCCGTACAAAAGAGAACCCGAAAATCCATCCCGAACACTCGTAACGGAAATGGCTATATTCTGGATCGACGTGCATTATGGAAATCTAGGTTAGCTCTTCTTAAGTGGACCGAGCAAGAAAGTGTCTCTCGTCTTGTAAAGTGAGCGCGATATCGTCGTCGGAAATCGTTTCTGAGAAAGAAAAAGGCGATTCTTAGTGGAACACGAAGCCAGAGGAAACGACGTCACTGCGACTAATTGCCCAGCATCTGGCAGGGAATAAATAAACAGCCAAGATGGAAGTTGATTGTACTTTTAGCTGAATTGAATGTAACCGGATTTTCTTTCCTATTCCATTCGATCACAATTTAGGATTTTGCTACTCTTTCTTTCATTTTCAATGTATCGTAAATTAATCCACCAATGTCCGGACACCAGTTACACAAGAAATATCGTTGCTTGCAATAAATTACAATTCCTTCGTCGTTTGAGGACAAACCAGCGCAAGTTGTAATATGGGAAAAATGTTGAAACAGTTTTCAGTCTTCGGAATTTTCCTGTTCCTCAAAGAGAGTCGATACTTGCTGTAATTTACTCGCGCGACGACGTTAAGCTTTGTCGTCTAATATGAATCCGAGTGTCACTGGATCGCAGTGAGAAACTGTTCGTCTGGATCATTCATTGGATCCCAAAGATTTGCATGTCAGAATAAATGCCACGAGAACGAGCATGCCAGATTCATAAACTCCTTTCATAACAGTCGGTTTCCCTTTCTTGCGACGTTGCGACGTCTTGCGATTCAATTGCTCGGTGTGTTTGTTTCTACGAAAATACACGAGATCCTTGGTTGCGGGGATATCGTTCGCGAGACAGCTATTGCAAATAAAAATGGGAAAAATTTCCTCTTTGGAATTTGATTACATTGCGCGGTGAATTCTATTCGTCTGTTGGTATTCTGAAACTTACAACCTCGGTTCTAGTACTCTTCCGAACCGCTTACATCTTTCTTCGTTAAGTTCGCGAAATTATTTCTCTGCTGAGATATCGTACTGTCTTGTTTGCTTACTTGCCCAGAGTGTCCGAGAAGATTTCAAAAGAAGTTTTATTGGAATCGTACAAAACAATTGTCTTGAGAAACGTAGCAAATAATCCGTGTTTATTGAAATATTAAATAAGGGAAACAATCGATTTTTCGTGTCAAAATAAATCGGAAATACCTTAACCATTCTGTGATTTTAAGCCTTGTTTTTGAAATAACGAAAGAAGTGGGTAATCGACTTCTGGCGGAACTTCGTGTTGCCTTAGGGCGAGTTTACATCGAGTAAGCAACCGCGTTACTTACTCGATGCAAATTCGGCCTAAGACAACACGATAATTATCGTTTGCTGATACGTCAGCCGTTCAAATCGCACGCTTTGGAAATCAATTTTCCAATTTCCAATCGTTTGATTTTAAGCTCAAATATGTATTTTGTTCAAAAAACGGGATTAATTAATCGTTAATTAAAACAAGCGGTATTTTATATTTTGATTAGAAAGCGTAAAAAAATGATTCAAATTGTAAGAACAAAGTGTCAGACTCTGAATTAAATTCTTTTGATTCTTTTTTCAGAGATATGCTAATTAGTGGTCGATTATTAGTGTTATTATTTAATTCCTAGGATCTCCAATATCATTACAAAAGCTTCCACATAAAAAATGTCGGATTTTAAGTTTAAACCTTCATTTTGATTCAAAATCGGTACGATTTTATCAATCGTTTATATTCTTATTTCCTAGGGTGGGTGAGTACTTGATTGTTTTGCCCAAAATCCACAATGTTGTTAAAATGGTTCAGTTCAGTGGTATTTAATACACCTGGTGTAATTTCGTCAGCAAACACCGAGGGTTGTACTGCTTAAATCAGTTTGATTACCTCCTTGATACAGTACGTCACTGTAATGGGATTCTAAGGTGTTAATAGCGCTCGGTCCTTATGCTTCTGCAAACATAATCAGCTTTGCGACCGCAGAGATGCTCTAATATATTGCACATTAAAGTTTATCGATCCGTGTAGTGGAACACAATGGAACCTGCCGGTGAAACAATTGTTTTCGTTGCAAATTGGAAACGTGTCGATATTAGGGAAAATTGGAACGCTAATTTGCATCGAAATTCGGTCTGAACATTGATTTCATCGTCAATTCGACAATTCCTTAAACATCCTTTCACATTATAACAAAATTACCGTAATAATTAAACAGTTTTCTTATGTCCGATTATTATTGACTCGAATCACTTAATTCGTGCGTCCGATAGCAAATATCGTGGAAATAATTGCGTTTAGGATGCCATACTGTCAATTGCCAGAATGAAAACAATCATAATTTATAGTGAGAATTTTTAAGGGCACCATTTCTTCTAATTATATTTTTCATGTACTTTGGAATCTTCTGTCTTGTTTAACAAGTTGTCTGCCACAGTGAAAACGGACGTGTGTAGTCAGACACGTTAAAACCCTAATTATTAAGAATATGATCAATTAATTTTCAACTTCAACTTTACAATTCGATGGCTAGCATTGGTGGCTTGATCTGAAGCCATTTCTTTTGTTAACACGTTTACTGCCAAGGCTTACAAAGTAGTTATACCAGCTACGAGTACATTCGTAGCTGGCAGTCAACGTGTTAACTTTGTAATTGGCAGAGATTAATTTTGTATTTTCTTGTTCATCGTTTGTTATTACAATTTTGTTCCATGACGTGCAAAAAGTTCTCTACAGAGAATTTTCCACTCCGAACAGGAATCAATTTTTGAGAAATTTAATTAAAAACTGTCGTTATCATACCTGTTGTATTCACAGTTTTCTTTCTCCTTTTTTATATAACTGAATGAAATTCAATAACTTTCAGTACAATAAACGTGTTAATTAGATTCTAAAAAACACCGAAGTTTCCCCGAGAAAATTGGCGAGTAGCTTTTTCATGCATCGCCGCGTGACATTTGGAAATTGATACGGAACAAGCTTAAATAATTACCTTGTACAGGCAGGAACGGTTTTATCGTAATGTATGCATTAACGGGTTTATCACGGAAGTTACAATACCAGCCGTGTGTTTTATTCACTCCTTAATCTGAGTTCCGTGTCACGATTTCGTCGTGTCGTAAAGCGTTCGCCGATCGGGTAACAAAACGACATGAATTTATTTTTTAACCATGTTACACGGCTGTAAAACGTGTTTCCAACGAAGTATAATTATAGGCGTACGTTTTCTCGATAATGAAACAATGCGCGTTAACGCTGATACCGTCAAACAACGTGCATTATTGTGCAGTATTGTGTCGTGTAGTTACTTTTGTTAGGTCGAACTGTAAGCAAAATGAACGTAGAATTCGATTCATCGATAACAAAGAACGTTTCATATTTGTAATCTTGGAAGGTTTCAGTTTCATCAGTTTACACATTTATCATATTATCTCTCATCGAACCGAAGTGAATTGGAAATGATTTAGTGTCGATTTCACGTCAATCACGAAACAGAATATGGTACATTTGAAATCTGGTTATTTTGATACATGATATTTTCAATGTTGAATACACGTTGTACTCTTTCCATAGCCATTATAATTGAACGTAAACATTTGCACACCGGTACAGCAGAATATTCTGTATTGAAATCACGAAATGAACAAACAAATAATCTGTTCTAAATTAATAATTCGCAGGATCTTTGCTACAACACGACCAAAATACGCTACACACGGGAACTTGTTAGTTAATTGAACACCTGTTTCAGTTTATACGATATTCCAATTTTCCAACAAAATGAACTTTTAGAATCTGACCATTTCGATATGGGATATTTTTAATATAGCACAGTATCCGCTCCGTTGTACCGAATTAATATTATGAAATTTAAAAGATCCCATTTCTTTTGTTGTAACCATTTGTGCTATGGTATACCATAAAAATAACGTACCATAAAAATATTCTCTTGCGTCAACGATCGCGCATCGTTTTAGAAAACAAAAGGAAAACGAACGCGTAACAAAGCTTTTAATAGAAGCCGCGTGCCAAACAAATATTTTACCGGCTGAAGATCAGCTTTGTTTAAAGTTGAAGGGGGGCGGAGAAAATAATGCGACAAGATCTCTCCGCAAGAGTTACAGTTTCGTATTAGGAACGTTTGCAGGCGACATGAATCCGGATACGTAAACAGGAATAACGAAAGCCCAGGTGCCAGGGTATTTCATCTTGCCAGAACACGGTTTTGTTGCGGATGCAAACAAATGGAGATCCGAGTAGTCGCGTTACGAGCACGAAATGCGAATTATTATCCTGTTTCGCCGCGATAGCCGCGTGTTTGCGGGAGGAAAAGGACGACCGCAAAAGGATCGAATTTCGTCGACGATGAATATTTGTAATATTTTATATTCTGTCGTGGCACGCAGCGTTCTTTGTCCTTAATTTTCGGGGCGTACGAAATATTGAAAAATGTTTAATATTCTGTAGAAACGCGATTTTGGAAAAGGTACGTTATGATACGCTCCAAAATTGTCCAACAAGAACGGACGAGATAGCACGAAAGACACGTTTGATGAAATTTTGATGAGCGTTTAAATCGGTCCAATATGAAAGTTTGTGGTTTCGTTAAAATAATTATCTATAGTCTGGAAAAATTTCGCATATTTTTAACGGTGAATACTGATAGTTTCTTATTTTTTTAAAACGTTCCATGTTTTCTGTAATGAAATTTAAACGAAAGGAATCCAAAGGTATACAGAGGTACGTGTGAAGGTGTTTAAATTAAAGTGAAATATTAATTTCCATTATTTTCAATTATTTGTATTTAAAATAAATGTTCCTTATCACACGTGAATATAATATAATTTACAAATGACATTCAGGGTTAGAAATTATGTTACTTTGCGTCATGTTATTATTTATAAGAAGAAAAGAGTTTATTCATGTTGTATGGATTGCCAACAGCGATGGCTACCACTGTGGTCAGCGGTGACCGGCGCCCAACATTATTTCCAATCAAATAATTAACAAAAGAAACAACGCAACAGACTGTGGATACCGTTACTATTAAGCTAATAATGCTAGCTATCGAATTGAAAGGTTACATTTAAAAATTAATTGATTGTGTTCTTAATAATTAGAGTTTTAGCGTGTCTGATTACATACGTCCGTTTTCACTGTGGCAGTCAATGTGTTAAGGTTGAATAAATGGTAATTGCTTAGTCAAACATTTCAATTTTGAAGTTAACATATTTTCGTATTGTAAGAACGATGTGTTACTGTTAGTTGTTCGTATAATTGGTTGAATTCAGTTATCCGGTATGAATTAATCGGTTACATGCACGTGAGGATTATCCGGAAAGTCTCGTTTTCGGATCTAAATTCCGGAACTTGCGGATCATTGACTAATTGAGATTAAGCGGGGCAATAACACCAGTATTAATCTCCGTTGCATTTCCTCGATACTCGTATCTTGTACCAATTACGTAATCCAGTTCCTGAGCATCGAAAATGTAGTCAGAAGCTCTTGAATCAATTTAACGATAGCGCAACCCTTGGAATTGTGGTAACCGAATGCTTTCCGATTGGAAAATGACTTTCAGAGATAAATTTTAGCGAATATATTAACGTTTTGAGTGCCACGTTAACGTTATATAAAATCCTTTGAATACTCAAATTGTTAATCTTCTTTAATTTGTATTTGAAGTAAAAAATCGTTTTTAATACACTAATTGTCATGGTAATTATCAGTAGCTGAAATTAGAATTTTAATACAATTTAATAAGTAGAATGGGAAAAATTAAAATTAATAAATATTGGTCACCAGTGAGTGTCACTATAAATTTGATATAATTTAATAATTGAAATTAGAAAAATTAAAAATTAAATTTTAACTAGAATTTATGTTATATTAGATAAGAAAGGTAGGAGGTGTCAGAGAAGCACTCGTTAATTTGATCACGAATTTCATATAACTGAATAAGTGAAGCAGGAAGGGTATTAGCCAGACATGGTAACAAGTGCCATGGGAGTCATCAGTGACTAGCAGTGCGAATTTAGTATAATTTAATAAATGAGACTGACAGAATTACGATTAAATTTTAAGTAGAATTAACATTTCACTGGTCAGACAAGGTAGCAAGTTGATAATTTTGATCGAAAGATAAAACAGTCGTACCCTGAAATAATTATCACAGTAGATTCAGCCATGTTTAATAATACACATTATAATGTAATGTATTAATTTTGCAGTATAATATTATAATCCGAGACTTTTAATTACTAATATAATTTTAATAATTTTAATAATATTCAAAACGTTTCCTTCTTCCTACGTTTTTTATTACACAAGATATCATCTCAATAAAAAATTCAATAAAATCAAATCCATGGCACGTATTACTTGTAATTTTCGTGATATTCAATGTGCTAATTCGTTTGAAATTATTATGAAAATCGTGCAGCTTTGTTTCACTGATGATATAAAATAAATAAATATACGTTTTCAACGAAAGAATGTATTAAAAGGGAAACCGCAGTTATGATATTTATACCTGTTCGTTTAACGTTTGTGTTGCTTTGAATTATTAAACTGTTCAATATCCTTTACAATTGCACGGAATATTTTGTTTTATGTTACGTCGATTTTAAACATATTAAATTGTAAAAACAGTTATCATATCGTCTACGTAAAAGGCCTGCAAATGACCGACCTACTTTTATTACCCCGGTGGCCTAAAATATTGCCGCGTACAACCTTTTTTTATATCGTTTTTATATCGATTATAAAATTCGCACAATCGTTATCACTTTTCGATGCAACAATTTGACGGACAATTTAATTGCGCCCGAAACAAATGTTGCGCGTGTTAATATCTATCATATTATTTGTTTCGAATAAAACGGTACACAAATAGTATCAAATTTATAGGAGGCAAACCCGGACTTGTTACATTTGCGGTAACAAATTGTTGGACGAAACGGCAAACACGCGTATCACATGTGGAAATGTCATAAATCAAACGATTCTAGTCTCGGTTACATCCCAAATTCGGATTATTACACACCTACCCCCAGCGTTTCATAAATCATATCGGGATCGTTAAAACGTCCGAACATCGACCACATTTTCCATCATGTAGCACAGTAAAAGAGAAACGATTGCATTAAAAACTCTATACGTTCTCTGTGTTCTTAAATTTGTTAAATTTCAGAAAACGGAAATTTTTATCAAAGACTTTGTGTGTTTGCGTCTAATAATCCACACAATAATAACATTGAGATATTAAATTCCTGGAAACTTGGAAGTCTAGAAATATTACATTTTTAATATATTTCTAATATTATTTATTTATCAATCGGATGACGTATATATTTTTACGCTTTGTACTCTTGATTTTTCGAAATACTCATTATTCCTCGAGGTCGTATGGGTTAACGACAGCAGGAGGCTACGTTCGTTCGATATTCGAAATTCTGCGATCTTTTTAAGATTCAACGCGACGGGAGAGGCTGGAACCTGGAACACGAGCAAAGAATAAAATCGACGACATTTGTTCCCGGGGTGGTGCAGTTCTGCACCATTTCAGCGCCATCGATGGGCGAGAAAAGACGTTAGTAAGCAGTCGCACGTGTTTGCACTGTCACGGGACGTTTCTTTTCGGTCGAACAAGTTCTCGAGTTGGGATCCCTGGAATGCCTTCAATCCTCGTAAGCTCTTGTCGATGCGTGTCTCGCAGTTTTTCTCGCGAATCCTTGGCGAACTTCGATGGGAAAGTAAACTTCCGTTCGTAGACGAGAACGAGAGAAGTACCGTGTGCCGTTGTTGCATTAACAGGTTTGATTCCGTATTACACGATCGAGCGGCTCTTTTGAAATTTACACACCGTGCAAATCTTCAAAATTCAAATCTCTGCTCTATTCCTCCTTTAAACTCGAGAATTTTTATCCTTCTTTTATATTTCTTCCATGACACAGAACTGAATAAGAAAATCTATTTTTTCAATTTAAAAGTAATTTAAAAATAAATTCCACAGAAATTGCGTTCCACCGGTCAAATTGCAACAGAAGCGAAATCCATTCTTCCATATACTGATGTGTATTGAAAGAAATTTCTATGCTATCTTCAGCTAAAATGCTTTATCCACCATTTTCTCATTTTTCAAGATATTATGAAATACATTTAGAAACAGTCTAATTTATTTATCCCACCCTTTTTTAGTAACGAATCTCCGATTTTTTAATATACAAATTTTTGTAAAACTGGTAATTATGAAAAATCATGAATGGTGCAAAAAGTGACGAAGAGATAATATAAAATTCTTTCAGTCTTTTCCCTGAAAGCGGTGGAGTAAAATTTGTTCTCCGTCGAACAGATATGTCGTGAACTCTGCAATTGAAAACTATTCGATTTTTGGTGTGGTGTTCAGTTTGCGGGTTTAAAAAGTGACGGAGATCTAACGACGCGTACGAGCTTCGAGCAGAATTATTTCCAAGCGTGGCACGGTCAAAAAGCGTTTTTCTTTTGGAAATAATGGAACCATTCTCGTGGTGAAACCTGAAAACCATTAGCGGGGCCTTTAAAAGGTTCGCGTCCCAATTCGTAGCCAGCCGGGGACGACCTCGTGATTTTCACCGAACAATTACCTCTCTTTTGTACGCGATACGTGTTTGCAACTTACCCGATCGAATTTACTCTTGCTTGACAAATCGGATCGATCTCGAACCTCGAGATCCGAACGAGACTAATTTCGCTAAACCAACGGGGTTAAACCGACCGCGCAAATGATTCGAGTACGAAATGTCTTTCGATACGAAAGGTAAATATTCATTTACCGTTACAAGACAATAAAATGAATAGTATTTTATTCGCCATTTTATTCGCAACATGGTCTGACGTAGCTTTCGGGAGTCTTTTTTCACATTTACAAGATGTGTGTTTGTATATTTGTCCAATATTCTAAATTATACTCCCTCTGTCCGAAAATATGGTATACATTTGCGAAAAAAAATCAAATAAAACTAAAATTAAATATAAAAATACTATTAAATTCATTTTATTATCACGATATAATTCAATATAAATAATTTTAGTGTAATTCAAATTTAGTTAAAGTGAGTTTTACCTTATTGAACGCATTACTAATAGCACCGTGTTCTAATTGTTCTGTTTTTCATATACTGTAATATGTAGCTGTTGCAAGATATTATGACGTTGCTCATTAGTCAATTGCTTTAATTTGGCATCTCTTCTTTGTAAATTCACGTTATTTGGGTTGCGACTATTCGTTTTTTTGGTCTTCAAATTCCATCTTAACTCAAAAGCAACGCCTGTCAAATATGTTAGGTTACTTAGCTATCAATGCAAACAATACCAATATAATGATTATTACCAGTTGCTTTCGGAACTCTAGATAATCTGGATAATCTAAGGGAGTAATATTTTTCACGTTAAAACTCATTTAAACAGCAGAATTTTATTCAACTAAGGAACCTCCGGTCGGGAATGTTTGAATCACAAAGCAGAATAAAACAATGGTACCTCTGTATTGTTTTATAAAATCCATACGTTTTACATTTCAAATACCGTAGCAATAACGTTTTGGCATCAACGTAATAAACTGTGCGATGTTCGTGTGCCTGTGTGTGTACACGTACGCTACCGACATATATCACCGTAGCCACTTACACCATTATTTATGGCAATATTTCCGGTGCATACAATGCGCATCTGCGCAATAAATAACAGCAGCCAAATAGATTTCGATTCTTCGGTACAGACGCGTTCAGATCGACGTTACGAAGCTAGCCCCGTACAGAGGGAAGTTTGCGGTTATTCGGCGACGTTTTTCGTTTATAACTTCCGGCTGAATCGGCGAACCATAATTTTCTCCGCGTTACCAAGCATTCGTTCAACGCTGGACCCTTTCGACGCCTCGTTTCTGACCATTCCGTTTCCCTTCCTCCGATCTTTCGTTTTCGTTCTCATTTTTCGTTTCATTATCGACAACCTCACGCACGAAATTACTTTTTCCATTTCTGCCTGTTGAATAATTCCTTCGCCCCTCGCCATGAAATATCGTGCAGGTCAAACGTGACAAACCTCGCTGGTATTTCTGGTAAAATTAAATGTAAAGAAAAATTTCAATTTTCTTAACAACGCAATAATAAATATTCTGGGCCTAATAAATCATACGCCAAGAGGTTGACTGTTTGAGAACAGAGCAATTCTGTGAAGCCGAGTTGGTAGATAATCATTATAATTTCTGATTGCCGAATTGTACAGAAATTGTATAAAGTATGCTTAGTCAACTTTTAACCTTTTGTACTCGAAACATTTCTAGACATAATCGGGTCTAATCTAGGGGCTTAGCTTCCAAAAACCAAATACACTATATCGGAAGAAAAGTGTTATAAATACTTTAGAGTCTGTTTATTTGTATGCCCTTTCTTAATACGTTGAGTGGCACAGTGAAAACGTACAAACGTAGTCAGACACAATAAAATCCTAATTATTATGGATGCAGTCGAGTCGTTTTCAAATTTAACCTTTCAATTCGATAGCCAGTATTATAAGCTTAATATTTACGCCATCTGCGGTTCATGGTAAAACATTTCGGGTGTCAGTCACCGGTGACTGACGTGGCGCTTAACGTGTTAATTTTCTATATTCTGATACAAATGAAACTTAAATTTCACATTTTTGGATACTCCGATAAATAAATATGTTGCCTTAAAGGCGCTTCTCGAGTGCAAAGGATTAATATTGTTACTTGGAGAATGTAAGTAATAAAATTCACTCTTAGGACGGATATATACGTCTATCGTTTTCAAAAGGTTCAACGTTCATCAGTGAAGGAGCGTAGATGAGATTCGTATCGAACATCAGTCTGGATTTCTGCCAGCTGGTCGTTTTGTACATCGTTTCGATTATTTATTTTCTCTGGAAGCTGTCTATTAATTGCTGTTTCGTCGACCCTGTTTAGGCCCGTGAAACTGGAGCGGAAGTGTTCCTTCGAGTAATAGCTCCAGCGATTTTCTGGTCGCTTTTAAGGAGTGAAATTTATGTCACACTTTAGCTACGGGAACATATTAAAATTTATTTAATTCAATCTGATAAAAATTAATGAAATTTGGACCACGTAGTTGATGCAAAAGTTTAACAAGATACGTTTCTATAAATTTTGTGAACGACCAAAAATATTGGTAGAAATGATTGCTTTCAAGTTCTTTATTTTAAGTTACAAAATTTATTGAGCTGCTTTTGTCGAAATGTATTTCAATTTTTCTCGAGATAAGAGGTAATTTATATCTTAAAACTTTAGAAATTTTGAAAGAAGTTTAAAATAAAATACTACACTAAATTTTATGATTAGAAATTGAAATATTTTATAAAATGTATTTTTTGGCAGTGTGATCTAAAATTAGTGAATTCTTATTATTAATTTTGCTATGTAATTAGATCCAATGATTTTATCAGCTTAACAAATGGTATGCAAGTTTATCCATCAGGATGAAAATGAAGTTTTTAAGGGAATCCGTGATGTTCGACAAAGTTGCGACAAAGCAACGAGATTGTTTATATTATTCATTGGTTCACGCTTTTCAAGATGCAAGTCAGCTTTATTAATTGTTTCTTCCTGCTACTTTATTAGCTTCCATGCTAACGTGTCCCGAGTTTCGCGTTGACAAAACTTCCGTGCTAACTGTTTTGCTCGAATCAGAAGTTAGAGAAATATGAAACAGTAACTAACTTTTAAAGTAACTTTCATACAGAAATACGCGTGATGAAGTTGTCATACACGATAAGCAGGAATTAAATTTAGTCCTCGTTTGTACAGTTTCAATAAATCATACAAAATTCTATAAATGAGACTGAAGAATATAAAATTTGTTAATCTTTTTTCTTCTTTTCTTCATCGAAGACACATTTCGGAAAATTCGTATTTCGTTTATCCACAAAAGTCCCCTCTATTTGACGGTTCCTGACTTCTTCCTGTGGGGCTACTCGAGAGAATATAAATCTCAAACCGTTCGACAACTGAAGGAAAAGCTGGAATTGGAAATTCACAGCCCAAAACCTTGGGTGCAGTGATGGAAAATATTGTAGTAAGGATTGGTATTTGTTAGCAAGAGAATGGGGCTATTTGCGAGATATTATATTTCATACATGGTTGCAAAAAATTTCCATGAACTACATTATCTCGTGAAAAAGAAAAAAGAATAAGAAATAGCTTTCTATAGTAAAGTATAGAAAAGTGAAAAAGGAAAAGAAAGAATAATTTTTAAAAGTTATTTAACTTTTACATCGTTCGGTCTTGTTTGCATCTCTAAACGAGCCGAAACAGGTCTTAAAACTCGTAAGAATTGTCGAGCAGAAATTGAAGAGTTATGGCTGGTTATCCGCTGCACGATTATGCATGCAGAATTTCAGTCGAATCGTACATAGCTGACAGTAACACAGTTTCAGTTCGTTCGGTGTCGATATTCCGACATATCAACAGGATTACGGACGCAGGGTTCTAACAATGCAAAGGGAAATCCGAGTATAACTTGTCGGGGAATTTAATATGGAATTGTCGCAGATTGAAATTAAACAGCAAAGAGAAAGGATGAAAGGAATGTTCTTACCATTTTGTGCGAATGATTTTTCTTCACAGTTTATCGAATACACTGGTGTTCAAAAGTTAAGCATAATTGGTAATTATGTGAATAATGTAGGAAACGTATTTCGGGAAACGTATTTCAGGAAACGTGATAGGCGAACGTAAAACGGCTATAAAATCAGAAAACAATGCAAACGAACGATAACAATAATTTTTATTTCCCAAGGAAACAGTTTGAAAGAAAACTGGGCATGAGAGGAATTCACACTTTACGCAGTTTTTTTTACATATAAAGATAGTGCTTCACCTTCAACAACCGAATCTTCGCAAGTGATTTCGAACAGTTTTAACAACGTTTACTGACTTTTTTTGCATTTTACGAATTATGCTTAACTTTTGGACACCAGTGTATTTTCAGGGAAACTATTACTATCTGTTAGAAAAATTTACCTTTATTCCAATCCATTATTAACCGTGACCCAGACATAGAAAAAAAAATAAAAAAATAGATACTTCGGTTTAATAGATCAAAAATGAGTATTCAACACGACACTGACATGTCAAATGTTGTATAATAAAATAATGAATAATAGAAGAAGGTAGACAAACGTTAAAAGAAAATCGATATTATACTACTAACGTAAGGTAGTTAATTGATAATTGATTTGTCCACGTGTCTGACCATACACGTCTATTTCTACTGCGGTAGTTAATACGTTAAAATAGTGATCGAAAATCTGGAAAATATAAATAAAATAATGCAAAGAGTTCGATTTAGTTGATACTGCTAATTCTGTCGATGTTGTGATGTCAATTTTACGAAACTGCAAGTTACCAGATTTCGTGTCTGACTACTTTCGTACTCGAACTACTCTCAGCAGATATAGGAGTTGCAGCGGTGACGAGGCAATGAGAAATGGCTGATCTATACAGTCTTATTCCACTGCAACTTGGGTAGCTCGCTGCCAGATCTGACGCGCCAGCCCTCTGGCTGATTCATGCTATTCGTTACATCTACTTCTACCGTTTGTATTTGTGTACACACGAACGTTCATTTCCGAGATGTTTCATTTGCACGCGTACAAGTTCCCGTTTATACACGAGAAGATAACGGAGAAGCTCGTACGAAAACTGCAGGAAATTGGAGCAGAATGGCTACCACCTACATGGCGATAACTTACCTTTTAAAGAGAAAAACGTGTCAAAATCACACTGGGATACTGTAGTAAAATTATAATAGGAGCCTAAAATTTTGTATATCTGAATAATTAGTAAAAATAGGGGACAAAGTTTGTATAACATTGACGTCCCCATAATTCATTATGATTTAACGCTTGGACGATTGGCCGATACAGCGTCAATTTAAATTTAATTTTCTACTCTATTTTACTTCCATTTTCCACGATTAATTCAGATTCCGTGGTTCGGGGGTTAATCAGAAGATAGATATGTAAATTACGAAGTAAACGCGTGGTAGATAGATCAATCAGTGGCTCGTGAAAGGTAATCGTCGGACGAAACAATGTTTTATCAAACAGCACGGGCAACACTTCGCGGATGATTTTCTCTCAGTCGATTTAACGATAGAGAATCGCAGAAACGGCACATTCTGCCGAACCGGGAACGATTCGCCGATAGAGCAATGTCTCGCATACCCGAACACTTATATAGATCCCAAACGACCGCTGACAAAACGTGAATGCTCAAACAAAGCCTGGATGCTTCTGGAATCGGAAATTCGCATTCCGCCGAGCCAGGCTCCACCTTCGCCGTATTCGTTGGTGCACGGCTTAAGTGGAACGCTCGATAAATAGTCGATAACTCATACATCCTGCAGCTGTCCTCATTGTGAATCGAAATGAACTGGAGCACGAAGTAGATGGCTCGAGAGTAATGTTTATCAGAGTTGCATTTACTTTCTCGTTGGTTCGAATGTAAAAATGATTTTAATTTTTTTTTCCTCGAGAAATTGTTCATTGGCTGCTGTTTAAAATCAAACGGAATCGTGGTTAAAAATCGATTATCCAATGGAATGAATTTATTTAATTATTAATTTATAAATGTAGCATCCGGTTGGCGGGAAAGGCAAAGCTAATACTATTTAAACAAAATTAAATCTTTATTGTAATTAACGCATGGAAATATATACGAGATTAGTATCTGGATATTTTACATTTTGTCGATGGTTCATAAATGAACGAACAATCGTGCAATACAGGGAATACAGGGTGTCCTAACTGAAGGAGACCACCTGAATATATCCTTCATTTCTTATCACATAAGTTAGTGATAAGATCTTCAGTTTCTTTCACTAATCATTCAATTATACCGAATTTGAAGCATAGGTCACAGATGATAACTGTAGGTAGTAATTGGTGTAACCTCGACTCTCTCATCACCGAGGGTACCGTAATCATCCCCATTAAGTAATTACCCTACTAAGGATAATTATAGCAACTTAGTAACGATCACTTGTTGCATTGGCAGAAATCACAAAAAGAAACGAAAATAATATACAATAAAGTGCATGAATTAAAATGTATTATATTTAATAAATTAAGTCACTCTATCCATGCAATGAATATAAAGAATTTTAGCAAGATTTTATGGGTTAGCATTTAAAAGCAAAGGGAATCGCGGTCAAAGATCGATTAGTCATTAGAGAGAATTCTTCGTGTCCAACTGTACGTATCGTTATCTCTGTCTTCTACTGGCACCCGATCCCGTTGGCGTCGTACTTTGCTCGTACCCCTGGGGAGCCATTCTCATCAGTCTCCTTGTCCCGGAGTACGGATTACACGGTCACTGAATTCGTAAGTGAAACTGTCTCTGCTTTTAACTCGACTCTAACTTCGATCGTTAAGGATGTATTTGTACCCCACCGATTCCGAACCGAGCGTCTGCTTCATGTCGTTAAGTGCTATTTATTCAACGTTTCCTCCGTTTTTACATCGTTAACTGCTCCCTAAGAATCCCGTGGACATTTAAATGCTGATAGATCTCCGTCGGATCGAACGAGCTATCTCTTGTTGCCGAGGAATAGCTGCGAAATTGTAATTTGTTCCTGAACGATTCATTCCTGAGATATTGTGTTGCATTTGGTAAAAGTATAATTAAAATGTAATTAGTAATATATATTGGAATTAGTTAATTTTATTATACTTGTATAATTATCACTATAGTACAGCTATTATAGTGCCTTCGAGATTTCACTTTTTGATTGCTCAGCGTCCAGAAACGAAATGTGCCAATTAAGGGGTGCAGCAATCGCAATATTCGTTACTATAGGTGACTATACGATACCATACATATACCACAACTATAGTACACTTACTCGAAGTAAATTAAGTCCCTCTGTTAGTATGTGCGTTGACAAGAAGCAATTACACAGCCAGCCGTACAATCACTATACAATCCATGCACACCGATCGAACGGTGGATAGCTATGTCTGTGCAAGCACCGTGATCGTTATTCAATCGATCCCGATATTCACGCCTGGATAGAGGGGAATTCACCGAAGATTTTATTCGACGTCTTTCATTGCATAACTGTAACTTGTAACTTCTGAAATATTAAGGTCGTAAACCGTGTAATATCTTCGCCAGATTTTTTCTTGTCAGTTAATACCTATTCAATGGTACTACATGGTACCGCATATGAAGTGATGGAACATGGAATTTTGAAAAATAGCCTAGCCTTTAAATCAGTTAGTCAGAATTATCGTGTTAGTTGCATGAAAGCATTGATTAGGGAGTCGTTATGATTTTTATTAAGCTTTATTCAGTTTTATTAGATCGGAATTTGAGAATTTTGAAGAATTTTTAAAGGTTTAAAATAAAAACAGCCCAACTTGTCCAGCAAGCGTTCGATAACGAAGGATTCTCAATTTTTGAAAGAAAGACTTATCGATCACGTATCTGTGTTGCACAAAGATATTACAATCGGTGAGTAATTATGTCAAGAAACAGTGGCGAGAAGAAAGGAAGAGGGTGAGTAAATGTAGCACAATGTCTCGCGTAATCCACGGTATTTAATTAGACGAGAGAAGAAGGGCCGACCAGACAAGTTTAATGCCACGGCTAGCCATAAGGTACACTGGCAATCTTCCTTGATACGCGCTTAAACGGTTTCACCTACAACGATAAGAAAGCCGAGCTCATTAACCGAGTTGGTTTGTCGTATCTTCGTCCGAAATAAAAAGAGGAACCATGGCCACGTAACGGGCTTTATTTATTAAAAGTACGAGCAGCCAAGGTGTACATAACCGATGACGTAGAACCTAATTACAGCCTTGTTGGGGCAGTTACCCCCTCGACTTAAAGTAACCGTTCACCTCGAGAAGCTATCGTTGAAAGGCTATGAAAAGTAAATCTCCATTTTACGATTAATCCCTGGTACCTCGAGAAAATGTACTTCGGGGTAAAGCGTTGTATTTATTAAGTAAACAATTAACTGTCAGGTTGTTTGTTTAACGGGATACCGTCGTAATGGAACGCTGAAAGTGAAATTTTTTTAGATAACAGGAAAATTATGGTACCGAGCTTGGCGATCTCGTTTTAATTGGCAATTTCAACAGTAACAAAGTCAATACAAAGAGCGAGGTGGATATAATTGAGAAATTTCAATTAGTCGACGTTGTTCAGATTGTTATGGCCATTATGACTTATTAGTTAAGTAGATAAATGATTAAATGTTGTTCTGTATATATCTATGTCCATTAAAATTAATTAATGCCAAGTTTGATGATTATTTTCAATCAACAAAGAAATATTACGATTATGCAGTAACCCGAAGCAATATTTATTAAGTAATTACTTTTTAAAATTAAGTTGGACAGATAATTATCATAAAGTCATTTGTTACATCGAAAGCTGTATTCGTTCATTATTGCATTATCATCAATAAGCATGAAATCCAATTTTCGATTTCATAATTAACTCGATTAATTACGTCTTTTCATTTCGTTTTTATTGATTACGCGATCAAACGTAATAGGCTTATTCAAAAGGCATTTAATACATTTGTGAAACGGAAGATTTACTCTTCCGTAATGTGTTGTAATTTTTTGTAACACATAAATTATTTATTTCGACCTTTTGCGATTTTGCACGTACAAACTATTAAAAATTTAATGGCTTTTTATTAACTCTTTATAGGGTGATGACAAGAATGTATTTATCATTCGATACTTTTTGGTTTGCGTTTTTAAAGGATGCGAATTTTTCATATTTCAATTCCTCTGTTTGCTTGTTCGCCCCACAGTGCTCGACAAAGGATTATCTGATCTATAATCCACGTCACGAAAAATAAAACGTAAAATCTAATTTATCAAGTTTTGCTTTCACAGAATTATTCCCGAAACATGT
Source organism: Stelis phaeoptera (assembly GCA_943735885.1). Taxonomy (NCBI): domain Eukaryota; kingdom Metazoa; phylum Arthropoda; class Insecta; order Hymenoptera; family Megachilidae; genus Stelis; species Stelis phaeoptera. The sequence goes on from OX030930.1 coordinate 11,903,330, forward strand.
TTCTGTAAAGACAATTCGGATAATTATCATCATCTGATTCAATGTTTCGAACGTGGCTCATAAGAATCCTTGGCAATGCATCGATTCATTCATCAATATTATAAACAAAGGCATACGATTCGAAGCGGATTGAACGTTTATTCATAAAGGATGATCACGATTTGGAAATCAGATACGCCGTTTCGGGGGATTCGCAATTAATTTAACGAACCGGTCGTGACAGCGGGTAATTAAAGTCGAGTTCTGCGGCTGGCGATTGAGCGACGTCCAGATTAATTATCGGAAAGTATGTACACGTTTAACCTTTTAACCACTGCACAGCTGGTTGCAGAGTTTGAAACATAACCGGAGAAACGTTGGAACTTTTCTCAGATCAAATTGTGAAAAAATTCTGTTGTTCATTTTTATGAAACCAAATTCTCCCAACTCCCATTGTCAAAGTGATGATAAAGTTATAACTAAACAACTTGCAATATTTTTATACGAAGATCAAGGAATAATAAACAATGACCAGGAAAACTTTGCGCTAATAATGGAAATGCTGTTTCACCGTACACTTATTTTTAAATTGAAAATAAAATAGAAAGCGAAAATCTGGATAACAGCCGGCGTATATTTCGACAAAAGCGTTTGAATAAAGTTTGTAACTTAAGAAACATGAAACAAATCATTTAAACCTCTTTGATAGTTCTAGTATTAAATGATCGACGCATAGATCTTCGTCCTTGCCAGTAAAAGTTTGAAACGGGAATCGTTTCGTTGAACGATCGAATTTTCGTGGCTTCAAAACTGCCGAACAAACTTTTGTTTCGCGTAAAGGATTAGGCCGATGCAGTTTAACGAAGCGACGAGAAGAAAAGAAGGATCCGATCGCATGAATAAGAAGAACTGATTAAAGAGACGAACTCGGTTGTCTTACTCTGGTACAGCAAAATTTAATTAAGCTCCGAGGAGAGAAAGATCGTCGGATTTGTTAACGCAAATTGAAACGAGGGGAAAAAGGCCGGAAAAACGGCTTATGAATAAAATATGATCGAATGAACGATATAAGATTTCCGTTCCTCCTACAGATCATTTCAAGTACGAAGAAATTATCCTTGGGGCATTCTTGCTTTCTACCCAAAGTTGTCCTGAGATAGATCTTCAACTTCACCTAACTTTATGCGCAAGGATTGTCGACATTCATCGTTTCGTCGAAACGTCTCTTAACTTTGAATTAATTAATGATAAAATAAGAAAAATAACAATTGTGAAATAGCAAATATAACTAGGTAACAAATCATTTAATATCGGTACAAAAATACATTCTGCGATTTTCTTCGATTAACACGTTGGCTGCCACGGGGGTCACCGGTGACCGGCATCCGAAATTTTTGACAATCAAATAATTACCAACAGAAATGATAAAATAAACTACGGATAGCGTTAACATTAAGCTAATAATGCTAGCTATCGAATTGAAAAGTTAAGTTTGAAAATTAGTTGATTGTATTGTTAATAAATAGGATTTCAGCGTGTCTGACTACCCACGTCCGTTTTCACTGTGACAGGCAACTTGTTAAGAATCATTCGCCAAATATTAATAACAATATGAATACTGTTGGTAATGTTATTAACATTATAATAGAATCTGAATTATCTACAACTCCCCAGGAAAATCCCTTTTTGGTTAGATGTTTATAAATTTAGTTCTTGTTCATCTATTTAGACAATTAACGCGAAAATCATAAATTGCATCGAAACGACTTGGTACGTTTCTAATGATAATTCTGTTAGTCAATTCTAACATAGCGAAAGGGTTGAAGGTCTGAAAGATTGCTGTTAAATCGCAAGCGGTTCGAATGAAACATCCTGAACATTTTCGACGAAGGGGGAATTTCCTACAAAATTTATGTTGATTGTGCAGATTCGAACGATGCACAATTTTCACGGATTTGCAAGGCTCACGAAAGGATTATAATAACGTTCGGTGCCGTGCCATTTTTGATCTTCGTTAGCCCTCGATATGGCAGCGCAGGATTTTCTGGCGGCCATCGAACGCGATGCGTTATCTTAATGCTCGGTTTCGAGCCCAGCCTCGGTTATCGACAACTTTATCGGTATTTAACCCTAATGTATCCTGTATAAAGTCATCGTAAACGAGCAGGAATCGTTCGACCACTTACGCTGACCTCGGTAAAAAGAGGAGACTGGATTTTAGTTAATGGTCAAACGATAAATATAATATCTGCGTTAAAATCTCCGTGTTCGCGTTTCGGTATCCAATTTCAGGATCGATCATTTATTTATATTTGAAACCGATGTACTCGTTTATTGGCAATTTAAGCATGTTTGTATTTTATGATGCACTTTTTTCAACATGCGACTTAGAGCAGTACAGTGATAACTATTGGGTTTTTAATTCTACTGCTACATACACGAGCTTCTCTTAACTCATTAATAACTAAACTTGTTTGTATGAAATACTTTGTTATAGTCTGTGTTATTTTTTATTTTTTATATGCTTCATATATGCCTTAAAGATTTGGCGGCCGGCGTTATATATTCGCGATGTTGGACTTTTAATTTATTTTAATTTAAGTTTGAGAATTTGTCAAATTCCAAGAGAATAGGGATCAAAATTCTATTTCCGAGAGCTTAGAACTTATGATGAACTAGGATTAAAATGTCCTATTGTCTCTCGTTTGTTGCACGAGCGATGGACAAGGGAATTGCATGCAATTTAATGCTGAAAAAAAAAAAAAAAAAAAAATTGAAAGAGTTCTTTGATAGGCTACCTTGCGCTACTCTGAACCGGTTAATACCATTTCAACTCGTATCACATGAAAGGATCCAGTTGAGCTTCAAAACGCTGGTAAAAATTCGGTTGGTAATAGTTTTTCAGCAGGATAGCTTATAAAGCGTTCAGTACAGTGGATTGTTAATTGCTTCAAGAAAATGACTGAAAACGTTATAAACTAAATATCATTTGAAACAAGCCTTATCCTTATCGGACCGGTTGCTTCAAATCCATTTGTGATCGCAAAAACTGCTTCAATCAATTTGAAAGTTTAAAACCGCCAAAGGAATCCGAGTAATTAAATCGTGGTTTCCAGAACCGCAATAGAACCAGTTCGTGTCTGTATTTACTTTACGTAATCAAAGTTAAATGTTTCAAAGATCTGACATGATTTCAAATTTTCATTATATATTCCGCTAATTAAAGTAATAAAACTTATTGCAATTTTTTACTGTTACAGGGAACCTAAAGGTTTCCGTCGCCTACAGTAATTTAAGATATCAAACCATGCTCTAATATAAATCTAATGTAACTAATGCATGTGCAAGAATTTACGAACGTAGGAATGACGCGTTTGAAATAGATTTTTCAAAATGACAGAAGAATTTTTGTGATACTATGAATATGTTAAAATTCAAAGCTGTATGTATGAAACGAACGAATTCTTTTTCACAGTAAAATTGTTGCTTTTATTAGGATCATCATTCTTATATTTCCCGTAGATGTGTAAAGATTTATGGTAGTATATTTTGCCAGGAACCGCAGTGTGATGGATGCTCAGTGGTTGACCCTAATCCCTTGAGGGTCACAATGCTGGGTTTCAAGTGGACGAGAAAGTTGCCGTTCCACTGGAGCAGCCAAATGATGGTTAATAAACGTTGCCGTCCTTTAACGTTGAAATGGCACTCGTTAGTGTTCAGAATGTTAAACATTTTCTTCGTCGTTCATTACGAAGCTAACAATACCCAACAGTTGGAATTTACCACTTTAATTGCATTCTGGAGGTTCTGTCGAACCCCTTTAAGCAGTCTTTAATAGTTTTAATTAATCTTCTAAATAGATTGAAGATTGCGTGAAAGTTTTCGACAATGTTCCACTGTTTTCCTCAAAATTGTTCACTACAATTTGTTGTTTCGATACTGGCTATACTACGTTTAAGTAGAACTTTGATTGTCAGGCGGATAATTGTTAAATTTATTACTTATTATTTTCAACTGCTACTGTAATTAATTTTCCATAGCACAACTATATGATAATAATATACATTAATTTTTTAATTATTTACCTAATTTCTAAAATTATTTTTAATTGTACGTTTAAAGGATCGAATATTTATACTATTCGCTATTGATTTCGATAACTTGCAATTTTACAAATTTCACTTAATTACAATGAACATCGATGCGATAACGCTCGATGTAAAGTATTGAAAGTTTTTTTTTTTATTTGATCCTGCTCGGTAACAATGTGTAAGGATCGCTCGTGATTGAAGTGAAAGGCGCTTACTGCATAATAAATATTCCGATACGAGCTCTCACTCGATCTTATCGGAACCTCAAGAAGTATCGGAAAATTTATAAGGAATAATCGAGCGAAGGGTTCGTACAGATTGACCCGAACGAGTCATTGTAATAAAGCCTCTCACCTACTTTAAAATTCCAGACATCCCTTTCGTAACGCGAGATCCACGGGTAACAATGAGCCCAGAATTTCCATTAGAAATTAACCGAAGGATTAATTTTCACCAAGAACTTCCTATTTTAACACGTTGGCTGCCACGGGGGTCACCGGTGACCGGCACCCGAAATTTTTTACAATCAAATAATTAATAAAAGAAATGACGAAACAAACCACGGATAGCGTTATCATTAAGCTAATAATGCTAGCTATTGATTTGAAAGGTTAAATTTGAAAATTAGTTGATTATATTCTTAATAATTAGGATTTCAACGTGTCTGACTACACACGTCCGTTTTCACTGTGGCAGTCAACGTGTTAATCATTTATCCAACTACACCATTCTTTTCTATATTAACTCCTTGATATTGCAATGCATCGATCGCTGAATCATCGTATAACTTGTTATTCAATTATTTTTTTATTAATTTTGACTATCAGTACTCAATTATGATATCTTTATTTGATTCTTATATCAAGGGGTTAAAGGTCATATAATAGAATAGGTACTTATAAACTTTCGGAATTTTGTCTACTTTGAAAATTTGTTAAAGATATAATTGAGTATTTTCTAATATCTGACGTCACAATTTAGTTTATGATATTTGGCAAAATATATAACGACGAAATAAGAGATTTTATTCGTAAAACAAAACAATGTTACTGTTAACGCATTTCCAGCATGAAACATCAATATTTGATGCACAAAAAGATAGAAGCTGGCCTTATATCTATCACGGAGGATTTATTAAACGCAGGATCGACTAGCTACCAGGATAAATAACTTGACAATGTCATAATCATACATCATACGGGAATATCATAAATCAGCAGGCCTGAGCTTTGCCTGTATTCTCAATTTGTAAAGCCCCACCCGTCTTTTTTAAATGGATCATATTTCATACGGTATTCTTATCGTATTAAGACAGGGAAATCGTTCTATCCGTTTCCTGTGAAATTAAAATGAATGTTTATCCAAAATTCTTACCTGTTTGATTATTAATATTTCTCTCGGGCAACTGAATTTTTGACTAGTCTTAACTTTCGTTCTTAGAATTTCAAAGTATTCTTTTAAATATTCTTTCGTTCATTCCCCTAATTTATACTGTATAATAACTGAAATATCGTAATATGTGTTCTCCAGGTTTGGGAATGGGTTAATAATTTATTTCCTGGTTTTAATATACTAATTTATTAAAATAAGAAATATTATGATTTTTCATTTGTCGCTTCGCAATCATAAGTCGTAGGTATTATTAATTTATCAAAATAATATTTTCCACTGGTGTATCCACCCTACTCGACAAATTCTTTATAAAAAGCGATGCGCTTTTATCAAACAACGAGTTTAGCGTGTAATCGTTCGATCCCCGAAACAGATCGAAATCAGCGATAAACCGTTTCTCGGTATCCTCGTGGCGTTCTTTACGAAACGGTTCCTGTACAAGGGAAACGATGCAAAACACACACGATTCGGTCGGGTTGAATCGAGTAAATAAGGGAATCGCGGAAAAGGGGAGCGCAAGGGGGAACGGTGCAAATAAAAGGAAGCAACGAAACCTTTCTACAATTCCGATGGCGGAAGGCAAGGTAGACTGCGTAACGATCGAATAAATAAAGTTAACTGCACCTTCGGCTATCCGTGACAGTTCCAGGCCATTTCTAGTCGACGCCAGGCCACCCTGGTAAACAACGTCGATCGAAATCCTCTACGTAATCCGGCGGCGACCGAGAGAGAAACGCTTGCCACGGCATTAACACCGAAGTATCATATCGGCGAACGTGTATCCAGCACACGTGGCCAACCCATACCTGATTTACGTGACGACAGGATATTAACACGTCCGGACCATCGGTGTTCCATGATGTTTGTTAGATGTACGAGTTTAAATGACGTCACGGCGAACGTCGCCAATTAGAATTGTCGGATGTCAAACGGTCCATTTCGTAATTTCTATTATCCAGAATTTCAAGTACTCGTTACGTGTATTTCTAATTGAGTAAACGAAATAATCGTTCATAATGCGTGTGATAGATATTTATGATAATATTCTATTGTTAGAAGCAATTGAAAGTCAGAAACTATGTTAAACTGCATAAGAAACGCGTATTAAAATTACTAAAAGTTCAAAGGGCTGCCACCAAAGTCCTGTTTCGAATTCCGCTATAAAGTTAGATTCGTAAGAAAGTAGAAATCTTCCCCTTTAATTCGGTTTTTGATTTACATCGATATCTTTATCCGTTCCTGAGATATCGTCGTGTAAAGACAAAGGTAATTTTTGTAGAAATTCGTTGCCGCCTCACGCTTGGACCCCAGACAGTGAGTGTCTAGCGTAGCGGTCACGTGGTCACTGTTTACGTTTAACCCTTTACTATTCCTGGAAATGCGTATATGAATTTCCTAGAAAAAAGTCTACGGCCCATTCGGGATTACCCTCGTACGCGCCGGCCGCTATACAAACTTTGAAGCCCTATATCTCAGGAACTAATTAAGATATTGCGTTGCAACAAATTGCGTTATTATGTGCGCACTTTCCTCTATTTTCTGAGCTACCTACTGCCTAAAATTGAGGCATGTTTTTTTACATTTATTGCCAGGTATTTCGCCGCCATTGAATGTTTCGCGTTGACCCTTCTCCCTTTCTCTACATATCGAACAAAAATTTTTGGAAAAAAAAAAGAAAATACAACCGACTTCGGAATGCACTAAAAAGGACGAAATAATTTTAATTTATATTTCGGAGACGGCGCAAAATTAACATACGTGTCGAATTGAGTAACCCCCTCCTCTTCGAAGCCGGTTAAAAATTCAAGCGTCACTCACGGTGACGTGGTAATCGAAGCGTTCAACTACAGGCGATCGGTGAACGATTTAAAGGCAGTTCGTCGGTAATGAACAGTTTGTGCACGACGAAACGAAAACGGTTAACCGTAAATTTTCCTATTCTCGTATTATTCGGCTCGTTATCATTTTAACGTCTGCCACGGGAACCGAGAAACTTCGGCCACGCCAGATATTCCGGCAAGGTGACGAATTCATGAATATAAAGCAGCTGGGCCCATTTAATTTTACGACTGCCGTCTGGCAGTGACGTAGCGACGAACAGCCACGACAGACTTTATTATGTAATACGACGGTGGTTTTAAAACGGATGTTAAGTAACAGGTCCGTTTCTTTAGTCCTCTGATTCAACCACTGTGGTTTCCCAGATTATGGCTAACTCGTCATAAAACATAAAACCCTCTTACTAAGAATACAACGGGCCAGATTTTAAATTTGAGCTTGCAGTTTAGTACCTTAGTATCGTTGTCCAAAGTTTGCCTTATTTCCTCTTTTATTAATTATTTAATTGTAAAATATTGTAGGACTTTGGTCACAGATACCCAAATGTTAATGAGTAAAAGAACACCAAGGATACGTGTTTACATAAAAATAAACATTTTAAGCTTATTTTATAATGTCTTGTTAACCCCTTGCCCTACGATTTTTATGACAGGTACGTCAGTCGGAGCTAAATATTTTCTACGTTAGCGTTAAAACAAATGAAGGAAATTGAAATATTACATATACTGTTCTTTGTGCTTGACAAAGATTAACCGTGTAAATTGTAATCAGAATTAAACTTAGAATTTAATTGTCATCGAAGTTTGAACGACAGAAGTTACATCTGAAGTGTGCGACACGTTATTGTAGGCCAAGGGGTTAACTTACATTTGAATTGATAATTGAAACCTTTATTCAAGGATTAATTATAAAATCCTTTATGTTCAAAGTGGCGCACGCTGTTATCCTATTCACACAGTTATTCAGAGTTTGCAGTATCGAGTTAATTTACTTCGAGCATGGTAATTTGTTCAAAGTAAACGTAATGAGCACCGTGATGAATTATTAACATGCCACAGTGAAAACGACCATGTCTAATCAGACGTACCTTAGCAACAGTTGTTCGCAATTTAATCATTGAATTTCTTCATTTGCTTTTGCAAACAATGTTGTTTGTAAAACACTACTTCCTACTACAAATAAATATTTATTTCTATTATTATAAGTATAAATATCACGGTGTTTAATTCGAGTAAAATACTTATACGCAGCTTTGGTTTAATACTCATACACTGTTTCGGGTCGAATTGATCCTAAATACAAATCTAACATTTAACAATTTAACATCGACATTTCTTGAAGGTAATTAAAGAATATATACGTCGAACAAAATATTGCTTGATTCTTCTTTTTCTAATCTGTGTAAGTCGCAAAATAAGGACCCAATAAAAATTCAAACGATGCACAATGTTTAATTAATGGATTATAGAAAAACGGTGTTTCTTATCGACGTGTACCCATGCTCTAAGGAAAGAAAACGTGATCTTGTTTCGAGACACAATGGGCCAATAATATTACCGATGTTTCGTGCTCGACCGTGAGCTTGTTATCCCTGAATACGTCTTATTCTCTGGAGATATGGAATGCTCGGTTCACCGGCGTGTTCACGAGAGCAACGACGAACGCTTCTTCTACTCGACGAAGCCCTTGATGTGTTCATAAAATTTGCCAGATAAAGAAACACGCGGCAAATACGTTTCTTTCTTCGTTGGACGACGGTTCGTACGCGAAAGTATCGGATAATGAGCACAGCCGTTTTCTATGGCCTCTTTCGACCTCTTCTTTCTTTCCATTTATTCATCCATTGGATAATAATACACCACGCCAATTACGTGATATATTTTTCGGATAAAGCCGGCTAATTTGAAGTGGCGCGGGAAAATTGGACGACCGGCTAATTCGAATTGTCCGCTGTCAAGATCAATTCAAGCAACGAGTTTGAAATTCTACGTAATTAATATATTGACAGTTGCATATTTTGTAGAACTTTTGACTTTTTCAATTTTAAAGATTACTAATTTCAATTATATTTCAAAGCTTCAGTTTACGTACAGACGAAATTACTGATGTTTAGATTAAAATCAATATTTTGTCGAAATGGGTTAAAACGCGGCACAGAATGATTACGCGACAGGTTAAACGTTAAAGTGTTAACGTATGAATAAAGTAACGTCAATTGTAACCATGATAACGCATATCTGTGCAAAAGTTTAAATCCAAAGTACGAAATATGCAAACGATATCTGAGATATCCGCAAGCAGTAATTAATATTCCGGTCGTTCCAATCGGGTGTTGCCGGGTAGGAGGGTGAAATCAGTCCCTTTTTATCGGTCGACCACAATCTACCAAATTTCACCGAACTCCGCGATTTCACTGAACTTCAGCAAAATTCCCCGGCAAAGGGAGGAGGAATGGATAGGGGCACGGGAGGAAAACAGGGCTTGATATCAGTTTCTCCGAACAACCGACAACTCGGCGAACGAAGGCGGCTGCCGCTTGAATATCCGATAAAATTTAATTGCATTCCTTTTGGCCGATAGATCGTTTCTCGTCGCGAATATTACGGCCACTAATTACACAATAACCATCCTCCTTTCCGGCACGATACAACAACAGAGTTTCGACCTCAGTTTCACGATGGAATTTCCTCGTCGTTAATTATAAGTAGTGATCGCGTTAACGCACAATACTCGCTAAATTGTTAACCCTTTGGATACCGTGTAATATTCTACCATATTTTCATTTTGAAGAATTCTTTTTTTTTTTAATGTTACAATGTTACGAATCTTGGGTTCAAATCACAGTATTGGTATTAACTTTCGATTACTATAATCATATATAAACACTTTTTAATATTTTGACGGTCGCATGATAGATTTCTTTTCATTTTGATAATATTGAATATTGAAAGCTTAAGTTTCATGGATTAACCCTTTTTCTTGGGATTCTAGGGGTTAACCCTTTCTATCGTTCAATCCTTTCGATGGTTCATCAGGATACACTGACATACAAATTTCCCTAAAGTATATTATAGAAAACTTAAGCATAGGAGTATAATAAATATTTATTCTGAATATCATCAAGAAAACCATAACGCGGTATTATAAATATCTGGCCAGCTACAATTTATGCATAACGAAGTTTCTGTCCATGGAAAGTGTCAGGTTAGGAAGGTTAAATTACGGACTGTAATCAAGAAAACTGCAACTCGATGTTATAAATATCTCGGAAGTTATGACAATTTATGCATAGCGAAATTTCTGTTGATCGTGGACAGCGTTGCTTTGAAGGGGTTACATTATGTATAAGGCATCTTCAGAATGTCAGGATTGAATTCTTAAAAAAAATAAGAAGAAAGCTACATCAAAGTGGAAAATTTTCCATTTAAAATAACCTCGTAGGATTCCATTCGTAGATGGTAGCGTTAAATTTATCGACGAGGCGACAAATTTACTGTTTAAGTGTTAAGCGACTGAACGGTTCTTAATTTGCATTCGTCGAGGGAAACGGGAAAACGTAATCTGGGATAATGCCGGTAAGAAATGGAAAACTGAAAAAGATACTGGAAAGAAGCGAAATGAGCAATGATGGAAAAGGTATACGTAAAGTAAAGAAGGGAGCAACAGGAGAATGGGGAAAGATGTAGAAGCAGAGAAAGAAAAAAGAAAAACGGAAGAGAAACGAGAGCCAGAAAATGATATAAAAGAGTTGTTTCAGTAAAAGTTTCTTGCCTCCGTGGAAAAACTGTAATGTAAACTTAAATTTTTTATTAGATTGTTATCGACTGAAATTCCGATAGTTTTCTACTTGGAACGGTGCGGTTCTTTTTCATACTGGAACTTGTTCGTTAAAGTAAATAAATTAATTAAAAATTGATCACAGATAATTTCTAGAACACGTTAATTTGTCAGCTTTCCATGAAGTTTAAAATGAATTAAAACTCACAGCCTTCAATTTTCTGAACAAATTTTGATTCTCCATTTTTATTGTTATACATGATGTCCTACTAAAACTGACCAACTTAATTTTTTTTTTTTGTAATTTATGTACGAATGATCTTGAAGACTTATACAATGAAAAATCAAATCCTCGCCCTCTTGAAAGTTCTTTGATATCGTATCATTCATAATAAGAAAGTTGTATAATTCATCCATTAATTATTAGAGGTGTGCGGGTTTTCGACATTTCGGGTTCGTTAAGATCTCGAAACTATCTGACTGCATACGAACGTATCGGGATCCTGAAAAGGCGAATCGAGAAATCGACATCTATTATGTAATATAATATTTATTTATTACATTACACATGTATGCGATTATTTGTCCATCCTTGTATTCATGTATACATATATAACTTATGTACAATATACTATGCCTGTATTTTGAATTGAAAGCATATCATCTCAAGGTAGTATAAAACCTTAAAATGATTAGTTAAATTATGAAAAAGTAAACGTCGTCATTGTTAAACAATTTTCTAGCACGAAATAATTTAAAATTAGTTACCCTTCAAGTAAGTCGGCTTCAACAGTTTGAAGATTATTTTTTATTAGAAATGCTTCAATGTTGAAAAGGAGAAATAAGAATAACTCGTCAGACGGAAAGAATGAACCGAAGTAGGGAAGATATAAAGGAAGACTCCGCGATGAATTAACACGTTGACTAACACAGTGAAAACGGACGTGGGTAGTCAGACACGCTGAAATCCTAATTATTAACAATACAATCAACTAATTTTCAAATTTAACTTTTCAATTCGATAGCTAGCATTATTAGCTTAATGTTAACGTTATCCGTGGTTTATTTTATCATTTCTGTTGGTAATTATTTGATTGTAAAAAATTTCGGGTGCCGGTCACCGGTGATCCCCGTGGCAGTCAACGTGTTAAATTTGTTTCGTTTTTAACCGGGTAAATAAGAATATGCTGTGCTTTTTCACGAATAAATTACACGAAGCGTCCAGATAATTAGGTAGCTGTTGCATAATAATTGAGTGAGAAACAGAAGATAAAAAAAGAAATGTATCTCACACACGGCACGTTTTCTCGTATACAATGGACGCGGTGTTTTATATTAACTTTGTTGGTGAGAGAGCAAGAATTAAAGGAATTTATTGAATGCGTCGGCCAACGTGTAATTCGTTCATCTCGACGAGAGTGTAGCGCGAATAATTAGATCGAGCCCGAGTGATTAATGCGAAGTGTACCCTTGCTTTTGAAAGGTTGAATGTTATTTCCCTTGGAACGATTTGCTCGCCTCACGGGTTCGCCAAAATATGTAGAAAAAAATTGATGAAAGGCCGCGTTTCAATGGGGTGATTCGTGTGCAGTTTAGTTACTCGAGTAAGGAAGTAATTCTTACTCTTAACTTCTTAAATTAGAGAAATAATAACGAGAAAGTATCCACAAAAAATTCCTTAATAATAAAAAAATTAACAATTTGTGAAATGTTTCTGACTTTTAATACGAAGCAAAATGTTAATCATTAAAGTGACGATTGTGTCATGCAATGTCTTATGAAGTTAATTTATTGATATAGCTGTGGTTATTAATTTATTACATATCGATTTTGTCATAAATCACTTACATTTCTATTTTCATTTTATCGTGGAAAAATAACAAATCGATAATAAGAGAAATAAAAATTAGAATAATATATTTAATACAGAGCTTAGTTAATCCAGTATGTGCCATCGCCAATAAAGACACCGACACATTCGTCTTAAAAGAATAATAGCTGCGTAAAATTCAAAATTGTTGAATACTGAATATAAATATTTCCGTGACCCACTTTCTTTTACGTTCTTTCGATGAGAAAGGAAGCTGATATGCAGAACATTTATGAAGACCCATTGTAATTTAACGCAAAAGCAGTGCAACACGACGTGGACAAAAGGGAACTGACAGCATAATCTGTTTGATAAATTTTTCTCTAAAAATCTGCTCGTTTCTGTCCCAACAAATATATGAATAATTTCCAAGGGGGCAAGAAAGCTCCAAGCATAAGAATGAAATCCTAATCCTTCTTACGAAGTGGATCAGGTAAAAGGAAGAAAATTTTTTGATAGAGAGCCAATTTTAAAGTTTAAATTGCCGAGAAGCAGAGGAATTAGATTGATTGTCAACTAGTGAGTGACGTTTGAAAGCTCACCGGGTACGAAAAAAAAAAGCTTCGATCCCCTTTTCAATTTACACAATACCACTCGAATCGAGGATCGAAGAAAGAGTATTTTCTGAGCTTAATTAAATCTTCAACTAAAATAAAAAAGGATTGGCTTAATTCCCTGATAAATCTGCACGCTCGAAGATTTATCGCAACTTAAATGGCCATGGATCGTGTCAAATAAAACAGCGCTAGTTAAAGTGTCTATTTTCACCGACCATTACATCTAATTTCTTCTCAATTAACGATTGCATTTAGAGAAATAAAAATTCAATGATCTCCAGAATACAGGAACCGAATGAAACTTCACTTTTATAAACAGAATAGAAGATTATAAATCAAATAAAATAGAACTACTACCGGTTATCTAATGAATTCTTTTTAAGCTTTAGCTCGTCGGAAGTTCTTAAAATTTAATACTGCCATTTTCAAGATACTACAATTTTCTGCTAACTTTGTACATTATCGCCTTAGTACTGTTGCAGAAGTTCAGTTTTAACATTAATTTTGCATTCAAATAAAAGTTTCAGGGGATCGTATATTTTTTAATAGGTGTTCTATGGTCAAATATAAAATTTGCAGTTGCTTCTCTAAGCATCTTATCGTTTGGGGGGAACTGAATGTAAAATCGAGCATGCGTTTAATTATTATTTACGAACTTCGAAACGTTGTCCCGTCATGTCGAGCTCGGGAGCGGGTCGCGAGACCGGAAGCTGCATAAATCTGTCTTAAGCGTCAGAAAACGGGCACCAAGATTCGCGAAACACTTGGCCATGATTCATGAGGATGATATTGCAACGTTGTTTTCTGTGTGTAGCGGATACGTCCTTTCTCTGATATATTTAAGATCATCGTGACAGTTTGGGGAGAAGGCATTAAACGTCTCGAGCAACGATCTCGACGAACGAATTACGAGCGAACCCACTTCTTTCTCGGAGTTCTTTTCGGATCAATCTCGAAATAGATAAACAGACTACGGAACTTTGTACACTTATAACCTGTTAAATCGTACAAATCAAACTACCGTGGGTAATAATAGTGGTCCTTAAAATAATCAATTAGTTAAAAAAAAAACAAAAAACAAATATACCTCACAGCGTTTGATACGTCTGTTGAAATTTTAAAATTTTCAAGAAAAGAAATATTCGGAAGCTTATTTACCCTTATTAAAAGTATCAAAATCGTGATAATTGTAATTATCGCAAACAGAAACATTTAAAACAACAAAAACACACGAAATTGTTATTATATCTACATTGGAATAAATGTTTAACGTTTCACTGTTAATCTGTTCAACTTTATTGTTAAATTTTAATTGCACAAATGAAACGAAACGTATTTCAAACAATGCTTTAATTGCTTTGCTCTTGCTGAATCGAAATAATTCATAGACGATTCATGTTGTTGCCCCGGTAACAAATTTAATTACTGCCGCTGCGAAAATCGGGTGAATTGTTTTTATTCTCCGCTAGAGCCAGTGCAAATAATTTACACGTTGAATGAACCTCAATTATGGTAGCACCGGGTAAATATAAAGGAATTTTTCAATAACAAATTTTGTAAAATATATACTAGCAGTGAGTTGAAATTTCAGAATTCGATCTCGCCCCTCTTCATTTATATTTCTTAAAAAATATTAACTTTCTGATAATTAATTTTACAGAAATCAGTCCATATCTAAATTATTTTGTCCATAATTTTCTGTATCAATTTTATAACAATTAATCTCTTCCTCGGAGTTTTATTTATATGAAAATTAAGTCAACTAACGAAGGAGGTGAAATTAAATAAATTCACAAACGTTCAAAAATATTTGAAGCAAACAATATGTTAATCAGTCAGTATCACGTTATTAAGTTAACTACAGGAAACTGAAATATCGTGCGACTTAAAATTAAAATTAGAATTCCATTCGATGTATGATACAGACGGGACCTGTATTGTCGTGTTTGAATTACTATCTGCGCCACTTGCGCAATTTAGTATTACAAGGAAGAAGATTAATAAAAACGTCAACGTTTCTGCGAAGCTAGATTATTTCTACTAAGCGAACTCGTTAATCATAGAATTTTATTAATCGAAGAATGTAACAACTGGTAAACGGCGCGGCGCAACGATCGTAAATCTATTTCCTTTCCTGGTAATTCATTACAAGGCTGGTACGGCAGACTTGTTCCGATGAGTCGCGTTTATGCTACAGGTACGTGACCAATTTTGCTAGTTTTATTAATTCCAGATCCCCGTCCCAGCTTTTGTCTCTTTCCACCGTCTGTTACGTGTTAGACGTGATCGAGAGACGTGCAATTTATCGCGACATCGTTTTCGAATCAGATCTCAAGGTGTTGCTAAAATCGGGTCACGTTAGAAATTAGACGCCGTTCGTTTCGTGAACCGTTGTGCTCGTTCATCGTGAAAATTGCAAGTTTTGCAAACACGGTGGAAGGATCGTGTCCTGAAACGGCATTATCAATAAGGTATCCAGTGTCGGTGAAAGCTTAAGGTTGTTACGCAACTTAGAGCACTTGCTTTTGATTTTAAGGACTAATTTATGATAGTGGTTTCAACGTGTTGTTACTTTGGGAGAATTTGAAAGTTGGTCATCGAAAATTCAGACCAGAATTTCTATATAATTCTATAATTACATAATTTTTTAAATTTTATTTCGATTTGAAACTTTCCCAGAGACCAATATTCTACTTTGACCCTCCCCAATCATATTTTTCAATATTCCATATTTTGTCAAACTTAAACTTTCTTCGTCTACAAACGGTTAAGGATGTATCCCTTATTCCAAAATCAACAACTTCAGTGCCATATTGAAATCGTAGAAAATCCTCCAAATATAGAATTTTGTTGGATGACCAAGCACATAGATCAACGATAGGCTTGCCAAACACTGACTCCTTGTAGGACTAGATTCAAAAGACCAAAAACAAGCGACACATGTCGGTTCTTGGTCACCAGGGCTAAAACTAGAATATATGTGTATATGTCCTCGGATCCAAAAACGAGGCAGAAAGAAAATCGTAACCGTAGAGTCGAGTACGACACGTTGCAGTGCCTTCTTAAAGACGTTATTCCGTTGAGTTTCAGCGCGAAGGTTGGCTGAATAAACTTTCGTTTACGGAAGTAGTCGTTTTCTCTCCCGGATCCCAACAATTTTATTTCCAACATAGTATATTATTCTTACGATATTTATCTCTTTCTATTGTACGATACAAATTTTCGAGTGCCCAATCAAATTATTTATAATTAGCCGAATAATATTCTTCCCATTGAAACAAATAACAGATTCTTATGAAAATCCAACTTCTCAAATATGGCAGTCAAAACGTAGAAGAAGTTCAGTGGTAGAGTCGTGGTCGATTCTTCTATTCTCGATCATTGTCGGCACAAGGCTCGACCACTTTCATATGAAACTGTGTTGTTTGTTACGATGATATTTTCGTTTCCCGCTAGAAGATCGAGCCGTTGCATGAAAGCGGAGGTAGAAAGATTGAAATATGTAGAGGACGTGCTGCGCATGCATCGTTCGCATCGAGAGGCAAAGAAAAGCAGAAAATCTTTGCGTCACGCATAGCACGTTCCTGGTGTCGAAAGTGTCAACGGGTCTGAATTTATCGTGTTTTTACTTGCTACGGAATTAGTTTCTGATAAATAATGGGTAGGCTGTTTAGTAAAGAACCTCGTAAAACAATGATTTACGGTTTAAAAATAGTCGCCCATTTTGTTGTGATAATCAAATATTACGAAATCAAGAGGATTTTTATTCTTCTATTTTATTCTTCTATTTACTGCTTCGCCTTATTATGAAATATTTTTACGATTTTAGATACTGCAGGAAATAATTATTTAATTTAATAAATTACATGTTAAGATTTCTATTAGATTATTCAAAATGTTCGAGTTTCTGGGAAAAAGTAAAATAATATTTACAAAATACGTAATGTAGTGTATTTTGGTGTTTCTTTACTTTTTCCCCTGTATCAACCAGCTGACGGTGATCTTGATTCTATTCTTACGACCGAAGAAGTTTTATTTTACGTGAATTTATAATGTACGAAATATACGAGTAATTCGATTCCTCCTGAACGGAATCGGCTTTTATTTTTAATACATTTCGTTTGAACGCGGAACAAGTCGTTCAATTTGAGAAACGAAGAAACGTTTCCACCTTGATTACGTTCTCAAGTATGACTCGTAATTCCGTTGAGCAACGATTAAGGGAAGTTGTATTATTCTGTCCTTAATTCTTCAAAGGATTAATAATCGCGAACCCGGCTGCTTATACAAATCTGGACAAATCATTTATATTCCGGGAAGGTATATTACGAAGCTGAGGTTTATCTAATTTGTCTGAGATCTTGTTAGCAAGATAAATAGATCTGTCAAACTTGAACATTAATTATCGTTTCATTTATCAAATAAATTGTGTATCGAAAAAGTTTGAATTTTCTTCAAAATAATTACACGAATAATTAAACTTCTTACGATCGTTTGCTTTGACATTTTCTAGTCAATCGCTATCGCTGCTACCATGCGTTATCATAAAAGCGTAAAATTTAGTAAATATATGTATACATTTGTAGGTAGATGTACGGATTTATATAAAATATTGGTCAAATATAAACAATTTATGCAATGTGGGTTGCGTAAGAAATTTAATTTCCGTCATTGAGTTGAATCGAGGGTCGAGGCCAACCGATATAGCATAATCGCTATTTCACGATACTTTCGTGTCATCACACTCTATCAACCCTTTCTCCCGTTCAAATTGTCTATTCAACGTGCATCAATCAAACACTGTTAGGATAAAAAATACAATTGATGTACAGAATTGCGGGCAGAATCGTTGCACGTACAGCAAGCGTGCAAATCATATCGATAAATCTAATTGCAATCACGATCCGAACGATTGACGAGGTTCGAAGAACACCGTACGGTCGAACGATGTCATTTTAATGTTTGCCATTGGTCCATTATTCATTCGTTACCAAGCTCCGATTAATTATTATCCTGATAAACGTCAATCGAGCCGCGTCCCGTCGATAAATCGTTATTCCAACGAAGCTTGCGACCGACGAAACGTACAATTGATCGGCTGCACGTCACCGCGACCAGTAATTAACCGGCTACATCCGTTTCTCCGTTTATTTTATTTTTTTTCCACCCCGGGGTGATCAACTTCCGACTGTGCAACCCGATAAACCGAACACGAGTCGTCGACGATCGTTTACCTCCCCGTTAATGCGGAATTTAATGTGTACCGTTAATGCAAAATCACGGATTCTCACGGGTAAAACAACAGCTTTTATCTAGAATCGGTATTTGCGGCTGGCTGCAAACGGCTTTACACGATTAATGTTTGTCAGGGGGTAGTTGCCGTGCCACGTATCGGGGGTGAGAAACGCGCAAGTACCGTTGTTGGAAACAAGGGTTTTGAATTTCGAACTTTCTTTGGGCGAATATTGGCGAACGAGGCAACAGTGGCGGAATTTTGAGGGAGCCAACGTTGCAGGAATATTGAAACAACAGTATACGAGGTTTTTGAAGTTTGGACCGTGAAATTCTAGCTTGATATTGAATGTTTCGTTGTAAGTACCTTGGGATAGCTTTTTGGAACGAAATGTAGTTAGAATAATTCGTGGAAAGTGTTGGAAGATCGTGTAATAATCCTGTCTGTTTTGGAATGCTGCTTCACCTATTTAGAATGCATTATATAAAAATGTAGATATTATGATTTCATAGAAAGTTGTATACTGTTTTCTCTGACAAGAGTCAAATTTAAAATATAATAAGTATTTAGGTTTAGGTAATATTTAGTATTTTCATTGAACTCCTCGTTTTTCAAATTTGACTGATGCCCAACATCAGGATTCTTCAATATCTTTTAATATAACTTCATCTTAGAGCAACTCACTGTATTAATTGTCTCAAATTTCAACTTCATTATTTTATCAACTTTTTACAGTAAGCAATTTCATGTAAAATTACTGCTGTCTTTTATACGCAGTATTTATTCCCAACGAACTACATTAACATTACTACTACAGGTTTAAAAAGCAATTGAACTCAATCGTTGCGTAACAAATATAATTTCCATCGAACCAAAGTACATAGATAGGATGGAAATTTTGCACGCCATTAAACTTACAACGATGTTTGTAGAAAGCAAAATTATTGCGATGGTGGACACCGACGAGCACAACAAATTTAATTTCCGTCAAATATCGAACAAGGAAGAAAATCCTGTGCACTCTTAAACTTGCGTTAATAAATTGCTGTATTATATTAAAAACTTAATCTTTTAGAATCTTTAATATGTTGATGGTGTATAAGAAAAGAAAATTCTGCACACCACTGAAGTTACATTAGCAAAATTAAAAATTTAATTTTTAACATTTTTAACGCCTCAGATATAAAATACGGCGAGGAAAAATGTCAAAGGAAGTTTTTTATATTAAAAACAGCAAGAAAAAGCCTAAAAAGTTGAAAAAAGGAAAAAGCGTAAAAAGAAATTCCGAGTAGCAAATGAAAGCAATAGACTGATAAATATTTCTTTCGATTGGCTATGGAAGGGTTAAGATTAATTTCGAAAACTTCTTAAAACAATCAAAGTTCAGTTTTGCAACCTTTGATTATCTAAGGGTGGCGAGTAGCTCAGCGAGAAATCGATCGGTTTGAAATTGAATTCGTACGGAATGTCTAAAACGTGGACGTCGTGTTGGAGTGAACAAAATGAAGGATCCATTGTTACAAACTGCAATAGAGCATGTAACGTGATATTTTATCAGTTTCAGCGGAAATCAAGCGAAATCGTATAATACGGGCTGCCACGAATTCTCTCCACATTTAGGATTAACCATGACAGGTTCACATTAAACGCTTGCTCTTCTGATAAGAAGGATTTCGCGGAAATCCCTCCTTTTTCCCTTTTTTGAAACATTTCTGATTCAAGGGATTTCTGGGATTAATGGGTGGTTTAGTGTACTTTGTAGGTTTCAGAACGCAGAGAGAATCCACTGTTTAAAAAAGAACCGTCAGAATCTTTTCCTTTAACACCAGAACTATTGATGTTTAATGCATATTTACTTGTCAACTGAAAATAGAAAACAAACTGGATAACAGATGAAACGTAAGCTCACACGTACAGTAATTCTTTATTTTGATCAAAATAAAGGTATTCAAATAAAGTTTATAATTTAAAATAAGAAACTTGATGCAATTCTTTTTGACATGTTTGGTAATTTTGGTGCTAGATGTATTTATTATTTGCTGGAGTTTGTAACGATCAATGGTACGTGTTCCCGCGTTAATTTAACGAATCGTATTACTGAATTTTCATGAACGTCATGAGCTCAGATTTAATCGATTACGTTACAAATTGCTTGGAAATTTTAATAAATTTTGTGTCAAATGGACTGTAAATCCAATTTTAATTTCCGTGAAATCCAAATGTATGGAAAAATGTGTGGAAAATAATTCCTTAATTAAAAACAACGCATAGGTTCGTATACAGTGTGGGCTAATAAAAATGATTAAAATTTATCTACCGAATTCGATTCGATTTTTTGATGCTTTATACTTTTTGAAATATTAAGATGGCCACGAGTTCATTTCACTCAATACTTCACGTGGTAGTTTTTGTTGACTCATCCTGTACGTGTCATTCAAAGTTTTTTAATTTGATCATCTATGCTTAATCTTTCTTTTATTTTGGGGTGTGCAAAAGTTCATTTTCCTCTCCACTAATAATTTTTATATTAAAAATAAAAATTTTAAAGAAAATCAAAGTTCGTTTATATCGTTAATGACCTACGTTGCCTACGAAAAATATATTTTTATTCGGAAGGAACATTTATCACACACGAATACGAAAAAAACAGAAATGAAACTGAAAGATGTCTACTCTCCACCTTCACAAAAAGGTAGTACGAGGATTTTGCAAAATCTGCTCTTACATGATCGAATTTCCTTCGACCTCCATGCGGCAGGAAGGACTTACATCTATACGATAATAAGACGGCTTTTGACCAGCTTCGGAAAGTGCTTGAAACCCCCGGAGGACTTCCGCAGAAAGTTTAAGCTGAACGAATGGATCTGAGGTAAGACAGAGGAAAAAGAAAAAAAAGATTCGTAAAGAAGAAAAGTAGCTCTCTCGTTGAATGGAAAGGATAGGTAACATCCGCTAATAAGTGAAGAACCGTTCGATGGTGGAAACGTAGAATTGGAAACATCGTGAAACTGTTTTGGAACCGTCTCTCTTTTATCGCTTTCGATCCTCGTACCAAGAAGATATCCACGGTGTAAAAGACAGATTGAAATGAAATGGTGGTGCTAAGTAAAAGACGAATGTTGAGTGGTTGGTAAAAGATGAAATAAGCGTTTTCTCGGTGGATTTCCGGAAAGGAAAATACGAGTGAGAAAAGTTTGCCCCGCGGTTTCAATAGAAAAATCTCCGCTTTCGGACAGTTCTCATGGTATTTCATAGAATGGTGTATTTTTCCTTTTCTCAGATAACAAATATCAACGCGTTAATGGTCACAATGGAAATCAATTTGTGTAAGTAGGACATGTTGAAATTCTAATTATTGATCTTGCGATTAGGCGATTTTCAAATCAAAGCATTCGACTTGTTACCTTATATTATTAGTAAAATGGCAATAAATTACTATTATTATTTTGCGATATTAGTAATATTAATAGTAGTGATATTTTAATAGTAATAATAGTATTACTAATTTTGCAATTTAAGCTTTCAACCTGCAACCTTATATTATTGGTAAAATGGCAATAAATTACTATCAATATTTTGTAATATTACTAATATTAATACAAGCCCATTTGGGGCCGTGCGCGATAAGCCCTTTAAAGCAGGCGTGCGCACGTAAATAAACAAACCACAAAAGTGGTAATTGCTATTACTAACTTTGAAAATTAAGCCTTCAACCTGTAACCTTGTATTATGAATAAAATGACAATAAATTACTGTTACTATAGTGGTATTAATAAATTAAAAATTGAAAATTACAGTCCTTCAATTTCTCGAATTGTCAAAACTTCTGATTTCTCTTAACAGACGTTTCACAGACATTTTATAAGTATAGCCAGAGGTGAATTCGTTCCCAGTTGCATCCCACTCGGTTCATAGAAAGTTTCGGTTATTTTCGAAGAATAACAAGTGAGTCTGTAGGCAATATTGAAGTCCTGGATGTCCTGAAGGACTGTACGAAAACTTTTCCCGATACTAGCCGTTTTCGAACTGCAACGACGGGGGGGGGGGGGGGGGGGGTAGCACGGATGGAGCTTTCAAAGAAAAAGGCACTCGAAGTGCACAATGAAATAAAGAGAACGAACTTGCCGAACGAAGAACTACTCAAAAAAGCAAACATTACAGTGGTAGAGAAGCGTGACAACGATAACTCGACGTCATAAAGTTACTTTAATCAAGACAAAAAAACACGTAACACGATGCAATTAACTTTAATACCAATTCAAAATTTTGTTATTGAAAATATGAAATATTTATTCAGTTATACAAAATTTTATAAGTATTATAGTGGTAGCCAAGTTCACGAATTTGTCGTTTAAAATTAATTGAATTTTATCTCACAATCAGAGAAGTCGAAGAATAATAATCATAATAATTATGAGTACTAACGTGATATATCGAAAAAGTTAGAAATTCGTTCAATTTTAATTTCTTCGACCAAGAAAAACACACACTCACAATTCCAGAAAGTTCGACTAATTTGTTAAACTGTTTAGTTTATTTCGAGCCAAAATAACTCTACATTCTTTTTCCAAGGAATGTGAAAAAGTGTCATTACTTTATTACATATTTTTATTATGACTCTGATTAGGGAAATTTCTGAACGTCCTGTTACGTATTCCGCTATCCTCAATTTCGCATTGAATTTACGAGCTCTTAGCTTTTCAATTTTCTCCAGCAAACCCGATTTAGCTAAACCGATTATCCATGAAGGGTACATACCACGTTTTAACGCGTGTTACGCGAGTATGTTCCAAGTACTTAATGGATAAGGAAATTTCGTTACACTTATGATAATCGAGCACAACGATATTAATGAATTCACCGAAACACGCGGGTAACTTAATTATCCGACGGTTGAAAGTCGTAGCACGAAAAGTTTCCGAGCGTTTCCTTGTGAAACACGGCGAAGCCCCTGTTGTTACATCGACGAGATAATAAACAAGTCTTCAACTGGCAGCAAAACGGTTAACGAAAACGATACAGGACCGCCGTTAAAAGTTTAACCAACAAGTTCGACGTGCATCGGCGGCGCGGCGGTGAGAACCGAGGAGAGTTACTCGAACGATTGAATAACGACCTATTTCGCTTGAAACCTAATTCCATGAAACACCAAAGTCTCGACAACCACGATTTTTAACATCATCCGTCACGGTTTGAAAGTTTCATCTTTCGTAGAAATGTACGAAGTTCGTTTAACCCATTAACGCGTCGAATGTCTAAGTCTAAGTGAAAATGATCATTTGTACAGGATAACACGCTAAAATTATATAATTATTCCGAATACGATTGTTTTATTCCTTAATTTATGCTTTTAAGATACGTGCTCGCAAGATTGTTTTGACTTATTGTTAGACATTCAAATTTTTCATACGGTAGAAAATATATACGTGAAGGGGTGGTTTATAATTTCAGAAACAGAGATGAAAGGAATCTAAAATTTAAACTGTCGCATATTTTATCTAATATTTTCTAATATTATCTAATCTAGTATAACATAATCTAATCTAAAATTTCTCTTAACTTTTCTAACAAAGGGTGTCCTAGGGTTTCACCATCAAAACGCGTGCTTATATGAAAAATCTGATACTGTCACGTATCAGCGATAAATAATATTATTAAAATTCTTAGTCTGCTATCGTTAAGTTTGAAATTAATTTTCGTTCCAACTGCAACGTCCCAATGATTATTGCCTAAAAATCAGCGGTTAATTTCAAACAAATGGAGTTTCGTCCAAAGGGAGTTTCGCAGAAACGAAAGAAAAAGAATACATTGATCGCTGGGTTGATCAATTCACCGTCGAATATCGTCCATGTTGGAGAAAGAGAGGTTTTTAGGAAAGAAAAAGTCAGCGAACTGCTGATCTAGAGAGAATGGTTGAAGACCCCAAGGACGGTGAAAGAGCATAAGTAAAAGAAGAATTCCACTCGTAAAACGCTAGAGGATAAGGAATACGAAGGACAAAGAAACGATCACATATTATACGCAGGAACGTATATCTTCGCTTTTATGGTGGCACACGATTTTCCCTGCGGCTCGAACTAGTGCACGTGAACGATTTTTTTTTTTTTATACCGTTCGATCATTTGATTCTGCCAATTGTTCTTGCTCTGTCGTCTCTATCGTGTGATAATCACATTTGATAAATGATCTGTTTCTTACACTGTACTTCTTATCGCCTGGAATTATCGTGCTCTTACCATAATTTATCATTATAAATATTAATTATATAAATAATTACAATATTCACGGTTAATGCTTATTTTATTCCTAATTTTTCTACAATTTTCTACGTTTTAGAGGTACTTGGGTTGTAAGTAGTCATTTGAAAATGTACCAAATATTATCTCAACAAGTTTCTAAGCATCAAAAAGTAAATTCGTCAGCATCCAGAAATGATGATACCAAGAAATCGAGTTGAAGTTACGTAAGTGCCCAAAAGAATGTTTAGTTTAACTATCGGGTTAAATTTCGTTTCAGGGGAAAATTGAACTGCACAAAAAATCTAAAGAATCATGACAAAGTACTTCCAGCACCGCTACAAACAACAAAAGCAGCATCTCGAACGGAAAATGATCATTCGAGTTTGTAAATCTCTCTCAAACGCAGAATATCGTACCAACAGCCCCATTACTTTTCCAACAAGCCTTGCATTCCATACGAAGCGGAACGAGGATTGTTGCGCTCGAAAGTAGTAATTTAAGATCGATTTTTACCGAGGATTAAAGTGGGTCACCGAGCATCAGGCGGATCGGAAGTTCGCCGATGTTTCGTTACGCAAATGTCTCAAAGCCATACCGTTCGCCAGAAAAGGGAATCGCGCAAGTTCCGGCAAGCTCGATTACGTCGCTTGGATAATAAGCCAGTCTGTAACCGGTGTAACGACGATCCTGGAAATCCCGGCTGAGTTTGTTGGGAAGTTCTGTCGGAGCTGGGCTCAATTTTCAACGACGGGATCCGACGACGCGCGATCCGTTTCGAGACGCGAAAAGTAGACGCGCGCGTGAAAGGGAAGCGGATACAAATTGGATTAAGCGAGGCGAGATAAATGCAGCTACGTGCGAATACGCGTCGAACGTGGGAATTTAATGCGCTCGACGGCAGTATCGTTGCGAGGATGCTTCGAATTCAATTTTTTTATTAGAAATTGGCACAGCTTCTGTAGGAACATTGTTAGGAGAGAACTTACATCTTGTTCTCCCTACCCACTTGTAAACCGAACGTGATTATTATCCACGATTGCTTATTGTTGCAGAATGAAAGTATTTTAACAGAAAGTAAAGTTTTCACGAAATAATATCCTCAGTTAAATAGAACATAATAAAATGAACTGATTTTACAGCTGTGAGCTGGCGAAGCTTTGCCATTGAAGGCAGAAACGGAATTTGTTTTCAAAATTTCAATAGCAATGTATATGTGTACCTACATCTGAATTCTAAACGCTACAAAAAACGCGACGGTATGTTTTTTTACACTCGTGTATTCGTACAAAAATATCGTATGAAATCAAATATTTCCGCCGGATGTTGTTTATAGAATAAATCCAAACCATGTTGCGCGATAGCACCCAAATTCGATGCTGGAAAAACTGCAATTGTATCCTTGAACAAACGCGAACATAAAGCTCGTATCCTAACTATCCACAGAGAAACATATTTTGCTACAGTTTATAAACAAATTGGGTGATTTTACTCTGTTGCATTTCCAAAAACCGTGGAAAAATTTTATGATAATTATCAAAGTCGCTGGCACAGTATACAATCATAAGTTGTCTCAAAAGTTGAAAACTTTTTTTGATAAAAATGTAAATTTGAGAAAAAGTAAAAATTTCTTTTTATCGAGGTTGTCTATAGAGGGTTGTCATTACAGCATTAGTTTATTACACAGAATAGTACTTGCTTAATTATCTAGAAATGAATCTATCGAAATTTATTTAAGTTTGGGCGTTTCTTTACTGACGAAGATAGCCGATCGATAACATTCCGGATTGGTTCGCCCGTCACCGTTCCCTTCAGCCTTAATCCAGGCGATTCTCATTTCCGGCGATCACTCGTCCGAAATTACGTTCGAGTAATTATGAAGTGAAACGCGGCCGGATTATCTGTATTCGAGTAACTTTGTTACTTGTTTGTTGTAATCCCTCGAACAATTTGAAATTGGCCAACTCTAGAACGAACCGGCTGACAAACATTCCCTCTGATACTGATCAAGTATTCAAATAGTTTCCATGCTTCTACGCTTCTTGTAATTAGCTGTGACCTGGCTGTTTCACGACGACCACTTACCAATTCGTGATAATTGATCGTGGCATAAATTGAACGTTCGGTAAGCGGTGGAACTCTGACGAATAAGAAATACACCAATCATTCGTTTTATGTTCAATTTTATCATGATGAATCATGATCGTTAAAACTATATAATTTGAACATCAGGTGATTGCAAAAGTAAATATTCTGTGCTTAATAGATTTCGTAAAGGTGTTGAATTATGTTTCTTAAAAATCGAAAGTCTTGGTGTCCTGGCGATCTTAATCGTTTAACAATTTTCGACGAACATACTCGTCATGAAGATGCGACCACTTTTTGTGTAATAATGAGTATATCGATTGATTTCAATTACACATTCTTAAAACATTTTCAAAACAAAATTTCGTGGTTAAAGGATTAAGGAGAGTTGTGTTGTACATCCTCAAAGATCTAAAGGTGACAGTAAAATAGAGCGAAGAAATAAATTTAAATCGTTGCCAATTTAGTATTCCGCTCTACGAGGGTTAAGTAAACACCTGATACTTACTGCGTGCATGTAACACGAATTAAACGGCTTAGGCATCGTTTTTTTGGAAGTTTCGCGAAAGCCCTCGAGGTTTAATTAGTTCTTTATGTTGTGCAGCGAACGGACCGCTCGCGATTCATGACGGTGAAAGAGGAATCGTCTAGCAACGAATAAAGAAGAAAAAGATGAAGGTTCATAATTAACAGCGATAACGAGGGAATCCACGAATTTTCCTGGGACGAGACCGCGAAAAATTACGTTTCTGGTGTTTTCAAAGCTGAAAGAGAGCGACGGTAATGCACGCAAAAGGAGAGTTAGAAAGATCGTTAAACCTGTTTAACCATATCTTTGACAATTTTGTGTAAATTCATTTTATATATATATTAGTGCAAAAATATAACGATAAATATATAGAGTAGGACGATGTGACGAATCTGTGTGTAAAATGACGTAAAATTTCTAAAGTAATTGATTTTGGAAACCTGTAATATTTTTCTTCCACAAACTTAACGCGTTGACTGTTCATTTCATTATTATAACAAATATTGTTGCTTATTATTTTAACCATAGGAATTATTTTCACCCCTTGAACATAGATGTTCGTCAATAAAGAAAGAAAAACACGTATCAAAGATTTTCTTAACACTTCAACTGCCATGTTATCCTGTGTGGGTGACGCTTGAATTTCCGTAGAAATCTGTCGCTTGCATTATTAATATCTTTTCAATTACTTAATTATAGATCGTCGTATCAGGTATTCCAAATTCTGAAAAATAGAAATTACGAAAAATTGTAAGAATGATAGGTAACATTTGATAGAAATAAATGCTTCGCCTAACGAAGTTTTCAGCACCTTTATCGTGGCAGTCAAAGTGTTAAATTGTACATCACATCAAAATTTCATCATAATCAGAATTTGCGAACCTTCTGAATATCCTTGTTAGCCACCTGTACCGTGTCAGTCAACGCGCTAAAGTTTCGGAGTAAAGCGTACGGACACTCTCAAAAGAAAACGTACAAAGTTTCGGCATTAGATCATGACCGATTCAGGATACGGTTCAACGAATCGTGAAGCGATATCAGATACCAGGAAATCAAGTCGGCTACATAATAAGCGTATCTGGAATCAAAGACATAGATATTCCCGGAATGTTCCTTTCGATGGAGCTAAGATCCCTCGAGGGGAAGGAAAGTGTTCCTACGGCGTTCTGCATTCTCCGCAAAAGAGGAAGAGAAAGACCGGATGTAAAAGGGTAAAGGGAAGACGCGAGAGGGGGGGGGGGGGGGGAAGGAAAGTGAACTCACCCTTGCCAGTGCGACGGCTGGAAAGCTGTCCCAGGCGAGTTGCGCTTCCTCGCCCGTGTTTCCATGACGTTGACCCGAGAGGATCCTCGCTGCCGTGAGAGTGCTCATCCCCATTCCGTCACCGACGAACAGAACGACGCCCCTCGCCACACCGACCGGCGGCGTCGTCCCGCTGACGCTCGAACTTGCCGCCGACGCGCGAATACGAGCTTCGATCGCGCGTGTCGCTGCCTCATACCAGACCGCCCTCTCTGTGAACAGAAATTTTTCTCGGCTGAGTGGCCAATCCTTGGGATACCTTTTGCCGCCTATCTTAATTGAATCTATACTCGTGGAGCGTTACCGTGCCGGGGAAAAAGTCGATCCGGTGTTGCTCGCATTTGCCGCGAGTATTGTTCGATTTATCGTTCTTTGTTGTCGCTTGTACGTTGTCGAGCATGCTGGCATTTCCTAAGAAAAATGACGATGTAGAGAAAGGAAGTTCCAACATTCGTCTTACGCCTAAAAGTTACTAAGCATTTATGCTGTAACGAGTCTAATCAAGATTTGTGCCAATATTTTAGCAGCAACGTTAGATGGTCCATGTGTCAACTATGTATTACACCTGGTGGGGGGCAAACCCACGTTGCGAAGGTTTTGCAACGAGTTGCTCTCTTTCGCCCAGCATCCACCGTGGGAGCAACACGTAATCCAACCTGTTTCTAAGTATGCAAATTTGGACCAACGATCCAACCAATCCGCCTGATAACAGCCGAATGATAAGTAGCCCATGCATTGGATTTCATGACGTCTCTGTATGATTATGATTAAATTCAGAGTTTCTTTCCGGGTTAGGCTCGATATTATCCGTTTGAGTACCAGAGGTTTTTAAAAAAACACGGTCGAAAAAAGCCGAACAGCACAATAGCGCTTTCTGAATGGGATGTGAAAAGATCCAAGCGGCGTGATAGCGCTTCTTTTATTCTGTGTCGAAAAATGCTAAGCAGCGCGATAACGCTCCTTTTATAATAGGTAACAACCAAATACAAAATGTATTACTTGGTTTACTTATATACAAAAGAAGTAGCGATGCGACTTAGTTAATTAAAACATTACAATGCTTAGGCAAGATCATCCAATTTAGTCGTTATCAACTAGCCTGCTTTGAGATAATACTCGTTATATTTAACCTAATACCGACCTAACCTTTTACTGCACCATTTCCGTAGGGAAGCGTCACAATGCCCGTCAGTGTACACCGTGTAGTAATCGACGCGTTCATGTAATATCAACACTGCTTGACAAGTTTGTGCGTAGTGCGTTATTCGACCGCACTAAAATTCATCGCGTTGTCCATTACAATCAACTTGTTAACGCTTAACGACGCGAAGAATTAATTTTGCAGACGTTCGGCTCCCAACGGAGACGATGTTAATCTTCAAGCCCGATTTCGTTGGAATCGTCATGTTGTAGCTTTAAACCGTGATTTTCTGTCTACGACGGCGACGTAACCCCCCTTGAATACTGCCGAAGAGAGCGGATATCTTAATTGAATCTGTTTGCTAACCGGGCCGGATTCAACTGTTTCCGGTGAACTCTCGTTCGGTGCAGTTACACCCGTGGTATAAAGAGCGTACCCGGACCCATGATGGTCGTGCGAGCAACGCGGATCTTAAATGCAAAGAAATTACGTTAACCGAGTAAAAGAAACGGGAAACAGAGAGCGCTAATAGTATCGGTTGAATACGAGGACAATTCATTGGACTTTTAAAGGGATTTCCAACGATTTCGTTGGCCCCTTTTTATAAGGAAACAAATTCTTCCCATTTGTCAGCGAAACGAATAAATATGTATGAGGTGAATCATAATAGGAGAGTTTTGCGCTCGGAGAAAATTTCGCAAAAATTTCTATCCGTTCCGCGGAGGATTTGTCAGGGTAATGCTTGCTGTATTTCTGCACGAGTGTACTTCGCGTTGCTATCGGATGTTGCGATTGAAAGCGTCATCGAAAGAAATGTACAAGGCCTAATTATAAAACGAGACAATTGAAAAATTTGATGGAACACATAAATAAAGGGATAAAACAAATTCGAATTCAAAAGAAAAATATGTATTTATGCTATAAGAAAGTATTCGAAATGGATTAGAGAACAGAATACAATAAACCGTTCTACAACACCGTCACTGTGTTGTGTTGAAATTATGTTAAGCGAAACTTCGAAGTGCTCAGAATAATTACTAACAGCTTTACACGGTATAATCTTAAAACTAGCACATTTAGAGAAGTTCGAGCACCGAATACGCGGTTTAATTGACGAAACAAGTTTTGATGGTTTCGTATGAAGGACGGTTTCATTGGATGCCTGACGACTGTAACATAGCCGGAAGCACGTTAGGGTGAACGACTGTTTCCTACAAACTGTACCAGTCGAAGATGCCGTCGTTACGGTTCACCCAGGAACACATTGGCAACTAGTAGCCGCTAATGGGTAAGTTTAAGCTGCACCGTAGCTACCAAACTACCATATCGTGTCGCAATATTGGCCGAACCCGCATTTCCATGAAACCGAGCTTCGATACACGTCCCGCTGGCTTCGGTTAAACCTCTATCTCTATCCTTGATGGGACGTATCTAACGATTTCATGGCGGAGTGTTACAGTGGTACATAATTTCTGAAACGACCAATAAGAATTGTGAACAGGTCTTATGGGACTATTTAAGTACAGATTTGCGTAGAAGTTAAAAGTTTGAAACTCGAATGTCCCAGGTTAAGTGGGACTCAAATTTTAAATAATTGAATAATTCATGAAAAGGGCATAGACAAGCTTCGCGTAACGTTAGTACAGAGCTAATAAAATTTGAAAATTAACCGATAATATTATTAATAATTATTATTATTAAGTATCTTACAACATGTGGTCATTATCGATACAGCAAGGGCTACTTTTACCATCTTCATGAATTTTCAATTCATACCATAAAAATAACAACGGAGAAGAATTCTGGAATTTCACATAAATTTGAAGCACGAAACGTACGTCGAACCAGTGGAAACGCAATTGCTCGAAAATGAAGAATTTAAAAATTCAGCAATTCATCTTTCACGGCGCCATACTGTGGCGCATCAATCGTATCTTTTCGAACGGACAAGTTCGAGCTACGCGACGAGTTAATTGACACTTGATACGTGGCCGGATTAAAATAGACGAGGTTATCTCGTGATGAAGTTTAATTTCTATTTCGAAGCCCGAGGTGCAAATAGAATCTCCGGGATCGTTGAAGATATGAATTTTGCAAATCTGCGGAATCCGTGTGCAGCTGAAACGGCGAAAACGGTTTTACCGGTGTACTATGTCAACTCGCCGGTGATTAATCCGGCGGAAAACAAGGCGACGAAATTTACGATTCACGAATTCCGTGTGAATTTTACATTAACGCGTAATCAGCCCCCGCTGGATTCGTCGGATCAGCGATTTCGACCGTGACATTTGCGAGTCTCGCGTTACGCGAGTCTATTACCGGTGTAATTTGCGTCAATCTTCGTTGTTTTCAAATTGTTACGATTTTTCGATGTTTCGACGCTGGGAAAAAATCGAATAATCTCTCTCAAATATTGTAAATTTTCCTGCGAATAAATTAATAATAAGAATAATAAACATGATTTTGGGAAATATCTCGTCACTGGATGCGAAAGATTTAATCGCCGGATATGTTCGTGGAACGAAAATGAAATGTTCGAAGTCGATTCACAGCGGAGATGTCGGCGGGATTTATGGAATATTTTAATCGTCCGCAACCCTTCGCGCGTGTCGTTAACCCGCGGTGAGGGTGGGAATTTGATGCTTTCGAAAGAGAGGCAAGAGATTTATAACGGCTGGAAGTCGGTGAAACATACGACCCGCGTCGGCATTTATTTTGCCACGGGAGCCTGAAAAATATTTGCTGGCGTGCAGATTGAAACCAGGACGATTTGTTTTGAGCCACGTTCTCGCAATGGGATCTCGAATATTTATAAATAAATATTTCCAACAACGGCGACGCATAAACGTAAGCGCAACTGCATTCGTTCTTGTGCAATCGCGACGGTGTAATTGAAATTTCATTGCAAGAGATTCCAGGTGTAATTGAATTAGCGGTCTACAACCACAGAATGTCAGACGACATGACTTTTAACGTTACTTCTAAACGGACTTATTTCTAGGTCAAAATAATAGAGTAAAAGAAAACTTAAATTGTTTCTTTATTCAATGAAATTCTAGAAGTGTAATTTTTATCAGCGGAAGGGATAATAGAAGAAATTTTTTTTTAATTTTAATGGTGAACTAACTTTTTTACCTTCGAAACGGTAGTAGCACAAAAAGGATAATTATTATGGACTGCTTTTTTAATTCGATAAAATTTGATAATCCGATATTTCAAGACAAGTATGAAATATTAGAAGGTTTTTAAATAAAATGCAATATGTTTTAACTTAAAATAAAAAGGCATATTTAAAGTCTGATTATTAATGATACGAATTACTAATTTTCAAACTCAATCATTTCATTTACTAATATATATTATTAATAGTACTTTTTCATTTTTCTACCATTCTGTATTAACATGGGTGCAGAAAACGTTGAAGATCGATCTCTGGATACTGCATGCTCAGCAGTGAGTATATTAAAAGGAACGTCGAACGGTTTTAAGTAGTATAAGTCAGCCACTAATCAGACTCGCGCCGTATCTCCTGCGCTCAGCCGTCATATTGCAGTAAAATCTCTTTTGCAATAACAACATAATAAAATATGACAGTTTAACATTAAATTACTATTCAAGACACATTATGATTGCAATTACTAAGGATGCAATTGTTTAATTTCTTAAATTAAGCTCATCACCTGTTACTTTACGGAAATGAAATATTTTTAATCCCACGTCTTCCTTCAATGATTGGATAATATCGAATTCATTCTTTATCATTGAAGTTTCTTAACAAAAGACACGGGTGAAGATGAACGGTAACTGCATAAGTATAATGGCGGACACAGTGGGTTATCAGTAATGCGACTTAATACTGATAAGAACCGTTGAAAAATGAGAGAAAGATGAAGGAAAGGAGATCGTCGAATGACTCCTCGGGGAACTTCAGATAACTTTGCCGAAGTATAATACTTGTCCCAGGAGAGCTTCTAAGAGAGCAGATAAATGGTTTTAATAGAATGATCCCCGGGGATAACGCGACCCGTTGAAACACAAGCCTAATACAAAGGTACAATGAATTGTAAAAATGAATCCTTCAGTAAACCTTCATTAATTGTATCCTCTTTGAGGTTTGAATTTCTATTTAGATGCTCTCAAAAACATGTACCAAGGACGTACGTAGTAAAGCACACTAAAATCCTAATTATTAAGAATGCGATCGATTAATCAATTCGGTACCTTGCGTTAGTAGTTTGTTATTAACGCTATTCAAAGGTTATGTTATCTTTTCGTCTATAAATTATACGATTATACGAAATTTCAGGCTTTGGTCACCGGTCAACGCGTTAATATTCCCGCCAAAGTAAAAGAGTGTACCGTGCAAATTCTGTGACACCTATTTCGCCGTGAAATCGCGTTCATTGACGATCGACGCCCGACAGCCTCGTCAACGACGAAACAAGGAAATTCCAGGCGAGAACGAGCTCGCTCGAGGGCTCGCAAAAAGCACGATAACGCGTCACAGCGTTATCCTCTGTCTCCCGGAAGCTTCGTTTCGAGCGAAAATGCTCGTGCAAACAATATTTGCCGGCCATGTATCTTGGCGATTTTCGTCGCTAGAAGTTTGCACGGAAAATTAAGCGGCGATGAAATCCGCTTTGTGGTTGATTGCCGAGATCCCTATTCTCCGTTCCCTCCCCCATCCACCCTTCTCGCGCTTCTTGGCATAATTTACGTTCTAACTTATTATGGCGTTGTCGCAACGCAGGCAGCTTGCGAGCATAGTTTATGATCGGGATAGGTTGTCGCGAGTTGCCCACCAGCTACGCGTGCTTGTCGATGCTTGCCTGCAGCTGTAACCTACTTCCTTTGACAGGGAACGGTACCGGATGCGAATATCGTCCTCCTCCAACCGCT
Source organism: Stelis phaeoptera (assembly GCA_943735885.1). NCBI lineage: Eukaryota > Metazoa > Arthropoda > Insecta > Hymenoptera > Megachilidae > Stelis > Stelis phaeoptera. The sequence continues at coordinate 11,938,260 of OX030930.1, forward strand.
CGGCAACGGGCGAACATTTTTATTTTTTTTTTTTTATTTTCACCAGCTTTTCTGATCCGACGGCCGGTTACCTGCCATTTTAATTACGTGACCAATCAAAGCTTGCTGCCTTTGAGAACGGAATGGCTTGACGAGAAGCGGGCTACGGATCGATTCTGTTCGTAAATGAGCGAAAGAAAGCGATCGACTGATATTAATTTGCATTTTATTCGGATCTAGTCGGGTTGGAAGTAAAAATTTAGAATGACCCCTCGCGGCAAATTACTTTCGTTCGCAATTTAACGGACCGATCGTTGATTCTTCGTCGTCGATGCTCGTTAAATTTCTGAATTAATCATTTGAATGGAAATGAACCGGTACGAATTTTATGAATGAACGTCAACTTTTAAAAACCAGTCTGTCGCGATATTTCAAGTATTTTTATGTCATAAGTGGGAGTAGTTTATGTCACTGCGGAAATTTTCAAATGATATTTAAATATAAAAGTATCCACTGCAAAATTCGATAGGTAAATTTTAATTTAGTATACAAACAGGAGGTCGTAATATGATGAAATGAATAAAAGAAATGAAGGTAAACAAGAGTTACAAAAAAAAAAACGGCATTAATGTTATATTAATTTCAGGAGGTACCATGTGAAAATTCTGAATTGTAAAATGAAACCATGGTAATCCGAATAATTAAATTTCGTATTACATTTCCGGGAAAAAAAAACACTCCTATTATGATGGAGCTACAGTATATCATTAATGCATTTGGACTGAAAATAAACGCGAACACCATTGTTTAATATGACTTTCAGTCTTGATAGAATCGTTAACAAAATTCCAAAGATAGTTTCGTACATAAATCATGTGAAAATACAATTTGATTAATTTGATCGTCGTGTATAAAATCTAATACAAAATTATTCAGAAACGAGATTTGTACCATAATCGTTCGAAGCTGAAATTTCAAATTATAATTCTAATTGTAAGCGATTCTTCGGTTACAAGAAACTTGTCGTGTTACCAATGATATCACCGTGAATCGGTTCTCTTGTTGCATAATTGTCATCAACACCGACACAGAACAATATCACCGTTGTGTCGTACAATCGCGAACACACGGTAATTAGTTAACCAGTTTGCTGGTCATAATTAATACGGTCTTAATGAATATTCGCCAACGTGATCGAGTTGCAGCAAGTTGGTTCGAAGTTTGCTCTGACACGAACCTGCCCCACTCCTAAGGGATTCCCGTAAAACTTTGCACCACCAGTTAAATGGAGCATACCGGGTAAAACGTGGATAGCTCCTTGGCCTATTCAAGCAACTAGCTGCGAAGTCAATGGAGAATGATTCATAATCTTCGTAATCTAATTGGTAATCGAATTTCTTGAAAAAAGAATTAGATCAGTGTTCTTCAAGATTCTCGAAGAATCGATTTTATCACTATACCTATTGGTTTTGTTCACCTTCGTTCATTGCTAAATATAAAACTTCCTCGTTTGCACACTTACAAGAAATTAACGATGTTCATTTATTTTCGTAATATCTTGGTTTCAGAGGTATTGGAATAATAATAAAGAATGCTTTTCGGTTGCAACACAATGAATAATGATGTTAAATAATTTTAAATATTTTTTTAAGAAATTGATACTAATTATTTTAAGCTAAAGAAAAATCAAGAAACGAAGTAAAATAAAGAAACAAGAATATAAGTAAAGTAAACAAGAATATAAATAAAATTTGGTCGACAAACCGTGAAATTCATGATTCACAGATAAATCGCTAAACATGTTGCGAACAATATTGTTTTCTGTTATTGTGCATCCACGATCGCAACGATACTGATCGACGATATCGTCGCTGTAAATTGTTTCTCTTCTGCTACATATACTGTTTCTTCTATTCAGCGTGGAAACTTGGTAGCGAAACGAGGTGACGGGGGGAGAAAAAAATTTATAGACCGTGATAGTATCTGAATTCGACAGCTACGAAAGTATCGTGGATTTTATTTATCGTTATCGCGTTATCGTCGGCAGGTACATAAGCCAGGGGTCTAGAGGTGGCCGTCGAGCAAATGCCTTATTGTTCCGTCAGTTTTTATTCCTCTTTTTTGAAATTAGCCGCTCGCTAATCGCCACCCACATATTTTATTGGGATTTCAAATTTATTATCTCCGTTAACAGCATTAAGAATTCTGCAGTTGTTAGATGGGTTTTATAAATTATGCGTTTCCTTTCATATTCGTGGCAGATAAAAATGTAAGAAAAATTAGTAGTCTTTCATATATTCTTCTTTCGTACACGCGAAAACTTCTATCGTTTATAAGACAATTGTTTTTATTAATCTTTGAACGACGGAGTCTGGGACAATCGTGACACGAAGAAAATTCGACAGTATATCGATATTCGAATACTAGGAAATAATATTTAAGATAATAGTAAAAAATTGAGTGAGAAATTAAATGACATTTGTCGCTGTCCCAGCGGTCCGCCGTTGGAGGATTAATGTTCATTAATTCAGGACTCCATGGGAATGTAAGTAATTTACGGGGGAATTTATAAATTCGAAATTCAAATTTTATTTTTAATTGAATATAGGAAGTTAACAAAAGGAGTACAAACACATGAATTTGTAAATATTCGAACTTTTTATTTCTAAAAGTTTTATTCGAAATTGGATTCAAATGTATCGTAAAAATCCGCCCCTTAGCAAAATTCGATACCGCACAAACGAACTTTTATCTCGAAATATTTTCATTCGTATCATAGAAGAACTAAATTTTCCAATTATATTTTTCATTCAATTGTTCGCGTCGTTTTTCAACATGAAAATTGCAACTAAATTTTGATTTTGCCTTCTGTGTTTTTAACGAAACCAGGGAAGAACCGGTTCGTTACGAAAATAAGCATCGTGCACCAAAATCATTTTTCGAACATTGACTTGGTTTCAACCGGTGAAACGTTATACAGAATCCCGTATTCTCTTTCGGGCGAGGATCACGAAATCGTAAAATCTGAAATTCGAATTCCGCGACGTCAGAGATTCCTAGATTCACGAATCGGAATTCTCTTCGAACAACTAGGCGTCGTAATTCATAGCCGCGCCTACTTTTCACGAAATACATATATATGTATATGTATGTATGTATATTCTCCGCTAGATATTTAAGGGAATCGGTAAAATATCCTGGGGGCATCCCACGGGGAATTTCAACCGCGAGACTTATGCGCCATTCGGCATACGAATGTTGGAATATATATCTGGGAATAAACCTAGCACACCGGGGTATCAGCAGTCTGGATCTCACGTTCTGACTTCCAATATTTCGGTAAGGATACGAGTATCAGGGCGGTAAAGAGGAGCAAATATTGGTCGAGCCTCTTTCATGGAATTATCGAATTACCCTTTGTCGTGCGAACGTAAAAGAATACGAGCGTCGGAATGTGCAACGGGATATTTTCCAGTGTCCTCGAATAGGCGAAGAAGAAGAAGAAGAAGAAGAAGAAAAAAAAAGGAGAAAATTTTCAATTTAGGACGCGTCTCCAGCGTGTACGGTTGTGTCTGGAAAAAAGATGGTTTCTCCAAGGGATGTAGTAACAAAAGATAAAAAGGGAGTAAAAAGATGTGCTGTAAACGAGGTGGTTTTATTTCCAATTCTTTGGAAATCATTCCCAGATGTTATTGGTAAATATTTCACTGGAAATGAGAAAAATGATATGGTTTCAATACCAGAAATAGAAGTACTAACATAATTTAAAGCGGGTTTCCTTTTATCTTTTATTTACTGTTGAATTATGGTTATCGATATGTCAATTTTCCATTGCACAAATATAGGTTCGTGTATTGATTTAATGTTCCTGTAATAGTTTTTAATATTAATCTTTAAACTCTGTTAGTTTATAGTTAAAATTCATAATTTTAACCCTTTCATAAGCTACGAAACATGTACCCCCCGTTTAATATTTTTTATCCTTGTACCTAAGAATACGATAAAAATGCAATAAAAATCTTCATGTATTGGCAGCAGGTTGCAACGTAGATGTAAATATTAATCAGTATCAGTAGGTACGAAGTATTAATTAAGAAAGTTATCCCACAACTGGTGGAAACTTTTTCCCCTAAGATAATACGACTTTCGGACTAAATGCAATTGAGGCGTTGGATGGAAGAAGGGCACATACGCCGAAATGCCGTTTCGAGATAATCGACTTCAAAGTTTTCATAATTGAATAATTTAATAAGTATCAATGCTTTTAAGTCAAATTTTTGTAAGAATGTAGTTACATGTCTTTAAAATATAATAAGCATACAAGTCGAAACGATTTAAACGATTTACGGAAAAAGGGCACATAAGCCTATGTGCCCCTCTTCCATCCAACGCCTCAATTGCATTGCATAATATTTAACAAAAATAGAATCCCATAGAAAGAATTTTATTTAAAAAAAAGAAGCTATCAACTTAATTATATCGCAACCAAATATCATTTACGTGTACGTACGTAACTAAGTTTCAATGATTCAAATTTTTGAAAACGATTTAAAGAAAACCCAATAGCAAAGTCAGTTATCTAATTTTCAAGGTAAATTCGTACAAATTTACTTTTATTTTCGATTTGAAACCAAAGCAATGCAGTTTGATCGTTCAATTTGAATTGTCCGACGCGACGATCCGGACATTTCCGAACGATATCCGTTTAAAATATTTGCAATTAACTTGCAGTGAACCAACAAAATGTTCAGCCCGGATTTATACGTTGTCTCGGCGCTTTTATTTTAATAACAACGCCATCAACGGGCAGCAGAGTTTAAAATTCTGTTTTCTGTTCTTGCTTGCACGGTCGGGATGCGGGTAAACCGCTTGCAATTGTAGAGATTAATTTCCACGCGCATCCACGAGACCGATAAAAACCGACGAAAATTCCCAGACCATTTTCACCAAAGCATCCCCACATCATATTCGATTAAGTGCCAATAAACCCAATCAATTCTGCTAATTCAAGCTGTTTTTTTATTTTAATGTGCAAAAGGGTAGATATAGTCAACGGTGGGGTCACTTTAACCCCTTAACTCAAAATTTTCTGAATAAACTTATTATTTGTTAAATAAAAGAAGATTCTCGAAAGAAATGTAACGAAAATGATGCTTTTAGGAAAACAAAATATTTTATTTTTGTAAATTTCAAAAAGTTTCAGTCCCTTTTTATCAGATTTTTGTTTTATTTTCTTGTAGTGTACAAAGTATAAACTTTAAATTTATTTAAATTGAAAATAATTGTACCAAAATTTTGTAACGAGATTGAAACCTTCTATCATAAGAACGAGCACTACATTAATTTTTAAACTTTCAACAAATTGAAAAGTTCGTAGCTCGTATAGATATTTCACCTGATAATCCTAGCTGAAAGTATGAAAAAATAAACCGGGTCATCGAAGTTAAGTGTCGCGATCGTTCTCGGTTCTCGAGTCTTCTTCGAAAGGTGAAAAGGAGTCGTCGTTTTCAATCGAGGATACGATCGTGACGCTTGAAGTTCGTAAATAACCGAACACCACGATTCGTTGTGTACCGTTCGAATTACCATTTTACGCTTAAACGGCGCGCAAGTTTTCCACTATCTGCCGATACAGACTCCAGCGATACGAGCGTTGCTGGAACACGGATCGCTGGAATCCGGTGTATCTCAGCGATCACACGCTCAATTTAACAGAGTGTCACGCGTCAATTTATCTACGATAAAATATCGTTCCCCGCACCATCGTGGCCCCGTCACCTCGACGAAGTCGATTTGCGGTATTAATATGGATGCTCGAAAAATCACAGGCAGATTGGTTGATTTAATGAAATTAATTCCATGGAAGATTCGCAGCTTCGATCTGGATATATTCTATTCGATTTTCATAATCGTACCGAAAGTTAAATATCGAAATTAATACACCACTTCTCAAAGTATATTTTTATGTATTCGTTATTATGTTGCTTAACTTTCTATTTCAATAATTACGCTTTAATTACAATGTTTAATTACAAACAATACAGTATAACCCGTTGCATAATATTTAACACGAATAGAATCTCTTAGAAAAAATTTTATTTAAAAAGAGAGAAGCTACGAACTGAATCATATCGCAACCAAATATGATTTACGTGCACGTACGTAGCTAACTTTCAATGATTCAAATTTTCGAGAACGGTTTAAAAGAAACTCAATAGCAGATTTCAGTTATTCAAATTCCAACAATTTTGTACAAATTTACTTTTATTTTCGATTTGAAACCAAAGCAAGGTACGATTCGATCGCACGTATTTTCCAAGATAAATTTATTCATAAACGAAATTTCGAAGCGAGCTAAATCCGAGATCATACTTTCATGAATTCCTCTGCTTATCGTTGATGCTCGAATTCAATTATCCCGACGCGACAAGCAGCTGCCACACGTTTCACGAGTCTCAACAAACTGCAGCAGTAGCAATTTCTCCAAAGTGTCCTGCGAATAATTCAACCCATCTCACCTCAAGAGATGTTCGCAAAACGGTTTCAAGATGGTATGATTACAAAAAAATCGATCCTCATCCAGGATAATTGCCCTGGTGGTGTATCAAAGCGCGTCGACTTGCAAGTTAGACGTATCCAACTCCACACCATCGAGGTAATATTTCAGGTAAATGTATATACGTGTGTGTTCACGTGCGTGCATACGTATTCGTTAGCCGCGTTTAGGAGTCGCGAATTCGTGCACGAAAGCTTCCGTTGAGATATTAATTTACAAGGGCGGATTACAAGTAACATATGTTCCTATTTCTGCATTATCCCTCGGGCTACGTGTCGTAATGCCTGTCCGTGGAATCTCTTTGCGGGAATAACGTTATTATCGCGTTACTTCAGACGCGACCGGAGTCATTTGTATGCAAATCGATGCGCGAGAAAATCCTCGGTCCGTTTAACGCGATAATTTCCTCGACGGCCGTTCGAAGATCCCACGGTTTTACTACCGAGAAATTTCCACCCTGAAAACACGTTGTACGCGATGACGGACCACCGGATCTTCCTTTGTAAATTTTCGAACGATTACCATGATACTTAACCCCCTCTGATCCCTTGTCGTACGGTATCGTGTTACACTCGTCATTCGCTCTACAATTGAAACGCAATTCTGTGATAATAATAATTGACGCAATCAAAGAACAATTAATATTTCAGTCTTCTGAAATATTACGTTGGATGAAAATATATTGGAAATTTTTCATTTTAAAATTTGCAAGTGAGAAGAAAGTTGGATTGAATCATATTATGAATAGTCGTGTTTTTCTTGTCAGTTATTTTTCTTTCTGTTGACAAGCTGTCATTGAAAACTAGGCCAATCTATAAACTAGCTACGTGACCTAGAATCGTATTGCAAGAATAATCTTGCGAATGTACTTTACGCTGATCGAAATAAAAGGGTAACAGAGACGGAGAAAAGACGTTGGTAACCGTATCGAACTCCGACGTCGAATTTCAATGGTGGACGTCTCTTTTTCTATTGTACGCTGCAAACCCTGACGAAAGATAAGCTAGACTTGGTTTCCCTTGGCTTTGAACGATTTACGCAATGCCACTTCCGGTTGTACTGGCCGCCAATAAAAGCGCACAGGCCTGAGGACTGATAAGCGACGGAATATCGGGAAAGCGAACGGAAAACGAAACGTGACCAGTTGCATCATCGAGGCTAGCAAAGTTACAACTCGTTTGCACAACTTTCTTCATTCAACTCGACTTTGTGCCTCGAACATAGGAAAAATATCCATATTGTTGTTGTTCCGTGTAAAATACAATTGCTCGTCAAGATCGAATCATTCCTTTTGCTTTTTTAATCGTTGCACGAGAGTTGGATTAATTTGACTCAAAATCAAATCATAGACGACCCATGGTGTTTACCAAATAAGGTTCATATTTGATTAAAAAGAAAATGATTGAAATAATCTGGGCAGAAAACAAGATGAAATTGTAATTACAATTTTGTATAATTAAGCATTGTTGTGCCATTGTTTCTTTATCAAAGAACACGCCTGTTCGGGTAATTTATTACGGTATCGTAATTATAGTAATTTGATATTTGTATTGGATAATTTTAACAATGCTGCCGACCAGCTCTCCTAATTTAATGAAGCCTTTTATTCATCTCCTTGATTGTTTCAATATCTGTATTTGCTTGATAAATAAATCGAATTCATTCGATAAATTGGATTGAATAAATAGGTGCACATATAACGTGCTGCATGGCGTTCACACATATTTATTCAAAATTTTTAATCACCATTAAAATACATCGTTTATGTTTTTCACGCGTACGTACTCCAGTTTTTCATTTATCTCGCTATGGAAATTATTTGGTACGTTTCAACAGGAAAAAAAATTAAACTAATCGTTCTTGATGTGACTCGTCAAAAAAATATCATTTATATTATTCGGTAGGATTTGATATTGGATATACATGATGTTTTATAACAAATAAAGCAAACGAAATTCTTTAGTAAAATTCTTTAACAAAAATCTGATTCTTCGTCAAATTTTTTTAATATTTGACGAACGATTCTGTAATGTAACAGAGACTTTGGCAGGTGTCTTAAAAATATTTGTAGATTTTCCAAGAAACTTAAAATTAGGTAAACGACTCAATTAGCGTATAAAGCGTAGAAAGGTACAAACGTTTAAACTTCTTATTTTAAGTATATTAAACTATACTTCGTTCAGAATAAAATCCCCGATGTAGAAGTCAGAAAGAGACCAATTTAGCGCGAAATCGTTCAAACAAGAATGTAGTCTAACAAAAATATACGGATCAATATATTCTACGAAGTTTACTCAAGAAAAACAGAAGAAACGTTTCCAACTAACCGCTTTAACTAACCATGAAACAGCACGGAGAAACATTAAGCTGCGAACGTGTGTTACCACCATAAATACAGTGTACAGTTGCACGCACGACGCTTAAATCTCTCTCTATTGAAAATGGTTAATATCGGGAAATTGTTTCCTCCTGTTACCGCTATCAGACCTGTTCGTTGCTCGAACAAGGATAACAAAGTAATTGTATATTTTTTATCGATCCTTTCCTTCGTTTTCTCCTTTTTTTAAGCATTTACGAGTATATATCCATGATTTTGTCGCACGAATGTGTAGACCGTAAACGGTGGCTCGAGTAAGTCTGACAACGATGGAAAATCTACTGGCTAAGAATGTCCAGTCGTAAATTGGGTACGTGACCATGTCCGTCGCTGTGAAAACACCATTCTGCAGATATTTACGAGTCGCGGCTATTAAATGTCACCGGCTTGGCGCAAGGAGTAAGTGTTTTCTTTAAAAACTCCTATATCTGTCCTTTATAACGAAAAGAAAGAACCACGAATTTACTCGTGGTTCTTCCATTTTGATTAGCATATTTTCTGTTGAATAAAATCGCAAACGAAAGTTCACGAAATAAATTCAATGAGGCACGATTTTACGTTGATTGCTTGTACAAATTATGGAACGATCAAAAATACTTGGAAACATTCAGTTAAGAATGTTCACTTTAGTCTGATGATAAAGTGCGCATCAAATTTCTGTAAAATGTCCTGTAATATACACTTGCCAGCGATGTGCCAATTCGATTAAAGAAACGATGTCGCCTAGACAAATGAAACGGCACTTTAATAACCATTTCCCTCGTTAAATTGCAATTTCATGCATCGAATGGCAAGGGAGAGAAGACAGAATGGAAGGAAAAAAGTCTCAGCTCCCGTATATAGTATATAGAAGGAAAGTAATAATGAGCCTCGTTATTGCAACAGGTACAAGTGTAATTTGCCTAACGGTACCAAATAAATCCCAACTTTAATCCAAGTCGAGAAATTGTCGCCGTATTATACCATGCGCGATATCAACGGGGAATTGGTGAATTGCGTCAAGCCGAGGTTTAGTGTGAACAGCGTTTCGTGTTTACAGCATTTTGCTGAACGCATACATTCCCATTCAAAATTTATAGGACGTCTACTAATTAAATTGCGCAACGACTAAAAGAAAAACATGATTAGAACGATAAAGATACTTGAAGGAATTATAAATAAGAATTTATTTAGTATGATAAAGTGTATAATGTATAGTCCATTTTGTATTTGCTAAATATGACAGAATATGCAATTTATAATCTCAAGTTAAACGCAGGCGATAATATGGCGACACTACGTTACTATTCTAAGGTTGAGAACTTATTTAACACGTTCATTAGTAGCGCACAGTTGGAAATTCGTTGATTACAGATCACTTTTTTTTGTACCAAATGTCAGAAAATGAGGTGATGTAACTTCGATTACGCGACAAACTTTAATTTCGACGTGTTCAAAAATACGAAAATCGAAGGTGTCACATATTTTTGACCCTAGTATCAAACGGTTTATTAACACAGTATTATGGCAGTATTAACACGTTGAGCGCGGTGCCGATTTGGCTGTCCTTTGTGTTCAAGCCGGCAGCGAACGAACACTTGACAGCAAGCGCTCAATTATATTATATTATGTCATTTATTTTTTAAACTTGACACTGCCGGTTTCACGCACCGACGCCGCCCATACAAAAAGTTTGAACTTTGGAAATTTAAAATTTAGAAATCTGATATCTGGAAATTTGAAATTTAGCGATTGGAGATTTGAATGTTCGAAATTGGAAACTTTGGAAACTTAAAATTTAAAAATCTGATATTTGGAAATTTGGAAATTTCAAATTTCAAATTTGAAAGTTCGAAATTTGGAAATTTGGAAAATTGAGATTTGAAAGTTCGAAATTTGAAACCTTGGAAACTTAAACTTTAGAAATTTCCAAACGGAAAGTTCACTGTCAGTCCCCAGGGACCGAAGTCGCGTTCAACGTGTTAAAAAAAGTCTATCTCTGATGGATTCTATGCTAATTACGAGTCACGGATCGTGAAAAGCGATATGTGTCGTATGACTTTTGAACTGCAATGTACCAACGCATACGTACGTACGAATGTGAAGGAACGAATTAATATCATCATCCCAAACAGAGGGTAGCGAAACTTTTTGGTGCTGGTTTGGCTATTTACATGTCTCTGGGCCTGGTTTGCATCGAACTGCAGGCAGCTTGCACCGCAAGCCCTGATACACGCTAATTAAGCCTCATGAATTTAAAATCGCGCTCGTTAAGTTGCTTGTGGCGCGTGTCAAATAATTTCGCCGTGCGATAATGATTATCCGTGTGGTAGGGCAGGAGGGCCGTGGGCGGAGGTTCGAACTCGAAATCGCTTTTCGCGTGACACGAGGAATTAAAAGCCGGCACCGGGTGTGGCGTGTCGAAAATATCCGTTGGGAAAGTTTGTTGCGGCACGGGCGACAAGAAGTTGTTGCATCGAATAAATTCCCCCTCCTGGATACCACCGCCCTTGTTTCTTTATCGTCCTGCAACGTGTCTTTCTTTTTTCTCGATATAAAAAAAATCGGGTTCACGTATTAAGGTGAAAGCAGATACGAGGCAACGAGGGATAATGACAGAAAACTGCAGATTTTGGAACTTGGGAAAGACGAATTTTATTACAGGTACTTGAATTATATTCGTTAATTAATTGGGAAATTGGTACCCTGGCCAATAGATTTCGGGTTTCATAATATGCAGAAAATTGTAATAATTTAGCAATACCTAGATTGCGGATATTTGTGCGAATTATGTTTTTATAAAATAATCCTCGGACGATTTAAATCGTATTAATTTGCAAACTTTGCAATTTTAATTAAAAAATTGTTAACTATTCATTACGTTCTCTTATTCCTTATATTATATAAAACGATACTAGTATAATTACAGTCAGTCTTTCTTACGCGTTGTATTGAAATCGTGTTGAACGAAACTTGTTAGAAGTTGTGATTTTCCCCGTGCTATAAGAATATCTCGTAATAAGAGGCTGGTATAAATGTTTGAGCTTCTGTTCCTTGCACTTCCATTGCTTTTTAAATATTTCCTTTTTCATCCAAGAAAAGGGAATATTATACTCTTGCTTTTTCTGCTTCTCGAGAACATTCTCGTTAGAAATCTATTAGACTTTCAGCTTACGCTTTTGCCCGGTTGTTTTAAAGATGTTCCTTGCTGGTTTTCCGGAAAGTGCCACTTTTTCAAACGTTTTTATACTTAATACTGTCTTCTTTATATTTTTTTTTTTATTCACGTGTTTTCTGACGGTCACGTATGGACCAAGTGCTGCTTTCAACTCGACTGTCTACCACACTCTGCCTCATTTTGCGCTTTACTATTTTTCCTGGGATCGGACGCGAGTACCGAAAGATTTTCCCTGTGCTCCGAATTAAAATGTCCTTGCAACGGCAGTAAAATTATATCAAACAGAAACGAGAAGAATGTTAACCAGTTAGCTGGGTCGTTCCTCTGCCCGAAAGGGACAACTTTTTCCCTTACTCGTAAAAAGAGAAACGGACGAGGAAAAAAAAAAGAAATTAATCTGTCTAGAAAAGGGACGGCGCTAATTCAATACGTTTTCCACGTGGTGTGTGTTTCCTGCGTCTTTCATTCGAATAACAAGTTTACTCGACTTCACGAATTAGTTTTATTTAGAAAGTGGAATAAACGTGCAATCAAAATTCACGCAAGAAGAGGCAAGATGAAATTTCTTCATAAGAAAATTTGAAACGTGGAACTTGGAATTTTGAGGAAACTTTCTACGTTTCTTTTTTAATTATCCACCTTGTGGCGCTATTAAATACTTGAACGAAGAATCGCTTAAGTAGGAAAGATTGTCATTTTCTAAATTCCTTCGAGTATTATTTTACCAACTGAAAAATATAACAACAAGAAATCCTATGTGTACGTATACCTACTGGTATAATACGTTGAATGCAGGATATTAACGACGAAGAAAGGATGCGGAATCCTGTGACAGGCATTGTGCCAATAATCCAACTAGAATTTTAAAACAGTGTATACGTATGCAATATCGTGAAATAATAAATTAAGGTTTGTCACACTCGAATAGAAGCTCGGTTCACGATTACGTGATATATTGACGGAATAACAACGAGCAAAGTAACACACGGCACGATAGAACACTTTGATCAATAGAGGATCTATGTTTGTATCCGTTTGAGACAGGAGCAAAAATTCAGATATCGAGGCGTCAAATAAATATTAACCACGATGACGAATGGCACGAGTAAATGGTTCGTAAATCACGGGAACGATTTATATGGTCTCCGTGCTTGATACACCGTTCGATTGAAGATTGAACAGTGAACGGATACGATTTAGTGTCTACAGCCTCGTTTGTACTGTTACCATCTGTTCAGTGTATTGCGAGCGCATAGATACACTCTCGTCCATAAGTATTCTGACTCTGGGCACTCACATATTTGCGGAATTTTTTTTCAGTTTCTTTTGTGGCTTTATTGCGTTGTCCTTTAATCTTGATGTTGCTCTTGGACAATACAAGCAATATTTATTAACAAATAGTGCCGATAAAGTTATTATAAAGATAAATAAGCGAAAACATACATGTAGAAACGATGTGAGGATATCAAGTTTTAGACATTCTATTTAGTATGTTTATCTGTACACATTCGTATACATTTCAATACCATACATTGGATATCGGCCACTTATCATTAGAACTACTGATGTTTTATGTATACTGACTTTCAAGTGAAAAATAAAATAGAAACACTAGGTCTTTATCCTGATAAAAATTAACCCATATTTTAATAAAAGCATCCTGATAAATTTTGTGATTTAAGTTAAAAAACCATCAATCAGTCATTTTGTCTGGTTCGGTAGTTCTAGTGTTAAGATTGATAAACACAAGAGCAGCGCGATGCAGACGTTCGGAGAACTTTAGTTTAATTTTGAGAGTGCCAGCGATCGCAACGATGAGTTCTGAAAAACAATTATCAAGAGAAAAACGTGCTGCTATTACAGTTTTAGCTAATGAAGGCTATTCTATTAGACAAGTAGCTGCGAAAACGAAGATTTCGAAGTATACGGTCTACGATACTCAGTTAACACAAATAATTCAGCGTTACTATTTTGCAACTCAACAGTAGCTTAAAATTTAATTAACGGTAATTAAAGCATATGAAAACCTATGAATAGGCTTTCGGCAGACGAAGCGTTAAAAAGTCCTATCCACCAGGTTTTCATTTTTCAAAATATTATAAAATGTATCTTTGCATTTAAGCAAAGTTAAAGTGTCATATGTAATTTCTAACTTGCCACGTACTTCAGAAATCGTTTTATCTTCGATCGGAAATGAAAACGAAAGAACGTTTGGAACGATTAAAATGCAAATGCAAGATCACGTGCGAGTGATCTTCTTTTTTCCTTCTTCTTCTTTCGAGGACATGCATGGAAAATCCGTGAGATTCATTCCAAATGACCTGAAACTCTTGAATCTTGGCACGTAGAATCTGACAAAATGTTTGAAACTTTCTAATGCAGAATGTGAAGTGATTCTGGATTCATGGGACTCGAATTCGTAAGACCGGATATCCCCGAAATCCGGGGAACATTTGGATTGCTGATACCAAGCCTGCCAGATCTGGCCGGATCTAAATTAACTTTTACTCGCTGAAAATATATGTGGTATCTCGTGGAAACAGATAATTTATATCGGTCGCTGCACTCGTAAATATTGTAGACCCTTCGTTAATAATTTTCATGAATTTAGGTGTAAATACTAGAATAATTGAATACCAAGGAGTCTATATTGAATTTCATTTTGGAGTTGTTTCACCGTGTTATGTTCTGCGTGATATGTTCGCAAGTATTCAAAAGTTTGAAACTATCTCGTGCCTTGTTACATTATACGACTATATTCGGAAGTGTTTAGCAAGTTACTGGCTTAGAGATGATGTGATCGAATAATTAATAAAAGATTTTCGCAACGTTAATGTTTATAAGATAACAGATTCGAAGCTTAAATTTGATAACTAAGTATTTTGTTTCTATAGATCTGATCATTTTTTATCTTATTAGGTTGTTACATGTGAAATGTCCTTAAATAAACATTCATCTTTAATATTAAACGTTAATAGTCAAAATAGGAACTATTAAAATCTGTACATTTCTTCAGAAATTACAAGTTCTCTACCTTCGTTTCATTCATTTTTGGAACAATTACGATTATTCGTGCTTCACAGAAATCTAAGAAAAACGCGTTTAAACACGTAAATATTAAAAGATATTATTATTTTAAAATAACAATCGTTGGAATCTAAATATTTTCTCCGACGAATCAAAACGCCTTATAATTTTCACAAAAATCGTGTTGATAAATGTTTCATAAAAAGGATACGCCAAAATACGTAAATATTGACAAATCAAAATTATCTGCGAAAGAGGAGATTCTAAGCTTTGAATCGATATACAACATTTCAGATTTAAAAAATCGGTGAAACAAAATCTGACATTTCATATATAACAGCCTAATATTTCAAAATATACTTAATTCTAAATTATGTATTATAAATTAGGATTCATAGGGTTCGAAAGGTCTGGGATCTACGGTATTCTTAACACATGGTTGACCGGCAATTTTACGCAGAATCCATCTCATGTCACCGGCTATTATTTCGTAAATAAACATGGAATTGAAACAATCCAAATAAGCTCCAATAAACTTTACTTATACGTAGAAATCTAAATACCAAGAAAAATATATATTTTCTTTTTAATATTAAAACGGACACGACTAAACAGTTCGGGGATGAAAACACAAGTTAACTCGTGATCGTTTAACAATGTGTTAATATTCACGACCATCGTGTCCCACAAATCTGGCTACATTCAACTGCAGCACCCTGCATTCAAAAATGTTCATATTGGATTATGTGAGTGTCCTGTATCATATCCCCTGAGCGTAGACTGTCAATACTCTGTCCCACAGGTCCAGGAACATCAGGGATCTATGGTCATTGTAATCAGATTTCATGGTACCCTCCCTTGATGATGGTAATTGCATTATACGTAAAGTTGAAACCTGAATAGTACCTAAGAAATGATTTATCACAGAAGTTAACAGTTTTGATGTGCACATGATGGAATAAAAATCACAATAGTTTAAATAATTTAATTTGCTGATTGACGAATGATATTATAATGATAATACATGATGTCTTCTATATTCTTTTGAATTTATCTCTCGTATCGCATAATACACGGGGCCAATTGAGCTGCTATCGTGGAACCTAGACCACAGTTGGTTCGAAGCGAGGAAACTGGAATCTATCGCTACTAAAGCGATTCGCTTTCACGATAGCGCAAATATTTGTAGGCTAGGATTAGGTTGGTGAGTAATTACGTCATGCAAAGGGAAGTCGAAGAAGCACGTTGGATTTCTACGAAAGACTGAAAGTAATTAGGCACCGACCTGTAGTGCCTAACGCTTCATAATTTACAACGAGGTTCCTTTCGTGGGGCAAGTCTATCTCCTTGTGAACTCAATTTTGAGCTGTTCTTCCATTTATTAGTTAAAACAGAAATCCGAGAATAGAAGAATGATCCTACATCTACTATGTAGATAATAATATTATTATTTAATCATAAAAGGTCGAAAACACAATATTTTATTAAAAAATTATTAAATAGGTATTAGAATTGCATGTTGGATCGATCTAACTCGAAACGGCACACGAGAGTTAAAATAAAAGATAAAATACCACTTTTGGGTTTCTATTTTAATTAATTATTGGATGAAGAGGAAATGAAAGCTTAATACCTTTGATATAGAAATGCAGAAAAGAATTGTTTTAATCAAGGACCAACAGAATAATTATAATTAATACAGGGCTTTACTACTGGAATCATATCTAATTATATTTCATTCACCATGAAAACCGAAAAGAGAAGAAATAAATCTTAAATAGTTTCCTTTCGCCAAGGCGCAGAAGAACAATTATTATAATTAACAGAGAACGCAGTTAATCCGAACAGAGTTACATGTAATTTCAGTGATGAGAAACTTGGTTTTAAACTTCACCTAATCGTGATTTATTATTCAGAATGATGAAGAATTACTACGATGAAATCACCTTTCTTCTTCCTAATAAAATGATTATCCGTTAATCTTCTATACACTCACGTCTCTTCAATGTTACATTAAACTTCTGTTTTAAATTCAAAACCCTTTTTCTCAGTATTCCAAAACCCACTGTGCTTAATTTTGTACCTGAGAGTTAGATCGAACAAAGTCCACTTTTGTTACTTTACAAGTAGAAAAATAAAGGTGGTCAAACATTTGTTAATTCAATATTTAAAGCAGTTAATATGATTAAGTCTTCTTTATTTAAGATGCAATGCGAATAGGTCCTTATAGTTTATATATAATAGTTATTTGAAAAATTTTGAAAATGTTTCAAAACGAACAATGGAACAAACATTGCAACTTAGAATTTCTTTGAGATTTTGCATATTCGGTTCAAGGATCTGCTTAAAAATTCATCGCGAAGAAAGAACAGCCGATCGATGATGGAAACCGGAATTTCAACTTTAAAAAAGAAACACAAAACATCGGCGAATATTAAATATAAAAATACCAAACACTTCTGAAACGATTATGGAAGATTCTTAAGAAATCGTTGAACGGAGATCGATTAAAAAATAAATTGCTGGTATCCGATAAGTCTTCCGGGTTTCTCATTTTATTCGCATCCCTCGTTTCTTCCGTAATACTGGAGAGCAACTACGGAACACGAGTACTTTGCCTACTAGGACGGAAAAATGGGAGAAGGTCAAAGATTAATGAACATATTGATCGTCCGTTCGTTCGACCTCAGAATTATGAGCCACCGAGGAAGAATTTCAGCGATTTATTTATGCAAAAATATCGTATACCTAGGTCACAGCTGTTTTACAGAATAAAAAAAAATAAAGAATCAAAAATACGATTCGAAACTGATGGCTCGTTTTATAATATCATAAAATGCCTATGCTGGATTACTCTCGTATGATTTTCGTTCAAAATGTGAAATATCGAACGTAAAAACAGTATTGCACTCCTGATTTTGTTTTATATTTACTAATCCATTCATTGCATGATTTCGGAAATATACTATTTTTTAGATATACAATTTTACACAAGCCTACCGAGTTAACGAATCATTACGTAGCAATAATATTGAAAATATTTAGAATAAATCACTAATCATCCAAGATGTTTCGATCGAAGGTGAACAAAAAGAAAATACGAGAAGTGAAAACAGAAAGCAAAGTAAAATAACTGGTTGAAAGTTTCTTAAATTATATCACTTTTATCAAGACGCTTTTATTAACATGTGTGTTAATTTTTATCAGGCTAAAGACCTGCTGTATGTGCTGATATATATTTCATTTTTTATTTATTTGTTTTTCTATTTTATTTTCCACTTGAAAGTCAGTATACATAAAACGTCGGTGGTTCTAGTGTTAAAAACTTGAAATTACAGAATATTTATTTACTGTTATAATTCCTATTACAAAAGTAAATTTTTAAATATAATAATTATTATTTAACAATTAAGACAAGCGCTGTTGCGCTGTTCGGCATTTGTCGATAATATTTTTTCAACGACCCCTGGGACTCAAATGGTTAATATAGTATACAGTATAATAATTATAAAAAATTTCAATTTATTTGGCGTGAAAGTTACGAAAATAATAAATATTATAATATTTATTAGTTAATAAATTAATTGTGATATCAAATAAATTTGAATAAAATGATCTCATTTCCAGAATCGGGCAGGTAGTTGTACGTGACCGATAAGCCGATGAGGAAAACAATTCACCGAGCACTGTTGTTATTAACCGTTCGAGCTTGAAGAGGGTCACATTGCTTTAGTTTTGTCGCGGCTGTCGAGGACTTCGCATCTCCTTAGGAATCATAATATATAGGTAGGAATTTTTTAAATCGTGTGTTCGTGCATGTCATCTATTTGATGTTTACAAAAGTTTGAGTGTGCCAATACTTGTTTGATCCACTGTACATGGTGTACGTGTTTAATCGTGCTATTCACACATCTGTATGAAGGTTAATTACTGTACTTTCTGGCGTGAATTCCCGTGTGTGCCTGAACATGTGCACACCTGTATTCTATCGTGTTTACCTGTGTGGTTTGGTACGTGCGCATGGACGTATTAGTGTGTTTTGTAAGCTGCTTCCCTATTATGTTTTGACCCCTATCAGTGAATTCTCTAATGCAATTCCCCATATGTTTACACGTGTTTAAACGTATCTATTACTGAGTTTCTTGGCGTGGTTTTCCATGTTCCTTGCCCATACGAATTACTAAATTTCTTGGTATGGTTTCCCTTGGATTTATATTCGTTTCTTGCATGTCCGCATCTTTGAAATATAAATCGGCGAAAGAAGTCCGTTAACCTTTGAAATTTGATAATTTCAGAAGATAGTTTGTTGTGCAATGCCCTGCTGTCAGTCACACGATGGACAATGGCGTGACAACGACCGAGGCTGGTCATTCGTGGGGTCATTTATGGATCAACTCGAGGATGCATGGCGAGTGCAGTAGTACGAGTCATCGAACGGTGAGTCGCATGCTTTATGGTTCCTCCGATCTCCACTATGTCGTTGGACGAATCGTACGAAACGACACGGGGATTGGTTGTATTTTTTATGGTTTTACAGTGATTATAGTGACTATAAATGTTCTTGTACAATCGTAAAATAATATTGGCGAAAATTCTATTCCCGCGTTTTCTTTATTCGAACGGCACTTTATCGCATTTCCTCTCATTTTCGTCGATTTATAAAACAGTTCAAATAATAATATCACGTTTAAATTTAATAAATGGAAATAGAAATGAAATTCCATTTCGCATAGAATGTACATGAATAAAAACGAGAAACAAGTTACATCGTAACTTGCCAACAATGAGTTTGTAAATCGTGACGTAATCACAATTAAAGTGCAAACTTAATATACTATATCAGAGGTGGGGAACGTGCGGCCTCCGTGAGTTTCTTGTGCGGCCTTCATAAAAGCTAGCTGTTGTATTAATTAACATTTAATTATATAGTTCACAACTTAATATTATTATTTTTCAATTGTATTTTTTTTAAATGAAATCAATTTATTTGAAAATACTTCTGCTAATATCATTTTTATTTGAAGTGGTATTTAAATATGTAGTTGTTTATTAAAATTTAAAGATCTGGATGAATATATGTATATATGCATAAATAAATAAAAATACCAACAATGAAATATAAAAAACTATAGCGGCCTCCTTTATTACTGCCTAATTTAAATGTGGCCTCTAATGGTAAAAAGATTCCCCACCTCTGTACTATATCGTGGAAAATATTTCTACGAAACAGTAATAGTAATTTTAAAACTGCCCGTTGTTTATCTCTCGTAGAAATTGATTTTATAGGATCATCAGACACAGTAGGAAATCGCGCATCAAGATAATACAGCTAGTTCACATCCGGACCAGTGAGCAGGAATTAATATCCACGGTATTACATTCCGTTCCAAATAATCGTACGTTTCGAGCATGTATCGTATCGACTGTCGTTGAGCAATTTATTCCTGTAGCTGTACAAGCTTTTTAAAATATTGAACAATATAAAAAGGTGAAATTTCATAACACACCACAAATACATTAATTTGATTTTTGAATTAAAAAAAAGGAACTATAACACGTCGAACTATGATTCATGGTAGATACTACCTCAAACATAGTCCAATGGTAAATAGTTTATTGCACAGAAATGCAAGAATATATTTATGTTAGATCTCTATTTCAATATACGCATCGAAGAGATTAGAAGGAGAATTTTGAATTCATGATAGAAATTTAATACGCTACGAGTGCCTAGAGGGCTTCAATCGAACGTCAAGACGCGAATTGGTTCAAGTAGCACAGGAATAATTGCCCATGTAATTATCCCGAGCTAACGTCGCGTATTCGAGGAGAGGATCCCGTGACTGTCGGTGACTTAGACGGTTGAATCGGGTTATATCTGAACGTAGAAGGTAAAGGAGATAAAAGCTAAGCCTTAACCCATTATCCGTAATGATCTTTTTGCCTCGGTTACGGCCGCCTACATACTCGAAACGAACAGGCTCAAAGTCGTAACGGTACAAAAATAAGGCAAAATGAAAATTATACGACGGTTTGCGTCCTGTTGGGCTCGTAATTGACCGGTCGCGATCGTTACTGTGATCGCCATCGGCAACGTCCATGGTATACTGTCAAAGGTAAAATGATCATTCGGATGAATTTGTATCAATGAGTAAATGGTCATACGCGTAATGAAAATACCGTGGAAGCGAAGAAATAAACAGATTGTACTGCTAGACTTGATTACAAAGTGAACTGCACACGCTATTAGAACATGCTATTACTTCTAATATTGGATTATTGTTTGCCCAATTATAATCAGGATAATTAATTGTTCGTTAAGCTTCAATATTTAAGTTTCGTATAATAAAATTGTAGTTTATGTAGTACATGAAAATTTATTGTGGTGCCACTCGATGCCAATGTAGAGTCTGAAGTATCAAGGTAACTAAATATCCATGAAACTTCAAGTTTCAAATTGGTATGCCATAGGTGTCATTTTCCGATACCTTTGTATCATGAAATTGATCGACCATGTATCCACTTCCGTCCACTCCCTATACGCTTTATTTATTTACTATCCACTTCTGATACGTTCACTTTATTCACTAACTTGTTCACTTTTTTTTTATTATTTCTTTACGGACGATCGACGCATATACACGCCTAAATCATTGAAATCACATTAATAATTTAAAGTACCAAACTGAAGCAACTAGATTTAAAGAAAAAGTGTCAATGTAGTAAATTAGTAAGATTTGATAAACACGGAATGTTGATAAAGCAAATTATTTTAGAAACGATGGAAACTTCTGAATGTTTTTAATTTGGGAAGAGCAATGGTTATTTATTTTACTTGGAATATATCAAGCTTAGAAATGCTTCGTCCGAAAGGGGTTAGGCAGGGCAGGCACGAAGGGAACGATCGTTATCGGCTTAAGAAATGACCCAGTTAACAGGTTAAAAAGTTGACGTACTCGTACATGTATTCATTATCCGAGGTGAAACGATCAGATCGCAATCACGGATACGATAGATTGTACCGGAGCTTCTAATTTCACCACTCTGGTCAACCATTAAACGCTTCGTAGTGGAAGCTCATAATTATAGCCCGATTTTCATCTGGTACCGGTAATTAACGATTCTTACGGCCATGGACGTGTGTTAAGTAGAAGCAACGGGGACGGCCTACTGAAAATTGCCGTAGATTACGAGGAGATTACAGCAAACGACGCACAATCTAGATTTCGTACGACCGTATGAACGTGTAATCACCGAAGGATCTAGCAAGATGGAGCGAACCGAGGATCCACCCCTTATCTGTGACGCACGGCCTGATAACGTGAGCCTGCTTGATTGTGTACAATTACTAAGCCTCATGAAATGGTAACGTCATGAGATGGTGTCTTTCTGTTCGGTTGGCCAGTCATCTTTCTCCATTAAACTCCATACAAATTGCCCCCCTCTTCCTCTTTTGCTTGTTTATTCGACCATGAGTCTTCCAGTGAAAAATTTCCACGAGCTTTAAGCTGGTATTATTAACGGAAATTTAATTAACTGCTTGATTGTGGGAACGTGCAGATAAATCCTCGTTATACGGGGATCCATTCGTGCAACCAGAGTCATCGGTTTACGTTCGAATCTGGGGGATGAAAAAAAGAAAAGGGGATAGGCACCTTTTGTGTTAAACGGTGATTGCATTTTATATATACTGGGTTCCTTTGACCATGTGAACGTTAGAGGGACGCTAGGGACGTAACAATATTAAATATTTACGAGATAGTATCAAAATATAAAAAGAAAGAGTTTTTCAAATGATTTCACATAATTTCAATGAACTTTACGATGAGAAATAAATTAAACGCTTTGATTGTGTTCGATTTTATAATCGCCACAATGTAAGCAGAAAGGTATCGATCGATCGAAATTTAATTAATTCTAGGATTTTTTAGAAATAGTCTATGGAATTCGAATTGAATAGGGAAAAAAGGTAATATATTTCTCCCCTTATTTTCTGCATCGAAAGCAATACGAAATTTTCTGAAGGGGGACGATAGCAGATTAAAGGAATAGAGACAGGCACTTGACAGATAATGTACAGCAATAAAAGCGGCACTTTCATTTCGCCGAGTGTGCAGGACTTCGAACGAACGTGATCCGGGTTCTGATATCCTGACAAAATATTTAGTATCGAGGCATTTTATACGGGGTAATTCTCCGAAGCTGGGTATAACGAAATAATCAACAGTCATGTGCTTTCTTCGTACGTTTTCTGTCTAATATTTCTTTTACACAAAAAAAAAAAAAAAAATTACTGATCGAATTGAGTAACCTGCTCCTTTTCGAAGTCGGTTAAAAATAACCAATAATTCGATGCAGTATTCTAAAAATTGAATTAGACACAAACTAAATTCATTTCAATATTTTATTAAACTATTCAGTAAGAAATATAATAAAATTGGCATTTTTAAGCCCACGAGTGTCCATAATCAATTCAAATTAATAATACGATGAAAAAATATTAAATTTTCAATGTAAAAATAACAAACAGATGCGATGGTCGATAAAAAGATATCGGGTCAAATGTAAGTTTCATTAATAATAACTCTCTTATCATTTTAATAGGAAATATAATTCTTATTGTTTCTTCAATTGTCATTTGTGAGATAAATTAACAGCGGCTAAAAATGAAATCGATAAAGCTTTGTATTCCAATTCTGTCATGTACCGTTCCTAAACATTTACCCTAAAATTTCAATCCCATCTTTCCGTTAACCAATTCAATTAACCTAGTGTTCTATTTCGATTTCGACATAGTGCTCGGAAATACATTCCCCGGTGCGGTTAAGAGTGCGGTGTCTAATTTCTAGCCTCTGTACCCAGAATCCTGGTGATTTATTCCAGCAATTGGATGCACGTTATCTGTTGGAAATTCGTAGGGACGATTATTCAGAAACTTCGCAGAATATAATATATGTTATAGAGTCTTGCTCTAGTTGCTCACTTGTATCATCAGCACTCGAAAATCTATACAAATTCTAACTACCAATTTCTTTTTCCTTTTTCGCACTTCGTAGAATAAAAATTGTAACTTTGGTGTTACAGTGAGTGATCTAATTATTTTAATTTAATTTCAAATTTGGAACTTTGTCGATAAATTGCGTGTGGCAGCAATAGAAGGCGCGAACGGTTAACGTATGAATTGACAATTTCAAAGTATTTCATTATTCTTGAAATGATTCCTGTATCTATAAGGGTTAATTAATTCATCCACTGTAGAACAAAGACCTTAACTATTCTTACTGACAGTGTCGTAATACAGAGAATTGATATTTTCCACGAACTAACCCCGACTATTTGACATCGATATTTGTAATCTTATCCCTACCAGACGCGATGCTCGTTTCTTGGCAAAAGTTTCGAAACTCTCCGGCGAAACATCTGCGTACCCGTGAAGGGCAGCAAGAAAAAAGGATACCCTGACAGATAATCAAATGTGTTCCTCGGGGCAAAGTTTTTCGAGGTCCAAGTCTCGTGGAATAAAACTTTTTTCATTTGACGTAATGCAGCCCTTGCTGCTTGTACTCTGACGGCGCATAATTTTTGCCGATAAGATCATGCTCGGCCGAAAGTTTACCGAAAATCGGGTTAACCGTCTCGTGCGCCGGTAATCGTTTCGAGCTCGTCGAATCGTCACGTGTCACGTTCGATCAGAAAATGAAAGGGTCACGGGTGGAACGGTCGAGATGCTTTTTAAAGGGAAACAATAGACGGTATGTCAGTTGCACGATGAAGTTTCTATTATCCGTGTATCTGTTACAAGCGTGAACAAATTTCGAACATTCATGGCCCGTCGGTGGATAAGCTCGAAGGTAAACTAAGCTGGCACACTGTGTTGCAACCGTGACAAGCTTGAAGTTTATTAAGCTGATGCTTGATTCGTGTAATGGAGAGAAATTAATTGACTGACAGCCATGCAAAACGATATCCGTTCTCCTTTCTTCTTATTTCTGGTAGAATTGAATGAATTCTTGAGTAGCAAATTATTCATATTTTACGATACCTGCTAGTACTACACTGGTGGATTTAATTCTGGACACTTTGAATAAAAATATTCTTTATTTCATTCTTGTGCAGAATATGTATATTCTGCTATGCTAAATTGATACCGTAATATTTTTATTGTAATCTATAATGTTTACTATTTTCAAATGATTTGGTTTGTAAATGTTTTAAAATTTTGATTAAAAAAAGTCTAAACTCTGTTGTTATTTTTGTTTTTGTGAATTAGCTAATCAGGATATCCAACGAATTATTAATTTTTTTGTACCTCCTTTGTGGTACTGTGTTGAAACTGCAATTTTTATTGTATATTAAAAGTATGGCTGTAAATGGTCTTTTTACTGATTTCTTTTATTTAAGCGACGCACTACAATTAGAAAACAATGATTGAAATATAAAATATAAATGATTATATATTCAATAATTTGAATAAACGTGCCAGCAATTTGTATTTCGGATATGGTCCGTTGTACAAATTGCTAACCAACCCAAAAGACTTTAAACCGGCAAGAAAAGAAAAAGTATAAAATCCCCGATGAAAATAAGATTCCGACGAAATTATGCTCTTGATCCTTGACCGGTTGTTGGTCGTGCTTAACGGTGAATTTACGAAAGCAGGGTCACTTTATAGTTTAATCGTGCTTTTAAGAAAAGGAAAATAGAAAATTGAGGAATCGACGAGTTTATGGGAGAACCGCGGGTACGCCGCGAATAACAAGCGAAGATACATGAGCCCCTTATTTTGAAAGTGGCCTAAGTCCATTTATTTTCGAATTTATTTTTGCTTCAGAATGAAAAGATCATGTAAAAATATAACTATTAAGGTAATTAACTAGATTTTTTTGGAAAATGGACTTAGGTCACTTTCAAAATAAACGGCTCACATGTAAAAAAGATATCTCAAATATGTAAATTATGAAATTCCAAGCTGCAACATATCGATTGGTGATTTCGTCTGAATGTTACGAGATACTCATCCCACTTACGAAACGGCCATTCCGTGTTCAGAAATGTTCCTTTTACCAAAACAGTGAGCACTTTCAGTGAAAAAACAGCGTTCTCTCTTCTCTTTGGATATTAGGTTTCTCGCGGTTCAAATTCGTCGAAATTGCCGGCCACAATTTTCTATATTGTCTCGTGCTCGATGCGGTCCGTTTTGAAATCAACAACGCGAATGAGGAAAAAAACCGGTCGCGGATCGAACGTAATTCGAGGGGAAAAAAAGATCGGAACGAACGAACGATGGATATTATTATTATTATTATTTTTCTCTTGACCAAATGTCTAGTTGCGGTGGCACAATACCGTTCGATTGCGTTGATAAGCGAACAAAATGATCGCGAGCGTATCGCGGGATCTGTCGAACCGTGAAATTCGCCGGCTTAAAATGATTCCGCCCATTTAACTTGACCGTACGGACGCGAAAGAATCGACGCAAATCGCATTCGTTACGGGACATTGAGTTAGGGAACGTTCGAAGAAGAAATTCTAAACCGGGAAGAGCTTCGGGTGAAATCGCAAAATATCTTTGTGCGTACGACACACAATAACAAAATTTGCGCGTTTAAAATAAAAAAAAAATCAAACCGATCAAAATATCTAACCCTTAAATGAACCAATGCAATTTTACACTAATAATCTTTTTATTTCTATACTGATTACGTTACAAACAATCGTTATTTTAAAGAAACTATTGCATATAGGATATAGGATAAAAAGATTGCTTTGCGTAGAATCTGCTTGGTGAAGGGTTAAGAAACAGTACATAAAAATTTATAACAACATTTATGCGCAATTTTATTCGATTTTTAAATGAGAGAATAGTGAAAGGAACGTTTTTAGTGGATTTAATAAAACGGTGCATTGATTTCGGTTGTGATGCACATACCGTGATAATCAGTCACACGGTCAGATAGAAGTACACGTAACTTTGTTATGAAACTGTAAAGCCATTACGATTTGCACGGAGTTACTCGAACGAACATACGTATTTACAGACATCTACATATGTATGTCCCAGTTCGTGCATTATGCTTGATAAAAACTAGCGGTTCCCGCTGGAAAGTTGCTAGTTCGAATATGAATGGAATTTAGAGCTCGTGCTGTTACAGAATCCCAAGGATTCGGTGTACAGGGACGATTAAAGTATAGAAATATAAGAAACGTCGTTGATGAAACGTTTGAAATTTAAGGTAAAAGCATTGATTTGTTTCATTTATCGTCTAAGAATGTGAATAGAGAGTAATTGCAACGAGGAGCGCAATTCATGTACATATTAACGAATAAATTCAATTTGTGTATAATTTAACAACCATTTCAACAGCAAAATGATGAATAAATTATTGTAAAGATTTAATTACGTGTACCTATGAGAAGATAATTAAAATGAAAATGCCTATCAATTCGGATATTCTGATTTTAATTATGTTTAGTTGTGCAAAGAGTGATTTTCTTTTTTAATTGAGATTCACTGTAAGGGGTTGAAAATCATCTCATGTTACTTAAGAATTTGTTTAATATTCTTCATGTACGAGACAAATTAATATTGAAAATAGAATAGTATAAATTTTGAAAAGTGGAAATGAAAAGAATTTAAAATTAATTTTAAAAGATTGGATCCCGTCGTTTAAGAAAAGAAATGAAAATACAAGAATGACGGTCGATTAACCAACCAATGCACGAACCTTCAACCAAGAATTTAATCTTTTCGGAGAAGAAAATCGACCGAGGGAAAATGTTGCAATAATAAATACTGTTCTATGTAGGAATATGAAAGAAATGAATCAACGCAACGGTACAATGCTCGTCCATTGTAGCAAGAAAGAAAGATCCGTGCACCGGTATTTATAGTGTGAAAAAGAGATTTCTGATAAATAGCATTTCTGACAGAAGAGAATTGCGGTGCAGTGAATGTTTTACACATATTTTGAGATAACTGTGCGGAGGAAACCTAAATTCTAAAATATTGCAAAGCGTTTCTATTCCATTATTTACAAGTTTACTATTAACCCGTAACTGGTAACGGTGCTCTATAGAAATTCGAATAAACATACAAATAATAAAATAAAATAAAGAAAAATAATATTAAGTTGTAGTCAAGTTAGATTTTTCAGATATTTATTTCTAATAGATCCCTACCGTGCTAATTACAGATCAAAGTTACTGCATATAGTAACAACTAATCAAAGAAATTAATACGATAAATTCGTATTAACGTTTCATTCAACCGTGATACTCTGCTTCGTATAATTAGGTCGTGTGAAAATATGTTACGTACTCGTATGCTAATTAAATTTTTGATGGCGTTTAATAATTTTTGCGAAGTTTTAACGCGACGGTATTAATTAAGTCGGAAATATTGTATTTCAACGATAAAATGACGATGTAATATGGCCGAGCAAGACGCATTCGACACTAATTGCGCGTAACGTAATTATCGACAGATATTTGAAATACTTGCGTGCTCATGCATGTGTGTTATAAAATATTATTATCGATCGATTAATGGGTTGAGAAACATCACGAAGAAACGAACAATCGTTTCAGAGTTGTTGGAATGTATTCTATCGCTTTTTTTATGAAATTAATTGAAAATCCATCGAGTGGTCTATGAATCAAATTTCATCGCTTCAAAATCTCCGTTCATTCGTATATCAATGGAAAAATGAAACAACGTTTTTCGATATAAAAGAAAGTTTCGCGGGGAAATCGTTCCGTGAGATACGATTGAAAATGCACACGAGTGCACCGGTGTGCTTCATTTTGCCAAAAAAAAATGAACAGACGGGGTTCCCACGCGTTCAATTATTGACTGACCAAGTAAAATAGGTATTTATGGTTCGGTTGTTTTCACTCGACTAAACTTCCACTGTCCGTTCCCAATTGCTTTCCATGTCGAAGCTCACCCTACCTTACCGTTTTACTTCCACCCCTTTTGTTGTTTCTTTTTCTCTGCTGTAGCCGTACGCGTACCAAATTTCAGACAAAATTTAACTGCCTCGCGTTTCGACGAAAATAATACCCGGCGGTGTTTCATCGAACACGAGAAAGGTGCACGAAATTTTCGACTTTCATTCGTCTTTTCAAAGCGATAGAAATTGTTCGAGCTCCCACCATAAGCAAACGCGAGAGGCAATTTGAAGTACGTAAATTAAAAGCATGAATTTCTAAGTCGCTCGCAAGATTGTTATTACGGCTGTAATAATTTCAGCTTGAAAATCAGGTGATTATATCCTTCAATGAAATTTGGGTATCGCGAATTTTCATTTTTATCTCGTTTCACGAGGATCGACCGGGAAAAGATTGTAATTAAAATTTATTAACTCTCCAACAGTTTCGAAACTCCCGTTGCATGAGCATGAAAATTAATATGCAGAGTACAGCAGTCGATTCGCACATATAATACACAGAAAAAAAGATACGAGTTTCTCTGCATACATTGAAACCACGTACTGTTTCCGATTTACACCGTGTTACTATGTTAGAAATAAATTGAAGCACTTCCACGTTTTATGATTAAAGTTACATGTCGAAAAAGAATTTCGTACAATTTCGCGCGATATTAACTTCGCGATTACTTTCTGCTTTTTCGGTAGAAAACTACTCGGCAGTGAAAGGTTTAACACACCGATTACCATGGTGGTCACCCCTGATCGGCGTCTCAAACATTCTGTAATTACATAATTACCAAAGGTTAAACCACGAATAGCGTTAATACAACGTACAAAACTATGGAAACTAAAATGTGAATATAAATTCATCGTATTCTTAAATACCCGAGGTTTTAGTGCGTCTTGTAC
The DNA here is from genome assembly GCA_943735885.1 of Stelis phaeoptera. Lineage (NCBI taxonomy): Eukaryota > Metazoa > Arthropoda > Insecta > Hymenoptera > Megachilidae > Stelis > Stelis phaeoptera. The sequence goes on from OX030930.1 coordinate 11,968,196, forward strand.
GACCGCATTCATCGCGACAGCCAACGCATTAAAGTTGCAGGGACAAAATTAATCGGATCATTTCCTCGGACAAAGTTCGGTGTAAAAAGTTTCGACGTAGAAATATCACGAAAGGATGAGCGTTGCTGGAGGCGTGACTGGTACTATAGATAAGATACATAAATTATTATTACCTTGTTCACCGGCTCGCACGAGAGCTATCTCATGAATCGTCAGCAGGACGACGGTAAGCCCGAGGATAGTGTACCGTAAATAGCGCCACATCTCCGAAGACGAGAAGGGCCAGTCCCTACGTGCTGTCCGGTTGGCCCTTCATTCCCTCGTTCAACGAATATCCCGGTGCCAAATGAACGTCAGCCGAAGAAGAAGCGGGCTCGTTGATTACACAGACTTCCTCGTCCGACTTCTAACTGTATATTTCCACGTAAGCGCCACTTTCGAACCCTCCAGCTTGGCGACGTTAACCGATCTCAAAGACAGAATGCGAAATGATCCGCTTTTAATTCGCGAATTTGCTCAGGAAACGAGCCTCGGACCGTTACTTGACACGGCTGAGCTGCAAAATGAACTTGTCGGTCCTGGTGAATTGAACATCTTGAACACTGTTCACTGAATAGTTTTTTTTTTTAAATGATTCTTTGTATTTAAATTGATGTTTTTGATAAAATCTGTCCTATCGTGATGTTCACTGGTAACAAATCACACTTTTGAACAATCGAGAGAATGAACCATCATCGTTTATGAATTAAACTCACAGACGGTCAGTCCAGCTATTATTCACTGGCAATCAGTTCTAAATCTTCATAACACCAATCATGGAACGAAATTTCATCGTTGCTTCATTTATCACTAGCCTGGAAATTAATCCTCGTGAAACAGGTATCAGCGATGCAGGTAACGAAATTTTCTTGCCGCGTAGAGGCAACGTGTTTTCTAGTCAAAAGATCAAAAGGGTCGCAGACGGTAGCAATCAGAGCCCTTATTTACTTAAAATCCAACCGTCGACGAAAAGTCGCCTTTCGGATCCAACATCTGACACTCGCGCGTCCGTTTCGACGGTCGTGAATGTACCTTTGCGATTTACGCGCGCTGTTATCCGCGTACGCGACGCCGACCGAAGGGAAAATCGCGGGAAACCACGCGGCATCAAACGAACCCGTTAACGAATCGTGCACTCACTGATCAAATCGACCTTCTATAGAAACGATTTCTATTCTGAATCGTGAATCGACACGTGACATCGTAATCGTATGAAACAATAGAAACACTGTGTGCGCACACTGCTCACTTGTTGGTTCGCCCTTTCTCTTTCTTTTTTCTTTGAAGAGAACAATTGCAACGAAGAGGATCACAAAAGGTGTCAGTCAATGAACGTCATCGTGGGACCGCGTGACGGAGATGAAAGAAACGGAACGGGTTTGGCGCGCACGAGAAGGCGGCGAGGACTCGCGCGAACGGATGCGAGCGCATTGACACGAGAGTTTCAGTAAACTTGGGGGGTTGCTTCTTGGAAAACGCGGAGAGCCGAGCAGAGACGAGGCTAGCCGTGCGAACCCGAATGAACGGATCATGCGACTCAGCTGCTGTTAGGCGCTTCTGTCCACCCACCCACCCATCCCTCCCACCCCCGCTCGTCGCGAAAACGCTTGTCCGGTTGCGCCGTGGCACACTGACGAGTGATACACCGATACGCGACCACCCTACTACACCCCTTGACGCGCGAACGTGTCCGCGATGTTTGCGAAAGTTGATACATACTATTTAATGAAGAGAAACATGGGATAGTTGATCACAATTCTGTTTTTCTCGTCAAGTTGATGACGTTTTTTGTGTTATTTGTATGAAGTTATTTACGTTCCCATGTAATTTGACCAATTCAATTTTCTCATAACTGATGGACGAATTGTCTTGAAAATTTGTACAGAAAATTAAATGCCATCGGTTTTAGTTTTAACCTTTTGCGGTCCTATGACTGATGGATACAAGATGCAATCTGTCTGGACAACGATTTTGTTTTGTTTAAACCGCATATCAATGATATGTCGATCAGTAAGTCATTTTTCAATACATTTCATTTTAGCTGTCAAGAGATAAGCCTTCGCTTTATTTCGTATCATTCATCGTATAAAAAAGGGGTCTGAGAGGTCGTGGAAAATTTATCTACTTGTCAGATTTTCGATGTTTTTTTCACACGCGGACGCAGAGTAATTAATTGTAAATTTGTCCATCATTAATTCGTAGGCACATGTGTTCAATAATTGGGGGGAAAATAAATTCTGAATCGCATTAATATTATAATAATTACATAAGAGGGCAAATGGAAAGTTTAAAGTAAACCATGAAACTATTGTATTTCGAACAATTACAATTATAAAATACCATACTACATGTAGCCGTGTTCAGTGTATCAATCAATGTTATGTTAGTATCAAAATAGAAAATTCAAATATCAGTCGCGTATCAAATACAGAACTAAAATGCACGTGTCGAAAGCGATCAGTGTATCGTGTAAAGAAAACAAATGGAATTTTTTGTTGTTCCTCGCTCGAAAAAGTTACGATTTTATTCGATCCAAAGATAAAATCTTCGAAACTATTTCACCGCTTAGAAAATAAAAAACAGAACAAATAGATCATGGTAGGAGCAAGCCAGTTCCATTAAAACAAGGATAAAAATAAAGAGTTTTATCAACAGGTATTCTGCTGGTCGGATCAACGATAGTAAAATAAAGATACGATATTGATAGCGACGTTCATCCTTTATTGCAAGTTTAATTTGCGCTTCTGATAAACTGAAGTGAACAGATCAAAACGAAAATTACAGTATGCCTTGTATCTTTAATTTAATTTAACATATTTTTCACTGATTCGATTTATTGCCTCAGCTATTTATTATATTATTTTCATATGTTATTCACAAACGGTTAATCTTCAAACACAGTTTTTATGTCACCAATTTTTACGTTTTGTGATTTTCTAAGGAACAAATTGTTTCGTAAACAATTACTACGTCGAATAACATATCGCGATTAAAATCCAAAAGCAGATGGTATTTTAGAAAGCTAAGTTTGCATAAATCTGACCAACAAAGTAGAGTCGTATTAACACGGGATAAAGGAAATTCGGTAAAACATTGAATTCGCGTTAAGTTGGGTATTGTCTTTATAAAGTTAATAATATCTACAACCTGCTACGTCGTCTATATACGTCCCGATCAAACTCTACACGCAGTGAAACTAATATCAAATTTCAAGATTAAACAAAAAATTAAATTTTGGAAACAAGAAAGGAAAATATCTTGACACGTTGACAATTGATGTCACGTATTCGTGACAGTAAAATGTGACGATAAAGTGTTCGGTTCTTCGTTAGACGTCTCTGTTCTCCTGAATGCGAAGAGCTCGTCATAAATTTCACATAAAATTTATGTGACAAAACTGCAGTCTGATATAGAGCGTACAGTCTGATAGCCGGCGATATGATGCATGGATGCTGCATCAAATTAATGCAATAAAATATCAACGGATGCGCCGCGCCGTCCATTACAATCGTACCCGTGTAAACAAATCACCGTTCCACCGTCTGTTTCCCCTTCTTTTCTTCTTTGTTTAAATTTCATTGATTGCGCAAAATTCATGTATCTCGCGGGTCTCTAACATGTCACGAGATTGTTTGCAAAATATGCTACAAACAGAGCATAAAACATAAAATACGAGGTACAAAGAAATTTTGTAATACGTTTGCAAAGGACCATTTTGATTCTTTGATCTTTCCTGTAAATTTAAATGAAAATTGAAAATACACGTAACAAAGGCTGTAAACTTCGTCTACGAAGAATACTATTGGTGTTTATTTCACATTTTCCAATTATTAACTCTCGAAACGTTAATGCAGCACAGTTTAAACTTTATACTCGTTTCTATTTTGGTTTCTAAACTTTTCAAATATTTCTGTGGATATTATTTTTCCACTGTATGAAAGTCTTTCATTTATATTTATTATCCATCGGCTTCATCTATCGAAAGAAATTTAAAAAATATTTGATCGTTCTATAACTCAAATTTTTTACGTTCGCGAAAATAAATTATATAATTTTGAATTATCATAAGAATTTTATATTTGAGGGCACAATATTTCTTTTCTTATTCTGTACTTGACGTACTTGTGATGATACATTAAAAATGAAACAATTTTGAATTTATAATAAAAATCTAATTTCCTATTTGAGAGACATACCAGTGAATAAAGGATTAAAACTGTTTTTGTGTTCTAACAAACTTCATCGTTCTTGCATTTCTATCGATTAATCAAGAGGTTCATTTCATTACAGCTTATAAACGTTTCGAAATAGCATTTAATATCTCGATCAGAGAATTCGTTACAGGTTATAAATGAACTTGATTGCATTAACGGACTCGTATTTATCTCGGCGAAATATTCGCGTCGAGTTATTTATAAAGAGAAAAAGGAAGAATCGTGCAGTAACACCGGATGCAGTTTGATCGTGTTAAATTCGGCCGCTTGACACTTTCTGCAGTTTGACACGTTGCTATTTGACCTAAAGCCTAGATGTTAAACCCGTGGGACCACAACCCCCCAAAAGGTGAACTGTTGCTTGTGTATTCGTCGCGATCGCTTCCAGTTTTAATTGCGCAAGATTTCTAAAAATATTTCATAGAATTTCATAGAATCTCTGTCTGATTATTCAAATTTCTAATCTAATCATTTCGATTTGTGATATATGCGACATATTTGTTCACAATATTTATGGGAAATCTTATAAAAATTCATCGAATTTATCAAATCTCATAGGATTTGTAAAAGTGTATTAACTCCTGGATAGAATTGGCCGTTGGGACAGTGACGATATAAGTTCAACTACTTACTTTATTTTATCTCCGTCTGGCAAGTTTTCTAATATTATTTTAAATACTAGTTAGGAATATATAAAATCTCAATATTTAAAAATTTGTGTATCTAACTTCGATATGGTACTTTTTCTTGGTCTGGGTCACGATTGATCCGAGTTCCATCGTTCGAGGGTTAAAAAGATTTTAATGCGTGTAATTAATAAAGTGACACGAATTTGCGGAGTGGAATAATGGATTTGATTTCTTTCGATTAAACGTCATTTAATAGGGGGCGTAATTACGTATTGAAATTAACCGGTGTTTATTTATTACGTTTGCGAATTCGTAACAATGTTTGCCATTTACTGGTCATAGATATCTGTTTAAAACGAATAATTTTTACCTACACGTAGTATGTTATTCGTTTCAACTACTTAATCGGCATTATGGTATTATCCGGCTGTCAAATTATAGCCTCTATTCGCAGGATTTATTACCCCGTTTGTTTCTCCAGAAAAACTCGTGTCTAAGGGGTAAATCCACCCCGAAGATCCTATCCCTTCCTTAACGGAATATTCCGAAGAAAATTTGTTTCTCTCAGAATATATCTTTTAATGATTTACACCCTATCCAGCATTTTTGCGTGATAAAAATACCCTCCCTAATACCTGTTTTATCTCTGGCGACACGTTGTTGCGATAATGTTTCCAAATTATAGAAGAATACGAATAATTTATGAGAAAGGAAGAAAGTAGACTATATTCAACAGAAATAGGCATATTTTTAGTCATTTTTTAGGCATTTGTTGGAAAACAAAAAATTAATTTTCTGCGATTAATTCACTGTATTATGCAGGTGTAGTTTGTTACTGTCGTTGTTCAGCAAATTTTGTGAGTTCACAGGCTTTGAAAAATCAAATAAAAATTATTAAAATAATTTGCGAAGAGTATAGATTACGTGAGAGAGATGGATTTGAATTTTCAGTTGTAAATTTTGGTGGAAATTGCAAAAGTAGATCTGTAAAATTTGACTTTGATGTTTAATAAGGGTTTATTACGATTTTTACTAATCATTAGGATACCTTCGTTGTATTTGAGTTAGAACTTTCATACTTCGAACAAAATCTAAATGCCTAAGTACTATCTCGTGTTCGTGCTAAATGAACACCACCGTTCCTCGGACTTCATACGTATGCGTGCCACGCGTATTAATACCGCAGAAGATTAAGAACCCAAAATTAGCTCGCGAAAGCAAGTTGGTTTCATGCATGTTTCATGGCCAGGGTTGAATTAAAATTCTTCATTTCACCGTTTCGCGTTCCTTGGAATTAGCCAAGTATTTTAAAACATCCTAATTCGTTGTACACGGTTCGAACAAACTTCGAGATATCACTATTTTGCACACGTAAAAAATAATAAATATAACAAATATAAAATAAAATATTTTATAGTACAAATTTTATAATAATATAATATACTGTAGCGACTAGCTCGCATAACAAAAGTAACAAGTTGGCGTGCCAAACGGCTAGCATGGTTCAGGACTAGCAAACCAGGGAGGTTATTTTTGAGAAAGCCGTTTTTCGTATTTTAGCCAAGTATGTTTTCTCTCTGGACGATTTGCAGACTGCCTCAATAGCAAATTGCAGATATCAAAAACGAGGGGAAATTTAGTCGTGAGCACGGGGTTTCGCAGCTCTGTCAGAAACCATGGGTTTCCGAAGGGCTGCTAGGTAAGGTCGAGCGGACCATGGCGGGTGATGACACGAGGCCTGGGCCGAGAACTTCCACCGGCAAATATTTCACCACCAAAAGCTCGCCGTCTTACCGGAAGGGCGCAAAGAATAGACGGTGGAGTAAATAAATAAAAAAATAAGGCAGTCTTCGTCTCGACGTCAAGCTTTTAACGCAGATAATGAAACAAGTTTTACACCGAACTCTACCGATAGTTAATTTTACAGTAAATATTTGATCAAATGTTTGGTAAGATTTTCCAAGCAGATGAATATGAATTTCACAGGTACGTCTAAAATTCATCTATTCATAGATGGCTTTTCTACGACATTGAAGTGATCAATTCAGATCTCTCGATATCTCGATGAAAGGATCATGAAAATTAATATGCGGCTTCGCAATCGTTGCTAGAAGTATCGAGCACACTCGAACGTCATTACACACGATCGAGTGGTTCGATGTATGTTCAGAAACGAATCAGGATTTCCCTATTTTCTTTTTATCCTCTTTTGCTGGTGGAAACTTTTTGTTTAAGAGTTTCCGATCGGCCCGCGCTCGATAGGTTGGCTTTAAACTAGTTTAAACCAAACGAAACGAGATACCGTGTCCGCATAACGAACCGTTAATTATATTAGATTGGCTAACTAAATTTGCGGCCTTCGAAGTTTCTTTCTAGCGAATTATTTATTAAAATTCTGTTGAGAAATTGTTGGTCATTTTTCGTTCTGTCTGTGATACAATCGAGAAAATTAATGAGTGTTCTTCTGTATATGCAGCTTTAGACGTTTTATTAACAGACTGATTGCTCTGGGATCATTTATGATCAGCGTTTCAAATTTAATATAATTTATTAACTGAAAGAAGAAAGGATCGATGAAAATTCTATTATATTAGTGAAATGTACAATTCCTTGCGCTATATTAACATTATTACGGTGTTATAGTAAAATATATAAATTTGCGAATTGCGCCCTTATTAATTGACATTTTAATGCCTTACCACGCCCGACTGTTTTCACTGCAGCAGCCAACATCTTAATTTTCATTCCAAAATAAAGCCTTAGAGATTCAAAAATTCTGCTGCAAAACAGATGGTTAAATTGGAAAATTAAATAATCGTGTTCTGAATAATTACTTAAATTAAAAATAACTATGATAAATCGTTTCACAATGCCTACCCAGACCGCTAAACAAATACGTACAATTGTATTAATGCGAACAATTTTTGTATTATCGACAAAAATCTAGAAAAAAATTGAAAATATGCGAAGTAGCGAATTGTGCGAAAGTCGAGGGACGCCTGTATTACGTCTTATTACGCATATGAAATATGATATGAAATTAAAATGATACAAAGTATAGAAATAAACGCTGATCGGCCGGATCGAATCGGTCGTAATTGAAATTGGCCAGCGCCCGTTGAAACAAATCTAGTTTTCTTTCGCAGAAAAGTAGCAATTCCCCGGTGTAAAGAAAGAACTCGGCTTTCTACTTCAACGAGCAGCCATCGAGAGATCAGGCCGCAGTATTTATACGTCAATACCCGAGAGAGTCAGACTTCGAAATTAACTTGCGGATCGGTGGTCACGATTTTAAACGTTGCCAACAGCCAGCCAGAATCAGCTGTCACGATGTGCTTTCGACAGGCATCGCTACACATCGCGAACAAAACACGTATTCTACTCGTCGAATATTCAAACAGGCCTTTAACAATTTATCGATGTCGATAGCGACCGGCTTTCGCTTGCAACCCTTACCTTCGTATATTCCGCGTTCTTCCTGTCGACTGAACGTCAAAATTCACTGCGCGTGTATCGATCGATTTCGAACATTCGATCGTATTCCGTTTAAAACGCATTCCAACCGGACGTTATGCAGGGAAAAGAACGATTTTTGCCGAGGTTCGCCGACCGATACGGCATGCAGATAATTCGATAAATGTATCTGGTATGATTTACTTCTTTCGTTCCGATAAATCAGACTTGTTGCTTTTGGATGCACAGAAATTCTTTCGGGCAGAAATTCTGTTACCGGTAACGTTTTCGTTGCTAAGGATATGTTTATACGGAAAAATTAATGTTTATGTTAATAGTACCATAATATTTTGATGTTTCTAAGTTGTCAAGGAAATAATATTTCAGAGTCTAATTGGGAATAATATTAACCGAAATTAAAATTATTTCGTACTTTTTGGTGCATTCCGAAGTCGGTTGTATTTTTTTCCAAAAATTTTTTTTGGGTAAACGAAAGAATCGTTCATAATGCGTGTGATAGATGTTTATGATAATATTCTATTGTTAGAAGCAATTGAAAGTCAGAAACTACGTTAAACTGCATAAGAAACGCGTATTAAAATTACTAAAAGTTCAAAGGGCTGCCAACAAAGTCCTGTTTCGAATTTTGGTATAAAGTTAGATTCGTAAGAAAGTAGAAATCTTCCACTTTAATTTGGTTTTTGATTTACATCGATATCTTTATCCGTTCCTGAGATATCGTCGTGTGAAGACAAACGTAATTTTTGTAGAAATTCGTTGCCGCCTCACGCTTGGACCCAGACAGTGAGTGTCTAGCGTAGCGGTCACGTGGTCAGTGTTTACGTTTAACCCTTTACTATTCCTGGAAATGCGTATATGAATTTCCTAGAAAAAAGTCTACGGCCCATTCGGGATTACCCTCGTACGCGCCGGCCGCTATACAAACTTTGAAGCCCTATATCTCAGGAACTAATTAAGATATCGCGTTGCAACAAATTGCGTTATTATGTACGCACTTTCCTCTATCTTCTGAGCTACCTACTGCATAAAATTTAGGCATGTTTTTTTTTATATTTATTGCCAGGAATTTCGCCGCCGTTGAATGTTTCGTGTTGACCCTCCTCCTTTTCTCTACATATCGAAAAAAAAAAATACAATCGACTTCGGAATGCACTAAAAAGGACGAAATAATTTTAATGTATATTTCGGAGACGGCGCAAAATTAAAAATTGTGTAAATGAAAGATGTTGCTAATGTGAAAATATGTAAAAGGATTAAAGAATTTTGACAATTTCCAGTGTAGAAAATTTTTAATTTTGCGCCGTGTCCGAAATATAAATTAAAATTAATTTGATCTATTTATATACTTAATATATAAATCAAAATAATATTATTTTGAAATAATATTTCCTAAAAGTGTAGTAATGATATTTTTAGCAAATAATATTCCCTAGTTTCCCAAAAGTATAATATTAAAAATGATATTTCCCAATTCCTAAGTCCTCAAAACCGTAACATTAAAAATAACATTTCCAAGTTTTCAACTTTCCAAGGATATAATATTAAAAGTAATATTCCCAAATTTCTAAATTCCCAACGGTCTATTATTTCTTTTCTTTCAACTCCTGCCAAAAAATATAACATTTCTAGCAAAAACCAACCGCTAAGGAGATACACACCACCTTGAAGCGTTCGAAAGTAATTCTGATATCTTTTTCGCATAAAATTACTATATGATCGAGGTTGGCGCGTTGCTAATCGACTTCTCGAATTCCATAAAAATTCGATACACAATTTGCAATGGTTGTCGATCCCCGATACGAAGAGTACGGGAATACCCCCGGGACTCGAAGCAGTAGTTCAAGTCTGATGATTAATCAAAAAGTCCTTGGAGGAAAGTTTCCGATGGTGGTTGTGCAAATACGTGTACGGGTCAGAATGACAAATGCAAGTCAGAAACAGATTTGCGTTCTTATCTCGCAAAAACGTTAGAAACCGGACTCTATGTGGATAAGCAGTGATATCGTGTGATTAATTAACTGCGGCGGCGAAAGTATTTAGGATAATGGTACAAGATAAATTTCCAAGAGACGTTTTGATCTTTGTAATGTAACTTTGAAATTGCATCGTGTCGTATTTATGTTTCAAGTAAATTGCAATTTTATAACTGCCTTTAATTTGTCATCTTTTGATCGTGACACGTTTTATGTAGAATAAAACCATCAAAATTAATATTTTGCATTGTTAGGACAAAAAATGAAGGGGCGCAACAGCTTTCAATATTTGCTTAATTAATTAATTGTTATTTGACGCGTAACGATTTATCTTTAGCGCTGTATCGGTTTGACGGTTAACGACAATTTATCATTAATTAGTACAATTGTAAATGGGTTAAAGAGAACAAATGAAATATTCAGAGCCCCGGAAAAAGGTTAAACCAACGTTCCCAATTTCGTGAAGCAGCCGTGTTTCCGGCAGAAAAGTGGCGTTATCAGAGTACACGGTTGCTCCGGTGCTCGCCAAATCCCAGAGAAACCGAGAGATTTCGCGAATATTTCCTTTTTCGTGGCCGTTGACGAGTTGACAAGAAAAGAAGCGAGCGTGGAATCTCGACTAACGAGGAAAATCGGGGCCATCGAAATACGGGTGTACATACACACGCGCACAGATAGAGAACATCTCGAATGTTTCGGCGTCTGGTTTGATCTGTCTCTCGGTATATCCGGTGTAACTCGTAAGAATGAGGTGCCACTGCTCTCCAACCGGAAACGAATGCAGAATCCGCAAACTGCACGCTGCCCGGAATGATGAATGAAACGTTACTCTGGCAACAGCAAGGGAAGAAAGACCCGGCTTGGTCGTGGTTGTCCGCATCGCGGAAGACGGGTCCGTAATTTTCTGACTGCTCCCGAGACCATGTCGAAACTGTTTGCAAAATTGAACCTTGATACCTGGACTCAGAGTGCGCTAACATTTTCTCGACGGGAGATAACCGGGAAAACATTTAGCCAAATACCGTATATAATTTCCAAAAGTCAGTCAATGTTACAAAGAATCTTTACATTCTACTCTGTATCAATTTTGGTTATATCCTACGATCGTTTTTTTCACATTATTTACGAAAATATGACAGCCTTTAGAGTATTCGCTACGAAGATTAAAGGATACGAAAGCAATTTAATAAGCTGAAAGCATTGCGCAAGTTACATTTTTAATGTTTTTTCAATTTTGTACCAAGCGCGTCACGGAATTGGTAATGGTGGCGTTGTCTAGTGGCGAGTGTCGGAACTAAGAAAACCGAAACCCGCGGTTTTTTTTTTGAATAGGATAATACTCGGATCAGTCGGTTGCGATCAACTATACTGATGCTGCGTACATAAACATAAGCATATCAATACCTTCATTATTTCAATATCACGTATTTGATAAAAATGAGAAGTTACAGTAGAGCAAAGAAAATTGATAAATTCCAGTATAGTACTATTTTGGAAATTAACGCCTGTTGGGATGAATAAATTCATTAAATTCATATAATTCCGCCCGTGGAACTCGATTCGTGTGCTGGAAATACCGAAAGTGTCCCATTTTCAGAAAAAAATGTAGTTTCCTGTTTCGATAGTTCCGCCGCTCAGCGTTAGATGGCGCCATCAGAAACGATATTGGAGCGCGTCACAAATAAAATTCAAAAAACATTAAAAATGAAGCTGTATGTAGGATACTAAATTCCTTGGTATCATTTAATCGTTCTTACAAATAATATGAAACCTAACTAGTTGCTGTATTTTGTTTAATAATGTAAAGAAAAGGGGTAGGATTTGACCAAGATTGATACGGGATAAAATATAAATTCTTTCATAATATCAACACCCTATTTTACATTTTACCTGATACAAGTTAATCGTGGTACGATACGAAGAAAACCTAGAGTTCGGGTGATCGTAACCGTTGATTCACGTTCACAAGTTTCTCAGTTCCGAAATATTAATTTATTTTGAACCTGGATCGACACACATGTAACATGTACTAATACATACATAGGAACATATGTACCGATGTATATATACATATGTACTCGAAGCTGATTGGTCGGGTCACTGAACCGGAACGGGCAGCCAACCGTGACGGGGGGTATATAAACCCCAAATTTTGGACAGTGCCGTCATTACTACTCTTGTAGCAACGCAAGCAACATGGAGTTCTTCAGATCTTTCTTACGCATAATTGGACTGCTGCAACCCGCTAAGGTGGATTTCATTTCTGAATTACCGCCTGAGGTGTCGCAGCTCATTTTACGCAAGTTGGATCCTGTGTCTCTGTTGAGTGCAGCACAGGTATCTCGAAAGTGGATGACGGTTTGCAGATCTGACAGGAAACTGAGGCAGACTGCGAGACGTCACCTGCGACAGGAGGAGAGGAGAAGGCGGGCCGAGTTTTTGGAAGAGGATTCTGTTGAGGTCACGAAGATGCCAGTACCTCGGAATGTACCCTGTCGCTACAGGAATATTCCTTATGCTAGGTTTGAGGTTGCTGTTGTGATGGGAAAGGTGGAGCCTCGTCGTGTCTGCCCAAAACCGGGTAAGGTGAAGAAACCCTTAGACGTAAGACCCCCTAGATGTATTAGATTTTAGTGTAAATAAATATTTTGTGACCCTCTTGCTCGTGCAAGTTCGCAAATCATTGTAATAGTATAAGAACTTTAGTAATTGGCTTTTAGTAATAATTTTTGTATCGTTTATCTTGACTCCCTTGTCTCCAAGGGAACCGACAATAGCACTATTTGCAATACAGAAAGATTAGACGAAGGAACACTAGTGTTCTGGAATATTATAAAATTTCTTGCAGCGAAGCGGTTTAATATTATAAGAATTTTAGTAATAATTTTTATATTGTTTTTCTTGACACCCTTGTCTCCAAGGGAACTGACAGTAGCACTGTTTGCGATACATAAATATTGAACGAAAGAACACTAGTGTTCCAAATATAACATATCCCTTATTAATAGGATATAGTGTTTAGGACTACCCTTTTATCGGGTGTTTAAATATTAGGAATTAGAACATTTGCATATTAATTTTTAATCGAAAAGCACAATGTGGTTAAGATATGACGTCTTGTATTAGCTTTAAGTTGCCATCATTCTCACTGTAATTACAATGAATATTGTGGAACCGTCATATCACATGCCACACTTTGTCAACTTGGCGAAATGTTTACGTTGTTCCGATAACGCCTTCTATTTGGGCCGAGCCATCAATCGGTAGGAGGCCGGTGAGGGAGATCGCTACGACTAATCGTATCTGCAAAATCGGTAGGCAGTAATAGGATATGTGTAAGACGATTAAAAACTGATCGCAACATTAGAATATTCTGCCTTAGACGGAGGGCAATACCGAGTATCGTAGTACAGCATGTACATATGTGCATATTTGTCGAAGTATATGTATATGTATACATATATACTCGAACCTGATTGGTCGGGTCACTGAACCGGAACGGGCAGCCAACCGTGACGGGGGGTATATAAACCCCAAATTTTTGACAGTGCCGTCATTACTACTCTTGTAGCAACGCAAGCAACATGGAGTTCTTCAGATCTTTCTTACGCATAATTGGACTGCTGCAACCCGCTAAGGTGGATTTCATTTCTGAATTACCGCCTGAGGTGTCGCAGCTCATTTTACGCAAGTTGGATCCTGTGTCTCTGTTGTGTGCAGCACAGGTATCTCGAAAGTGGATGACGGTTTGCAGATCTGACAGGAAACTGAGGCAGACTGCGAGACGTCACCTGCGACAGGAGGAGAGGAGAAGGCGGGCCGAGTTTTTGGAAGAGGATTCTGTTGAGGTCACGAAGATGCCAGTACCGCGATTTGTGCCCTCTCGTTACAGGAATATTCCTTATGCTAGGTTTGAGGCTGCTGTTGTGATGGGGAGGGTGGATCCACGTCGGGTCTGCCCAAAACCGGGTAAGGTGCAGAAACCCTTAGACGTAAGACCTCCTAGATGTATTAGATTTTAGTATAAATAAATATTTTGTGACCCTCTTGCTCGTGCAAGTTCGAGGAATATAGTAATATTATAAGAATTTTAGTAATAATTTTTGTATTGTTTTTCTTGACACCCTTGTCTCCAAGGGAACTGACAGTAGCACTGTTTGCGATACATAAATATTGAACGAAAGAACACTAGTGTTCCAAATATAACATATCTCTTATTAATAGGATTTAGTGTTTAGGACTACCCTTTTATCAGGTGTTTAAATATTAGGAATTAGTATATTTGCATATTAATTTTTAATCGAAAATCACAATGTAGTTAAGTTATGACGTCTTGTATTAGCTTTAAGTTGCCATCATTCTCACTGTAATTACAATGAATATTGTGGAACATTCGTGTACCAGAAATTCATTCTCTCTTTAATGAGATCATGCGCAAGAGTTGTTACGGGCTTGGAAATATTCCCAATCTTGAGATACTCTCCTGAAGAATATGGCTGCCATAGATCAGGAGGATATAACTGATTCGAGGTAGGAATACTGGAATTCAAATTCATAAATTACAAACACATTTTCCAAAAATAAATCCGTATATATGAATCTACAAAAATCTTTTCTTCATATTGTATCCTCAGATACTTTGATTTATTATAAACGAATAACATGAATTTCCCTAAACAATTGAATGAAATTATAATTTCTGAGCTTACCTGTTGTTAGCAAAACTGGTCCACAGATCGACCATTAGATCAACTATTTTGTAATCTTGCGGTGATCGTTTTATCTTATACTGTGGACCGATGATTTCCGAGGGTCGAGGGAAGATGTAAAATAACTCGTCGCTATGAGCAATAATGTCGTCTCCCAGGTTTAAGGATATTCCGTTACTTAATGCTCCTCGGTAATTGAACAAATAGAAGTACACAGGTCCTTTGTTTGAATTTTGTAAATGATTTACCAGCTGCACTTGTGGATACAGGAAAAGGCAGTCCGTGGCAATCAGCAGGTACTTGTAAATCACCTGTAAACGAGAAGAAAAATGAAGTTTATACAAATAGACAACATTGATCTTCTTTTTGATTAAAATTCACTTAATTAAATAAAAATCATTGTGTCGTCGAATTTCAAAGAAAATTGATTTAACACGTTGAATGCTAGTTACGAATATATTCGTAGCTGGTGTAATTACTCCGTAAACCTTGGCAGTAAACGCGTTAACATCGAATTGAAAAATTAATTGGTCGTATTCTTAATAATTAGGGTTTTAACGTGTCTGATTACACACGTCCGTTTTCACTGTAGCAGTCACCGTGTTAAAACATATTGTGATATAACTTTGATTTGCATCAATTTTCTTACTGTGGTTTTATCATCCGGTATTTTTGATCCGAAATAGTAATTTTTTATCTTTATAGCTAAATCGGTTAAATTTATCCCTCTTACTGGTTCGTAATACCGCAGTAGTCCTTTTATTACATCCAGCGGTTGTTTAACAGCTTGCTGGTACAATTTCTCATTCGTTTCCATTGCTGTTAGAAAAGTTATATTCATCGTCAAAATTATATGCATTGTGTCATATAACAAAAGACTTTAAAATAACATTATATGGACATAAATATCTTAATGCTACTCGTTACGAAAATGTACGTATGCACAGATATATCTATTTACACGACTAAACGGTGAAACAAATAGAAATTTATGGTTTGCTTTCATTGTAAAGATTATTATTGAAAGATGAATGGTCCTCGATCTGGAGACCGCGACCCTCCAAGGAGTATTTGTTATTTTATTCTGGTGAGTTTCTCATATTTTATTAACAATTTAAAGCTAACTATTAACCTAACCTAACCATAACTTTACCCTGGGGCTGACATTTAAGAAATGAAGGAAATAGAATAAATCTTCAATATTTTTCGTTAATACTGCATTATTGAGATAAAATTATGTTCTGAAATATCTATTAAGGTATTTCAAATTTATTTTATTTTATATGGAGATGATGGAGGTCGCAGATTATTTGGACGTCATTAAAAAGTATTGAAATCCACTAATATGGATCAACAAATAGTTTTCTTATCTTACCACTGGCGAAAGCTTTTGCTTCGTCCTTCACATTTCCGGTTATAAGCGGGCAATCTTTCATCATATTGTTCCGTATTAAATTCGCCGGGATGTCGGTCAAAAACGCATCCGGATCTTCCGGTTCCGTTGTCGGCCGCCATTCAGTACTCGTGGCGATGGCTATTTCGTCAAAAATGGATGTTGTGTTCACAAGTTCTTCAGCACTAATGCCTCGAAGACATTCAATCATCAAATGATTATCAGTAGTTGTGCAATTAAATATTTTCCCAATTTTTTTCGCATAATCGTAATAGGACGGATCGGTGGCGAAGGCTCGTGGATAAATAGCCATCCCACTTTCACTGATGTAACGATTAAATAACTCTAGAACAAGTGCAAATCGATTCAAATCGTTAATGATACAAATAAATATTCTTTGTAAATGATATCTCGCAGATAACAATCGTAACAGTGTTACTCTTTGAATAATTCTAAACCGAAATCATATTCGCTACTTACAGAAAAATTGTTAGATCTTTAAAAACAAATTTTGGCAGTTGTAAAACATATTTTGTTGAGATTTGAAAGACTTTTATGAAGACCATTTGAAATTATAAATTAGAAGACTGTTCGGTTTCTTTTCATCCGAAAATTCCAAATTTTAACTTAAAATATTTCAACAGCATAGCATAAGGAAGTAGTCGTGTGATAGAATTAGATAGTAGTAACTTATCTTACAACTCAATGGCTCAAGAATCGAAATATAATATTTAGTTATAACAAAATTGCACCGTATGAGGTTTACGTAACATGTACATTTTCTATTTGGTTACCTTTATAATTCTTCTAAATTTGATATCATAAGGAACTAGCACAAGACACAAGACATATTAAACATCTCATTTTAAATTATTTGATCATACGTACTCTTAGATTTTTCCGAAAGAACATGCAAATGAACGCTTTCACCACCTGCACTTTGACCAAACAAAGTCACATTATCCGGATCACCCCCAAAATTTCGAATATTTCTTCGTATCCATCGAAGAGCCATTCTTTGATCCTTCAAACCGAAATTTCCGGGGGCTGCTTTGTCCCCGGTGCTGATGAATCCAAATATCCCCAGTCGATAATTGAACGTGACAAGAACTACATTTTTATCCAGCAAAAAGCCTGGACCGGTGCTTACCTCGCTGGCGTTTTCTTTTATGAAAGCTCCGCCGGGTATGTATGCCATTACAGGCATCAAAGACTTTGGATTCAACTGGAATAGAAAAAGAAAAATACGATTATTCACATTAGATTTAAATATAAGTGTTTTTAAACGTACCTGCGGAGTGTAAACGTTCAAATAAAGGCAATCTTCGCTTCCTTTTATACTTTGACCAATTTGTATGCACTCGTTGCCATCTTGGTGTGCATAAAGGGTGCCGGTCCATTGCTTTTTTGGAACCGGACTTCTGAATCTGCAAATGTCATTTTAGTTATTGTACAATAACATAATTTTGTCAAATAATTGAAAAACGTCACGTTAGTAAAACGTAGCGGTACATTAAAAAGGTGTTATTCGTTACAGAATTTAGTATTGGTATTTACAAAAATATCTGGTACGTTGAATTAGTAAATTTCTGTTGAAATTATTTGGCAATACGCTTTGCTAGATTTAGATATAGTGATTTCTCTATACTTGTAATTTATTTGGCTGTATTATTTATTTAAAATAATTACATAAACATTTGCACACCAACCTGAGTGGTCCGATCGGCGGTTCAGCGTAAGGTATCCCACTAAATGCCAAGAATTTTTTACCATTTCTTGACGTTTTCTCAACGCCATCGACATCACCTTCGCGTATTCTCACTACCGAATCGGTAAAAATAGATCCGGCATATATGGTTATTAAAAACAGAAGCTGAACGTGTTTCATCGCGAATAGTTTCAACGAGCGCTGTTCACCGTCGTTAAATACTTACAAAATGACACATGCATGTAATTGTCGTTTTTCCTGTAAAGTGTAAAGTATACAAATTATGACTACTTTAGATTATCGCGCATACGTTACTTAACCGTTTTCTGTAAAATGATATGTGTTCTTCAACTTCTGACAAAGGAATTATATTGCACCAACCTTACTGATAAGCAAAGAAGAATTTATTCACCTCCGATTTGTTAATATTGTAGCTTTTATATAAATAAAAATGTATTACATTGTAACTGTGGCCACGTTTGATGAACAAAATCGTGAAAGCCGTATGAAACGATTAATCAAACAGATAATACGGCCAATTTTAAGCATCAAATACAATGAAGAGACAGATAAGAGAGATAACAAGTAACGGAGTACAGGTTACTCCAGTTGGTAGAACAAAATTCATGTAAACGAATATAATAAGACTTAATTGCTTACGTTTTGTTACCGTCATATCACATGCCACACTTTGTCAACTTGGCGAAATGTTTACGTTGTTCTGATAACGCCTTCTATTTGGGCCGAGCCATCAATCGGTAGGAGACCGGTGAGGGAGATCGCTACGACTAATCGTATCTGCGAAATCGGTAGGCAGTAATAGGATATGTGTAAGACGATTAAAAACTGATCGCAACATTAGAACATTCTGCCTTAGACGGAGTGCAATACCGAGTATCGTAGTACAGCATGTACATATGTGCATATTTGCCGAAGTATATATGTATACATATGTACTCGAACCTGATTGGCCGGGTCACTGAACCGGAACGGGCAGCGAACCGTGACGGGGGGTATATAAACCCCAAATTTTTGACAGTGCCGTCATTACTACTCTTGTAGCAACGCAAGCAACATGGAGTTCTTCAGATCTTTCTTACGCATAATTGGACTGCTGCAACCCGCTAAGGTGGATTTCATTTCTGAATTACCGCCTGAGGTGTCGCAGCTCATTTTACGCAAGTTGGATCCTGTGTCTCTGTTGAGTGCAGCACAGGTATCTCGAAAGTGGATGACGGTTTGCAGATCTGACAGGAAACTGAGGCAGACTGCGAGACGTCACCTGCGACAGGAGGAGAGGAGAAGGCGGACCGAGTTTTTGGAAGAGGATTCTGTTGAGGTCACGAAGATGCCAGTACCGCGATTTGTGCCCTCTCGTTACAGGAATATTCCTTATGCTAGGTTTGAGGCTGCTGTTGTGATGGGAAGGGTGGATCCACGTCGGGTCTGCCCAAAACCGGGTAAGGTGAAGAAACCCTTAGACGTAAGACCTCCTAGATGTATTAGATTTTAGTGTAAATAAATATTTTCTGACCCTCTTGCCCGTGCAAGTTCGCAAATCATAGTAATAGTATAAGAACTTTAGTAATAATTTTTGTATCGTTTATCTTGACTCCCTTGTCTCCAAGGGAACCGACAATAGCACTATTTGCAATACAGAAAGATTAGACGAAGGAACACTAGTGTTCTGGAATATTATAAAATTTCTTGCAGCGAAGCGGTTTAATGAATTAAATTATCATTTGAGTAAGTTATTTTAATGTTAGAATTAGGATTGGTTTTAGTTTGGCAAGATAGGTTGTAAGAATTTAATAATTATTTTCACTAATTTTCTTTGATACTTCGTTATCTTGGTAACTGTGACGTTAGAAGGACTGACAGCGCAGTAGTTCGATTCTTTTCGTTCATTATGTTGTACTATATTAGAATATTACTTAGTACTCCTTGAGGACTACTCGAGGGGTTGCATTTTTTATCAGCCTTCTGCATGTTGGATTAAACATACCTTTACACACTCGAGGGTAACTACCTGGGACATACTCTATATTCCATCTAATGGAAATTCCATCAGTACCATGCATATGTTTTGTTCGTAACGTAAACTGGAATTACAATTACAATTAGTGCAATTCTAATTCTAATAAAGGCAGCTTTGTATTTATACGATGCAAGTAGTAAGAAAGCAAATTTTTAATTCGAACGAAGTCGTTATTGGAGTGAAAGAAAACAGGCCTCAAAGTAATCGCATAATTTATATTTTGTATATACAGTCACTTTACAACGCGTACTTTTGTTATACAGTATAGCTCACAAATACTTTAGGTCAGCAAACGGCGAAGTGGTCGCAGTAAAGTCGGTATCAAAGTAAACAAAGAACAAATTACAAAATTAAACACAATTCGGATGATCGTCCAGTCGTGTAAGTGTTCTTCGCCAGAAAGAAACGACACCGATCAATGCGACAAACGTTACAAAAGAAAGTTTCGATAATTCGTTTCATTTCTCGTCGATCAATAAGGATAATCGCTTCTCCCCCATTTTTAGAATGTTTCGCAAGTTACAGAAATTAAGGGAAATCGAAGATAATCGCGATCGTTATCTACAAATTGGCAGTAATTATCAGGCATGGATTGCAATTTTTGTTCTTCTCTCTCGCTCCTCTTTGCGTTCGAACCGGTGCCATCGAACAACGTAAATTATTGATATGGTTACACCTTGATCGCGTTTCATTATTATCGTATTCCATAGAATACACCTGACGTATTGCAATTTTACAATGCCGTGCGAGATACACATTATATACTTAAATATCGAACACACTTGCGATCCATCGATGGTCTTTCACGACTTACTTTATCAACGCTTTAATATTTCATCGAATTGTTGTTCACGTTATTGCAAGAAATGAATATTGAATTTGCAAATTTAAAATTTAAAAGACAATTATTACGTTTGGTTCAAACGTTCGTATTTGCGGATACAAACGAGTATGGACATTTTTCCGAAGCATATCGTTTCGTGAAAGCCACGTTGATGAATCAAAGGAAACGTTTCGTTCGTTTCGATGAAACATTTAATTTCCCGTCTAATTAGAAACGCGTCACTGGCCGCAATATTTCGTTTCGATATGTGTAAACACGATATTCGTTGGAGGAATACAAATGATCGCATTCTCGATAGAAAGGATATGTGACGATATTGCTCACGATCGTTTCAATTCCCGCGCTTCAGCGACGAGGAACCATTATCAATTTGTTCGCACGTTTCAACTTATATTAATTAACGAGGATATGATTGCTTCGAGACGTTTTTACGATATTACAGAGAAAAAGCGATTCTGTTATAAAAACTTCGCGCAAGCGTTGCCTTCGAAACGAAGAAATGAGAAATTCCTTCAAAAAATCATTGAACGAAGTCGAGGTTGAAGACGTTCGGGTGTTCTCTGAGAAACATGGGCGTCGAACATTTCCAGACCAGAAATGATCGTATATACACGTCGAATTTGATACGTATGTATAAAAAACTGATGCACGTCAAAGATATGTGTCGTGTTCGCTCTTAGACTCTACGAATTACGTACTCGAATGGTGCAATCGAAAACGATTTTAAAATTATCTGCCTCTTTCATTCCCGACGCTTAATCGCTAACAATGGTTCGTACCATTTTCCATTAATTTTTCTTACAAATAAAACAAGTTCATTCGAAGTTTGCCGAACGATCCTGGAAACGTTCGACGAAACGAGTCGAAAAGAAAGATCTTCGATGACGTCTTCGCGACAGATCGACAGTCGGCTTCAGGGTACGTTTGGATTAAAACTGCGATAAATATTACGTAAATTCGATGGAAACGTTCGTGCTATGCAAACATCGTACAAGTCGATTAACCCTTTGATTGCTAACAGCGTGTATATACGACCAGTGGACTTTTAAGATTTCGAGGAATTTCAACTTTACTTTAATTTTAGTTTTAACAGACGTTCTTGTTTGGTTTTTTGTCAGAACACGTCGCAATCAAAGGATTAAGCCGTGATACATCATATGTTACAAGAATATCGTGTTATAGAAGGGAAGTAGCAACTTTCGCACCATATTCTATCGGAACTGTCTTTTCTAATAAGTTCCGTGTTACGAGAAGATCGAATGTCAAACACTTTCATTATGAAATAAAACAATCCTTTCAAACTCTGCGTAATATAATATAATTCGAGTTATATTAAAAATAAGCAAATAAATTTACATAAATCACATTTTCCCATTAAATCGCGTTATTTAACTTCGTCTTGTTTCAATTGTAAGAAGATGGGGTCTGAAAGGGATTATGTATATTTATGTTTTGATCGTTTATCGCAGCTCTAATGTGAACGTACCCGTAGGCTTTCGATTTTAGACGCCACGATTTCGATTATTAAACGGGGATTAATAAAGACGACGGGGGGAAGGGGAGGGAAGAACACATCGACGCAGACGTCTTCGTTTCTCGCGTATCGCGAGGCAAAATGAAATCGTCGAAAGAGGCTGATTCGATTAATCATTTTAACGATTAGTTAGGTCGTTCTGGTGATTCTTTTAGGTCCAGTTTGTGCAGCCGCGCGTTATACATTAAAACGATAATAACTAGTGAATTAGCGTTTGTTAGTTGTATTTACAAGTAGTATAATCATTCTTAATATGTTTCCTCCACGCACACGTCAGCTTTCATTCAGACATTTTTCTCGTTGATCATTCAATCACATGCAAACGGTACATCATTGTGTATGATTTACTATTCTTCATTGTTTGGGATGACCGAATCGTTTCTCTCGTTACATTTCTGGGATATAGTTTGAAAATGTCGTTTCTTTCAGGTCACTGGTCAAACGAAGAAATTACATTGTCCAACAAATGACAATTGTGTTTAATGTTCCAGTATTTGTTGTATCTTTCGTGTGCTGATTCATTTTTGAGAAATCTGGTTTTGAAAGTAATTTAAACGAATGTCAATTGTACCAATTGAATGAAACGAATAATTAAATATTGAATCGTCGAGAATATTTTTAATTAGCTTGCAGCTTTGGGTGATGATCGATCCGGCATTCGCCGTTTGAGGATTAAAGTAAATTCGAAGTGATATTAACATTAAGGTAGCAAGTTGGAAAATTTAACTTGGAAAAATTAACTCTGCATCGAATTCTCGGTAATACTTTTTACGAATAAAGGATTATAAAAGTCATCAATTCCGTAGAATAAGTTACATAAATTTTCTTCAAAAGCAAATTTCTCACAAACTAAAAAGCGATTTGTAAATTGTTAAATAGCACACGAAACTCTGTAATGAAAACACGGGAACACCAAACTTACAGCATCGGACAGTGTTATCGTGTCAGGGAAACGATTCGTCGTTGTTCTCCGCCTTTTAATGCATGCACGCCTCTCTGTTCCCTTCCAATTTGAATCCATTTACATTCTGTATCGATCGCAGTAGAACCCTGTATGAAGAAACTTTGTCGCGCTCGAGAATGCTGAAGCTATTTGCGCGAAAAACGTGTCACGGATTGTCGAAGGGAAATTAGAGTGTCGTCGAGGCGAGCCCGATGCATTTCCTTTTGTACCGGCTCGAAATGTAACAGGATATGGTCGTTTGACCGACGATAACGCTTTCATCGCGGTTGTCTACATAGATTTTAATTCGCACTGGTGTCCATTACATGGAATGTAATTTGCATAATATCATGTATACATATCGTTTGCGCGTTTTTTTTTCCTCTTTTTTTTTTATTTGTTGTAAAAAGCTTTGCTCGTCTAGAAACAACGTTGTACGGTGTGATCATGTTGAAATATATTCTTGCGTGTCTGTGTATACGTGTATGTTCGTGTGAGAGTGTATATTAATTTCATTTTTGTTCATCTTCATTCTCTTTGTTTATCCACTACTGGCATAAATCAACAAGTCCTTTAAAATACATTCCTCTATTCGGATAATCCACGATCATTTAAATCTCTCTACCGAAACACTCAAACATAACACCGATGATTTATCGTTTCGTCGTTTCATTTTATATTTTTCAATATTGTTTGTCTGTTCGTTTTCTTTTTTCTTTTTTTTTTCTTTAAACTATTCAACACCTTTGACTCGTCTTCATTTATCGTCCCTTCTTAATCAGTCTTGGGCATCGTTAAACATTTATAGCTGTGCTTTGATGTATATATATATATATATATTATAACTTACAAAGTAACGTCTAACGATTATCCAATAATTAAATCGCCTCTGGCCCTCTCCCCTATCCCCTCCTTCTTCCATACAGGTTCGCTTATCGAATAAAAGTCTTAACATTTTTCCCCCCTTGTTTTTTTTTCTTTTTATACGTACACGCGGTTAATCATTAATCTCGTCACCTTAAAAATATATTATTGTCCTTAGATGAGAACGCTCGTTTCCTCTTCCTCTCTTTCTCTCTTTCTCTATGCTATTCCGAAACGAAAATAAATATACGAGTTAGCTTGCTACTTACTACGTTATTGAATCCGAGGTTTTTTAATCCCTTTTCATGGCACGATCGTCGTTTTCTTTCTTTCTTTTTTTTATTTTTTATTTCAACGAACCGGTTATTATTTTTGCACAACTTTGGCAGGAACCACGCGTCTCCGTATTAGAGCAGAGTTCAGCTTTAATTCCGTTCGCTGTCACGTTTTACGATAATCGTGCTTCGTTTATCGGCGAACACCAAAGATTCCTTGCTCGTCCGTTGCGATGGCTTTTTTTAGGCTGATGCTAACTCGTCGAGGACAGAAGCGTCGTCCGTTCGGCGAGCTTGGCCAGAGGCGACGTCACGCTGACAATCGTCGTTCCCTGGATTCGTTATCATACATCGTTGTCGTGACAGTACTCTATCTTCCGCCTAGTCAACTGAAGACGCCGCTTGTCCACCACGAAGTCCGACACGCATCCTTTGATACCACGGTGACCCGGTTTCCCGCCAACGAATAGCTTGCCATTCGTCGTCAGAAGGGTCGTCTTCGTCGATATTTTCACCGCGGCTAGGTCGTCGATCTGTATCGTCAACGCTTTTCGTCTTCTCGACGCTCGGATGTGATGGAAGAAATCGTCGTCCACTCGTTCCTGAAACGACAGTTTGGTCCTTTCAATAGTTGGCAACATTTGAAATCTGTTAATAGTTTAATCGATATTCTTTGCGCCCAGGGGGGGGGGGGGGGATTTCTTTCGTGAATGTTTATCTTGAACAAAATACAAACCCTGCTTCTCAAAGACGTCTGCTCGTTCTTGCTTTTGTACGTAAGAACCACTTGTCCGCCGTGCAACGACAGCGTGAGATGCTCAATCTTTCCTCTTCCGATCCAGGCGATAAGACCTTCCGAATGAGTCGTTCTCAGTCGTAGTTCAAACTTGTTCGATTGTTGACCCTTGCGCCTAAAACATTGTCTTTTGTAATCTCCATTTGTCGTTCAAATTTTTCGATACCGATCTACGGTGCTATAGAACGTGACACGATACAGGCAAGCAAGCAGTACACTACGATCAAAGAATCATTCGTTCTTCGTATTTTTGACTCTTCGAATCTGTTACTTTCCAAATTTTATTTGTACTTATTAAGTTGTTGCATATGAAACGTCCGATTTTGTTTCGTCGGATTTTTAAATCTGTTTACTCGATAAACATTCGTGTCTTTGAGATGTTTTGTACATCGATTCGAAGCTTAGAATCTCCTCTTTCACAGATAATTTTCATTTTTCAATATTTTCCTATTTTGACGCATTCTTTTCAAGTTTTTACGAAATATGTAGGTATTAACATGATTTTTGCGAAAATCATAGAAGCGCTTTGATTCGTTGAAGAAAATGTGCAGATTCCAACGAATTTTAGTTTAAAATAAGACTAT
Organism: Stelis phaeoptera; assembly: GCA_943735885.1. Classification (NCBI taxonomy): domain Eukaryota; kingdom Metazoa; phylum Arthropoda; class Insecta; order Hymenoptera; family Megachilidae; genus Stelis; species Stelis phaeoptera. The sequence continues at coordinate 11,994,213 of OX030930.1, forward strand.
GATTTATTGTGATCAATTATCATCGAAATTTGTTCAGATTTACGTGTTTAAACGTGTCTTTCTTAGATTTCTGTGAAGCACGAATAATCGTAACTTTTCCGAAAATTGATGAAACAAAAGTAGAAAACTTATAATTTCTTGGAAAAAAAAATGTACACATTTTAATCATTCCTGTTTTGATTATTAACGTTTAACGTAAGAAATGTGTGTTTATTTAAAGTTGTCATTATAAATCGGACATTGCATATGCAACAACCTAATATAAAAGGTTAGCAAGAAAAGTCTGTTATAAAATTTAGTTTCTAAGCAGATTTGAAGAGTACAACGAGAGTTGCAGGATGATCAGGATTAGCAAACACAGCGACAAAATATTCAACAGGGAACAAGGCCTCTCCCTCAAACGAGTACACCACAGCCAGCATTTTCCTAGAAACTTACTCCGTATAATCGTAATTGTCGTATTCGTAGTCGATATCCTCCTCCAAGTCGTAGTCGGAGTAGGATTCCTCAAAGTACTCGCCGAGGGTAGTGTTAGTCGAGTTAGTACTAGTCGGTGTTGCACAATCAAAAAAGGTTAGTGATACTTTGTTAAGAAGGAACTAATTTAAACTCTACCGTTACTAACGTGTTATCGAACAGCCTAACTTGATGCTCCTAATTTCGGAATAACCTCGATAGGTATGATGCAGTGACATTTTATAGGAGTGTACGATAGAAAATTCTTTCGAACGAGTATAATAAACGTTGAATCATTGATCGATGATTTACCTTCTTCCGTTACGGTGTCTGAATTGCAAGAAATTGTCACCCTTGAAACGGACCGGTCTGTCTGAAAGTTCCGTGGATACATCGTAGCCCATGACTGAAAAGAATTTATTATATTTGAACATTGTTTCTCCTGGCTTTGAACAAAAACTGAACTTACAAAATTCGCAATGGAGACCGTTGTAACCACTGGCGCACTTGCAGAGGTAACTGTTCAATAGAGGCAAGCAAACACCACCGTTGTGACAAGGATTCTCGTTGCTAGGACAAGGTAAACCGTCGTAAATCTCCGTGTTGTGTTGAGTTACGTTGATGGCTAGGTTTTGATACGTCTTCCCGTTCACCATCAATCTTTGCACTGCGCCTACCAAGCCGGTCGTGGCTCCAGCAAGTCGATGAACTTCCCTCCAATGTCTGCAATTAGCAAAATACTCGTTTTCTATCTGAAATTCTGTACAATCGGAATTTCTAGATCTAATGATACAGTTAGTTTTGAAGGTTATTAGACTCGTGTAGATAATTTAGTAAGTAGGAATACTATTGATAGCAAGAAGGAGTACTATACTATTTATTTAATTAAAATAGGCTTAATACTTGCAAAGTGTTTACGCTAGGATTAATATTTTCAACTCCTTTGTAGTAGAATTACTATGATTTATTTGGAAACTTACTTGACCCCGCCCACGTAGAGCGGCATTTCTAAATTCAGCTCCGTCAATGGACTTCCGGATAGTCCTCTAGCAACCGTTCCATCGTCCAATTGAAGGACACCTTCTCTGCCTAGTCGGCTGATTCTAACACAATGCCAGGTATCGAGCGTGACAGGATCGGGCGAACTGATATTGGCTATACCACTTCCGAGATTGAATCTGAACTCCAGCTTGCCGTGGACCAAGTTCAGGCTAATGAAATCGCCACGTCCGTTATTCAATTGGCCATTGTAAAGTAGCAATCCATCGCTGGCGTGCGTTAGGAACCAAAGCTCGATCGAGAAAGCTTTAGCGACCCCTTCTAGACAGGGTAGCTCGAGGAAACCGTCCCCTGACATTGTCGGTATCAACAGTTCCGTTAATTCAGCGTCCACTACGATCGATGAAGACCAAATTAAAATTAGTAGTGCTTGCAAGTAGTCTTTACCTTATAATCGAATGTTTGTTTTAAATAATTCACACGATTTATAATCAGAATTCTTTTACTTACAAATTTCACAATGCTCGCCAGTCCTACCGGGCGGGCACTTGCAAACGTAACCACCTTGAGGAAGAATATCGCACGTGGCCCCGTGTTGGCAGGGTTCGCCTATGCAAGGATCTAACGATTCCTCGCAATTTCTGCCGGTGAATTGTGGCGGACATATGCATTTGTAATCAGGTGGGTCGTATTTTTCCACCGCGTAATTTCCGTGCTCGTAACTGTTCTCGTAATCGATGTCGTAATCGTAATCGCATTTGGGGGCTGCGCAACGTTTCTTCGCGTTCTTCTTCGATCTTCGTTGATCGATCGACATGCAATGGGATCCCTTACATCGCACGATGTTCACCCCGTTCTTGCTCCTGCCCTTTCCTCGTTTCTGAATCCTTCTGCACTCGCGATCGTTGCACAGGTCTTCTTCGAATATTGGCTGGCAAGTGGCACCGTTTTGACAAGGCAGATTGGCACACGCGTTTTCCCCGCACTCTTTCACGCGATACGTCTCCAGAATGTCTTTGTCGCGACCCACGTGAAGATCGACGAAGTTTCGACTGATTTTCAATTTTCTTATGCAACCGAGGAAGCCGTGGTTGGTGCCGATGTTGTCGTAAACTCTATGTCAAAAGTTGTGCATTGATTAGTGTCAACAATTTAGCCTTTAAAAAGTGGATGCTTTTGACTTAATGCAAATCCTCAGAATTTCGGGAAGACCCTTTTTATCACAGGGACATTGCTACGTCGCTTCGCAAACGACATTTTTAAAGTGCCAGTTAAAATAAAGAAATACATAATTGAAAAATAATTCGGATCGCAAAGGATTAAATCGTTGGTTCAATTCTAGACGGTGCTTACTTGGAGTAGTTTGTAGGCATATTCCCGATGAATGTATCTTGATTCAAATCCAATGATTTCAACATCCCTTGACTTTGCCCAGCGACATCCTCCCCATCGTTGAATATTAAAACACCATCCTTGTGATACCTTTTCGCAGCTACACGGTGGAACGTTTTCATGGTAACTCTCTCGGGCGAGATTAGTATCACCGGGCCATTTCCTAAATTGTATCTGAATTGTACGTGCCTGTGAACAGAAACAGTTATTTTTAATATAATTTTCTTTTTAACATGTTGCAATTTATTGTTTCCATTGGAGGCTCTTGTGCAGATTTAACAAAATCTGTGATTCGTAAAAAGTTGACAGAATTTCCGTGAAACGAAGTGTAATAAATAAAACCCTACTTTATGTAATTCTACATCCACGATAGGTTAAGAAATTATTTTAATCCTTTACTCACCGCCGATTCTACTTAGAGTTAGAGATAAAAAATAATTCCTTATTACACGATACATATCCGATTAAAAACTATATTCATCTTATCAATTGCGGGGATGACAATCCGCAAACTGCCAACCATAAACACGAAAAAGACGAGAGTGACGGAATGCTCGAAAAGCTGAACCGTATGTCGAGGATTTAGATCGTGAATGGCCTTGAGCGTCCAATTCAGCCAGGACATGGAACAGATAACGTATCAGGGCTCTGGTTACGCTAATTCCGTGTCTTTGGCGTTAATTTACAAGGATAACAAGCACGTACCCGTCGACGATGGCCAACGAGACGAAATCCCCAGTTCCGTCGCTCTTCTGTTGGTTGTACAGTATAATCCCATTGTCGGCGTACGTCTTGAACTCGACCTCGACGCTAAACTTGTGGTAAGCTTTCAAACTGTTCATCCTAACGTAACTCTTGCCGTCGAACGACGGCACCTCGTAATCCCTTTTGTTGATCTCCTCGTCGCATAATAGGCCGGTGTAATTCGGACGACAGATGCAAACGAACGTTGCACTCGGTAGATCGATGCACGTCGATGTCGCGTGACACGGATACGACAGGCAGGCACGAAATTCTTCGGTCGGCGTTACAGGCACGTAATTAGCTGGAAACAGGTCAATTAGATTCTTCTATCAGTCGTCAAACGTTCCGCCGAAAGTTCCAATAAAACAGAAGGCACGTTCGTCATCAGGGTTACCAGGAATTCTTTATCGTCGGGAAAATCATAAAAATTTCCTTGTCGACTGAAAGTGACTCTCAGCACGTAATATCCACTCGGGATAAATATTTTCGACAGTTAATTGTTTACTCTCACGAGGATACATACGTACCCCCAAAATTTCTAAACGAAAAATGGCTACATATTTCAAAAATAATATCTGAAGGGATAATGTAAAGCTTTCAGCACGAGGATTAAAACGAATGTACAAAATTAATCGGTCTTTCAAATCACTTACCAAAGCATTCCTGTCTGTCGCTGGTTTCCGCGTATCCCTCTGAACAGATGCAGCCTCCATTGGAACATTCGCTGTTGGGAATAGTGCAGTCTTTGTCGTCGGTGCACAAATCGCCCAGCAACGCGGTAACCACGCGAATCGTTGCTGGTGTTGGTCGATACGCTGCCGCCACTCCTGGAAAAAGAACCAAAATCGTTCAATAAATCGATGTTCCCATGCTGTTTCGTTTCCTCAGCGGGGATAGAGAAAAAAGAATGTGGCACCCGAACGAACGTCATTCGGGAACGGTATCTATCCGATTATCGACGTCGAGCCGATTCAGAATTAACCGCAAAGCGGATTTCGAATGCACGATTCCAAGCGACATACACGCGCACACAGAATTTCCTTCTATTTATCGAACGCTATTTCAAACTGTTATTCACGACACATTTAGAGTGTTATACGGTGAAACGAAATTACTAGACGCTTGTTATAGAAGCTGACATTTATAATTAAACGGGTATTAATGTGATTGCAATCGTGTACGCGTTTGGTAGAATACATTATCGCGCAAGGATGTTGTTCCGTTGTTAATTCTTATGACAGTAATTGGATACATATTTTCATAATGACGTTAAAGAGTTTGTCATTTCTCTTGGGAGGTATCAAAATTCTTTCACAGTATTCTGATTGCGTCTACTTTATTTCAAATGGAACTGTTGAGATACTCAGATACGTGATTGAAAATAATTGTGAGTATTTTGGTCGATTGTATAATTATCGATACAAGGATTAAACACATTAGTGTGTTACGAAGTTGATAGTATAATTTTATGAATGAGACCCAAAATAGTAATCAAATTTTCGTTTCACTGCAAAGTATCTAAATAACACTTTAAAATTTGCAAAATAAATCAATTTTATAACCAAATTTTAATAATATTTACAAAACAACACGAGATATTGATATGGAAAAAAATAGTAATAAATTGGCAATTCACTTCTGAACTGTAATGTATATTGTAAAATGAAAATGGATTCGATTTTTACCATGCTTCAAATTATCCCTGTCGATCGTGATGGTTTCTTGATGCGCTCGGTGAGTGTAATAATAACGTGGATCCGGTTCCGGTACCAACAGATGTCTGGTTGATTTGGACAACGGTGAAATGGCGGCTGCTGGTTGGGTATATTGCACCGCTGTGTATCTTTTTACGGGGAAGTCCGTGTTCACCATGGGATCGTCTGAAAATTTCACGAAGTTCCGACATTTTTCTATGGCTATTCGATTGGGAACGCTTATTCAACTGGTGACGAAATTTTGGACGAGCAACGAACTGTATCTAATTGTTCTGAAGGGAAAAAGAATCGAGTTAACCATTTCGTTTCAGTTAAAAATATTACACTTTTTAATCGGAGCTAAACTTGGAAATATTATATTTTTAGAAACCTAGAAATATTATTTTTAATAGTTTAAGAACTCAAGAACATCGTATTTTTCATGAAGACAGCTAGCAATTTAAATAGAATTTTAACATGCGTTTAAAAATACCATGATCGACCCGAAAATTACAGACGACATTTGACCCGTTTCGACTACTAACATACCTCGAAACAATCGAATTAATTAGTTCCTGGAACGCATCAAATCGATGTCGAGTCGATAACAAACATAAAAGTTTTCGTATCTGCCGTTGTAATTAATTTATCCAATCGTTGTAACGCGACTCAAACGACCTGTTCGATCCTTCGATGGTTCGAATGATCCATTTAATTTCATTGACACGCTCAGACACGGGAAATCGATGCCGGAACTAAAACGCGACGCTTTGGTGCGTCGCAGTTTTCTCTAAATAATGAAAATCTGAAAGCTAATTCTATCGAAGCTGACAACGTGTAGCCCGGTAACAGCAGTTGGAAACGGCTTGATGGGATTTTAATTACTTTCCAATTGCACCGTTGCTTCCTATTATTTTACGTCGACGACTTCTGCTGCACGCTATCCTTTTTTTTTTTACCTTCAGTTTTTCCCTCCCTCCCACTGTATGTTTCCGCTGCCGCCAACCCGGCCCCCGTTGTTCCGGTATTTCTCTCGATATAATCGATCCTTTTATCGACTAACGAGACAAAACCGATAGCGAAACTTATTTTCTCTCGTTGTCTGTCCCTATTGAAAATATTTTCCACGTCGAGAATCGATGCTGAAAAGAGACGGAAACAGCGCGGGGAATAGATTTAGTCAATTTAAGTGTTCGTCGATCGGCGGACAACAGCATCTGACGGGAACTACGAGTTGAGATTTACGAACCAAGAGAATCTCTTCTCTGTTCCGACGATTGGCCTTTTTGTTTGTTGTTTCTTCCTTTTATTTTATCGATGTTATCGTTACAGTTTCGATGCCCCATTGTTTCATCCCCTTCCTGTTTATGTTACGAGGAAAATCGAAGAAACGATGGGGGATTAGCTTCGTATTTATCCATTGAAAGTGTGGAATTTGGAATGAAGTCCACGTTTTACGGTTACGTTTTCCTACCCTTCTCATGTGATTTTTAATCCTTCTTTAGACTTCCTGATTTGGATGATTTCCTGGAACCGTTATTTCCGCAATGGACCAGTGCAAGTGAATTTTATCTTTTACAATATTTTTCAAATCTAATGAGTTTAAAGGAGATTCTACCTTTTTAGTATATAAATAGTATAATAATCTTTTTAAAATGGCTTTTTTAATGACAAAGATGACGTATATTTTTCAGCGATGAAATTATAAATTTAACTTTGACAGGGTGAAATTTAATTCTGCTCTATGATACTCGAAGTGTTCATGTGCAGTTAATAATTTGAATTGTGTTGAACAGTGTCACGTAAACGTACATACCCATAAACGTTAAATTTGGTATCAAATTACAGGATTATTTCTATATTTCTTTCTGATTTTGGAGTTACGACTTTTTGAAGATCACTTGATAACTACCATCAGAAAACTCAATTATATCGCAAAAGAACATGTTGCGTTACGTACATGGTATCCATTTTCTGGCGGTGGTATCTCATCGACGCTTTCTAAAGATCGGGCATTCGGAACTTCGCGAACTTTCACACTTGCGTCAATGGTGGGCGTTCTTTGATCTTTTAGAGGGAGTTCGAAGGAGACTCGAAAGAAACCACGATGCGCAGTATTTACGTGCTTTGATGTGGCATCGCCCACATTCGTTCGTCCGTAGAATCTTCGTTCTTGCGCGTTGCGAACAGGAGAAGACGCGATGAAAAAGGAACCATCGTTACCCTGTATCGACGGAGACAACGGCGACGAGGGTGTATTGGAGAGACGGAGAACGAGTTCGCGTGCTCCAAGTAATCTGATTTATGTTTGACTCGGAAGGACGAGCTCCGAGGAGGAAGAACTTTTTAAGAGATTGACTTCCAGCGACCGAGAGAGGACCAGACGTGGGTGGGCGAGGCTCGCCGCTGGTTCAAGAGGGCTGAGCAATCGAAAATAAGGGGTGAGAGGTTACGGAACCAAGAGGTGACTTTAATAGATTCCAACGTTTCGCTTCGTGAACTTTCTCGATTGGCTGCGGGATACTTTGAGACGACAGCTGCGATCGCCTCTTCGCTTCTCTTCCCTTTTTCTTCGGCGTATATTCACCGTGTAGATTTTATTTCAATAAATCTTTGCATCTCTATTTTTATAAGTTTTTAGGGCAATATGTACTATGTTCCAATGCAGAATCAGCCATTTTGTGTATTGAAAATATCAATGAAACATTTAAGCAGCCTTATTTATCAAACTTTAAGCTTTAAGCAATAGTTTGTAGCATTTTTATGACATCAATAATTTGAGGCAAACTTCACTAAAAATTGCTACAAAACTGGAAACAGTTTTAACGAACGAAAGGTTTTGCAATTTGTTAGAATTGATTGGAAAGAGACGCAGAAGAGGGATCACTTTTCGACTTCGTCGTTTGACAGATTTATCACGGTTCTCGATTCGTTGAACACGAGGCCGGCCGAATCTCGAACGGGTGAATTTATAGCGGACAACGGTATCAAAAAGCAGTCGTTTCACCGTTCGTTCCGAGTTCGACGGTTTTAAGCATCGACCGGGGCTAATTTATTTGAACGGAGGAGAACGTTTAACAGTCGGGGCGAGACGTTTCGTTGCCGTTTCTTAAGGTTTCGAATGTTAAGTCCGGGCCCGGGCATATCTCACAGGGACCACTTAGGACTGGAGACTTGGCTAGAAGTTGACGGTGATTTAGTTAAATCCACCTTCCCCGCTTAGTTTCGCGAGTTAACGTCACCAACTTTCCCCAGAATTTACCCACCAGCAAGATAGTGCTCTCCTGGGACAAAGGAAATTCCACGAATCCGTGCTTCGAGTACGACTGGATCCTCAGCACGCTTCGATTCTCTGATTTCTGACAATGAACAAACAGGGCACAGTCTGAATTGTTCCGTTCGATCGTTCGAATAAGTATCCAGGTTGAACTGAAACCTAGACTTTGCTTTCTTTCTCGTTACATGATTCATCAGCGTCTACGAATTATCCCTTTAACCCTTTCACTCTGACCATCTTTGCTACCGAACACCCATGTATGTTTTTCGATTAAACCGAACGCAAATGAAAAGTAAAACATCGTGTAAGAATGTTAGCGAAGAAAGCAAGCAAAGTAGCTGGCAAGCTTATCGGGTGTTAAGGGGTTATGAACATATAGGTATACATCTCAGTAGAAACTTGATATAAGTTTATTATCACGTAGTGTGGATACAAAGGAATAGGTTAGATATTAGTCCTAAGTTTCGATCAAGCTCACCGCACGATCATTTTCGGTGTCACCTAAACGACGGTAATTAATTTATCACTAGAACTATCGGCGTTCAATGTATCCTAATCTCAGAGTTAAAAATAAATTATAAAACAAAATTAATACGATAATAAAATGTAAACTTACGTATACAATAATTCTTTATCTTGATAAAGGCCAACGTATAACTCGACAGAAGCGTTTTAATCAATTTTGGAAATTTAAATAAGAAATCTGAAGCAAGTCATTTTAACACGTTTGGTAGTTCTAGTGTTAGCAGTTTATTAATCTCGTGTATCATCCTAAACGAATCCTTTACAAGTTACACAAACATCCGGCTCATTCATTGTCTAAAGTACCTAACTACAAAATTAGATTAAAATTCGTATCTTACGAACCCTCGAAATCGTTACGACTACGCATCAACACTCAAACCCTCGTTTTAATCATTTAACATTAATCTTAGGCGTGGCATTCGCTGCTCGTCACTTAATATTCACAAATCCTATCGATCCTTAACGTGAAAACAATTTGGATTCCGTTATTACACTGCAGACGGGATCTTAACTGGACAACTGTGCGTTGCACACAGGATCCGATCCTGTCCAGGAGCCGTTCCAGGATTAAAAGCGTTCCCGATGGTTAATGGGTTTAGTAACGCAGGATATAAGGCGGCCTGTACGGCGTACGTTCAGTGAACCCACCTCTGCAGTGGCCGAAAGCTTGAGTCACCACGTCTGCCTGGTGGCGACAAGCATACAACCTTAGCTCGCACTCGTTGTCGTATGTCTGTCCATCGCTACCACATACTGGTACCGATGGTATGTCGGCTGGACAGGACGATGGACACACGCAATGTGGGCCACCGATCTCTGAACATTGGCCACCGGAATAACATTCCAGCTCATCGCAGGACGTTGGTATCGGCGGTATTGTGTCCGCTGCAAACAAACGCGAAATTGAACTCTTTTGAAAGGTGATTTTGTTTGAACCCTTTAACCCGGAATCACGTGCTACGCGTGTATATAGTTATTTGATTACAAATTGAATCTGATGTGCCATGTTAACTGATTTTATTCAAAGATGTTGTCCTACTTTAAATTCCAGGCCAAGGGGTTAATTAATTTCAGCTGTCCGGAGCTTATACCGTTATCAATCTGAACGGTAATAGTAGAATGAAACAGTAGATTAAATTACTATTTATCGTAGAAATTTTTTTGGTCATTGTTGTTTGATCTCACACGATACCTGAATAGCAACCAGTCGGTGTTAGTATCTTGTTGTGGTCGGTACAAATTGTGCACTTGTGGCCCTGGATGTCCGGTTTGCATACACAACGACCGGTCATTTGCTCGCAATCCTCCCTGACAGAGCCGAAAAGCGAGCACCCGCACGCTGAAGCAATTAAACAAATTCCCTTTGTATACCGATTGATTAAACTTAACCTTGTCAACGCTGACAAGTTTGTACACGATGATACCCGTCCGTCAATTTTGTTACAATTGTTTTGTCAGGTAAATTAAATCTTCGATACACCTACAAGGCCCCTTTTATTTTTAAACATTGACACGGACTTGGATACATAATTTTACCGATCGTGTATTGAAATTTAAAAAGTAGTAATTTTTTAGCGTGTAGTAAGATTAAGGTTAGATTTTAAAATATTTTATACATGTACGAATGCTGAAATGTTCTTACGTATGCATCCTTGATGACCTTCGCTGATTTTAGGAAGACCCCAGTAGCCAGGCATGCATCTGTTGCACTTGAGACCACCTACACCTGGCTTGCATTCGCATTGTCCAGTTTCAGGATTACAGGTATCGGAGACACTACCCAATCTGTTGCAATTGCACGAGCTAGGACATCCTGCGCCATTGGGTCCTCGGGCAGCTGTTTTGCCATCCGGGCAACAACCGTGCCAAGAATCTGAACACTTCACTACCTGGGTACCTTGAGCTGCAGAATTGTAATTTTCTATATCAAATTTGATAATATGTTTCTAATTGTCTAGAAAAATATTTCTTGGTAGAACAGATGATGCTTGAATTTGATATTGGAAGCTGGTCAAACCTTTTTTGCAGCAACGAGCTAATTTAGTAGTTTGATGACAGTAACTGTTACTAGGACAGTCTCTTCGTTCCGGTCCATTGCCACAATCATATTCTTTCCCATCAGCATCCGCCAATGGAGGATCACCATTGCAGGGTTTCACTTCCATACCTGCATCGAACAATTGCTTGTGATATAATATGTTGATAATACACTTGACGTTGATCAAAATATTCAAAGAAAGGAAACAAGCGATGTGATAAAGGAATGGAAAGAATATCAACCCATCGCACCATAGTTGGCAAACTAATTTCTCTTAGTTTTACGTTTTCAAAAAGTCCACTGTACGATCGGTTGTCACGTCGTGGATTTAAAATTTTCTTCGATAAAAAATAAAAATTCGAGGGAAAATCAAACTTATTACCACGAACGACTCACATTTTCTGAAGAACGGTTAAAAGCGAACAATACGGATAAAATTAATCAAACTGATTCAAAGGACATCTGTCACAATTCGGACAATTGTACAGGAAGTGGAAGGTTGTCGCGAACCTTGGCAAAGATCGAGGGGTCTAGGTCTCAGCTCTTGCTGCCTCTGACACGCCTCCATTTTCATGGCGCACAAGGACGAATACGTTCTTAGGTCGCTGCCGCAAACGACCCGCATGTTTTCCGGCGAAATCGAGCCGCAGTCGAATTTGCAGCTGCACCTGGGATACTCGTCGGGTCCTAGCTCGCACGTAGCCTCGAAGTCGCAATTAATGTTTTTGCAAGCCTCGCGTACCTGAGTGCTGGTCACGTCGACGGCAGTGGTGGCCAATCGAACCAACGCAGGCGTCGACATCGTAGCTGTTAGAAGCGGTTAAGGGTTAGTTAATGCGATCAAACTTGTTACATGACGCGTCGTTGGATAATCAATTTCGTTAGGAAAGTATTTTCGGATGATGCGGTTAATATTGATTGGTTAGTAGCAGTTCAGTACACCACGGGTTAACTACGTTTGCTGTAAATCTTGAACATGTTCGATATCATCTGGTACACAGTGAACTTTCGTTTAAAATACTTTGCTTCTTTGGATGATTAACCCTTTCGCTATGGCTATTTCTATAATTCCTAATTTTCAAATTTTACGCAATGCGCCCTTATACTTATAAATTGGTAAAATTGAAAATTTGATCATTTTCTCCGAATGATCACTAATATTGGTCCGTAGATATACACAGTGACTAATTCGTGCCGAATGGCTATGGTCACCCCTGATAGCGAGAGAGTTAATATAATACTAAAATTTGATTTCTTACCAATAAGGATTCATATTTAAATCCAAACGATTAATATTTATAGTTTTGGTTATTCCTATACCGTTTCCATGCTTGTAGCATTTATTGTAAAAAGCTCATTCCATTCGGAAAATCAGAAACGTACTCAGTGCTGCTACAGCGAATCGATCGCCGCAATCGCCGTAGAATATCACGTGCAACACCGGCAATTTAGGATCTCTGCCACAGGCTGCCTTTTGGAGTTCACATTCGGATGGATATGTCTTGGCGTCACTTCCGCACACAGGCTCTCCGGTATTCTCTGGACACTCGTCCGGACACACGCATACACCGGCCACGCAGTGAGCCCCGTGTTCGCATTCTACCCTTGCGCACAACTCTGAAAACGTTCAGTTTCTTTTTACACGCTCCTAGAATCTTAACGTTTATTTCAAGGTTAAATACGAAATGAATTTCGGATCACGTAAGAATGGTCATAGTGCTTACCACAGTCACCTATATAGTTGACAGTGATGCGAGTTTGGGATGTGCAAGAGGCTACCTTCAACAGGCACTCGTTGGCATAAGTTATTCCATCGGAGCCGCAAACTTTCTCCGCGTCTGCGGGTTCTTTGTCCTGGAACCAGAATATCAAAGTTTGTGATTAGTTGGCTGGTGAATATGTTTCGAACATCATTCTTTTTTTTTTTTTTTTTAAATCTTGAAAAGATACGGAGCAGGGAATAAATCCAAGTGGTATGATATTACAAAAAGAGACTAGAATACTAACTTCTTTTATTTTGAATTTCTCGTGAAACGTTTAAATAACAGAATTTGTTTCTTGCTACGCGTTTATCGCAGACAGTTGCTAAAAATCGACAAGCTGCAGAAAAATGCGAGATTGTACGCGTTTCGCACTTGTTGCACGAGGTCAACCACAAGCCAGACGTACACTGGCGTCGGGACACCGGCGTATGGACCGCGTGTACGTACACAAGCGGTGAGAAAATAATACGCGTAGGAATTAAACTTAATTAACTCGACCCTGGTATTCAACTCCGTCATTGTCTGTTTATTACTGGTTTCGTTCATCCCTTTAGCTGCTTACCGCCTCGTTGGAAACGTTTTCCGCTCGCGTATTTCATTTCTCATTTTTGATATTCATTATAAATCCTTAAATCATGAAAGTACTTATTGGAATAATTAATTAGACTTTCTTCGTAGATGAATTTCGTATCATTTCTTTTGAAATGTTTTCCATCGATGAAGATCACGAAAGATTTGTTTTCAAAGCAACCAGTCGAAAAGAATAACGAGGCTAGGAGTGGAGGATATTCACCGTGGTTGGATGCGATTTTAATTGGTTTCCTTGGCACGTTGATACGCACTTCCGTCCTTCTTATTGTAATTTACGAGACAATTACGAGGGGATTCACGGTAGGATGAGGGTGGCTGGGACTCGCCGATATTCCTCGTTTGCAGTTCAAACAATGCTTCTAACCCTCATCTCTTTCTCCGTGCTCCGATTCAGTCCTTTTCATCCCATCTTTCCTCGAAAGTCCTTTCTCGTGCTTGTGGAACGCTGACGCGTCAAATTCGCCGGGAACATTGTGCGTCCGTGCGGGAAAAATGTAATTTCGCATTTAAGACGAGAACACGGGGAAATTTCGATGATCTTACACGAAAGGTTACGTTGACGCGTTGCAACGTTTCACTTCTCGTTATTCAATGATTAAAAGATACAAATTTTCACTCAATTAATTAAAAACTGATCCGTTCATGAACCTATAAATATTCAATTTTCTTGAAAGAACTTTTAAACGAAAAACATTCATACACCGGAATAACATTAAATTTAGAACAATAAACTATTTTCATCGAACGACTGAACTTGCCCTTGTCAACGGCAGAAAAATCGCAAACTCACATATTAAATCGATCGATATAACAAAAGGAGTCAACTGAGTTTGTCCGTCAACTGCAACAGTTCTCGTTCGTGAAACTACGAACGAAGATCCTCGGTTCGATGTTTGTCTCGTGGCAGTTTCACGAAACGATGGCACGTACTCTCGCAAAAGATCGTTCCGGTTGATGGTTTCGCGTCTGTCTTCCCCATAAACGTTCTCTTAACGTTGACGTCGTTGAATTTTGGATAGCCAGTAGGGCCACGAGGCGTACCGTCTTCGACCACCTTTTTTCGCTTTTCCTAAGCTTTTAGAAAAAGAGGCATGCGCAGCCGGCAGTTACACAAACGAGCAGGGACATCGCGCCGTGTAAGCGTCGGAATTGTTCATGGTTTCGTCAGCAGGACGTTCCACGAATCCGTGAATTTCTGAACCGTTCCAACGCCCGTGTGTCTCCACAGGATCGACGAAGAGATCCCGCTGGATAACGATATCTCGGAGGGCTCTGACGTGCTCTCCATTCCCAATGAATATTTCTGCTCGGGGAAATTTTACTTTGTCCTCCCCTGGAGATCCTTAGGGACGCGAATTGCTTGTGCTACGATTCCTTTTTCTTCACCGTTTTTTTTTTTTTTTTTTATTCTGTCTTCTAGACACCGGTATTAGCAAGCTTCTTCACGGTGCTTCCGAGACTCGTTGAACAATCGATGTGCCGTTCTTTGATCCTCAAAAGCCTGACTGGCCGTCCGAGAATCTCGATTCAGTCTTTGAGACACGGAGAAGACGGAATTCGACGGGTTCTTTTACAATGGTACATCAACCATTGGACTCAGATGTTTATGAAAATACATGTTTTTAAGGAAAATTGAAGGACTTGATTAGAAATAGATAGAATCGAATTAACATTTTCAATTTTAATTAAGAACTCCGAATGCAAAGTTTCCGACTGAAATGTGATGCGTATCGATGGATCCGTGGAACGGTATTGGCACTGATAATAGGAACGGTTCGTTACTCGGTGATGTAACATCGGGTAGCGTAACGGAAATGTGAAATATCGTGCACGAACCGCGTATCCCAGTTTCGTCGTGTATATACAGCCGACGGCATATCCATCATTGTATGAATATTTTACTTAGGCCGCGCTAACGAGCGAGGCTTTACACCACGAACGTTAAGGTCGTGAGGCCCGGCACATTTCATGCTTCATTATGGCTAACGACGATCATTTTGCTTTCCAGATCGATCGATCTTACACTTTTTCTTTTTTTTTTCTTCCGCCGAACGATATTATAAAAACAACGTTATCCGCTTGAACTACAATTTCGAATCGTTCAAGATTTCAAGCGACGATGATGGAATTTGTTAATTCCACGAGATAGAGGTGTTTCGATACGGTTCGTTTGATAACTCCTCTCAGAATGCTGTCTTCGAGAGTAAAAGCATTATGTAGAACGGGAAAAGGTGGAGGATAAATAACTATCGTTATCTGAAATGACCCCTTTACCTGGTCGCATTACGGCCGGTCATTTAGATAACGGTATCTGCTATTTTTCAGCCACAAGGCTGTACAATTTTGTTTGTGCAGCTGCATTAACTTGCACCGGTTCGATAAAGTATTGTTATTATTATTATAAATAAATACCGGCTGCATAGTTACCGAAAGCACGTACAGCGGTGGTCAGATAACAGCGCACCACGCCTTAAAAACTACTTGTTAATCGACCTCCAAAAGGAGGAGGTTACTCGATTCAACATGTATATTTTTTTTATAATAATAAGTGTGAGAATTGCAGAAAAGAAGTTTAATAATAAAAAAGTCGTATAATAAATGCAAAACTATTATCTGGGCTCGATTAAGACAAATTTAAATTAACATTTAAAATAGTTAACTTTTTAAGATGCACATCTATAAATTTAGAAAAGATACATTTATTTTTAACGTGGTAGAATTTCTAGGGTCACTACCGTATATTCAGTATAATGTACGAGGGCAACAGATATGTTTGCGAGGGAAATTCTTTTTCTGAAAATATTTTATATTTTTGTTTTTGATGGAGAAAGCGAGAAGGAAATACGACAGGCTGCTTCATTCTGAAACCGGGACGTAATTTCATTTCTTTTTCATTAAAGGAATGGAAGTGTTCGCCGGGAAGCGGGATTAAAATTATTATTTCACAAAAGGATTTGCGCGTTGGAAAATCGGGATCAACTAATCAAGCTTCTGACGATGCGTTCCAATTCACTTTGATAAGGATTAACTAAATTATTTCAATGCACTTTAGGGATCAACCGGCAGAGCGTGTACTAGCATTTTAACGGAACACTTTTTCTTTTAAAAGATTGTGTTTTAATCCGATCCCTCGTGAAACGACCGAAGTGCGCGGTAAGCCGAGTATAAAACATGTTTATGTCTTTAAGCATACAAATGAAACGTTTCAATTTTGTGTAATAACACATTGAAGCTTACGAAATATTGGAAAAAATGATATGCACAATTTTATAGAAATATTCGCCAGAAATTATTCTGTATTTTCTAAATTAAAATAAGCACACGCGTTTAAACAAAATTAAAGTATCGCACCCGTCTCAAAGGGATCTGGAATACAATTTGAACACCTTGAGCGCCACAGTAGAAGCGGCTACACATAGCCAGACACCGTTATAATTGCAATTACTCAAGGTACGATAATTTCATTTCTCAAATCAACTTTATCACTTGTATCTTTGCGTAAACAGTATAACATCGATGGCATATCAAATTTTCTTTTATTTATCCTTTCGTTAGCTATTTGACAAATGTAATGGCAAATGTAATGATAAAAAGCTTAAATAATGAAATCTCATTTTTCTCAGATATTTCTAAGTGTTAAGACAATTAACCTAAGAAATATAACCTTAGTAAATACAGTAGTTAATTTTCCAAATAACCCAGCAGTTTATCCAACTACTTTCGTTGATACTTCGACAATTTTTCATTATTTAAAATACAAGAACTGTTCACTTGAAGTTTAATCCAATTTCCATTTGACTGTTATAATAATGAAAAGCACTTACCGAGCTCTCGCACTTGCTGGGACAGACACATTTCGCCTCGCCTCCGTTATCGCTCTCGCATTCCGCGTAATAATCGCACTTCTTATTCTCGCAGCCATCTGTGAACAAATCGCGAACGATCACCGATTAACAAGCACCCTTAATCCATTCTCTTCCCGGCGAAACCGCCGTTGCGTTTCCCCGAACACGAACCTCTTCAGACAATTTATCTAACGGTAATTGCGCTCGCGAGTGCGACTACAGGGTAGGCTATTCGTCATCGAGGTCCGAAGAGACCGCTCGAAATCGTAGCGGATTCCGCAGTATCTCGCGCTCCACTAATTCACCAGTCCGCGGCTGAATTGTTTCGAACTCCTTCCGTTTCCGTAATTCCAGCCAGCAACACGCTTATAAACTGGCCGATCTCGTTCAACCCTGTTACAGTTCGGTAACACTCCTCCCGGCCGACGTTCAAACCGGTATTAACCCTTTCGGTACGATAGTTGGATATAATCAACGACTATTAACCCTCTCGCAACGTTGCCCGAATCTTTTGTAACCCGAATACACAGAGACAAAGCTACGTTAATTGACAAATGCCGAGAACCATTCGCTCGTTGTGTCGCAATCGACTCGCCGTTAAGTCGGAAACTCCCGTCCAAAATAAAGCTGACAATAATTTTCCTTAACTGCCGCTTTAAAAGGGTTAATAAAGATTGTCGCTCGATATTTGCATAACCGCATCCATTTCCAGGGGAATCGTCAAAGATGGATCTTAGATGCACAGATTGCAAAGGAGAAACGATCGAGCGGTACTCGTGAACTGACGCACAAACGAGAGCAACTAGAACCAGGGGAAAGGGAGGATAGAAATGGTTGACGGAGAGGGTTGGGTGAATCGCTATCGAGACAGAATTCACAGTCGAGAAGTTATCTTTAGAACTCATTGAAATCGGAGAGGAAAGAGAGCTCGGCTTTACTCTTGTCCGCGTCGATGTGTCGATGATGCTAACACAGCCAGGGATAACAAGTCCTTTTGGGATATCTATAAGCTGTGGGAACTTGGAACTGGCTGTATAAAGAGGTGTGGTAGGGTAGCTTCTGGATTTCTGTGCTCGCTCTGCGAGAATTATGGTGTTCGCGATCGGTGTACGAGGGTCCAATTCGAGGACGAAGGAAACGACGGAGGCCGACGAGACAAGGGGTTGAGCATGCATATGCATCGTACATGCCGTGGGGTAACAACTCGTACAATTTCAGCAACGAGCGAAGTCGCTTGCGCCGTGATATGCATGGAATCGAATACAGCCGGTATGTTTCGTAAGTTTCGCGTGATTTTAAACCATGCAAATTATCACGCGAGAAGAAGAAACTGGTCTTGAGAAAGTTTGATTCCCACAAAGACTCTTATGGATTTCATTGGTGAATTTTTAATACGTTGAGTGTCGTTGAGCATAAAATTCGAGGTTTACCGCAAGTAAGATTACCTGTCTAGTGAATGAACATAATTCGTGTTAAACGAGAAAATAATGTTTGTAATGCCTTCTTCATTGTAATTTCGATTGCGATTTTCTTTTTATCCATAATATGTATATTCGGCGCTAAATTCATTTTATTTAGTAGTTGCACAAACGACGCAACGACCCGTGTAATTTGTATTTTACGGTGGTTTGATGGTCTTATCATAAGTTTATTTGAATTATCATATAGCTTAGAGATCCTTTAGTTAAAAAAAACGGTGTTTATGTTCATTCATTGGTTATTTCGCACATTTTTCACTAAATCCTATGCCAGATTTTTAATGCAAGTTGTAACTATAAAAAATATTAATAGCATAATGTCCTGAGATGTTTGACCATAACAACGAAATAGTTCAGTTATACTAATAGTATCCAGAGGATTGAATTACGAGTCGTTAAATAATGAATTTTCACTGGACAGGTCATCTATGTAAAAGCGAGCCGAAGAAGTAAATTCTGACGCATAATTACAGAAAATTGAGATTATATTGGATTAATTTAATTCGCGAAGAATCTTTGAATGAGCTCTTCGATTTCTGAAAATGTTTTCATCGATGCATTTAATTGGTCTCGCTTTTAATTATAACGAGATTTCTCAGACAGTGAAAATTGATCGTCGTTCGACTTCTTCGTTTCTGCCTGTCTCGTCTCGTAATAAAGTTTCCTTAATTATTTACCCGCCACCGTTGCTCTAATTGTTCTGCCTCTCGCCGATCAATACTCAATCAACGTGTCTCGCAACGGGGAAAAATCTTAATCGACCGAATTTTAACGGCGGAACGAAATTGCGAGCGAACGAACCGTCGTAGAAAACGAAGGGAAAATTTAAATTACATCGCGAATGCATTTGAAATTGTTCTCGATTTAAGTAGACACTTCGCTAATTCGATTTTTATCCCGTTTCCGATCGATGAACGAAATAAAATTTCAAGGATTGATTTTCTTCGTGAACCATTTGCTTGTCATTTCAATTTGATTCACGAATTCTTCAAGTTCTTTCAACTATTCGAATAAAATTCTTATCTTTGATAATAATTACGCAAAACTTCAATAACCAATATCTTTCACTTTTCTTCCTATATTCTTTATAAAAACACTTCATGATCTGTTACAAATATAGAACCAAGTTTCTGAATCTTGATTCGTAAAATCGTCTCGAAGCGAATTATACAAAACTGAAGTACCGAAATGTGTTAAATAATTTCTGTTAATCGTAGAAAGGGTTAAAGGTCTTGTTTAATCCTGAGTTGGTCGTAAATTAAAACAGAAACACGGTAAGATATGAATTGAACCGAGCAATTATAAAAATTCGCGTAATACAAAGCTCGTAATGAAGTGAAGAATTAAAAAACGACATTTATACTGTACCAATTTGTTAACACGAATAATGAAACAGCCTGTACATCAATTTCGAGGATAGTATGCAACGAAAATTCCCGGGAATTAAACGTCCCCGTTTCCGTGGGGGATCGGTACTCACTGCAAAGTCCCTGATAAAGCACTCGGATCTCTCGTCGATGTTTACAACCCTCGAGGCGAAGCTTGCACTCGTTCCCGTAGCTGATGCCGTCGTCTCCGCAAACTGGTTGAAATTCCGCCGGACAGGTTGGACACTCGCAAATCGCAGTGCCGCTCGTTTCAGCACAAATCGCACCCCACTGACAGATCTGCGAAAGAAAATTCCTATCAATTCCACCTTCTCTTTTTTTATTTCTCCTCCGTTCCCGCTGGTTTTTCCTTTGACGTTTTCGCCGGTGAACGGACGAGTCGACGTTCAACCCTTTTTCTCGCTGGTAACAGAACGAAAAAACGCGAGATTAATCGCGGTGAATCGTCGTCCGCTTTTTCCAAGTCCCGCCTTCAGGAAAAGTGGATGGGAGAGGACGACAGTGAACTCTTTGCGCGTCGATTTTCTCGCCTACCCGCTCGCCTCCTAGCGCTCGTTCGACCAAAACCGATAATTTATCGCTCGCGACATTTCATTCTGCCGCGTGCAATTTACGCGCTACTTTAATTCGTGGGATTTAACGTACAATCGTTCGATGATTCTTCTTGTTCTCCGTTGGCGGATATCGTGCACAAAATTTTACTGATAATGCGAGCGATTCTGAACGGAATACTAAGGTTGAACGTTGAAAATTCAGTCGGGGGTAGCTTATTTTCCAAGAAAATTTAATTTAAAAGCAGCAGTTGTAAATAATCAGTGAACCAGCATTCGTAAAGGATTTCACGATAGCCAATTTTTAGCGTTCCTTTTCACTAGACAGAGAAAAACAGAACTACAAACATTTTAGAACAAAATATGATATACATAAAATTACATTCAATTTGTTTTTTAACATAAAAACAATATGTATGATAATTGTAAAACACTATAAAAAACGATGAAATTAATTTAAAGAAACTGGATAGCAGGATTTTCCTTGAATCGCTTCGTTTCTTCGATTGTATTTAGTTGGTAAGTAAAGGAAGAGATTCGCAACAAAGGTTTCTTCGTGAGTTTGATCGAGCGATTGTTTGTGATCACAAAAACAAGTGGTTTCCATCCTATCGATTCTGGTGATTCCTTACAAACGGACGGGCATCCCTTTTCAAATAAACTCCGCTCAAGAATCTGATCCCTTCTCTGTTAATTAGTTTCAGTACCTCCATTAATAACGATTTCATTTCTTTTACGTACAAAACCACTCGAAGGTACGGCGACACAAAGGTAAAAAGTAAGCCGAACGACAAACGTCAGGACCCATTTTTCTTACAACAATATCGAAATAATAAAGATGAATCTTAAAGGGTTAACTGATTGTAATAAAAAAGAATAATGAGGGCACAAAATATCGTACAAAAATTAGCACGTTAAGTTTTGCTCGTGTTATTAAATTATATCTAAAAATATATAAAAATCGAGAACAAAGCATGGCGGTATCTAACACCTCCAGATCGGTTGAAAATATCAAGATCCTGTCGTATTTAAATAAATTTACATCCTCCGAGTCTATTCTACCCGGTTAAACAATGCCCAACTTCGCTCCACCCATACGACCTACATATACTATCATGATTTTCGTCACGTCGCGTGTATTTGCTTGCCAGTTCAAACATTTGCCACCGTTCCCTTTATCTTCCGCGTATGAAGTCTCGCACCTACAGCACAGAACTGACCTTCTCCGAGCAGGGTCCCCTAGAGCCACAAGTTCCCGTGTAGGCGACCTCGATGTTGGTCTTCGTCAAACAGGCCTGCCTCTTCAGCTCGCACATCGAGGTGTACGTCGTTCCGCCGCGTGCGCACACGGGTCTCATTACAGGTTCACATTCAGGCCCACATTCGCAGCTGGCGATTCCTTGACGATTGATTGCACACAGCTCGTACGAGCCACATTTTGCCTCGTCACACGGATTGACTCCTGCGCAATGAATTAAGATTATGTTCTTCTTAATTCAAATGTCTTATCCTATCATTTATTCGTTCGCTAAAGTATTTTGAAGTATTCGCAGTTCGATATAGCAAGCATCTACAATTAGATGCGAAATTTCAGATGTATTCTATCGATTTTGACGATATTAAGGAAATGTGATTAGTTCTGAAGTGGGTATCAAATTACCTGAGCTGCAGGCGCCGATGTACACCTTCCTAAGCGATAATCTCGATCTGCAAGCTTCCTGCCTGAGGCTGCATTCGTTCGAGTATGTTTTACCATCACTTCCGCAAACTGGTGCGAACTCAAGGCCGCACTGCTCGCCGCAACGACAGCCTGGTTGCCTCGAGTCGTCCAGCTGACAGATTTCCGGTTCTATGCACTCCACGTTACCGCAAGGATCTGGAAAATTAAATTGCGGTACGTGCAGTTTGGGATCACGTTCAACTTACACCTTGAAGATATCGTGTTTGTTAATCGTATACTCGGAACAATCGTGAACTCCCGTGTATCAGAGTAACGAGTAAAGAATGATTGTTCACTTATTCTTGACTCTATCCAAATTGTTATCGTGAAATCTTTCAAAGTCAAAATTTAAACACTTTTTACTAATTTCTTGACAGTTTCCTTCATATTAGCGCATTGCTCATACATATTATATGCTGTTAATGTTCGTATGATTTATTGAAACTAACAGACGTCTATGTTTCTTCGGTAACTGACTAAAATGAATTAATCACCGATGAGGACTGAAGAATCTTATTGTTCCGGACAATCAGCGATCTCCGTGGATTGCGAACGAATCAAAAACTGGTCGAGGGAAATTTATACGAGATCTCGGATTAGAAAGATAGTTGGTCGAGGGTGAGATTGATAAAGGCGAATAGAAAGTGGCGGACGAGCAAGAAAGGGAGGGAGTCGAAGGGTGTTACCGTGGCACAGGTAGAAGCATAACTGCACCGAGATTAATCTTCGCCCTCGACCAAGGAAGGAAGTTGGATTCCGTTTCCTGTCCGTAGGCGGTAGGTTTCGACCTTATAGCAAGGCTGACGCGGCAAGTTCTCGAGGTGGTGGTGTTTCTCGGGGTTAGTTCGAGTTACAGCCCAGTGGAGCGGCTAAATTCGACCCTTCCGTAACCACCCTCGTTTCTTCCTCGCCCGCCGCCACTTTACCGGCTCGTCCAGAGTTGTAATCGAAGCACATCTCTTCTTGCCCAAATATTCTCGGCTATACCGTGTACCAGTTTCGTTTTCTCCACCCTCTCGTAACGATTATTTATGAACAGTTAAGAGTAAGGTGTAATTTCCTTCTTCCGTGTAACGCAATTTGTCTTTGCACCCCCCTAAATTCTTCTTTCTTCTTCTTGTCTACGGTCAGGCTTGTCTCAGGAGGTGTACATACAACTGTTTGCCTCGAAATAACTCCACGTGTTACGACTTGAATTCAATTAACCCTCAGTTATTATTCTGCATTCACCAGACTTTTTAATGTTCGTTTAGTCCAAATTACCCAAGGTAGGTATCATTTACATCAGACATCGGCAACCTATGACCCGCGGGTCACCAAGTGACCCACTTGAGTTTCGTAAATAAAGTATAATATATAAAAATAAATTATAAAACATAAACACGAAACAAACACTTTGAGATAGTGTAATTTTCCACAGTGAAATTTCTTCTAGTGTAAATAATCCGTAACGTCTATATTTCCTAGTTTGTTATCCCTATATTCCTTAGTCTTGTTATACCTTGGATGAATAATCCCTAGTTTCAATACTCCCTAGTATAAATAATCCCCTGTGTCAATATTTTCTAGTACAATTTTCTTCGACGTCAATAATCTCTAGTGAAAATAGACCCTATTGTTAATAATCCACTAGCGTAATTATCCCTAACGTAAATATTTTCTAACGTCATTACCCTTAGTTCCAATAATCCCTGATATCAAATACCACTGTTTTTTATAATCCCTAATAATTTTCAAATATTACTCAAATGGTAAAACCTTTTTCTCCTATATCACCATTTTCCCTAAGGAAACCTGTCATACCCGACACAATACATCCCAATATCAGTTACAATATATTGTAACAGTTTTCTCAATAAAATTGATCTTATTAGTCATTAACAGACTGTTTCAATATGAAAATTCCCATTAACCCGAACCGTCTTCTTGGTAGTCACATTTTAGTTGATTTCGACCCGCAACCAAAAACGATTGCCGACGCCTGATTTACATTTTCTTTGCTAAACTAGTAAATTAATTGGTAGTACTTTCGAAAGGCACAGAAATTGTTTCTAATTATGTAAATGATGGTATTAAAATAACATTGAATATAAATCGGTCTGGATAGAAAGGACGAACGGTGGGGAGTGGTTAAAGGGAGGGTGAAATGGAAAAAGATCAGTACAGAGTGGCGTCACTTGAAACCGTAAAACCCCTCGTAAATTGCTTTAAAGCCCCGTCGATCGTGGACAGGGTGCGTCGAGTTCTCGATTCTCACATCGTCCCAGCCTCGAACGATTTCGTCGAACAAAAGCCATCCCGGACGGGCGATAAAAGGTGTGTTTAAAATTCCCGCGTCGCTCGCCAGGCGATTGTTTTTTAAGTCCGTGGGCTAAGAGCCACTGGAGTCGACCTTCTTTCTCTCACCCCCCTCCCCCTTATAACATCCCCCTCCATTTACCGGCTGTCACCGACGGCAACATCGGGCCTTGTCTAATCTTTCGAGTTACGCGAAACTTTCTTACGCAGCTTGGCTACTTCGTTCTTTTTTTTCTCTCTTTCTTTCTCTTCTGTTCCCCGCCACCACGTTGTGTCGTCCCACACCTCCTTCGTGTTCATCTTGGGCCACACCGCGCGTATTTTGCATTCTCACGGAGAATAACTTTCTGAAAGGAATAATAAGCGACGGGGTGGAATAAGGAAGCGAGTTGCGCCCCGACAGGCTAAGTGGCGGATAAAGGGAACCGAATTGAGTTTGGTCAACGAATTGAAAGATCGCGAACTTCCCAGCTCGTTCGTTTTTTCCCCCGCGTTTACTTTTTTTATTTTGTGCCTCGCTGTTATTCTCAACTATTCCGCTTCTTTTTTTTCTTTCTTCAGACGCGACGATGAGCATGGTTGTAAGAGGTGTTCGAACGATTCTGCATAACGACTTAGTTTCTTTTTTATCATTCTGCGTGTCGACTTGAGCTTCTCGACATTCGTGAATTATTACAATTTGGAAAGAACGGAAGATATGTATTGAAATTAATTCTTAGGTAATAAGTGATGTTCAGTCAAACTACCCTTATCTATTAAATAATTAGATGACTAATACCTTGGTATTGCTAATTAACTTATAATTACATAACTAAGATACTGTGTTAAGCTTCTGTAATAAAATTGCCAATTTTCATATCACGATTAGTATCTTACATAGTAAACAAAAATAAGATAAAAATCACACGTCGTTGTTAAACTTCTAACAGACACCAGACTTTGTACTAACCACTTAAATATCATTTCTAGAAGATTAAATACGCTTTGCTCCTTTGAATTCCGTTCCTTTGAACGGATCAATTTAGACGCAAAATTAAACGGAATATTCTATCAAACACACAACAAATCTGTGATATCGGATCTGTATTGTAAATTCTTCTTGATCGAGCGTAGATGATGATACCAGGCCAAGCTTAATCGTCGGATGGAAGCGCGTACAATTCGACTACGCTCGAAATATACAGGGAATCGGGCATTGAAGAGCAGTCGGCGAATCACACAGTCGAATATCAAGTTCTATGTGCGGGTATCTCGTACGGAATTAATCTAGTAGCGAGCATTGGATCAATTAGAACGTGATATATGTACCCCAGAAATGATGTTGCAATCAAACAACTTCAACGATAAATGTAGCGGGCAGAAAATTTTAGAACTCGAATCTTGCAATCTATTCAAATATGTCATTTTTAATCAAGGCTGAAAGAACTTCGTTATTGTGATACCTTGAGATCTATTTTTAGAAAAATTACTGACAACGTTTTTTAACATTGTTTTTCTTCTGTAGTTAGAATTAAAAAATTAGGGATTTTTAAAATGTTAGTAAAATTTTCGGTGGGCGATTCAATTCGTGAATTAATTTCCATCTAAGAACATTGTGTTTCTCGCTATTTTCAGAGTTTCAAAGCTATAATATTCAATATCTCGAGCTAGAATTAAAGGAAAGGAAATTTGAAATAGGTTGAAACGTTGTTTAATTGAATTCGCGAATGAATTTTCACGAAAGAATGTCGGTTCTTTCACAGTTTTCAGACAAAGAGTATATTATTCAACATCTCAAGCCAGCATTAAGAAAGGTATATACCACGGTAGGAGAAAGATTGCAAGGTTTCTTTTCGACAATGGCGTCTTAAAAGCAATTTCTATTTCGTTTCCACGACAAAAGCATTTCTTACGATATTTCACAGAATGCAATATCTACTTTCGGTTTTCTACGGGATATCTCATAGAAAAATAACCGAATATTCAAGAACTATCATAGGTGTTACAAATTGCAAAGTCTTTCCAAATTTAACAAAATGTTTCCAGCAAGATTATTTAATTTACGATCATAAAATGAATTAAACCATTGAACGTACGGGAGGAATGGCAGAGATGGTTGTACCGAAAGGGTTAAGAAGAAAATCGCGGACAAACTCATCTCAGGACCTAAATATCATTCCCAATGGTCGTAAGCTGACGAGGTACGGGCTGCAGAATTCATAGAATCGGGAAGAGCATTACGAGCATCGTGCAAGGGAATTATGCCATAGATGGAACGACTCGAGTGTATGTTAACATCGGCTTCACGGTCGCTATCTGTTCGCGTGTACTGGCAGCAAGCCACTTCCGTTCGATCTGCATCATCCCTGTACACCGTGCCCATTGAAAACCCTTTCCAGCTCTTCCCCTTACCAGCCGAACAGAATACACCAGTCGCTTAGGCTTCAGGCGCGTAAACATAAGCGCGTAAGAGCATCCGGCTGGAAATATGATGGTAATTTACGACGATATGGGTTGGGGATACGAAACACCCGAACTTCCTGGGGGATTTCGCTGTGTACACTGCATCGTAAACGAGCTACTTTGCAGCATCGAATCGTCTCGCTGTTTGGTTATTCGCCGCTGTTCCATATACCTGTCCCGTCAGGTGTTGCTTCAGTAGGTATCATATAACGTGGAACGATTAACGCAATGATGCTTTATGAACGTGCGAATTCTGTCAATTTTATTATTATGATTGATATTGATCTACTATCCTAAAGGTAGGCGTCCAGTTGTAAGCAAAACTTGTGTAGAAAGCTTAGAAATATTGGACCGAGACTCAGTCGACTAATGGTCTTCAGTACATTATCCGTTTGCTGGAAAAATGTTATCGAGAGCTACTCTCGCGAAATTTACTCTCAAGTGAATTTGACAAACAACCCAAATACCGTATAAACAAATGCAGATCGTCTTAAAATATATAACCCTGGGTCTCGTTTATTTAGATGCTGAAGAGAGACACACGAAAGGGCAATGATCGGCTCGTTGCGTTCGTCGACGAAAGTCTGGTCGAAATCGGAAGCACTCGAGCCGTGTGATCGGTTCTCGCACGCTTTTCTCGTTCGTTTCAAGGTGTTCTCGTACCAAGGAATACCTTAACGCGGCTAGTGTGAGAATTTAGTTGAGCCCATTTTGTCCGGAAGATGGAGAAGGGAAGAGGGCAACTTCGAAGCTAGCGTTTCGCCGTCGAACAGATCTCCCTTTTCGCGGAAGACCCTTATTTCGGCACACTCGAGCGTGAAGAAAATGGCGCGCCCGTCTCCGTTTCGAATCTGGATATTCGGCGGAAACGAGTTAAAGCGAATTTCTCGGGCGAGATGGAAGAACTGGATGGTAACTGGTGTCTGGTACTTTTATCTCTCAAAGATTCGTTCGTGGAAAGGTTGAGTACATATCGATCACCGGTGACCACGATAATTGAATAATTGTGAGATTAAACAGGACGAATTGCGTAATCGTTTCCCGTCGCGATTCCGAACGAACGCGATCTCCATCATTGAAAGCAATTAGCGGAAGAACCGTTTATTTCGGCCGCGATGGAAATCGGCTGTTAGAAATCGAACCACTGCACCGTGATGGTTAATTGGAATTATGTTAATACGATTCCATAACTTTCGAATCTTCAACCGGGACGTTATTAATTTCCTGAACTCGGTATCTTCCTGGAATCGATTGGCCCCGCTGCACAGTGTAACGAATGTATAGTTCTATACTAAAATAGCGTTATTTATATGTTGTTAAGATGTTAATCACATTTATGCGATATAGATTTAGCTTATATCTTAACATTATATGTTAATAAATATTTTTCTAGATAATAAAGATACAATTAAAAGTAAATATAATAATATATGTAGGATCAGGAGCTCTGTTCCCGGCGAAGAGAGTCTGCTTCTTAAATAATTGTTATTGCTTGTAGATTCTAAAAAATTAAATCACTCAGGAAAGAGCAATCAGGAGCAGACAAAATTTGTATCAAATTTTGATGAAAAATTGAAAGAATCGATGTTTCGCTTTTTTTTTTTTAGTTCCCTTTAGAATTTGGAATGTTTGACAAAAAATTGAAGTAAAATTGAAACAATTGATACCCATCTTTTTAAATCTGGTAATGTTTCAAATAATAACAGTAAAATAGAACACTTTTAACTTATTAACGCAGAAAAAATAAAGAGTATCTTATATATGCAAAAAAAAGATCCACTTTTATATAATCTTACTATATTCAATCTCTGCTAGCTTGTGTAGCTTTATTCGACTATGAGCCAGATTTCTTACCTCTGTTTGTTATTGGAGTTGCTAAGTTCTCGTATTGAAAAAGTGTTTACTATCATTTCCATAGAAAAAATACCAAGTTTTGAAATTCCATTTTTTAAATTTCGAACCGGAGTCGTGACACTGTGCGCTGCGTGTAATCACATGATTGTTACATCGCTTCGCTTCTTCTTTTAACGCGATATCGTATCTTTCCTATGAGTTTCCTAAAAATTTGTATACGAATCGAGGAAGCCAATAGACGCAACAACAAGTATTAAAATTTCTTTCTATGTATGACGAAGACAATTACAAATATATTAACTATTTTTTCGAAAACATTGGCAATAAATCTACAGGCTTTATGGTTCGTACATCGTGAGCTGAAATGGTTTTTAAACAATGTACACACCTTGTTATTACGTGTACGTGAATAATAATTTCTTCCGAAATATGTCATCATTGAATCAATTTTGTTCCTTACCGCAATAACGAAAACGCACATTACAGAATGGCTGAGTATCTGAATTATATCATGCTCGATAAAGCTATGTGAAGAGTAATCGCGTTTATGTTATCCAGCCTGCTTCGTCGTCGTTCGTTCCCGTTGCCGCTACTTTCAATCATTGAAAAAGTTCGTCCGCCTCGAAAACTCATTTCCCCCCCACTCCTTTTTTTTTTTTTCAATTTACCCACGGGCCAATCGTCTCTGACAGTGGGGGGCGGCACGGGGGGTTGCTCGGGGTGACGATCGAAAAGTCTCGAAAGTTTCGAGCTAATTTGATTTATCGTCACAACCACTTGAGATTCGCGACCCGACTCATTCCACTCCCTCCCTCCTCCTTCTGATTCGGCGTCCTCGTTGCCGAAGAAATTAGGAGGGGTCAGGTATCTGGATGGGTTGTGCCCGGAGTGTACGAACGGGAAACGAGTTCACCCTCACCCCGTTGCCAACAAAGAATTTATTATTGATTTCACCGTGCGCTGGTAGAGATGGCTGGATACGATTGATAAAAGACACCCTTTGGTTCTTTCGAAAGTGCCAAGTGACTTTTGCATTGATGAGAATCAAAGGAAAGAATGGAGGCCTCATTGAATTACCAGGGATTCTTAATCCTTTCGCACAATCCCGTTAGGATTATCATGTTACATTGTTCCCGAACAGAGCAGACGATCAAAAGTATTTAATTGTTCGTTAAAATCCATTAATATGGTTTTAATTTTCTGTTAATTTAGGTGCGCCTTGTTCAAAAACCGAAAACAAAATTACTTGTAAAGTTCAAATTGCTTGAGATCTTAATATTTACCGAACGATTCGCTTTTTCAGCTGCTGGGCACTAGTGACCCACGTAACGATTAAATCTGAAAGCCAACGTGGATGAAATTCCACTCAACGCGGTTTTAATATTGTTAAATAATTTAAAAACCGGTGACACCAACTCTGTAGGTACTTAATTTAGTATTGTCAGCAATGATAATATTATTACAAGAGCGATTAATTTTCTGACGTAGGTAGTTTGTATACATATAATAATTAAATTTTTCTAATGGTGATACGGCAGCCTTTAAGGGTCAAAAGTGCCTAATTCTGTCAATATGAATTAATAGCCACTTGATTAGTTTTCAAATTTAACTTTGCAATTTGATACTCTACATCATTAGTTTTTGTTTCTTTTTTTTTTAACTATTAATATAATTAATCAACCACCATATCAGTGAACGCGTTATCAATAGTAATGATCAGAACGAAGACCAAGAATTTACTTGTCAATGTATAATTTTGTCGCGAATGATCGGCGATAACGACGTATGGAAAACTTCCCTGGGGACGTTGCATCGATGTTCCTGTATATTCGTTAACTACCGTTTACGACTAACCGGAAACCGGGTAACATTTGCCGTGTTCGAAGAATAAGATGCGTTGATGGAGCAGGACCAGATGGGGCGGCAACGGATGGACTTAACTAATCCTAAGTAAACATCGCCACCTTCTCCGCACGGCTATCTGTCTGACCAAACATTTGTCTTTACTACTCGGTTGATTAAACGCCTGTCAAGTTTATACCGTGTTCGAGCTTTCCCCGGTTCCATTGCGTGTTCCAGGGAATGTCCGGTGTTGTTGAAACGAGGGATAAACAGGGGAACACGGCAACTCGATCGGTAAGATTTCTTACGAAACGAAGAATCGAAAAAATGGAAGGATAAAAGGATAAAATCGTAACCCTGTATTTTAAAAGCGACACAACTCGAAGAAATCCGATCTGTAAAGAACACACCTCTGTTTACCATAAATATTTGTTAAAGAACGTACCTTTTTAAGTGGTATCGCTTTTGATAAGCACAAGGTTTAGTTCGGAGAAACGAAATTCGAATAAAGAGTTAAAGACTCGGATGGTAAGAAAATTGTAAATAAATTAATTCAAATATAAATATAGAACACATAATAATACAGAGTCATCGAAAAATCATCCTGTGCCTTGAAATACTGAATAATATAATGAAACCTTTGACAGTATGAACACACAGAAGGTAACGTAATAAAACCAGGTCGAATAGAAGTCGGATGCAGAAAGAGATGGGAATAAAAGAGGAAAGATAGATTAAATCTAGAAAAGGAATGTTGATATAGAACAGAATTATCATAAGAAAAAAAGAAATACACGTAACGGTGAAAGCAGTGAAAATACCAGGAAAGAAAGAATGAAATTGTATACATTTCTCAGAAAGAAAAATTCAACAGCGTGGATAAAGGTGTAATGCGATCAACATCGGAGAAATGGAAACTCGGTTGAAGGGAAAATACAGTGCAGAAAGCGCGAGGTAGAAATTCTCCGAGAAAGAAGGAAGCATCAGAAAGCGACGTACCGCATCCACGAAGAAAATTATAAGTGAAGAAATGCACGACTGGTGAAGGTAAAGCTTTACACGTGTCAGAAACGAAGTCAAAAGGAAGAAGAATATCTTAAGAGATGTATCAAAGGCGCAAAGCCATAATGAAAAATACACTGACAGTGGTATAAACAAGATCAACGAGGAAAAGTTCGTTATTATAAAGTAATGAATGAATTGTAATTCCTGGAAAATAGGAAGTTACGATTGTTTTATTTTTTATCTCACGTTTTCTTTCATATCTTTTCGTTCGTTTGAATATTCGGTGATATCAGATTATATTTCAATTTTTAGTATTTGAGGTATATAAATATCAAAACTTAAAATATTAATTATTATTAATTAGTGTTTATAATATTTGATATTTGCAAATATTTTACTATTTAACACGTTGGCTGCCACGGGGGTCACCGGTAACCGGCACCCGAAATTTTTTGCAATCAAATAATTACCAACAGAAATGATAAAATAAACCACGGATAGCGTTAACATTAAGCTAATAATGCTAGCTATCGAATTGAAAAGTTAAATTTGAAAATTAGTTGATTGTATTGTTAATAATTAGGATTTCAGCGTGTCTGACTACCCATGTCCGTTTTCACTGTGGCAGTCAACGTGTTAACAGAGGTATATGTTACATATGTACAATATTGATATTATATTAGGCAATTAGTGCAACGTAACGAATGGAACTGCTATCACAATAAATAATGAATCAAAATAGCAAGTAGAAAGGTCTAATCGAAAACAAAAGCTATAATATTCTAAATATCTGTGATTACCATATGTCGCACCATACGTTGATATTTCCACTGAGGCGTCGACGAGTTACAGTAAAACGAAGCGAATTTTTCTCGACGACGAAGGATAAATACGATCAAATGGCAAATACCCCGATACTCTGTGTTTCGTTTGACTTTTCTACGGAATCCACACACACCATCTGGTGTTTTTTCAACTCGTGCACTCGTGTGAGCGAACGATTTAGCGAATGCTCGAACAAGCCAGCGAAAAACGAAGAGAAAAGCGAAACGATTGCCTACGCCGCTCGCATACCTCTAATTTATCACTGTCTTTTTGTCGATGTTGCGAGCGGCTCCGTTCGTTTTTCTCTCACGGCCTTTTATGTCTTTTCGCCTTTTGTTAGCCTTTCGTTTAATTCACCCGCTGTTTTTCGATACCCCATTGTCGGCCGCCCCTCCGTAGCTGTTCCCTGATTAATTCCACGGTTCAGGTAGGCGCGAAAGGCAACAGTACAGAATTGCCTTCGGATTTAAGACTTTCGTTCCCGCGGATAATAAGTCTTTCCTTTAATCCCCTCTGTTCAATCACTGATTATTATCGACTGCCTTTTCACGAAACATTCGAATAGGAAGAAATCGGCAAACAATCAACAACTCGTGAAAAACAGAATGCAGTCCAACATTGAAACATTAATTTAGATACATTTTCACCCAATGTGAATCGACAACTTCACAAAGCACGTTTCTTTTACATTTATGGAGCTTCTTTGAAAATCTTTTATTCAAAGGCGCGTTATGCCGTTTTACTCTGAAACAGCGAAATTACTTTCCGGTGTTCCTAAGAATTTTGCTACACAATATTTATGCAATTAGATTAAATCCGATATAATTTAAATCTTCCACCATAAAAGAAATTATTCCACTTAATTATTTAATTTTACTCTCCTCAAATATAATTTATACAAGGCGTTGTTAAGAAACGTATTAAAAAGTCTAATATTAGGAGCAGCTCGCCAAAGTTTGTTTTTTCTCGAAAAATCAATAATAGAAATTTACCAGGAACAGAAGTGACAGTGTGTCAGTGTGACAGATTAAAATTGCATAAAAGAAAGAAAAGATACACACCGCATTTGCCTTGGAATGCCACCGTGATGTTAGCAGCCTTCGCGCAGGCTGCTCTGTTCAGTTCGCACAGAGACGGATAGTCGACCCCATCTGTGCCACAGACAGGACTCGATCCTTCGTGATCACCCAAATTCGGACAGGACTCGAGACATTCGCAGGTTGCCTCGGTGCCGTCCCTGCTTCTCACGCATTGCGCACCTTGGGTGCAATTCAACTTCGTACAAGGGTCCTTGATTTCTGTAACAAAAATCGTTCACGTGATTATCATTAACGTGGATTTGGGAATCGCCTTAATCTTTTCTTTAGAGTTTGTTATATACTTTGAAACTTTCTGTGATATAGTAAGACAGAAATTATTTATCAATATTTATCAAGTATTTATAAATCAATCATTTTTTATTGAATTGCAAAGTGATTCAGTAGATATTAATATTGCAATTCGTTACCAATTTAATAATAAGGAATCTTTGCTCGTCACAATTTATCCGTTTAAAAAGTGCCAATTATTATATTCATTTAGTAATTTTATTATCAGCTTCGGATCATATTTTATATCAAAGCAGAATCAAAGTAATAGAGAAATATCGGAGATCTTGTACCAAAAATTTAATTCTACGACACCTGAGATCCCAGAAAATGTAAAGCAACAAACGTGTCTCGAACGTTAAAACTATAGCATTTAATAATTAAGGAAGCAACTCTATAGCGCGGTAAATGAATCTTCGGCGAGAAAACAACGATCCGGATACGTTTAATCGATGTTTTTTTTTTTTCGCCCGGCATCAAACGTAATTACTAACCGTAAACAGGAGGCGAGCCGTAAAGTGGCGTGAAATTAAATCAACGCGATTCATGATGAATAAAGTATCGTCTACGATGGATTTAGCCACCACGATAAAATACAGAGTGTACGGGGTCGTGGCCGTGCGCAGCCTTCGTCTCCTTTCTTCCTTGGGATTTAAACAGATAAAAAGCTTCCGCGAATATTCAGTCGTTGCTAAGCCGGTGAAAAATTTTAATGGAATCGCCAGCGATGGAATATAGAACCGGTAAACCAGATTAAAACATCCCACCGGTTCGTCGTGGTTACGGTGATTCTTGGGTCTCTATTTTATCGCAGGGATCGCTTTTAGGCGATTTTTGCAGATAAAATTCAATGTTAGGTGATTCCTCGTCGTACAGAAACAAGTCTTAACAGTAAAATTATCAATGTACGCTTACTTTTTAATTAAAAATAAAGGAAACCATTGGATTTTGATAAAAACGGCTTCTATTATTGTTCTATTATTTTATCAATTTCACAACTTTCGGAGGTGATAATAATAAGGAAATATAATAAAAGAAAGAAATGATTTAAAACTCAGTTTCAGACGTAGTCGTATTCCAATAAATATTACGGAAAAAAGGAACTAAAAATAAAAAATATGTTACATGTTTACAATTGATAGAAACTCTAAATAATTCAAAATAATTGCTATCAGAATAAGAAACAAATATCTTCCGAATAATCACGGCTGAATAAAAATAGAAAACAATTGCAAAAGATATCTTCTTGAATAAAATTATTTAAACAATTTATTCATGAATCATTCCACGAACTTTTCTTTTCATTCTCGTGGAAATTGCGTTGAGAAATTGATGTTAAAAAATTATTTTTCAATGTTTTATTCCACAGGAATACTCTCGAGACCACAGTGGTCGTCTATGAGCTGTCTTTTTTCTTTTTCAAATTCCTTCTTTTTTTTTTCTCCTCCAGACTTCGTTACGCGTTCCTACGGATACAAATCGAGTCTCGTTAACGTCGAAGAGAATACGAAGAGGCCGAGACGATGTCGTTTCGCTCGTTATTTGAGCTCAAGTACCTTTTGGGAAAATGTAGCAGCACTGGGATATCGTCAACGCGGCGCAGAGTATCAGAACGGCTTTGCCTATCATTGTTCCTGGCCTTCGTCCCTTCCGTGTTCCCTTCTGCAAATCAAACCGACCACTATTCATCTCGTCGCTATTACTCGCTGCATTTCACCAACTGTCTTCTTTTCCGACGTGGAACAATGGGATTGCACTCGTGACCTCTGACACCTCTGAGCGTTCGTGAATTTCCCCGTGACACAGGAATTAGAAATGCCACGACGAGGGACACCGGTGTCACCGAAATTGTGGGCGATAGTAAAGGTATTTGAATAAAGTTGAAGATAAACTTTAATCAAAATTCGAGTCAGGTGAATAATAAAAGTTTCAATTGAATTCAAAGAATTTTAATAGAAACTCGAAAGAAACATACATATACGCATATTTGCAAAGTACTGCAAGATCGGGAGTGTAATTTCAAAAATTAGGGAATGAATTGGTAGATAAAATTATATGGTTAACCGAGTTTCAAGAACTGTAATTACTTTTCCCATTTGAAACGATAAAACTTACGTTCCGTCCGGGACGATTTCAACCGGACATAAACCTTGACGAGCTCTAATATAACCGGCCAATTATCTTGATCGTAAAGCTTTTGATTTTCTGGCTGTTAGGGTCGTCACATTTATCCTTAATCGATATTCAGATCTCAATATTCAATTATAATCCAATAAGACTAAAATTAACCCAATCGATTCAGGGGATTAAATATTTCTTATCGAAATTAAAATAAAAGGATATAATCACAAAGCTAAACGGATTATTCGTTTAAAAATTGTAAAATTCTAATAAGCATGTTACTGATAATTATCATACTAAGAAATAATGATTTGAACTATAATTTATACCAGTGGCGCATCGAGGTTTTAATTTTGAAGAAAATCAATTAATGCAAAAGAGTGCCTGGATTCTGTAACCCCTTTTCTGTATGTGTCACTCATTTATCAACTATCTGTACATAAGCCTTCTTTCAAAGCGATCACAATTTTTGTTTGAGAAAGAAAAATGATATTATAGAGGATGAAATTTGTAATTTTAATCATCATTAGTCTATCAGTGTACGTCAAAGAGAAAATGAGTTAATTTATTTAGAGAAGACGGTAAAATACTCTGTAACGGTAATTCGTCTTTCAGAGAATTGTTTCGTCGGTTGCTGGCTCGTTTAGACACGATCGACAGTGGTAAACGTTTGCGTCGTTGTCGAAAGCCAGCAGGTTCCGACCGGAATGATGGATCGTGGCCTCGTTTGCATTCAATAACTCCCGTGTCCCGGTGTATTTTCGATTTGCCATTCACCGCAACCTGATTATCGTCGTTAACGCATTTAATTCGCCCATCCACTCGTCGTCGCGACCCTCGTGATTGATGCGTTATTAATTATCGGTACGACATACGCAATTAGCGGTCGGTTATCCCGCGATGAACGACACCAGTCGATTTGTCCCTACTGCCCGGCACAATCTTCCTAATGGAACGAATTTTCCTAATGTAACCCATCGAGACGAAATAAATCGGAACGACCGAAATCAACGATATTCCCTTTCCAATCCTTCATTTATCGAAATTTCTAAATCAGAACATAGTGCTACCTCGAACAATGCGATTTTTTATTTTAAAAATTATCAGAAAAGTTACACGTGTTATAAGTAAAATAAGCTATATTTTATATTTTATACTGAATTTTTGTGCGTTAGAAAAATATGATTTCGTTCTACGGAATGTTTCGTTTCGATTTGCCATGCTGCGTTGAAATTCTATCTGGTCTGTTTATAAGAAAAATACGTTTAAACGGGCGTAAAAGTTGGCTCGACTCGTTTCGAGGAGGCCATTAAGAAATCTAAGATCGATTTAAAAGTTAAATTGGCTCGGGCTTAAAAGGGTGCAGCGTTTATTCAACGCTGAAATTATGAGCAAAGTGGCTGAAGTGGTGCTTTTTGAAATTTCATTTAAGAGTCTGATTTTTCTTGTCGATCCGAGTTGTACGGTCAGAATTGAAACGTTGCCGTTTAATTGAAACCCGGTCGCGCCGTATTTTTACTGCCAACCACGTGAAACGGACATGCAATCAGCTTTTGAAAGTTTCACTGTTTCCCGGTTATACGGATTCGCGTTTCAACGTTTTAATCCGTGCCACTCGGCCATTCAGCCGGCGAAAGATTAACATTCTCTGTAAAACTATCACCAGGCTATTCGACGATCGAAATAACGATGGATATATGAGTTAGTCAAATACGGGATGGAATCGAAAAGCCAGCTTAATCGAGCTCGCGAATCAATCATTTGCTAAAACTGCTCGTTCCACGCTCGTAGAAAATTGAATGACCAGTTCCGATATAGAGGATGGGCATCCAGTTTACAATTTGTGATTTCTTCATTCAATTTGAAGTTAAACGATTGAAAATCCAACCGCAAAAAAAGAAAGAGAACCCGAAATATGAAAATTCCACCTGTTTTTTTTTTTTTTTTTTTCAATGAATTCTTTCGTCTTCAAAAAATGTACATCAATGACAGAAAACAAATTATTTAATTTCTTGAATTAGAATGTTTCTAGAATCTTCCAACTAGCAAAATTAGCAGAAACCTAAATAAGCAAAAAACAAATTATCGTACAATTGTTCGCAATTCCAGCTTTAATACTTTTAAAGCTGGAATTGAATTGGGAGATAAACGAATTATTGCCGAAATATGCAACGAAACGGTAAGTGTGGTGAACTCGAAGCGATGCCTCGACGTTTGACAGACGTTTCGACGAGCATTAACGAAGAAGCTGGCGTCGGTGAACAGGGCGGTAATGCGGTACTAGCCGATAATAAATTATCCGCGAGCGTACTGCGACGGTCAGGTGCACCGACAAAAACCATCAAAATGGATTATTAATTACTATATCGCGTCGGCGCCATCGTAGACAGGGCTAAAACGAGGGGTTAATGTTTCTGAGAGGAAGAGACTCATCAGTTTTTCATTCGACCATCGTGAAATCAGATAAGTATCTATAATTAAATCTATGATCGAAGAATTACAATTACGAATACTTTGATGCTTACACTATTAAAATTACTGTAAAGTTGTAGTAACAATGAGAATTTTCTTATTATTTTCTTACTGGTTCTATCATTTATATTTATTAATATTTTCACATTTATTAAGGATTGATCTTTTTGTTTAACATTTCCGTTGAGTGTTTTAAATTATTAAATAATTTAGACAGCATTCGTAGACAATGAAAACATGTTCCCACCCTGTACCCAATGTAAATAAAGGTACACGCAAATAACCTGAATAACGATTTACTGATAAAATACTGTAAACGTTTGGTGTTCCGAATTATTAATATAATTTGAATAGTTTCCGACAGTGATAGCAGGCGTGACGAAATTATATCAATATAATTTCAATAATATTCATTTTATAAACAAGAACTTCAATTGTCAATATCCATCGTGATTTACCGTTCAAGTTATCGAGAACACTACCACCCCTAGAGATGTTTGCGAAGACGATGACGAAATGATCGACGAGATCGGATTTTCAGCTTACGTACGATGATTGCCAATTAGTAGGTCATTATCGAAATGCACGCGGTCACTACAGCGCCAGGGTAGTACGTATCAGACGGCAACGGTCAGGAAGATGAAAGGGGAGGATCAAGAGGAGGGAATAATGGGTTCGAAGAGGAGGCGGCCTGTATGGCTGCTGGTACAGTCGGACCGTGTCAAATGAGCCTCGTTAGGCAAACTTTGAGAGCAGCCCGGATATTGTGGAACGAGGAAACAGAGAAGTGGACTTCGCCGACGAACGACGAGGAGGGTCGTTCAAGATAAGAAGAATTCTACCCTTCTTGGGCTTGGTTTATTGAATAATCTGACCACCGTAACTAAACGAGAACCATTAATCCACGTTTGCGTTTGCAACATGCTGTTACGACATCTTTAATCAATTTGTGATCGAGATTTTATTACGATTCTTGTCAGATGAAATTCTTTTTCTCCTCTTTTCTGATTGTTGTAAGAGGTAGAGTTATATTTTATTTCAAGTTTCACTCCTGTGCAAACCTTGATTTCTTTGAAAATTTCACTTTGACACGTTGGCTTTGGGTAATATATGAATTTAATTCGATCAGATGGGCATTGTATTACATTGCAGAATTGACTCTTTGTTAAAATTACTCTGCAGCAGAAAATCTTGGACAATTTGGAAAACTATAGTAATTAATTTCCTTTTATGCCTTCACACTTTTCTAAATGAACAAATAAAGCAACGTCTGTTTAGAAGACAGCGATAATCTTTCTCGCGTCGTCTTCGTTGATGCTTCAACACAGAAACTTAGCTTACGAATCCGATAATTCTGGAGCCACTAATTTGAAGCACAAATTCCGAATCAAATTCTCCCAATATCTTTCTCCAAGGCAATCTCCCAACACCACCATCAATGTCTCTCAAAATCATTCACCGCCAAACGTATCGTTTCGCAAAGAGCGTCGATCAATTCAACGTTCCAAGCAACGTGTTATTAACGCTCGCAACGGACGAATGAATCTCATGGTTTTCGATATCGCGCCACTTTGAAAGACGCACGCCGACGCGTTGTACCAAAGCTGGATCAGCGGCTCGCGGCTTGCAGGAAGTCCGCCACGAGTTCGAAGAAATTTCGACCATTACGAGTATTCTTTACTTCGATTATCGTTTGTCCACCACGCGTTCAACTCTTAATCAATCCGTCGATACGAACCGTTAATCCCGGCCAGATCGGTTCGACGCCATAAATTTGCTCGGGTCGTTGGCTCCGCGTCCTCCAAACAGCCTCGAGACGTTGGAAAACAAATTGTTCCCGCAAGTGGAATAGAACACGATCGGTCTTGGGACGGCTTCGGATCAGCATAAACGAGATCGAACGAGAGAATCGGACGTTGGTGATTAACGAGCAAGTTTCACCTGTCAAGCGGACAGTTCTATGCTTGTAATCGGATATGGGTTGTTCGGTCAGAACACGATGGTGGCTGAAGGCATCAGATCGAATTCAGGATTGAGCCCGGTGCGTGGATGGATCCACGGGATGACGTGCCACGTCCGTTCTCGATCAGACCATTCGCTGAAATTACATCACGTTTACGACGAATTTCTGTTTTCGAGTGGACGCGATTTATCTTAATAATAAATTGTAATTTGGCGGATTAAAATGTGATCGAACTTTGTGGACAAGATTGGAACACTCATATTTCTTGATTATTGCGAGATATCAAGTTAATAAGAAAAATTAGATACTGAACATTTATCTGTGAAAATGTTACACCAGTATGCCTTCTTATATTCCATGTGTGTATTTTTGCCGCTTTATCTTTGAATCAGAAAGTACATTGCACCAGCTGAATAGCTATAAACTTCTAAAGTGTCCAAACAACCCACAGTATCCCCTTTAAACCCGTGAACATACGCGCAGTTTGTACAGAAAATAACGTTACCTGTTCAACGTTAAAGATACTGGTTATTGTGGTAGTGCGACAACGAAGAGAAAGCAAATAATAAAAAGAGCGACATTAAAGTACCTCCAGAATATTTGTTCCCGAACAAAACGTCTCGATGAGATTCTGTCGTAATATTGTATTCCTTTCAATTTTCTTTCGCATCTAACTCGCTTTTTCATCCACCTGTTTCTTGTCGTAAATGTTTCTGAATTTCTAAATAATAATTATGTTAAAGTATACACTGAGATACCTGTTCGACAGCATAAAAGTTTTGATCCCAAACTTCAAGATAACGCGTACTCGTAGTTAACTGTTTGTATTAATTTTCCATGCAGTTTGTAAATTTGTAGCAATATTATCGCTGGATATCAGTGCATTAACTACGGATTATCCGTTCCGTTAGACTGTAACCGAGCAAATAATTGTAGTAATTATTGTAGTAATTGTTTGCAACCGCATGTCTATTACGCGACTGCCGTTCAACGGTAACGTCCAAATTATTCGTACACAATTCCTATTTGAAAAAGTAATTTTATTCAATTCCCGTCGTACCTTGTCATTTCCGTGATTAATATTAAATGCACACGTTCCTGTAATCTCTTTTGAATAACGCGTGACACGAGCATCGCCCTTCGTTTATTAACAACAATTAAATTCCGTAACATGACGTAACAAACAGCGTAACGAAAAGCAGCGAGAATTAATTATTTTCAAAGCTTGTTGAAACACGGAATACCCCCTCCCTTTCTTCCACGCTCATTCAATTATTTTTTGATTATCTTTTGATATCGTTACATAGCGAAACGCGTTTGAATTTCATTTTATCTATTAACACGTTGGCTGCCACGGGGGTCCACCGGTGACCGGCACCCGAAATTTTTTACAATCAAATAATTACCAACAGAAATGATAAAATAAACCACGGATAGCGTTAACATTAAGCTAATAATGCTAGCTATCGAATTGAACAGTTAAATTTGAAAATTAGTTGATTGTATTGTTAATAATTAGGATTTCAGCGTGTCTGACTACTCACGTCCGTTTCCACTGTGGCAGTCAACGTGTTAATTTGTTGTTGATTTCGTAAAGATGATCATTCCCCTTTTCGGTGGTTTCTCGTGTTCCACCGAAACAACCAAAGGGTCACGCTCGGTTAAGTTTAGATACTCGATCGATTCCGAACAGTCCTGTCCGCTTATCTACTTGGCTGACCACTGCTGTCCTCGTTCTACTTATCTGTGCCCAGTTCAAAAGCTAACCTCGATTCTAATAAGGACAATGCGCGACTGCAATATGATACGGCGTAATTAACCCTCGAACAGTGGACACTGTGATAGTTTTGCACACCGCGAATGCTGGGTCA
This sequence comes from Stelis phaeoptera, assembly GCA_943735885.1. Lineage (NCBI taxonomy): Eukaryota > Metazoa > Arthropoda > Insecta > Hymenoptera > Megachilidae > Stelis > Stelis phaeoptera. The sequence goes on from OX030930.1 coordinate 12,036,734, forward strand.
AACGTGACCCAATAATAAAGCGCTCTGCATAATGTATACTGGTATGCGAATTGTTACATTAAATTCTTCATTTGTTTGAGCTTCATATTAAACTCTTTTAACGTTTTAAATTTTGATGGCTAATAATAGAAATAAAGATCTATAGTCGATTCGAAAATACACATTTATCGAATAATTACATTATAAGACAGAAGAGTTGAGAAAATTGAAAACTCGAGACTGACAGATTCTACAATTTACACAGCTGATCAAAATCTGTTTCGCACTCCACGGATCATTGTATTTTCGTTCAATCGAATCGACGTTGCACTGGAACAATGAACGACTGTGAATATATCACACGGTAAATCGTTTCGAGACTTTGTGAATATTAATTACTTTGTGTTCTGTATAATTCGGAATATTGCGACTGCATTACAGTTAACGCAACAAATATAATTAAACGCAGCTACACAGGAACATTAACGTGTTTAATATTATCGTATAATCGGATGTTGGATAGAATCCAATCCTCTTTTTTAATTGTCACTTACTAACAAATTTTCTAAAACATCGAATATAAATAAAAAGTTTTGACGTGCATTAATTGTCAATCTTGTAAGTAATTCTTTATTGAGTTACTTTGATGAATTACTAAATTAATTTTTGGCGGAGTAAGTCTGTGCATTACTTTAACCCTTTATAACAGCAAGGATGTTCTACCGATCGGAATTATTTTGCATTAAATGCAGCTAACTATAAATATCTAACGAAAGAACTGCATCATAAATAATTCGCTGCACCATCGTGGAATGTCGACTCGGAACAATAAATATTCAGAACGTTGGCTGAGAAGGATTAAATATCGTTCACAAAAATACGAGTAAATAATTTTGAACGCCAGCTTAGCATTCGATCCAAGATAAAACAATAGAATGGCGCAGAATTAATTCCAAATATCATGCATACGAAATAGCCGGTTTTCCACAATAACACACAGCCCGGCAAACACAATCGCAACATTGTTAGCAGATTCTACGTTCCGATTCTCTCGCAGAATCCACAAGCGCTACGAAGACGAAGAATCTCGCAATCTTCCAGAGCGATTATCCTCGTGTACGGTAGCATCCAACCGTCTCGATCTGCTTATCCGTTCGTCTGACCGCGTACGGATTCGTTCCACTTATCTCGAGCCCCCCCCGCTGCTTTTGTTCTCTGGTGGGCGAAAGCGTGCCACGGGGCTGGTGTACGCGTGCACACAGAGTCCATTTCATTATCTATGCTAATTAACGTAACGCCGACCCTCCTGACCCTGCTGCCGAGCGCACCGTGAACGCTTCGCGAAAGGGTTAAAGAGGGTAAACTTGAACGCGGCTATTCGTAGCAGAAAACACGACGAGACGAACGAGAGGACCCACTGACGCGCGCTCGTGCTCGATAAAAGCCAATTACAGGCTTATCTGATTCAGACAAGACAGCTGCTCGTGCACGTATACCGGCCGTGCGGTTTTTCGACGGTGGAAACAGACCCGTGATTTCGATCTGAATTGCCCCCGCGTTGTTTTATCGTTTCCGGGATCTGGTTCTGGTGGATTTTACGGGACCATTAATATTTTCTGGCTTTTTGATCGATTTGATTTGGACGCACGGGCTAGCGATGGGTTCTGACGCTGCTCGAACCATATTGATAATATATCATGGTGTTACAGAAACGTACGAATCCATAGATACTAACCCTTTAATCCCTTTAACCATTCTTCTTGGGGAAAAAGAAGACATTTTGACCCTTTTGGTAGTTCTAGTGTTAAATGCATCTGCATACATATAAAATCGTCAATTAAAATAACTAAAACTTTGGAGTCGTATTATTCCAAAAGTAACGAAGACTTGCTCGTAAATTTAACTTCGTAAGAATCAAAGAACCTTCCTCTTTAAAATCCAGTCGGTTTTATGTCCGTAAGATTTTTAATTGTTGAAATATCGTCGTGTAAAGATGAACGTAATTTTCAACAATCCGCTATGTCTGTCTCGCTCCCACAATCGAACCTCTCTCTCGCACTGACCTATCCCACGTAATCCCCACCATCCACAAGCCAATAACCGACGTTGAGTCGGCAGTTTTTTTTTCTTTTACTATTATTATCGTGCGTACGCGTTTCCCGGAAAATGTGGGTCACGGCGCTTCCGGGTTTTCCCGCCGTTCATTAATAAACTTAACATTCTAAGGCTACACTTTGAATTCGTGTGTCTTGGCAACCAATTACGATATCGAAGTGCAACAAAGTGCATTATAAAGGGCATGCGTTCCTCCATCTCCTGAGCTTATTTAATATTATATGTATATGCAACTTTGTGTTTTTAATAGGGTATACAGTAAGAAGTTAAACTGGAGGAATAACATTATTTTTGCAGAAAATATGATTTTCTATATATGGGCTATATATGATTTTATAACTATTTAAGGTTAAAGAAGAATCAGAAATATTGTAAAAATTTCACGATGAATATGTCATGGGAGCGTACTAACTCGAGAATTTTGATCTACTTTCCTATTTCTAATAACTGTTCCAAAGTAACACGTTGACTGCCACGGGGGTCACCGGTGACCGGAACCCGAAATTTTTTACAATCAAATAATTAATAAAAGAAATGAAACAAACCACGGATAGCGTTATCATCAAGCTAATAATGCTAGCTATCGATTTGAAAGGTTAAATTTGAGAATTAGTTGATTATATTCTTAATAATTAGGATTTCAACGTGTCTCACTACACACGTCCGTTTTCACTGTGGCAGTCAACGTGGTAAATATAGTTTTCCATGTTAGAAATCATGCGTGTAAAATTTCTACCGAGAATATTATATTATTATTGTATTGTAACACTTTCATTTCTCTTCTGACTATCTCTATTCTTTTAATTGCTTTTCACAGTTAAAATAATTTTTTAATTGTTCTTGACTATGAATACGAATGAATCATTCCGCAAACGCAACCGTAAAGCTGACTGTTGAAATATCGTTTCGAAGAAGACAACGATCCGGAGGCTGAAGCTTTAAATGGCACGTAGTGTAACTGTTTGAAAGTTCTAGCTTTCGAGAGATTGGCGGAACTGCGCGCCATTATTGCTGCTATTTTACTTTTCCAATAGAAAGTGTCGATTTCAGCGTAACGTTAAGGTAGGTAGGAAAAGTTTTAATTCGCGACGGTGATTCGAAATTATGGGAGAGTTTCCAACATTCACGACATTCCATGTTATGCACCCTGGTGCCGTTACGTTTTCTAACGCATAGTCCCAATTTCAATGAAACTTTCCCTACGAAAGATAATTCGTGGAATTTCCTGCCACGTAAAATTTGAGGAATTCCTAACATTTGTAAAATTCGACCCCGTCTTTGTCGTTGTCATATCGTTCTAAATGGAACGGTTCAAATTTCACGAAAATTCTATGTTTCAATCGGAAAATTTCTGCTGTGAATTTCCTCGAAAAATTATGCCAAAGTTTCGCAATCTGTTGAACCGGCTAGCACACTTTCAGCCCGTTAATGAAATATTTTGAATTATGAACTTTTTTGCTGTTACCACCTCTGCCATTAAACGTTTCTGTACGCTTTTCTATTAAATTTCACGAATAATTTTCAACGTGTATTTTTATATTTAACACGTTCTCTGCCACGAAAATTTTAATTGGTAGTTTTATTCCGAACAAACCTTATCCATCATTTTTGCAATATTTCGTTATTTCTGCCACTTGTTGAGTTTCGATAGAAATTCACCATCCATGTTATTAGAAATTCTTTGATTTTAAAGATAAAATAGTCAATAGAAGTAGCAGTGGCGAAAACGATAAATCATTCAATAAATTTCAGCTATCTTACGTTCTATAATTTTATAGCTCAAGAACTTCAAGAATTCTCGAACAACATACTGAAGCTCAAGTTTGTATCGTGCGTAGATAGAACGCGATGAAACAGTTTCGCTGATGCGATATAATTAACCGAATTTTTGCCGTAATATACATACAGACCGGGCTCTGTACATTGCTGCTTGCGGTAACAATAGTTTGGAACATCTTGCATTCACTTCCTGCGCCCTGTTCTTCGTTATCCGGTAAAACACGTAACAATGCATTCGTGTGGCGTGCAAATGCACGTAATTGGAAGATAAACATACACACATTAACGAGAGGCCGTCATTGTTGCTCTCATTATGCTCGGGTTTACGTTTCACAGAGCCAACCGAACGAGTTCCAGCGTTTCCGGAAACGTACTTTGTATATATACAGGGTGTCTCTATTTGTTTTCTGCATAACTTCGTCAGCAGATTTTACGAGTAAAAATAAGAAAAAAAAAAGTCATATGAACATAGACTTCAAAATGCTTTGTTAAACAATTATAACAATACGAAATCATATAATGTACTAACCATTGTTGATGATAACGTGAATGGCTTGTATAAACAGATAAGATAAATACTGCCAATTTATTTTTATGTTGCTACAAACGTCAACCAATACGTTGTTATTTCGAATTTTTGTTATAATTGTTTAACGAAGCATTTTGAAGCCGATGTTTATACGACATTTTTTTCTTATTTTTACTCGTAGAATCTGCTGGTCGAAGTTATGCAGAAAAAAATAGGGACACTCTGTATATCAGGGGATCGTGAACTCCGAACGTTCGTCCCGTAGAATTGAGACTGTAACACGAGGACAGGAGGCAAGAAAGAAATCGTTCGTTCCATTACCTCCACGAATTCTTTAAATCCTCTCATTTAAGACGGCTACTTAACTTCTTCCCCTGACTTTTATCACTGTTTCATCGATTTATCGCACCGAACGTTTCCGACGAATGAAAAAAGTAATTGATCGAAGCTCGCGGTTCCTTTTTATTTTGTGAAATAATATTTTCGATACCTGAAAAGCACCGGAGCTCCGGTGAAAATAACATGCCCTATGGGAGATGATAAAAATGCGTTATCATAATTTCAATTTTAAAGTATGACATTTCATTAGATATAAGACGTAAAGGACGAAGGTAATTGGAAGAATATTTAATGCTTCATATTTCTTACAAGTATTTGCATAGGTGGTGACTACGATTTTTAATTGAAAATCACGTTGTTTGTAAAGGGAGACTTATAATTTGTCATCAGTGATAACGTTACAAATTAAGTCAAATAATTGATCTTTTTCTAGGTAGAAGTTTTAAGCATCAAATTGAAAATTATTTTAGTATACTGCAATCTTCTATAAAACAGCAGAAACTTCTAAGGAAACCTCCCACAAAATAAAATAATGTTAAAAACTCGTAAAGCGATTTAAACGAAATTTTCACAGAAAGGTCTGAGCCAACGGTGGAACAGCGCAAAGAATCCAAAGAAACGGTAAAACCAAAGTGATGTCCACCGTGTAAAAGTGTGACACGCGGGCTAACTCGAGGAAAAAATAGAAAACAAGAAGAAAGCCACAAAGATAACGGTCCTCCGACGTCTCGAGGGAAATGCACGGGCCGGGCGTCCTGCAAAAATAATGTGTGGCTCGTTTGTTGTGTCGACCAGTGATTCGTCTGGTTCAGGTCAGAGATGTGAGGAAATGGCGATGGCTAGTGGAAAACGGTGTATTTTTTCATCTGCATAGTTAGCGTCTGTAACCAGCAGCTGTTCGAGAAAGAGGACTTTCCTTTTCTTCTTTTTCCTTTCTCTACGCGAGAATTCATGGGTTGGATGGAAACAAAATAACAGGAGGGGAAAAAGGAGTCGAAGAAGATTCTAAGAGGGATAACTGGAACAGGTTTAACTATGCACGGGGTTTCATTTCAGACGGGGCTGACCAACTTTCTGAGGTAAAGCAAGAACTGCCTTTCCCTTTGCTTTCAGTTATTTACACGGTCACTTCTTTCCGCTTTTAATTCTTCGCTTGTGTTAATTTCGCTTTGGAAAGAATTCAAAAAGGATCCGCGAAGGTCTTTAAATACCCGCTTCGGTCATGATTTTGACCGAACAGATTTATTCGCGTGCGAACACGTTGTAAATACGTTGCGCTTTTGGAAATAATTTGAAACCGAATTCGAGATTCACGATCGGTTTGAAACGAGTATAGTGACGAAAATGTTGTGTTAAAATCTAAGCAAGGGGAAGAAGGATTATTAACTTGCAATACACTATAAATAACTTTGAAACATTACGCAGAAAGGATTATTTTGGGGCAAGAAAATATCTGATATAAATTAGGTAATTTTTAGGAATGAAACTTTTTTTCCGAGTTTAATTTATCGGTCGATTTCTCCAGAGGATCTAAGTATCAGAAATTCAGAAGAGATTGTATCACGATTCAATTATAACTTTTGATATTAATTTGTATATGTATCCACTATGTTTTATAAGCAAATAAATATAAAAATATTAAGAATTATTAGCTTAACATTGCGTAGAATCGCAACGATACCAATAGATCGCTTCAAAGTTAAAAGGTCGGAATTTCTACCAATAAAAATATCTTTTGATCCATCTTAACCAATCATTTTAACTCGAAATAAGATAATAATATCTGATCGAAGAAGAAGAAACAATTTCCTGAAGTAAACGTTCGACAAACGTCGTGAATAGAAAAGTGTAGCTTCAAGTGGTACTAGGATACTGTGCAAAAGTTTCAACGATACAGAAAGAAAGAGAAGTTCTTTCGAGGATAAAGAATAAGGTCTAACTACGTACGATGAACGACGACTTCCTTTTAATTTCGTACAACTTTTCTAGCAAGAGGGTCCAAAGATGGCTATGAAACGTGAATACAAAGCTTCAAAAGCGAAACGAAGAATCTACTACGTGCTCTGCCCGTTTTCTGTCCACGATCACTTTTATCGAGAAATGGATAAAACAATGAAACGGATCGAAAAAGACCCGTCTGCCCGAGGAATGCTTGATAGAAAATCTTAAAAGCTTCTTTGCGACGGAGAATTCAATCGGATTACAATATCAATGCAGTGTGTAATTAAGACCGGTTCCATCACAATTTCGTAATAATTTCGATCCTCGCCGCTTAACTGTTTTGATCCTTTGTACGCCTTAATTTTGTTAAAAATATTTTTAAGGTGCTTATTATTTCGAAATTTCGATCAATTTTTCAGACATGTAATTTACTTAACACGTTGGTTGCCGCGGTGGTCACCGGTGACCGGCACCCGACCAAAAGAAGCAATGAAATAACCGGCGGTTAGCGTTAATATTAAGCTGATAATGCTAGCTATCGAACTGAACGGTTAAATTTAAAAATTAATTGATTGTATTCTTAATAATTAGAGTTTCAGCGTGTCTGACTACATACGTCCATTTTCACTGGGGCAGTCAACGTGTTAAAATATGGTAAGAAATAAAACTTTTCATTTATAATAGACACGAATGCACAGAGTGTAAATAGAGTGGAATTACAAATTTGAAATTGAGAGTTGCAGAGTTTGTATGCAATCGTGTTATTCGTAATTTTATACAAACAGGAGTGACGCATATCTTGCATAGAATTTATACGAACGAGCATTTGTCGATGGAAGATTACACGTGGCTGCAAAGTACATCGAATGTATAATTCATGGAGACGTGCTGTTGCTCGATGTATTGTTAAAAAATGCTCAATCTATATAAAAAGATGTGGAGCAAAGAAAACGCGAGTCGCACGATGGTGCTTTTAAAAATAACACACACAGGTACACGGTAGTGAAAATTCAAAGGGAAACACCACCATTTTTTCATCCCCGTTGCCGCTTCTGAAAACATTTATCGAGCGAAGTAATTACAATGTAGGAATGGGGTAAGAACAGAACTTGCATTTTAAAACTCCATTGTTCCGATCGATTCGACTGGAACGACAAAAGAATCGCTCGGTAGCTGATAATAGATGGAATCCAACGAATGGCGGACGAGTAATTATCTCGTTACTTTTGATGGAACATTTTTGATGATCCGTAAATCTGTTCTATCTAACGTTTTACGTAGATGTTCTGAACGTGATTGTAATGATTTCTTATTTTAAAGTCCCTCTACTAAAAACGGAATGGTGTCATGAAAACAATCAAAAATAGTTTGACAAGAAAGCTATTTAAAATTTAAAATTATTACCATTCAGAAAGAACAACTATTCTTTAGACACTTACACGTTGATTTACGAATTCTGTATAAAAATTTTTATAAGAAGTATTAAATATTAACCCTGCCTTGGATTAAGGGGGTCGTTTCTATATTTATTTGAAAATTTATTATAGTTCTCTATCACATCCATATATTTTTGAACATTCTAAAGGACATTTATCTGTGATTATCCATTATAGAATCAGTGACTCCTAATATCGATGTAAATGTAAAAATCCAAAGAAGGGAATAAAATTGCAACAGAAATCTCTACGCATGGTTAGACAATCGTAAGACACGCAATGGTAAAACACGCAATGGTAAAATAAAAAGTTAAACTGAATTTCTGACAAATCACACTTTTTCAAACGTCAACGAAAGTGTTAAAGACGATCCACGAAATTCCTTATGCCGATTGGCGGCTCAGGTAGCAATTGTATTTCAATCGCATCGTTAACGCACCACGTGACCACCGATGGGGATCGATCATTTGCATCGGGTATGCAAATCGTGGATCGTTAACTTTGGCCTGGCACAGCGTAACGCCGATGTTTATTTAATACGATCGAACCGCCGATAGCCGACGGGCCAGACTTTTCATTCATCACGGTCGTTTCTTTCGCTGTTATTAAGAACAAAGATACGAAAGGGGGATAAGGAGAAATGGTACTCGAAAGTGCAGACCGGTTATTACATCATTACGAGTGATGTATAGCGGCCGAACGGAGGGGGTGGTTGGTTCTGTGCTCGATGAGGGGGGCCACAGGTATTAATCACATCCGCCAGAGATAAATTTCGATGCAATCGGGACCCCGTGCACTCGTACGTGTATACACACGACCGCACCGTGACGATAACGGCTGAAAATACGTGGCTGTGTTTCGTTAATTTATTTCCATCGTGGACTGGTGCATTAAGGACACCACCAGGCCGTCAGGCGTACACGCTTTCGAGCGTACCCGCGACACGCTTCAACGACGACAAAGTAATTGTAATGTTTCTTCCCGTTGCTTCCGGAGTACTGCAAATTCGCGCTTTTCTTAAGTTGGTTACATTTCTTTGTACACCTTCCTCTGCTCTAATTGTACAAAGTACTGTGAGACGATAGATATAGTTTTGTGTCAAATTCTTTAAGAATTTCCTTTCTTTGATTTGGATTTAAAATTGCATCCAATTTTTGGTTACTAGCGGCCGTAATAATAAAAACATATATTTACGTGAATATTGGCGATATAATCGTTATTATTAATTAAGTATTCTTTATTGTTAATATGTCCAATTTATAAGTTTGTAAAAATTTAGGAATCTTAGGGAAATTAATAATTCTTTGTAAATTTTATAACGCGTTTTGCACGACGTATTATATTATCATTTATTTCGAAGGAACCTACTGCTTGCATTATTTGCGATTTTCTCTGAATCAGAATAATTAAACGTGTTCGATATTGCAGTGACCGTGTCAGCATAAACTGTTTCCTGTTCATTGTTCCGATGCTCGTTTCATCGCTCCATCCGCGACGTGTCAGTTCGTCTGCCAATTAACTTCGAACAACGACAAAGTAATTGAGTTCTTTCTACACGAAACAACCGCGATTGTATCCGGCTATTGTATTCAATATCCCGCTCGGTGAACAACATTCATGTTGCGCAATTTCCTTGTTATTTTTATTTTCATCGTTTCACGCCGAATTTCGCTTTCTATTAATTAACGATACCATATTCATAATTCAGTAATTACTTGTACGATTAATTCCCCTGGTAAGTAACAATGTCGTTCTTTCCTATTATCAAGCAATCAATCGAAACAATTGGTTTGTACGATAACGATGATGATGATAATGATGGATAACGAAGGTACAGAAATGTTTCTTTTAAAATAATCTGTCGTTGATGCAGTAGTCGCAAATGATTGAATAGACTCGATGTTGCATTTACTTCGAGCAAACATATGTAGTTTCTTACACTCGACAAATTTTTCGTACTCCTTTCCTTTCATATTTTCCCTTTCTTGCAACAAGTAAACTCTCAGCGAAAAGTTTACAATCTCTTGCGGATTTTTATTAAAATTTTGCACGTTTACTTTGGCACGCTGAGAGCTATGACGGGTTGATTAATGAACGATGTCATAAATTTAATATGATCGAATAATTCAAAGAAAAACAATGTCACGAAAACGATGAATAATATTAATATTAATTTCGTCAGGTAGCAAAAGGAAAATTTATATTGGAAACTGGAATTAATTACATTCTAACCTGGATATTTCCATTTTCACTGGGTTATTAACTGTATAAAAAATATCTCTAAGAAAATTTTATTTCTGACACTTGAGTGATATCAAACTTTCGGTGCGTAGTGTACCTGTCATTCGTTTCAGTTGTTTTGGTATTTCTGAAAACACACGAAACAAAAGATCCGTGCAAATGTCAGCCAACCGACCAAATACCATTCTTTCGCATCAATTTGTCAAAGAAAACGTAACGAACAAGTCGTGAATCACAAGGATCGCGTTCACGGTAGCAATTTTCTCCAGAAACAGAGACGAATCGTCGTTTCTACGTCGTAACTTCCGACCAGACCAACGGTTTCGTTAATCTGTTCGTCGATATTGTATCGCGCACAAGGACAGACACTAACTAGTCGATAATGACTGTTGAATTTCTTACACGCTTCGGCGACGATCAATACGGAAGCGGGCCGGTTCGTTGGAACGAGTCACGTAACATCGGATTAATATCACATTAATCGTTCGCCATTATGCCGGCTCTGTTCGACGAACACGATACAACGTTGCACCCCCTTACGTGATTTCGACCGGTCGATCCCCCGATCGGGACCGTGATTTGTCCGTCGATTTCTCACGCTTACACGCGATACCGACCCGCCGAGGAACTAGTCACCGTTGGAGCTTTAATTCAATAATACGTCCCCACGGTGTCGACCTGGATGAACGAGCTTGATGCTCGTGCTCGATGGTCGCGTGTGTCCTTTTCGCTTTTGCACTTAGTACGATTGCTCGTGGATGACCGTTGATCGATCACGTTTTTCTTGGACGGACAGTGGAGATAAGTGTACTTCGCACCGGTGATAACGGATCTACGAATCACACGGTAACGAACGTTTCCTAAAATAATTAAAGGACATTATAATTCAATCTCGTAATATTCTGTTGATTAATGGTCGCAGGTTTTGTAACTTCAGTTTAATCCATTGACCGACGGAGTGAGAATAGCATACTTTGATTAAAGTATAATACGATTAAAGTCAGTTAATTCGTTTTCCTTGACGTTTAATCGATTGCTCCTTTAGATTTAATAATAACTTTAGAATGTAATAGAATCTTACTCGTCTTCGTTGGAATTCGTATGTTATAGGGGTGTGTTTTTCTACGGATCGTTGAATTGAATTCAAGAATCATAACAAATTATCGAAGACTGGAAGAGCGATGGATTCGAAGCGCGAGTCGGATTACAATTAGCACCCCTTCTCATTCTAAGCACACGATTTCCCGTAATTTCTTCTTGTCGTACGACGTGGGGTTCCGGGCACGGTTCCCGCTTTAATTCGATAATACGGGCCTGAAGGCGCGTACTATCGCGGCGTAAAGCAAGAGTCGCGTGAGTCTCCTTAATTTGAAGCCGACCGTGTGCCACGAGACCGGGCTCGATCGTGCCTCGAACAAAGAGACCAGGGTGATGATTATTTTTGCATTTCTCCTTAATCACCGACATGCTTGTTCGCCATTCTTTTCTTTTTTATCGTCGATGGTCTTTCGACGGATCGATAGAATCGTGCCACGAACAGAAATGTTCGCTGACTATTTGATAATCCGTCAGTCTCGTGTAGTTTTTACAACAGGCCAGAGAAGAAAATTATACTTCTGCCGGTCGTATTTCTCGGGAGTAATTAAAATCATGATCTTGCGATTAATTTTTATTTTTACTCCGTGTATCGCTGACTAATTATATTATCAAATCGGTCGAAAACTACGATTACTAAAAATTCGATTGGTTTAGTTTCAAATTTAAGCTTTCAGTTCGATACCTAGCATTATTAACTTAACATTTACGTTATTTATGGTTTGCCTTCCTTTTTTTGTTTTATTAATTAATCGGTTAAAATATTAAATTTTTATTAATTAAAATTTGCGGAACACCAAAATTAATGATACAAAAAACAAACAAAAACATCCCATATATGTTACATATATTAAATATATGTAACATAAAATATATAGTTTATATATTTGATGAAATAGAAAAATGCTATATTATATAAATAGAAAAAAAAAATACAAACATGACTTGTATTAAAAATTAACAGAAAAAATAAAATTAATTACAAATATATACATATATATTCTTGAATGAAATTTATTTGAGACTGCAATCATTTATCCACGAATTTCTCATCCACGTTTTATTAATTATAACATTATATCATTTAAAAAAAAGATTCGACTTTCATAATTTCGCGTAATCCGGTAGTTAACGTGTAAATATTTATTGTTGCAATGTCACGACGAATAAAGAATATTGAAATATTATACTTTGTCTTCTGAGGCAAAGGTTTAACCAAGATGAGCTTACGTTTCATGCGACTGTACGCTTCCGCAAGAATCATCAATTCTTGGTCCAAACTGAAAGAATTCTTTTTCTCCGTGTAAAGATATTCTCCAATTGGTTCATCAATTAAGAAACTATATGGAAATATCTTTCTTCGTGTTTCCTGTTTGCCGCCACTTTCCTGCCATTTTCTCGCGCAAAAAACATGAAGGGCCGCGAGCGGTATTTTCAAGCGTTTCGCGGGTTTTTCTCGACCGGAGAAAGCTTCCAACTTCCTCTTCTTTCTCCACTTTATTTCATCGTTCTCGACGCAGGTAACAAGAGAAAGAAACGAGGCACCATTGTTCTTTCGAGACGCGAAACAGGCGAAGGAGAAAGTTTCATCGAGGTGTACGATTACGAGAAATTATACGACGACTTTTATGCTGCACGCGACACGGACCGTGCACCCTCTCTTCCGGCTACGAGTTAAAAAGGTGAGCCAAAGAGGTGTGCATGTATCTGTGAACGAGAGGGAGGCTGGAAAGGGGGACACTGAAATCGTATAAATGGAGTGAAAATTCATAAAGGCTTTCGCGTAGCGTGTCGACGGATATCCGCGGATTTCCGCGATAAAAGTCGCGAGCGAATGTAAACGCACGAAAGTTTTCATTTCGTTTCGTATTCGGACGCATTCAAACGACTCGTTTGGAATTATTTTCCCGGGCTGACCCTCCTTTCTTCCGGCTCCGCGATCGGATAAAACGAACGTTACCATGATAGCTGTTCAACGGTGTAATAATGGTAACGATAAAAATGATAGAAGGGATAAAGAAAAAAATGAAGGGGACAGAACCGTGTTACGGACACAAACGTAACCGACGAGGAGTTCGAAATGAAAGGACCGCGAGGCGTGTTTGAAAAATTCAATTACAGTCACGCGGTAAGAAATTGTTATTATCGAATATGAATGGAAACGGCACAGGGACGGGATGAAAGCGGGAATTCCGCGGGAATTTCGTTCCACCTTTATCCCTTGTCCAACGTGTTCGATAATTAAAGAGACGATATTGTTTTCAGTGAACCGCTAAATAGAAAACGCTGACGATTAATACCGTTGCTCGGGAAATTAGTTATTTCTGTTGCGTTGAAACGAATGGAAGGAAAATGGATATTGGATAGGATACAATATTAAAGTATAGGATCGTGCATATAGGATGTACACATTAAGTCCAGATAACTCTTTATTCGAAGGCTTAAAATCGAAAGTAAGAAAAATTGCTTGTATGCAAATTTTTTAGGAACAGAAGAATGAATAGTTTTCGAATTATGTATTTAATAGTGTGCCTCTCAAAACGAATTCATCGACTTTTAAATCTCGAATGACGGAACTTAGGGAAAATCACGATACAGTTCCAATTAGATACTACAACATTTTTAAATAAAAGGTTTCGGAAATTTAGGAAAATAGTATTTAACGTAGCAATAAAAATTAGAGTAAATTAGAGCCTCAAGAATCTCGTACTAATCTTGTTATTTATCCAGAATTATCGTTCTGTTAATTGTCCTTAAATTATTATTAATTAATTATTTAACATAATACAGTAGCGCCTCCACCGTTTTACATTTTATTTCATGAGAAAGATACGGTTCAACTTTCGTAGTTGAAGTATTCCGAGCAATTTACATGCGGAAACAGCTTTTTGACGAGGCCTCGGTTTCACGATGTTCTTACAGAAAGTTTCTGAAACGGTATTCGGTTTACGCAAGAAAACGTCTGAATTATTTCCAGCTGGCACGAGGAGAAAAAAAAAATCGCCCTACGGGCAAACGTTGAAATCTCACGTTCGTCGGACTCATTAGAAATCTCTCACGTATTTGGGTAAGAGCTACTTCCGTCTCTAAGCTCGCGGACGGAGTCTCAAAGCTTTGACCATTCGCACGTGGATTCGCGAGCGACGACAGTCTGCTTCGGCACGAGTGGCTGGAAATTGTTTCGAAAACACGCTTTAGCGGATTAAGCTTTCTTTGCCTCGTTTCTTTCTGTCTGTTCCGGTCTTTCATTCACTTCGGTGACTCGCGACAGTGATCGACCGAGCTTGAACCGACTAACTCTATACTTCTGATGAGAATTTATCCCTTTTGAAATTGAAGGTTTGTGGACAGTGCAACAAAGTTCCTTTTTATCGGTTATTAAACCGTTGGACGACGGATCTCTGAGAAAGTAACAACTTAAATTGAATTTTTATAATATTTCATCTCTATTTTTCAATTTTTTGCTGCTGGTTTTAATGTTACTTGGTAACATATGAATCTCCTTTTTTAATGATTTGTGTACCTTTTCACTGCGACAGTCAATGTGTTAACTGTATAAGATTTTATACACCAATGAAAATTTGTCAATTTTTAATGAAATAAAAAATAATGTTGGTCCTGAAAGAATAATTAATATGCGTATAGAAACCCTATTAGAATACACCGTGCTGTTTTCAAATAATCAATTTTAAGTTTAATTATAGAAGTCTAATTTGAAGTTTAAAAGCGTAGTACATCTGTCAATATTATTTAAACATTTCAAACACATATTCGGAAATTTTCTAGAAGGAACAACGTTCGCGGATCCAATTTGCGTCTACAATGAAAATCAAGCGTACGATCAACAAGCCAACTGCACGAAACGAAACATTTCGATGTTGAATGATTACCATTCGTACTGAGTATCTGAACGTTTGCTCTTCGTTTCAGCTCATCTCATTTATAATTCTCGCTCATTTCAAGCTCATTTATTCGCTCCGTGACCGCATGCGTCCCCGAATTTCCCAGTGGCTCCCTAATTGGATTTCGCCGACGCCGCTGGAAAACGACAATACCGTCGTCATAAAATAATGTCGAATGATTTCCATCGAGGATCCATTAATAAGATTTACACGCGTTCTCTTATTTGTATAAATCGTGTCTCCTCGAAGGGGAAATATTTTAGCGTGTTTCGTGTAACGAATACCGGAGGGTGACTCGACCGTTGATTTGGATAAAAATGGTCCCATCGAAAAATCCACCCTTCTGCAAAGCTATCGAATTCACGAACTTGTGAGCTCGAACCGATCTCTACGGACCGCCATAAAACTGATTAATAAAGTAATAAATTAGAGGTATCGGGTTTCGAATTAAAATCCCACCGTGTACGTCCGATTGAACTTGCTAGCGATCCAATTAACTCGTGGCGCGGGATAAAATTAGCTCTGGTTTTCTATCTGTCTTTCAAAATGATAAAATACCTTTGGAAACTCTTGATTTTCGAAATCATGGCGAACGGGAAACCATGAGAAATCGTGGAGCTTGAGCCAATAGAGACCCAGATCTACGAAGTACATAGAATCTTATTTCGACTAAAATTGAGTGTACAAATATTGAATTGGAGATGTTTGATATATCGGGAAAATAGTATTTCGGGAAGTGCTGTAAAATTGAAAAACTGAAAGCAATGCAGGATATAGATAATTAAATTCACCTTTCTAATTAAAATTCTCAGAGAATTCAATTTAATTAATCGAATTAGGTGAACTTTCGGTCGAATCCATAGAACTTTGAGAAGGATTAAATTTTAATTTCAACGTACTCTCGACGATCAAAAAATATCAAAGTTGTCCGAAAAAGGAGTCGACCAGCCGAGGTTGCTTTTACCCGAGAAGCACGAGCAAAGGTAAAGAGGAGGCCGACGGAGGTTTCGTTGCGTGGCCTGCTCGTATCCCGTGATCTAAATACAAGATACAAAGAAGGGGTTGCTGAAAGAAGACAGAAAAGACTTGGCAACTTCAAAGGGACAGAGAGGGTCGCGGTTACATCAGAGGGAAAAAGGAGGGAACCCAAGACCAGCTACCGGTTGGAACGCGATTTGTAGTCAATATTTTATTACTCGCGATCCACGGGCCAATTAACGAAGTCAACACCGGGCTGGTTGCTTTATAGCGTAATTAAAGGTGGAATCATCGATTAATTAAACACGCCGCGTGCACAAAGGAGAAAATTAGAGAGGGACCTCTAATTTTAACCGAGCTTGGTTATCCTCGAACGAATGTAAATACGTGGGTCGATTAAATATAAACGAGACTTTTCGTATGGCGACAGAATTTACATATTGACGCAGATTTGTCCAGACTAGCTGGACGTCCATGCTCTTTTGCAATTACTTATACCGTATGAAATAAACTCGTGTCGCTGACACGATTACAATAAACGTTAGAAAAGTTTCACTGAATCGTTGTTCAAGTTTTATTCTACGCATAATTATTTTAAACGTGAAATTAAAATATTCGTAGATCCTATAGAAGGCGAGGGCATCAGAGTGTTAAGATTCCAATGGTATCCGAGTCAAGAATTTTGCAAAGACCCTTCTGTATACGTAATCGAACCTCTATACTCTATATCATTCGTGCAAATTTTCTACGCAACTTTTAAAGCTGTCGATGACACGGGATTCTATTGTCGCGTTCATGTTGCGGTTCGGTTTCACGGATTAGAGAAAACGGACACGTGTCCCGTGCACTGGATACTCCATCATATACCGTTGATATTCATAACCGCAATTTCCAACCGAAACAATGGGGAAACAAGCGTGTAATCCGCGAATGGCAAACGGTCCGCGATGAAAAACCGAAGAGAAACGCGGAGTCGGATGTGATCCTGCATCGCGAACAGTTAAGCTACGAAATACGGGGCTAACGAGATTAGCCGTGTTTCCCTCGCATAAATTCTGTCGGAACTTTCATATTCCATCCGCTCCTAACCGCTCCTCAACGCCCACCCTTTTCTCTCCACTTTATCAACCGTAATTTCTTTTTCTTTTATCATCAATTACCGTGCACCTGGACCGATGTGCGACTTTAACTTCGAGAACTTGGACAAAAATGTTTATCCCCGACTGAAAAATGGCGCGACGACGAGCGTGGCGGTGCTGGTGTCGTTCAATATGGCGACCAAACAACCCCCCTCTCTCTTTCTCTCTCTCTCACTCGTACAACAGGCACACTTTGAACACGCTCAGCACGAGGTTACCACGAGAAGGTTAGGTCGTTCCTTTTTTTTTTTTTGTAGACGAAACGACGTCGAACGGTGTCCTGATGAGACGCAGATCTTGGTTGTCTCAACTAACGTGGCGTTCTTTCACCGACGAAGATCACGAGACACGAACGAACCCACGGGAACGACACTAGGGCGTTCAGCTGACGGGATTCCCTGGATTCCAGGGTGTATCGCGTGTCTCCACTTATCGACGGAATTTCGCGGCAGTCCGGTTGGCGCCAGCCACGGATTTTCCGGACACTGAGATTTGTCTCCGGCGAGAACCACCCCCGAGAGGCGCTGCCAACCTCCGATATTGATTTTCCGGGGGAAAACAGAATAGAGGTGTGTGCCTATGATATGCTACCGACCGGGTGACTCCGCAATCGGAGATGCAGCGATGAGAAACGGTTAGAAGAAAGGTTGTTCGTTGACAATTTATGAAAAAGTATTCTAATCGTACAGAATAGAAGGGAAATTGTGCGAAGGCACCCTTTGTGAAAAATAATCGCGCGCGAGTGGATTAAAAACATATTTTTACGTTTCTATGTTTCTAAGAATATATAATATGTAGTATTTCTTCGTTTACTATCTATCGCAAGATTTATAATATTTCTAGCTGGAGGAGAAGGGTTAACTATGGTGGTTTAGAATTACAAGTATACAGAATTCATAGTGAAATAATTTTGTGTAGTAAATACAAAAGATTCATAAATATTCTGCGTGCAAGTTTATGACAAAAGATCATTTATTAAAGATACTAATTACTAATTAAGTTTTCAGTTTGGTACTTTATTATCGATATTTTATTATAATACCAATATTATCCAAAATTTGCGTTTTCTGTTCCATTGCTAATTATTCGGTGATAACAAATGCCAATTAACATATTAAATATCGTAAATCGAAAATCTTATAATATCTGAATTCAATTAATTCTATAGAATTTAAAAATCATTATTGTACCAGTCACTACCGATTTAAAGCGATTAATATAATAACGGATTCGAATTTCTATACAATCAATTTAATTAAACCAAT
This sequence comes from Stelis phaeoptera, assembly GCA_943735885.1. Lineage (NCBI taxonomy): Eukaryota > Metazoa > Arthropoda > Insecta > Hymenoptera > Megachilidae > Stelis > Stelis phaeoptera. The sequence continues at coordinate 12,055,472 of OX030930.1, forward strand.
CAAGATCAAGTGTTCACTTTGATAATTATGGCTGAAATTTAATCATCACAAATGTGTAGACATCTGGATTCAATCTTTTCTTTCTCGCGTGATTTACATTGTCATTGTTGCAAGTCGACGCTGTAACGATGCTCGGAGAAAATTCTAAAAAATAACACGTGAAATACGACGAAACCGCGGAAAGCTCGGCGTACGTCTTTTTTTCTCTTTTCATTCGCTTCTGTTTTCTTTTCGTCTTGTTCCCTCTGTGTTCCTTTTGCTCGTCCTCTCGAGCAGCACAAGAGCCAACTTCTTTCTCGATGGAAGACGTTCGCACGGCGTGATCTGATTCTTTTCATTCAAATGAAGATCAGATTCTGTCCGTGCACGTTCGCGAACATAATGGGGTCATTCCACGCCAAATCGATCACTTTTTGCAGTCACCATCGGGGATTTAAGTAATTATTTTGCCAGTTTGGAATTTGTTTAGAAATTACAGGCCTTCGAAGTTTGTAATTTTTGCCCATTTTGGGGAAAACGCTAAAAAGGTTTCGTTGGCCAAAAGTGGTTAAAAATATAGTTCTATAGGTATAAATAGGGTTATTTAGTCGTATATGAGGTTTGCTGGTATTGCTTTAAGATCAGCGGTAGGTATAGAGAATCGACCATAATAGCGGAGCGCACGACTCGCCTACCTGAAACTGGGGTACACCGCGACATTTTCCGCGAAAAGAATAATTTATTAAATTAAATAGGCAAAATCGTAATCTTAACATTATAAGTAAAAATAATTCTATACTAAACAATTGAATTTCTGAAAGCTGTCACATCCTGAGTGACACGATGTTCCTAGCTTTCACAATAATTTAAACGATATTATCTATTGAATACACAGAGACATCTTTCTATTCACTTTCACGAGGGATTCCTTCAATAACCAATCGACTAATCCATCACAGTACGATTGATTTGATTTATTTATTCAACTTGTCAATTCAAATTGATCAATGTCAAGCAAACCGAATGTGCCTCACCCAGGATATTACAGTTGCATTCATCCAATCATTGACAAACGTTCGATGTTTGTTATCGAACATCGGATAAATATGTAAAACGTTTCCGACTTCGTTAGTACGAAAATACATCTCGTAAAAAGACACGACCTATTGACCTTTCGTTCCTTCCAGCAAAAAATAATTTTACCCGTCCTTCAGTTAACGAGCCGTATACATTTCTTTCTTTCATTCGAAAATATCCTGAATCTGGGCCTTTGTTCGTGGTTCTACATAAGGATTGACCTTCGATCTGGCGAAACTAGCTCTCGAAGCTTCGAATGACCGATTGCCTCGTTTGTTTATAGGCAATTGATGCCGAACCAGTTCGTTGGATGTTAATAATAAAAGTGAGAAGAGAGCTTTCAATAGATAAGTGGTTAAGATCGAAGGCTGCACAGCGGAGCAGAATTCTGCCTCTTTGTCAGCTTTTTTACCATTGCATTTTTCCTTAATCGTAATATTACTTTAAAAATGTAAATGCAACGTGTTTATCTTCATTCTTCAATTTACCTGTATATAAAAAGAAATTCATATTATTTCGTTAGTAATTTGTAAAACTTATTCCTCAGTTTAAACGGTACGCACACGACTGAATCTCGATTTATAGGGTTCCTTCGCGGAACCAAGCTACCGTGCAAATAGAAGGTAATGTGTATATCATTTTCTGGGGAATCATAAATATGAAGATCAAAAGAATGGAGAATTCAGATCAAACAAAAATGTACGTTTCACTTGGAATATTATATTCTTCCCAGTACACAGTCACTAAAAGTTAAAATGGATATTTGTAGTAAAACATGAATTTTTGCAAATAAATGTTAGAATTATTTATTCCCCTCTATATTTTCAAGAATATTATCGCAGGATAATCATCATAGAAACCGCTTATAAAAAATAGTACTTATTACTACATATATTGATGAACATAATCTTTAATAATACGCGGGATATGACATTTTCACCTGGTTCACAAGGTCAGCGATAATTTCAAAACGAACCTTACTTAAAAATAAAACTGTTTCGTTTGAAAGTTTAAATGGCTGGTATTTTCACGACCGATCCGGCAACGTCAGTTCGAGGATTAATAATCTATTGGGGTGTTATTTTTCATTCCGTTTGTCGGATCGATGGGAAACATCGCATCACCGTCGTGAAAGTACAAGCCTTCTGCCATCGTTCCCAAGGTCGACGATATTCCGGCTTAAGTCGACCGAAGATGAAAACCTTTCCGTATTCCCCTGCGGTATACACTCGTCGCGGAATCAGTTTCTACTCTTTGATTCCATTTCAGCGTTTCGCGAGCCTCCTGCGTCTCTCTGCCACCGTCGTCATCCCGATCCCCTTTTGCCCGTTATTCCAGTTACGGAGTTCCGAAAGGAATCGCCGATAGATACAGGTGGGATTTGGTTAAATATTCAGGGTGCAGTCGAAGTCGTGAGCACGACACCGAGACTCGCTTCGGTCGAGAAGGAACACGCTCCGCTCGGACATGGAAGATTGATGCAGTCGGATATACGTATACGGAAAAGTTTATACCGGTAGAAAGTCTCTTTCTGATGACATTGAAACGCTTTTATTTTTCACACCGGTGAATCAGGTTGGCGAAAGGGGGGGGACAGGGAATGTCCTACGAATCCTGGGGATCCGAACGAATCCCGGATATAAAGAGCACCAACGAACGATCGCTGGAATTTTCGATTCTCGAAGCTTCCGTGGCGATTTCTTACTGTGATTTTTCAACATGCTCGCTGGATAACTTGGCAAATATTATATTGAAAGTATACGAACCGAGGGAACGTGACTTGATACCGAACGAAAGGAATTTATTTTCTAGTTATCTTTTGATGCTTCAATGCGTTCGTATGAAAAAACGCGACTTAACCCTTGACTGTCATGGTTTAGAATTAGAAATATAATATACAGAATATAGTTGGACCAACATTGATCTTTATTACTTTTTAATGTGTAATCAATACTGATTTATAATTTTTATTCTTATTTTTTACATGAAAAAGTAGTGAATACTGGATCACATATATTTAATTTTTATTTAAAAAATGATAAATTGAAATTTGACATAATCATATCTCACTTTATTCTGGGTCTCAAGGATTAATTCTTTTGGTACTCATCAATGTAACAGGGTGTTACAATTTTCTTGTGATTTATATTATTAGTATTTATTATTTAGTAGTGCTTTTATTATTTATTGAACATCAAACGGGTTAAAATTTTGCAGAATGTCGAAATTAATTATTTATTTATCATGTAAAATGTTTCACCATGTTACTTTGTTAACATAATTACACAGTTTAAAAAGATAAAGTAGCTATTATAACAGGAACAGCAGTGTACTAACGAAGTCATTTGATCATTTAATTAAAGAGCATCGGCATGAAACCTCGGCATCTTTTGAAAAACACACGAAACATAAATTAAATAAATAATTCGAAACTCCGGAGCTCGTAACACGAACCTAGCCTGATTGGTTGTAATTTGAAGCTGTTTTCAATTACGCCCCTGGTGCATGTGACTAGTTTTTAATCAAGAAAACAACGTTGATCCGAAATAATTTTTCACGATTCTCACATTTCGAATAATTAATGAACATATGATTCCATTCGAAACATACATACACGACATCGGGGATTACAGCATTTTTCACGATTCTTAAATTTCATGTAATTATTGGAACTGTGATCTCTTTCAAAAATGTTCGCAATTAAAAGTACCAAAACATTTTTCAAAATTCTCCTAATTAACGAAACCGTGATTTTATTCAAAATATTTGCCTTTTTCCGGTTTCCAAATTTTCCAGTAATTAACGTGCCATAATTCTTTAATTTTTTCAATACTTAAATTTCAAACCATCCGAGGAATCGTGATTTTGTATAAAATTACATTTAAAATTAATATTTGTTAATCATTCTTTCCAATTTCTAATTTCGATTCTGATCAATTGTCGTACGTATTCGATCGAATCTGATCGGTAACATCAGATAGGAAATTAGTCGAAGAAATCACAGGAGTCTGCAACGAACGCCGAGAAACTAATTACCCGCGTCAATATACCGGCCATTATTGTTAATTACATTTCGCGTTCGGCGGTTGGCCGATGAATTAAGAGCGGTGGCAGGACCGTGATCGGTATTAACGACGGATTTAACCGGTAATGTCGATGTAGCGTGTTAATCTGCATTAGACTAACCGCGTGTCTCGCATCGCATGCTCGTCGAAGAAGTTAATATCGTTGCCCAGCTCGATTTTTAATTACTCCACACCGTCTGGAATTCGATCTGTGCCCGCTCCGGGATTTACCGATACCCCGAGCTTTCCTCGCCAAACTGGTTCGATAATTTCTTCATCGTCCCACAGCGACGACCACGTTCGCTCCAACGTTTCAATTAACGATATTTGCGATATTGATCGACGATTCGTGTTTAGAATTTGCTAAGTTGTTTAGTATTTTCTTCTTAACCTTGCACCACCAATCCCAAAATTATATGAATTTCAAAGTAACGTGATAGAAAAGTTAAACTCGTGCGATTTTTGCTCTCAACTGGACAAGTTTCCTTAGAAATAATAAACTAAAATTTTTGAATTTATGAAAAGTTTTACTCTCTCTCTGGAAAAATATAGTATCGCGATTAGAAAAATTATAGAAATTTAATTTTTTAATATAGTATTCTCCATTTACAACGAGGCTATATAATGTCGCTGGGAAATAAGTTCCGCTTCGTCAGGCGGAAGAGAGTTAAAAACATTTCACGTTAATCTTTTTACTTAATTATGACGGGGCGTGTGCATCTAACGTTCCAATCTTAATTACGTTGGAAATACCACTTTAATTATGTACAGCTTTGATGCGACAAACAGAATGGCCTGGGTGGATGGAGGGAGGGTTGGATTTCATTGCGCGTTCGAGTTGCAACGCGATGGTTTAACAGGGTGAAAAATAAATTGCGGAAATGTATAAACGGGGCGAACGGATGAAATGCAAATTCAAATTAATACTCTGGCAAATGCATTGAGAATATAACTGGACAAGAAAAATCGAACGAACGCGTTTCCGTTTTTTCGATTGAATAGAAATGGTGACTTCGTATATTTCGATATGATAACCATAAACGATAATGGTCTTAATCGTGCAATAATTATAATGCATATTTATAGTGAATTAATAAAGAATTAACGGTGTTAACATTTGTTTTTGTTAATTGTGATCATGGATTGAAATATTATTACATTTTCGATTTGCTGGAAGAGTAACGCGTGAGGTTTATCGAACATGTCAACAATGATTTCGAGACGGAGCACAATAACATTGCCCCGTTAGTTGTTTGGTAACCATCCATGCGACCGAACGTATCACCTTTATCGTGTATATTTAGGTGAGTGGGGGATATATTTTCTTACTCAATTATTTCTTTATCGTAATTTTATACTGACCTCTTTTCGAATTATCGGGCCCGCTGTTGGCCACTCCTAAAATCTTGAAATCAAGAATAATTCAATCCTTGTGTCGACAAATGAAATGTTCGCGAATTTTTTTTTTTTACAGCCAGTAGTAATTTTCAAATGTTGCAATAGAAACAAAATGAATCTTCGAACGGTTATTAATATATTATATTTTAATATAATTGTTCATAAATTGATATAATTCTGTATTGTTTGTTACAAAGCAAGCTGCCCTAGTTAATTAATAATCATTTGAATGTGGAAAATCCGAAGAATAATTTCTAATTATTAATTATACAGTAAATAAAAGGAGTAAAGTAACGTCAAAAATAATTACTTTTAAAGAAATCTCTCGTGTATTGCAATTGTTAAGGATTTGTATCAGTATTTTTTCGCGTCGATGTTTGCACGTAAATTTGCTCTTGTAAAATTTCACGTTTATCCAGACTTATTAAGTATCGCATAAATTTTGGGATTTGAACGTACAACGGTCCTCTGATCGAACTGCGCTCGAACGGCATTTAAACGGCCATAAAAAGTTTTATTACTCGTTTCGAGAAAACGAGGCGATATAAACTGGATCAGTTTAAGTCGTTATTTGAAACCCAATTAATTAACATTAATTATTTGCACCGTTCCACGAGATTTTCAACGCGATCGTCTCGGACAGAAGCTCGATTCGACGACGATAAAATTGATTTTGGGATTCATTTATAATTCATCAATAATTGGTCATATAATGTATTAATTGCAATTTATTAATTTATTAAAATTTATTAGAAAAATCGTAAACCAGGAAGGAAACCTGTCCCGTTAAAATTAAAGAAATTCATTTCACACAAGTATTTTGATAAGCTCTGGAAATTAAAAATAAGAAACATTTAAACAAAGTAATCTTCCTTAATAAAACATATATAAGCTTTGGAAATTTTTATCATTTTTGGGGGGAAACGTAAGAGGGATCAAAATTATAAATTGCAAATTGGAACCTTTGTTTATTTCTGTGGGAATTCTCGGGTTAATACCGTTCAAGCTTCTTTTTTACCCGTCGCTTCTGCTTCCAAGTTTTTGTCGTCGAAGACGCAAACTTCCCTCGGTCACGATTCGTTCATACATGTAATTAGCGTGGGACCGTCGGTGAATTAGTTCTAGCATGGTTTACGATCGAAAGACACGACAGTTGCCGTCTCGAATGGGCGTCTAGAAGGCGTTTATGTTTCATGGTTTTACGTCGTTGGCGAGTAACTCTCGTGCGAAGGCGGTTTCAATTTGCACACGAGCTCTTCTTCCGTGTAACTTGCGAAAACGAAAGAATAGTTTCGCGTGATCCGTGACCATCGTTCGTGCATTCGATGATTAACATGGGTGTCGTTCGAGTTTCCTCGGTATATCTTTGTAACGATAGCAATTTGTCTCTTCATTAACATTCGTACACCTTTCATAATTACTTCTTCGTGATAACATGTTCCAATATCAATTGTTAAATGCACAAAGTGTGTAGAAAAAGATAGCCGAAGACAGAGTATACTTTAACATAAAATAGTGTTATTTTTATAGGTTGGACTATTTATTTTTTATCATATATTAATGATAGGAGTGTGCGGGCTGTCGCGTAAACTCGGGTATCCGCACACTCCTAATTAATGGTAATACAATCGTTAAGCAAAGAATGGCAATGTAGAATATATTTGCGTACTTATTCCATTTAGACTAAAATTTGACTTATAATCTTTTACCCACCATTCGAAATTTGAGAAAATCTTTTCACTTCAAAATTACGATACCTTCGGTCGCAATGTCACGCAATACTCAAAGAATTATGTCAATGTGTTCCAAATCGTGGGTAATTTCATCTACCTGTATCATGCTGTACCTTATCGCGACGACGCGACATCGCGTTTCGTAACTGGAGAACGCGTTCCCCATATAAATTACACGAATTGCGAATCTAATAGAGATTACGGTGGATTTTAAACGCGGCCTGGGTCCTCCAGCACTTGCAATTTCCCTGGAATTACCTTTTCCAACGGTTGTCGACGTGGCAGGATTGCTCACGTTCACGTTGCGTTTGTGGCATTCGGCCGAGGCAATGAATTAGCATTATTAGACACTTGCTGATATACACACCTAATGCTTTGTCATCTGCAACAGGTGGTTACATCGGAGTGCACGTGGTACGGGTTTCACGTAAAAGAAAATACTCCTCGTTGCGCCTATGGGCCTTTGGACCATCGAAATTCGTGATCCCATTGAAGTTCCACCAACAACTCAGAGATTGCTGCGTGCATGTACTACGCATCGTTTCCTGACATTGGCAGTGGTGAGTTAATAAATTTCGATTTTAATTTTTACATGTAAATCGACTTTTTTATTTCTAATCCTTAATTGCTGCGGTATAATTTTGAAACGACCTTTACTGTTACATAACAGATGATATTAATAAAAAAATTATTCCAAGCGTTCCTCTCTGATTTCAATCCCATTTTAGTACATTATTTTATACATATATTTGTTTTTTATATAAATGGAAAGCAGCTCCTCACTTATTTAAGTAGCGTTTGCATTTCAACGTAGCAGTTAAGGATTAACCTTGCATTGGCGGCTTTTATATAGAAAATGGAATATAAAACGATACATAGAAATGAATTATAGAGTACTCAAAGCGTTAATATTTCAGCCGAAGCAATGATAAAGTAACGTGTTTGAAACAATAGGTTTATTCAATTTAATTTAATGAGATATCGAAGCCAGAAATTTCGTGACCGTTAACGGCATAACCTTAACAAAATTTCATCATTACAATGCGTAACGACCGGGCCACTATGAAGGTTCTCATTTTGTAGCCCATTAAATAATCAACGGTTGATAAAGCGGTCGCAACGAGCGTACCTTTACGAATGTAATGGGATTTAATATGAGTCGCAGTCGTACTAATAGCCAACCGGAAGCCAGGATCGTTGGCATATTTGCCGCAGTACCCTGGGCTTTCGCTAGCTTTGTGACTGGTCATCCGGCTTTCCATAGCCGTATCGCTGGCATATCAAGAGGGACCACCACGTTTGTGGTTTTGTCTGTTCGCTCGGTCAGCTAACGACCACGATCGATTTGCTTCATGAAGATTCGCTATCACCTATCGTTCGTGTGCTGCCTTTACCAGATTAATTCCCAGAAATGTGAACGATTCGATAAAACCGACACGTCCAGTCTCTTCCTTCAGTTAGTTTCTTCTTTTTAGTTATCCTTCATACTTTATGCTATGTTTATGAATTTGTCAGTCCCTTTTTTGGAAGCTTATCTCTTTCTTCATGATTCCTTAAAGTCCATAGAAACATTTAATAATAATAAAATTTTAGTCATCGGAAGATGTATAATTTTTAACCGACTTCGAAAAGGAGGAGGTTACTCAATTCGATCAGTATATATATATTTTATTTTTTATCGCTTTCTATTGTACACTGTCGAGCAGAAAATCTTCTAATTGAATATTAACAACCTGTTAATTACTGTTATATTATCGAATTAACCAAACAGAAACGTTATATTCTACACCGAAACCTAATATCTAAACGTGTCAGGGTAGCGTGTAAAAAGTGTTTCGTACTACGTGGGACGAAAATCGAATGTGGCCTTAAAATTGAAACTGATGCGGTTGCATGCGGTCCGAGTTCAGATTAAAATCAGAGCAGACACGGATTGTAAATGTGCTGGAAGTTGATTAAGTTGGGCTATGATATAAAGTTACATGTGGTTAACCATCGGTTCTGGTCAGATTCGACGTAGCTTGATTGTGAATCGGTATCGTAGGTGCAGATTGCGGCTGACTCTGGCTTCAACTTTGGTCTATTGATTTCTTCTCACGAACGAAATTTCGTATTCAAAGCCTGCCGTCTCGAAATTGGACCACGGTCATACGACAGTTTCTGACGCAGCCGTTCGCGAAGAAACGGAAACGCGATTGGAAACTGATGAGATTTACCCTGGGACTCGTTCTAAACGTGACAAAGTACCGCTTTGAAATTAAAGTGTCTTTAAATTATGAGAAACACATGCAATTTTAATTTCTTTAGAAATTTTTATTTTATTGGAGTCGAAGTCAATTTACAAAATTTTGTCTTTATCAATATACGTATGTGTACATATAATATTTGCTCAAATCAGTCGATCCTTGTTGAAACGCAATCTCCATCGTCAAATCAAAACATGTTCGTCGTAAAGAGGTAGCACCAACAATTTTAATATCGAATATGATTTTCTGAGGTAAATAAGAGATTCGTCATGATGTCATTATCCGAAACTGCTGCTCGTTATCGCACAAAATCATTCTAACGCCGTTCGAACGCGATTCCTATTGCGAAATGGGTAGACATCGATGAATCGACGGTTACCCATATCCCCGAATCGTTTCAGAAATCGGAATCACGGTCGGATCATTCGACGCATTTACAAGCGGAGAGTTTATGGGGTCAGGAATTGAACGTGGATCGTATCCGCACGCACACGTCGCATAAGGACGCGGATATGCGGGTTGAGGGAACGACACCGCGAGTTCGATCGTCCGTATACACCGGCTGATCCATGCCGGTGTAAAGCGTTGTACGTGAACCCTGGTGTGTAGATCGGCTATAGGGCGGAGGGGGTAGGATGCGGCACAACAGCGCACGAATCGTGTACACCCAAATTGGACGGGAAATTTAGTGGCCTGTCCCACGAATCTCGGGTACCCTGACCTCCCACCGCCGCCCATCGTTTCCATCCCGTGCCGCAGCAGTCCTCTTTCCGCCCCTTTCCGGTCACCAAAACCAAAACCATCGGTCTCGTGCATCACCCTTCCAGACCCCGCTCGTACACTTTCGCGTATTCGCGAAAACTCCCGGCTCTGGTAACCAATCTATTGGCTCTCCCCTGACCCTTCAGTTCGGAATCGTCTCTGGTTACAGGGCTGATTTTCGGGAAATAGAAAAATCATGGGGCGTATCGTCTGTGCCTCGACGATCTCGTGCTTTCGTCGGGAATTCCGTTGATAAAACAGCGCACCGCGATCGCAAAGTGTACCGATTTGCCAATTTCGTGCTTTCCATGGGATGCGTCGATATCGATCAGCGGTCGCAGATAAAACTGTCAGCTGGCAGGTGTTAGCGTTCCATAGTTCCAATTTGGAAACCGATTTGAACGGAAGGTCATAAAATGCTAGCTTATCCTTTAATCGTCATGAATTTCGTGGAGATAAAAAATGTTCTTTGTCTGAATATTTGTGAATTATCACATTATTTGTTGAGTACGCCACTTTTCTTTAAGTAAAATGGCGCAATTGGGCACGGTATGCTTCCCTAGGAAAAATAGTGCCCTTTAGGGATGATACCAGAAAGATTACCACGCATTATAACTAGGTTAGGTCTGGATTAGATGGAACACGACAACCTTAAGAATTATCTCAAAACGACTCGATTAATTTGAATCTATCTTTCGAGTATAAGGCAAAATGGTGGCCTTAGTATGTTTGACAGTGCACTTCTCATCCCGGTATTCCAAAAGCAAACGAATCGAAACGGAATAAATAAAATTCCGTCTCGGTGTCGTTAAATCGACGTTCCGAGTATCCTGCGGCGTAACGAAATTTCCGTGTCGGCTAACGTCGTTTCGTTGGTCCGGTCGGATGTCACCGAATCTACGGCCACGTTTCGGTCTTCAACGAGATTATCGACGGCCAACAGCGCGTAGATTCGGCCTCGAAGAAGGGTGAAAACGGGACACCGGCGGGGATGGTTAGCGAGTGTTTAAACGGGTGAGAGACAGAGGGTGATCGTGGCCACGTGTGACGAGGAATGGCGAGCCGGCAACATTTCCGCGGTTAGCTGAATCCTCTTCGCGTTCAGCCTTTTACATCGATGGGAAACCCCTTGAAGCTGCCGCCAGCCCCGCGAGCACACAGCGTTTACAACGATGATTAAATCGCGTCGCTGTAAAACCGCGGACGTGCGAGCGGGAAAACCGTGCCGCTTGGAACCGCCGTGATTTTACAGGCGCGACAGTGCGGTCTCGTACGCTCTCGTAGTCACGGACAAGCGAAATGAATTTCGGGGATCTGTGTGCGAGGGCACACGTGCGTGTGACGTGCATACGTGATCATGATTTTGGCAGACTACGACGGTGATCACTATGTGGTTTCTCATATCCCTTTTTTCTTTTTCGCCCGCGGTTTCATAGCGCGCCGAGTAACTTTGAATTCGGTCGTTTGTAATTTCGTTACCGTGTTCGACGACTTGTAACTTGTAATTGCATTAAAAATATTTGATGTTATGGAAACAAAAAAATGCACTTTCATTCGGCCGATACTAAATTCTGTGAAATTACGTAAAAAGTTTTTCTTCCGATAGAAATAACTTTTATTTTTTATTTTATTAATTACTGTACAGTTTTTCATATTTTTTGTTGTTTTTTTTTCTTACGGTTGCGTAGTAACTCGATTTGTAACGAATAGTTTCATGGTTTGTAACTTTTAATTGAGTTCAGAGCTACTGGTATTTTTGAAGAGATTTGAAAGCATTGAAATTGAAAGCGCCTGAAATGTTTCTCTTTTAACGCTAATAATTTCAAATTTTCAAAAATTGATCGCTCTGTGATTGTCTTACAAAATGAATCCATAATCGTAATTAATTTTCAAGTATCAAAGGGTAAAAGAAATTGAGAAGATTTATGATTATTTAATCCGAAAGTTTTACTTTGCTAAGCGTTCTTTGTATGAAGTTGAATGGTGAAAGGAATGTTTGTGGTCGATTTAAATTTCCCTCCATTGTCTGGGTACATGCACACGAAAGCGAGGAACCCCTTTAGTCCGTACTGTGACCACTTACTGCGACTATTAAGCCGTGCCTTCGTATCCCTGGAGGGTGGCCGTACAGTAAAGGGTTCAAACTAGTGGTACTTGTTGTACATGATCTTTATTCACCGTACATTTTATCTGCATAATTTTACATTTTCTTCTCTAGAAATTTCCGTCTGATTCTCCTTCACCCTTTTATTTCAATTCATACTTTCACCATATCTTCTTTTTCCATGATAATTATATTGTATCTTTCATCTTCCTAAACGCTGAGGAAATATACATATATGATGGATCATTTAATTTAAACGGAAACGCTTAAGTATCTTCGTTTTTTATCATTTGATGGGAGAACTTTTCCGGACAAACTTTACGCGAATTTAAGGAGTAGGATTATTTATTTTACCGCCATTTTTAGGGGAATAATTATACATATGATTCTTTTTTTTCCAAGTGATATACTTTTAGTAAGATATAGATATCCTCTTTTTATATTTATAAAAAGAAAATGGACTTATACCGCTTTAAAAAATAACGGCTCATATATTATAACGATAAAAGGTATCTACTTTTAATTGTAATATATCAATTCTATATTTGACTTTCTGCTATAAGAATACTAACATTGTTTTAATAACTTGCATAATTTCGTCAAGTTTCGATTAGCTGTCAAAAAGTCTGTGAAAAATCGAAGCTTTTTAAGAACTGTTAGAACTTTTCTGTCGCCTTAAAAAGCCACCCTCCGTGCGATTTCGTAAAAGTACACTCGGTTCACAGTCGAACACGCAAGAAGTAGTTCTTTACCCTTTGAATCGATTCTTTAACATTTCATCAAAGAATCGATTTCTCAAAGCAGCCGAAAGCACCACTCTATTCCTTGAAAGCACTCCTGCAATATATACATATAACGTGCAATTTTTCTTTTTGTAACTTGCTCGGAAGAAGATTTTCCAAAAGTCCAACGAGGCAAACACCTTTTTATAAATAATTGTTAACAAATAATGCAAAATTCTGAGTTATAAATGTGCGATTGCTTTTTATATTTTTAGATAAGGTGTATCATGCAAAAGTTTCCAAGATCGACGTTCAGATAGCGTTTCGCATACGGGTTTGCAATTTTGAGGGGGTGCTGTTTGAAATTTTAATTCAAGTTTACAAGAATTTGTCACCTATTTTAACGGGAATGATCTTATTTAGCAGATTCCAAGTAATTTTATTAGATATTTGAAAATCTGTGTAACAGAAATTCTAAATATCAATAAAATAATGTACCATGTTTTTTGGAAATAAAATCATAACTTTGGATCCCAAACGTCCCATAAGCGCTATTTCTCGTTCTTCAACATTTTGTCCTTCGAAATTCACAATTCAGTATGCAAATGGCGGTAAATTTCTTACAATTTTTCTATTTTGAAATCGTCTTTGCTTAGCTATCGAGAACCCGTTGGTAAACTCTTCGAGAAAACGAAACCTCCTCCCCTAGTTCGTTCGTTCTCATCCATGCAGAAAGTTCAGTGACTAAACTAACCATAGATAGGGCAGAAAGGAAATACAGACGGAAGAAGGGAGGAGGGTGAGGAGTAGGCGTATCGTCGAGCATCTCATAAATGTGGAACACTTGGCTGCATTATCCTGTGTCACGTGAGCCTCTCTCGTTCGCAATTACGAAGCCGAGGGAAAGTTTTAATCGTTGTTTCGCCACGATCATCGAATCGATTCAACCGGAAGGGAAAGCGCACGCACGTTCACGTATATAATCGCGTGTACACAGAGGAACGTTGCTAACGAGCCGCAAAGTTTCGTCCAACTATTTCCGACCGCGGAGTTTGGAGGGCGACTGTTTTCGGTCGGTCTAATTAACCAATCAGCACCGACCGTACGAGCGGGGATACGAGTGACCGACCGGAAACGAACGCCTCCGAGCCTGGATTTCCGTCGCCGTAAATTTACACGATGAGGAGGGGGGATGTTCGTACTCTCAGGGTTGGCTTTCCCGCTCGATTTCAGGACTCCCGACCCCCGATTATGCAGGAATCTGACAAAGCTACGGGAATTTCGTGCGAGAATCGATTTACTTGAGCGTGAGCCGAGTGAAACAGGGCGAAAGGTAAACACCGATTCGAGAGGGAAGGACTTTGAGGTGATCGTTACGATTATCTTAATCGTCACGATTGGATAGATGCGATCAAAGGTGGATCGAAGTCTGTCAAAGTACTTCCCTATAGATATCCCCTCGCGGTAGAATCCTGTGGATACCGATCTCGGTGAAGACTGTTTCAAATGTTCCAAAATGTTGCAGGAACATTTGGATTAAGATTTTTAACACGTTGAGTGCTACAGTGAAAATAGACGTACACTGGACATTTTTAAATTTTTACTTAAATTTTGCATTTATTCAAATTATTTAATATATAATCATTTATATTTTATATTCTAATCAGTGTTTCCTAATTTTAGGATGTCGTTTATATAAAAAAAAATCAGTAAAAAGTATTTAAATATACTTTTAATATTCACTAAAAATTCCAGTTTTAACATAGTACCATGAAGGAGGTATAAAAAAATTAATATTTCGTTGGATATCCTGATTAGCTAATTCACATCATGAGACGTTTCGTGTTGCCAGGTGCAAAAATAAAAATAACAACACAGTTTAGATTTTTTTAAATTAAAATTTTAAACATTTACAAACCAAATCAGGTGAAAATATTAAGTATAAACATTATAGATTATACATATTCTGCACAAATATGGAATAAAGAATATTTTTATTCAAAGTGTACGTAGTCAGACACGATAAAATCCTAATTATTAAAGATGCAGTCGATTAATTCTCAAAAACCTTTCAATTCCTATCCGCATTTTATTTCATAGTTCTTTTTTGTCAATTATTTGATCGTAAAAAATTTCGAAAAGAAATTTTGATTGTAAAGAATTTTTTATCGTTTCGAATCTTCGTCCAGATTTCATTTGTCACACAAATTTTCTTGTCGTACACCTTACATAGGATAAGTCAATTAAACCTACAATCTGAAAACTTGAGTTAAAAAATCCAACATCATCTTGGTACTTTTTTATTTAATGCAAAATAAAAAACCTGTCTATAAGAATTATTCGAGAAGCAGATTTATTAAAAAACACAAGACAAGAATAAAGACAAGGTACTTATTTTACTAACAATTCAATATTCTGCATCGGATCGCATTCCCAAAACGTTCTAATTGTTCCTGTTCCCCTAAATCGTCGCATACAACATCGCCAACTATTCAATATCCGGGGTGGACCGTGCGTGGATGTACGTGCACCCGTCTCATATTCCCCCTCCGGTGAATTCGAAGGGTGGATCTGGAACGGGAAGATGAGCACAAAACGGGATAGAGGAAGACCTGACTCTGATATTTGGTCGCAGGTTCCGTTTCTCTGTGGCATGAAAGGGTGGTAGGTAGGCGGCGACCAGGGTAAGGGGATGGGGTTTGGCTGGCGGAATCAGTGCCGCCGGAAGTGCATCCTGGATCACATCCTGCCACGCTGCGTTCGCTTTTCCGTGAACGTTACGAGGTATCCTGGTTTAGGTCTTTGCTCAGCAACGAAAGCAAAGGGAGTGAACGGAGGCACGGATCGTGATGTGAAATCGTTTCGTCGAATGTGCTCGAACAAAAAAGGACGATAATGAAGGCTATTTGATCGAATTTTTCGTCCGATCGACGAGGGGGAATATTTCTAAATTAAAGAGTTTGATTATCTTTGATCGAGGGTGTGCTCGTTTTCGCATCGATTTCGACGTCGCTGAGAACGATTCTTTCGTTTCTTTCTCTCCTTTTTTTTTTTTTTGACGTTCATCTGGTCGATATACATCGATGGAAAGTACCTTTCATTGTAACTTCAAAGCCTCCCTGCTTTTATGGGAACTTCGGTGAAAGCCCTGGAACGATAATTGGGTTTATTCATAATTTGATGATTGACTTTATCTCTGATCTTCGTTAAGCAAAGGTAACGTTGCTCTTTGAAAGTTAATGATAGAATTAATGACCATTAGTGAATGGAATTTTATCAGCCTATATTTTACGACGACAAAATGCTTTTTGGATATTTTTGGAATGGAATTTTTTAAAAACGCGTCTGTTTATACCTAGTAGATTTCATTTAACAACGAATGTTACATCTATTATTTTCTTAAGGGATTTAAGTCTTGTTTTAGAATTTTGTAATCTTTATAAAATGACAAAATTATAAACTTAAGGAATGACGAAGAATAACAAAATTTGATAATGTCAAAACGTTTGCATTTCTATCTACGTGCAGCGAAATAAGTTTTCAATATAAAAGGAATAATTACTTATCTTAAGAAAATCAGAATAATTGAAGATATCTAAAATGTAACTAATTTCAGGAAAAAATTGTTATACAGATACAAACCAAGCGGTACATGTAAAATATAATGTAGTAAAACACAAAATGCAATAATACAACAATGTACTGTAATGTGGTCGCTAATGGTTTAAAAGCTGATACGACGTTAAATAAATAAAGCAAAAGAAAAAGTTTTCAAGAGTTCCTCAAAGATAAATCGGCCCCGATCACGCTTTATGTTTTAAGATCACAGAAACAACAACGATTAATTCAAACTTCCCACGATCCTAAGAAAACTGAGGAATTCAAAATACGTAATAACGTTTAAAAATTCCATAACATCACCATTAATTCAGAGCATCCATTCGTTATTCCCCTCTCGACTCATTTATCAAACATCCCCCGACGGAATCAACGAACGCTAACCTTTCCCGAAAAACTGCGAAAGAATTATAACCATCGATAAAAACGAACCGTGCGCACGTGCACATGGACACAGCGTTTGGCAGAGGAAAAGCAGATAAAAGTAAATCTCGGCCAGCATTTCCCGAGCAGAATCGGTTGATCGACTGAACGAGCCCCGCGAGATAGCAACGACATCGGTTATCGTGTACTCGAATGGCACCATTACCGGTTTAATATGGCCCCTCATTGTCACCGCATTACGAACGTCATGCCACGGTCATACACGTGCGCGCACGAATCCCCTCGTGTACGTGTGGAAACAGACGGTATATCGAGGCAGATAGCCTTTCGGGACATTGAGCGCGTCCTGTCCGATTGAACATCCTGCAACCGCCGCGCCGCATCCTCGTCTCCTCTGCCTAACCCACGAAATTCTATGTGCCGACAGATGCACGCGTGTATATACGATCCTCGTATCTGTTTGCGGCCTGTCCCGTCGCCTGCCACACGTAAGGCTCAGGCCGGATTTAATTAGCCAGCCAGCGTACCCTCGATTTTGATGCCACGTTTTAACCTTGCCCCACGATGGCAACTGTTCTGTCATATCGTTCGAACGAACTCGTAATTCGATTGGAGATTTCGAGTTACCAGTTTGATAATACGAGCAATGAATATGGGCAATTTCGTTTCTTGATTCAATCTCGCTGTCGCCACCTCTGCCACCTTTGTACACCAAATTGCTTATTTCAATATATAGGGTGTTAAAAGAAAGCATTCATAATTATATGGTATATAGGACGGATTGTATTTAGTAAAAAAGCTTTAGTAAACATAGGTCGAAAGGTCAACCGTTTTTGAGATATAAACATTTTTGTTTGCTAGCAAATCAGCTTTTAGGTGCTGCTTATCTCTACTTCTTGGTTAACCCTTTGCACTCGAGTGGCGCTTCTGAGACACCATATTTAATTCATCGGAGTATTCTAAAATGCGAAATTTAAGTTTCATCTGTGTCAAAATATAGAAAAAATTAAGGGAAGGGAATAAAAATCAACAGATTCTCAAATGTTTGTAACACTTCCGACATTAGTGCATTTGGTTTCTAGAAGCATAGCTGGAAAATTAGATTAGACCCGATTACGTCCAAAAATGCTTCGAGTGCAAAGGGTTAATACATTATCTCAGTACTTGGATGATATGCCATTGGCAGAAAGATTATCGATGTGGTACATGCATGATGGGGCATCATCTCGTTTTGTGCGTAATATGAGAGAGCACTTAAACACGGTGTTCGGTCAAAGGTGGATTGGACGTGGTGGACCAGTTTTTGTTTATAGGGATATTTGAAAAGCCAAGTGCATTTCTAGCCGATAAATGATTTAAAAGAAGTACGTAACCGAATTCACCATGCTTGTCAAATAATGCGACAGTGATGTGGAATTTTCGAGAAAAAGGCGCGTATAGAAATGGAAGGACATGTGAAAAATCTTCTGTAAATATCGAAAGTCCAATAGTAAATCAAACGTGATACTAGCAAACAAAAATGTTTATATCTCAGAAACGGTTGACCTTTCTACCTATGTTTACTAAGGCTTTTTTACTCAGTACAGTGTGTCCTATATACCATATAAAAAATCGAATGTATTTTTTAACACCTTGTAAAAACGCAAGTGGAACAATTTTTATTTCTAAATTTTTCTTTCAATATACAGTAACTTAATAGTGTAAACAGTTGAACAATTAGCGCAGGCTTAAGTATGATGTGCGATCAGTCTATCTTTATATCGAGATAGGAAACAAAGGTAAACGTGACAGGCTGTTGCAACGATGGCAAGCTAAATGTTCCATCGAGCTTTCTTCGTCAGTGTGATATTAATTTACGATCCCGTAGGAAACGCGAGTCACCGGTGTAATCAGGAAGCGCGTTTGATGTATGCCTCGTTCCCCGTTGACAATACGTCGTAACGTGCGTTGCACGCGAATCGATGGCGTACGTTAATGGGTCGTGTCTGGCCCCCTGTAGCTGTCAGCTATTTTTCTTGCCTCTTCCTGATTCAAGAGTGACCAGAATGCACGACCGGTTACACGGCGTCGACATAGCCGTTTCGAGCCTTTAATATCGTATTTATTCAAATTGCCCATTAGACGTGCTCGTGTGTCCGACTGTGAGCGAATGTGCGTGACCGGGCTTGCACACGTCGAGATAAATGGACTCCTCATGTAAATCGAATACGAAACTACACGCTACTCCATCCACATCTCTTTCTGCTTTTTCCCTGGTTTCCACGTCACGTTATCAATATTTATGACGAGGAATTATACTGGCACCATCGATCGGCCGGTTGTTGATCATCCTCACCTAAGATTAATCTGTATACCCGAGAGCTTGGAAACTATCACTCGCACCGGTACTCCAGTTTATCGATGAAAAAAGAGAACGACGGATACAGAGAGCCGATGCTCACGACGTTCGTATTCGTTAAGTTTCACTTGTTAACACTTGTAAGATAGTTTGAATAATGATGGAATATTTTAAGGTGCGAAAGAAATGAATTAGCGTATAGATAGGAAAGTTCGCGGAAACATTAAGTGGTTCCTGCGGTGGATAATATTTAGATTGTTAGAATTTCTACCCGTGTCTCGTGCAAAAAGAAAGTTCGTAATTTTGATATTAAATTCAGTGAACGATGGCCAAGGTTATTTTCAAGAAGCAATCCAGCTTCGTGGAAAGCGACCGGGGTGTTTCGTCAGTAAATATTTGAACTGGCGAAACAGGGAACGAAAGCAAAGGTCCATTTGTCTTATTCCGTCCGGACAATGGGTCTTTGTAATTATTAAGTTTATTCTGTTGAAACTTTAAGGATCGAGAAAGTCATGTCAGTTGCGAAAATAAAAGTTGCACGGGCTGATTACTCGATGAGCCTCTCCGCTCTCAAAAGGAGACAAGCACGTTACTTTCCGACGCCGCAACGTTGTCCGCTTTGCCCGCGTCGTTGCTTTTTCTCAATTTCAAAAACTGCAACGTTGTTTCGCAACGGGAACACACAGAAATTGGATATTTCGGACCGTGGCTCGAAATTACTTTCCAGACAGCTCCTCCGCTATTGTTGTTTCAATTTTTAAAACAATCAAACAACGAGCCTTGCGAGGATAGAGAGAGGAGATGGCTGGTTAGAAAAGAAAACAACAACGTAACAAATCCACAGTACATAGCTGTTAGCCGTTTGTTATTTTCAACCCTCTTTTTGAAACACGAGTTTGAAAAATTGCGATTGAATGTCAAAAAAAAAATATTCCGCCGCGATACGTAGCTCGTATTCACGTTACGGCTTCTTTTTCTCGTCGTATCATAATTCCGTTAGTGGATCAAATTTTCGTATCAGGATTCTGTTTGCTCGTAAAATTCATTTCGAGGCCGATACGCGCACGCGCATCCTCTTTAACGCTGTTTATTGCATTTTAAATAGAAGTTAACCGGCTTCCATGGCGGCCCATCGCGATTGACCTTTTCATGAAGGTTGTTTGGCCGAACATTGATTAAAACCGACAAATATTCATGGAAAACGCTAGAACGTTTTGTACGCTATCGTCGTTCATGAATTGCGTTCGTGATTCTTCAGTATATAATTAATTAATGTAAAATTTATAGAACTGTTCTATTATAATGTTTTATCGCAGGGATTTTAGAGGTGTTAGGATTATTTTTTCAAGAAAGACAGATATATCGACACCTTGTATTCTTCATTATTTATATTAGAACGTATCCTACCATATATACTAATTTTCACTTAGAAACCACTTACCACTTTGTCTTCTGCACGAATGAAAATGAATTTTAAAATGGACGATTCTCGATGACAGAACGCGCGATATTTGATGCAAAAGTACTTGCAGTAGATAAATTTCAAGCGAAAGAAGAGAAAAATTGATGCTATATTTTAACACGTTGACTGCCACAGTGAAGACGGACGTATGTAGTCAGACACCCTGAAATTCTAATTATTACGAATGCAATCAATTCATTTTCAAATATAACCTTTTAATTCGATAGCTAGCACTATCAACTTGATATCAATGCTATCTGCCGTTTATTTCATCACTTCTTTTGTTCATTATTTGATTGTAAAAAATTTCAGGTGCCGGTCACCGGTGACCACCGTTACTTACGAAACTAGAATTAAAAATCGTTAATATCATATTTTACCAATTGAATAAGAACAACAATCTTCCGTTTCTTTTAAGGATGTTTGGGCTGTACAATCCCTGTCAAAAGTGACGGAAATATGAAATGTAGCAATCTCTATGCTTTTAGAATGCAATTACTTACACTAAATGAGCAGTTTATGAACACTAACAGTAAAGTCAACTGTTAAAATGGTTTTTGATGTACATAGAGAAGTTTTCACCATAATTTTATGTTGGTTTTACTACAATCGTTGTTAACTTTTGCACGTGACTCTACTCAATTTCGAACTTAAGAAAGTAAAAATCTCGTATTTTTAACATTTGAATTAAGTCCTAAAAAAAATTGTATTATTTTACGAAAATAATTTAATAAAATCTCCTTTTACATTTGGTGAACACTCAGTATTTTTGATGCATTATATTCCTAATATAATTATTCGTCAGTATAAAAAGTTTCAGGAGCTTGGCACTTTTTTCTCTACACCAATTTAATAAATTAATCTGACGGTACGGCTGCATTTTGCTAATCTCCATAAGAACACATATTAATTTTGAATTACTGTATCTTTGAAACAAGCCCGCGAATCTTTATAAAAATTTATATATGATTATATTAAGAGATAATCTACTTATTTTCAAAATTTCAAGCTTGTGTCACTTTTTTGACTTACAGCCTAAACATCCTTAATTTCTATCGAACGTGGCGGATGTTCAACTTTTTCCACGATCGCATTTGTGCCGGTTGATTCCCATAATCGTTCGAGCCGGGAAAATAATTTCTGCCGATTGAATTCGTACAAAAAACAAGCGAATATTCGATTGGAAAAGGGTATCCAAGGTGATTTAATAACGATTTAAGAGGAAAAATGGAAACGAGCCGTAATCAACTAGTTAAATGCATCGAACGCGATAATAGAGAAAGGGTATAGGCATAGTTTATGCGTCGCGTTAATGCATCGTACGCTGTTAAATTCTATAGAGAATAGTAAATATTTCCTCTTGAATAATTCTCTCCCTTTATAAAAATTAACCCCGTGGAATATGGAAATCGGATTCCCGATCCCCAAATGGCCACACTTTGCACGGCGATTTTATTAAAATATTAACCGATTTGCATTTCGAGCACAAGTTTTACCGTGCCTCCACCCTCTCCTCCCCTTCCCACTACCCCGCATCCATAACGAGGGAATACAAAATGTTTATGAAACAGCGTGTGTATTAATAATGAATTAAGCGGAAAATATTCAGAATCATTGCGTTATTGCTTCCATTTCGGAAATTAATATTTTGATTTTAGATTCGGCAATCACCCCGGTCTCAGCTTTTAATAATTAACGACGTACTCGTTAATAATTCGTTGAACGTATATTAACTACTTCTCGTTAATCTGAGTAAATTATCGTATAGACATATGTATTGTTATTATGAAAAATGATAACTTCGTTAACTCATAATTTTAGAACAGGGTAGAAATTCATCCCAAATGATTTTCACGTTGAAGGACCTCAACTGTTCTTTGTGTTAAAAATCCCATTAAACCCAAACTGCTTTAATTATAAAATCAAATGTATTTAGTATACTTACACTAATAATAAATACGCACTTAAGAAATGCTTCGAAGTACGTGTAATTGTAAAATATGCTTTTTATCATAATTGTCCGCGGTTGGCAGGAGTTTCGATACGGGTTAACTTACATATCTTGGTCGCTTTAAATATTGAAACTGTAATTCCCTCGAATGTTATAAATCGAGCTAAAAAGGGGTGCAATAATTCAAGTTATAAACATGTCATTAAACCAATTATCCGTAATTAATTGGTACAAATCAGTATCGTTGTCGCGTGAACAGATGCACGCGGGTCGCTGTATATCTTCCTGTAATACAGAAGAAAAAAGGAAAAAATTTTCTCCGTGTCGAGGCAATTTTCCTTTCACGACCGTTAATTACAAGCCACGAGCTACCGTCCTTTAAAATTCCTTACAAACGCGGCTCGTTCGCGTCCTCTCGCAGCAGGACGAACAATCGACACGGTTTCGTGGTTATAAATTCTTGAATATGTACGTAACGCCCGGCAAGGACCCCGTTACGCGCGTCCTACGGTTTCCCCATACATATTCATGGTGGTACGCGGTGTGCCTACGATATATAATGCATCGGGCCACCTTTTAATTTCGGTTGGCCGCAGCCTGTTTCTAAGCCCCGTTGTCGCGTAAACTCGCCGCCCGACGAACGATCGACGTCGTAAATCAAGCATCGCGTGAGCCTAATGACAGGGAATATTACTGACGCTTAATGACGATAATGACGATGATGACGATAACGACACCGTATCGGGGACCGTGCAAACAGGATTGTTTCGTGATCTATGTTGCGCCTTTGTCATAGTTTATAATATTAAATGGTACCATAAATACGTGCCGTTTCGCACGTCGAGATTCAGAGTCAAGTATTAATCTTATCTTCGAATACAACAGAATCATATTATATTCTAATATAAATAAAACGAATGTTTCGTACCTCAAAATCATAAGGTAAAATGTACATAAAAATCGTCATAGAATCGTCGCTCGAATGCAAAGAGTTGAATCCAGGATCAATTTTATTATTTCATCAAATCATGACAAAGTAAATTCGATATGCAACTATCTAATAGTTTTTGTTGCGATATTAGTTATTTATCGTGAAAAGTTGTACTTCGAATCGTAGCTCAAAGTTCGTCAATCCTCGAAAGCGTAATTCAATTCGCGCCGGTCGAACGAGAAAGATTTTTCAAAAGTTTATAGAGTTTCCTCGACAGAGAACGATTCTCTTTGTCGCGAAAGTTTTCGTTTCGATCCAATTACAATGTCTCTGGCACACAAAGGAATATCTCGCGGATTTCTTGCCGGGAAATACGTGGTGACGAAGAGGCACGCGGGTAATCCTCGCCGCGCTGGAATTCTTTGATCGAAAAATTGCTCACGAAATCGCGCTCCATCTCCTACCCGTTCGAATTTAATCCGACTTGAATGCCTGGCCCGATGAAACGTAAGCTTCGGACCGGCTCCGGGACGAAGATTAACTCGCGACTGCACTCGGGTAATATCGGGACCAACCTATTTTTCCCTCCCCGAAGCGAATCCGCTTTTCTTTCGTTTCGATGATATTCCTATTCGTCCCTGTCGAATTAGGCAAAAGTGACTTCACGAGGGGTATTTCGTCGGTGGCTCGAGCAAAAAGCTTGATCCTTATTTCGCAACAAAAGTAATTCAAAACATAATTCATAAATAGTTGAATACCTTTTTCCATAAAATCTGTTATTTCGGTTCCATGTTGTAGGAACTTTTTGAAATATGGCCAATAATTGTCAGGTGGCTAATAACTATCCTGTTTACCTTAATTATTCTCAACGCAAGGTAGAGCTTGGCAGGAAAGGTTGTAACAATAATACCGCGTTTTCGTGCGATAATTTATAGCCGGTCGAGGCCGACACGCCACCCGAAACAAGTACACGAGGGCAGTAAAGATAACTCTGAATGCGAAAAGCGTGGTTGTAAAACGACGTTAAGGGTTCACGGAACCAGAGAAAAGAGGGGAACAGAATGACGGGAAAAGTGTTGAAGGTGGGGACAAGGGATTCGCTTTCAGGAATATTAATTTCCCAACAGTCGTAAAATCGATATCACGCGTGCGACAGGCAAACGCGATGGAAACGTAGCAATAAATGATACCGATCGCGTTTTCATGGATAACGATCGAATTATCGTGAAAGCGGTCACGTTGGGGCATCTTTTTAATATCTGACACGTCAGCTGCAACCTTTAGGATCGAACTTTCGTTATTTCTCTCTTCGAGCCACGATATGCTTCTCTATCTCGGACGGAATTCGAAATTTTCTCGCGATCCTACGACGTCTCTGACTCTTTTTCTCTGACTTTGTTTTTCATCTACTTTCTCCTCCTCTTCTTCTTCGTTGGTCTTTCCAACTGACAGATGAAGAGGTCTGACGCTGAAACGACTCTCTTTCTTCGGTTTTCTTCGCGGTATTAAATTCCTCTGCGGTGGGAAGCAACATTGGACCGGATCGCTAATGTGCCGCCGTCATGATACCCCTCCATTTTTTTCACACTTTTCCTTCCTCTTCTTCTGGAATTAATTGCGGGGGGGTGATTAACCCGACGGTGAGGTCGTTTTCCGATAGAATTCGGTGCCGAATGAATTTATTCGACTAATTAAGAGAATGGAACATGGAAGGGAAAATATAAAAAATTTAATACAACATCATTTCCAGGGTCGAGGAAATTTCCAGGCTAAGACATGGGTGAAAACATTAATATCCAATACTTTTAATAAATGCAAGGTATTTTAGATCTTTTGCTGCTTTCTTGACGTATTTTTTTTAGTATCGTTTTGGACAAAGAATAATTCGATCCCAGTACCCTAATTTCATCGAACGAAATTGTATACACTATCGTGTAACGAAATAGCACCGAAAGGTTTAAAGGTTGCATAATCACGGACACTACGATAAATTAGATACAACGCGGAGAATTACTGACAAGGGAACACCGCGGACTGACACACTCCGATTTTGATGAAACTTTGCGTAAATATTAATTAGACTTATCTAAGAAGACAGGTGTTATTCGTTGGTGCCCGTTTTTCACTTTGAGGGGGATATCAACCCTTTTATCCGAACCGCTCTTTCTATGTACGCGCTTATAAGTCATAAACAATAAAAGATACACAAAAATGATTGAAATAAAAATTGTACCGTTTCTTGAGATTTGTAAAGCTGCGTGTGCATTTTTTTTTAATCATTCTTTTTTTTACAATTTTCCAATAAGAATGATTTTTTTCAAAAAAATTTACACGCAGCTTTATAGACCTCAAGGAACGATACAATTTTTATTTCAACCATTTTTTTGTATCTTTTGTTGTTTACGACTTATACATAAGCACGTACATAGAAAGGGCGGTTCCGAAAGAAGGGTTGATATCTCCCTCAAAGTGAAAAACGGGCACGAACGAATTACACCTGTATTCTTAGATAAGCCTAATTAATATTTATCCAAAGTTTCATCAAATTCGGAGTGTATCAGTCCCTGGTGCTCAGTTGTGAGCACAGCAATTACTTTTCCAAGTAAGAAACAAACCCACTTTGCAAAATGGTATAAAACAGCCGTCATCTTGTCGCCAGGCTAGATGGCAGCCACCGTGCAGCGGAACGCGAGCGTATTTCATCCGTTGATGGGTTTACAGCAAGCCGTGAAACGAACTTAACAGCCTGATTTTCCGTGGAACGAGTACAAATATCCTGGCTGGAACGCCTCGTAAAAGCGGAAGCGAAGAGCCGCGGTCTGAAATGTCACGTGGCTCATTGTTCGGCTAACGCGACCAACGGTCCACCGCCGTCAGACCGGAAACAGCCCTCCCTCCCGTCCGGCTTGAACTCCTCTGTCGCGAAACTTTCGAATTGGCGCTGACGCGACCGGGCGGGGAACGTCGAAAATTTCACGAAGCCAAAAGCGCCGGTGCCGCGGGGATATGTCCACGTCGTCGAAACTGGCTGACGCAAGGATCATCGGGGTCGGGAATAGTTTCGCAGCCCGTGCATCCCTGGCCGCTGTTGGTTAATTCTGTTGTCGAACTTTTTTATAGCGCAGTAACCTCCCGTAGGATAAAGTTAGCTGCGTGTCATGAATAGCTGAGACGAACAGCCGGTCGTTTCGCAATATGTCGCCAACTGGGGATATGCTTTTACGGTTGTCGGCTCGTGTTTCCTTGTTTCAAGAATTTACAGGACGGATCAAACGGTGAGATCACTGGCAAACACAAAAAGCATTATTTTCTTTCTAGTGCGTTCGTGTGTTTAAATCTTCCACGAACCGGGCGCGAAAGAATAATGTGACGAAATGTGTATACTGAAAATGTCAAATACCATGCATTATTAAGGCATATGCATATCGATGTAGTAGTCTTTTTATTTTAATTTCGTTTTGGAACGAATGGTTCCATTAGCAGCCAACGCGCAATAATATTATTCAAAATACACTTGAAACGATACATGGTTGCGCATACTTTACACTTTACGGTATACGTGTACCCTCAAATGAGGTGTACTGAGCATTTTACGATAATTGGTATAAGGGAATAATTAAGCTGAGGTACATTTAATTACGGGGATAGTCATATGGTCTTTGCTGAAATACCTTTTTAAGTTTCTCTTTATCTATCTATAATTTCGTTCCTCGCGAGATATTAACACTTTAACTGCTACGTCACCCGTATGTAGGTGACCCTTGAATTTTCATAGAAATTTTTCACTTGCATTGTTAATATCCTTTCAATTACTTAATTAGAAATCGTCGTATTAAGTATTCAAAATTCTGAATAATAAAAATTACGAAGACTTGTAATAATAATAGGTCATGGTAAAAATAAATGATTTGGCTGACCAAGTTTTCAGCGCGTATAGCGTGGCAATCAAGGTGTTAACCGGATTTGTAGGTTTTTTAGTGTACTTATGTTTATGCGATCGTGTGTAGGTTCACTTACACGCAATCACACAAACCATAATTTATGTATGAGGGACATGGGCACGAATAAAGTGTAGCTACGTTAACAGTAATAAGTAACTGAACCTTTATTTTTGAAAAATGGTCACGAAAACTAAACTACTAAAACCACAGATCTCATGAAATATCCATTCGTCGAAGTATTAATAACCCATAAATTATTTTTTTTCGCCATTTATTTAAATTAAGAAACTTTTCGATGTCCATACAATTTGAGTCTTCTTTACTACCTCGTTATAAAAAATTTAAGAGAAAAGGAAAAAAATGTATCAATCATAAAATTCATTCCTCCATGGTTGTTCTCAACGACGAACAAATTCCTTTCACGTGGCCGTAACTTTTCGCAAATGGTCACGAAACCGTTTTGACGTTCATAAATAATTCTTGTCGGTTCCAAAGGTGGAGGGAGCGTTTTGCGGCGTTGATTCGAGGGTTGTCACCCCTCGCCGAGAGGCGGAGGGTTGACGGCTGGTTGCTGGACCGAAACTTTGCTGCCGCGCCCATGGGAACGGATTTCGCGGCTGGAAAAGTGTAAGCAAAAGCGGTAACTTCGACCAAGAAGTTTTCTTGAACGCGTGAGGCGCGAAGGGAAACACAACAAGTTGAATAGCATACCATTTCGTTGTTTCTCGAAGTTACACGGGTTCCATTGTTCTACGCTGTTATTGGCTACGGGCTCGGTTGAACGCGGATGAAATAAGTTACTCGGTGTTGCGCCACCAAGCGAAAAATTTTCTTGGGATTTTTGGAACAGACCTGTTTTTGTCCGTGTAATACATTGGTGATGAATTTGTAACTTGATTTCTTGGTACTTTTAGTTAAATTGCTTTCTTAAATTTCAGTAGCATTTCAATACTTAATTTTGAAACTATCCGTTATCCAAACGTCCAATACCTCTGTTAATCGATTTTTCATGAAAACCAGCTTACTAATTGATCGAATAACCAAACCACATTTTTAATCGTCATCGCGAATTCCATGAAGGCAGTTATCGTACCGTTTTTAAAATTTCAGCTCGACAGATTTTTTATTTTACGGACGTTTGACGAACGCTGAATTTCGGTAATTTATTATAACTCGCAGCAAGTTTCGGCTAACTGCATTGGCCCCGAAATTACATTCCTCTCAAAATTTGTTCCGCGTCCGAGCATCAATCTGTTTAACATCAAACAAAATCTGAAATGAATTTTCGCTAACGGTGCCCGCTGTGTTGTAGGTATGTGTATCCGCGTCCCGGGTCAAACAATTGCTTTAAAACAGCGTATTTGCGTGATTGCGAATGGAACTGCTGCTTAACCAAATTCGGACTGATAATGTGAACGAAACGAAACGAGCGATCGTCGAAGAAATGGACGAGAGAGCTTATTGTGAGTGACAAGTCGTCCGATTAATTAATATTTGCGAATATTGTACGATGAAATTTAATAGCTTTGTTAACGTTGAGGGAAAAGGATATTTACCGTATCCAGATTCTATCAATTTGCAACGATTTTATTTATAAAAACAACTATTTTCTTAAAGTCTTCCCTTCCCATCCCTTTGTTGCTAAGTACTATTCCCATTGCAAAATTCCTATTCTTTGATGCTACTCTGGAAGGAATGCTCCGATCGCCACTAAAAAATGTGAAATGAAAAAAAAAATGTTTGAAAACTTCGGAATGCACCAAAAAGTACGAAATTATTTTAATTTATATTTCGGAGACGGCGCAAAATTAACAATTCCCTACATTGGAAATTGTCAAAATTCTTTAATCCTTTTACATATTTTCACATTAGCAACATCTTTCATTTACACAATTTTTAAATTTGCGCCGTTTCCGAAATATAAATTAAAATTATTTCGTCCTTTTTGGTGCGTTCCGAAGTCGGTTGTATTTTTTTTCCAAAAATTTTGTTTGAGTAAACGAAATAATCGTTAATAATGCGTGTGATAGATATTTATGATAATATTCTATTGTTAGAAGCAATTGAAAGTCAGAAACTATGTTAAACTGCATAAGAAACGCGTATTAAAATTACTAAAAGTTCAAAGGGCTGCCAACAAAGTCCTGTTTCGAATTTCGGTATAAAGTTAGATTCGTAAGAAAGTAGAAATCTTCCCCTTTAATTCGGTTTTTGATTTACATCGATATCTTTATCCGTTCCTGAGATATCGTCGTGTGAAGACAAACGTAATTTTTGTAGAAATTCGTTGCCGCCTCACGCTTGGACCCAGACAGTGAGTGTCTAGCGTAGCGGTCACGTGGTCACTGTTTACGTTTAACCCTTTACTATTCCTGGAAATGCGTATATGAATTTCCTAGAAAAAAGTCTACGGCCCATTCGGGATTACCCTCGTACGCGTCGGCCGCTATACAAACTTTAAAGCCCTATATCTCAAGAACTAATTAAGATATCGCGTTGCAACAAATTGCGTTATTATGTACGCACTTTCCTCTATCTTCTGAGCTACCTACTGCGTAAAATTTAGGCATGTTTTTTTATATTTATTGCCAGGAATTTCGCCACCGTTGAATGTTTCGCGTTGACCCTCCTCTTTTTCTCTACATATCGAAACAAAATTTTTGGAAAAAAAATACAACCGACTTCGGAATGCACTAAAAAGGACGAAATAATTTTAATTTATATTTCGGAGACGGCGCAAAATTAAAAATTGTGTAAATGAAAGATGTTGTTAATGTGCAAATATGTAAAAGAATTGAAGAATTTTGACAATTTCCAATGTAGAAAATTTTTAATTTTGCGCCATATCCGAAATATAAATTAAAATTATTTCGTCCTTTTTAGTGCACTCCGAAGTCGGTTATATTTTTTTTCCAAAAAAATTTTTCGTTACTAAAGTGATTTAAAATTTAGGTTCTTGTAACTTACAATTAGACATAGTTGCACATGATACTAATTGAGACATTAAGGTATAGATCTTGCTTTTTGGTAAAGTTTTCCAGACAAAAAACAAGCAGGTTTTCTTTTCGAATCATTTTCATCTCTCAAAGTGGATATACATCCATCGTTAGTTGGTTATCGCGTTAAATAACCTTGGACATTAAGAACAGGAGAAAATATGGTCTATAGTAGCGGCAGCCGAACCATTTAGAACTTCTTAGTACCATCAACCATAAAACTTCAAACCATCGTGAGCTCTTCCATCATCTATCACGATGTTGAAGACATCCATCTCTCTACTCCATACATATTTATACGCTTTTGATTAATGGCTCGCCGTATCAGTGTAACTACTTTTCTAAACCATTTTATCTCTATCGAAGCTTGCGAACCAATGTCTCCAGAGTTTTGAGACGAATGGATCGCGACGAATGTGAGCTGCGTAGACTGTGAAACATGGTAGGTTTTTCTAGGGAAAATGTAAATGCAAGGGGAAAGAAATCGTACCATAGTTTTACATTTGAAAGTTAGCAAGAATTTTTGCCTAGATACGACGATTAATCCAGTCTATCGTTTATTACTAAAGTACTAAATTACTAAATTACCAAATTATTGAAGTACCAAACTATCAAATTACCAAATTATCGAAGTACCAAACTGTCCAATTACCGAGTTACCAGATTACCGAAGTACTAAACTATCAAATTATCGAATTACCAAGATGTCAAATTATCACATTTCCAAATTACCTAATTGCCAAATTATTGAAGTCCCAATGCACCAAGGTGCTAAAGTACCAAACTACGAAATTACCAAATTACCAAATTGCTAAAGTTCCAAGGCACCGAGATACTAAAGTACCAGATTACTAAATTACTGAATTACCAACTTACTAAAGTCCCAAGGCACCAAGATGTTAAAGTACCAAATTACTAAATTACCAAATTACCAACTTTCCAAATCACCAAATTACTCAAATACCAAGGTACCAAAGTATCAAATTACCAAATTACTCATCGCGTTTAACTTAATCCAGAACTAACCTAGGCTCAATGCCCAGTAACTTTCGAATATTAATAATATCAGTAACAATTAGCATTAATTACTATTGTTAGTAATATCAGCATGAGACGGGTGGTAGAGACGCCTTCTATGGCGTCAATTTTCCCAGGGAAGCTTATCATGCCCTACACTGTATCTACGCCAATCGGACCTGGAACATGGAGGACAACCTTGAAAACGTGTCCGGTTTTCCAGGAAACGTTCACCAGGAACGAGCAGACAGATCGATAAGTCGTAATTTAATTACGAACGGTGTTACGTCGGCCGATATTTATTGCCAGGCTACTGTTACCGAAATAATTTGTAGCGGTACGTGCTTATGCGCCAGTAAATTATCAATTAAGCTCATAACAAATCGTCTGACCGGCCACGGCCACACAACCAACTACGACGGACTTCGATATTATTTTCCGCGGCTCGACTGTGAACCACTGTGTGTCGGAGGGTGAAAGGTCGGATATAAAGTGCGAGGGTAATTAATGAGAGCCAATAAAATCGTGGCCGTTTATCAGAAATCATTTTAATCCTCAATTACACCAAGCCTCTTACTGCGATCGTTGATATATTGTTGCGAATCAATTATGCAACCGGATCATTTCATTTTTATTCGATCTTCGAATACCTCTACTCTGTTCGATTAAAATGTCCAATCATTTTCGTTCATTTCTCAAGATATTTTGAAATATTTCAAATTTAAATGATTCATGGACACCTAAAAGTAATTTAATTTATTTTTCCTAATTACTTTTGAAACGGTTTTATCATTTTTCTTGAATATTTCAAAACGTTAGGATAATTGAGTTTAGGAGAACAGATATTCAGGGATTGATATCTGATAACGGCGTTTTATTCGTCTAATTATAGAAAAAACGAGACTACAAATTGCAGCCGAATTAAAAATATTTTTAATTGGTATATGTTACTGTTTTTCATTGATTCACGAAGGAAGCAAGAAGTTAATGGCAATTTCTCGCTCGTCTGCCCCATCTGTTCTTATCGTTTCGTCCTTACTGTCCCACGGCTTAAAACTTCCTTTTCGGGAAAAGTTTCACGAAGAGGCTTCTTGGTCATTGCCGTGAAAGATGAAGTTCACTGTTCAGGAACAGAGAACGAATTTCCGGACGGGCGTAGGCCGGATTTGAATAAGTTCATGATAACTTCCTATCGTTAAAACCTTGCCAGTTTCCTCTCCTCCTCTCGTTCGTTATTTCAAATGGACAAGATGGAACGTGGTTTACGTGAAATTAAGAAAATTGCTATCTTCTGCCTCGAAAATTTGAACTGCTGATAGTCATTAGTGACTGTAGGCACGAATTTAATTTATTCGAATAATTAAAAAGATGACGGAACAATAAGTATGTTTAAAATATTGGTAAAATTGTTGTAGGGATTTAAATTGACAAAATTAGGATAACGATTCTTAAAATTTAACATCTGATAATTTTGCTATTCGTATAAGTAGCGAAGATAATATAAAAATGCACGAAATTACAGGCAAGTAATATTGGAAACTATTTTAATTAGTGTTGAATTACCTAATAGCCCGAATTGCATACATTTCCTATCGCTTACCGCGAAAATGCCAATAGCTGTCACAAAAGCGCATTCATTCTATTGTGTGTACACACGCAACAATATCATCGTTATTGCAAACGATGTCTTCGAAAACGACCCTTTATCGTGAACCGGTTTGTTAAGCATTGGAAATCGTTCGTATTTGTTTGAATTCGAAATGAAATCCGATGATAAAAATGAAACATCACTCGGGGAATTAAATTTCTATAATATGAACAGTTTCCCGCGCGTTCGTTGAAACATCCTAATTAAAGTACGCGCGAGATCATTAATTTCGTCCCATTTCATTTCCGATCAAATGAAAGCCTTCGATCGAGTTTGATTGAATTAAAAGCGAACCTGTTTGCGTTATTAGAAACACGATTATCGTCAGTGACGAGGGATAATCGAACGGGACGAAGCTGTTATCGTAAATTACAAACAATCGAGTATATTTTTATCAGTATCTTTCTTATTCTTCCTCGCAACTGTGACGGTGTTGTTTTAATTCTGAATAATCAAACGAACAAGAGACATATAGAATCAACGGATGTGTTACAGTGCGTGTCCCAGGAGTTAATCCAATTCTCTTTGCAACGAGTATCTTCGATAAAATTAAAACGATCATTTGCACTGTGAATGTTGGTTTCTTCGTTATTGATTCATTTCTCAAAAAAGTATCCTACGTTCTAACTGTAATTGACTGTCAGTTCTATACTTTTCATGAAATTCCTGATTGCTTTTCACTTAGATGGAGGATATAGGAAATCAGAAGTGTTAGATATCTGCTGTAACTCCGATCCAATATTTCGCGTCGATCGATCGTGATATCTGAAATTTCGTGCCAGACACGGTTATTCTTGAGACGGACGAAACTGAGATAACGGGTGAGGAATTGCGGCCGTGTATCGTGATTTCCACCGATCCCAGGGTCGAAGTCGGAAAGTAAGGCTGTTCGGAGAGCGTTTGCGGTGCTCGCGGTGCACCAAACTCGGTCAGCCCGCAGTTTATTTCAATTATTTAAATCCTTTCGGTCAGCTGACGGGATACGTTTAATTGGCTTGGAAACGCGACGCCATGGATTCCCGTCCTCGCGATCGACCATTTTCTTCGCCGATTTTACGGTTACGATTCGGACATTCTGCGGCCTTGTCGTCAACCACCGTATATATTCGACCACGTCCCGGAGAACTACGTATCCCCCAGCCAATTACGCGTCGAAATACGGTCAGAACTGTCCGGATTCGGGTCGCCTTTCGAATCCTCCCGAGACGTTTCAAATTCGTATACTCATCCGCGAACCGACAACGCGAAATCGAAATTTCTGCCCGACCTGGGTCGTGCAATCCGACGAAAACATCGGCGTAAAACGTCGAACTGAGCTGGAATTTTCGGACGTACGAAGGGACTAGGAATTCTGGGTTGATTGAACGGGAGCGGGGTATCGATTCGTGTTTCTGTTACGTTTGGACCACCGGAGAATCGTTTTAAAACAACGTTCCAGGTGCTTCTGTCGTTAAGTTGGCCAGAAAGTTTTTATACGGATTAGGGGATAGAATATCGATCACGACGTAACAATTTTTGTACGTAGAGATGGTAAAATGATATTTGATCACACTCAGTTGGAATATGATACTTCATTTTGTCAACGAAATGTTGATTTTCATAACGTAGACCAATTTAACCAGCGATTTAGAATCTTCTGCGCGTGAGTTGTTTTATATATAATGTATCAAGTATCGTGGGGCCACTGGTGACTGTAAATTTAATATAATCGAATAACATGGGGCCGTGGGGCACCACAAATTCAATATAATTAAGAAACTTGGGACTACAGAATATCAAAAGTTGAATATAATAGAGTAACTAAAAGTAGCTGAAGAAAATTCTAAGTAACATTAACATTACATGATATTAACACTGTAAGGTACCAAGTGGAAATTTCAGTTGGAGAATGAAACGAACTTAGTCTGACAATGAGTTGCAATTATACTTTGCCGTACTACACATGACCATTTTCACTCCCGTATTTAACGCGTTAACAATCCACGAAATATCATTTATCTTTATACTTGAGAACAGATCAATTATCATTAAAATAAACGACATAGCTTTCGAGCTAGAATTGCAATCTTCGTGCTGACCAAGCACCGTGCAAAAGAGGATTTTCAGTTTTATTATATAACTGCACGACGATATTAGAGAATCTACGTAATGCAGTAATTTAATTATTTCATAGACGGTTATGCGTGTGTAGACAGCGATGTTGTTCTTAGTAGAAGCATTACAGGACTAGCGACGACGCCGGTCCCATGAAATTGCATTCATAATGCATTCTCGTAGCCGTGGCTCGTGAATTTCATGCAAAAAGCACGAAACCACGCGTACAATGGCAATACATTTGGACGGAAACGAGCAGGATCACGTAAACGTTATCAGCGGGTGGATACTCTTTCAGTGGTAACTGTCAGCGTGTGGTCAGACATCGTCCGACGCTGTCTGAAATATATTTGAAGCAGTTTTATCGCGTTTCGAAACATAATTAACTTATGTTACCTTAATTAATCGTGGTATAAAATTGATTAGGAAACAACGTCGATAGACACAGTTTAATCACCGACCAATATTCTTTTGATCGCTCTTCGATAAATTCCCGGAGAAATCTTAATTTGGAATCGATCGAACGTTAGGATAGCAGAATTTAAATTAACCGGAGGAATTTCGGGAGGTGTGCCAATAATTGTCCAGCTGGTAGCTGCTAGAACCGGGTACCTAGAACCGGGCGTACCGATAGGAGACCCGGTATATCCTACATTTGGGACACACGTGAGCCACATACCTATTATTTCGATCGAAGGAGCCGTTGGCTCGCAACAGTTGCACGATTTACGAGAAGAACGGCGTCGAATTGCTTCGTGAGCTCTCCGCTCGAGCCTCTCCGTTCCGGACCGGAGAATTATGAAGGCTGGATAAAATGAGAACTCTTGCGATGCTTCGGCCGTCGCGTATATACAAAATTTATTAATTGTATGGAACGCATTCTCGAAACCGTCGCACGATCGCTCGCCAATCTGAAAAACTTGGCAAAATTCTGAAAACTCATATCTGTTTACATCAATTTTCTTTTCAGTAATTAATGAACGAATTAAAATTCTTCTTATCATGAAAGGATAAAAGATAGAAGCTAAAGAGCAGTTTTTAGAAGTTAAAGAGAACTTTCGTCCAAAAGTCGCCATTCTTGTGTACAGAGACACCGCAAAGAGAAGTTGAATCGCATTTTTCTTATAGACTTATTATATTTTTACGACGCACTAATTACAAACAAAGTTACGATCAAACGAATACGTTGTACGAGCCGGGGATCTCGACAAGTTACGAAGTCGCCTTAACAAGGCTACTTTTATACCGTGAAACGTTAAATGCATTTGCAGGCTTCAAAAGTTTCGTTTGCGTCCCTAACTCCGTCTTCTGCCGAAGCTCTGTAGACTTGAACCGCGTAATCCTTGTTAATGACAACGCCAAGATATCCGTAGAACGTGGAACGTTTTCAAAGAAGAATCTTCTTTACTTTTAGCATACGGTTCGCTCTTTTTCAGTGGAATTTACAGAATTATTCAAAAACTTTCATATATCGATACTTTCCTCGAAGTTTAGGAACAAATACCTTGAATTCAAATAAATTCCCACCTTTTTTGGTTATTGAGCGGTCGATACTCGAATAATAGAAAATAAAACAAAAACGTAAAAAGGGACTAAAATTTTTGCACACTCTTTATAAGAAAAGGAACTGTCACGGCAGGAACAGATTGGCTATATATGTTTCAAACATGCCTGCGATATGCGTCAAAGCCCAATTTCTAGCTTTTGAATTCGAGCGCAATCTCCAAACCCGTGTAAAGAAAAAAAAAAGCGGTTAACGATAATTTGACTCTGGAGCGGAACCTGCTATCTATTGAAAACGATACTGTTCTACAGAATTCCATGCAACCGATAGCGAATACTACAAAAAGAAAGCATAGCTACGAGGAACGTTTTTCACAGTCCACGATGGTGTATCACGTGTGCTTTTTGACACGATGTTTTGGCGTCATCATATATATATATATATAATTTTTTTTTTTAATGATCTATGAATAATTCAGATCCGGACAAACTGGCGAACACAGATTGCTCGATCGAAATAAATAATGCGGGTGTGGATTGATGTTCGTAGCGTCGAATTGATAAATAATCAATCGCGGAGTATCGTATCGTCGGATCGACGCAAATCGTCGTGTCAAAAACACGAGGCGCCAGAAACGAGCGGGCACGGCGTGGTATTTGGCGACAGCTGCCAGCAGCACGGTCGATTTTACGTTTCGTAGACGCATCGTTGAACCGATGGATACGCTTACTGTATTTTTCACCGATATGTCAAAAACGAAAAACAGAGAAAAATTGCGACGAGAGGAACGTCCCATCTGGCCGGGCGCAAATTCGACCAAATTGTAAACATTTCTGGTCCCACGGCAGGTAACCGTAAATACGACAGATTTTTTCAAAATTGAACAAGCTACAAACGAATGGTAGCGCGAAACAAAATACATGGACGTAGTGATTGGAGTTTATTTTCTATGGAAATATTGACTATTTCATGAAAACTATGAAATGCACAACAAATTATTTTCCTTTTTATTCTTCTTGTAGTATCATGAAAATTATAAGCGTTTAGAATGCGAGGAACTTGCGAGGCGTAAGAACTACACGAAAAGTGAAAGTAACTTAGAGGTCGGAAGGGATGAGTAAAAGTCATGGGCCGACGGGCCCTGTGACGCGTTAGGGGGTTTTCTTAAAAAAGGGGGTACGAAGCGCAAGCGACAGCGAACATGACCATATTTGGGCATAGACGCGAACGGTGAAAGTTTGCATGGTGGAAGGGACGAAATTATAAGAAACGATGTTTCGGGTGTCGAGGATATAGAGTTGTTTTGAAGACTGAGAGTTGTATAGTTGTAAGTTGCGGACATTAATAGTTTTAATTTTAAAATAGTTCCTAATTCTGTATTACAAGTATATATATTATACAATACAATAATAATAATCTCAACATTCTTTGCGTTCGAACTGAGCCATTTATTTTGATTATTTATTATTATTTGTGTTTTTATTATCAATCATTTTTACCTAGCGTTCCCATCGTGTCTGCTTCAGTTTCTCGTTTTCCATTCGAAAAGAACTGACTCGATTCAATTCCGGAACTGTCCCTTCTGGGGAAAGCAAGAGACACGATGGCCGTCGTCAAATTTAAATTCTAAAAGGGCGTTCCAGGTGAAACGACGGTCGACGTGTCGTCTGCGTTCAGCTTGACCCAGCTTTCGTGTCTCTGCAGGGCCACTCGCACGACGAACACGTCCGACTGCAGGCGAAGGTCCACTTCCGTCTGCTTAGCAGGCCCATCCCTTCCGGAATACGCGTCGATTTCTTTTCCAGTTCTAATTTTAACTTTACACCGGCACCACCCCACGGCGAAACCCATTTCCCGGCGTACACGTTTCTCGTACGAGAAGTCTGTACCACTCGACCGTCTAAAGGGGTAACTATCCCCTGGCCATGCTACCACCCTGTTTTAAAACGAGCTGGTAACGTGTACCGGAAAGAGGAAGAAAGGAAGGGGGGAAAAAGAGAGAGGGACAGAGATGGTGGACAGTTAGCTGGTAAATACATGAATGCGGGATGAGTTGGTCGTTCAAAGTCTGCTAGAACGTCGTTGAATCTTTATGAAAATGGGGGGCTCGTGTTTGCCGATATTACTGGCCTTTATGGCCGCCGGAAGCGCGTGCGAGCGTCCACCGGAAAAGTGGGTCGGGTTTATTCCGTGAAAGTCGATAGCCGCGGTCGTGCGCGGATACGGTCAATTTGAAATTAATATTTTCTCTGTAATTTCGTTGTCCAGCACTTCCAATTCGTTTTCCTGGAATCTGCGTAACTGCGCCCGACGACCGTCGTTACGAAGAACGAAATTTTCGTTTCACGTAAGAACGATTTTGTTAGATTTAATTTGGAAACATACATTTTACTTTTGACAAATGAACTATATTGCTTTGCACGGGATTGGTTTGTACTTGAAAATCAAGAAATTCTCGTTCATTAACCGAGCGTTGTGTAATTAAATAGCAAACGCATATAATTATTAAATAATTGTAATAATTTGGTTATTGTTTCAACACGTGCACGGTGATTGAGATATTTCAATTTTTGGGGTTAATTTACCAGAGAATGATAATTAGGTTGACAGCTAAACCCACGACTTCCACGCTTTTTTCTTTCCTAAGAAATTATTTATTACATTCGAACCGATAATCCCGAGTGGCTTTGAAATAAAATTTGAATGAAATTTAGCCAGGAATTTAATTCAAAATAATTCTTTCTCCTGTACATCGCGACGATCCAACTTTCCCCCATCGCATGAGACACATCAGATAAGGCACTTCAAAATTTAACGAACAACTCGAGTACAAAGTGATGAAACAAATCCGACTCGAAAAAGCACCAAGTCCTTTCCAAATATCTTCGTTAAAAGTATGGAAACTAATTAGTTCTCCCTTCGACTTAAAATGGCACCATTGAATCGCCCGCCGTCTCCAGTTTGGCAAAATTAAAGCACAGAGAGAAAAATGAATTCAGGTCAAAGATAATACACCAAACGGTATTTTTAAGTTCCTACATTCTTCATTCTGTGGTTTCGTCGAAGTGTTTCCTGAAAGGAATCTTACGAAACCTTTGCATGTCCTTCCTCGACATTGTTCGCATTTGTGTCAAGAGGTTCCCAAAGTTTCATGGAAACCTTGGTACGGCACAAATGAAGGGACCAAAGAAAAAGGCATAAAAATTGAACTTGAGGCAACGATAAAACTGGGAACTAACGTGGAAGGGTCGATGGTACATCTCAGAAATTCAACTCTCACACTATTCCAAAGCTCATTTACTTTATACATAATGTGTATCAAGTGTTTTGAATTGATAGTTTAGATTTGATAAACAATTTCTTTATTATTCATTCAATGTGGTCTACTAATTAACCGTTGATCAATAATTATATATTTTGCAAATTATTTATTCACGAATGACGACAGTATTAATAAGAATGGCATGTAAGATTACAAAATTTAATTTTATTGTATCTGATTTACCAATTAACTCCAAGGTAGCAAATAAATTACCTAGCGCTTAAATACCTCTAACATTCCAAAAAGTATAAACTACCTTAATAACTAAGGTAAAAATTACAACATATATAGTCGGTGTCGCTAGTGGCGCCGTTTTACCCTCGTAAGAGTACATATTAAAAAATTATTATCAAAACCGCGCAAACGGACAGTTTATCAATAAGATATCGCGCGATATTTTGCCACGTATTACGCGATAAAGTTACGCGTTTCACAAAATGGAACACAAAGTGTACTCGTGATTTATAAAATCTTTCTAGAGGCAGCAATAACCCCGCAGTGGTTACGTTCTCGCGAGATGTATACGCTTTATCGGGAAAAGGAAAACAGGATAGGCGTGACAAGGTTGGTAGCTGGTAGCGTATATATACGCTGTGACACGTAGAATAAGACGTTGTATTGTCAGACAGAGAGAAACAGGTACCGCCGCGTCCAGATAAGTAGAATCAGCCCCAGGGCAAACCAGACAAATGAAACGAGTTCGTACGTCGCGGGTGCAAGTAGTATTGGTGCGGTATTTTATCAGACCGGTTGCATAGACATCGTACACGCGGCCGGGGAAGTAGAAATGGGACCACGTATCGTTAGTCAAGCAATATGGAGCTGTATTATGGTTGGATGGGTAAAATTAAATTGCACATTGCGAGGCAAGTAGTACGTAGACTGTATGCGGTCAGCCATATAAAACGGGAGACCGATTCTTTTACCGGCTCTGCTGGAACATCGCGTTTCGTGTTGCGAGAAGTTTCCTGTTATATTGGTGAGAATGTTAAAATTGGCTCAAGAAGTACATGACAATGTTTCATATATTATTTACAAATGAAATCGATGAGCATTATCATTCTATAATTTAATCATAATTAAATATTAAAGAGAGTAATCTTTACTCTTGATTTTTTATTAATTGTAGGAACTAATTAATTTTTTCTGAATGGTGATTATTTAATTTTCGTTCCAATCTTTTATCGTAAAAGTGTGTTCTACGTGGTTCGATATTAACGTCCACGTACAACGATGGTAAAGGATTAATTAATAATCATCCTACGAACAAAACAAATTTATCTTTCTCTCGTACGGGAATATTACACA
The DNA here is from genome assembly GCA_943735885.1 of Stelis phaeoptera. Taxonomy (NCBI): domain Eukaryota; kingdom Metazoa; phylum Arthropoda; class Insecta; order Hymenoptera; family Megachilidae; genus Stelis; species Stelis phaeoptera. Next base: position 12,097,072 of record OX030930.1, read on the forward strand.
TTTTCGTGTCAACGTAAGCCATTTACAATCACAAGCAATCCATTACCGATTCCATTCGTTAACCTTTCATCACTGTTTTTCCGGGAAATTTTTATCTTTATGCTCGTGGAAACAACGAGGGGATAAAATTTGCGTGCCATTCGAGGGTTACAGGATTTTCCATACAAACTTTGAAAGTGTCCGCCCTGCCAGCTTCGCCGATCGATAGTTCAATCGCGCCGCGGTGTTTTCGAGCCCAAAATCCGAAGCACGTGGGGAAATTTCAATAAAAAGATCGAGATCGTCCAATGCACACGCGGGATAAAGGAAATTTGCGCGAGTCCTCTCGTATCGGGTTCGTGTAAACGTGGAAGAGGAAAAAAAAACAGCTGGCTGGCTTTACAGAATCGCGAGAGAACGCGCGTAAAAGAGAGGCCGAAGCAAAAAGGGTGGGATGAAGGGAGGGTTGGGAGCTCTATACAGGACTGCAATTTCGCTCGACCCCGGAAATTGTGGCGGTTTATACGAGTTTGTTTAGAATGCACGGAACCGTCCTCGCTTCACGATTGGAGTTGCATGTCCGTCGTGATTTGTCAGCCACGTCAATTACTCAGCCGCGTTTTCAATTCGTCTCTTATCCATGAAGAAGGGTGGTGAGAGGGCAGTGGGTTTCGTGGTGCCACACAGCCGATTCTCGAAACTCGTTCGTGGCAACGAGGAAAATAGACGATGCTAAAGTGGAAAGCGTAATGACAAAATTGAAGATTGCGAATGCTCCGGGAGATTGTAATTGAAAGATTGGAATTGAAAATATATGGTAATTTAACAACCATTTCGCTTCGGAGCTATCGTATTGAAATCTGGAGATCGAAATCGTATTTCGCTGGAAGGATTCTATTAATAATCCTTGAGTCAATTAGGATTTATTATAATTCAAGAAATTTTGGTAATAATAGATTATTGACACAATCTTAAAAATTAAAGTATCTTTAATAATCTATATTAGCTATTAGCTATTTCAACGGTTGAGTATAATTTAGGGAATTTCGGTAGTGTCCGGCTAATAGAGGTGTTAATATCTTTAGCAATTTGTATTAGAATTTGCAATACTACAAACAGCTTAGAAGCAGTAAATCTTTAAATGCTAATATCACAAATGAATTTCAACCCATCACAATTTTGAATAATTTCAAGACACAAAAGGCTATATATCACCACAGAATGGAATCGACATTTTCGTAGCTACCGGCACTTTATTGATCCTCGAAATCTACTTTTTTTATTCCATTCGAGTGTTCTCCGGCAAGCTGGATTTCCGCTTTTTCCTTTCTTTTAACGCTTCTCGTCCCATCTTTCTCTGATTTTTCATCGATACTCTTTTTCTTTGTTGGCCACCGACGACGACGGATGCAAGCAAGACACTAAGTATGCATAGCCCGGTTTCGAGCCGAGAGTACGCGTTCGGACTTCACTTCCGGTTCGTAACTAGTTGGCACGGAGCCATGCATAGAGGCGGGCGCTAATAAGTGTAGCGGCATCGGCGGACGCTAATATTCAACCGGCTGACAAATGCTTTAATACCTGCCATCGGCAATACTTGCGAACCTTCGCCTCGTTACACCTTCGTCCCTCCTTTCCCTCGCCCTTCGGGAAGCTGTTCGACTTTCTTTCTCCGTCGGTTACTTCCTGGCAAAACCCCCTGGGTCCTTCGTCGAGCACGGAACTTATCGACAGGCCAACGGAACTCGCTTTTCAGACGGTCGAACGCAAAGGAAACGATAAGTTTCGTGGCAAGGAGAAACTTCATAATTGGGACCGTGCTTGGAAATAGACGATGGTTGGAATACTTGGTCTGGATGGTCGTACGTGTTCCATGTGCTTGTGTGCGATTATATTGGGAGACACCAGGAAGAGAAGAGAGTATCTTTCGAGGGGGAAAAATGACGTGAATCGGAGATTGATTTTGATTAGCTGCACAGGGGGAGAATTCCATGATTTTGTGAGGTGGGTCAGTAAAGAAGATGTTGTCGGTAAAGAATATTATCGAAGCTCCTTTTCTTTGAAATATCCATACCAAACAGGTGAAAATAGCCTTTAATATTAGAAAAAAAGTGTAAAAAAGTAAGTTTTTCAAAGTTCTCACGAATTATTTGCATCGAATAACAATCGAAGGAATACGACATTCTGCAACAATCGAAAGGATAAAGTACCGAATACGTGTTGGTAGACATAACGTTTGATGAATCCGTTGAATCTCCTTCTTGTCGAGGTGCGTATATCATCGTTTCGTGCGTATTCCGTGGACTGTTTAGATATCGTTACACAGGACTACGTTTCAGATTGTTACTTCGAATCCGGTGAAAAATGTTACACGCTATTTTACAGGATTAGCTTACTTGGCAACGGATGGAAGGCATGGGTAAAGGGTGGTAGACCGAAAGGGAAATCTAGAGACCGTATACCGGATAAAAGATTAAAAAAAACGACACCGATAAAGAAGAAAAAGAAACGATGTACACTTTCGGCAGGAAGAGAAAAAATGAAAGATATTTATGGTCATTATTCTACTGCACGTGTATTTTTAATTAATAGTGTGTATAACAATGAATAAGCTGTGAAGTTCTATTCGTGTCATTGGAACATTGCAATATTCTGAGCTAAAATTGTAAACTTTTGGATTAAAGGAATTAGAAATGGAATAACTTTGATGTAATATAATTGTAATCTCTTCTCTTTTCTTTCGTTAATTATTTAATTAAAAAGAAATCCACGAAGCGTATAAAATGAAGACAAGTACACGTTTTAACAGCAAACGAAGATGATATATGTATCTGACGGAAACGAAGGCGGGAGAAAAGTTATGCCGGGTATGGCCAAGAAGGGTGGAAGTTGGGAAAAAAGAGGGGCGAAAGATTTACAGAAAGTTGGGAAGAAAATAGAGAAGTCTTTGTGGCTACCCATAACTCACGTCCCTTATTGAAACTTCTTGGAATGGATTAAGACGGCTCGCACGAAATTTGTCGAAATTTCCGGGACACGTAATTTATTCTCGACTTCCCGCCACCATTGAGAAACCTGTGTCCCTTATCATTCTCCGTTATTGACTCCTTCGAAATGTCGTAACAGATAAGGGGATTTTTAACGCTTTCACTGTCATACCAGAAAATTTCCTTGTATAATATACTACATTATTTGTTTAGTCGTTCAATTCAAAGTTTCAATAAAATTTCATTTAACACACGCTACAAAATTACGAATTTTCTAATTGCGATTATGTGATAAAGTAGATATGGTGAGAAATTGTTTTCGTTAAACTTTGTTCGGAAACAAGTATTGTACTTAATTGTATTCAACGCCCTGGCATCGTTCTGGTCCTCTTTAGTTAAAGTATCCTATCCAATAGTTTTCTTTCATTTTTCAAGGTATTACGAAATGTATGAACTCTAAAGTAATTTATACCATTTAATGCTTAATTGCTATGGCTTAGAAATTGAAAATTCACCTTTATCATTTTCACATATTTGATGACAAACGATGTTCGTCATTCTTCACTTTTGAGCTGATAAATTTAACACTGTCAGAGTGAAATTTAACCCGACCATGAAACTTCAGAATTAACTAAAATTAAAACGTCATAGGCGGTTCGCAGTGAGCTAAAAAAAAATATATAATTTATGTGTTTTGACTGCTTCAAATAAACAGTCCTCATTTATCTTTGGAGTATCTCGGAATATATTGAGCACGGCAATTATCGAGTTAAGGAGGGTAATGCATAGTTTTAAAAATCGCATCTCATTTTCACCGTCCTCGACACAAAAGTTGTACACAGATACCATTTCTCGTATAATCCCAGCTTCCAAAGCGCTAAGAGGCACTTAACTAAATTGTAAGCTTTCGTTGGATCACGCGCCGGGTCCACAGTACCATGCATGCACCCTGTTGCTTTACTTATCATCTGAACATTTTCCCTTGTACCACGGTAAAGGCCACGCCTTTTATATATATCCTTCTAATTACGACGTGACACGGATATTCTGGACAATGAAACTCGCAGTCTATACGCCCGCGGCTGTATCGCTTGCATGCAATCATAGCGGGTGTTGTTATTTACTTTACATCCCGTTTGTACAATTTCTATTGCGTAAACACGCGTAGGTATAGAGGGGAGGGGTGGAAGGCGAGGGTGCATGTTTCGCGATTATTCCACGACTGCATCGAGACGAATCCGCCGACAAATTCAACGCTGACAACGCTCTCGAATCCGTCGAATAAACATTCTGGCAATTTATTGTTCCTGGTCATGAAGCACAGGTGCGCGTTACTTCGCTTTGGAGAGGACAAAAGTGACCATACGGCTGTTGGATGTTGAAATTTGTTTGCCGTTACAAAGGAACAAATACAGGCTCGGTTGTAATACGAAATTTGTTGACAATGAAGAGGTATAAACCGAAAATGATAAAAGGCTACGGGGGGTTGGAATTTTTTGATCTCGAGGAATAATTAACCGAAGCTGAAGTGTTTGACAATGGTATTTTTGGATAATACACAAACGTAGATTGAAAGATGACGATAGAGTCTTAAGGAGGAGTTGAATTTCAGATTCTTTGGCAACAAAGAATGATAGACTAATGCCAAGATGTATGATAATGATACTTCTGAGATATGACAGTTTTTATTCGTCAGAAAGAGTAGAATGAAGCCGTCGGAACTTGAAGCCGTGCGACAACGAAGAAGACTAAGTTCGAAAAGTATAGTCTTCTGCGAAAGCCGCTAGTTGGGCGTCGTGAAAGAAAATTTATGCCATTCTGGAAGCAATCTTCTGCCGGTTGATGCATTATTAAGATGCAGATGATATAAGCGATCGATGCCAATGAACCTTCTATGGGTTAAACGATTGCGTGACTGAGCGCGAAGAGCAACTATTTGCATAAAAGCAAGGAGACCTGGTTTAGATGAAAGTATCGATTCTAAGGGTATCCATTCTAAAGATAGATGGATTCCAAGTTCGTTGACTTTTCGACCGAAAGATGATACCAGTTGAAAACCCTGTAAATAGAGATCAAAATGATATCATCCAAAATCATATCTTGTTGAACTTTAGAATTTATAAAAATGAATGATTAAACAATCGATAGAAATAGTAGCTTCCAGTTTAAAAAGGTTTGTCGATAGATATCTGAAATTTGATATATCTGGATTTCAATATATTTCGATGTTAAATTTTTCTGAAGGCATTCAGACATTTCCTTCTATGTCTGCGCACGTATGTCACCCACGTAACGCTACTCGTCTGTCTACCGTCTAATATCGTCGAAGATTTGTAGCTGTATCGTGTCAGGCTCTTCAAGTATGCACATCTGCTCGCTTACCTTGGACACGGACAATATAAGATTTGAATTGAACCCTCTAACGATAATATCAAATATTTAATAAAACAACCAGTTCAAGCTTTCATTCTGACGCTATGTGAAAAGTGAGCTAATTTATATTTAACATAGAAGCAGATAAACTGAATTTTAAACTATATCTATCAAGCATCTGACGTAGAAACTTAAATTGTCAATTAATATAACAGATATTATCAAATTTTCGATTAAAAAAACATAAAATATAATAATTCACCGTCTTTCTTACTATCACTACAAATATAAAAGAATTAGAAGTAGAGAAAATCAAAGAAAATTAAGTGACATTAATAATATATTATTAATAATATATTTCAATAGTGTTAAGCTAATCGTGCAAGGTCTCAAACGGAAAGCTTAACTTCAAAAATTAATCAGTATAATCCCCAATAATAATTGATATTTTAATGTGTGTTGCTGCACACATCCTATTCTACGATGAAACTGAATATATAATACTAAACAAAAAAAAAAAGCAACGAAACAAGTCATAAGAGCAATGATAAAACCAGTCGAACAAACACTACATGTCTGGCGCAGTAGAACAGGTCCGTGCATGGCCAGACAAGAAGAATACGAACTGCAAATATGGAGCTGGCAAAGGAACTAACCGTTCTCAAACAGTATGATGTACACGAGAGAAGCAACTCTCAGAATAAATTTTATATTACATTACAAACAAATAAACATAAACAGAGAGGATTGGGGGGGGGGGGGGGGGGGGGGAATATCAGGAGGAGTCCCTCGAGATTTTTTTTCATTTGATTCCGCTTTCAACGCATCCTACATTCTTGCGGGGCCACTTGTACGTGTTTCCGGATGGGAGAAAAGCGACGAAGCAAAAGAGAAGGGGAGGAAAAAGCGGAGTAAAGGAGGTGCATTTCGGGCGGATATGAAATTGCGTGACGGTGCCGTGCGAACGACATGCTCGTCGTCTTTCCGCCACGTGACGTTCATACCGTTGCAAAAAGCCTCGTCGAGGCAAGAAGCGAGAATCATCGAATTCCCTTGCGTGCGATTCTGCTTGGTTACATTTTTCTTTTCTGTTTCTTTCTTATTTTTTTTTTTTCTTTTTTACGTCTTCTCACCTTTCACGAGCACACAGGGCTCGCTACGCGCTCTGAACACGCCTGTTTATGGCGGTTTGCATCCACTTCGGCTGGTTCTCGCGTGTAAACGCGCGTACCAGAGACACCGGCGAGGAATTTCGTATTCCACGCGGGTAACAACGACGGATCGAAGCGCAAAGTATTTTATCCGGCTGTTTTGAAGCTTTCACGGCGAGGAGAACGTTACGAGGCTTTAAACAACGACGAAAGTGAATATTTACGTTCCTACGAGAAACTGAATATTCTTGTCGAAGGCGTAGTTTCAGTTTCGGTGAACGTCAAAACGATTCCTGAATAAAATTCTTCGAATTCTTTCGTTATACTAAAGTAGTTTTACCCATGAACGTTGCATCACTGAGACAGCGGCGATTTAAATTTAATTTTCTATATTTTCAAACTTTTTAATATCGTCTAACGACTTCCCTTTAAGGAATTTATACGATTGATTTTCATCAAAACATTATCGCATCTTATAGAGTTTGGACTGCAGGATAATTATTCCAATAGTAAATTCTATAGCTTTTCGACGACAAACCTTCCATAGAATTGATGGCAAAAGAACAGGAACGAATGTTATTCAAATTTTAATTAATCATTCCATTGTTAACGAGATATAGTTGTGCGTGAGCGCGCGCAAATCCGTGACATAGCGCACGACGTATCAAGCTCAGTATTTCACGGTAATAGTACGCATTGTATCAGCAACAATACCGAAATGTAGCCGGCGATTACGCGAATCTACTGATTCAATGTCGTTATCAATCCTGCTGAAACCCGGACCCGTGGAGAGGGCGCGGGATCGTGAGAATTAAATTTCACACGCGCAGCATGTTTCCATTGCGCATGAATAGAACCATGCTGATAAGGACGAAGACAGAAGAAGAAAAATGGCGTTGAGTCGGCAAGAAACTGGCTGAATAAACAATGCTGCTGCAGTTGATTACCCGCTCGTTGCTTTTGTACACGAACAATGGCATGCTGTTGTTACATACATGGATAACCAATTTGTGAAATTTCAAACGATTTTAACGTAACGGTAATATTATAATATTTAATACAAAATCAAACTTAAATGTAATTCTGTAATTTTCCAAAAGGTTTTAAAACTTCGGAGAGATCGAATATGGAAAAAGGTTGGAAATTAAATTCGGTTATGTAAATATGAAACACTGACTCAGTATGCATCGTCAAAGAAACGAGAGAAGTTTATTTTCGAAATTAATTAACCGAGTGATATTTCAATCGATACTTCAAGAATTCTTATTCCTTTCCAATCGAGTGTCCAATTTTCATATCGAGTCGAAATTAATTTCTATAATTCACGAATTCACTGCCCCTTTCGGCATCAGACGTGATAAAATGGAACCGTAAAGGCTCCATGTCGGGGCTCTATTTTATTGATTCTCAGAAGATACAATAATATCAGTGGATGCAAATAAGTGTCCTCTTATCATGCTATAAATACACAATAGTCGTAGCGAAATGTTCCGTGTACGTAATTTCGATCATTAATGGGCTAAGTTCATCGCAAGAACAAGAAGATTAAGATGTGTTCAACATCGAAACCGATACTCTCGAACCTAATATTCGTTGCCACCGTTCCGTACAATAATTCACCGAATTCCAAGCCCCGGAGTATCAAACCAGCAACATATTCTACCGCTCAAGAAGCTGCGATAAATTTCAAAGTTCGTTACGCAACAAGCACGCGGAGAACACGAAACATTTCGAGCATCTCGTGCATCGATCACAGCTATCAAGCGCAGAGTAAACAGAAGAGGAACAACTCATCGACGACAGAAAAAGTAGTTTGGTTGGCAAGAAGTAAACCAGACCAACTTATAAAGCACACGCACGTTCTCCCATTCTGTGCGTCGTCGTGCCGGTACAATGTTATTATAAATCATCGCGACGCGGGTTAAGAATGCCTCGTTGGCGGAATTAAATTTCCCAGGCAACAACGAGGTTACCATTGTACCCGTGAACGACGAGTTAACGTTAGCTGGGATGGATACGACGATGCACGCAGAAAACAATGTTACGTGCGCCGGGGTTTCCTCGTATAAACGTCTACGGGGTTGGTTCAAAGCTTGCAGTCCCATCAGTTATCGTCAAAACGGGCTGAAAATACGGCGGGCTTCGCGGCCGTAATAATTGAAGAGCTCCACCGAGGCAGACGCCTAAGACGCCTGGAAATTGAGAGAGGTAAATGGAGAACCGGCCTTGAATTAGGGGAGCCAACGTTATTAGTTCCTGCTCGAGGATCGTTAAATTACACGACCCCTCTGGTAAAGGTGTCAGCTTTGCTGGTGGCGATAATTCGCGCGAATTGAAAATATTCCCGGCGATGATTGTCCAGAAAGCGTTGTCAGTTTCGCCGGTTAGCTGCGAGATAATTAGTAACGTCGACAAAGAGATCGGACAAGTGGAATAAACCCGCGGTGTGGTCAGACGACTAAAAGAAGAGGCGCGCGTGGTCGGACAAGAAGAAACGTGTTCTCTATGATCAAACAAGTACCATCACTCTGTACGTGGTCGTCGTATAAATAGAGTAGGTCTGTGCGCGTCCAGACAAGTAGAACGGGGGTGTGCGTGGACAGACAAGTGGAAAACGATCTGAACATGACGAAATACTTGGAAAGCGGCTAGCAGCGAACAGTTGGTTTATCTTGCATCGCGCGGAAAGCAGTAAAGATATGTTTTACGAGCGTGCTTCGTTGAAAAACAATAAATGTTGAATACGAGTGCGCTGGAAAGTTTGTTCGACTGTACGCGAGATTAGTAAAGCGCAGAAATTTATGTTTTGCGTACGAATAAAATTTCTGCTACAAAGGTGTTGATAAATTCGTAATACTTTTGCAATTATTTTATTTCTGACAGATATTTCGAGAAAGGATTATTTTATCGATCTTGGCATGGAATACAGAGCTTATGGTTCATTGTGCTCAGACCTAGAATGCGTTGATGAATAAAGTAATTTATTACAGTTAAAGCATGCAACGGGCGAAATTGAAGTGCACTGCTAATGGAAGTCAGGTCCACACATATATTTTGCGATAATTGGTATTAATTAGCATTTTTATAAAGCCAGTATCGACACGTCGTGTTGTGAATGATATACGAGGCAGCCATTAATTGCATGGTCATGTATAAAGCAGAATAACGTGAACTGCTGTTCCGTGATTTTGTTAATGACCCTGATCATGTTCCAGTTGTGCATACTACATTTGCTCCGATTCATTTATCGAGCACATAAATATTTCTGACGTAATTAGTTATGTCTCATTATTTATATTACGATTTCATCGAGCTTTTACTTCGGGCGATACGTCGATTGCATGGGGATCATTGGAGGCCAGCACATTAAATTGTATACGATCAAATAATTAGTGAAATTTAAGGAATGTTGAACCATTTGATAATACATTGATTTTAATATACAAGCGTCAATTTGAAATTGAATCGCCTGTAACCTTAATTAATTAGTATCTTAATATGTCTTACTGTTCATTTCAACCACGGCAGTCGACGCGTTAAGGAGAAAGTTTCGAAAGTCCTCGAATTACTATCAGAAAACAAGAAACTATCACAATAACGACAAATAACAATGGCCAAGTGTCTCGAAAGAAGAAATTACGAACAGACGTCTCTGGCAACATCGTGCCACCATAGAGAACCGTCGTCTGTTTCGCGAGTGCTTTCACAGACTCCACCGAAGGGGGTAATATTTCCTCATCAAGAGACATCGTTCCAAGAACAAAGCATTCCTCTCGCGAAAGAATCCATCGGGTCGACGCGAGGGAAGCTCGCTTTTAAAGGTTTATTTCGGCGTGGAGACGAGCGTCTTGGTATTCCTGAGAAATACGCGACGCGTGTGTCCTGTATCATAACGACGCTCTCCAGGAAACCCGTTAGATGCTCAGATCGCATCGAATTCGCTTAAATCACGACCAAGGGATTCCCGCGAGGACTTGAATCGAGTTTATATCCTTGGCTGGATATTTTCGCAAGGCTTGCCGCGAACGTTTCTCCTTTTTTGAAAGAAAGAAAGAAAGAAAGGGAGAAGGAAATACGTGTGGAATCGTACGAGCGTCGCGATCAGTCAGTTCGGAGAAACAGTCGAAAAAGAGAGGAAAAGGGAAAAATGTCATTCCATGAAAATAAAGATGTATGAGAGGGATCGAGCGTCTTTCGAGAGGAACATGTAGAATATTGTTTCAACGTTTGATAAAGGCGCTGGAATATCTATTTATGTATGGACGTGTATCCGGTACGTTTGGTGGGAATCAGAGGAGTCGAGGTTCTGCAAAATAGAGCATCGGAATGGATTTATTTCAACAGAGATACTCGGTCAAAGAGGTGAAATGTGACGGGTATTCGATACCCTTGTGAATTTCCGAGTCGTTGTTACGTTTCGTTCAGAGTTTAAAATTCATGATACCGTTGAAAAATACTAGAATGGGAGTGATTTTAACGAACGGAACAATCCGATAGACTTGACGGTCTGATAATTTGTAACTGTGTCTAAATTTTAGACCCGGACATTTTTCATATTTCAAAGATTTCGATCAAGCGTATTATTTTACGAAGAATATGGATTTCTAAATTTTATCAATCGTATCATTCGTGTCATATTTATAACACATACGTATAAAAAGTGACCTAATGTTAATAACGGTCCACAATATTACCTTAATTTAATTGCCTTTTAATATCAGCAACATCTCATCGAAGATAGAGGCTTTTAAAAGGAAACCTCAGAAACTTTAAACATTTTCAAGACGTCCAACGTTGATAACGATTCACAATATTATTTTACACTAATTACTTCTTAACCAACGCTTCGAAACTTCCAAGTTTTAGATTTGTAAGACCTTCACTGATAACGATTCATAACATTATTCGACACTGGTTACTTCTTACTTCTTCAAACATTGGTACTAGCAATTACTTGAGCAAGATCAACACTTTGAAGACTTCTGAAACTTTTCACCGCCTTCAGTATTTATAATTCTTCGCAATATTAGAGTATCTATGCACAACTTACGATAATCGATATTGTATAAAACATCAAAATGTTTGGGAATTTCGAAATTTCCAAAAAATTCAAATTTTCCAAACTGCACGAACCAGTATATAATTACGGAAGGGCTAGAACCATATTATATCGACGAACACGAGATCGCTGTTGCGTATCATAAGCTTCCGTAGAATCATTTAATTACACACCATTCATGTGGAAGTATATTCAATCAACGTTTTAATCGATAATCGAAATTACCGAGTACCACTCGATGTATCGTTGATGAAGCAATTAAATGTTCTTCGATCGCGATACATTATCCAACACTTTTCTATCAGCGAAATGGATCATTCTTCTTTGGAAAAAATTATTTATTGCACTTGATTAAAATAATTAAATAATTAAATTAAAGATAAAACATAACGTATCATTTTTATTCTTAAACCTTTGGGATTGGTATATAGTGTCATAGTTCAAAAAATGTAATTTTTAGAGGAAAGGATTCTTAATATTGACATTTTTGAAAATATTAAATATAGACCATATTAATTATTATCATATGTAATTATTAATTAATCGTGACTCTTGGTTCGATGTGATAAAAATACGAACATAATACAAATCTTGTATTCGGTTAAAACAAAGACATGTTTCTAGGTATTATAAAACAATCGTGAACATTCTGGTTACCGACGCAAGAGTTCAATGAATCAGAAACGAGAATCATCGTCGAATCGTTCATTTTTGGAATTGACTCTCGACGAAAAGTAATTTCTTTCTTTCATTCTGACAGGGAAGGCGCCAGGCTAAGATCGGATAAGAAAGACCCGACTATATCGAGGATTTACCGTTGCAGAAAGTTAGATAAGAGTTCATCGAACACCGCCAAACTCCGGCTTAAGGATGTAATGAAGTGTACCAAGGAGATAGTACCCGATTAACTTAATTACATCCCATTGGCTTTGACGTGGCTGCTTCTTCTCGGTGCTCGATCGACGTCTAACGTCGAGGAAGATAAAAACTGTTGATCTCGTCCTCTAATTTATTAATAACGCTCGAATTGCTGCCAGTTACGATACTCGGCGACCCGTCGGGCTGTCCCGTGAATTCGATCGGGATCCAATTTCCATCGGTGATTAACTTAACGTTCCTTCGATTCAACGTGGAAACGAATCTATGTGTATCCAATTTATTACCGATGCAAATCGCTCAGTACCGATCGGCCGAGCAGTTCGAAGCCACTTTCGAGAAGAACGATTTCTGATCGTCAAAAAACTAATTGCTGTCATTTTTCTCCTTCGATTCTGAACGCTAGATTTCTGCCTAATCGTAAGTGTCAATCGTGGATAGGATTTTTCTACGATATCCGGAGGCGTGATGAATTTGAAATCATATAGAAATTATTTTAATCGACTTTTGAAGGAATTCAAGTCTTGTGAATGTTGTAAACTCTTTAAATTTGAGATAAAATTATAGAATTTATTTTAATAACTTGGAAGCAACCTGGGAACTATAGGAAATGAAACAAATTACAAGTTTTGAAATGTTTGTTAATGTCTTCTATGGAAAATAATCAACTTTTTCCTCGACAGAAAATAAAATTATATTTCAAGAACTTTGATTAAAATAAATAAGTATTGAAAGTCTAATAAATTATTACAGAATACAACAAAAATGTGAAGGTATAATAGAACGACAAATAAGTAGAATCAGACGATATATAGTCAGACAAACGCTACTATTCTTAACTCGTTGGCTGCCACGGGGGTCACCGGTGACCGGCACCTGAAATTTTTTACAGCCAGATAATTACCAAAAGAAATAATAAAATAAACCACGGATAGCGTTAACATTAAGCTGATAATGCTAGCTAACGAATTGAAAGGTTAAATTTGGAAATTAATCGACAGCATTCTTAATAATTAGAATTTTATCGTGTCTGAGTACACACGACTGTTTTCACTGTGGCAGTCAACGTGTTAACGCAGTCTCCGAGCTGATAATCAAAGTACTGTTCCATCCACACCATGAATATTGCTCGATCAATTTTTGGTTAAGAAGAAAACACGTAAGACTACATTATTCCCTTGGTAGAACATTTCTCTGGTGTAATAGAAGTTGCAAAAACCGTGGAAAGGAAGTTGGCGTAGAATGTGTGGTAAAGCTTGCTACCTTCTGCTAGGAAGAAGCAGGAAGGGTAGGCAAGCATTTCCGGTGATGTGACGTGAGCCGGAAGCGAAGGGATCGTAGCTGGTATCAGAGTCGGAAGGTACCTCCGTTAAGCCGATAAAATTAATTTAATTTCTCGTTCGCTTTCGTCAGACTGCATACACGATTACACGGTGAAATGATAAGAGGATAGTGACGAGTAATCTTCGTTCATTCAACAGTGCCGTACAAAATTTTACTTTTTATTAAAATCGTGGTAAATCCTCAATATTCATAATTTTATTTCCAACGAACATAGCATATTATTCTTCTGCTATTTGGCTATTTTTGTCGAATAAATTTCCAAGTATCTGATGACAATTCACGCATCGCACAGACATGGGAAACATGGGGGCTCGAAGTGTTAAGGGCCTTGTAACCAAAGGACTACATCACAATTTAAATAAATTCGAAGAAAACATTTTGTTATGATTGTATTTCGAAAGGTTTCCATCATTCCACGCTGTTGTTTGTTTGATTTCAAAATCCCTGTCACGAAGATGATATATTTTCGAGATACGAACGAACGGCGCAATAACTGTCCATTGGCGACGAGCTCGCGTAAATCAATGCCAATTGATTCGGAGTTTTATGAAATTTGACAAATCCCCTTCGAATCCAGCCACGATTCTTCGAGTTTCTGGTCGAAAGGATCATAAGCGATCGAGGAATTCGCGGCACGCGGTAAGAAAGGAAGAAGATAAGCCCTCGAAGCTCGTTTGAGACGGTGCTTATCGTACTTCCCTGCTTTTCGCTCCTTTATCCGTCCGACTGTTTCGCTTATCCTTTTTATTCGTTGGCGAGCAGCGCAAATACGTTCACCGAGATGGTCATTGATCGTCCCGGGATAACCGAGACCGGTTTAGAAAGGATTTTCAACGTGTATTAATCGAGGAACGGGCGGGAATTGAAAGAAGACAAAGAAAAATAAGAATAAGGGATAAAAGTATACGTGGCGAGAAATTCGATTATACAGAGTCGGCCTTGCGATTCTATAAGAGAATATAAATGGAAAATGTTAGAAGTTATATCCGCTTGACAAATTTCATCAGAATCAGTGAAGATCACTCGTAGCACGTTTTAAAACTATCGAGATTTTTTCACGAAATCTTTCTTATACTATCTCACACTCGACGGCTACCGTGGAATGACCATATCTCTCTTGTATCACCACTTAAACGACACCGTATGCACGCAAAAGCAGACGCTCGAGTCGTCGTTACGAGGACACGGGCGAAGGACGAGAAAAAGGGAAGTACGTCGACGAGAAAGCTCGTTCTGGCAAACCACGAGGGACCGTCGGTTGTTTAACACGAACATGTCTCGCTATTGTTTGCTCGTATAATAATTTACGCGCACACGAGAAAGCTGTTAGAGCGAAGTTACCCGAGCGAATAAGGAACGCGAGGATCATTCGACGGGAAGTACGCTCGCAATTAAATGATAGTACGCCAGGACATCCGGTGAAACAATGCCCGCAGGGGTTACCCGTGAAACGCGCCTAATTTTCACGTGTCGTCAACGAGATTTCTTCGCGAGGAGCGATGATCGTGCGAGTTGCTCGCGGTGAATCACTTTAGTTATATTATAATAAAAAAAAAAAGAGGAGAGCTGTCTTTCGAGCGATTGAGGAGAAGAAGGAGGAACGTTAAAGCTGCTTCGTTGTCTTGTTCGCTTGGGCCGCTTTGCTTAATAACACGGAAGCCCGTAGACCGTCTTGTCGAGTCGCTTTCGCAGCATGGGGCTGCAACGAAGCAGAACCACGTCAGATAAGATAAGAACCGGAAAAGACGAAAGTAGCCGGATAAAAAGGGGAGAACAGGGGAAACGATGAAGGTGATAATACCCGCAGTCGTGATAAAATTCGACTACGAATAGTGAATCACGAAGGGTATAAGATTTCTTTTTCTTTGACTCGATATCCTTCGTTTTTCTGATAAAGTGTGAACATCTTTGTACTCTGATTATTTTTATAATCATCTTTTTCCGGGAATCAACTTTATTGAGGTGCAAAAATAAATATCGTTGTAGTCGTAATTAATGAACGAATCATCCTTTGAACAAACATATACTTATTCAATTAATTATCTTTAACTATGATGTTTTATTAACTTTGCATTCTTTCGTTATGCTTGCAGATGTTTCAACCCTTCGATGGTGCGGCGTCATGTGTTCGAGACCTTGGTAAGTAAACTTCAACTTTAGAATCCTATAATTTATTTCTATTCTTCGTGAATTCCAATTCGAAAACTGGAAACTTGACGACGTACATTACTAAAGCTCCCAAAAAATATAATCATCTCAGTAATTAAAAGTTACAAGATACACCGGTTCCATAAAATAGGCGGCCATAAAAGTGTAAGACTTTGCAATTGTGCAAAGAATAAAATGCAATTAATTAAAAGCATAAAAATATACAATATTCTTCAGACACGAATATCATTAAAGTCTCTGAAATTTTTCTCCGTTTCGATTAGTTCGGGAAATTGCAAAAACTTGAAAGAACTCCAAGTAATCTCCGTGAACACCGTCTCGTTGTATCCCTATCTTTCTCTATCTTTTTGTCAGACATTTGGCCGAGTCGCGGAATGCATTCCATTCGCGAGAACCCATAAGATTTTCACGGTGGCCGTGTTCCCGAAGCATTACGTGCCGATACAAGCGCGCGATCGGCTCGTTTGAATAAAAGATCGTTTCGAGAATCAGCGCGCGACGAGGCAGGGGCAAAAATCGGGTATTGGCCGATGGTTAATTCATGGTGGCGAGATCCCAGTAGACGAGCCGGGGTAAAAAGAGATCCGGGAGTGATAAAATACATTTCTAGCCGTGCGCACTGTTTTTCACGCGCTCTTCCACCTATTTACATACTTTATGCCTTCGAATTTTATCGACTTCCTTTTTGCTCCACCCGTTTTCTTTATTATCTGCTATTTGTAATTGCGTTCCTGATATTTTCAGTCGATTTCACTATTTTTGCTATAACTGAGGAAATTATGTTAAAAAACAAATTAATTCGTAATATCTTTATATCTTGGGAGCGACACTCTGAAGTTGCCGGTGATTCCACAGAATTTTGATCTCGTCGTAGAAGAATTGTTTAGCATATGTTACATTTTTATTTATCTTCGTTCAACGAAAGTCGTATCGAGTTGTTATCATTTGTAAAGACGTCCAAAACGGAATGAAGAAAGAATTTATAGAAAATATTAAGATTTTATTTTCGGTAGTTCACAATCTCATAGTGTTTCGAATTGCCTTTTACATATTTCTGATTTATTACCTCGCGGTTAAAGTAACGAATACCACATACATTTCTTCAAAATTACAAACGTCAATCCCAATTTTTAGCCCACGTATAACTCTTCCTATCGTTCGAATACACGTCGAAACAGTCGTGCGAAATGTATCGAGGACGCGTCTCTATTTTCACTGTCTGACGATATCCGAATCTGAATAATATGACGTGACGCTCGCGAAGCGACGCGGTATCATGACATTATCATTATTGCAGGATATCGCGGAATAAGTTTCCGTTTTGTATCGACAGATCTCCTGGCGGTGGAAATTTTCACGGAAGTTCTGCGACGAACGCCATTAGGGAATCGAAAACGGTCGAATGCGGGCTCGAGAGAAAACATTTGCGGGGCCATGAATCTCCGTAGCTTTCATTTCGCGGTAAAAGAGGATGAACTAGGAGGGAAAACTATTTTTATCGTGCCACTGTCGCCTTCGGGTAAACGGGCTATTCCTGGCCTCGTTAGTTGTCCTTGTTTCGTTTAGGGAAGTGACAACTTGATTCGTTGTTATTGTTTGCCGCCGATGATTGGTATCGATGAACTCGTGTTTCCATCGTTTCTCATTCTTTTCGCGACAAACGAACCTTCTTTAACCCTTTGCACTCGAGTGGCGCTATATTTAATTTATCAGAGTATTCTAAAATGCGAAATTTAAGTTTCATCGAAAACTGAAGAAAATTAAAGAAGGGAATAAAAATAAACAGATTCTCAAATATTTTCTAACACTTTTCTTCCAACATAGTGTATTTTGTTTCTGGAAGCATAGCTGGAAAATTAGATTATACCCGATTACGTCCAAAAATGCTTCGAGTGCAAAGGGTTAATTCGAAATATACTACGAAACTTAGCTATTCTAATTCTAATATAATTCAATGGGCGATCAAATTCGTAAAGTCATCTGTATACCTTTTAAGCTAAGTTAAATTTTAATAATGGACGGCTGGTTATTAAAAATGATTCAAACGTACGGAAAGTATATTTTTAGGACCATGACTCTAATAATTTACTTACCCATTGTAATTGACAGAATCCTAGTTTACAAATTCCAAATACCTTAAAAGTTATGCCGATTTATTATAATATGGGCAGGTTTATACTAATTGACAAAGATCCTATTCAATACGTAACGTAAAAAGAAGTAATTAATTTTGTGCCTGTATCGCGATGCAATTACCAAAATAGATATAATAGGAAATGTTTAGAATAATAATTGTACACCGTTCCGAACAGTCAGCTACGATTCTATATTTACAATTGTTCATTTTAACTGAGTTGAAACATTTGGAACATTTCATGAATTTCTCATACGATCAGATTAAAAAAGTGTACTCACTGCAAGCACCCTCGTGGCTGACACGTGTAGTTCTTCTCTCGAGGCAGCTAGTTTTTTGTAGATGGCAATGATTAGTGTAGGTCACGTTGTCGGAACCGCAGACAGGTTTGGAGGTCGAAGGGCAATCGGTAGGGCATTGACACAAAGGTTTTCCGTTCTCCGACACGATGCACGTCGCACCCCAAGAACAGTAGGTCTTCTCGCATGGTTCTGAAACAAAAACAATGGCTAACTTGAAAAAAACATAATTCGTATCAAAACACGTCGTCTAATTCTATCACATAAATAACAAGAAAGAGTATAATTTCGTGCAGAAATTTCAGTTAATATGCATACTGTTCGACATTGTTAAAAGATTATTCCTTTAATAATTCAAGCCAATTAGCGATCAAGTGAATTTGGGAAATGAAGTATTTTATTAAGTGAATTTTTGAATGCTTGTGATCAATGGTGTGCAAGTGATTTTAGTATAGTTCCAAATTTTAGAAACGTGTGAGCCGTGTTGATTGCGTTTATCAGTAGTTGCATGATCGAAATTGAATATTATCGGGAGAAAAGGAACCCGGACGTTCGAAATAATCACAATAAACGAGCGTGAAACGGGATCCTTCTGACGACAATTTATCGAGTATTTATCGCAACGTTGCCAGTAGCAGGAGCCACGTTAAATTAATTTGACCGAGAAGTGGATTGGCCGGTAAATCAAAATTATCCGCACAACAGAATTTCCGTTTACGAACAGGTGTAAAATAATCCGTCGCGTATTTTCAGCGTCGATAAACCAACGACAAAAATATAAATGCGAGCGGAAACTAAATATTCGACCATTGTTAAATCTGTACCGTGAAAGCCAATAAAACCTTCAACCAGATCCCTCGAAATTTTTAAAAGAACTTTTTTTTACATTGGACGAAAGAATATCTAAATCGTTACCTCTTTTCGTGGTTCGTCGTCCGAGAATAAAATGACAAGATTAGCATTTATCAGTTACGAACACGAAATTCTTCAATTAAACCCCTTCCCAGACCGTTTTTGTCCGGCAATTATAAGCACAGAATCGTCAGAGAAACAAACACAATTGTCTTTGTTCCGAGTCGTGGATTCTAGGGAATTCAGTGGCATTAACCAACCGGCGGAAAAAATCAACGACGGGGCTTTCAGATAAAACATTCATCCTTTGCGGTTCTTCATTCAACGTTTTCTCGCTTCACAAACGCGTACCATTTCTTCGTAGATACCGTCCGGTATTTTTGGACTTTTTCATTGTGACCCGGGGAATCTGGAAACAAAACCTCAAAGATCTCGAGGTGGCGATCGCAAACTCGACCCGGTCCCTTTAACGAAGTTCGCGGAACGTTTTTAACCGGAAACGGGGAGACGTTGGCGAAGTTCGACGGGTGGGGGGGGGGGGGGGGGACACGGGACGAAAGAAACTTCCAGAAGTGAATTACTACAGCGCCAGGAGCGGAAATTCGTGTTACGAAAGCTTTGTACTTCTTACGCTGCCCTAGGGGACAGTCGATAAGAAAACACCAATTAAAGGGAGCCGTTCGACGAAAATAATTAGCTCCGGCCGATCAACGCCGGGAAAGGGAATTCCCTGGCAGAACGACCACGTCACCGACCTCTTTTCGGTTTTTCTTTTCTTTTTCTTCTTTCGTCCCTCTTCGACGACGTCCTTTTTCCTCCCTTCGGGCGTCGGCCAGAGAGATTCGAGGAAGCGCAATCAATTTTCCGGGAAAGTTGGCTTCAGACCGAAAGGAGGCCGTTGGGGTAACCTCAACGGATAATCCGAGCGGTCTGGTCATTAATATGGTGGACAAGTTGATCCCTCGTGAAAAAATCGCCCGACTCTGCCAACCTCTCGGGCTCGATCGTTGCGGAGCCTTCTTCTTATCCCATGGACCTTCCATGGGGCGAATTCCTCGTTGAACGAGGGTGTGGTCTCGATGAACCGAGTCTATCGTGCGGCGTGATAAAGGGAAGGGTTGTGTTGTAACAGGTGAAGAATTGACATACGCTGTTACTTATTAGAGTCAGGTGAATGTTACAACTTTATTCTAACGAGTGAAATTCGTTTTATCGAGATATATAAAATGTGAACGAGATATTTTGCTCATCGGCAGAAGTATAAATTAAATAATGAAAATCCTAATAATATCAACAGAGGCATGCAGCCGAAATACATTTTTTAATTGAAGAAGCGATTAAATGAATAGATACAATCGAAAAACATAAATACGACTATATCAATAGATAAAATGTTGGAAAAGCTTTCGAAAAGGTCACAGTTTTCATCGGGTATCATCAATCATCGCAATTTGTTACAAACTGGGTTGTAAAAGCTTCAAAAAGAAAATATAGGAATGCACATCGACAAAACCGAGCACAGGTTAAAGGGCCTATTTATCTCTATGAATACCGATATCCTCTTATACCTTTTTCGATACAGTATGAATTTAAATAAATAAATAGGAATTCAGAGAAATCCATTTAATTGCCATGGCACAACAAAAAATAAAAGAAAGTAAACTTTATTGAATAAGCGTTGAAACTTTGCTTTATATTCTCAGTAGGTATAATTTGGGACATAATAAAAATAGAAATATATATATTTTGCAAATTAAAATTATTTTTTTAAATCATCGTAATTTTGCAGAAATATTATATCTTTGACTTTCAATCGATATTCTTCTGAGCGTTCACTTTGATAACGCACTTGTATGTACGCTCGTTTGTTGACTTTAGAAAGTGATCTCGAAAGGCAAAATTTCGGCGTTAAAACGGGCTGATAAAGAGACATTTTTATCTTTCAACGATTCCTTTTCTCCGCGCCAATTGACGGACGTTTGGGACGAGGCCCTGGATTTGCGGTTCCGCTGTCATCCAGACGAATCGTAGCTCAAAGCGTTCTCCAGTGTAACGTCTCAATGCTTTCCTTCTTTTTTCCACCGGGACGAAGCGGATTTTTCTAATATTTCATGGCTTGAAGGGTGAACACAAGGGTAGAGGGTGACTTCTTGGGGAACGACCTTCTTTGCGTAGATTGTGTTCCGAGTGGAGGGATTAAATGGGTCACGTCGTGAATGGATTTCTACCGTTGAAACACGTTTCTGACAGGCTGGTGACAATTACGAAAATCACTATAGAAATCTAGAAATTAATCCGTGATGCGTATTATCTGAATTTCGACGTAACGGCGATCAATTTTCAACCAATTCTTGCAATGAATTCGTTGCCAACAAATAGTATTTCCGTGGTTTAGTCGAATGACCGATTGTTTATATAACAATTTAATTTGTTTTACTCTTGTACCTAAGGATGACTCGACTTCTCATTATTGGCAAAGAATTTAAAATATCGAAGCATTAATTTAAGAAGGAATCGAAGTATTAATCGACTTAATGAGTCTTCGAGACAAACGATATAACCGTCCGTTAATTTGAAACAGTTGCAAATAATTGACTGATAATCCAAGTTAACACCGATGTAAAATATTTTCAGTTTGTTCACACAGAAAAAAAGAGAGGAAAGAAAAACGTTCCCTATTGTGGAAAATCTTGTTGAACTCGGTGAAACGTGTAAACGGGACGTTGAATGCAACACTAATTGGATGCTCGTAGTTTCTGCTGTCGATTCAAATGGCCGGTGTAACGCAGTTGAGCTCGTTTTTTTTCGATCAGGACCGAAAACAAATCACCGACGTAATAAATACGTTTCACTTTCGCTAGTTTTGTCGTTAAAAGAACACGTTGGACCGGATACGTAACAGTTTCGTGATGCCGATGAATTTTCCATTAAACTGACTTGTTTTTCATCGAACGCTCGTTAAGAAACTAACCGATTACGCGTACAGTTATAATGTCTATTTTTAAACCGCACTCTGACTCGTTAATTTCACGTTATCGATAAATACTGTAGGATTAATGATGCTTTTATGCGAATGCACAAATAGCGCAAACAAAAATGAAAATAACAGCGAATGCGTCGAAAGAATAATTTTAAAATCCTCTAGTGTTTTTGATACTTGATTATGATTTTAAACACTGACAAAATATTTTCATGCAAACAGACTTCAATCAACTAAAATTAGGTAACGCATTGGCATTTAGAAATCTAGATACATTCATATTAAAGACAACAAAAATCTCAAAATATCGTAAAAATACTAAATAAAAAAACTACTTAATAAAATTTTCTGCGTTTTTAATACTCTGTGAAATACAATATTTTCCCCCTCCCTAACTTGACCAATTCAACTTTATTCGTAACTACTGGACGAATGGTTTCGAAAATATTCATAAAAAAAGCTCGCTTTGTCCAGTAGAATTGATCAAGTTAACGAATTCGTATTTATCTCGCGCCTCCATTCAGGAAAGTCCCGAAGAAAAGCTGTGGCGATGAACGTGTTAACGACGCCGTAGATTCATTAATATCCCAACGGAGACACGGCTGGGGAATCGTTGAAAAATTAATTGCCCGGTACTTTGTTGACTGTGCAGGAATTCGTTTAACCTTAACGATGCGCGATGTGCACGAAATACATATCGCTCGAAGATCTTCGTCCGCCTTCTTCGGGCCATAGATATTCCGGGAATGGGGTTAGCTCCTTTCTTGCCATACACGCTGATGCAATCGCCACGGTACGATCCATATTTCACGTAGTTTATAACACGGACGAGAGGGGGCTGGGAAGGGGAGAGTTGGGAGGTGGGCACTTTACTATGTTACGGTAAACAGCTGCACGTTAAGTAGTAACGTGCCGTTTATAGTCAGCCAGTAGTAAGGGTCAACGCTCGGCGTATTCGATCCCGCCCTACAGTACGTTCGTGCTAACGCTTGCGGTTCTTTCTTCGCTCTTTTTCTTCACCCCCTTTTTTCTTCCTTTAACCTTTCTTTCGTGCCGCTTCTCGTGGTCTTAGACGAAAGTAGGACGAGGCGGCGAGAGGAAAATGAACGTAAACGTCGATTGACGTGCACGAAAATTTCTTTTTATCGCACGTGATTATTTGATTGGCTCGATCGCATTCGCAATAACCGTCGACATTAACGCTTTGATGACCGCTGTCACGTATCCGTATTTTTACATTATTTTTATGTACTCTGTGAAATATCGATTGCAATTCGGAAATTAATAATTCTGAAACACGTAGCTTTAAATGTAAATTCATAGCAATTTTTAAGGACAAAAATGAATTTACAATTGCATATATCAAAGTTTATACGAAATATTATTACTTGATCGTGAAATGTGGTACTTTGAAAGATCTTTCTTCCCAACCATTAAACATCAGTTCATCAAATCTTCTTTTTACACAAACTACGAGTTAATGG
This sequence comes from Stelis phaeoptera, assembly GCA_943735885.1. NCBI lineage: Eukaryota > Metazoa > Arthropoda > Insecta > Hymenoptera > Megachilidae > Stelis > Stelis phaeoptera. The sequence continues at coordinate 12,120,759 of OX030930.1, forward strand.
TTCACTCAAGATTCCTTAAGAAAATGCTACCTGAAAATAGAGACTATAGTGCTCGTAAGAAATTAATGAACAAAAGCATGAAGCTAAAGGTACACTATTCTCCGCCGATTGGACATCGTTAATAATCTTCAGAGGGGCAATGTATACACGGTTTACGCGGAATTTCAATATAGATAAGCAATCGTCGAGCCGAACGACCGCCGAAGTTAATCAATACCAAATACCGTGGAATCGAACTCATAAATTTTTCCCTTCCGGTCGCTTTGATGGCATCCGAGCGATCGTTTCGTTTTACTGTATGTATATCTAGAGGACTGATTTCGGGAGAATCGTTCGACCGTAGCGTGCACGAGACAAGTGTATCGATCGATTCCCAAGCATTTTTCCGTGAAACGTTACGTGTTCGATCACTTTCCATTTGATCCATCGATCGTTTCTATCCGAACGATGAATTATTACGTGAAATAAGCCGAAAGGGTTCGTTCATTATTAAGAAAGGTACAGAAGAATTTCAACCACAGGAAATATAATATAATTAAGCGTTTTATCAAATTTTTTACGACCGGTGTCAAGTATTCGTGACTTTGAATTCCTTTGAAGTCTTTTAGTGTATTTCCGTTCGCTGTATTATTTATTAATTTTGATTTGAAAATCGATAATTTTGTGGCACACGTTATGGAAACTTCTAAATGTAAAGATTAGATTAAATTTCAAGTTGTTTTTATTCAGACAGAAAAATTTCTTGTTCCAGACATCGATACTTTTTAACGATTTACCATTGTCACATAAACCCTGTCCATTATTTCGCGTTATCAGGATTTTCATGGTGTTTACGGCAGTATGCGTCGAAGGGATGAAGAAGGAATCGCGAACTAGCTCGTTCGCCAATCGACGCTCTTTAACAGCAACCATTTACCCATACGACATGGACGTCTTGTGTATCGTCCTTTACGATCGTTTTAAAGAGCACCACCACAACTGCGTTCGTATAACGTCGACAGTGTATAACTGAGCACTCGTATCGTGATAAGAACGCAGAAGATAACGGTGTGCAAGGGTAATTCCGAGGCACCCTTACAGCTGAGATTTTAGCAACCGATAACCTGCTAATTTCTTCCCAACTACCTCTCCCCTTATCCCGAAACGCTCGAGTATGTTCCGTGTACACGCTATTAACGGTGGAGTTTAATTAAATAACATTTTCACTTGAAATTAATAAATATGCATGTCACGTTGCGCTAACGGCGCGAATAAACATTATTGTTGTAGTTGTTTTCGGAACGTTTCATTATTATGATCGCGATAATAATTCATCGGGACGACAGATACGTTTCGTATCGAGTACGTTAGTCTTTCTTCGGAAAAATAATTGTGTAGGGGATGGAAGTCTCACCGTTTATCTTATACCCGAAAGTTACTAAGCACTTGTGCCTAGGCATTATGATTAACTTAACCCACTATCAATATCACGCGTTATTGCATTAATCAGCTCGCTTTGTAGAGATACTCGTTACATTTAACCTGATTCAGATCTAACCTAGCATAGCGTGTAGTACTATAGTGAGTGCTGGACCCCATTTTCCCTAAGAAAGCGTATAATACTTGACAGTTTTGTAGTTATATAATAAAATAAATAGAAAAGTTTATTTTGAAAATGAAACAGTCGTATTTTGAATAATCGTAAATATAATGCCCTTTAACTGTGCACAGTTTTCATGTTTCTACTTTTATTGACAGAATTGTAATAATGATATTCAATCTTTTGTCTGCATTTTAGATAAATTAAATTCTAGATATTTCACAAAAGAAATAATTACAACGTTGTGAAAAGCAAATTAAATGAAACTTTTATTTTTATCTAAGTTATCTAAGGTAAATTATAATTTCTAGTGAAAGAATTAATAGTCGGATTAAAGTTTTTATAGAATGTCGATCGATTCCTGATACACGTGAAACACTTGTACTCGAAACTCACTGGATTATCGATCCAGCATATATCTTAACAAAATTGCAAGTCACACGCGAGCATGATTCGCAGAATTTAATTAAAAATTATCCACCTTACAAATCGGGAACGAAGAAAATCTGTTGACGACACAAGTGAAACAAGTAGCTTACAATTTTGTTACTTTTTTATTACTCGTATAGGTTATTATGTAAATTGCATAAAAGAAAGACAAACTGTGTTGGGGTCGTACGACAACATGTATGAATAATTATAAGATTAACAATTTATAACCCAAATTTTCTGTACCTTTGATAAGAAATGAGTACTTTTAAAAATACTTGTATTTCGATAACAAATTATAATAACAGTGAAAAAGATGAGATAGAAGGTTTTAAATTTATAATAGAAACTTGACCCCTCAGATCCAACACTTTCTAAATAATTGCAATATTAGACTGTGGAAATTTATTATATCTCGATACTTGAATTTCGTGCGATAAGCTTATTTGAGCCAATTTTATAAATCAAAAGTTTACGTAGTGTACACTATCGTGTGTTGGTATAATATTGGGTCGAACGGGTTAATACATTGTTCCAACGTTACACGACAGTGTAGCGAGTTAACAACGATACGTGATTAGGTATTTCGCAAAAAGTGATCGTGTCACGAAACGTGACTCCAATTTTTGCATGCTTTACTGTCAGCTTTCGTGCCACGGGGCGAAGAAAGCAGCTCGTATCCAAGTTGAAGAAACGTAAGAAAAGTGATCGCGTGAAAGGAACCATCCTTTCGGTTGTTCGATCCCGGGTCGAGACGGTTTCTTCTTGAAGGAATCGCCATTTTCTCGGCAACTCGATCATCCGTCATGATCCATCTTGCTTGTCTATCGAATGGGGCAGAGTTACGTTTCTTTAGGGAAGTCGTCTGATCGCATAGATGTACGTGTTCCGGAAGAGTAATGGCCATCGAACGCGTCAGCTGGGGCAGGGGGCATTAGTAACCGCTAATCCATAGTGCATTATTGGATCGAAATTAACATGCAGAAATTTGACAGGATTACGCAAGGTGTGCCGTGGACTAAAGCGATATCAACGGTACACGATTAGAGCTTCGAATTATGTCAAAAATCACCGACTATCCGTTTCGATTACCATCATCGTGGGCCTCTAATAGGTTCTAACTAATCATGATTAATAAACTGATTAACTTCAGCTCCTGTAAAGTGTTTAATTTTAGAAATATTCTTTTCCAATATGCGTAACATCAACCCTTTGTTCGATTTATCACAAAGGTTTAATCCTTTGGTTTCAGCTAGAAACATTATAGCTTTCTTACAGAAATTCGGAAATAAAGTATCAGATTTTTAATAAACTTAGAAATATATCTTTCTATCATGAAACGATCAAAGTTAAAAAGAAAGCATTGAAACTTTCAAATTATCGAGGTTTCTTTATCAGTTGTAAATGAAATAATTATTTCTGTTTTGGAATTCGTACGCGATGCAACAGAATTTCAGCTTAGACACAACGCGATACACCATGTGAATACAAATTATTCGAATAAGTTCCACTAATTACTCGTGTTACCCGTCCGCCGAGAGCATCGCGTTTTTCTCCCCCTCCGGCGTTCCCGCGTACCACGAAATTACCATTGTCCAGGGGAAGTTGACGTTAACGAGATAATAAGTGAAATACCGCGACTCCGTGATGGTAAACGTGTTCACGAAATTGCCGGTGATTAATAACAAGAGTTGAAGAATCAAGAAAGTGTGAATTTATATTTCCTTGACTGGGAACAGTTTTGTATCTCGATAGAAACAAATTCAATCTAATAATGCTACTAATAAGATTGCCATATATAATTATTAAATAAAAAATTATACAAATTCGTGGAATTTCATATTTTCCTTTTTCTTTTTCAATAACTATTTAATTATACAAAATTTGAAGTTGCTACCAAAGCGCCTACGATGGCAATCAATTTGTTAGAAAACTTTCAATGGAAAAATGAAACGCTCTAAGTACGTAAAAATAAACAATCTCGACAATATAGATGAATTACAAATAGAAATGTATAAAATCGTGTACCATCGCAAAAAGCAAACCAGATAATTATCCCTTCGATTCGACTCGTTCTTCGATTTCATCGCATTCTCATCGTCCTCTCGACGATCTTTTATCCCAGCTTCTTTCGAGAGTTCCCCCGTTTCTTCCCCGGCCCGTGGGAGGTTCGATTCCTTTGATCGCGGGAACAGGGCCGACGAGGGAACCCTTCATCGTGCGCATTCGACAGACAACGCGCAGAAACGGTTCCTTTCATCGACGCAACCGACGAGGATCATTTATTAGCTTTAAATCGTCCGTCGGTTTCCACGCCGGCGAGCAATTATCCGGCTCGAACGAACCATTTACGAGTTGTTATACCGTCAACGATTCGATTTAAATAACGAGACCGGAGCCGGAAAGCCATTTTCCTTCGTCTCTCGTCTAATTGTCAAGAGACAGAAATTGGGCCACGGGAATATTCAACGTTGTTGCGTCGATTCGTTCAGAATCGTTTGAAAAGGCATCCTCGTCTCTTATTCGTAGAGTTTGCGCTCTGTGATCGTAGGTATATTTTTTAAGGCTGGCCGAAACATTGATTTCGTAGAAGGAATCGCGATTCCTCGTTTAGGGTAGCTCGAATTGGAACGAGCTGACGTCAGCAATCGAAGGCGAACGCCGGTGGAATCTAGTTCAAATCGAAGCTCGTTGGGCGTATAATTTTAAGATGGACATTCACGGTATGCCCGGTGTCGAGGCGTGCTATCGAGGCTTCGAGTTCCAATCTCGGACGTTAAATAAGGACGATGGTCTGCTCTGAGCCGTCGTCACGGTAAGACGTGTTTATAAACACGGGAGCTAGAGTAATACTTCGCGTCGTTTTGGAATTGTACAGTGAATATAGACATCGCACGTGAATAGGTGGATCTTTAAGAGAGAGATACAGTGCACTGTATCTCAGAAGTGATAATTGTTTTTTTTTTTTTTTTGTGTACACATGAGTGTTGCTGGTAGCAGGAGCACTCAGCCTCAAAGTATTCCAGAAATGTCTCAACCAACAGCAAGTAACCACAGGGCTTCGTACGCCAAAGTTGCTCAGCAATCTGTTTGCCCAAGGAAGGAACAAGCTATAGTCACCGATTCAGTAGAAGGTATCACCATTAAAGAATATGCAGTTGCCATTGCGCATTTAATTGGGCCACAAAATATACTGTACATATCGAGAATATCCCATGGCAGAGTATGTTTATATCTAAGTTCCCAGGAAGTAGCAGATAACCTTGTGGAATCACAGAAATATGTCAATATAAACACACACAGGTTAGAATTACGGCCGCTAATTTCTAAAGCGAAACGGATTATTCTCTCTAATGTACACCCTGTTATACCAAATAATGTAATTGAAAGTAAATTAGCTGAATATAATGTCTCTCCTAAATCTCAAATATCATACATTAGAGCGGGATGGAATGATGCTGGCTTCACACACATTCTCAGTTTCAGAAGACAGTTATACGTAGATCAAGATGATCTTTGCAAGCTGCCTAACTCAATACAAATAGAACACGATAAAACCGTCTACTGGATTTACATATCCGCTGAAAAGCTTACCTGCTTTTTATGTAAAGAGGAGGGGCACTTAGCCAAACATTGCAAAAACGTTGAAGATAATAATCAGCCCACTGTGATTAATAACACGCAATCCAGGGACAAGTTGACACTTCAATCACCAATCGAAGACCCATCAACAAAGGACGGGCATCAAGTAATTATTACGGATAATCAACCCTCTCAAATAACGACTGCAAAGAACATTTTTATAACTCCGAAAACCTGCTACACGAAACGTCCTTTATCCACCTCAACTGTTGCGGATGACGCAGCAGACGGCTCATCCACGAAGGAAGGGATAAGTGATAAAATTTTACCTCTCACAACTAAGAAAACAGGAATCAACCCTGGTCAACCAAAGAAGAAAAAAATTAAGGCGCAAGAAGCTCCCACAGATATAAGTCAAAAATTACAACAAGCACAACGATACTTCGAAAGTAAAGCAATGACCCCCGCAATTGATTTTGCCAGTTTGGCTCAGCTTATTACGGAAACATATGGGAATCAGGATATTGCCCAAATAGCATTAAAATACTCGAGTGACTTACCATCAATAACTAACTTATTAAGAAGAATTTATGAGCATATTGACGGAAGATCTCTTAGGAGTCGTATTACACGTATTATTAAAAAACTCGATAACCCAGCAGATATAAGTGTTACCAGCGAAGAGCACTCCTCAACGGAAGAATAAACCTTTTTCTTCAAGCTACTCCTATGCAAGCTTTAGATTCGTTCACACCTTTTCAAGTAAACTCTCGCGACCAATTAAGGATATTATTTTGGAACGCCAGAAGTCTTAACAGTCATAAGGAAGAGCTAATTCCCATTTTGAAAAATATCGATATCTTTGTATGCGTAGAATCATGGCTAAAAAAAGAAACTAATATACATTTCGCCGGATTCAACTGTTTTCGTAAAGACAGAAACCATTCCCGTGGGGGTGGTATTCTAATCTTATTGCGTAAAAATCTATCTTTTACCGAAATAACCAATTTGGACATACCAGATGAGAGTGTGGAAATGGGTGGCCTTAAAATAACTAATGTATATCCGGCTTTTAATTTGATAGCTTGTTATAGAACCCCTGGGAGTAACCTTTCGCAGGACAAATGGGAACGGATTATCAGTTGTTCTTCACAATCTGGTGTTGATCGTTTGTTGGTGGGTGATTTCAACGCACATCATACCGCGTGGAATTGCTCTCGAGCTGATGTGAATGGTGAAAGATTGCTGAGGGTTCTCGAGGACTCCGATCTGGTTTTGCATAACACTGATACATTGACTCACATAGATTTTTATAGAGCTAAAAAAGCTAATCTAGATCTTATATTTTCCTCAAATACTCTAGCTGACAAAATACAAGTTGAAACAAGCGACGAAACCTGGGGGTCAGACCACTTTCCTATCCTTATTACGGTTAATTCAGAGAAGATTCAATACCACAAAAAGTCATTTAAAATCTACTCTACACAAACAAACTGGGATGGGGTTTTCAGTTCCCTTGAAGGTCCATACACGGAGTTTCTGTCCCGAGACTTTACGGATCTTTCACCATCCCTAAAATATAAAAAGTTCATCGAATGTATTACTCAGGCTATAAAAGTTAATACGCCAGTTAAGAAGTTTATACAACCTATGCATCATAGAAATCCAGTCCCCTGGTGGGACTCGGAATGCGACCAACTGAAAAAGCAAAGGAAGGAAGCCTACCAAAAATGGGAACGCACGTACCAATTGGGGGATCTTATAGCATATAATAGGGCAGTTGCTAGATTAAAAAAAATTTTCAAAATAAAGAAAAAGGCAAGTTTTAGGGCGTTTACAGAAACAATTAATGTCCGGACCAATAGTACGTATACTTGGAATAAATGCAAAATTTTCAAAAATAAATGGATTAACATTCAGCCTGCAAGTATATCTTACAACAACATACAAAATGAAAAACAGATTATCGAAGCACTAAACAAAATCAGTCCCCCATGGGTACCGGCTGACCCAAAATTCCTTCCTGTATGTGAAAATAACGTGTTTTTCGATGCGCCGTTCGATCTAGTAGAATTTAACCTCGCTCTCGACGTCCGAAACAAAAAATCAGCGCCGGGGCAAGATGGGATCGATTATCTCACATTATGTAAACTCCCGATAAAATATAAGCTAATTTTATTAGATATTTTTAACGAAATTTATAGAGATCAAGAATATCCAACTGGTTGGAAGCAGTCGTACGTGCATTTCATTAAAAAAGCTGATGGTAGAAGTCTTCGACCTATTACTCTCTCACTGTGTACCTGTAAACTCTTTGAAAGTCTCGTTAAAAACCGCCTACAATGGTGGAGTGAGCATCATAATCTTATTCCGAAAAATCAAACTGGCTTTCGTAAAGGACAGTCTTGTATAGACAACGTCTGCAACTTAGCGTTGTTTGTAGAGGAAGGTTTTCAAAATAACAAAGGCACCCTTGCGGCATTCCTTGATGTTCAAGGAGCATTTGATAACGTTAACTGTGAAATTCTGTTGTCAAAGCTTGCTTCAATTGGGTGCTCGATTAAACTTATCTCATTTATTAAGTTTCTTGTATACGAAAGAATCATCTCTACTGACCTTACGGGGGATAAAATTAGGCTTGTCTTTAAAGGTGTACCTCAAGGAGGGGTGATCAGCCCCCTGTTGTTTAATCTTTATGTCTCCGACGTTTCAAATTGTATCCCTAAGGGTCTTGTTCTGTTACAATTCGCGGATGACATGGTTATATTTTCAAAAGTCTCCCCGTTAGGTCGGTGTAAGAAGCTAATAGAAAAATCGTTGGTTACAGTTAGAAGCAGTTTAAGATCTTTAGGTCTTGAACTCTGTCCGCAGAAAACAGTTATCATTTATTTTAATCGGAATAAACACCCCCCACGTGAGACGGACATCCGAATTGACGATATCACAATTAAATCTAGCCATTCAGTTAAATTTTTAGGAATCATTTTTGACCAGAAATTGACCTTCATTCCTCATGTTAGGTATGTCCAAAGTAAATGCTTCAAAGCACTTAACATAATAAAATTTTTATGCGGGACTTGGTGGGGTTCTAACCCTGAAACACTCCTCACGTTATACAAAAGCTTCATACGCACACATATAGATTTCGGGTCATTTGTTTATTTTCCAACACAAAAAGACATGTACTTGAAATTAGAAAAGATACAACTTTTAGCTATTAGACTTTCCCTCGGATACAGAAATAGTACTCCAAATAATGTTATATTAGCAGAGTCTAAGCTTCAATCAATTAGGGAACGTGCACAATTTTTAGGATTAAAGTTTCTAACAAAAGTTCTGTCAAACTCTAATTTGGTATCCCACACTTTTGTACGCCAATTTTACTATAAAACAAGGAGGAAAAAACGAAAGAGAAAGAGACTTTCCCAGCAGTGTATATGTGTCACCTTGGAGCAAACTGAGAAAAAGCTGCATACAAGTAGCCATTTTGATATATACAGTATGGATTATAGCACACTAACCACCCCTATCGTTACTAATATCGAACTTGGCAAGGTACTACGTCGGGCCAAAAACCCTAACGCAAAATTAAATGAAATTGTTGAACAGTTGGGAGTTGTCACTATCTATACAGACGCAAGTAAAATGGCGGGAGCCAAGTCAGTGGGGTGTGCGTGCATCTGTGAGGAACTAGGTATATCGATTCAAAAAAGCCTCCCTAAGGAATCTTCAATTTTTACGGCAGAATGTGTCGCAATTAAGGAGGCCATGGGTATCGTTACAAGTAACCCATCCCTTAACTACTGTATCTTGACTGATTCCCTCAGCGCTCTAACTGCTCTTAGTAGTAACAAATTTGATTCCAGAATGAGTCCACACATCGCTGATATAAAAAAAAAATATCATGGATTAAATCAAGACAGTAACTGCGAGGTCAGGTTCATTTGGGTGCCGTCTCATATGGGTATACGTGGCAACGAAAAAGTTGATTCTCTTGCTAAAAATGCTACTCTCTGCGAACCAAACAGTGATATGTTCCTACCGTTTACGGACTTCAGTGAACAGTACAAACTTAATGCTAGATCTAACACTAACAAAACTAACGAAGAGCAGGGCCTTGTGAAAGGTAGAGAATACTTCCGGCTATATCATACTAATAAAAGTAAACCCTGGTTTTATGGTCTGGATGCATCCAGAACAGTAATAACTACAATTAATCGCTGTAGGTCGGGCCATTACAATCTTGCAGCTTCCTTAGGACGGGTGGGGTTAGCTGATAGAATTAGTTGCGACTGTGGGTACGAGACTCAGGATCTCAACCACGTTTTGTGGCAATGCGCTATGCATAACTCTAAAAGGGAAATATTGTTGGATAATCTAAGGAAATGTAAACAGTATCCCCCTTTTGACATTAAGAGCTTACTCGCTACTCTAGACTTTAGAGCTCTATTGTATATTTGCGACTTTTTTCAAAAAAGCGGACTTAAAATTTAATTAAATACCATACTGTTCTAAAGTATTGTATCAATTAGTTAGCTAACAAATGTTAACCATAATGTATTTTGTAATTAAGTAATCTTTGTATAGCTGTATAAATCTCACGCAGAGGTTTAGGTAAGCTTAAATAAAAAAAAAAAAAAAAAAAATAAGGACGATGGTTCCCGGATCGCTCCGGAAATCGGGCACAAAATTCTCAGCTTCCTTTCCCACCTGCAGCTTTACCATAGCTACATTGAATTGCAACCATTGGAACATTCAACCAGAGAAATCAGCCCCTAAATAATTTCAATTTAATTCTACATCTTTTTTTTTACATTTTCTTATTCCTCTACGATCAAATTTAAATCATTCCGAGTCAGAATACAAGAATAGTTTCGTAAATTTGGGTCACGATTTATCAGACTCTGAGAATTAACACGGAAGGTAATAAAAACACCCAGATATCCGTTCTGAAAAGTATCAACGATATCACTTTCGCAAATCCTTGGAACAAGAACTCGAGGAAAGTTTCGATCGAGCAAACGATCCACGAATAACAGACAGGGGATCCTTTGTAATTACAAGGATGGGAGGAAACTTCCTGGCAAAAACGTTCGAAGGAAATGCTCGGTTCGAAACTGGCCGCTTAACGACGCTGGTAGCCGAGCGGGTTGAAACTCGTTCGCAATCCTGTTATGACATTCTAAAGCCCGAACGTTAAGGCGCGAGAACGAGGGAAACAAAGATGGGCGGGGAGGTACGACAGAAGGGCGGTGTATCGTAAAAACCGGCGAAGCCTCGTGGCAACTTCCTTTCTAGCATTTCAGTCGGTATTAATCCTTCATGGTCGTATAAAAAAGGTCTCTTCAGGCCAGGCCAAGCTGGCTGAAGAAGGAGGTAAAGTGGAAAGGGGATGAAAAAAGCTCTGAGACCGGCCAACGATGCCGCTTCAAGTTTAATCGTTTTTAAAAACTCCTCGTGACGCGGCGGGCTCATGAAATTATCCTTCGAGGAGAGGCTGTTAGATATCCTTGTCTCCTGGCCGCCGTCTTCCATGATAATCAGTTCGTGCTCCGACTGCGAAGTCGAGTTAATTACTCGAAAGTGACGCTCGCATTCCTTCCCTTGGTCCTGTTGCAACACGATCCTTCGAACCATTTGATTTCAGAATAAAACTGTCCATTATGTAGGAATATACTTCTGAAAGTTATATGTTCTTGTAAGACGATATCAGTCGATGATTATTCCTCAACCCTTTCGGAACAGAACAATTCCAAAGCAATCGTTCTGTCAAACTGATTCTGTAGATAATTATCATAATTTTCGATTGTATTTGAGTATATTTTATCAGATTATATTTTTGAGCAATTCTTAATATTTTATTTTTGCCTTGATAACCTAGCCCATGGGCGTATATATACGTCGATGTTTCTAGGTAAGAGAAAATGTAACAAGTACGTAAAGATAAGGGAATGAACTAACGAGTTGATTAACGATTAATTGCAACTGCTAGAATTTAATTGATGAAGGTAGTAAAGTGTCCACTTGAAAGTATAATGTGTACGATTGAACACTGATTTAACATTAATTGAAAGCATTTTCTCATATGTTATTGCGTACAGAATACGTTTGCTTGAATTCCGGAAACAACATGGTTGAATCACCAAGTAAGGTTATGTAGTTAATTATCACGGACGGTTCTATTTACGTTAATTACTTTGGCGGAGGGAAGGTGTAACAGTGATCGATGCACACCGAGTCGTAATTAGTGTACGTACACGTGCACCCGAAAGGACGTGTAGATTTTCAACGGCATACCATTGTGGAAACTAGGAACCCGAACTTGCACGTACAGAATCCGTCAGGAATAACTGTGTAACATCGAAAATCTCCGAATAAAACTCAGTATTTGCTGGAATAAATCCTCGAATAAAGAATCCATCCGGATTTATAGTTTTTACGACGATGAAACGTTAATGGGGAAATTTTTATACGTTTGCGCTGAAAAATTTCCAACGAAATACAAAAAAAGAAAACACCGGGAAAATTCTCGGAAAGAGAAACGGATTTTTCGTACATTTATTAGTAAAATGTTTCGCAATTGTGTTGTTAAAAGAAAATAAAATATTTTAATATCGGAGAAACTATATGTTTCATGTTAGTTGATTTTTGTGGAGATAAATAATGAATAAATTGAAGTGAGTTGAACTTAATTTCATGTTATGAATGTAAAACATATTAAAAATCAATTCTTTCAAATTCTTAACAAAAATATAAGAAAAAGAGGTGAAAGGTGCCACGTTGCAAATAAAATTATTTTACTTGCGTTTGTATATTCAGTTAGGCAAGATACATAATCGTCGTGAAAAGATTAATTAACATGATTAAACGAAAGTTTGTTCCAACACAAATATCAAAGTTAAAAACAACAAAAAGAATCGCAACTTTTCGTACAATTATCTTTGCAAACAGTTTTCGCGTGTTTTTAATGCATCACGAAGGAAAATACAAAGAACGAAAATGGAAGCCGACGATAATTTCCAATAGATCATAAGAGACGAATATTTTACGAGGACGCTCAAACGGTTAAACGATCGTTCGTTTGAAACTGTTCGGAGTCGAAAGTTTCGTGAAACGAATTCTACGAAGGAATAACCAAAAGAAAACGGTAAGGCAACCTATATATTTGCGGGACGAAGAAAGCCAAACGTGGTACGGTTCACCGCGACGCTCGCGAGGCATCTTCCGCTTTATGCAGCCGCGCCGGAAAGGGCAGACGAGAGGAAGAATTTCGATACCTTGGAGCGTTACTTTCAAAGCGGTTTATAAAGGTATACAAACACAAGCGAGAAGAGAGAAAGATGGAGAATAAGCTTCTCTGCAATGTTCAGGATGATATTTTTGCTATGTCCTGTACACAGATACAACTTTGGTTTATCCTGATCAGGAGAAGCGTAGAAGAAAGTATCACTTATCATTTGTTATAGAAATTCAGTCGATTTGTAATTTTACTGATTATGGGTTGTCATTAAGAAATCCTTAATCTTTAACGACGTCAATTTTTTAATATTATTTATGACAACATGAGTGTCATTGACCCATCTGCGATTAGCACTGAAATCCATCCTAGTGAAGGGGTTAATCTTGGAAAGTATCTAGGAAGAACCTAGGGAAATCCTAGGGACACCCTGGGGAAGACCTACCCTACAACTTCCTGGTTTCGTAACATAAAAAGTCTGGACAAATATGACACGTGATAGGAGACTTCTTTCCCCACACATTCCCCTAACTGAAAGATCCCTATGTTGTACCTGAATCCTGGAGGCGCTAGCTTAGGGAAAATAAGGAAAGTTATTAGGTATTATGCCTAGGTACAGTAATTGATCTAGTCTATCATTAATTTCATTTCGTTATTAAATGAACCAACTCGTTCCAAAATTAGTCCAATTACCGATCCAGGGTCCAGTGCTCTCCTTTTCCTAAATCGCCATTTTCCCTTAGAGAAGGCCAGCTCGCACGAACACACGGAGAATCGTGGCTCACTTCAGAACAACCAACGTGGAGACGTTAATTTACACGTACAAGCGTTCCGCTCGCATCTCGTTTGACTCGGATGCTATCCAGCTGTCCCGCATGACACGTTGAGGCTGCTACACCAGCACAACCGCCATGGAGACATCGTTATAGGAACTTGGCAACCGGTCCTAATTACCAATTCGATCGGGCAAGATTGGATACACGCTTACTAAACAGATATATTCTAATGGCCTCATGACTTCGTGTTCAATGTTTAAGATATGCCAGTAACTCGATGAGATAATAATCTTTCGTGGCATTTTTTTATTTTTCATCGAAATATTGATTCGTTAGATCAATTCGAGAATCTATGCTGCTCTTTATGACAGTGGTTGAAGTTGTGAATATGTGAATATTAATTTAGCTTTTTTAAATTTCTGTATTGATTAGGCATCTGTCACACCTCTTGGCGAGTATTATAAACCCCTAAGGCGCTAGGTTCTCTTCTTTCTCTGCCTTATACATATATTTAAATGAACTCTCGGCTGACGGACCACGAAGATGGTGGTTATTTAAATTTCATTGCACACCTATTGTTGCTTTTATTTTCGAACTCTCACACTGCTCCTTTAAATATTAACGTCACTGGAGATACAATTCTATCGTTCTGCGGAAGTAAATCACGACCGATCCAGCTACCACGATTAAAAATTTGGGGGTTGAATCTATTAATAAAGGCATATTGAAGAATCCAGTCCATTTCGTCTATCAAGTTTCTACTACGGTACGACTACAATCTTTAATGATAATCAATGAACGTTTTCTGTCATTCGAAATGTCAGAATTAATCGATTATCGAGGTCGACGATAAAAATCACGGTACACTGCCTACGAACGAGTCTTTTTCTCGTTCGAAGGAAAGGCTGGGCGAAACCACGAGCTGGTTAGGGATAGGTCAACTCAGGTCGATCAGGCCGCGTATGGCAGTCTGCGTTTTACGATGGCGGCGCGACAGCGGTTGGAACGTGGCAGGCTCGAAGGTGGTTCACAGAACCGCAACCTCACTCTCCGCAATTACAATGCTAATTCCGCGCACACGGCTGTATGGTTAATCGTCGCGCGATTTTCTTTGCGCTTAAGCCATCGTTCGAGCGATTACCGCATTCCCGTTCGTGAAACGCGTACACGCGACGCCTGTCCCATAAAATTCCCCGATAAACAGCCTCTAACGAGCGTGAAACGCGACCCAGAGTGTGACGGTGATGATTTGACGAAAGATTTACTCGTCAAAATTGGTTGGGTTGGTGTACGCGAGGTCATTGTTGAATCTGACTGAATGCAGGTGATATTTGATTTGGATGAATTTGAATCTTCGTTTAATGGAAAAATGGTTTCTCTGGAAAACCACAGAATTCTTCAGAAATTCAATTCCACCGCAATAACGATTACATATTGGGTCTAACGATACTTGCTTTTATTTGAATAAATAATTCTGAAGAAAGGAAACATAAAGGTGGCAAATTTCATTGCTAACCTAATAAGATAAGAAGACTGTTGAACGGATATGATAAGCAAACAAGCATCAACCATCCGTTATCCTTATTTCCCAGGAATCATCATCATCATTACGGCGAACCTTGTTGTGCGCTACTTCTCCCGTTCTACAACGTAGTCTGCTAGTGGCCTCGTTATAACAATGCAACGTGACGTCTCTTGTTAGATAACACCGTGTTCGGGACGATAAGTCTCACGGTACAGGTGTCTCCGCGTTATATTTCTTTTTAAAAGCGCAACAATGGGCGAACGTGTCTCGTTGCGTAACGCAACAACGTAAAGTGTGCATTACGTGAACGTACTTTGGTCGATCGATGGCTTTCGAGCGAGAAAAATGTATCGAGAGGTTGGCACACACAGAGACACATGCACGAATGGATAGATGGCATAAGCACATAATACGTGGTTAACGTTGCAACAGAGAGACACACACACGCACACGAGACGCCTAATTAATTAGTCGTAGGGTTAGGCGTAACCTATCCGTGCGATTATGTAACGGCTGACAGCGGTAATTACACCGGTAGCGGAATATTCAATTGGAATATCTAACTCGCTAATAATCGACACGACGGTATTAACGGAGCGTGGAATATTGATGGCCGTACTAATTTCGTGTAACGACACCGAAGCGGCCGCCGATGATCGCGCAGAAGGATCTTCGAGACGACCCCGTTGGAAAATTAATGTCCCAGGATCCGCTCGATTCAGCCGGTTTCTTACTTATTCAGCACTTTTGCTCGATACTTAACAAGATTTCGCCGCATCGAGAAGTTATTAAAGATAAACAGGACTTTGTTCCGTCGGCCGGATGTTTTCAGACGCTCCACAGAGTATTCGGCGCGTTGATGATTTATCGGGCGAAACTGTATCTTGTATCCACAGTATCTTGCCACTTCATTATAGGCAGACACGATTTTGATGTGTCATTTAACTGCAAAATATCAAGATTATGGCAAGTTTTGAATCGTTAGATTGTTTAAAATGTTGTGAATGATAGGACACAGAATGACTAGTTAAGTCCTTTGATTTAAATATCGAGAATTAAGGAAATATATGTCAAAAATTGGGATCGCCATTAATAATTAAAGAAATCATACGAAATGTCTGAAATTGAAATTTGACCCGGATATTGGGTGCCCATAATGGAGTGACAGGATGCCGATTGAGGCTGCATGAATGAACTATTGTTTGCTTCGGTATAACTGAATTAATCTGGTTCGAATGATCGAAACATTAGATTCTGCAAGCTTTATAAAGCCTCTCCTGGTTATTATTAGTTTTGACGTCATTGGAAATCAGTTGATTGGGGATTGGAAGACACATCGATGCTGGTAGTTGATTAATTAATCGTGCTCTCGATATTCGACACTTGATTGGTTTCTATATTCAACATTTTCGTTATCAATGTACAAACACTGAAACTAATTTACTAAAATAATCGTACCAATTAAATTCAAATTTAGATTCGAATCATAATTTACAAAATAGAGAATTTTAATCTATCCTCCGTTTTTTCTTCAAGCTATATAGTTTGATGTCAAGTTTAAAAATCTTGATGTTACTGGCATTATTCTGTAAATCACCAAGAGCTGACGATTTGGTTATCATAGGCATCATGCCCCCTAACACCTGGGTTGATGATATCGGTTTCCAAGTCCTCGCGGTAGGTATCGGCTCGCATGACCTCGTGGTCGTCGTTATCGACTTCCGGGAGTCAGCAGGTGGCCGTTATCAGATCGTATCGTTGGGTGTTCATCAATGTTTGCTGCCGTCACCAGAAATTATCGTCGTCGATCTCACGCAGACCACGTGGTTCTGCCTTTTAAATCCCATTTGTTCTACGCCTTGTTCTCTGCGCTCGTAGATCATCGATCACTGACACCCGAACGAGGGCGGACTGTGACAAGGGAACGAATTACTAAATTCTTTTTCTGTAACACCCGAACGAGACGAAGTTTTATCTGCAACAGCAAGCAAGATCATTCTTCATTGACAACGACGTTCACGTCACTTCTTGAATTACAAATTTTATGCTGATCGAAATGAGTACGTCAAGGGTGTCAGAGTAGGTGTGATTTTAACAATACTTCGTTAATGGACGCCACCTAGAACCCACCTAAACATCTACACAAGTCCGTACAATCGTTTCTGGTCGCTTCAGTCAGATTCAACAGAAACCAAATTACAGAATGAAAGATGAAATTTGATCTCCAGTTCATGAAACATCATTCACCGACATCCGACTGGCGATTTGTCAGCAAAGTTCACCAGAACGTCGAGGTTGAACACGTAGCAGGATTTGCGCGGGAACAGTGTATGATCGACCACGAAATTGAGCTCGTGGAGTTTCAACCTCTCGACCATGCCTGTTCCTCCTCTCCCCCTCCATGATCCTAGATCTCTTCGCATGCCTATAAAGGATTGTGCATACAAGAAAGGGAACACGGGAGGTAGGGGGTGGAGTTAGGTGCTCGGCCACTTGCGGAATACCGTCAGGAAGCAGACAGCTACCACTAATCAGACTGTTTCCACTTAATTTGCCGGGGTAATTAACCGTCTCATTCGCTTCCGTCGACCCTAAAGCCATTGCTGAACCTAAACCCGGCTACTCTATTATGCACAGAACCTATTGTGTCCGAGGACGCCTTTGAGGAAGTGCATCACGGAAACGTACGATTCTCCTGGCAACCATCGTCGTTGTTTAGTGGTTCGGGGAAGTCAAGAAGCTATCGATATCTATGCTCGACCATTGTTACAGATCCCAAATTAGGTGGAATAATCACAGATACTTCAGTTTTAAAAGTAACAACCCCTTGTTATATTTCTTAAAAAGAGATATAACGAAAGGAAAGAAAGACTGTTCATTCGTTGAACAGTCTTTAAAAAGAAATATAACGCTCCTTGTCTTATTATGTCGTGTTTCTTTTATGTCGAGTCCAGCGTGCTAAGCAAATTTTTATCGAATTGGATTCATATAACGATGAAATTTTAATAAAAGTTCGATACGTCGTTTCTAGAATTAAAGCATTTCTCGTCTAACGAGTCAGTCGTGTGGTAAATAACTGATTTTAGTAACGTCAATTGCTAAACAAATCCGTCAGATAAGAAATTGATGATACGAGGTCGCGAAACAGTTTTGTTACGTCTATTTCCGACAGTAAGGTCTACAAATTCAATTAAATGTATAGAAATATGATAGACTGACGTGATTGCTGAAATTGTGATGAAATTTTATATAAGTAGCTTACGAAAATAAATTTTGCAAGAGAATGTACGATATAAACGATAGTTTGAATATTGTCTATCATTAAACTTTTAATTATATTTCAAGGAACAAGATAATTCCCAACATAAATTATATTATTAAACAACATTTCAAAGCGTATTTTGACAAAGCGTTTCGCAGACGTTCCACGAAGATACACGAACGGACGCGTAACAGCGAGTAACAATGGATTCTGGCCGCTTTTGAATCGAATCAATTTTTCAGCAGTACTTTGTGTAGCGATCGTTCGTTTCGATTTTATGTCTCTGACAGACTCACCGTGAAATTTTAACGAAGTCTAACTTATAATTCGTGGATTTCACGGGCAAAGTGCCACGAGATCAGTAGAGATCTCCTCTAGTTTAGCGTTTTTCTTTCACAGCTGGAAACGAACGATTCGAGCGATCGATCCAAGCGTTTCCGTTTTAACGAAAGGAGGAACTATTCTACTGTACGCAAGCATCCATTTTATCGCATCAAGTTCGACAAAACAATGGTCAATTTTCTCATACACGACACTCTTATTTCCAAACCAAGTATCAACTTTTCAGTTTTATTGGTTTTTACTCGAGCAATGTTTGAGGACAGTATCTGTAACTTTGAAATGAAAAGATTCTAAATGCTTATGAATTTATTTATTTCCAGTTGATTGGTGTAATAGGTTTAAGCAGCTCTGCTTTTAAATTAGCGTTTGCTGTGTTGATAATAAAAACCGTTTCAAAGAAATTTTATTCCACATTTATCTGTGGAATATATTCGTATACGCTTCCAGTTGGCATAACGAAATGGCTCGAAGAAGTGGGGGATAATTATGACCGCGGAATACCGAGATTAAAAGGAACGTTACGTTTAAAAATAATAAAACATTCTCAAAAAAATGTAAAAATTAGGAGCTTTTTCAGAGGTAAATTACAATGGCTCCGTATAACATAATATCTCGTTACGTGGACTAATGTGTGTTCTGAAAAAAGAGAACCAAATGAATGATGCACAAAAATTTATATTTTAATTGTTGCCCATTTTCAAACGCGTATAGAATATCTCAATAATAACCGATTTCGACGAAATTCGACCGTAACATATCTCTCTAAAAAATATTTGACAGTTATGTCTTTTATCTTCCATTGTTCACATCGAAGGGGTAGAAACAGTCCTCATTTTAATACGCGTTGGTTACGCATTTTAACATACACTCTAACTTTCAATTGCTGCTAGCAATAGAATATTCCTAATTTATTGATTTGTTACAAAATAATATCTAAATATACTCTCAACACGAAGTTAACGAATTCCTCGAATCCTCGGAACTCAGAATCCCTGAAGCTTCGTTCTGAGGCCCCGACCGACGACAATAGAAAAAAAACTGTTTGACAAGAGGTGTACGAGCATCCGCCTCAAGTTTGCCAAGCCGAACGAATGTACACAAAGAGGTTAGATACAGACAGAAGCGTATGTCGAGAACGGGATAGCAGAGTCGAGCAATTATATCGTACAAAACAGATTCATTTGGCACAACTCGGCAACTATTGCTTTCGCAGACACCGTCGAGCGCCGGGCGGTTGACAGTGGGGTGGCGCGCAGGGTGCTTTTCGGCTTCCAGGAGGGTGGTGGAAGCTTCGGTTTCTACCGTAGCTCGGAATATCGCTAGGATTGGTTGACAAGGGTGAGTTCGATGCGTAACAAGGCGGTTAAGTATCCATTATCCGTTCTGTCGGGGTCGCGAACAAAAAGCACGCATCTCGGCTAATGGTTGATTTGGTCCGCGTTGTTTCGCGGCCGAACAAAAACCCCCTCGAATTCAACGGCTACTTCTTTGTTGCATCCACTACCGGTTTCCTGTCTTTTGTGTTTCCACGATCCTATTCTTCTCGGGATCTTGCCGGTTTCGTCGGCAATAAAACGCCCCCGCGATCTTTACGCCGGTGCAATTAACCCATTCGCGTCGTACGATGACCGATGGCGCAAACTTATCAGGACTCATAAATCATATGACGAGTTCAGCTCACCACGTTGCATCGTTTGATCAAAGGATGTTCCAATAAAGTATATACATAATGTAGGAATTCGGTTCGGAAAATACATACAATCGTACGTTTATTAACACGTCTTTTCTATTTCTAGCCGTCGGTTAACTCTCTCGCTCGGGTCGCATTCGCACGCCACCTATGCCTTAACCAAAAACAAAAACGCTCTAGCGCTACATTTACGTTGCACCCAGGTGCCAAAAGGAAAATACTTATTCCTACAATAATGCATACTTACATGCATTCAGTTTATAATATTTTTTTAATGAAAAGATAACAAAATGTTACTCTTTTATATACAACAAGTTTTAAATAAATTTATTAATTAGATGCTTTTAAAAAAATTCGCAAAAAATCGCTTTTTTCGACCTCATGACTGCATATAAGCCCTTAATAGTACGCTCAAAGTGGAAGGATATTTGTTTCAATCTATCTTGGCGAAGCCAAGATTTTAGTTCACTTCGTTAGGAACATGTTGATTGACACGAAGGCCATTAGTAACGAACGTTACAAATTTAATTTAGCCTGATAACTTATCCTCGTTAATAGTTGAAATGTGCATAATTGCAGTACACAAACCGTTCTGCTTGAGACGAATGTGACACGAATGTAAAAATATTTATAAGAATTTCATAGCAATTTTGACGCGAGGATAATGTCATTAAGGTTATATTAGTATTAGCAAATTTTACTTCCAAGGTACTCTAATTTTACCACAACGGGAACAAAATCTTGCCAGAAATATTATTTCAATTACCGTACCATTTTATTGTCAATTACCAGACGCAGTTATTTTTATTTCGACAGTCGATAGATAAGTTTAACGAAGAGTGCTGCTCTAATTTATCTCGTAACATGTTGATAACTTCAACGCAAAGGAATAAAATACAGTTATTTGTGTACCCGTAGAACTGCCAGGGTCCCGGATTCACAAAACCCTGTACCGTCGGTCTTAAGTTTGTTGAGCACGGTACAGATAAGTCTGGCTTGGGAAACTTCACGTAAAAGTACTTCGATCTAGGAGACCCGATACGTTAAATCGTTGGACTACGGGGTTGCTGGAATTAGGTTTCCACGGATCAGAAGCAGTTGAAGTTAAACATGTTCTGTAGTCTTCCAGTTTCAGAGAATCCTGGGAGAATGTTTCAAAGATTATACGATCTCTGATACTCGAGAATCTCGCGATCCTTTCGGAATCAATAACGATAACTGAAGTTTCAACAATATTTCAACATTTCTCCGACTATCAATTTATTCAATTCTTTTCGTCAGTGATAGTACGATGGACAAAGCTTCAGCTGATCGTATAATCTGTGACTTCGACAATTTGGAATTGCAATCGTGGGGTAATCTATGGTTCTAGAGAATTCCAACAAGCTTGGAAAGAAAAACGTGACGGAGTACTTTCCAGCGCATCCAGGTAATTCTACAGGCGATATGTAGTATTGGCCTGGACGACCCTCGATTGGAATGCTACACGGATCCAATGAACCTTCGAGAATACCAAGGCGATGGGAAACAATGATTTAAACCGATGGGTCAGAGAGCGAAAAAGGGGGACGAAAAAGGAGAAACAAAAGCTGTTGGTGGGAAGGGGTAGTACGCATCGTTGCAGGGAAGTCACGTACTTTATAAAACGTAGCAACCAGCCAGCCAGCCAGCCAGCCAGATGCTGGCGGTAACGTAGAACGTCGAGGACCAAGGAAACGACCAGGGAAAGAATAAAAACGATCGTATTTGCTGGAGTAAAGAAGAAAGCAGAACCACTCCCGGAACATATGGTCTCCGTTGCAATATGGTGG
Source organism: Stelis phaeoptera (assembly GCA_943735885.1). Lineage (NCBI taxonomy): Eukaryota > Metazoa > Arthropoda > Insecta > Hymenoptera > Megachilidae > Stelis > Stelis phaeoptera. The sequence continues at coordinate 12,142,992 of OX030930.1, forward strand.
TAAGAGGTGCTTTTACTCGATAAACGCCACGAAAATGAGCTTTTTTCAGCTACCGTCCACCCACGAGACTGTCCATTCTTCAATCTGTTCTCGTTCTTTTGTCTCTGTTCGCACAAACCACTGATTTCTCGATCCCGTCCATCACCGCCATTCCGGTAACAAACGACGCTTTCACCGAGATTTCACATTTCGTGTTTTGCTCCCGTCTGGGATATCTTTTACCCTCTTCAACCCCTCGCTTTCCCCCTGATACTTCCTTCGTTTATCAAACGAATCTCCTTTAAACTTTGTCTTCAGACGCAAGGAAATATTCTAATTTAATTGTTGAACGTCGAGTGTAACAGACATTGAGCTTGAGATGTGGAACGCAACAAAGTTTGCTATGTTAATCAAATATCCCACGAAATCATCTTTCTTCTAGTGATCGTCCCAGTTATCATACGCTACAATTATGAAATACTAATAATATTCAAAGTTTTTCTTCGTTAATTCGTTATACAAAACTCAAAGTCCACAAAACGTGGAATTAAAATTGCTTACAATATTAAAATTTGTTGTACATGTTGGCAGACCTATAAAAGCATATACATATTCGTTTTCCACGGTAAAAGGGGTAAATACTGGATAGTATTATAAGAGTGTTTACAGTTTAATAATCTTGCAAGTCTCGAAACGATACTTCATCGCAGCGATTCCTCTTAAAAAAAAAAAAAAATAAAATAAAATAAAAGGCAACAACATTCTTGAAGTTCTTTCGTCATCGTTCCTCCAGTTTCACGGGTATGTTTTCCTTCGAACATCATAGTCCAGGGTCGGGTATGCTCGCATTTAGTAAATATATTCTGTGCACGATTCCACATAAATTCTCCCGCTTCCGGCCGCGACTGTACATAAAACCATACCCTTCCCATTCCTTTATACGTACGATGTTATTTTTGTGTATATCGTGGCTGACATGTTACTCTTCTGTTTACGATACAAGCCATAACTTCGGGATACAAAGTAAATACATCTCTCCATAGAATTTCGCGAACCGCCAGACCGTCGTATGCGATCGTGGTCTTCGTTCTCGTTTCCTCGTAGAATTTTGAATTATGCAATTTCTTCCGTGATACGAACCGGGGCTCTCGTCGCGGTATTGACAGAGGTTTACATTTTATTAACCATCGTCGTTAAATATTTGCCTGTAAATCCAGGATAGCGGGAAAACCTCGGCTACCATTCGACCGTGTCTTGCACATTCATCTTGCCGACTGACGTCCTTTTCTTTTTTCCCCAAGATTCACAAATATACATAGACCCGCGAATACCGTCTCATCGAGCAATCTTGAGATTGATACACCGTTTGACGTTTGATCAGACATTTTTATTTGCCGTGTGTGTTGGCTCAACTAATTGCTCCGTCGATTTTCGTCGGATTCGCTTGGATGTTTCTAATCGAAGAAACCGCGAGAAGATACAGTATTGTGCAAAAGTCTTAGGCCGTTTACATTACGTTAGAATTTTACGTATTTGATAGCTGAAATACGAGCACACAGTTAGGTTGAGCATATATGTATATTTTATTATACTAACATTATTATACAGTGTATAAATTATAGAATGTAATTTTGTTATAAATTCGGTAACCTCAATATTATGTGTGGCCTCCTTTTGCCTCAATTACCCAGCTTTCGTATAATTTATTAATTATTTGCATTGGAATTCTTTGTCATTCCGTTTGTAACACCGCAAACAGATCATCTAGATCTTTTGGTTGACTTTTTCTTCGTACTCTGTCCAAATGATCCCAAACATGTTCAATAATATTTCCATCTGGACTTTGACGTGGCCAGCTCATAACTTTTAATGTTTCTTTATCTTGTAAATCTGTGAAATAACTTTTCACAATTCGCGCGGTCCGTTTGGGATCATTATCAAAATACACAGCATGATAATAAATAAGTATCATTGACATAGATTTGATCAGGTATAAAACAAATTTCATGCAGTGCCCTAAGACTTTTGCATAGTACTGTATCTTCGTTGTTGACGTTATTACGACCGCCTCTTCGTCTTCAAAATTTTCAAAAACATTGCGTAAATCTCGTCACCCAGAACATACCTACAATTCTATTAAAATTATTCTATATTTATAGTACGTATTCAGTTCTAGTGTTTACAAAAATAAGATTTATCATTTGCGAGGGATATGTAATTGAATTTGCAGATTTCACTATGGATATCGAAATTAGAGCTTGGTATGAAAAGTCAGATCTTTCTTTTTTCGACAACAAATATTTTTCATAATGCTACTTAATAAGAAACGGAGGAAAAATGGAATTAGCGGCAAAGAACTGAGCACGAGCACATAATCAGGGTGAAAACATCGTTCTCCCTAACTGCAAGGTTCATCAATCAAGGAACCGTCGACCATGCGGGACAAAAGAAAAAAAAGTAGAATAGAAATCGAGGAACAAAGGCAATTGTTCGATTAACACGAACCATAGTCATGGTATAATCGGCCAGATCGTTTCTTTACCTGACGTTTGCAATTGTGCAGCTCACGTACACTTAACTGCTGGTCTTCTGGTTTAAAAAATGACGAAGAATCGATTTATATAAACAAATGTGCAGTCTCGCTTGAAAAATCTCTGAATATTTTCCATTTACAAAGAAGAGTTATTACTGCTCTACTATGTTTTCCTTAATACCCTAATGTTTAGTTTGTTTGTTTTTTCACGCAAAATGTATCGAAAAATCGATCTATAATTTTGTTATTTAGAATTTTTTCATATGACCATTGATAAGGGAGATACTTTCGATTAATAAGAAATTAATATTGATACATTTTTCAATTTATTCTCGATTCAAAATTAGATCAGAAAAATAACAATCAGCATCAAAAGCTTTTTACAAAATAAAATGGATATTCAAATCAATACCCACGACACTAACGATGCTTCGTGTTCCAACATATTCTAAGAAAAGAAACGAACACCTGAGAAGATAGGACGGCACATTTATGCACTTGTTCCTTTGTTTATTGGTTCTGAAGCCCTGTTTGAATACGTTGCACGCATTAAGAAGTACCGTTAAGCTTCGTACTGACTTGAGCATTTTTCGACGCACGAACGGTTTGGGCGCACGAACATTCGTGCGTGTGAAATTCTTTTCATACCGTGCGTAAGTCACGTACTGACTTGAGCATTTTTCGACGCACGAACGGTTTGGGCGCACGAATGCTCTAGTCAGTATGCTCCGTTTATGGGATCGCGCAGGCCCCAAGCAAGCACGAACGCTTTCCGACTGCTGTCGGTCCATCAAAGGACGTTCGTGGGAACGTCGCATTGGTGGACACAAAATCCCGAAAACGTGGCAATAATTCCAAAATTATTTCTAAATCATATATTAAGACATTTTATGACTTGTTATGAAAAATAAAGTATATATATGGAAAAAATTAATTATTGGGGAAGGGATAAACACTTTTGAAAAATGATTTTTTCTCGTATTTTTTTTTAATGAACTAGATTATTTTATTATGATTTTATCCGTCATTATTCATCCGTCATCCGAATTATATCTTATGAACTGTTGTACTCATATTGTACTCTTCGTCGCTACCTGGCCCGCGCTAGGAAGTCACTATTTTTAAGGACTCGGGCGACCCTGAGCAGGGCCGTTCATCGCACATGGCGAACACTCGCAAACCGGGGGTTTTCCCGGTAGAAAAAAAACTTTCACCGGCGTTACCCACGCCGGCAAACGCCCTTTTCCCGCCGGATTTTCGCGCCGTTTTCCTAAAAACGGCTTGCTATGTGTCCTTGTCCTGAACCGGGTATAAAACCCCGGCAGGACGCAGGAGCACAAGACAGTTTTGTATCGAAGCACACAGAGCTACGTTCACACGCGTCAATAAGCAGTTTACTCTCCGCCAAGTATTTAGTGTGCAGGACCTTCCTACCACATTAGAATGTCATCAGGAAGAGACGTCGCGATCGCCAGTGCAGCATATATTGTTATGCATACAATTATTAGAAGAAAAAGAAGAAATCGAGATAAGCGATGGTGGGTCACCGAACTGTATAGAAGTAGAGCAACCTCTGGTGGTGAAAATTTACTTATCGATTTGAAACTGCAACAAAGTAGTGGACATTTCAAAAATTTCGTTCGGATGTCATCTGAAGATTTTGAATTTTTAATAAACGCTATTGGTCCCAAAGTACAGAAAACCGATACTAGAATGAGAAAAGCAGTTACCGTGAAAGAACGGTTAGCTATAGTATTACGTTTTTTGGCAACAGGAGATTCATATACGAGTCTTCAGTATCTGTTCAAAGTGTCAAAGCAACTAATATCAGCAATTATTCCGGAAGTATGTCACGCGCTTATCGAAGTTTTGAAGGAACATATAAAGGTAAGCGTGTATACTTGAAAATACTTATTTATTACTATTTCCTTATTTCTGACTATTTATTTATTTATTTATTACTATATACTTATATATACTTATATATACCTATATATACCTACATATACATACTATATACTTATATACACATATATATACATAACATATACCTATATATACATACTATATACTTATATATACCTACATATACATACTATATACATACTATATACTAATATATTATTTATTTATTATTATAAAACTTATTTTATAATCTATTGGGGCATTTGGCTGTAGGGAGTGTGGTGATACTGCGGACTAATACCGAACGCAGCAACATCATATCTCCCCATATCCGCCTCGAACAGAATGTTATTTATTGCGTGCTCCACTTGAGCACGCGTGCGAACGGTGTAGCTTCTTAATTTGTTCGCGACATGTTTCCCGTATATGTCGCACTCGTCCGGCTGCTCTGTCCGTGCTGATTCTTGCAAAATGCGGAATGCCTCCTCCAATCTGGTATCTTCCCGGTTTTCCGAAACCCGCCTACGACGCCTCGGAGGCACTGGTGTCGTAGCGGGTTGGCTCGCTGGTGATGCAGTGGAGGTATCCATTTCTCTGCTAGATGAATTTCCCGCCGGATTCACTTGCTGTAGCGGTTCTCCTACATTCCCTTCCTCGTTCCCGTTTTCCTCCAACTGCAATTTGTTACATTACTTTTAAACATTTGTGTGCTTGATAATGTGTTGCAATATTTTTAAATATTTATTGTTATTCCTATTTTTTCAGATGCCGTCAACGCCAAATGATTGGCTGGCAATATCGCAAAAATTTGAAAACTTATGGAATTTTCCACATTGCACAGGATCAATGGATGGAAAACATGTGGTATTGCAAGCACCTGCCAACAGTGGTAGCGATTTTTACAATTATAAATCGCAATTCAGCATCGTCTTATTTGCGTTGGTTGATGCTGATTATAATTTCATATATGTCGACGTAGGATGTCAAGGTCGAATTTCGGATGGCGGAGTTTTTAAACACTGCGGATTATCGAAAAAAATAACTACAAACACTTTGGGGTTGCCAGGAAAATCAGCCTTGCCAAACAGGACAAAAGATATACCATATGTATTTCTAGGCGATGAGGCATTTGCTCTGAGCGAGAATATAATGAAGCCCTACTCTGGCGTTTATAATAAGAAATCACCGGAAAGAATTTTTAATTATCGGCTCAGTAGAGCTCGACGAGTAGTTGAAAATGTCTTTGGGATTTCTTCAGCGGTATTTCGAGTACTGCGGAAACCAATGTTATTAGAGCCGGAAAAAGCACAACTGATTGTGCTGACGGTGGCATATCTGCATAATTTTTTAAGGAGAAATAAAAATTCTCGTTTGATATATACACCTGCAGGGACGTTTGATTCGGATCAAAATGGCGTATTCATCGAAGGAAGTTGGAGACAAGAAGCAGAACCAACTTCACTGATATCAATAAGAAACATTCCTCGGCGATCACCAGTAAGTGCGCAGGAAATTCGCGAGGAGTTTAAAGAGTATTTTATTACTAATGGGTGTCTAGAATGGCAAAATGAATATGCATAAAATTAATAAAATGTCGATGTCATTTTATATGCTGCCTATTGCGATTTTTTACATACCTTATCCGTGTCCAATGTTGTCCGCGGTTCGTCCTTATCTAGCAAGAAGCTCATTCGTTCGAAAGCGAACCACTTTGACGTATATATATCCTTGCGAGCTGTCAATAAAAAATTATTTCTCATTGATTGCAATGATATACAATATTTATACCTGATAACACTGTGCAACAAATTGGAACTTTTTTTGGGCCACTAATAAAATTCAATATAGAATTATTCTAGGAACTCTCCCAAATAAAATGATATAAGTTATTGTTACATTCAAGACATGTAAATATGTTTTAACAATGATTAAAGTGAAAATGACCGTTTTCGTAGAAGTTTTCGTAGAAAATTGTCTATTCATTATTACTGGCCCAAATTCGTGTTGCACAGTGTAATTGGACATAGAAATATATGTATAAGTACCTTTTCCCGTTCCAATACTCCTTGCACCCTTTGCTTTTTCGCGGCGAAAGGACCCCAACAAACTGCTCACTTTTTGCTTAACCTGGCTGGCCTCCGTCCCAAAAGTTGTAGCGATAGCTTCCCATGCATCCAGCTTTTTATTTCGCGAAAAATGGAACGGGTCCGTTGGATTCCATAACACTGGAAACTTTTCGTATTCATCGATGAGATGTAACGCACTTTCATTCGACCACTCCATTTTCGATACTTTAGTGTGAGCCGAACTGTTGCTTGACGAATACTGGTCTTCACTTTTTCGTACACTCTCGTCTTCGTTTATATCTCGGACAGGGAAAATCGGGGAGGGCTAGTCTAGTTACCTGATTGGCAATTATATCGAGCCAATCAGGTGACAGGTTTACTAACATCTACCTGTTTCGTGTGCCCTAAACGTGACCCGTGCGAGGTAGTGCCACTGAGGGTGGGAGACGTGTCATGATTATTAATCTGTGATTTTTTTTAATTTTTTGAAGTGGGGGGTCGCAGTTAAAATTACAATTAAATTAAAAACCGATATTTGTTTATATTATTGCCTTAATTTTTCATGTAACCATGTTCATATTTTTTCAGTTTTAATAGCATGTTACGATTACTAATATATGATTTAGTAACATATTCGGGTAGTTGATATTTTTACTTTATCCAATGGTCATTAGAACTTTCTGTTCCGAAATTCTTGAAATTATTTCTTATGAAACTGTAAATCACTATGTAAACGTTCCCCACATATACAGGGTGTCCCGTCACATCTGTGATAAAGCTGTACTTCCAAAACTATTGGTCGTATACAAAATTGTTAGTATTGCCTAGTACTAATGCATTATTGACAGCGCCTGAAAAAGACTAGGGTGGAACCTGGGGGTGTATGCAAAAATATCTCGTGGAAGGGATGAAATTAGAGGGTCGTGGTATTTTGGCTTTTCCCGGCCTTCAGGTACACGGGTGACGTCGCCATCGAAATTGTAACGGTGTGCTTCGACGTTTTATGATCTGCAGCTAGGCGACGAAAAACAAACGGGTCGTGACTAGAGGATTAACTCGGCATCGTAGGAACCAAGGAACCAAAAAAGGAATCAATGGCGTCATAAACTTATTCCTGGCAGGGATCAATTGATATTTTAACTTTAGGGGATTAAGTTACTCAGGTGCACTTGGTTTATGGCACGGACCGCAGGCGCGAAGTGTTTAACAGCGAAGCATTTATAATTACCCGTTGAGGATGGGGAAATTCCACAAGGTACAATTTGGAGGATTAAAAAATAAACCGACTCCCAAAAACGGTTGTCCACTTGCGTGTCATAAACGTACTAGCAGTTTGCATTTTGAATATGGTCCTTCGTACAAATTGCTAGCCACCCAAAGGACTTTACAAACGACAAGGGACAGAAAAGTGTAAAAAATCCTCGATGCCGTTACGATTCCGACGAAATCATGAAGTTGACTTTTGACCGGTTATTGGTCGTGCTGAACGGTACATATTTCAAAAGGAGGGTCACTTCATAGTTTCGTGGAGCTTTTAAAGAAGAAAAAAGAAATTGAAAAGAGATAAATACATGAATTTATTGGTGAATCGCGGGTACGTCGCGAAACAGGCACAATAAAATTTACGTACACGATTTTTCTTAAGGAGCGTCGATACGATACGATGATAACGAGCAGAATAAATACATTTCATATGCGTTTAAAAAAACTCACATCTGCAAAAGGGTTTCAGTAACCGCCTTCGACCAATGACACCTCTTGCCGTGAAGAAACGGGTTCAAAGATATGAAATTGATTGTTCGCTGATTATTTATAAAAAAAGGGTGCTATTGCTCGGCGTAAATCACGAAAAGGTGGTGGTGTTCATCCATCAGGAAATGATGGGAAAGGTCGGTATGAATAAAGTAGAATAGTTACGTAAAACAGTATAACAGTTAAAAGAAATGTATCTGAAACTTATTCATCCTCTTGAAGTAATAATGTTTTACGATGCAGATAATTGCGCAGAAAAGAATGGAAACCTTTTTATTTAAAATAGCCTGCACCCCCTGAGCTCGAACTGCGGCCCATATACTTTATGACAGGCAATTTGCTATTGAAAAACTTGGGGACCAGATTTAACGAAATTGCAAAAACTACCTCATAAAGGGCTTCATGTAAACAATTTCAGAAATATCGGAAATGATAAAAGTTATATCCTCAGTGCAAACTTGACTTTGTCTCTTGACTTCGGATTTTGCCACACGACGTTCGCACGAACGTCCTTTGATGGACCGACAGCACTCGAAAAGCGTTCGTGCGTGCTCGGAGCCTGCGCGAACGCATAAACGGTGCGTACTGACTAGAGCATTCGTGCGCTCAGACCGTTCGTGCGTCGAAAAATGCTCAAGTCAGTACGAAGCTTTCCATTTTCCTCGTTTCTCGTCCACGACAAGCCCCCAGGGCGTGTTAAGCTTCGTACTGACTTGAGCATTTTTCGACGCACGAACGGTTTGGGCGCACGAACATTCGTGCGTGTGAAATTCTTTTCATACCGTGCGTAAGTCACGTACTGACTTGAGCATTTTTCGACGCACGAACGGTTTGGGCGCACGAATGCTCTAGTCAGTATGCTCCGTTTATGGGATCGCGCAGGCCCCAAGCAAGCACGAACGCTTTCCGACTGCTGTCGGTCCATCAAAGGACGTTCGTGGGAACGTCGCATTGGTGGACACAAAATCCCGAAAACGTGGCAATAATTCCAAAACTATTTCTAAATCATATATTATGACATTTGATAACTTGTTATGTAAAATAATGTGTATATATGGAAAAAATTAATTATTGGGGAAGCGATAAACAATTTTGAAAAATGATTTTTTCTCGTATTTTTTTTTAATGAACTAGATTATTTTATTATGATTTCATCCGTCATTAGGTTCTTTAAAATACCGAAGAACATCATTTGGGTGTTGTTTTAATTTCCTTGGTTTTAAAACTTGTAAACTTGATAAATATGGATCGGGAGAAATCAAGTCTGTGAAACACGTCTTGTGGTTCTGCAACGATTATGAACTGTTGTTCATAAGCGGCGGGAAAAGCGCGTCTATCGGCGTGGGTAATGCCGGTGAAAGTTTTTTTCTATCGGGAAAAACCCCGGTTTGCAAGTCTTCGCCATGTGCGCTGAACGGCCCTGCTCAGGGTCGCCCGAGTTCGTAAAAATAGCGACTTCCTAGCGCGGGCCAGGTAGCGACGAAGAGTACAATATGAGTACAACAGTTCATAAGATATAATTCGGATGACGGATGAATAATGACGGATAAAATCATAATAAAATAATCTAGTTCATTAAAAAAAAATACGAGAAAAATCATTTTTCAAAAGTGTTTATCCCTTCCCCAATAATTAATTTTTTCCATATATATACTTTATTTTTCATAACAAGTCATAAAATGTCTTAATATATGATTTAGAAATAGTTTTGGAATTATTTCCACGTTTTTGGGATTTTTTGTCCACCAATGCGACGTTCGCACGAACGTCCTTTGATGGACCGACAGCACTCGAAAAGCGTTCGTGCGTGCTCGGAGCCTGCGCGAACGCATAAACGGTGCGTACTGACTAGAGCATTCGTGCGCTCAGACCGTTCGTGCGTCGAAAAATGCTCAAGTCAGTACGAAGCTTTACGTAAACCCTGACGGATGTATCAGTAAACGGTGAATTGTCTTTCCGTTGTCTTTCGTAGCAGCTCCATCGTTCCTCAGGCTTTCCCGCGGCATGACGGATGGAAGAAAAACGGCAAGATGGAAACGACATTTCCAGCAATCTGCGAGCCGACACCCCGATTGGGAACGACGGATGTTAAATCCTCAAAATCGAGTCACGAGGACGATCGATGACGCTTCTGTTACCATATTGTTCCGTTGTGCAGAAGCTCTCTGCCATTAAGGATACGCAAAAGTTTCATGGGGCGTTACATTAACCCTTCCTGTTTGTAAAATTTAGTGAAAAATTATCTGGTTTACAGATTTGCTATAATTTCATTAATAATACAAGTATTTCATGTTGTGCGCCTCAAATACACTCGAGGATTCAATAATCATTTATGGTACAGCTACTGTTATTTACCGGTAGATTGAACTCGGGGAGAAACGACGAGAACGGGATAAAATTTCAGACTACCCACCAATAACGTTAGCAGAAATTCAAATTCGTCAGAAAATGCATAAGTTGGTCGAAAGTTCGGCGAGTTAAGAAGTTTGCAGTTTCTTGTCTCGTCCTTTCCGAGTTACAAAGTAGAAGTCTCGGGATAAAATTCAACCGAGAGCAGACTGGAACGTTAGCTAGATTAAGGGATGGGGGAGCAAATAAAATTACGACTCGGACGCGTGCCGGATACGAATATCGCCGTCGTCAGGATTTTTCGTTATTTATACCGTGACGATGGTTAATCTGCGAGAGATTCGCCAGATAGGTCCTGAATGGAGTTGGCGAGGACATTCAAAGCGGATGAATTTTGTTAACGCCACGGGACACGCTTAATGCAAGGATAGCAAAGCCATCCCTCCCTTGTAATCAGCGACTGAATGATCTAACTCAGCACTTTGATATTTCTTTGAATAGAGATCCGCGCCGTACGATACGCTTCTGTGCAAAAGCAACGACCACTGGAAGAGAGAAAATCCTTCTATATTTTCTACCTTGCGCACTATTTGACACGATCGCTGACAGCACTCTGTCTGTCACCCCCGTTGTCCCCCTTTTTTCTCTTGCCTTTCCCTTTGCGCTTCTCTTTCTCGCGGAGATCAAAGAAAGTGCGATTCGAATAATGAGACGCGTTCGAGGAACGAAGCTGCCGGATTTTCGAAACGGAAATAGGGTGCGAAGTGAGGGTAGATGGAGATTGAAAGTGTAACTTTGTTCTTACTATTATTCTCTTTGCGGAAATTTCAAAGTACCCTGGGAATTGGGAAAATGTTAACGTATACGATTGATAATGATGTTCTAAAGAAATACAGTGAGTCCTTAAACGAAAAATAAGATTATTCGGGAGTTATTTAAACAGTTGTCAGGTGTTTCGTGTTAGGAATTATTGTGCGACGCGGAATAAGTGAAAATTGCGATAAGTTGGTAATTATTAGGGAACTATATCACTAAACACGATAATAAAATGGCAATAAATCATAAGTATTTTAAAAGTATTTGACGCAAACAGATAGCTAACCAGTGTATTCCATTGGACGAAGAGACGAAAGTCCAAAGAGAAATCAATCTTATCGCGTTAATTCGATTGATATACGAATCGTAACAAGAATCCAGAAGATTGCTTAACACGTTGAATGCCACAGTGAAAATGGACGTATGTAGTCAGACACGATAAAATCCTAATTACTGAGGATGCAGTGGATTAATTTTTAAATTTAACCTTTTAGTTTGATAGCCAGCATTATTAGCTTAATATGAACGTCACCCGCGGTTTATTTTATCGTTTCTTTTGTTAATTATTTAATTGTGAGAAACTTCGGCTGCTGGTCATCGGTGATTCCTGCGCCATTCAACGTGTTAATATTCATAGATTCTTCGGAAGGAAGGCAACATTTCTCTTTGCCGGAGTACATAATTTTGTTTGGTGTTCTTACCTAAAAACGGTCCACTGTTCGCATGGAAAACCATGCTATGTCCTCGTTATTCCATAGCCAGAAGGGGGTTCCGATGACATATATGGCAACGAGTGGTATGTTACAAAGAATTTCATTAGTACGAGCATTTTTTTCCACGATAATAAGTGTATCAGTAATGGTCATGTATCATGAACGGAACGTACCGTGTGTTAAACGGTGGCTTATTAGAGGATCAAACTATTGATAGCTCAGGCAGGTAAATTGGACAGAACGGATATCAAACAGTCAGGGTTAATTTATGTTTAATAAATCTGGCTGATGAATTATGGAAGTGACGTATCGTGGGAACTGAACTCATCGATTCGATTAAACAGCTGATCGGTTCTTGATGATGATAAAAATTCGAGTCTTCGGTGTGGAAAAAATTTACACACGAAATTGGAGAAAAATTCAATAGTCATAGAGTTATTACGTTGAACACGTCGACTGCCATAATAGTAATTGAATAAATAAGTAAAAGGAAAGAAAAAAAAGAACCAAGGTAGTAAACTGAAATTTGAAATTTATTCAATCGTATCTTTAATAAATTATCGTTTCAGTGTATCTTGCGACATATTTCTGTCAACTGTGACAGTAATATTTCTACCAGTGTCGATATATAAATTTTCGCACCTATATTTTTTACTTTACTTCCGTTTATCCCTTTAGGCGCTAATTCCATTTTAAAAACTTGCGATTAATGAAAATGATCTAAGTCAAGATTCTAAAAATATTGAATTTTTTATATATTCTGTATCATACCGAAAGACCAAGCTGTGCACACGAGGATTAAGGAAACAAGCATTTTGTGATAACTTATTCTAATTACGGTCGTTTGAGAAATGAACGAAAGCGCTAATTCCTTTCATTCCTGATCAACGTTTGACTCGGACAACTTTTCCACCGACCGTAAAGCGATTACATCAACTCGGACTCTGTACCCGTATCTGCTCTCAAGTTCGATCGTCTTCTGGGAATTTCTCGGAAACTGTAACAACTAAGAAGTCCAAGTAGTCCTGGTCCCTTTGGTTAACCCGCGAGGAGAACTTGGTCAATATTCATGCTCCATTAGAGTAACCGGTTACTTTTGTTTCCTTGGTTAAATAATCAAGCGCACGAAACATTGAACGCCTTAACGTGTTGCCAGATCAAGATATTAAGTTAGTTCGTTGGAGATCAACGGATTAGTTTGCTGGGATTTGATCGGTTTCGGGTGATACCCGGTTTAATTAAACGTTTGTACAATGTTGAAGATGATTACCTGTTTTAAAATTTTCACTTTTGGTAGATTGAAAGAGTCGAGAGCTCGAAGATAATAAAAGTTTAAAATTTCGAGGATACTAATTTTTCAATCTCGATATTTTCATCGAAATACGTCAATTGGAAAATTTACAGAATAAATAATTAGGAAGCTTGAAGAGGGTGACGATTAAACATTTCGAAAATATTATAGCAACTATCAGAAATTTTAATTGCTATCAATAAGTTTCCAACACTTTAATTAGAAAGCGTTTTTTTTTTAATAGACGAAACAGGGAATTTAGGAATTTTGCAATTTCAAGGCTTGATAGTCTGAAGCTTTATAAACCTAAAAACTTGGAAGATTATGAGGTCCAAAAATTTAAATTACTATTAACAATAAACTACCAACTTTCCAATGAGAATACCGTTTTCAAAATATACGAATTATAAAATCTACAAATTGATAAATGTTAAACTTGTGAAGTTCGAGACCTTGAAGATTCGAAATTTAAAAAATTTGAAAATTTCTGGATTTCAATAGTTGGAATTGAATATCCTTCGAGAATATTTTATACTTGAGAAACGTATGGAATTAAGAAACAACTGAAACCAATTATAATGATTTGTTAAGGAACCGTGTACAGATGTTAGTCGGAAGAATTTTCCCAGGAATATCTTTCCGCTACGATTTCTTTTGTGACGATCCACTCATCCATGGTCGTGTTTTCTTGTTCGAGGGGACTTAAAATCCGTCGATATGAATGAACGACGAAAGCATAAACGAGCTGAGATATCGAAGAGAACTGCTTTCGCAATATCCCAGCCGGTTGGATCGTTTAACTTTGCAATCCTGCGATTTATTGCACGTTGAAAGGAATCACTTAAAAAGTGGACTACATTAGACGAGCAAAGCTACGACAAGATTTTTCTTGGGTAAGCTGTAGAAATCCTTGCGAAGAAACGAAAATATAAAGAAAGATATTTTACACTGAAAAACTTTTATCTTTGTCAATTTTTTAGTTTAAGTAGTTTCTTGATATTACTACGTACTGGATGTTATTTAATTTAAAATTAGAAAAAAAAGATGGCAAAATATTGATATGTAAAAATTGACATATGTACATTTTGATAAGAGCGTAATAATTAACAAATTTGAAATCTGTCATTTTTATGAATTTGGCTGTTTTAACGTTAATTTTGTAATGAATAGTATTTCTTTCTTTTCATGTTTTAATCGAAAGTAATACAGTGAATAAATTTGTTGATTAATAAGAAATTTCCAAATTATTATATATTCAATTTTTGTGATTTTTCTTTATAAGATAAAATTTGATTTTTTATTAAAATGAACATTTGAAGCAACGTTTAATCCTTAATATGAACAAAATGTCGAAACAGTTGTGTGTACATTTCAAATCTTAACAACAACAAAGAATTAAAAAATATAAAAAAAACGTTGTAACATTAAAAAGAAAAAACTTGATTACAATTTCGCTCGGGATTTTTTGAAAATTTCCATTCTTTCATGCACTAGTACGAGTAGTAGGCTTTTGTCCGTTTTGATAGACAAAACCTATCTCTACAGAATAGTTTATCAAAAAATTTCATCAAAGACTTCTGATCAATTTTTTATATTCTATGCTTTTATTCCGTTCTAATTAAACTTTCAACGTACATTTGAAATATAACAATAAAAATATTCAATCCGTTCAAACATTTATTCTCAGTTCGTATCGAACAATCCAAAATCTGATAAGCTTTTAATGGACAGAGTATGCACTCAAAATTTCATGGTGAACACATTCAGGCGTTCTAGTTTTCAACAGCATTAACCCTTTGCGATCTGGAATGTAATAATAAGAATAATATATGTCAGATTTTTCTTCGCTCTCTCTGCGTCGTTACGAATAAACGAAAAGAGTTACATAGTCTTTCAGTAATTGTTCATTTCTAAATTAGTAATTTAATGATTTACGAATTAAGGAATTTAATAATTTGGTAATTTAGAAATTTAGGGAATTTGGGAATTTGGAAATTTAAGAATTTAGAAATTTAGGGAATTTTGGAATTTGGAAATTTAAGAATTTAGGAATTTGGGAATTTAATAATTTGATAATTTAGAAATTTAGGGAATTTGGGAATTTGGGAATTTGGAAATTTAAGAATTTAGGAATTTTGGAATTTAGTAATTTGGTAATTTAGTAATTTAGGAATTTAAGATATTAGAAATTTGGGAATTTGGGAATTTAGTAATTTGGTAATTTAGTTATTTACGATTTTACTAATATAATAGTAGACGACGGGCTAAAATAATTACAACGTCTACGCATAAAACCTAGTAACTTTTGAATACAACCCGAATGATAGGATCTCCCCTATATCGCCATTTTCCATATAGAAGCCTATGATACTCGACACGGTAACGGCGCGTCTGATAAAATACTATCAATTTTGATTTTTAATCATTCTGGAATGATTTCCTCGGAAAGGGTTAATAAAACGTCCGAGAAGTATGTATATATTCATCACTCGAACAAGTCGCATGAAATCATAATTGATATTGCAAAGTTATCGTAGCCGGACTATTATGTAAATGAACGGAACTTGTTATTTCACGATTCACATTCAGATCATAGTTTCATCTCTCGAATTACTTACTCTGCGGTAAGTATGCCACAGAGGTACTCAAACGAAACATACCAAAGCGTGCTGGATATTGTGAAGCTAACTTTGCCGACTTTTTAACGCAAATACTCGAAACTCGTCCTTGTTCCGTAACCGTATACGGTCTGAATTTGTGTCAAGATATATAAACTCGAAATAAAATCACTCTTGCGCCCAATCGTATCCGTTTGTTATTCATGCATTTTATGAAAATTAAAGAACTACCCTTAAGACTGCCAATAGCCAACGATAGCTCGTTTGCATTCATTATTCATAGATTTAGAAACGAGTTCGATTTGCATTTACTCATTTTTTAAACAGAACATAGTTCTTTTAATCCTTTGCCTTAGCTTACAATTTAAATATGACGAATATATGTTGAATTTGTTCAATGGAGCTTTTGACTTACCAGTGTACACAAAATTGGGCGAAACGAAATGAAAATATCAATGTCGAGGAAAGCGTTAACCACCGGTTGTGTGCACAACGTAAATAATTTAACGAAATGTGTATATGCAATCGGAAAATCGCCGATTGATCGAGCGGCGGTTATGTTGTGCGCGTTGTTCGACACCGACATAATAAGTAACTGTCACCGCCAACGAGTTCAACAGCCGCGAAATAATTAAGTTTGCCGGGTTAATTTTACGAGTCAAACAAATCCCGTAAATTCTAGATCCAATCAAAACTTGGCTGCCATAAGGGCAATACCTACCGAACCCGGACACCCGGAACGATCAATAACGTTTCTGTCGGGCGGCTGATGTTTTTGCATAAATTTACCTTACTCGCTCGAATAGAAACGGACGTTAAGTTGTCGAAATTCAAACGAGGCGCGGGTGTATTTTTTTAAAGGCGAGTTATTCGATGACCGTATAAATATTCAACACGAAAACACGAGATATCGATCTAATTAACACGTTGGCCGTCACAGTGAAAACAGACATACGTAGGAAGACACGATAAAGCTCTGATTATCAAGAATACGATCGATTAATTTTCAAATTTAATTTGCTATCCGTGGCTTATCATATCTTCTCTTTTATTAATTATTCTGATTGCTCTGGATGCATTGTCTGTATAATATGGACTTTTTATCACATTATTATTCAACGAATATAAAATAATATTTGAAAATTCATTGATTACCTTCGGTATTTTATTTCTATGCATAGCTATGGGAGACAAAATTTATTCATAACTAAAATATAACACTTCAACAGCATTCACAGCTCCGATTATATGTATATTCATAATGACTGATTTAATAAAGATTCAATCGAATCAACGTCAATTTATTATTCATGAAACTTCTAGCCTACAAACATATTTCCATCGTCATCACCGGTGCAATTAATATTTTAATGGCAGATGCCTTGTGTCAATACGGAATATTCAAATTATTTCTATAAATTGTTCATATTTCGTTTATTTTTAAATTATGAAAAGTTTGTTGCATTCGTTATGTTAACAAAATGGCACGGTATAATGTGGATCAATCGAAGATACTAAAAATGTAAGGTAATTATATTTTATTGCTTTAACGATGCTTAACATAATCAATTATCAAAGTATATAAAAAGTATAATAAATTGAACGTTCACGCTTTTAATTCGAGAGTATAATATAATTTCTATAATGTCCTATGATATTCAAAGTACACGGGAACAAATCCTCCTTATAATACACTAGATACGTTCCGTGTTATACGAGTTATCTACATTGTACAAATACAGTTTACATGTACGCCCCTTTTATCCTGTTATACGAACACTGTCATAATTAATCCGCCGTGTTACCTACACGAAATCGTGTTGTATAAACACATATTATAAACGGAGACGGGTTTGTTACATATTGCAGAAAGAAATTATCTAATGGCACGAATTTTTAGAACAGCTTAATGTCTTATGACCATTTTCTGTTAATTTAAAAAACAAACAAAAAAAGAAATTCGCTAGGCGCACAGGTATCGTTTTGTCCATTGCTCCCCGAACGATGCACGAACGATTCTCATAAATCAAGAAACGAGCAAACGGTATACAGCCGTCCAATCAATTAGATGCGTTCGCGAGAAAAATCGCTTGGCCAATTCGATACGCTCGTTACGGGGAGGGCAAGTAACGAGCGAATCGACGTGACGAAGTCCCGGAACGAGCGCGAAACGCGCGCGGGCGGCTCGTCGAAAACGAATCGTGCGTGAAATTCTTCGTACAACCATAAATTTCCAATTAAATGCGATGATACGGCCATCACTCGATGCTCGTCCACCCGAATTCGACGGTATTGCGTTTACCTGTTGTTCATTTATTGGGACATTTTTTCGACAATTTTTCACGACGATGTTTCGATCGATCAATAATCGTTTGGCAATTAACAGGAATTTTTGATGAAAATTCAGAAAATTATGTGTATAAGTTGATTAATATGTTGAAATAATTATCTTACTCTGTTCATTATGTAAGAGTACGGCGTTTCGTCTCGGGATCGACTGCTCAGACTCGTCAGTGAGGCTGACGACAGCCGATCCTTGCCCCACACGCCCTGATATCGCTCTTCGGATGCTCGGTATACATATATTCGAAGAGCATGCCGGATGACCGCCAGCAAGAGAACCTACACTTATCTTATCGCCACCTGGTGGCCGCCGACCCGAACCAAGAGCGTCCGGGGGGAGACGAAAGCACGTCTCTTCCCTAAACGCCGCCTACAGTTATTAGACAAATTTTTCCTTCGAAAAGTTTACTAGTTTTCAATTAAAAATGAGAAAATACAGGGTTAATTTTGGAATAATCAGTTATAATGGTTTCTGAAATTGAACATAGTAGCACAGTGATAAACAATCTCAGGAAAATTCTGACGTCGTGGGTCACTCAGATCAATTGGCAATTAACCTTCTCGCCTGGTATGGACTTTATGAAATCTCGATTCGATTACAGCGAAGTATGTGGCAGGGACGTCGGAGATTGGACGTCACCGTTCCTAACAGCGGAAAATTGGAAATTTACCTAAGCAATTTGCCAGGCACTTGATTCCGTCGTCAGCCACGTTCATGCCGTGGCAATTCTTCATTATTCCTAAATGGGTCGTTACCCTAATGCCCCCAATTCCAAACATATCTGCTATGAATTCCGTATTTTGTCTTAATCAATCTCTTTCCACGACGATCCTCAGAAATATATGTATAATTCCTAAATATCATCCATGTTATAAAAATAATATATCAAACTTTAGAAAATGAAACTGAGAAATACTGTATAATTTAAATTATCATCGCCTCGCCAATTCACTGTTCAAGGGTTAACAATTCGATCGTCGAGGTAGAACGGTAAAAAGTTTGATTTCTCAAATTAACATAACAATTTGATCGCGAGGGTGGAATAAACCTTTAAACAACCGAGTGAATGGTACAACGATCGCAGCACAGGTTGCCTGGAGGCCTACTTGACGGATCGGTCGATTGTGCGGAATAATTGACGGCGATTTCAAACGTCGCGTGCAATTCCATGCAACGATGAAATGCATTCTGTACGGTCGCGTGTAGGTCCTGGCATCAGGGCTGGAAGAAGGTCGGAGGTGACAACAGACGGCAGACCCAACCTACGGAACCAACTCGACAATGGCTTTTTGTCCTGTTCCCTCAATACGTTTCTATCTCGTGTCCTCAATGCTTGACTGATGCCTGGCCATTTTACACCTCTTCCTTTCCGTCCCCTTTCTCTGTGTCCCAACTCCGTCGCACCGTGCTTTTCCCTCGTGTCCTCGTCTCGCGGACATTACGTCCTCTCGGTTTTCCTGCCGGTTCTACGACCAGATCGAACCACCGACATTTTTCACCAACTTCTTTCTTCGGTGCTTTATTAATATCGAAGCGTTTCTTCGGAACCGAGCCACAGATTCGAGAATAATGACGATAAAAATGAAAGAAGGATGGCATTCGGGAAGGAAACGACGCGAACCCTCGCTAATCGATTTGAACGAAACTTTATGGATTTATAAGATGATTCGGGTTTAAAATGATGGTATGTTATTCGTATTCAGTGGCTTACGAAGTTATTTGCAAGATACTAGTAATATAAAGTCGTATACGCTAGGTTGAGAAATAAATTCATGTACTTTGTATCAAAATTATGCACACTCGTTTCTTTTGGAAATTACTAGTTTTCGAATTTTAACAAATAATTTTGTAAGCCAAGAAAATGCGAGGATCGTGAATTTAGCTGTCAACCTAATAACTAAAACCTGAGTGCGATGATTGTTAATTCAAAATGGAAAAAGAAATATTAGTTTTCTTTATTTCTTTTTTTTATGGAAAATATGAAAATCCCAAACAGTTGTGTCATATTACAAGTGATACGTTCAGGGCTAGATGTTTGAAAATAAATAAAAAATATTGAAATTGATCGGTGCTCATCGTTCCAGTCCAAATGAATAAATACGCAGGTGCGACACAATCAACGATCCGTGAGAGACGCTTTTTGTCAGAAATATCTGGGATCTTTATTTTCTTCGTGCATGGCGGGAATCAGCGAGCCCCGGCACGCTTCTCTATTTCCGGTTTAACATCTGGAGCAACGGAGTGGTGATATTAGAAATCGGGTCACCGCTGGTCCAGATTCCACGGCATTGTTGCAGCTTCGCCGAAACGCTTAACAATGAGAGAAGAAAGAAGAGAGCGAGAAAAAAAAAAGAAAAGAAAAATAGAATATCGTTGCGTATCTGCGCGACCGTTCTTTGTCTGAAAATATCATCGAAACATCAAGCCGTCGTAGTACACTCATTTTCCACGTTTATCGTGCCACTAGCATCTGAGGGAACTTGAAATATTTTTCCCCGACAACTCTTCCCAACAGTTGCACCTCTCGATGTTACGTGTTCCGGGTCGAACTATGTATTGAGATCGACATCCATCACTGTCGAACGGATCGATACGAAAAACCATGCAGCTCTAGGTGGCTGGTTAATCGACCAAGAAAAAGTACCGGGCCTTCGTGAAGTTTGAAAAAAAGTTCTGGAACTATCATAAATTTCTGCAACGAGATAAAGCTTGACAACGAGCCACGCTTGTACGAAAAGCTTCTCAACGCTGCGATTTCTCGGGAAACTCGTTCAACGTTCCATTAATCTTTTACGATGGGAAATGTTCGTTCGAGAAGACCACTCGTTATTCAATTCGATAATGAAGTTATACACGACTATCTTTTCAACCGACCATCTCGATCATCGTTCTCAGAAGTTAACGGAAGAATCTGAGAGGATTTTTCTGTTCTTGTTAGGGTCTGATCTTGCCCTGAGTATTGCACGACGTGCCGTCTGTGATGCTGCGAGAAGGACCACCCAAAGATTGCAATCGGCTTTGGGACCGTAATAACTCAGAACACCTTTGTGTGAATTAACAGAATTTATTATGTGATAAATAATGAATCTTAGTGCGCGAGCGTGTGATTATGCGTGTGTGTGTGTATATCCGTGTTTAAACTATTTACTCTCGTTGCTTATGCGTTTCTATGAAGAGCTCTGTACTCTCTGTGTTCTTGTTTCTATCTGCCGTCGCCGAAGCCCTTTCCCACCTTCTCCCTGTCCTCCCTTCCATCGCGCCCTTGGCGTGTTAATTTTCTGGCCGGGGAACAGGGGTTTTCCCAGAGTAGGTGGAGGAAGGGGGGGAAGGGTGTTCGACCGATTCGTCAAACCTGGAAAAACCCAGGTTTGGTGACGTCGTCTTCCACTGGGCCACCCTTCGGGTCTTCGGCGTTTTTATGATATGGCCTGCGGCCTGTAATACGGAGGCCCAAGATTCTGCGCCCTGTTGTAAAACTAATTAAACTCTAACATGCCGGCCCCCTTGAACGCACAATGCGCGTTCAATATCTTAAAATCTATTATTTACATTTGTTATTTTATGTTCGATTCGGACTGTTCTTGCATCGGTAAAATGCAAATTTTCGTTGTTGGCCTTTTGTACAGGCCGGTTGCTGTCCTTACGGTGACTACCCGCGTTTCTCCATCCTTGCCTTGGTGTAGTTCTGCTATTCGGCCCAGGGACCATCGTAAGGGTGGTAAGTTGTCATCCTTGATCACAACAAGGATATCCTTCGTCAGTTGCTGATTGGATGGCGTTCTCCATTTGTAGCGTTGCTGTAGATGGTGTAGGTATTCCTTCTGCCATCGTTTCCAGAAGTGCTGGAACATTTGCTGTAACAGCTGATATCTGTTTAGCCGGTTCATTTTGACGTCTGTGAGATCTTGATCTGGCAGAGCGCAAGGGGCAGTGCCGATTAAAAAGTGTCCGGGAGTCAAGGGATTTAGGTCTTGTGGATCGGAAGAACTAGGGCATAAGGGGCGTGAATTTAAACAGGATTCTATTTGAGTCAATAGCGTATAAAGTTCTTCGTATGTTAATCTTTGCTCTCCTATGATTCGAGTAAGGTGATATTTTGTTGACCTAACGGCACTTTCCCAAAGCCCTCCGAAGTGTGGTGCTTGGGGAGGTATGAAGTGCCACTGTATTTGTTTCTCGCTTAAAAAATTTGCAATTTGTAGATTATGCTCCTCATTTCTGATTAATTTTTCTAAGTCTGATAATTTATTTTTTGCTCCTACAAAATTTGTACCGTTGTCGGAGACAATATTCTGACAAAGGCCTCGGCGTGCAATAAAACGGCTGAGGCATTTTAAAAAGGCATCTGTACTGAGGTCGGTGGCTAATTCAATGTGCGTTGCCTTTGTGGCAAAGCACACGAAAATACAAACATAGGACTTTAACGTTACTTTACTGCGCGTTCGATCCTTGGTCACGAACGGACCTGCATAGTCGACGCCGCAGGTAGAAAATGGACGAGCGGGTGTTACCCGATTGGCAGGTAATTGGCCCATTGGGCATTGTATTCCTCGAGGTTTCACTCTGAAGCACCTCACGCAGGTTCTGAGTATTCTTTTTACATTTCTAGTGCAATTAATGGGCCAAAAACGTTCACGGAGGGATGCGACTACCTGTTGACATCCTGCGTGAAGCAGTCTATTGTGCTCGTTTCTAATTATTAAATCTGTTAAAGGGTGCCTTGCGGGCAATACCATTGGATGTCTTTTATTCTGCGAGATTGACGCGTTATGTAGCCTTCCGCCTACTCTAATTATTCCTACATTATCTAAGAACGGAGCTAGTGAATTTAGAGAACTCTGTTTTGCAATGCTTTTATCTTTCGTTAAGGCATCCATTTCAGTGTGAAACCTTTCCCTTTGCGCTGTTCGGATTAGATATTCTTGAGCTGTCTGTAGTTCTGTGACTGTCAAGCATGTGGTTCCGCGGTTTCCTAAGTTATTGCGATTTTCTTTACTGCTTGCCCGAACGTTTCTTATGAATCGGAGGCAGTACCCGGTTACTCGTAACAACCGCGTATAATTGGAGTATCGAAGAAATAACTCGTTGCTGTTATATGTTGCTGTCGCTACAATCATTTGCTTTGCTCTTTCTTCCGGAATGACAATTGTTGCTTCTATTGACCGCGGCCACTGCTCTGAAACCTCTGACAGCCAGGATGGACCTAGCCACCAAAGGTCATTATTACTTAATGATTTTGGACTACTGCCACGGGATATCAAGTCTGCGGGATTGTCCTGAGAACTCACGTGTGCCCAACTCTCGGACCTTGTTAATTCTTGAATTTGGGTCACTCTATTTGCGACGAATGTCTTCCATCTGTTCGCCTCGCCGCGAATCCACGCAAGTGCAATTGTGGAGTCGCACCAATAATTTTCCTGAACGATTTCAACACGAAGTGTGGTTCTGACCCTTTTCATCAGCTGTGCAAGAAGTAATGCGCCACATAGTTCTAACCTCGGGAGCGATATGACCTTTAAAGGAGCTACTCGAGACTTCGAGCATAAAATTCTAGTTGTCCATTTACCTGAACCCATGCTCGCTCGCAGGTAAACGCAAGCCCCGTACGCCCTTTCGGAGGCGTCTGCAAATCCATGTAATTCTACCTGTTTCGTGCTGTGCAGGGCTCTTCTGGGAATTTTTAATTCACCTAAATGTGATAATTGCTGTCTATAACTTAGCCATTGAGTGCACAATTCCTGAGATACCGATTCATCCCAACCGGTTTTTGTTTGCCACAACTGCTGCATGATTAATTTTGCTCGCGTGATGACAGGACCAATCAAACCTAATGGGTCGAAGATTTGGGCTATCTCCGATAAGATTATCCTTTTCGTGACTCTATTCTGTAGGGGAGAAGTTACTCGAAAATATAATTCGTCCTTTGCTGACGACCAATGTAACCCAAGTATTTTTGACTCATTTTCTGCGCTCAATTGTTTGTCTAAAAATTCGAGTGATGCTCTCTCAAAGTCTGGACAATTGGTGGTCCATTTTCTCAACTGCAAACCTGCCCTTTCTAATATGGTTGACAGATTTTCCTGTGTCTCCTTTACTTCTGAGATCGTATCGAAACCAGTCAGTAAATCATCAACGTAAAAGTCGTTGACAATTATTCGACTGATTGCCGGAGATTCCTGCTGACATTTCAATCCGATTTCCCGTAATACGCGAGTGGCTAGAAAGGGGGCGGATGCTGTGCCATAAGTCACCGTGTTTAACTCATACGTCTGCATCGCGAGATCTGGACTCGAGCGCCACAAGATTCTCTGGAAACGTCGCTGGGTTGGTTCTATCAGTATCTGCCTGTACATTTTTTCTACGTCTGCTGCTATAACGTATTGATGCGTTCTAAACCGTATTAGGATGTCTATTAGCTCGTTTTGGACGGTTGGGCCTACCCGTTGAGTCTCATTCAATGAAATGCCCGTGCTTGATTTTGCCGAACCATCGAATACAACCCGAAGTTTCGTTGTTGTACTATCTTCTCTGATAACGGCGTGATGAGGTAGGTAAAAACTCGCTGCTGGTTCTTCTACTCGCGGGGTTGTGATTCGTGACATGTGACCTAATGCTTCGTATTCCCTCATAAATTCTGCGTATTGTTCTCGTAATTGCGGTTGTCGGTCTAATTTTCTCTCTATTGATCTGAGTCTAATTTCTGCTTGATGTCGCGAGGTTCCTAACCTTTCTACCTGATCATTGAATGGTATCTGTACTATGTATCGTCCTTCTTCGTTTTGTCGTGTCGTGGCTCTGAACAATGCCTCGCATTCGTCTATGTTCGTCTTAGTCCCTACCTCTACTTCTTCCACCTGCCAAAATCGTTCCATTTGATCGTACAGATCTCGACTTGTGACAAGATGGCATCCTTGAATTTTTTCATTAAGAGGTAAGCTAACCTTTCCTCCCAGAACCCACCCCAGCTGTGTTTTTTGCCAGATTAGGTCACTACCTGCGTTGTGCTGTCCGACACACAGCAGGTGCCAAAATAAACCTGCACCTATTAACATGTCGATTTGTCGACTTTTGTCGAATTCTGGATCTGCTAACGGTATGTGGGACGGTTTATAATTTACTGATCTATCTAAAACTATATTAGGCATATCCTGTGTGATATTGATAATGGCTAGACATGAAATATTAGCGCTGAAATTGTTAATTCTGGATGTGATTTTTACGCTGACCCTATCCTTAATTGCATTTGCCTTTCCAGCTAATCCCGATACCTGCACGTTTGTGGGTTCGTATTTAATGCCCAGCTTTTTACATAATTTGTAGGTAATGAAATTTGACTGTGATCCTGAATCTAGTAAAGCTCGGCATGGTATTCTTTGACCCTGTTTGTCCTCTATATATACGACAGCTGTTGATAATACTGCCTGTTCTAATGTGCTTCTGTTTGAGTGCGCGACGCAGGATACTGTTGTGTTAGGTTTGGCTTGTTCCACTTCCTCGGACGTGGTCGGGTTTGAACGCGAAGGTAATACGCGATGCAGCAGTCTGTGGTGTTTTTTGCCACATAGATCGCAGTGATTGCGTGTACACGCCTTCACGCGGTGGCCTGGTTGCAAACAATTGAAGCAAGTTTGTGAGGTTTGTACTACC
Source organism: Stelis phaeoptera (assembly GCA_943735885.1). Classification (NCBI taxonomy): domain Eukaryota; kingdom Metazoa; phylum Arthropoda; class Insecta; order Hymenoptera; family Megachilidae; genus Stelis; species Stelis phaeoptera. The sequence goes on from OX030930.1 coordinate 12,169,005, forward strand.
TGAGTTTTTTCTTCAATGGACAGTGATTTGAATTTATCGCACTTGAACAAGGGGTGTCCCGAACCACATGCTGGACAGTTACCTGGTGAACTTGTCACGTGGGCTGTTGACTGAAAGGGCTTTCGATTTCCTGCGATTCCTACTGGAGGGTTAGTCTTTGTTACTACTATTTGACCTTGAGGGGTTATATTTTCTAAATACGATGACCGTTCTTCTAAGAAGGCGGCGAAATTGTTAAATGTAACCCTATCTGAGCTGATTGTCCTCTTTTCCCATTCCCTTAGCGAGGCTCCGTCTAATTTTCTACACAAGATCGGTACAATTAAGCTATCCCACGAATCGACTGGTTCATTCAGTGATCTAAGTGCTGCTAAATGATTTCGCGCGTCGTCAACTAATTCTCTGAGCGCGATTGGAGATTGTTTTTGAATCACTGTCATGTCTAAGAGTGCTGTCACGTGATGTTTCCTAAGTGTTGCTGAATTCTCGTATCGAGTTTTTAAAGCGTCCCATGCAATGTGATAGTTTGAATCAGAGACTCCTAACGATTGGATAACTCGCGAAGCAGGGCCCTTTAACGCAGAATTCAGGTAGTGGAATTTTTGTACGTCTGACAATTCGCTCTCGTGAACTAAGCTAGTGAATGTATCTCGAAACCTAATCCAACCACCGTAATTACCGTCAAACGTGGGTAATTGTATGGTGGGTAATTTGACCGTGTGCTGTGTCTGTGAGAAAACGGGCGACGCTGCTTGTCCGGTGACCGGGTTTCCTATTCTGTTTGGTGCTTGCGCGCGTTCTATAAATGATTCTATTTCTGCTACTAGGTTAAAATATGTTTCCTCGAACGTGTCTCGATCCGCTGCGTGAGTTGCTTCGGAGTCTGTTCCCTCCGTCGCACGTTCGATTTGACTCTGAATTGTATTATAATTGTTATAGAGTCCTATGTTTGCCTCTAACCGTTTTTGCAACGCCCTTGCTGGTACTGTTCCCGACGATTCATGAAAATATTTGTTCAAGCGGGTTAGCGCCGCCTTTATCAGACCGCGGTCACTGATCAATTTCTTAAGTTCGGCTTCCATTATACGCTATTAAAACAAATAATATGGGAGTTTACTCTTACGTGACGGGATTGGACGTAATCGGTGCCTCTGCCTTGTCGCGTGTGCTGGCCTATGACTGTCACTAGACCGATGTGGGCTGCTGTTGACTGTAGCGGGTTGTCGTCAGATTCTGCACTCTGTCGCTTGCTGGTAGCTGCTATCGTCGACCGTAGCGCAGATCCTTGACAGCTGATTCTCCTTGATTTCTTCAGGCTCTTCTTGTGCCAAGATGTTTATCCAGTTCACAAGTTCTGTCTCTATTGTTCACACTGATTGTCACACACAGCACGTTTTTCTCTAACTGGTTGTCACACACTACAATAACGCTCCGAATTCTGTCACCACGTGTTTCTGAGTCCTGCTGCTAATTGTCCGCTATGCTTTCGATTTGTTGAACTGCGTCTGAATCGGTTGCTGTTCCAATCCGATCCCAGTTCCTGATGCTGTATCCTCTGCCTTCGATCTGTTGAACTGTAGCTGCGTCGGTTGCTGTTCCAATCCGATCCCAGTTCCTGATGCTGAATCCGGCTCGAAGGACCAATGTTAGGGTCTGATCTTGCCCTGAGTATTGCACGACGTGCCGTCTGTGATGCTGCGAGAAGGACCACCCAAAGATTGCAATCGGCTTTGGGACCGTAATAACTCAGAACACCTTTGTGTGAATTAACAGAATTTATTATGTGATAAATAATGAATCTTAGTGCGCGAGCGTGTGATTATGCGTGTGTGTGTGCATATCCGTGTTTAAACTATTTACTCTCGTTGCTTATGCGTTTCTATGAAGAGCTCTGTACTCTCTGTGTTCTTGTTTCTATCTGCCGTCGCCGAAGCCCTTTCCCACCTTCTCCCTGTCCTCCCTTCCATCGCGCCCTTGGCGTGTTAATTTTCTGGCCGGGGAACAGGGGTTTTCCCAGAGTAGGTGGAGGAAGGGGGGGAAGGGTGTTCGACCGATTCGTCAAACCTGGAAAAACCCAGGTTTGGTGACGTCGTCTTCCACTGGGCCACCCTTCGGGTCTTCGGCGTTTTTATGATATGGCCTGCGGCCTGTAATACGGAGGCCCAAGATTCTGCGCCCTGTTGTAAAACTAATTAAACTCTAACAGTTCTGTATAACGTGTTGGTGTTATACAGAATTGTAGTGATATGAAACAACACCTATACAATATGAAGTTATCGAGTAACTTGAATTATTTCTGAATTCTTAATAATAAATCTCTAAATTCCTAAATAAGATATTGCTAAATTTCCAGCTAAAATGTTTCGAAATTCCTGAATAAGGAATATCTAGATTTCTAGATAAGAAATTCCTAAATTTCTAAATTTCTAGCTAAAAAATTTCGAAATTCCTAAATGAGGAATATCTATGTAGATTCCTAGATAAGAAATTGCTAAGTTTCTAAATTTCTAGCTACGAAATTTCTAGATTCCTAAACAAGAAGATTCTAAATTCCTAGATAAGAAATTGCTAAAATTCCAAATACCTAATTAAAAGATGCCCGAATGTCCTAATTTCGAAATATTAGAGAAAGTTTTTAACAGCTAAAATCGTAACTATAGTTCCCGTTTTATCGCCCGAATGGAAATAGTACCTACTGAGCCGTGCTCACATCAGAGAATGTTACTATTATTTCCGTTATAAAGGCACGTTCATTGGTTGCCGACAAGTTAGCGTGAAAGTAATTACGAAGAAAGGAAGTAACAAATCGTTTTACGGGACAGCGGCAATAAACTACGCCGGGTATTTTAAGTAGTCGAGTCGTTTCATTGTCAGACACGGCATAGCCATTCGAGAAAAGCGATTTCCATTTGAAAACGACGCGTACAGTTACGTTTTACCAGTTTCCGTTTTACAACCAACGATTCTCTAACTGATCTGGACTGTCTATCTTCGCTTTGAAAATGTTTTATCGTTTTTTATTTTCTTTACACTAGTAACAAAGTATTACGCCCTTCTGAACGCGTTTCGCCGAAAATTAATGCATCGCGACATGAAAACAACATAAAAAACAACTTACGGTTTCTTGCGGAAGAGTTTACTTCTCTTCCTGCGTTTTTACATATTTACTCAAATTTCGCGCTTCGAGTGATAAACTCTTGTTTATACGAAGCTGTTTCTTGAGTTTCTTTAAAAGAAAGAAGGTCGGAAGCAATGAAGTACCTTCTGGATTGCAATTACCGGAGACTGTAAAGTTTCAGTGGTCGTTTCTTTATGATAAGAAAAATAAAGAACACACGGTGAACAGACTTCTTTGTAAAAGTCGACACATGTTGTTATAACATATTATAATTTTAACGTTGCAAAGTCTTCTACATAAACATCCTATAATGGAACAAAGAAGATGGAAAATCTGTAATAGTATTTAAAATTCTTCAAATTATAAGATTTGTGATTGTTTCATTATTCTATTGTTAGACGAATAAATGTACTTAAATTCCCAAATGGAATGAAATTTTACAAATTATGTAATAGTTAATATTCAATTAGAAACGTTCAATGGAATTTTGAGAATCTTCGATTACAAATTCAAGTGAGTACCTCTCGACATATCTGACCATTTTTAGATATTTTATCACCCACATATGTTACTTTCAAATAAGATGGAATTTTAAAGACTAATTAATAATCAACGTCGAATTTGAAATTCATGATCAAAATTTCAAGAATTTTCGATGAAGTGACTGATGATTCTATCATAAATTTATCAATGAATACGTATTCGTCGACACGTCAAATAATTTTTAAATCTTTTATTATCTCTGCAAGTATTATTCGTGAACTTTTATAAATCTAAAAATTAATAGTCATCGAATTACCAATTTTCAGGATATTCGTGACTTTGATATTTCATTTTTTAATTCCATTAGTAGTATTATCCACTAATTAACATTATTTTATTAACATTATTTTGCACCGCCAATTTAACTGCTAATGTAATATCACATCAGCAACGCACGATATAATTTCAAAGATCTTTGAATAACTACGATCGAGAAGGGATTTGATCGGCGACATAACATGATAAGTCAGCATATCGCGATCTCGAAGGGATTTTCCTTCGGGTCGCGTGTCCCACGGTTGTTAATTTCTGAAATCCGATAAACATCGGGCTACCATGGAGGTCGAGGTATCGACAGGGAATGATAAGTACGATGGTCTAACGAAGTTACTTCTTGAAAATCCCGGTGTGGAAGCGGGAGCAGAGCCTTCGAGGGACTCGAAGGAACGATTTTCAGGATTCGCCGGCAAAAATTAATAGCTATCTGTGCTTTAACCGGCTAACAACGGTCTCCTGACGAAAGGACTCCTTTACCCCTGACCGTCGCGTCGGTATAGTCGATAATTGAAAATATTGATTCACCACCACGTGATTCACGGTTCCGTCCCGACGAAGCAAACTTTTCCTCGTTCAGCATTTATTGAACCAACATCGTTCATTTTATCCTCTAGGAAAATCGAAGATATAATGCTACGATCGTGAATTCATTTCGTATAGACGTCGTTTATTTGTGGGAACAACCGATTCGAGGATTTATAGACAAAGAGAATATACAAGGTATATTCTATAGTAATACAATTTTTTGATCTTGTAATGACATTGTTTGTCGACAACGACATCTCTGGCACAATTTACACGAATGTACAGGCTGTTCGGTTTCACGAGCAGAATATTGGGGGAGCACGCGTCGCCCGAGTTTTCCAAAGCTTTTTTAAAATCGAATCAATCGCACGCGAACGTGTCGACGACAAATCTGTCTGCTCGTTGAAATCCTTCGTCGCTGGAGAACCGCGTCGACGGTGTAAAAAAAGAAGGAAGAGCAAAACGTTGATATGCATACCACTCGACGTGTCAACGGCATCGCGAACGATGTCATACATTAACAGGAACCCGCGCGCGATAACCCTCGAAACCGAACGAGTGGCCTCGTGCGAACGAAACCATCGAGCGATCTTCGAAGGGTATTCTCATCGAGCGACCGCATTAATTGCGGTGTATCGTCCTAAACGGAGGCTTGTCACCGTTGTCACGGCACTCTGTCAATAATTTCGACGGCCTCGGGTGTCAACGAGGACGATATCGATCGAGTTGGTCGTTTGCTTTTTTCTTTTTCTTTCCCTCTCTCTCCTTAACGTCCCACCGTCGAGTGTCGTCCAGTGGTCGATAAACTGAATTTTTCAGTAGTGGCGTGAAAAATTTCATCGATAGATTTGCGTACTAGTTAGACGGTTTAATGAGATGCAACGAAAAGATTGTTTGTAAAAACTTGGCTCGTTCTGTTAGATTGTAAGGTCTGCAAAGAGTTATCACAGAATGATAAATATTTTAATTAGAACAAATTATAACTCATCTGATAAACCAAGTATGGACAATTATACAGATTTCAGTGATATGGGTCAATCATCAATGCTACCCTTACAGTGATAAGTGACAGGCTCTGCGATTGAAGTCGTGATACAGTTGGATTAAAACAAAACGAAACAATAATACAATTTAACAGAATCCTTGCTATCTCTGGTTTTATTTCACCATCGAAATATTTCAATACAGCCGAGAACCATCAACGACAACAGCATACAATTGTCAATGGAGGAAAGAAGGGAAAGAAAGGAGGGTCTGTTCGCGTGGAACAATTCAAACAATGGACCATCTATTCGGCCAAGTCCAGGGAAGCAATTAATTGGGGATAACAGAGTGCGTGCTCGAGTTTCACGAGCGATCCGATTCGAGTGGACGGAAAACCGAGGGTAGGCCAGAATAAAAAAAACAACGAAACCGGAGGCTTTGGCGTTATCGTACGTCAATGGGCACGGTTCAATATCGCGGACATATTCGAGCCTCTCGATGTCACGCGGACGATGACGCTCGGTGACAGTCAGAATCGCGGAAAAGCGATTTCTGTGCGTGACATCCGGTCACGCGGTCCACGCTATACACATATATGTATATCGAGATGAATCGAAAGCTCTGGATGGATCAGCTCGTCGGTCGACCGACCAACCGACCGATCATTCGAAATGGAATTCGACAGGTCACTCTACCTCTTCTCTTCGTTGCGTTTCCTCGATCCACGCCCTCCTCCGCCCCTTGGCCACCCTTCAGACCCCTTTTATCTATCTCGAACCGTCGTGGCGGCCATTAAACGTCAGCGACAGGTAGACCGATGACGAAGTGCCGTGGATGCACAATGCCCCCGGAGTGCAATCGCATCGGAACGAGTACGGTCGGATAACTTTGACGAAGTGCGTGCTACCTGGATTTATTTGTTTACCCTGCCACCCTCTATAACTGCCACGGGATCGTTCTGTACATATAAAAAAAAAAGTTGCCGTTTTCTCCTTCGTCTCGATTCCCGATCGGTATAATAATTGAATTCGAGGTGATGCGTACTGATTAATTAACCCTTGTCGCGCTGGGAAGACGCTTAATATTCGGATAATCCATTAATGATTCAATATTTAACATTTTTGGTACTACTTACGTATTAGAGGTGTAACAGGCAAAGGGTGATAACATGGGTTTTCTATAATTAATCGATGTACCCTTACTTTTTATCAAGCTTGTGGTAAGAAATAAATTTAAATTCGTAGAAAAATTTATTCTGATTAATTTGATACCGAACGGGTGAACTTGATTTCAGAACAAAATTATAAAGTACAACCTACGTAACGGGTGGGGGAGGAGTAGCTTTTTTTCATCGAAGAGATGGGATTTATTATTTTCATGACGTGGAATCGGCGTCTCTTGGCGCCTCGTCGCCCATCGTAGTCAACCGTGAGCCCATCTAATTAGCGTCAAGCTACGAGTACCCTTACAGTCTGTCCCGACGTCAGCGTCGAGGGGCTCGGAATCAAACCGCCCCCTTCGTTTCTCCCGTCTACCGCACTCCTGGCTACTTGATTCCAGCTACCCGGCCTCGGTGTTCGTGATTTTAGACAGGGCTTCCTCTATTTCGCCACACGAACGACGCGCCCTTTTAAGTCTGATGCATTGTAACGTTAATTTCCGGTTGCAGTTACCCTGCTAACAATCGAGCGCCGTTGAATGGTTCTTTTCATTCATTGTTCTTCGGCTCTCTTTTGCAACATAAAGGAATGTGGATTTTGTGCAAATTTGCCACCGATTTTCGTGCTAGCGTTCTTTGATTTTTCATAGAATAATGGTCAGAAAGGAAATACTGAATTGAAGGTTCGTTATTTTTTCGCAAAAGGCTCGTAGGATCAGTATAGGTAATTAAATTTGAGGAAAAATTTTCATAACAATAGCATTTGATAGTTCAATTAACCCGAATATCATTACTATTCTACATAATTGTTTTAAAGTAAAAATGGCACAAAATTAAAACCGTTAGTACCATTTCAGAGCATGGCCAGTCGCCAGGGGCCTTCAAATTAAGAAACTGAATCCAGTGCATTTCTTTGAAAACTGAAAATTAAAGCTTCAGAATTAAAACTAAATATCATAGCTTCATCCCCCCCAGAATTTCAGAACACAGTAGTTGAAAAAGGAAATACGCCGAACCAGTAATATCTTCAACACAGGATCATTAAATTCCATCCTGATACGATTTAATTACAGCACGCTTAATAATCGCGAAAATTTCTGTAGCCTTTCGTTGCCAGCTGCGAGCCGTTGATTTGCATTCTTTTTATCAGGTGATCCGATAATAGGGCCGGAGGCTTCAAAGACTAGCCAATCCGTCCGCCATTTTCCCCCTGTAGACATAGGCTTGGCTTCGCTGGGAGCCGAAGTCTAGAAATTAAATTTCAGACCGTCCGTGCCGAATACCAAGCGGTACGCTCGTACAAAAACCAAACTAACCCCAACCCCCCTACTGATCGTTCGTCTTGCCTCTATCGCGAGAACGACGCCTGAAAGGGAGAGAAAATGGACGGGACTATCGTAAGGAGAAAAGAAAAAGAAGAAGAAGATGGCGGCGATGTAGGGGGATGAAGAAGAAGCTCGGCAATATGGCAGACGGGAGGTCCTGTCAGGACAAGATATAAGGGGCTCCCAGTCCCAGAGGACTTGGCACCCTTTTTCCTCGGGAGCTCTGCCTCTCTTTCTCGCTCGATCTCCAACCTCTCGGGACCCGTTTCCCCCCCAATCCTCTTCCCTATGCTGTGTTCTCTACCGAGACCATCTTCAACGGGAATCATACGTGCTGGAAGGCATTGGCTACGTGACGCGGCGAAAGGGAAAACCTGATTTTCCGGCACAAACACGGCCTTTTGATCCTCGTTCCTTCATCTGGATGATCCACGTTGCCCCGTTTAATACAATATCGATGCAAATAGTTGGATAGTTGGATAAAATTTGTACAAGAGATAAAATACAACTACCACTTTAGAAAGTTACAGATAATTCTGACCCAGATCTTAAATTTCATATCCTAGAAATATGTAGTACAAAAGAGAAATGGAGATAAAGGATGATGTCAAATTTAATTCAAATCAATTTAATTAGCTATTCGATATTTAGTAAATAAAGATACCTTCCTATTTTCTAACATGTTCATACCAAAGTATAATAATCACTCAATCGTCGAGTTTTGATTACTTTTGCAATTAATTAGAAATTATTCAATTCCTTCATAAATAAAGACGAAGGGTGTAATATTTTTGTAACGTAAAGTTCTTCGAAACACAACAGAAAAATTTATGTTCTTGAAACTTCCAAGTCATGAAATGAAATTCAAACGTTCCCTTTGCGAAAGATAAAACATCAAATTTCTATAATAAAGGCTTCGTTTTCATCTGAATTTTACTTTATCATAGAACGAGTCGTGGAGCAGGATTGTTTAAAAATTTCATTAAAATTGTCAGCTTCAGCGTCGAAGTGGATCGAATAATTGCTACGAAGCTCGATCGGCAAAAATTGGCCCAAGCTTTGATCTACCACCCGCTCGTATCTAGGCGAAGTGCTTCGGTTCTCATCTAGAAAATCAATTAAATCGAGCCCTCTATGCTCGTTAGTTTAGGCGGCTCGCTTTCAGCTGCCACGCTGATATGATACGCTCGTAAAAGGATCAATTGTTGGCGAGTTATGTGTGCTAATTGCATGGCTAATTACGCGTGGAAACCTGACGCTTCAGGAACACGGTATCCGTCTTCGTAGTCGGGTAAAAGTTCCGCAGAAAATTATCTCACAGTATGAAAATGATCTTTCAATTCGATCCACTTCGTGAAATTTACTTACTTCTCTTGTTTAGTAATTAATTCTCTCTTGTTCGACGTTCTAATAATATTCTCAGCGAGTTCCATTAAATTTTTTCAAGAACGAGCGTTTCAAAGATGCATTCTATAGCTTCCTGCTGGAAGGATAATTATTTCATGAATTTATTATCCGTCAACTATTTCCTGAGAATTTTCCTTGAATAGTCGACAATTTAAACGTCGCCTCTAGATATAAGGCATTCATGACATCGTGATAAGCTGAATATTTATCAGGGAATTAAGTATCACAGCTATTCTTTATATGTCATCGAAAATATATCATTTACGCAAAGCAGCAATTGGAACCTTTTCATTTTGGCGCTGAACGTTCTCATGATAAAATATATTAAATTAAGAGGGTAATCTATGTCCCAGAAGACCGGATGAATTAAATTAGGCTAAAAATTAATATTTTTCTTCAAACCAAAATTTATACTGTGTTAGAACTGTAGGTCGATGCAAATCGAAGGGTCCCTCGATATCTCGCAACAATTCGAAGTATTTCTCATGCAAGAATTTACAATGTTTGTAGAAGACACTTGTGACATCGCAGTCGGTCATCTTGTTCTGAAATGCTGTCGTAAAATATCTGTTTGTGCTCGTCACCGTGAAAATACGCGAAACATTCAAGCTCTCTCCGGTACAATTTTCTTCGTGAAGATTTCTTCGCGTCCAAGATAGTGTGCATCGTTTCGACATATTTCTGTTCGCGTTTCCGAGCGATCGGTTGTTATCATTGTTTCACTATGGATAGACTTTCAGGTACATGGAAAATCAATTTGCTCTTTCGCTTACGTGGAATATCATGGAATCGCATAAATTACACCCACGCGAAACAGTTGCCATTTTCATGCTTCAAAATTAAAAATCCAGGTTGTTAAAGTCCAGATATTGGAATAATTTATATAACTTCAAATTCAGATTTGAAATTCTAATAACTTAAATATTAGAATATCTGAGTGTTCAAATTTTTGTTACAATTCCGTATCGGTACCAATACTATCTAATATTTCATACGAAAATTAATTACTGGAATTCTTTGGCATTGTCATTTATATTTTTCACGAAATATATTGAAACAACGTGCCTTCACATTTCATACCTCGTTCCATGAATAATTTTGCATTTTAATTACTTTTTGACAGACCCATTGATTTTCCATTTCGTTGGTTAACAAACTGGTCCTTCCCTTGCCAAGCACCACAATAGTATAGCTCTTTGATGAATCCGATTAATCCATATAATCAGGCCACACGTATTGTCGAACTCTAGCACGATTATCATGACTCACCGTCGTAAGTGGGTCGTATTATCAGACATATTTATTGTTCAATCCCATTGATTCGTCGTCCCTCTTTCCCCGCCTCTTGTAAACGTACCCCTGGATGGGCTGCAATTATTAGATTGAACCTGTAAGGTCCCCTATTGCTTTTCTTGCTAATAACATTTAGTAACTTTGCCGATGGCAGCGAGCTATAACCTAATGAACCTCGAACAAAGACGCTAATGTTAGTATGCCTCGAGACAGGGAGAGGAGGACCCCTTTCAGAAACTGCCATTACCTTGCGAAGGACCGTGTCTTCGCCCACTATCTTTATTATGACCACGTAACACGGTCTCTTACACCGTAACATCTACTTCGAAATATAGTTTAATGTCTACGATGCTTTAGGTTGGGTATCACAAACTTGTCTTAATTAGAGCGCGCCACTTTCTGCTCGTAGAAGATTAAGAACTTGCGTAACTTAACCTTAGTAATATTATATGTATTAGTAATATACTATGATTTTAAATTATATGAGTTAAGGAAAGAATTATTTAAAAACTATTCTTTCGTTTGGCGCCAGTATTTGTTTATTAGATTTGTAAGCGACACCGACGTGGTGTCAGCGGCAATTCGTCTGGAAATTTTCGCGGGGCACCAACGTGTTGCCACCGGACGGCATAGTGTTAACACGTTGACTGCCACAGTGAAAACGGACGTGTGTAGTCAGACACGTTGAAATCCTAATTATTAAGAATATAATCAACTAATTTTCAAATTTAGCCTTTCAAATCGATAACTAGCATTATTAGCTTAATGATAACACTATCCGTGGTTTGTTTGGTCATTTCTTTTGTTAATTATTTGATTGTAAGAAATTTCGGGTGCCGGTCACCGGTGACCTCCATGGCAGTCAACGTGTTAATAACGATATTAAGATTTGTCCAAGATTCGAGGAAACCCGACATAATTATTTTCACCATCTGCGTGACCGAGCTAATCGCTTTTCCCTTTCGCGATAAGCCTGATTAAAAATGTATAAGCTCCGATAATTAACAAACTCGCCGAGAACTCTCGAACAATTCCAATCGCAAAGAAACTACAGAAAGACACGCACGCGTATAGATGTGCTTCTGTGAAATTAATTTACGTAAGATGGTTAGCCACGTTCGTTCGTCTAACGACTTGCACCGTCGCGAAGAAGCATTGTCGAAACAGCCGAGCAAATGGTACAATAACGAAGTTAGTACGAAGATGCTGCTGTATCAGGGAACGGGGACAAAGAGGGACTCCGCCGAGGGACCATTTCTCGCTTGGTTATAGATCGATTCACCGATGTCGTAATTGCCGTCGAGAGAAAATGGGATTCATGACTTCCTTTGACGGTCGGGGTACATTAACCTCTAATGAACGATGCCCGGCCAGATATCGAGCTAATGGCAGCACGATCGTCGATCAATACTTCGAGCGAAGATTGTTAGCATCGAAAGCCTCCAACTTCTAAATTTCTAAGCGAAAAAGCACAGAAAAGAGAAATCTATGGTTCTGATTGCGAGTACCGTGCGTCGTCGACCATCCGGTCTAATTCCTGGCGTATACAGAAAGTTATAGTACGAAAAGCAAATGAAAAATAAATATAAAATATCTAAATCTCTAAAACGCCAATTGCATTCATTCAATTGCTTTCATTTTTTTCATAATATTACTGTAACTTTTGAAACGACATGTGATGATTCATTTTCGAAATATGTAAATTAATACTGTAAAAGAATTTTACTTTCCCCGCCATCACTAAAATTACCCAAAAGCTATCGTCGCCCTTTAACAGAGAGTAGCACGCACACGATCGCCGCTGTTCGAACTCGATTCATTTATTCCGCTATTCTCCGATAACTTAATTACCCGCCATGCACGGTACTTCGAGCACAATGTTCGTTCTAGCGGCAAGAATTTTTCTGTTTTTCATTTTTTTCGAGGTTGGCCGTTTGATCGAAAGCGTTCCAGCTTCTCTGATGCCGGGTCGATATCGTTCCGTTGATAACAGGACGCATTATGTGGCACGCAATGACAGGCTAATTAAGTCAGCCGGTTAATGAAGACGTCGAGTAACGCAAAAGATGGCCACCGTCGTGCATCGGAACAAGAGACAAAGAGGCTGCTGCTCGCCAGAGCGTTTCTCGCTCGATTATGGATCGGGCGGATCGTAATGGATGGCAATTACTGTTGAGTGCAGAGACTATAATGCAGCTCGATAATCATACCGGCACTTATGCTCGCAAATGAGCCGAAGCTACCTAGGAGCAATCAGTAACGGGCAGGGGTGAATTTACGTGCAACGATTTCAGACACGCCGCTCTTTCTGAGCGTGGAATCGACGATACACGACTGAGCTATTAACCACGCTATCGCTTGTTAATTACCATACAGTTCCGCTGTAATCATTCCTGGATACGTGTCCGGTTTCGATAATTGACGCCAGGAAAATCTTTGGTAAGCAGCGTGTTTCACGCGACGCGATCGAGATACGCGGAGCGGATCAATCTTTCGATCGTTATTGAAATTTAACAAATTTCTTGAAAATTGGGTAAATTTAATATATTTGGTACAAACAGGAGATTTTTATATGGAACGTTAAGCAAGATCTTAAGAACGTTAAGCTACATAACTTTATGTAATTCCATGTCCAAAAATGTATTATCTTCAATGTGTTTTGCGATTTTTTAATAACTTAAAAAAAAAAAAATGAGAACATGACAATTTGTAAAAACAAAACTCCATAAATTTTTGCCTGCAAGTTTGAAAAATTTCTATTTATGAAGTCGTAAAAATGATTAACTTATTTGTTATTAATCAGTGGTGGTTTTACGTCCACATAACTTTCAATTTAATTACAAGGTGATCTTTATTTCACCCTCGTATAGCAAGGTCATCATATTTTATTATTAAGATCTCGACGATTCTTGTGCCTCTGTTCCGTACACCTTGCTTCATAAATTCGCAAAACGTACCGTGCGGGGCGCTCATATTCACCCTTGCTATTCACTTGTCTTCCAAAAAGGGGTGGAATCGTTTCCCGTGTGCACCATCCAACTTTCTTCTCGGTGGCCTCAGGAATGCTATCTCATTAATTTCCAAATATTCCTATCCAGGCCAGGAATATGCGGCGAGCACGTGCTCCCCTTTACCGCGCGGTTCGTCTATCATCCAAATTGAGTAATAAACCCTGGCTTCTCAGGGGCTGGCTCCTAAAGCACTTTAAAAGTTAATCTTGGTCGTATCAGGTTCGGGGTATGGTGGTGGTGAAGTTCCTCCTTCTTGTCGGTTTGTCATCCTTTCGCCTTTCCTTTGCTCCTTATCGCCTCTATCTCCCCTGTCTCTCCTCTCGTCGCAACAACGCGTATCTTCGTCGTGCAGAAATTTCGCCAGGTCGAAGCGACAGGTGTCGTCTTTCGGCGAATATTTTGCCGTTCCTCGCACGGCCTGGACGTTTCGATGTAATTGCGACGGAGCCGCGTGTTTCTTGCGAACACCGGCAAACGCAAACACGTCGGGTAAAAAGGTCTCGCATTTTTTCGCCACGAGAACGTCACGGATTCTTGCGAACGAAGAAACTGGCAGGATTAAAAATGAGGATGAAAGATATGGATAAAGGGATCAGCTTCGAAAGTAAAAATTAATGGAGGTATTTGATGGAAAAATATTTTTTACTGGGTCTTTTGTTGAAAAATTCAAGGGTTTGTTGAAAATTTTCCAAAATTTTGTCCGTCAAATAAACATTTCAATGTACATAGTCAATGTTTTGATTGTTTATTTACGAGCATTAGCGCCATTTTGCTGACCATTCGTTTAACCGTTTTTTAAATATTTAAAAATCCTTTTAAAATTTCATGACTCATCCACCAAGTATTTGCTTATTCAACAAGTCTACTTTCTCGAGATTCAAATTCTCGAAAAACCACAGAAAAATTGGATAAACTATAAATATCCATATTTTAATTATTCCCCGCGTTGTTGCCTGACCTGGTTAACATCTTTGTTCTCGAATAGAACGCGTTCGTTTCAGTCTACACCAGAGAAAGAGGGAGAAAATAAAAAAAAAAGAAAGAAATTGAAAACAGACTGACAAAAGATTATCGAATGCGACATAACGTGATTGCGGTTGATGAAAAGCCAGAGTGGAAGATCCGTTCGAAGTTGACGTCGAACGAAAAGCATAAAGGTGGAGAGGAAAGAGAGAGAGAGAAAAAGGAGAAAAGCGAATTGAAATACTCTCTCGGTTGTTGCATTAGCAACGAGAGAACGGTTCAGAAACTGTGTCAAGTGTTCGGTATCGTTCCAAGGGAAATGGAATGAATAGTTAAACGGAACGACGAGTGACAGTCAACAATGAAACATGCAATCTCGTCCTGATATTCCGATGTACGAACTTGTCCCACCACGGAGAACTACTCCAGCTAGGAATTTTTTCCAGATTTCGAGGATCCATCTCGAGACTCGCGACTGAATAATGAATGACTTTGGCAAACAATACACAGCCCATGTGTGTGGGTGCGTGTGTGTTTGCACGTTAAGTTCGGAGCCCGTGTTCGACGTTTCACGATAGTTCGCGGAATAAATGATTCATCGGACGACCTGTGTCGATACAACGTTGATGATTCCCACCGTCGGAGGGACTTGAACCACCACCTTACCGAGAATAGCTCGTCGATCAAGCAAGAAAGTACACGTGCATACAATTTTGAACATTCCAAAATTTTCATTGAATTCTTTATATGTCGCGGAATTTGTCAACTATCGAGTCCTTTAAACCTTTGCCACTTGTCTTACAAATACAGCAGAACTTCCCTTAATCGAATTGATACAAATTTTTGGATAATACCACAATCATTTTCTAATATTACATTGACACTAAACTGTTGTGGCGTTCGTTAGTGACCGTGGCTTAAAATTTTGCATAATTAAATAATTAGCATAAGAAAATCGAAGACAAAGCGAGTATAGCGTTAATATTAAATTGATAATGCAAGGTATCATACTAAAAGCATAAATTAGAAAATTAATTAATTGTACTCTGAATAATTGGAATTTTAAACCGTCTGATTATATACGACAGCCAACGCAATGAACAGAAATTACAGCCCACTTAAATATTTCTGGATAACGTATTTTTTTTTTCGTTGCTAAATTGCGTAAAAATTAAGTCTTAATATTAGTTTAATGATAGATCATTCGAAAATTGTGTTCAAGAAGCGATTAGGATGAAATTTTTAAACATCCTTTGACTGGCAAAATGGAGGGGACGACAGGGTTGGTTGTTTAACACGGCCACAAGTGTTGTAGGTATCGCGTTATAACAACCTTTCGTCCCTGACGTGCAATTATCGAGGCACTTGAAGCACTCGAAGCTGACTCTCCTGGCTAATTTGTTAACCCCGGTTACAGGATCGATACCAGGTGTTTCGAGCATCGGCCATCCTTGTTTTTCCCCCATAACGAGCACGTCGACCAGTCTCTCCTTTTGCGTTTAATTGCTGTCACTATCGTCAGCTTCGACGACGAAACGATTTTTATTACCAAAGATATCGAATGATCTATAGAGAAGACGAAACGTGTGAATGGGGCGACGTCAATTTGCTTTCTAATTCCGGTAAACGAAGTCAATGTTCCTTAAGAGGGTTTCTAGAATAAAATTGAACAGTTTCAGAGCACTTAACGCCGCATCGATAAGTGACAAGTTTTAGCGTCGAACTAAATATTCTTATCCCGTTACGGATGGCACAGTTTGGCATTAACATGAGAATTATGTTAAAGAGGAAAAATGTGTAGGTATATTAGCTCTTATTTGCTAAAATTTCAATATAAACAGTATTTCGACTGGAAATCATTTGTTATCGTGTTTTAATAAATGACTTCGCGGGTAAAGAGATGATAAGGTGTTAAAATCCTTAGATGTCATTGTTGAATTATTCGACAAACAAAATTAACAACTGACAAATGCTTTTTGGACGAAAACTAAGCTTAAATTATAAACTGGATTACAAACTAAATTCTAGAATATTAATCTAGGATAGGAAAAAGTTCTAAGTTTTCATAGAACCAAAAATCACTCAATACTGAATTTTCATTATCGCATTCAATTTGACATAATACCTTATAACTTCTAACGCAACTTATACTTCAGATAATAATATTTCAATTTTCATTAAGTGTTCTTAATACTATAGTAACAACGCGAACGTTCGCAAAGCAAAGAATTAAACGAATCCCATAACGACGCAAGTTACGACAATCACGAAACTATCGCTATTATTGTGGTATGATTGATCTAACCATCTGTTTTGAAGAACGACCGATCGTGGACAAACATCATCAGCATTGACCAAGTTACGGCATTCGACGGAACAATCTCGAGACAGGATGAAAGCGACGAATTTGGAATCGAGACGAGACCGAGTTAGGCAAATGGATGTAATTCCTAATGGATGGAACGCTAGACAACGTTCCAGGCACGGATGAATGTTAATATGTGCTCAGAGACGGAATCGCAAAGTTTTCAATTAACGCGAGAGAAACGGGAATTAGAGGATGGCCGAGGGTAGGGGAGAGCCGACAGGCCCAATGAGTCATCTCCCGTGGAATTACGTCCCCTCTCTATCTCGTCCAACGTCGGATAACCGTGACATTATTCATGGATATAACGCTTTTCAACAACCGTCGCGTCGCGTGGAAATGACGCGCGAGCGTAACGACGCGTTGAATGAGCCAAACGAGCCGTGAACTATCAGAAGCAACACTTTCGAATTTGGTGGATTGGAAGGACGGGTAATTTGAACGAATTTCTATGGTTCTTAGATTCTGTTGCGCTGGGACATGCACACGTAAAGATGTCGAAATGGCACAATGGTATTGGAACGTTTCATTATTGAAGAAATTCGTCTTGGGTTGATTGTTTCTTGGACGAACGAAATTTATACGATGGATCCATATTTCAAAAGTACCTACCACTGCTAAACTGATAAAATTGGAATATATTTTGATAACATTCATAAAACTGATAGAACATTGAATGTGAATGTACCTGACACTTATTTTCCATAGAATGCTCTAACCGCGTCGTCATATTTACTCTAATAGGTTGTTAAGAAGTGTTATTTAACACCTTAAGTGTCACATGTCCCTTGTCCGGGAGGGTCGTCAATTTTTTACCTATTTCAGTGGAAATATATCGGTATAAATTTGAACAACTTCGTCATGAAATCAGTCAGTATGATCTTTATGATCACTTTTTAAAATTATTGATCCGAACGTTGAGACGCAAGATTCGAAACCTTGACTACCCTCCGACTCACTTGACAAGATCCAAAGCAAACCAGGGCTAATTCAGTTACCTAATAGAATATGGAAATTTAGAAACGCCATGAATATCCCATTGCATGCAACTCAGAAACAAGCATTCTCTGGCGGTTACGAGCGATTCAGCAATTTCTAGCAGCTTCGGATACCGTTCTGATTGGCCTGACATAACTTCTACTTCGCTAAAATATCTCCAGGTGTATCCGACAGAAATTACATCGTAGATGCGATCAAATCGCGATTGAATTGTCACGCTCGATCGCAGGGAGGGTCAACAATTAACGAAGAACAAAGAAGTTTAACAGGCTCTTAATCGCCGCCAATCAAACCGATTACGTTTTCCTGTGTGCGAAAACACGAGCTCGTAGAACACGAATCCAGCGTGTATCGTGTAAACTCGAAAAGACGTGACGTCAGACGTTGTACCATTAAGACCCGGAAGGACATTTCGGAACTCCGCCAAGAGTTTCCGGGATGCATGCAACAATCGGATTGGATTACCCGCTAGACTGCTCGGAGACGTAGAGTCACGAATGACGAGAGGATATTGTGATATAGTTTCGAGGATTTCCAGCAACGATATTTAGCGACAGAGTTCCCTATTAACCATAACTACCTCTAATCCCTAACACCTCGACGAATTCTAAGCTGTCGATGAAACTTGGAGAACGCACGCGTGCCTGACGAAAACAGGGTCGAGTATCTATTGCACGAAATTCAACTGAAAATTTAAGATCCGGACTATGTCCTATGGTCTTAAGGTTGAAGAACTTCCTTTCTTCAATTAAGATTCTTCCGGTATGGATATATTGCTTATAACCCTTCGTGTGCTTCTATAATATTTTGAGGTAATACGTCAAGTTTGTAACAGCTAACGTGCGTAATTAGAGTTAAGTTTCTCAAAGTGGGGTGCACGTATACCTAGGGCTGATTGAAAGATTTCCAGGGGTTGTACTGCAAACATATTATTTAAATTGCAGACACTAAATCATGGAAGAAATGTTATTAGTTGCAATTAATTAAAACAACCACCAAATAATTTTCCTTGGAATAGCAAATATTATTTAGGATGCCTCTGTCTCGGAAATTTGGAACCCTCAATTATTTATTGTCGATCTTTTTGTACATTCGATATCATGTTAGACATTAAAGTTTTATTAAATTTTGTTTTATTAAAAATCATATCTTTTGATTTTAGATACTGTTTTACTTAAAAGTTACGTAAATATCACACATTTTATATTTTGTAAAATATATTTTAAGCCATCCAAGTATTGAAATTAACTGTATTAATTGCAACCGCACGATCTTTATTCTTGTTATCATTAATAATTCATTACGCTAGATTCAGTCCCTTTTAACAGACTGACGAATAGATACAACGATATTTCACGTCTGAGAAATACGACCGGGTTTTCAGCGCGTTTGTGACACAATTTCAACGACTCCTCCCGATAAGATCCGGCGGGAATTGTGAATCAACTGACAGCAGATAAAGGAGGAGCAATAGGAAGGAGGCGGTGGGTTGGATAACGGAAGTGGATGAAGGCGCGGGAACCTTGAAGTTTATTAAGATTAAGAACTTCATTCGTAGTAATTCCGTCGGAGAGTACAGCAAGTCCTGGTCGGCTTTTCCTATCTTCTGAGAAAGAGAAAGCGAGAAAATCTACGTGGGGAGGAAGAAGGAGGGGACGGGATAAGGACGGCTGTACGTTTCCCTCCAAATGCCCGAAAGGTATTATAATTATTTCACGAGAGTCGGGATTATTAAAACGAAAACAGACGTCTCTCCAAGGGGGGGAGAGGGGTTGAGCTTCGTGGAACGTATTACCCCCGTGTTGAAAACTTTATTCCGTAGCAGGCTCGTTCGTTGATTTTTAGTGGAAATTTCGAGTCCCTTTTATCTTTGCCCCGACCTCTCTGGCTACCCGTGATAATAGAAATGGAGAATGAGAAACAAGCATGGGAATTGGCCGCGGCATACTTTATGAGGAACCGCTTTGATATTTATGTAATTCTCAATCATCTACCGCGCGTGGATTGCTTCGCGTTTGAAAAGGCCCGGGTATTTTCCTGTGCTCGAAAGCTGAAGCAATTTCACAATGCAGTGAGTCTAGAAGGATTTATACAGGCGTGGGTTTGTATAAAAATTTAACAATAGTTGTACAAGAACCCAGGAAGATATCAAATGGGAGTTTGACTTAACATTGGTTGAAATTATGAAACAATCTGATAAATGCTTTATGGAATTTTGTGAGAACAAAAATTGAAAAAAAAAATCGTATTGATTACTTTATTATCAATATGAACATATGTTTTTCATTATTTTGTCAAACTTAAGTAGAAAAATGATGACTTGACTCTACTTCCCAAGATACTAACATGCTTGCTGCCGCAGTGAAACAGACGTATGTGGTCAGACACTTATAATAATTAAGAGTACAAACACCAGATGCTTCAATTTCGGTCTTTTAACTCATTATTGTTTTATATCAATCGTTCAATGTTAAGGGTACTGTGGAGTTTCTTTTATTCTTCTCTTTCATACATTTAATTTAATTAGTAACGCCAATCACCGGAAACTTTATGATTTTTATGACCCTATATCAAAATTCTATAAACCACTCAATCTTCTTCTTGACGTCCTTCTTTAATTCTTTATTTGATTTCAATTATTTCAAGTAAATCATTATTTCGATTAAAGTTTCTGATTCAACTTGAACCCGAAATCGTAATTCCCCTGACGTTTACCATTCTTCTAAAAGTAAGGTACATAAACCTGTTCACCATTGAAAGTAACGAGACGAGGATCGCCGTATTATTCCATGGGAAAGGCGAGGGCAGTAAAATCGAAGACACTACCGAGCCCAGTTCGTGGACACGATTAATAACACTTAGATGGTTCACGAAGGGAGGCCCAGCTTAGTATATCTGCTGATATTTATTAGAATTTAGTGGGTAGCCATTACTTGGTGCAGGGGGCGCTTTTACAAGGTGGTGTCGCCAGTACGCGATCGTAACTGCAAGAGTTCCAACGACCGTGTTCCCAGCCATTTTCGGGGTAATTGTGATCTATGAGAGGGGTGGCCGCTTCTCGTGCGAATTATTGTTGTCGTAGAATTGTCGTTTCGGAATAGAGGAAACGTTCATTCGGTTTAAAGTTGAAACTCGCACGAGTCACGAAAGCTCCCGAGATATACACATATCTTTATCAAGTTTAGTGACCCTTTAACGTGAATAAATCGTTGATGATCGGAATTAATTCTGGGGAAAATGCGTGAAAGGAA
Source organism: Stelis phaeoptera (assembly GCA_943735885.1). NCBI lineage: Eukaryota > Metazoa > Arthropoda > Insecta > Hymenoptera > Megachilidae > Stelis > Stelis phaeoptera. Next base: position 12,190,224 of record OX030930.1, read on the forward strand.
GGGAAATTGATTCGAGTGTATAAAATCATTTTCTTTCAATTCACAACAGCTAAGCTTATTATTTATCAAATAATAGTAATTACTATAGAAATTAAACAATTTCATTATTATTAAATAATAATTAAAAATATAATTGTTGATATAGTAGGATTATTAGTTAATTTTCTGCCTCGCATAAAAATTTATTGTACCTAATCTATTGCATCCACCGATCAATAATTAATTCATCAAATAGACCATTTTATCGTGTCCACGAAGGACTGTACATCAGTGAAATCAGTTTCATCTTTCTTTCAACCTTTATGAAATATTCTCGCTTTTTTTTTTGTCACCAAATATGTACATACACGTATTCATGTGTTCATATAATTTTCACGAAAAGAATGAAATGTTTTATTAAAATATGTCTTCAAAGCCTTTGCTCGAACGACAATTTCGTACAACCCCGTCATAATTACGTGATCGTTTTCATTCTTCCCCATTTCCAAGCATTCGTGAAACAAACGAGCCAGTCGCTTTGCATCAAGAGACCTAACAAAGTTGTCCGGGAAAAGCAACCGGAAGACTTGAAAGGTTCCAAACAATTTGCACCAGTGGGTCCGTTTTCCAGCGGTCGGGGGATCGTTTCAATACCACAAAGGGCAATGACGTAGCGCAAAAACGTGCAAACAAACATTTGCATTCCTCCGAAACACTGAAAGCGCGCGTATTCATTCTTCAACGATTCCTCGTCCGAAAGATGGAGTCTCATAGACGGTTTCCTTCCCTCTCCTCGAGCGAGGTATTATAATTTCACTGTACTTATTCGAGAATGAACGCAGGAGCTTTTGGCATCGACTGGAGCTCGTAATATAACAAAATAGAAAATATTACTTGATTGTTAGAATCGAAAATTAATTGTTATTACTCGTAATAGATTTTATTACAGTAGACTGACGAATTAAATTTTAAATATTAAACTTATATTTGACACAGAAAATGAAAATATTCGACTAAAGAGATTCATTATTAACAACCGTAATACCGAGCATGAACGATCAGACACAGTTTAATTTTAATAAATTTTTCTTTCACTTATACCACAAATTACGGTAGTATAACATTTTGATAACACGGTGCAAAAAGAAAGAAGTATCAAACATCGACGTTGAAAATCGTCCCGAGACACGAAAGTCAGCCTGTTTCTTTCCAACGTTACGCAGACCATGATTCATCCCTTTTTTCCACCCCTCGTGCAATTTCGTCGGATGAAACGCTTTTAGTTGTGTGCACGGGGTTTCTCAATGAAATTACCTGGCCGTCTAGCCCAACCCTTTAATTTTCTTCCATAAACTTCGACGCTTGCCGCGTTTCAGTTTCAGACACGAGTTCCGCCAGCCGTGGCTTCCGAAACTTTGGCCAACTTCGACCTCCTCACTACCCCTATAACCACGACCCTTTTCGCTAACTCGGATTGACCGATTTCTTTCTTTCTATTATTTTACGAGTAAACACGATACGCGTTGTTTCGTTAAAAGTGTCAGTTATTAGCAATTGTTCGCCTACGATTGATCTTGATGTGTCTAGTCACGCGGCAAGCGAATTTAATCGAACGAAATATTACTCACAATCAGTGTAAATTGATAATTTAGTTAATGACGTTTATCCGCGCTGTGATTAATTAAAGTTACAAAGAAAGCTCTGCGAGCGATATTCGAATATGATTTTCAACTGCAGAATTGGGCGCTGTTTTTACACGTTCGATATGGACGACTGTCGATAAGAAAAATACTTGTATAATATTTGACGTACCAAATATTTCGAGATTTATCAAAATTACGTTACAAAACTACGAAAGGGTTAATACTGACTGGTTTATCTGAAGGGATTAAATTAACGGGACCGAGTGTGCAACGCTGGATCCTGTTTCTGAAAAGAAAAGGATCCTGGAAGCGTTTCGTAAAAGGTGCAGCAAAGGTAGATTTTCCCATACGTTAAGGGACCATTAAATGTCGGCAAAATTGAGTCACGACGGCACAGAATGTATTCGTGGAAAAGGAAAGTTCGAACGGCTGTTAATTAACTCGTACTAGTAGTTAAACTGTTTCTGAATCCACTTTGTAGTTACAAGTTACGCGCCCGTGGCCTCTGTAACGAGTTTTTTATCGAGCGTACACGTGAAATTTCGCGGTGAAATTATAAATTTAATTTTCACCCGTTCTTCTTGCAACTTCCGTCGCGATATTACACACGTGTGCACACGATGCAATTTTGAATCAGACTCGCGCGTTTGTTTTTATTTGAAACACTGGCAAAAAGAAATATTATTTCTCGGCCGAAATACTGTCGTTGTTCCGTAATTTCTCTACATATTGCACAGTGAAAATGATATATTCCGCGGTGTGGCTTTTAGAAACTTCAATTTTGCACGTTTTTATAACTTTTTAATCAAGAATTTATAAACTTTTGATTTTATGACCTTTCGGTCTTACTTATAGCTTCGGGATATATTTGCAAAGTTTGTGATGAAATCTGTGAAATATTCCGAACATGAAGGGTAATTTTTGACCCACACGAAACAGTATGACTCGATCGGTATTGATAGGAACAAATGGAGTCGTGGAAATCTCAAATTTTCGTAATTAATAACTGTTTTATGGACACGACTGGGTCGGACACTGTGGATATTATTAATTTCGAAGCTGTACGAATTGGTTTATCAGGGTGAAAATTTCGCGAATTCACCGGGACGTTTCGTAAACTCTCGATTCACGGTGATGAATGCTCGCACCGCGATTTTGGTTAACGGCAAATATGACAGTGCGGTAAAATACAGGTAAAGCGGCTAGTTTCGAGTACACTTTGGGGAACCGTAAACACCGACCTCGACAATAACGAATTTTCGATATCGCTTGCACCAGCAGCTGCGTTTCAAATGAAAATTATTGTACCATTCCAGATTAGATGTTGAAATTTTTCTAACGTTTAGATACGAAACACGTATCCGACAAAATTTTAATCATTAAATTACTACAGATTGAACTGTTGGTAGAAAAGAATCACAAAATGGCACTTGTCCTACGTCATTTTCAAGCTCGAAGATTAATTAAAATATCTAGCTATATGAGCATTTCCGAAATTACAGTAACACTGAATTGTAACTCCTTTTTTCCTAAAACAACCTTTCATTCTATGCTATTCTAATCATGTGTGCGATATCAAATTAACTGCAGACAGTGTCACCGACGTCACCACATTTCTGTCTTAGAATCGGAGTAATGGAACAGATCGATCCGAAAAAGCGGATCGCGTTTGAATTTCATTCCCGATTTCGGTAATACGTACGTCCGTATAAGTAGCTGCCATTCTCGTGGCGCAACTTCTGGCCGAAACTTTGGCCCGTGGCTCGAGTGCACGACATCCCAGAAGTTTCGTATCCGAAGAGCAATAGTTCCGCGACCAGGAATTGGGTCGAGCCTCTGTGATGTAATGAAGGAATCCACGCCGCGAAGCGAAAGCAACACAACGGAAAGACAGAGAAAGAGAAGATACAGAGAGTCCTGGGGCGGTTCACGGACCTGGCGCAAAGTGGTCTGCGAAGTAGCGGTTGAAGTTTGACCCTTTTCGGATGCATTAAAGTTGGCCCTGCGACGACACGTTCCCTGTGCGGACCGTACAATGGCCCGGCGAGCGTGTCGACGAGATTAGAGCGAGGCTTCGGGCCTCTAGGAACGTGCTAAAAGAAAAGTTAACGCGGAAGTTTGCCGACCAAGCGCATCCATTAGACGGGAGCAAGTATAAAATCGAGCAACAACCAAGCTGCGAGAGGGGGAGAAAAAGAGAGAGAGAGAGAGAGAGAGAGAGAGAGGATTGTATGGACGATGGCTCTGCTTCGAGTAATTATGAATTATTAAAGCGGTTCCTTTGATCGTCAGTTGTTCTTGATAAGCTCCTGAAGTACATATTTAAACGAGGATTCAACGTTACGATAACGATGCGTTCAACGGGCTGTCTCGCAAGGGTGTCCCAGTGATATCTTTATAAATATTAATATATTTGGAAAAGATTGAAAATTATTCAATACACATCTGAAATATTGATATGATCTTAGTTAATAACCAGTCGAGTATTGCTTGACACCTTATTAGTGCTTTTTATCAATTTTGATGCATGTGGATCTCCATATTTGTTAAATATGGTCTGTTAGAGTGCTCAATCTTAAAATAAACAGTCGATTAGATATATGGCAGAATATTGTCAAGTATTATAACACGGTAGAACATATATTTCTTTATGGAAAAGAAAATGGGAATATAGATTCGTTCGATAATAATTGAACGCCACAACAAAAAGGTTAAACACCGCGTACTGAAGAAAGACTATTATATCTTCACCTCGTTAGATATCAATTTTTGAGGATATCACTGACACGCTCTTGTATATTAACGATCGGTTGGAAATTCTAGTCAGAAGTTATTTATGGAGACTCAACTGCTGTTCGAATTAATCGGAAAGGGTTGATTGCACGGATAGACAGAGATTTAAAGCCGGATCTCCCTTCTGGCGGATAACTGCCCTATCAATTTGGTTTTATACGAGTGAAAAGGGGTCGAAGCGAGGCAACGGGAGGACTGGTGAACACGAACGTTCTGCGTTTTGTCTGGATCCTGTAAATGGCCTTGTTAGCGAGGATGAACGGTCTCTATGATAGAATCCGAGGCAAAAGCTTGCCGAAAGGGAAATTGATAAGTAGCCTTTTTAGACGGGACAACGGATAATCCTCTCTCCGGAAAGTTATCCAGCTCTCTGACAAATTTCCTCTTTACCGACGTATCCTACATAATTTTCAAGTTACTTTGTACTTCGAGTCTCAAGATATCTTTAGCCATTTCTATTTATGGCATGTGTACTTTGAGCAATCGCCAGAGATCCATAGATCAATAAAGTTTATGCTTAATTTTATCGAAGGTTTACATTTTTATTTCCATCGATTTGCTCGGGTCCCAAGGTGTTACTTTACCCAGGGTTTACAGTGCTGTCAGAATGGCTTCGACTCTAACCTGACCCTAACAATTTAATTTCTAAACTGATATACTTTGACGACTGGTGTTATGTATTCGTGACTTTGAAATGCAATTTTATAGATAATTATTACACGTAATTTGCTTCGTAATTTAAGGTCCGTTAATTTCATAAAATATGCCATCAAAGTGTTAATTACTTTTGGAATGTTTTCGACGTTTAAAATGAACTTTACAGCAAGTGCAGATTTATATAAGCTTGTATTTATTTATTTCTGCAAAAATTGCTCAAAGTGACCATCTTGCAGCTTAATGCCAACATCTAAACGTCTTATCGTCGACCTCAATCGGATCAGTCGAAAACCATCAGCTTTCTGACAGAAGTATTTCTAACCCTTCAATGAATGTTCAATAAATTAAAACGATAGATTTCAAATGCGTTCAATTTAAAACGATCTTAATACGATGCTGCGAAACAATTTCAAACACATCGTGGACGAGTGTCGAGAAACGAAGGGAGTCTACGAAGTATCTTTGCATGACAATCTAGACGACTTTCGTTCACGTGACATTCCCCTAGCTGGGTTTCCCTTCATTTTTTTTTTTCGTTGCCAAGCTCTCTTCATCGCGCCTAAGGATTTACCGGAAAATTGGATATACGCGGTTTATACGTTATTCTTCCGGCTTGCACAGGGGTTGGCTGCAGCCGGGTTGAAGTGATCGCAGAAGAAGAAGCCAAGGGATAAGGTGACGATAACAATGTGCTGTCCGACTCTGGATCCGGTGCACCCCTTCTGATTTTCTCCTCGTTACTTGCGTCTACTCGTATGATCCTTCTGCTTTGTCGGCCACTCCATTTATTCCCCGACGCACTTGTTTTATCAAGAAGAGCGTAGCGCTTCCTTGTTAGAAAAAATTCCCACGCGACACAGAAGGAATCAACACCTTCAAGAGCAGGGGGAAAAATTTCAACCTTGAAAATTGAAGAATATTGTTACATGGGTGTGGAAAGCGTTTCCTGCGAAGTCTACTGTGATTAAATAGAGTTTCATGAAAAAGGTGTCAAGTTGATCATCAATGATTGAAGTTTATCGCGAACCATGGAGCTTGAAGTGGACCTTATATTCCCAAGAGTTGAGGTTATTTATGGTACAGGATTTTTGTTTTTAATTAGACTTTCCCGGAAAATAAGAGACAGGTAAAATCTATCTGATAGTTAGTTAATCCAAATCCATTTTTATAAAAGTTGATTACTGTCCTTTCCTTATTATATACAAGACACATGAATCTATTCGTATCGTGTTTGACGTAATAAAGATTTAATCGTATGAACCACTTCAAGTGCACTGTAAAGAAACGTACGATCACTCTTGTTCTATTTTACCGAAACAGAGACAGAACCGTTGTGTATCGAATTTTGACAGAATAATTCACCAGGAAAAGAATGTAAAGATACCAACCCACTAACATAATAAATCTTGTGCATCGATTGTTATCGAAACCGATTAAAATGTCTGCGATATAGATTAACGTAGCACGAAATCCGAGCCATTCTTCCATGAGATTTCCCACGATCCCGGTGCAAACGATCGTGAAATTCCGACCGTGCAATTACGGTTATGACTTTTTCCTGCGGACTGGGTTTTGTGTGTATACACGAAAAATATTTAAAAAAGAAAGTAGAAAGAAAGAAAGAAAGAATGGACGAGCCGGAGGGAAGGGAGAAGAGTGAAGGGGTGAAGGGCAGCACGCAGTCAATATTTGCATGCCGCGAGGCGGCCGGAAGTGCACTCCAACGACGGAGACAAGAACCTCGTGCCTGGCCAACCACTCTTTCCGGCTTGGACTCTCGCCTTCCCCTCCTACACGAGGAGTGCAGTCAAGGGTCGGCCTTTTGAGAGCCCTTGTGTTGCCGAAGCCGCAGAGTTGCATCTCGCAAGATTCTTCCGCCACCCTTTCCACCCGTTTCTTCGTCACCCCCTTAGAGCTGATTTTGTGATGACGGTGCGGGAGATAATTATTTCTTGGTCGCGGTAATCAGTGTCTTACCCGATGACGATGACCCGACCCTTTCGATACCTCAGTCTTTTCAATTCTTCTCGAGTATGGTGAGAATATGTTTCTTTTCTTACGTGACGCGTGATTTGTATATATCCGTGTGGCACTGACAGTGGCATAATTAAAAATAATTTCAAATTTGCTTTCGCCTATGTTATGTTACTACTTTTCTCAGGTAATATCAGAAATCACAATAACTAAGCAATAGTTATATAATAATTAGCGTATGTTTAGTATTTTTAAAAGTACCCCCTACTGAAATTTATATTTTTTGAGTTGTGCGATATGGCAAAGTTTAATATCTATTTGAAATAAAAGTTCATAGTCCCATGTGGAGAATCGAAAGGTAACGTAAATGTTCGAAGGAATTTTACCCTTAGATACCGAACTTTCGAAAATTAGCACAAAGGGGAACAATGGAGTTGGTAAATTCGTTTGAAATTACGCTCATTTAATTTAACGTAACCGGATTTATTAAACTAGCTATTCAATTTCGAATTCTAATTTTGGATTCTTATTAAATTGATGTCGTTGGGAAATTAATTTGCATAAAAATCAACGATTTACCGTCTAGACAGTTTTAATACCGCTGATTGATACGGCGCTCTTTTCAGACGAAAAATAAAATATTGATTCTTAAATTTCCAATTAATAGTAGGATAACTTAATTAGTTTGTTGAATACATGACGCGTCTTTAGTGATTCTTAATTTGCCGTGATATTTAGACCCAACAATTTGTAAGGTAGAAATTTTGAACATTTCTAATAAACGTGACACAATATTTCTTGTATTTTTTAAATGGGGTTAAAAACAACGCAGGACTTTAATCCTTTTCGAACTCGTTGTTTATACATACGTGATCCAGAATTATTTTCAGTTTCAAAATTTCCATTGCACGTTCAGATAACAAAGGTATTTCAATAATACGCTAATATTTTTATATGCTCAATTTAGAATAGATTTCTCTTAATGTAAATCTACATTAAGTAAATAGAATTTAATTATTTTACACAAACGAATAGTACCCTCGTGTGAATAATAAAAAATTTCATATTTTATGATTTCTAATCAACACTGGCGTTTACTATATCTATAACAAGGAATGATTTTCAAGCTTTATTTAATCCAATCCTTAATACATCGTAATTTAATTTCGATGAAATAAAATGTAACTTCTCACGTTGGTACCAGTAAGTCAGTTGTCCTGAGTTTGACTCATCAAGTAGAATTCGTATTTATCGTGTTATTAGAAGTAGATTTTTGAAACAATTGCATCATTATTTCTTAATTTTCATTTTATAATCTTCAAACAGTTAAATCGGTTCGAGGATGAAATCGAATCGCGTTAACATAAATCGATATTTCAGTTTAGCCGGGATTTCCGTATTTAAATTTGCAACCCCCCGGGTGTCCCTCGACGCACGCAAACGTGTCTCGCGATATTTTGAGCCGCGAGACCGAATATTATTCCAAAAGTTTGCCGCATCCATCGCGCACAACGCGGCTTGTATTCCGACTCGACTCGGTGCTATACGTGCCATTGCGATACTCGAAACGCCGAAAGTGCGCGGCATCTTCGAGATTCAGGGAAACTTCCGTCGCGACGGCGAACCAGAAACTTTTCCGGGGAATATATACGCGGGAACGAAAGATCGAGAAAATACGAACCGACGGAAAATTTACGGAGACTAGAATGGACAGGGTCGTGGAAAATCCTGGACAGTGGTCCTGTGCAAGTTTCAAGAAACGAGTTCGATTTCACTGGATGTTGGTGTAATGTGTTGGGATGGGACTTTGCACGGATCATATTCACGAGTTACGGACGAAACGAATAAAATGAATGTTCTGAGCTTTGAAACTTTTTAATCGATATACTTACTTATTTAGAGATTTAGAAACAACTCTGTATAGTAAATAAGCGATCAAAATAAAGTATAGACGCATTTAGAAATCGAAAACTATTGATTAAGTAATTGGAAGTTTTATTTAACATAATGGAATACTATGTCTTACAATCTTGAGAGGATCTTAAAAATATAAGTATTCCTGATAATTTTAATTTATATTTCGGAGACGGCGCAAAAATAAAAATTTTCTACATTGGAAATTGTCAAAATTCTTTAATTTTTTTACATATTTTCACATTAGCAACATCTTTCATTCACACAATTTTTAATTTTGTCCCCGAAATATAAATTAAAATTATTTCGTCCTTTAAGTGCATTTCGGTTGTATTTTTTTTTTCCAAAAAGTTTTTTTCGATATGTAGAGAAAGGGAGGTGGGTGAAAACGATTTAGACGAGAGTTTGTTGTATAGTAGTCGATGTTTTGTAAGCTTTTGTATTCTTGTAAATATTAAGTATCGACGTCTCGTTCGTGGGGAGAAGAAATACTCGACGAGAATCAATGTCCGGTTAACATATTATCGAATCCTTCGTGTCACATGTATTAATATATACAAGAAATATACCGAAATATATTAAAATTCAACTGGTCGATGATATTTCAAGCATTTAATATTTTCGTAGTTTTGAAAAATTCACAGCACAGCAGTTTTATGGACATTCAACTTCCGCCAACAGATATCACCACGTTACCGAACCGAAAAATATAATCTTCAAGTTTGTATATTACTTTTCCTATCAACTAATGTTATTCAAATCTAAATTAACTGGAAACACTTGACGCATTAAGGATCCCACAGGTCAACGCGAAACATTCAACGGCGGCGAAATTCCTGGCAATAAATATAAAAAAACATGCCTAAATTTTATGCAGTAGGTAGCTCAGAAGATAGAGGCAAGTGCGTACATAATAACGCAACTTGTTGCAACGCGATATCTTAATTAGTTCCTGAGATATAGGGCTTCAAAGTTTGCATAGCGGCCGGCGCGTACGAGGGTACTTGTGAATGGGCGTGACCGCAGACTTTTTTCTAGGAAATGCGTACGCATTAATAGTAATAGTAAAGGGTTAAACGTAAACAATGACCACGTGACCGCTACGCTAGACACCCACTGTCTGGGTCCAAGCGTGAGGCGGCAGCGAATTTCTACAAAAATTACGTTTGTCTTCACACGACGATATCTCAGGAACGGATAATGATATCGATGTAAATCAAAAACCGAATTAAAGTGGAAGATTTCTACTTTCTTACGAATCTAACTTTATATCGAAATTCGAAACAGCACTTTGTTGGCAGCGCTTTAAACTTTTAGTAATTTTAATACGCGTTTCTTATGCAGTTTAACATAGTTTCTGACTTTCAATTGCTTGTAACAATAGAATATTATCATAAATATCTATCACACGTATTATTAACGATTCTTTTGTTTACTGAAACAAAATTTTTGGAAAAAAAATACAGCCGACTTCGAAATGTACCAAAAAGGACGAAATAATTTTAATTTATATTTCGGAGACGACGCAAAATTAAAAATTGTGTTAATGAAAGATGTTGCTAATGTGAAAATATGTAAAAGAATTACAGAATTTTGACAATTCCCAATGTACAAAATTGTTAATTTTGCGCCGTCTCCGAAATATAAATTAAAATTATTTCGTCCTTTTTGGTGCATTGCAAAGTCGGTTGTATTTTTTCTCCAAACATTTTTTTCTCATTTCACATTTTTTAGTGGCGATCGGAGCATTCCTTCCAGAGTAGCATCAAAGAATAGGAATTTTGCAATGGGAATAGTAGTTAGCAACAAAGGGATTGGAAGGGCGAGGAAGGGAAATTCAAGGAAGGCCATGGAAGTGAAGGGATCATCGTAAAAACATCCCCGGCCGCGAAATGTAATACTAGGTTTCATCGATATCAGGCCAAGTAAACGTGAGATACCACGTTTTTTTGCACTAAAAGTGGGAAAAAAATGAAAAAATCCAAAATGGTTTTTTTACAGGACCAACTGTTGGTCATACTCTACAAGATGCAAAAGGTTTGGTTCCGATTGGTCCATCTATCTTGGCGTAATCGGCGAACATACATTAAAAAAAAAAAAAAAAAAAATTAACATACATGTCGAATTGAGTAACCTCCTCCTTTTCGAAGTCGGTTAAAAATACTTCGCTCGGTAAACATAGATAATTTGAGTTGAGGAACCGCATCAAAGTTCAGTTAACAATCAGAAAGGAACAAAGCTAGCACGATTCCGTGCAAATTTGATTCTCAAGTTCGATTCGATGCGGCATGACTGTGGTTTAGCAACTGTCCATACCTTGGTGTACACCCTTGACTAATGTCCACAAGGAACGTGGCAGTCGATGTGGCGTGACCGAGAAATTCGTGGAAGCTGCTTGAAATTCATCGAACGAGCCGACTCGACCACCAGGGAGCCCAGGATGCTCTTCGGAGTCGTGATGCGATGGCCCCACCTGGCCCTTCGCTGGATGAAATTGAAAACTCGATTTGGACTTAGATTCGGCCGAGATATAAGCCCGACTAAATCATCCTCGAGCGAGAATTTCTGGACGGCGTTGAAGCGGCGTGGAGAAGTTGCCGGTGGGGTTTGAAGGGGGATGAAGTTTGAAATGTACCTACATTATCGTAAAGAGCGGTCACGTTCCCGCCGCAACGGGAACTGATGCATTTTCGAATCTTCCCGTAGATCGTCATCAAAACTTCGAAGTTCAACCTCGTGAATGTGAGTTTCTGATAAAACGGACTTCGTAACTGGTGTTTACTTTCCTCCTTCGAGTTCCTTCATCTTTTCAGGATTTCGTTCTTCCGGTCATCCGGAAAACTTTTCGTTATTTAAAATGAAAGGCACAAGAAATAAATTCACTGAGTATTGTTGATAAATTAAGTGTCTGTATTCTTAATAACTTGTATTATCACATGTCTGATCGTATACGTTTTCACTGTGTCTAGAAATGGGTTAATCAAGATAGCTACTGTGGGTTTTAATGAACTTCTTTGAATGTATAATTCATTTTTGGAGAATCTATATCTTTTAGAATCTATACGCTTATTTTGAACCTAGTCTTAAATCTAACTAAACTGTAATAAAATTGAGAACCTGCCAGTGACTATTGTACAACACATTTTTGACAATTTCTTACTTATGGTGTATAGTCTACATCATTTTTTTTTCTTTTTATTTACTTGACGTTGGCAGAAATGCAGCTGCACCCAGGCTGCAAGATCCTCAATTATGTAGCAAAATATACTTTTTATTAGTTCTTATCCTTTATACCTTCTCCTCCGTATCTCTATAAATCATCTGGCTCGCCGCACGATCAATCTATCCTTTCGCCAATTTTTCAAGCAAAAATACTGTATCTAAGACGACAAGATAAATAATCTGTGAGTTCGGTAGTTCACGTTTCACCACAAAATTCCTCCATCAGAAAATAATAAACGCGTCGTAAGAAACGGCATTCTTCGATCGGCCCCTTTCCTATTTTCTACGCCCTCGGCTCGTGCGCGCTACGATACTACTCGTACCCGTCTTATTTATCACAGAATGTGAATATAAAAATTTTCGTTTTCCCTCGCTCGAAATCCTGGCTCTCCTCGACCCTCCCTGTTCCACGGATCCTGACCGGTTTTATACGTGATCACGTACACCGGAACTCTATATTCGTGAACTGGAGGCTTCGCGTAAATCCTCGTGGCTAAAGTCGACGCGTCATTTCCATATAGATTCTACTGCACCAGATCTTTCCATTTACCGAGGCATTTGCTTTTCTCGTCGTCGATCGGACCGAAGATCGGCCGGATCATTTCCGATTCAAGCTACGGGTTACGGCGATAGCCGTTGTTGCATTACGAGAAACGCAATCGGGTTGTGTAACAGCAGCATCGATAGAAGGGAGTTGAAAGAAAGATAACAAAAGGATCAGAATGAAGAAATACGTGCCTTGTTGATACAGTCGAAGAAACAAGGGATTTATTTGATTTAATATGCAGATGATGTTAGTTCATTCTGAAATTGGAGACATCTCGGAAGTTTGTGTGAAGTCACCTTCTTCCTCATTTAGAGTTCTGAAACTTTGTTCGTCAAAGACAGATAGTGGTGTCAGTGTAGAAATTTGATGAATATTTTATTATAATATTCTAAAACGCTGGTTCATGAAAGTTATCATAGTGAAAGAAATGAGAGGTTTATGTACAGAAGTTATTCAGTATAATAGTGGTGTAGTTCTAATTTTATTAAAAATAGCAACCATACCCTGTATGCGTTCAAGACAATCTTAAACTTGACAAAACCTTGTTTTCTCGAAAAATTAATAATGGAACACTCCATATAAGGGGTAAAGGACGTTATAACCAGGAAATTAGAAGATTCTTGAACGCTACAAACTGAACAATGATAATTCAGTTTCAAGACTAGAAGAATTCACAAAAAAAAGTATTATCAGAAGCAAGATATCGATCTATGATTCTGACAAAACGTTTCACGATAAATCGTTGGTCCACGTTCGATCGGAATTGAACCGAAGGCGGTATTGCGATTCCGGGCGCCGGTATAATCGACGTCTTTCGCGTCGAATTTCCCCGTGAAAATCGACAGAGTCGGTTCCCGGCAGGACAGGGCACGGCTTCGAAATGACACCAAATAACAGCCGCGTGCGGTGAATAATATTCGCGACGTGGCACGCCGTGCCGCTTTTCCAACGCTGTAAATTCACGGGAATTTATCGCCACGCGGCAACGACATAATAAATAGGGGACGTCTGCGCGGCTTTTTGACAAGCTGAGGAGCGTCGTCGTCGTCGTCGTCGTTGTTGTTGTTGTCGTTGTCGTTGTTGTCGTCGCGCCACTTCGCTTTTTGTTCAACTACGACAGAAGTGAAATAAATGGCGGTACACGCGATAGCATTGTAACGTCGCGCGAATCCCGTCGCGATTTACCTCGTCGGGCGTTCCGTTTCTTTGTACGATTGTAATCTTGACTGCGAAGACCGAGCTGCCTTGATAACCGTTTCAAGTATCCTACTTTGTAACCCGTGGTTGCCGAGGTGCATTCGTTCTTAATGTTGCGTGGGTGACCGGGATAAGATGAACACGTACACTATCACGATGAAAATAATGATCTAACCCCCTATCTATGTACGGGAGTGTACCTTAAATTTATATTTCTTTACTTGTAGAGAAGTTCTTAATTTGTGTATCTTAAATTTAATATACAGGGTGTCTTGGCTAAAGGAGGCCACCTAAACATCTCCTTTATCTTTAATAGCACAACAAATATTTATGGCGTAATTTAAAAGGGTATCGATGGAGGAATACCATAGAAGAACATTTTTTTGTTGTCCGATTATTCTTCATAGTTTTTTCAAGGTCATCGTTATTTTTTATCAGTAAAACTTATAGTTTTCTTTATGTTGTCTTGTAACGGCTGAAAAAATACATTTTAATAAACGACGAACGCAATGGTCACTTACGATCGGGGAATTGTTCTCTTATGCACCGTTTAGCTTCGTCATAACGTAGGTCAGTTCAATTACTGACTTTGCGTTTGTTGCTGTCGACGGATATGACCTTGAGCACTTTATAATATAAACAGTATGTTCAAATGTGAATTTAATATTTTTCTAACATTTTATCACATTTTTGGTACCCAAGACCACCTGAAGCTAATGACTTGAGCATATTCGAATGTATCTTTTCAGCCACTATAAGATCGAATAAAGAAAAATGTAAGTTTTCCTCATAAAAAATAACGACGACCTTGAAAAAACTGGAAAATAACCGGACAAAAAAAGAAGAAAATTCTGTTCTATGGTATTCCTCCATCGATACGATTTAAATTCCGCCATAAATATTTGTTTCGCGATTAAAAATAAAAATAAAAAGATTAGCCTTTAGCTGAGCTCAAATTCGACCCCATCAAGGTTTATAATTCTCCTGCTCAAAAGTAGCTAGTGGTTATTTCGAAAGAAATTGGAGGGCACGTAGGAAATTCAGTTGCTTTCCTAACAATTCATACTCCTAATGATTGACCTTATCGCAGTTACTTAACGCATCGTTCTCGACGAGCGTTCGAGGAACGTAGTATAGTCACCACATCGAATTTCCGTTTGTCGAAACGAGGCAGATCGCTCGTTAACGTTAATTCGTTCGATACGCCTGAAGAGATCCGCTCGAGCGAGTTATCCGATCGCTTTACGAGCCCGTTACAAAGAGACCAATCATTCAGATTATCGTCTGGCTCGTTCAAGGAGAAGTATCAATCATCCGTTGGTTTAACAGATTCCTCGGGGTTTGATGATGGCCGGCCCAGTAACCCCGGATACCAGGGGGCAATCAACGTTGTCTGTCGAGAGCGAATCCAGTCGTTGGAGTATCAACTCCAGCGACGCGCAACCAGCTCTCCGCGCGCTCACGAGAGTGCACGGCTTTGTGCGCCTCTTGTTAATTAAGGCCCGTTCATAATTGGCCGCGCACACGAGCACGCTCACACTGGTGACGACGATCGTAGACGGCATTTGTGGCCTGCAACAGTGACGTGCTTGTTTGTTACTGTTTGTTCGAATGGCTGCCCACTTGAACGGTCTGGTGATCGAAAATGCCGATGTAATGTTTCATTAATCGCGGATTGTGTCGTGAGCGATCGTCTTGTATAACACAATCGTTGGGTCTCTAAAATATGCCGTGTTATGTGAATTAAATTCTAAGGATTAGCAAGAATGTATACTTTGTTTCCCCTCGATTCTTGAATCGTGTGAGGGGCATCTGTATTAAGAATCAGTGTACATTTTCTGTGACGAAATTATCGCTCTATACATCGAAGATATTGAATGTAAGCACGACTGGCTTTGAGCTTTCGAGCAGATCAAAAGACTCCGATTAGATTGATTAAATTGAAACGGTCTGTGACCCCTGAAATATCAAGGATCGCATCGAAAGCGGTATTTGGTTACGTGTCACGATACGGAGTAACGTGTGACCCGGGCATCTGATCGGTAACTTTTCCCCGTAATTTGACCGCGATTAAAATCCTGACGACGAGGCACACCGACGACTAATCAAGCATTTCGTCGCTGTAAATTATTATCTAAATACACTTCGACGCCGCGTGATTTCCTTACTAATTTGCATCAAAAATTGGAACGATGTACGATACTAGATCGCCGTGCGGCCAACTCGGTTCCCCGATCGATCAACGCTTCGCAGGGCATTTTGTTTCGACCAAGTATGTCGCGTGCGGATTTCACCTTAATTAAAAACGTCACGCGCGATACCGGCCCCGGGGTATTGTGAACGAACCGTGTTCGCTCGTGTAAAAAGCCGTGAGAACTTGGAAATCAATGAACGAACAAAAGTCAGTTTTGTTCCGTAAATGAAAGCCATTCTAGATTTAAGAAATTTAAGAGAAAGCATATATTCGTTGATAATTATTTAACCTATAGTTCTGTGCCTCGTTCACAAATATAAAATAATCGAATAATTAACGACTTTTAAATTCCTCTTCTACAATTTTTTTTGCAATTGTTATCAGTATCTGGTAGAGTAGAATAACTAGACGATAAAATTTAATAGTTTATTCGCGTAGTCGTATATTGCTTCATATTTCAATTATTGGGCTCGATTCGAACAATATTCGTAAACGGGATTAATTGCTCGTAACAGCGATCTGGCTGGCTCGATCACGATTTAAAAATGGAGGAGTCGGGTAACATAATTATTTCGATGGAATCTGGTCGACCTTAATTAAGCCCGTTTCGCAATTGGCTGTCCAAAAGCAACTGGATATATCGACATCCGAGAGCGTTCCTGTGGCTGAGCTGGAACAATACATCCATAGCTGTACAGTCCATTCCTCCAGGGTCAGGAGGTGCAGCCAGCAGGCCGAAAACCCTATTCAATTATCTCGCTTGAGTACACCGGCTGTCCCGGGCGTCGTCGTGACGATACTGCACGTGAATACTGCACGCTGCGAACACGACCCGGGAAACTTAATTATATATGCGACGACGCTTTATCGAAGTAAATAGTGAAGCCGGCACTGCCGGATGGATAAACGGCCATTGTGACAGTGAATATTAGGTTACTGGAAATCCAAGCCGATAGTTGATAGCCGCACCGTGGAATTCTATCTGTCACGGTATAATGAGTTAATGATTAACCGTGATGACGGTTAATTGATAGGGGAGTTGTTAACGCGTCTGAGGAATCCGGTCGCTATAGGGATAATGGTTAATTTTATGAGAACCATTTAATCGTTAGACGAAACTGTATATCGCTTTTGATAACTTATAATATAATAGCAATAAAATTATTTATTAAAATTCTAACCCTTACACTGGCGGCAATTTTTCGGTTCCCCTGTGACAGAATTCGAACAATTTTTAACCGTAATTTCAAGAAAAGTCGCAAATCTAATTTTGTCCATCTAATTTGTAAGTATAATAATTTCAGAATAGGGGGATAAACTTATAATTCATGTTTTATATCTAGTAAAGAAGAACAATGGTATAAATTTTAATATTATATTAATAACGAAATAATTGTTGACGGTTAAAGGGTGTTCATAAGCGTTGCCGTTTAAGGGTTGGCTAAATTATGGAAGCGACGTTTGAACTCGAGACGTCTGAGGTTTAGTAAACTAAAGCAAACTATCAGCGCTGCTTACCATTCTTGGCATACCACCTAGACGCGTCATGGCTAAGGACAAAGCGGAAATGAGACGTGCCGGAAGATCAAGGCTGCCTAAGCTGTGCCGTAACTTTCAACGACAACTGTTCGCGGCAATGCACGGCAAATATGCTGTGCCCGTAACATTTCCGACTACATTACGTATCATCGAATCGTTTCTATTCAAATGGTTTCGATCGAACGACACTTTGAACGACAAATCGGATATCAATTGCTTTTTTATCGAGAAACGGTGTTCCATGTATTCTTCAAGCTCGAGAAAATTATCTCAAACTTAAAGGCACACGTTCTTTGTTACTGAAAGAAGATGAAACCTTTTTTAATAGCTCTGACGTTTTAAAATACCAATTCTTGTCACCATTATGTGATAAAAAGTTACTCATTTCATTTACTTATTCAATTTACTTATTCATTTACATATCTTGAGGATTTAAACATGTATGTACGTGGAAAAGGTCATTCAAAGGATTGTTAAATTTTTAATTGCATAAAATTTATAGATTTATTGACACGGTAGTCACTATAATGAACGACCCTTAAAATTTACAATTATTAGTACTAAGGTAGCCAACTGGAGGCTTGCATTTGGAAATTAATTATTCGTACTCTTAATAATTAAAATTTATTCAAATTATGCACATTGCATAAATTAAATTCTGTATATTTTATTCTATTTTTTTAAGTATTTATTTTGAGAATTATTATATTTCACAAAAAGATATTTTCCATTAAATCTAATAAGAGGTCGAATCGAAGCTTCTCTCGAATTCATCGGACGAAATTATTGTTTAAAAGGCCACAAAGTCACGATCGACGAGTGCATGCCATTATTCGTCGCTCTAATTGATTTCTATTTTCGGTTTCCGTCGAACACGAACGTAAATACGTTACGTCAGCCTGATCCTTTTGCAGCAACTGGGTCGAGACTGCCTCTAATTGGATACAATCTCCTGCTGAACCGATACGTTTCTTGTCGTACGTAAACGAGTAAGCGAATACACGTCTGTAAAAAGTCCATTTCACAGCCAGATACTTCAACGAAGTTCCCGATGCTCGAGAACTCGAGTTTCCTATTTAACGAAGTAAAAAATCATTCGATAATCGAATCCTGTTTCTCGTTTACATAAAATCCTAGGCAATTTTTATCAAGTAGCTATTTATTATAGGCATAGGAAATATTTGTATGATCTGCGTTGATTTGTTTCAAAATATGTATAGTAATAGTGAATAATATAACAAAACTGTAAAATATAATGGAACTAGAAAACGGTAGCAAAACTAAGAATAGATGCAGTAAATATTATGCCACCAGTAATACCGTCAATTGGAGAATGTGGCAATTATTTATACCTGTTTATGACACTTTGAAATTTCATCCCGAGAAATGTGTAAGAGATGTCCAGAAAGTTCAGTCAAGTAATAATAAGATTCGCGAGCTAATCATAATCCTGTTAACGGAATGTAGTACAACCGATATAATTAACAATTAAGTACACGAGATTAGAAATTGGCTTTCGTTCAACGCTCCGAATGTTCTCCCCGGAAGCTTGGTAAGCACGCGGGTAGTATCTAACGGAAAGGGGTGTGCAGGTGTGCGCAAATCCAACGTGAACGTGTGCGGGGCCAGCTAGACACAATGAAAAGTTCGCCCCATTGTGGCGAACGCCTTGTTGGACAACGTTCGCCGGAAATAAAGGGGTAACTCATACCCTGAGGGTGCGGTATGCTTCGTCGAGCGGGAGGGAGGGGCACGGGTCGAACGTAGAAAAAGGGTTAACTCGGCCCCAAATACTCTTAGCGCGAGCCAACTCGTCGTGGTAGTCGCCAACTTTCCTTTGTTTCCGAAACCGGATGGGGCCTCCCTTCCTTTCCCTTTTCCTGGGCCGAGCCGCAGCTCACAGGCAGACGGTACACGGGACAATGTCTACCCACGGCTGAGAAAACCCTTTCGTCCGAGTATAATGACGCGAGCATTTTGATTTATCTTCGACCATTCGATGATATCCTGACCGGAAGATCTTTCATCGCGGAAGATTTATCCTTTCTTACGCGACACTGGTATTATGAAATTTTGAACGATGTTAAATGTTCAGATTTTATCGTTATTAAAAAGGATTTTTTAAAATAATTTAACCTCTGAACCTATTATATTCGTTCAGACTTTGATTCGATTCAATTCTAATTACAAGTTACACGGTCAAGTCTTGCCGAATGTTAGATATGTAATATTTCAATTTTCTTGATATGTTTTAACAGTGAAGCAATAAATATTTTGCTCCGACCAACGCACTTGTCGGGAAAATGGTAGGTTAAAGTGTTAATGCATGTTTTTAGGTAACTAATAAAAAATCTACCTTTATTTCCATGAATCTGTATCTAGGTTAATGGCGACTCTCTTAACTTCCAATTGATTTTTATTAAGATTCTAAGGAGAAGCATTTTGCCCTGTTGAGACTATTATAGTGTATCTTACTACAAGTTGCACGAGTATAGAATTTCTTATAAAAATTCAAGGGAAGATTCACAATTACAAGATGCAAATTACGAGCTGGTAGACCGTGTTAACACCCCGTTTTCTATGTTTCAGACGGAAGTCGTTTGATTCGAGAGGAAACTGGGGACAGCGTAAATCTTGGAAACTGAATTCAGTGCATTCGAATTCCTGGCCAAGGAACGAAGGTAAGGTTGTACATATAAATCGAGCAACTTAAGCCGGAATAATAGACTATCGATTCCATTCTTGCGATACGATGCCGCCCCCTCAATGGTCTCGTTCCATTTTGTTTCCCACTTTTATTTACTGGAAAATTAACCGGCATCCCCGCTTTAACTACGAACGCCTCCTAACGCTGGGAAGCCTGAACTTTTCAATATACACAGGTTTAAAATTGCAAATTTGACGTTTAATTTACAACCACGATTTATAGCCTGCAAAGTCAATCTCTTCATGAATTCAGATTGAATATCGAGTAGGGCTGTAATACTTTCACGATGAAAAGTATCCACTTTCAGATCATAATATACGATACCAATATAAGTTAGTACAGCAAATATATTCTTGAAATTTCTTTTAATCTATCAATGCTTTAATAAACATATCACTACTTCGATTTTTAAATTCTCAATTAAAAAGTACTTGCATCACGAAACTAATTATTTACTTTGCTCACTTTCGATTCAATTATCAAACTAAAATTGTCATCACTTAAAAAATGTATGTTCACAAACATAATATGTAAAATTGTAAAATAGTACGTTTGCCGATACTTGTTCGTTCGGAGTAAATGGATTTTAATAACGTTATAATAGGGATAGTGTTTAATAATGTTAAATGTTTTCGTCCAGATAATTTATATCGTTTAAAATTACATAGTTCTGTATTGTTCTGTCAAGTTATACGAGTGCGCCAATTACCCGCAGTTACCGACATTAATTAACGTGTTTGTAGCAAAACAGATTTCGCTTGACAATCTTAACGAAAATTGTTGATCCGGTATCGTTTTAGTTCCCGGCATCCTCGAACAGAGAATAATCGTAAAGATACACTGAAACGCAACAGACATCAAGCGTCGGGGTCAATTAGAAGGAATGAAGCAATAGAACCGCGGTCAATTAAACTAATCAAACAGCGTAGCGAAGGTAAATTCGATTAGCAACGGACGATTTTCCGCGTACGGGTAGAACCGTGCATAACGAAAGGAAAATTGGAAGCCGTGTGCCCGGCCCTGTCTGTCTCCCTTTCTTGTTTCTAAATTGTGCCAAGGCGGATACACACCCGTGGTCTTAGTCGTTTACCGAACAAACGGAGGCAAAGCACGGTATTAGTTACGACTAAAGTTTGTAATATACGATCGAGTGTGTATCGCGACGCTGCGTGGCGTAATAGAACCGCAAGACTTAAGTAGAAACTTGTTGAGAAATTTACGTTTCGCGTACACAGCGTCTACGGTATCAAAGAAACAGCAAATGCCGCTCTTGCCGACGATTTATTTCGAATAATTATGTTTTTATCCCGGGATAATTCGTATGTACACTATGAGTATAATTATTACCCTTGCAACAGTCTACGGTGTACGAATTATCCTCGTTTTTATGACTTTTGCAATTACATTAAAAATATTCGTTTTTGAAGAGTGTCTAAAGTATTTCGCAAAACTTTTGTGAAAGTTATTACTTTTAGTAAACAAAATTTTCCACGCTATTAATATAATATTATATTAACAGTAAAAAGTGGTAAATTCAAACGTTAAATTAAAAAATAAAAGCATATCTTCAGCAATTTTTAATACTAAAATATGTCATATTAAAAGTTTTCACTATGTTACCTAGCACGCAATAATTTTCAATTAAGTTTTGTAAATTTTTCTTTCAGTTCCTTTACTTGCTTTTTATTGTAAATTAACATCTCGTCAGTGAACGCTTTTATTATATTATTAACTTTATTGATTAATCAAATACTAAAACTTCAGTTACGGATATAATTCAAGTAGTGAGTTATCGATATAGTCAGACATAGTGAGACCAGTACATAAATACGTGTAAATTCAAATAACGTGGGTATACAGTAAATTCTAACCTTCTAACATTTGTAAATTACTGCTGACATACTAATATTTATTTACATTTTTTTTTTAATCATAGTTCTGAACGAAGTTTAAGTAGAAAGTACCTGATATGGTCAGACACAATGAGGCCAGTACATAAATGCGTGTATATCTAAATATAATAACACAAAATATATTCTAATGTTTTAAAATTGATAAATCAGTGCTGACGTCCTAATATTTATTTACATTTTCTCTGAATTATAGTTATTAACGAAGTTTAAGTAGAAAGTGCCTGATATGGTCAGACATAGTAGGTCCTGAAAAGATGCACACTTCCAAACCTCTAAAATTTGTAAATTACCCCTAATGTTATCGCTAACGACTGTTTCAATTTGTTTTTCAATTCACCAAACAGGCGAAACATAGAAATTGTAGATGCGAACGAGTATCAAGTAGAAAGTGCACGATATAGTTAGACATTGTCGAATCACAGGAGGTAAATCGAAATGGTGCACAAAAGAAACGGCGTACGCTTTGAATACAACACTTGCGAAGCTTTTTACAGCTCGCTGGAGTATCTTCCATTCTCGGGTATTAATTTATTCCAGGAAGAAACAGACACTTGGCGAGACCCAAGCATAACGGAACGTCTTACTCGCGAAATCCGCAGAGAGCAAGTTCTTTCTGGTACGCGCGGTCCAAAGTTTCGAGCTTCTTTTCATGCTGCCTGAAAATCCCTTTGAACGTCTGTTCCCTTTTGAGAATCATTCCACCACACGCCACTTCTAACTGGTAAAAGGGTGTCGATCGTTCGTGAGCACCGGCGTTTTACTGTTATTTTTTTCTAAAGGAAACAGAATCGAAAGTTGTGCGACGAACTTCGTTTCATTCCTTCTGTGTCGAAAAAACGTGACCAACTTGGTTGAGAACCTTCTCTTTGTTTCTATTTATCTCTTTTCATTCGTATTTTCGGTTCTCTTCAATGTTACACTTTTGTACCTGTTAATTCTATTTTATTTATTTAAAATATGAACTCTTTGAGGACGATATATTCGAAAATTGTTAGCACAAATGTATCTTAGTGTAGAAAGTAGAGGTTTATAGATGATACATGCTTTGAAGAATTATTAATATAGTAAATAGGAAATTATTGTTTAAACAACAATAAATGTTATGTTAAATAAATAATAAAGGATTAAATATTAGGTAATTGTATGATTGCATTGTTCAGAATTTGTTCAACGTATTCTAGTAACTGACAGTTAAATTGACGAAATCGTTATAAAAAAAGCTTTGTTTAGGATTTTTAAAAATAGGTTAACAACGGGGAAAAAGTGAGAGATTCACAGGAGCAAAATTTACAGAGGAAGTACAGACCTCCGCGAATCATTACGTGCATCCGATGCTCGTGAACTGACGTTTCTTGCCTGGGAAAGTAACGATCTCGTCGCATTCTTATTTCAATCGATAGCGAGAGAGGGAAAATTTATCGAGAAGATATTCCTGTACGAATGCCGCTATATTTGATCGACCCACTTTTTTCTCTGTTCTAAATACCTTCTGCCATTTTCTGTGTCTTAGTTTCATCGCCGTCGTAAAATAATACCTACGATTATATTAACACTAGAACTACCAAACGCGTCGAAATGACTTGCTTCAGATTTTTTATTTTAAATAATCGAATCTATTAACACGTTTTACCTAAATGTGAGTTGGAAGAATAAAGAATTGTTTCATTTTCAATCCAGAAGTAAGGGTACACTGAACATCGATGCTTCCAGTATTAATAATGCAAGGTAATAATTAGAAAACTTATTAGATAGAAGAATTCAATAATTTTACCATGAATCATTGCTAATACAATATGTGTTAACATAGAATAAGTTCATGAGTATCGAATTATACTGGTAATCGTCATTAGTTGTCGTGGGTGAAATTAAAGCGAAGATGAAGAAAATACCAACTACTATTTCAATTTGAAATGTGACCTCGTTAAAGTTAAATAAAAATAAATATTCTTGAAATATTCTTGAAGTCTTCCTCTCTTTTATACACTATATTTCCAATTTTAAACCATGATGGTTAAGAATTAACGTAGGACAGGTCCATCGGTATCGAATTACATTAATAATCCTTGCTGAACTGTGTCAGACATAGATACGGGTGTTATCGCCATGACACTCAACGGTGTTAAAAGGGTGTGCACACCGTTAAAAGCTTTTATAGTGAACTTAATCGAATGATACAGTCGTTCGAGCAGTTCCGACTGCGCGAAATCCCGCAACTGTGTCGAAATGACGAGGGTGAAATTAACGCGGCGCGAAACGCGTTAAAATAAACCGGAAGCGATTTCTGGTCGCGTTCGACGCGAGATCACCGACCGGAAATTTACGCGATTCGATTCCATCGGATTCGTACATAAGGCTCGGGCATCGAATTCGTTCGAGTAGTGGCGTCGTCGTGACTTGTAAAATATTTTCTTTCGAAGATTCGTAATTACCACATCTACATTAACCTATAATTTTTCTATTATTTCAACAAACTTCAAGAATTTAATGAAAATTATAATCAATATCAAATCAGGATCTTGATGGTTATTAATTTAGTAAGCGTTAATAATGAAATGATTGCCTTTTAGATTTTGATCGAAACGGTAGTTTATTCGCAACAGCAATACTGTTTATATTTTTTGAAAATCACACATTAATTAGATCCGATTAAAATCTTTAATTTATAAGTATTCGTTATATTGATTACTGATTTATCTTAACAATGATTGCAGTAGGATCGGTGACTGCCCAACAGTGGTCGTAAAACCAGTTTTCATAAACATGTACAATATCGTGGCACGTATCTTTTATTCAGCGAGTTCCCGAATTGATGATTTCCAGAAATCACGCGGCATCGGCCGTCTTTCACGCTCGAAAGTTTAATCCTTGAACGGTCGAGTTCGAAACACGGTGTTGCGCGAGCCTCGGTAGCAGAAAAATTCATCCCATCACGGATGAGAGTGGATAAAATTGTCAAAACAGCATCGCGTCGCACGTAGCTCACTCGAGAAACGTTAAAAATTCGTAGATAATATTCCTCTGTTGAACGAACGTTTCTGAAAGTTATATTTGATGCGTTCACGTTGGAACGTTGAGTGCGTTTCATTAAAACGTGAAACGTAGGTCGTGACACGGTTCCTTTTATTTTTTATCGCGTTATCTCCGACCGTCCCTTCGGACGCGTTAACGTGCCCGTTAATTAAGCAGTTTTTAACGTGAAATGTTAGCGCACGAGATTCTTTATTGCTTCTAATGTCACTCTTTCATGAAAAATGCTAATATTTCGTGGAAGGTTATTCAAACATGGTAATCACAAAAATATGATACTGAAAACACATAGTATTAATTTACGTGAAACCAAGATTTTCAACATGTGGGTTACAATTCCCAAAAGGATTTCAACGTGTTTTCTAGGGGGCGACTGCAACTACTTGTAGCTTCAATTACTGTTATAGAAAAATTTTTAGCGCTTATTTATTTCAATATGGTCACACTACGATATTCAAAAATGTTACACTGATTTTGGTCAGTAGGAAATCAACTTAAAACTTAGGTAAAAGATATTAAAGATATTAAAAAGGCTGTCATACTTATACTACTATAAAAGATTAGTATTGCGATATAGAAATACTTTTATATGAAAATCGTGTGTACGTCTTACCGTCTATTATTTCAACTGGTAATCAAAAGGTTTAGAAAATCGAAGTTCTGATGTTTTCATCGGAGAAAATTTACAAAACTCCGGTAACTTTCGAAATATCGAAACAGCAATATTTTTCATACAATTACATGATTGTTGACGAGTTGTATGCTCATCAAGATTAGAACCACGGAGACGAGAACACTCTGTACATCGTTTCATCGTATCAGTATTAGGGAATAAGTCGTAATCCGCATAAATGCTGCCGCTTTAATTCAAACCAGGCGTTACAAGGGGCGGTACACATGTAGCTAGCACATCGAGCATCGTCGACCTGGCCTGAAGCAAGCAGATAAAGGGAGGTTGACACGTCATAGGTGCGCGTGTTCTCGAGCTCGTTAAACTGGGGTCGATACTCCCTGAAAGAGGTAATGCAGTTTCGATCGTTAATGAACTCGCCGAACGATCGCAAGTGCAACGATCGATCCTGAATCGATCGAAACGAAACGTTAATTAAACGCGACACGCAGCCCTTTTCCCTTTGGCAATCTATTTTTCGCGTAAGGCATGTTTATCGAAAATAACCTATCCGAGCTTTGAGAATTTTTATAATTTTGTTTTTGATCGAGGCTCGAAATTTTAGACATAAATATAAAATTTAACAGATCTAGGTATTCGGTATTAATTTGGTAATTAAATTCGTGAGCGCTCCAAATATTTTGCTTAAAAATTTTCCAAATTCTGCCGCATTTTGCCAAGTAGCTAAAGATTGTTAATTGAAAATTTTAATAGTTTTCTAATTTAATATAATTGAAATAGTTACGTAGGCAACAAGAACGCTATAATTTTGTAAAATTATACTTTGTATGATACTTCCAAGGCACGAATCATTGATAATACCACCACGAAGCTTCGCAGTCATTCGAAAAGTATTTGGACGAAATACAGTAGCAGTAAAGTGGATTTACGTTAGAAAATCGAACAGAAATTTTATTGGTCACCCTTTACACATTGCCCATTTCTTTCCGCTTTCGAGGAACAGCCAATCAAGATCATTTCAACTCTTTTCTCTGTCTTTCTTCGACGGGGTTTCTGGTGGCCTGGGGCCACGTTAAATTTCGACGACGTAGGATAGTTGGGAACGTGGTGCGCCGACAAAAAGGATCGTTTCTTGGCATTGAAAACTTCCCTGTTTCCGTCGCCTTCGGCGAATCGCGTCTTTTTCCATTTGAAGAAAGCAGCAATGAACACCCATTGCTGGGGATCGGGAATCGAGCTTACTCTGAAATTGAACGCTATCCGAGAACCGGTCACACACTGTTTTCTCCTGTTTTTTTCTTCTTTTTTTTTTTGCGTGAAAAGGATACTTCAAAAATATCATTTATAAAATAAATCGAAATAACGCGGAAAGTATTAATAATAGAACAGGAATACGATTTCAGTCGTAAGATTCCATTAATTTATGATAATCTTACAAAATTATTCCATCGTCAGAGTGTTGATAATGGTCGTGTTAAATTAAACGTTTGATTAAACGGTTCACGTTTCATTTGATATTCCCATTCGAAACACAAGAAATTCGACCAATCCTTGACCCTCTGTAACGCGATAACAAAGTATCGCCTCTCCAATCTGCATTCTTACAAGTCGACAGATTGAAATCTAACAGACTAAACACGCCTCGTTTCAATTAACTTCAGCCGTGACAGTCGCGTGCAACTTATCCTCGTCCGTTAGAGAATGTAAATAAGTTACATTACAAATCTAAGTAATTTTGGTAACTTAGATGGCCTACATAACTTAGGTAACCTAGGTAATAAGATTTAGTAACTTAGGCAACCTAGGTAATAAGATTTAGTAACTTAGGGAACCTAGGTTACTTAAGTAGCCTAGATAACATAGGTAACCTAGGTGACCTAGATAAATTCGGTAACCTAGGAAACTTAAATAACTTAGATAGCTTGGATAATTTAGGTAACCTAGATAATAAGAAATAAGGTAACTTCGGAAACCTATGTAATTAGAGTACCCTAAGTAACCTAGTTAATATAACTCAATAACTTAGGTAACTAATATAATAACTTAGATAATCTAGGTAATTTAATTTTGTAACCTAGGACATAGTGTAACTTAAATTATTTAAATTACCAAATTAGGTAATTTAATCGCGTACCAAAAAGACACAGCAACAACCGACCCAAAATCCTTCACTAAAGTTACCCAAAACTTTGGTATTAACTTAGAACTCGTTGAAATTCCGGGAGTTAGTTCAATATCATCGCTAACAGGATCCCTCTTCTTACATTTCTATTCGACGAAAGTAGCAGGATCGAGATTACCTCTCGTGACAGATATAAGGCATCGCAGATAGGTATCCGGTTTTCCAGAACATACACGGATCCTCAAACTTATGGAGTCTTAAATCTATCCGATATCTCGATAACTTCCACGATCGATCCATTGTCGGTTAGTTTCTTTGGGTCGTTTGAGGAATCACAGGGTGCACCGATCACCGAGACACCTCATTCATTCTGACCGATTTCTCTACTTAACTAAAAACCGGCAGAAAAACGTAACCGTGGTCGTTTTCCCGGAAAGTCAGCGAAAATCACGGAAATCGTCCAACAGCCACGCCCAGTTTCACGGTTTTATCTGTTTCCAGCAAGGGAAACTTCATACGCTCGAATTTCGATATCAGAGAGTACATCGGAACGCTCGAATATCACTGTGGGGTTGGATTCGATGGCTGCCGAATTCGATACAATCTTCGATTCGTATTTTTAGATTACAATTTCTATGATTTGCTCTTTTTATCAAACTTATACTATTTAATTGTTCGTAGATAGAATTTCAAATTCGACCTGTCTACGAATACACTTTGGAGGATGCGTCTCAAATTTCTGATCTTTTGCGTTGCAAGCGAATCGATATTTCATGCAACGAAAAAAAGAGAGTATCAACTGTGTGTAACATAAAATGTATCGAGGGCATATGCTTGCATAAATTCGTTTTATTGTTTATTCACGTTTCGAATTTATTCGCGAACCGATAACCCTGGCCGTGTCGCGATACATCGTTTCCGTTTTTCTCCTTTCTATTTGCACGAAACGATGATACACGCGAATTTTGTTTTTGTATCCCTTTGAATCCGTTTCGCGCCGTTGTTGTTCCTTTCGCGTCCAAATAGCACGGAAATGAAGCGGGGATGGAGCCGAAAAAAAAAGGAGTTTCCGATCGATTGCCGTTGGAAAACGTTTGGTAGGTTTTTGTATAGGAGGATCTCGTAAATCTACGACCTGCAATGGCTCGATTTTTGGAATAAATAACCGGCCGGCTTGTTAGGTGGACAACTTCGTTCGCCGCGGATACATATTACGGGATACGTATAATCTTTTAATAGCCGTTACTTGGCCCACGAGCGACATAAACCTCTCGTAAAATATTTTAATGCCCGAACGTGCCTCTTCTCCTCCGCCTCTCAAAATTTTCCCTGGCAAGAAGATAATGAAGACTGATCGACCCTCTGGATACTAGAACCGCGGGTTAAAGTTCCTTCGAAATTAACGAGGAGATTTTTTGCTGTAGGTATATACTCGCCGTCCTAGAGATAGCAAGCCATCGTAGAATCGCAAAATGGTTTTAAGCTCGAGATTAATTAAAACTTGAATGTGTATGAGTTTGATTAACCTCTGTTCGCGACTCCCTAATATTAACAGCGAGACACCAATAGTAGGAAAATAGAATATTTTCAATTTGGCATCTTGCGTTATTAGTATGGACTCAAGCATGTATCTTATAATCGCAATAAATAATTTTTATAATTTCAATGTAGCTACTTAGTACTTAACTGTGGAAAATTCGGAATATATTCACCGTCGTTTATATAAATATTACGATTACTAGCATCATTATTGTTATCGTTAATATTAACGATTATTAGTTTAATGTTAGCGTTATTCACGCTTTGACTTTTCTATTACCGTACCGATCTTTCTATGAACATTGATTCAATCATCGTTGCGTATTCCGAGCAGCAGTGCAACCGAAACGTCAGGAAGAAATTCCTTTTGGACACCGTACACGAAAGCTTGAAACAACATTCGTGAAATCCTAGCCGTGAAAGCCTCAAGACTCTAATACGAAACTAGCAATTGAATACGATTAACGTCGAGCAGGGACGACAACGTGGAAGATACAGATTACGAGAAAGTGGGACGGAAAACAGAATATCAGTAAAGTGTTAACCTTTACTGTTACTTCACGTTAACCTAACCACAGACAGGGAGGGAGAGAAGATCGGAGAGACGTCGGTGGAAAGGGAACGAAGAGGACAACATTAGACAAGGGTGAAGATGAAGGAAACTCTTGGAAAGATAACGTCAGACGAAGAACCTCGACGATAGTATGCTCCTTCAGCTCGATTGTCGGCTACGGATTGAATTAAACGGTTGCAGGAAGGAAGGGTGTCGGACGGGGGTTCGGGTCGAAATTAATTCGAGTTCGGGCGATTAGCGCGAATTAAGTTCCGCCTTCCTCTCGACTAATCGCCAGAGACAACGTGTTTCGATCCGAGGCCGTGTTTTCTTTTTCTCTCGTTCTTTTTTTCGTTCCTATTTCACCTTGTTCTCCTCGTGTTTCAAAGCGTTTCTGTACAAACGAAATCCCAGGTAACCAGCCGAAGCATCGCTAGAGAAGAGATTTTTCAGGGATAACATCAGATGACAGAAAGATAACATTTTTCTAAAATCTTCTCTTCCGCACGATTTACAAGCGTTCCACGTGTTTTATGCGCACAGGCGGCGACGTAACGTGTTTCCAGCGTTACAGAATGGAAACGTTTTCGTTGTTCCGTCAACACGCCGCCGAACTTACAATCGGCTGATTCGAGAGGTGAAATTTGGCGACACCAGAGGTAGATTCTTTGAAGTTGTTTTTCGATCTGCGAATTTGGAGGATTTTAAAACGACGTTCGTTTCAACTGTTTCATATTTTCTGAATATCAATCATTCGATAACGTTGTTGGTTGATGATTTATTATTTTCTTACTGAATTTGTAATAGTAAATATAAAAGCATATAATTAGATTTGATAGTAAAGCATAGTTAACCCTGCAGAGCAATTTAAATATTTTGCGCGATTAAAGCTACAAGTAACAAAAATTTTACTGTTTAACTTACATACGTGTATCTTAAGTTACACGTTGTTTGATAAATGATTAATTTTGCCAATTTTCATATGATGTGAGTGATAAGAGATTAAACGTAAATGAATTATACCTTTCTAGATATCAGACTTATAGATTTTGATTATGGTTCAAGAGCGAAGATACTTTACCTCAAATATTAGGTGGTTCACCTGGTATATACGAACACACCGAGCGTACAACAGCCTCGATGGGTCGGAACGTTTTGTTGCACCCGGGGGTACGATAATTCAGCAGAAAAACCGCGAAACATTTGTCCGTCGCATTAATTCCGAAACTGCCGGCCGTTCTGCTGGCGAATCTGCATAAAACCGTAAACGCACCACTCGATAATTCGACCGATACGCTCTATTCATTCGCACCAGTGCCGTCTCAAGGCATGGGTGTGCTGGGCAGTTGCCAAACATTAAGGTTCGTCTCAAAATGGTTGTAAATTATTTACTGCATTAATACATCGTAGAGATGTAAACTTATATACCGTGTAAAACACCAGCATAATCTTTGCGTCGTGTTGAATCTGTATCGCAAGCTTGATCTACTGTGATAATTTATTTTATCATATAATGTAATATGATACTGTAATATTTTGTACGATTTTAGGTTTCATAGGAAATGTTAATTGAACTCGATGTAAAAAGGGGTGACTTTGAAATAGATGTTCAAAGTGTTTTCAGATATTATATTTCTTTTCTTTGTAAGATTGTTTCTGTCTTTTTAAACAGCGTGGATTTAATTAAAACAGTCCGTAGGTTTGTTGTTACATTTTTTGTAATATTTCCTCTTTCAATTACTTCGTCCGGCGAAAGACGAAGAAAATAGTGTTTTAGAGAGTGGATAAAGTGTATTTCTAGCGTAGCGTCGCACCGAACGGTTAATTTTTCAAAACCGGAAGGTAATAGAGAAGAAGAAAAAAAAAAAGAACAAGAAAATTTAGAAGCTGGTTTTTTACAAATCGCCGGCTTGTTACGACGATGCTCGCACGCCCGAGCGAATGCAAGAAACAACAATGGCTACGGCCGAGCATGGCACACAACTCTCGTCCCCCCCGCCGTGCGTTCGTTTGTTTTAATTTCTCGGCTTCTAATTAAACCGCAACCACCGAATAAAAAAGGAACCAGAAAACGAGACAGAACTGCACGCGCAGACATTTTTCCATACGTTTTCCCCGTGCGCTGCGTTACAAACGGCGACAGAAACACGAATGGTGGACGAGTCACAAGGGTGTGTACGTGCAAGGGGTGCGGGTTTGGTTGTGAAACAGGGAAGAAACTGGAGAAAGGAAGAATTGAAAAATATAAAGCCACAGGGTTGAAGAAGAAACAGAACGGGATTAATTCAACCGAATCGGAATAATTATGGGAAACGAGCCCCCCCCCCCCCCCCCGAAGTTTTATGTTACCAATTTCTCTCTATCGAGCTCCCTCTTTTTTTTAATCTCCTTTTTGACGAAGAAAATATCAGTCGTCAAAAGCCACTCGATATTTTACGGCTCGACGACAATTTCGCAAATAATTATTGCATGGGAAACACAAAGCGGCTTACGAGTGCCTCTTGCGTTTCTCCCGGAATCCAATTCCGTGCCGCCTCTTTCAAATCCCTTTGTCACCCACGATAATCCCTCGGTAGACGTGGTCGAGTTGACGATGTTTCTCTCCCTCTTCCACCAACCCACCCCCTCACTTCCGCCCACCAACCACCCTTTCATTCCGGTTTCTCTCCTACTCTATCGCCACCCAGCTTCTGGTTCTATCCTATTTTTTTCTCTCTCCCCCTTGGCCGCTTTATCCGTTTCAAAATTCTATTACCACTTCCGCTTATGGATCTCTGTGCTTATTCTCTCGTTTCCTTTTTTTTCTTCTTCTTCTCGCGATATGGTGTAGGGAGAAAAATGCGGTCGAGATAATGGAAGATTGTGGTCAAGTTTAATTCCAATTACGACTCCTTGGGATATAAATGGAAGGAGCAAGATGATTTTTTCTGGTTATTTATTTGGTGGATCGTACTGGCTCGTTTCATAAACCTTAAATGCACTAATAAGGTATTCTTGAGTTATTGATTTATATTTATTCTATTCGAAATAAAAAAAAAAACGGGTCTGTGGTCAAATGAATACAAGTGTATACCATATAAATAAATCGATTGCTGCAAACAACTTTGAATGATAACCCCGTGAATGGTTAAATATAACGTCGTCTTATCGTGATAATGAGAAATGATTGAAGGATCGACTCGGATGAATTGAAAAGACGGAAAGTTTCTGGGTATTGAATAATCGGATTTCGTTCCCGGCAAATGTTATACAATTTTGAATAATGTATCGAAAAGAATCGTCGCTAGAACATTATCCCCGAATACGATTCTTCGAATCGGATAAACGAAACTCCTGTATGTTTAACACAAACCGCTTCGTCGTTGATTAAATTTTGTGCTGCAACGTTCGTGAAATTGTTTGTCCTTGTGTATCGATGTGTTCCATCTGCACCCCTTTGGCGCGATTAAAAATTTATTTCATTCGAAAGCTTGCGTGAAACGGAGAAAGAAAAAGCTCCGGTTAGATCCTTGTTATTTGATTTGTTGGATATTTGAACATTTCCGGAACAAACGTGTGTAAAAATTCGTATGCTTGCCGCGAAGAAACGAAATTGGATTTGATTTAAAATCTGAAAACTGCATCCGAACGATAACTAAATCGGTTTAAATTGGTGAAGTCGGGAAGGATATGTTTTCGTATGAAAATATTGTGCTTTAGATTAAATAAAATTAATGAAATTCAAGATAATAGGTTTTCGAAGAATCTCTTTACAGTTTGAATTAATTCTTGTATTACCAAGTCTTTTCCATATTTTATGTCCACGAAGCAATTATCTACAAT
This sequence comes from Stelis phaeoptera, assembly GCA_943735885.1. Taxonomy (NCBI): domain Eukaryota; kingdom Metazoa; phylum Arthropoda; class Insecta; order Hymenoptera; family Megachilidae; genus Stelis; species Stelis phaeoptera. The sequence continues at coordinate 12,224,197 of OX030930.1, forward strand.
GATTTATTCAAATTTAAAATTTACAATATTCTATTAGAACTATAGAAATTTATTTGAAATAAATAATAATAAGAATTTTTACGTATTAGAGTACTGAATATTTCACATTTATTAGTATTTATTAATATTTCTACACTGCAACGTGTTAGTGATATTAGAATTTGGTATTTAGGATAATTAATGTAACTTCAATAATATTCGTGTGCGATGTAAATTTACATTTACCATTTTAGCTGAACTCTCGAAATAATAACATCGATTGCTATTTCATACTAACATAACATAATTGATTATTACTTCCTAATGACGATACATAATTCTCGAAACAGTAATTTTAGCAGTAATTTTCGAAATATCAACACAGATATTTCGACTAAGAATTTTAATCCTTTCGTTTTGCATACTTTAGCCTATTTTTTCGTTTAAGCTGCGATTTAAGGAAATAATTATGGACATGTTAAAAATACCCCACGTATATCAACACATAGAAGGAATTCGATTAAACTGGTAAATACCGGTCTTTGTTTCTCTTTCTTTTGCGTCGACACAATGCTGAATACTTCCACAAAATTTTACCCATTCATACATTTGTTCTCTCGATTTATCTGCAGTGTCGTTTTTCGAATTCGAAACTCGGACCAATTCCATCGTACACCCCTTTTCTCTTTGCCTCTCCGCCAGTCGGTTCCGGTCTTTTCAACTCGTTATCGAGTGCCAGTTCCAGCCAACGATTTGTATCCGACACTCGAAAAAAAAAAAGTCGCTAATACCACCATCGAATTTTTAGCATACTATATCCGTGGAGAGATCGTAAAGATCGAAATAGTCGATATGATTTGTTAATAAACGTGGCTGTCGAAAGTCCAAGGTATAAAATCAACTTCACAACGAAAGTTGATTCTAATGCTAATGCGCAAACGACACGGGAGCCGAAGAAGAGGAAGATAAGGTTGATGAAAGCGGAACGTAAATGAGACTCGAGATAAGTAATCTTCCATGCAGGTCTTAGATGTAAATGAAGAGCGAAGGGAAGAATTCGAAAGGAATTCGAAGGAGATTCCTTTGATTCCTGAAATTTCAGTATGCTTCTAAATTAACGGGGAATTCGTTAACCTCTTGCCTTAATATATCAAAGCACACTCACGATATGACAAACTTAATTAATACGTTGACTGTCACGTTGAAGCTGTTGAAAATTCCATTTCAATAGTAATTTCGTTTTTAACAATTATTACCAGTATTTCGAATTAAGTAAGCGAAAGAATTTCTGATAATAAAAATCTGTAAACTCAAGTGTCAGCCATGTATGGATGGCAATCGAAGCGTTAAACGACACCCTTCGTGTGCGATTATAATCTTCCATAGTCGCCCTCGGTAGAGAAAGGGTTAATATAGAATCACGTCCTTCCCTTACAGTACCGTCTCCGAATTAAGGAATACAATGAAGACTACGAAAAATCGAAGGAACCCACGAAGAAGACGCGTATTCTCGACCCGAAGAATGAAAAAGACCCGGTATCCGGATTCGTTCTACTTCCAAAAGAATTCTCTAATCTCTTAGAACCTGGAGAACGTGGAGTCGCTACCCCTCGGGCGGTCGTTTCGCCCACGATCCAACCTTTCTCTTTTCTTCGACTAATAGACGTCGAAGGGGGTTGAAGACTGTTACAGGCCCTGGTCCGGGTCCTCCTTGGAATCTACAGGATTACAGCTTGCAGCCTAATCAGCCAGATTGCCTGCAATTTTCCGACTTTATCTCTCGCTACATCCCGCAGCTATTCCCTATTCTTCCCTCCCCCCTCCCCAATCTCTTACGCATCCCCTTCCGTTTCCCCTTACCCGTGACCCTTTTTCCGGGAAAGACGAAATGGGACACGTGTTCGACTGTGCACGAAATTCTGGCTACGAACGAGAAAAAGCTGCTGGTACAATTCTTGGAGATTTTTGAACCAACCGAAGACTACGTGATTGTCTGGTATTCAAGAGTTATAGAATCGTTCGTATATTTTAACCCTCGTCGTGCTGCATATAAAACAACATTTTGAAAAGATCCTTTTATGGACGCATCAAAGAAATGGAGAAGAGGAAGTTCATTTACTTTGCGCTTTGTCGTCAAAGTCGACGCGGTTCTGAGCAAAGGGTTAATTGAAGTTTTAAGTATGAAATGTATTCGAGAAGTGCAGGAAAAGGAAGTTCAAAGGGCAAATGAGATTCGAATATTTTTTTGACTACCGTGAGTGGTGAAATTTTCAAGAACGACGCGATGCAGGTTTTATGTAATTAAGTGTCAGGAGTTAATATTAACGTGTGTATACACTAATCTGATAAATAAATCTATTCAATAGTAATTCGATTTATATTCAACTGATAGCATATGTGCGCATTATCCATTAACTAAATACTTTTATTAGGGTAATAATAAACATTCCTTATATTTAATTGCCACCCTTATGAGTTTTGACATTTCTAAATACTTGCTAGTGCAACGTAAGATCAAATCGAAAGTAATTATGAATCACAGATTAAAAAGCAAATAGATCCATCATTTGCTTATTATAGACAAAAAGTAAGATCACAATCTACGTAATTGGAAATTATAACAATACAATGGCTATAGGATATCGTCGTCGTTGGTTCCTGGATATTCAAGAACTAATCGTCCAGATTGTTTAAGAAATTTGTTCTCCTTATCTCAATAGATTTCGCAATCTCGATCTATTTCCAAGGGTGCCACGAGAAACTCAGATTCACGCATTACCGGAAATGGCCTTTTCGAAAGAATACCGCTCCCGTTGTGTCCCCGAACCCTTCTTCCATACCCCTGACTTGTCCCGCAATGTACGTAAATCTTCCCTTGCCCCCGTATCCTTTTGTCCCCCCGTGCATTGGAGATCTTCGAGGTGAAATTGCAGTCGCGAGACACGAAAAGGAGAAAAAAGAGAAGGGAAGTAGACTCGAATAGATTCACCTTATCGTTCTCGAACCTATTTCCTCGGCATACGAGGAAAATTCCTTTCTGTCGATCGTCATGTTAGAATTACGATTGCGATGAACGAGATATCGATCATTGGAATTTTCACGCTTTGTCTATTTTCTTTTCCTGTTTCAAGACGGTTTATGAGATACATAGGATTGTACGAGATATTTGGGTACATCGAAACTTGAATTCTTATCATAATTTGAGCGTTGATTCAATATAGAGCAAAAGTAATTACCTGTCTGTGCACTCGGATAATTCTCTTAAATTTGTCAAATTTTTACCTGTAAATTCCAACCTTTCCACTTACTTTTTTCAATAAACGCTATTATGATTTACACACATAATAATAGGTATTATTCAATTACCATTGCTCGATTTTAAAATGACATCCTTTGCACATGATTGCAAAGATGACAGATAGTAAAGTGCGCTTTACTTACAGAAAATGATAAAAGAAAGTTAACCCTTTCGTAAGCAAACGATTAGAAACGTTAGTTAAAATTTGTTACATATTCTTTCATTACGACAAATCTTTTCAAAACATTTTTTTTCTCTACAAAATAGTTTATCAAGCACAAATTTTGATATTCCAATTTCATTTTTATCGTATCCTCGAATGCGTGAGCAAAATAAAAATTAAGCGAGAGCGTGTGTCCCGTTGCCTACGAAAGGTTTGACGTAAAATGACATTGCATGCGACGATAACGTTATATTGTTAGATGAACACTCACCCGCGTTATTACTGGCGAAATTTAGATCCTTACCTGAAACAGAGTAAGCATACGTTGTTAGCATGATCGAGTGTCGTCAAGGATCGTATACAACATAATACCGACATCGATTCTGTATGAAACATAACATATTACATTACAAGAGGGCCGTATTTCACCCTGCTAATTAATTCCGTGGCAACCTGCTATAAATTAACCAACGATGATCCGATGTGAACGTAAAAACACTTTTAAATGCATTAACATTCCAACAGTGGTTCCTGTAAAAATCTTGTAGAAATAATTCTCTTAATTTCAACTTTTGCGTTGCTTTTAGTCGAAGCAGTCAAAGGATTAATTATAAAATTTCTACGACAACACTACTTTGATAAAGGCCTTAATATTTTAAAATACTACTGTTATGGCATAACTTCTTGTATCGAATCCTTCGATTCGTATCGAACAATCATCGTAACTCAGAAAAATGCATTATTCCAACGATGTCCATTAAATATGAACCCTTACATTCTTTGATCCATCATTGTTCGTGTCTTTGATGATCGAAACACAGATCCGATTCATCGGTTCTGCTGCAAACGCATGTAAGAACCCGAGCATGTATAAAAAAAGACCACCTCGATCCATAAAAGCTGCTTAAAGTCTCTCATGGAGAGCAGTCTATTATACGGAAGTATGAATCGCAATACGAAATTGTATCACCGGCCTGATCCTACCGCATATCCATGCACTGTTATCCTCTTTATGGACCTCGTTCGGCGTCGGTTCGTAATAAAAAGATTGAATTCCGTTCCCTTTTCGCGGAAAGAACGATCCCGAATCTTCGCCGACAACTTTCACGATTTCCGTGGGCCGCGTTTAGCGATTCAACAACGACCGGTATAAATGCGGCGGAAAGTTTGTCAGTTACGATAGCGTAATTTTGTTAGATGGAAATGGGGTTAAGGGGCGAGGGTAAACGGGGCAAAGGAATACGGCTTGACAGAAGTAGAATTCAACAGAGGATCCCACGGTTGCGGAGCTACGTAAATACGCGGGATGGAATGCACGATACTGGGTTATTCAAAAAACGGATACCGGTATTTTAATATTTTTTGGTTGAATGATGAACGGTTAACATATTTTTTGACATCAAAAACTGAGTCATTTCTGTCTGTGTTATTAACCCCTTGCACTACAATAACGTGTCACACCCGTGACGTAACTTACAGTTCAGATGTGACTTCTGTCGTTCAACCTTTGATCACAATTGAATATTAAGTTTAATTCTGATTACAATTTACACAGTTAATGTTTGCCAAGTACGAAGTATATGTACTAATTAAATTTCCTTGATTTGTTTTACCGCTGAAGTAATAAATATTTAGCTTTGACTGACGCACTTGTCGGGAAAATAAGTAGTGCAAGGGGTTAACCCTGACAGCCCGAAGCGTGAATACCTAATCATAGAAATTATTTCGTAGGTATAATTATTTTCAGTGAATAATATTGAAAGGCACTTGGTGTTATTAATGTCATTGTCCTGTCACGCGTTATAACGATTGAGAACTGATTTGATTAATTAATCGCCTCCGTTTGGTATTTCGAACGGCAAATATAATTTAAATAATATTACTCCAACAGCGTAGCGTTTGAATGTGAATCGAATTGAATTCATTGAAAAATTTCGTACACATTACTGATTAATCAGTATCATCGAAGTTGCGTGTAACGTTGCTGTTACGAGATAATCGCCGTTATTATGTGATTAGCGATTGTAATGAACATCCGAAATTACTCGTACAAATTTACATAATGCCGTTGTAATAATATGATAAACGACATTCACAGCATGGTGCTGTCGGCAGAGCTATAGTAATTATCGCAATTAATATACTGTAAAATGATTCCCTCAATAATACATATTATATCATTAGGCATATTCAATATTCACATTTGAATTTATTGCTTATCTTTCCACCTCTGCAATGCAATAAATATATAACACCTGCGAAAATACTTAAAAGCAAATTGAACGAATATTCATTTAAAAATTGTTCTTTTTTAAATTTATTCTTTTCATCGTGCAGAACCATTTTTGTATTAATTTTGATCCTAATTTATTAATTTATATTACTACGTATGGAATATTTTAAAACAGGGTATGGTGACAGCGGTGTGGTTTGGTGATAAGTCTATCGCCTGACGAATATATCCATCGGATATATCGAAAGGGTTGAGCTACCAACTTAGCAACATCACAAATTTATTTGTAAATTAGAATCCTTTGGAAAAAGGATCATAGAAAACGAAAGAATAAGCAACGAATCGAAGTACAGTCAATTTACGTCATTAAACAATAAATACTCCAATTCTTCAACGTCCATTCTTTTACTTTCTTGTATCTTCAAAAGAAGCCAACTACTTTCGAATGATCTATCGGAACTTCTTCATCAATGGTGAAAAAAGAAGATGCTCAAGAGGAAACACTGTTCGATGGTTGAAGCAAGGATGGATGGTGCTCGTCTGCCAGAGATTTATCGCCGTGTTACATTCAAAATGGAGGATGATCGCGGGAACACCTTTATTCCGTTCGCTTCGTCCACTTAGGGAGATCCTTTGTCACGAAGACTAAGGAGGCACAGGGACCAAGGGTGACATAGAGCGGAAAGGAGAGAAATGCAAATTGGAGGTGGGTTATATTCCGACCTCGTCGTAAGAAAAGGGGCCGAGAAAAAATCGTGCGAGGCTAGGTTGACATTTTTTTTTTTTTTCACGGATAAAAGCCCTCCGTAAGAATAGAGGGCACAGGATATATCTTTGCCGTCTAATAAGAAAAATGCCGGATCAGGTGTCGACATTTCGCGCCGTTTGTCAGATATTACTTGCAACTGTTTCGAAGCGACGATAAAACTTGGAGAATAAAATTCTGCAGCCGACTAGACTGTTCGATACCGCCGATAATTTTGACCACCTTTTCAGATAATCGGTGTCAAACATTTAATAACTATTCTTAGCTAATCGCCCCTGACTTTATGACTTTTTCGATAGATGCGTCAATCAGAGCCAACCATTAATTGTTGCAACGTTAGTTACACCAAAAATATTAGTCAAGTTTGATGCATTTGAATTATGGGGTGCGGTGTTATATAACAAACTGTAAATTTTTTAATTATTTTTCCCTCTGTATATATATTTTATGTCTTTGCGGCATGGTTGTGATTATACATCGTGTTATCATTATTTGCACAACGGGGAATTAATTTCGAAAGAGCTTCCACGCTTCATAAAATCATACCGATGTTGAATAAAACCGCACAAAACGGTTTATAATCAGCAAAAAAATATTTGCAGAACGCAGTTCCGATCACGAAGAAATATTACTGATTAAAAATGGTTCGAGTTAATTATCTCTTGCCTTGAGTAATATTTATCAGTTCGCTGTTATTAAAGATCGTACCTTTGATCAAAGAAAAGAAGACGTAGTGAGTGAAACGGAATAAATGAAAAGTTGAATCTATGAATTCTAAAATACCATAAGTCCAGTTCCCTTTTTTTTTTAATTTTATGAGTTATTGATGTCTTGGAACAAATTAGGTAACATTCAAAATAATACAAAAATTCATATGACGTTTAAAATGCCACAGAAATTGTATCCTTCAAGAGTAAACGATACAGTATTCGCAAGAAAAATGAAGTATCAAAGGGTTCAATTTCCATCGAAGGGATCAAGTGGGTCGAGAACAGAATAACGATGTTTTAGAGGGGATGGTTAAAAACTCGAAACGGGGTAAATGATGGCGTAAACAGCGCTCTGTATCGACGTTCATCCCTTTTCTCTTTCATCGTGCAACCCCTTTCCGACGAGTTTTAGCCCGCTTCGGCTTTCTTCCGGAGACCTTTCTCCTCCCGGCTCAACCCCCTTTCAATCACTTCGAATCTACCACTTAGCACGACCCTTTTTTCCATCGAGTGTCAACCCTTCCTGGGACTAATGGATCCGCTGTCAAACTTTGTGAAATAATACGATTATTGTGGCGCGAAAAGGCCAATTTCATAAAGATTCACGATAACATTACAATAAGATGCCTTCAAACAGAACGATCAAATTATGTCGGTGTATTTTTTAAAGGAAAGTAACGTAAATACAGGACATTATTACCAATATGAACTACATATAACCTGTGCTGGTATCATAAACTATATCAACAGTAGTTTAAACGAAAGGATTGAAAGGTCAAATGCTGCAACGTTCGAACGAAACGATCGTTAATTATAAAATCGAAAGGTATTCATCCACGGATCGAAACCGGTGTTTGTTTAACTACGAAAACAGGATCCTATTAGAGATTCATGGTGGTGCAAATGGGTGTCGTGGCTGGAGTACAAAAGGGATGGCGGTTCCTGGAAGGATCAACACAAAGAGAAGAAATGTGTCCCCCATCTGATGGAATACAGGCCGAAGGTCGTGGGGAAGGAAGGGCATAGGAAAGTTAGCAAGGGGGTTGAACGTGGCTCGCAAGGGTAGAAAACTGAAAAATAGTTGGCACTCGTTGCCATGGTCACTAAGTACCTCGAGTCGCAGCTACGAACCCACCGATACAGCTTTCCTTTTTCTCTCGTCCCTCTTCTAACCATCGTGCTTTAAACGGACAGATTTTATTATTTCACCCGCTGATCGTTCGAAGGAAATGGTGGCGCGTCTCCGTGCACGTGAATATGAAGAGGAAGAAGGGAAGAAAGGACACTCGGTTCGGGCATGTTTGAATATTTCAACGAGAACAGGATTCAGCCCGCTTCGCCCTTTACATTCAACGATTTCCATCGCTGAGAACATTTTCACGAGCGGATATTTTTGTATGCAGTCGAAATTTTCTGAACGTTTCGCCTGCTACATATTCGTTTCAATTTTGTTTCTCTTCGTTCGCGCTTTGATTATGGAAAATAATACCAGCATTGCAAACTGGACGTTTGGCAACGTATTATTATATTCCACATTTTGAATTTAACGAGGATATTTATTCAAAACGATATCTTTTTACCACACGATGCACATATTAACGCACTCGTGTTTGATTCAGTGATGGAATTTATCGAAAAATAAATTCTATGATATCATTTTGAAATTACTTGCACAATGTTATCAATCGATACAATATCTCGTACAATGCAAACATCCTCGTTTCATTCTCTCAATTCATTCTTCCAATGTGCCATATTTCTTTTCAACAATCATGACCGGAAACACGGCGCACAAGGTACACCGCCGCATGCATAAAAAGGAAGTACGTTTACGTTCAACCATCTGCGCGTCGTTTTAATACGAATGGCGACGCCATGAAAAATTGAACATCTTCGGCATACATTATTCCCTGACGTCAGGGTACCAGGTAGACTGTGACCGTGTCGAGCGGCACCCTTTTCTTGAAAATTCAAATCGTCGCAGTCGGCGGTGTTCAAGAATTTTAACCCTTTCCGAGCGAAGAAATCCCCGACTTCACACAATGTGTGCGTAGAATATTACTTGTTTAAGGTAAAGTTTGCAAACAAGATTGTGTCAAGCTCAAACTTCTGAGCTTCAGACAACTGATACACTGAACATTACTATTCATTTAATAAGTTCGGTGCTACATGAAATTTTAGAAATATTTAAAACGAAGCTTCTGTATCGAATACGTTTGCTGAAATTAAGTATAATCGATCACGGATGTTCAGTTTACTTCGGTGAAGTGCACAACTTCGATTCAGCGTGCTAAAAGCGTCGGGGAATCATTTAAATCAGCTTTAATGTATAATATGTGAAATCCGCTTAGGAAACGAAGCAATTTGATATTATTAAGTCATGTAATCAAAATCCATATCACAGAGAACCTCAAGTAGTCCATTATGGGAGACTTTAGTAATGAGTTCAAGAAGGTTTCCAATAGTTCCAGGTAGAATTGGTCGATACTTTGCTCTCCCTGTGGGGAGGAGAGTAGAACACACCCGCAGTATCTCTTGCTTGTCATACGAGGCGACTAAAATTATAAATGTTATCATATAAGTATTTATTTACAAAATCAGAAGCAAATAAAAATTGATGACGCAAAATTCCTTAAGAAAAGGTTACTTTTACGATTTCTATTCTGTTATTTGCTATTTGAGAATAGCTTGGTTTTACCCGAAACTTGTATTGAAAAATTATTCGAATAATTCCCAAGTTTGTTACAATTCCTAATTAAGATAGATCGTGGCAGACAATTCGACGAGGATGAGTTATCGTCGATCGATATCCTGTACACACAATCAACGAGCATCTCCCGTTCTTGAGGAATAGGGAATACCTCGAATTTCTCAACTTCGATTATTACATCGAGCACTCATTGCGCCTGGGAATTTTCCAACGGGGTTCACCGCACTATTTTCTCTCGTTCCGTTGGAATGTTCGTTTTCCCAAAGGGAAAACGCGAGGTCGAACCGAATGCACAAAATCCAGAGGGGATATGAAATACAGAACGAGCGAGAGAGAAGGGTGGTCGAATTGAAGTTAGAGCATATATTCTCCCTCTCTTTTCAGCCCTGTCCTTCGATGTTTCACGATCTCGTTAAGCTTTGCAGTTGAACTTTACACCCGGCGAGAAGGTCGCAACAAATAACTTCATCGAACCGGCACGACCAACATTTTCCCGAGGACGATTCTCCTGGATGCTTGTTCCACCGTTGTTTACACGTGCGATTTCGAAAACGAGACAGAGATTACGATCTAAATTGTCATTCTGTCAACGATGGGACGAAACTCTACGAGATGTCCGTCCGAAATATTCGTTGTTCGAGTCTGTACGGAAACCATGCAATTAGTAAAATGTACGATCGAATTAAAAACATTAGTTCGCGAATGTATCTCGACCGTCCGCCTCGTGAAGTTAAATGTGATTAATTTATAATTCGAGTGTCGTGCTGAAATTATTGAACGCCTACGGTTCAAGTGTGACAAGCTTGGCTCGTATTTTTAGTGCATTTTAGTGTATTGAATTTTGGCTTTAATTGTATGTATAACTGACGCAGTCAAGGATCGGTAACATTTGGTAGATGTTTTTCCATATAATTATACATATATATGATACTGTGGATCAAATTAACTGTATCTAATTTTGAAAAGTGTATATCTCAATAATTATGCATGATTTTGAGGAACCACAAGAGTCGCTTTTAAAAGTTAAAGAGGTATTTTATATTTTCAGTCAGAATTGTTAGAGAAAGGAAGTGTAATAAACCACAGATCGTTAAATGTAAAATATATTAATATTCGACTATGATTGACGCACTTGCCGACAAACTCATAAGGCAAAGGGTTAAGTTAAGCTTAGTTATGGTCACGTTTCGGAGAAATTAAAGCTAGAATAGTGAGCGATTACTGAAACGATATCTGGTCGAGAAGGAAGCAGCCTGTAAAAGAAAAAGGATCGCTAATCGATCCATTACATGGTCGAGCGATGCGGTATCGCGAGTTTCCTGCATACGAGAGTATCCATTTTGTCGGCTGGATCATATTCGTTGTTGAAATAAATCACCGGCCACGAACCGTTCCTTAGATGCACGCAATTGGCTGTCTGCAGGCGTTGCCAAAGCGTAATAAATAGCAGCGCCGCGCCGTATGGAAATGAGACGGATATTAAGTTATGACCGATCGTTTGTCTTATCGTTCGTGCGAAATTAAACCTCGGAAACTTGAAGTTCGAGGCGGCCGAGCGTACGCCAAACCGGATACAAATATACGCGTTGTGAAAAATATTGCGACCTCCTTTTTCCGTTTTCGTACCCCGCTTCTGCACGGAATATAAACGTGCCACGCGGCTTAACGTGTTACGTGACGATTACGAAACGTTTCTGCTCTCTAATGGATCGCAGGAAAGGAAGTTCCAATTCTCTGCCAAGCAATTAACGGGTATTATTTCTGGAATTCTATACACCGAACTCATATAGGACGTATCGTTAACCTTTAACTACTGTGGTGAAACACAAATACCGTCTGAACATTTAGTTTTTGAAGGAATAAGTTTGTCATGGGATACTTTGAATTTTGGAGTAAGTCCATCTAGAATTGAACGTTGTATCTCAGATTTTAAGTACCTAAGTATACCTAGATAGATGCTTTGATTATGGTACTTGGATTATTCTGAAAACAATAATCCAATTGAGATACTCAGGTGTTCTTACCATATAATTTAATATAAGATTATTGAGAATGTTAGATTTGGAAGTTTACACAAAGTATCCCGTAATATTACCAACTATCGAATTGAAATTAATAACCAATGCGATAAATCGAAACAAACAAAAGAATAATATCATAATAAATTGGATGACTAAATTTCACAAAAGTTCACTCGAGAAGAGCTAAAGGAATATCCCAACTCAGATGTATTCCTTCAAAACCTGAACGTTCCAGTTGCCTGAGCCAGCAAGAACTCAATAATTTGCCAGGACGTACCTTCTCATCTTCGCCTCCTCCACGAGAAACGACACGGCCAATTGCCGTTTTCGTACGTAAACCGTGGGAGGCGAAAGCATTTAGATAAAAAATTGCGAGAAAAGAGAGAGAGGAAGAAGAGAGAGGATGCCACTTTATCCTTCCTGCGACGCCCAAGCGCCATCTCAGTGGTCCGGTATATGGCGCGGAGAACGGATGGGTATCTCGCCACAAGCAAGAGCTGGAAAAATGTATTTTCTTCAAAATTATTCCCAGGCTCTGTCTGTGTCTTTGCCTCTTTTGTTACGCCTCGACGTCGACCTCCTCTTCTGGCCGTTAGATCTCGGGTTTGGTCCTCTAACAGGAAGACGACGATCCGACCCGCGAGTCTTCCCCGTCACTCCTTTTATCCGGCCCGATAAATCCTCGCAACGGCCTCGCAAAGGGAGAAAATTTTCACAGCCAAGCCGTCGGATCAACGGATCTACGTGCACGTTAGGTGAAATGATATTTCAATCCTGCGAGAAGTTTGCCCTCGGTCCCGCTAATGCCGCGGATGATGGATACTAATAGAGGACTCGTTCCGATGGAATCTTCAGACGAACGAGAAGGGTATGCTACTCAGTGAATCAGAATACGATAGGGAAAATTCGTTGAGGGATGTTCAACTTCAACGTATGTTACGTTAAATCTCATTCGTTAATGTTTATGGATTATTCGGAGAACTTTCAAGGCGGGTGCGGTGATACAACCTGAAAAAGAGATGAATTCCTAACCTTCGTCATGATCCAGATCTAGAAAACGAATACCGCGATTTTTAGCTTGTTAGGTAAGAAAATTTGTAAGAAAGAATACTATAAAAATAGAAAATTATGAATTACACCTATCTAGGAACACTTCTTCCAAAGACACTGCTAGCCTAGTTAACCGTTACCAAAATAGGTAGCATGTGAGATTTTGGAAAAACCATCGATTTCCTTAATACCACGAGCCATTGAACTGTTAGATCATGCACCCCCTTTGTTTCCACTCTTTCACCACCAATCTCTCCATTTTATTCCCTCCTCTCCCTCGATCCAAAAGCTTCCTTTTCGACCAAAGCAAACCAAGGTTTCCGCGGTTGATTTAGAGCCACTAATCTCGAGATAGAAGCATCCCCTGCGCTTCAAGCAGGATCAGAGACACGTAGTATGAACCGAGATGGTGCAAGAACAAGGACGGAAGGAATAAAACGAACATGATGTGGAGACTAGGAAGAGGAGTTCTGAACGGTAGTCAGGAGAGGGGATTGTTGGTACAGGGGTGACTCGAATAGTTGACCGTCGTCCGTGCGTTTCGAATCAATTCTTGCCCCGGGCTTCTCGTATACGGTGCACGTAGGTATACTGCGGGTCCATTTTCCAATAATATGACCGCCCCGTTCGCCGGGACTTTAATCTTGTCAGTCTTGGACGATGATGTAGAACCACGTGAAACTACACGGTTTACCTAGAGCTAGTGGACGTACGTACGCGAAAGGGCAATGGGAACACGGTGATAAAAAGCGAACAATCCGACCGGAATAGAATCACGGAAGTTGGAAAGGGGTGTTCTGGATGGGATGAGGGGGTATTCCATTGAAGGGACAACGGTGAGGCTTCTTCTTTTGTGCGCGCACATCTCTCTCCTGGCCGAAAATGGCCATTAGGGAAGGGGGACGGGCTGAAAATTATTGACGTAATATTGGAAACCAATAAGGACACAGATGAGAATTGCTCGAAACGGCCGTTATTAGATATATGTTAGGCCGTACGTGGACGGGGACGACGGTTAAATGTGAATTTTCGTCGACGACGACCGAGCACGTGCTTGGATCCGATAAAACGATCGGATCTACCCGGCGAGGTCGAGTTATATCCGTCTCGATTATACATTAAAATCTGTAAAGGTATAGCATTCGCGAAATGACGTTTAATCCGTCCGAACAGCAGCTTATATTTACACGATGCTCCCGTTACATTTTTAGGTTCATCGTGTAAATCGACGATGAAATAGCGTTAATACTTGACAAACGGTTATCTGATATATAGGTTAAGATACTGAAATAAAGGTCCAGCAAAGAAAGTACATGCAATTCATTTTGAGGACAGATTATTTATTTACTGGGAAGGTATTTTAACAGGTTGAGCTATTCAAGTGATCGACCAATCTTACCACTTTCACGACTTCATATTTTATAGAATCGGTGGTTCTTGTACTTTGCATGCATTTTAATTGGAACAGATAGTATTGAAAAATTGATCTATTTTTGTGATTAGCGTTTAATACAAATTGGAGGTACGAATTTTTAAATAAAAAGGTTCCATAAATCTAACAATAATACTTAAGATAGTAAAATAATGTAGAACATAAAATTAAATTGAAATGATCAGTTTTAATATCTTCCTTTAATTATTTCTATTTGTCTGAAAATATTCGTTCAATTCGGATCCGAGCTACGTAATATCAGACGGGAAAATGGGAAATCCAATTTGTCTATTTACTAGCCACACCTCTCAATTTTCCCAAGAATTTTCCTAACAGACCAGACATTTTCCCTGGGCGAAAATACGATTTCCCTTTCAAATGGTCGCGAGCCCTACACTGGCTGTCGGCTCGCGTATTATTTGGTCACGTGAATGGATGAAAATTGCCAAAAATGGCCGGAAACGGATGTGCAGGCGTGGCTCTGTCCGATGAACAGGAGAGGGTTGGCAGAGGGAGGCTGAACAGCCGGGTCGCAATAGTTCCATTACGGCATTTTCGAAGGCATTCCCGTTGCAAATTATCCAGACCATACAATGCCACGATGTGTACGCCATGACACCGACCGTTCCTTTTTCCCTTTTTTTCTCCCATTTTTTTCTTTTTTTTTCCTTCTTTTACTGGTGCTCCGATATTGGAGAATTGTGTTGCATTGCGCTCTACTAAATGCCAATGGTAACTCTCACGAACGGATGAATCTTTCTGATAGAAATAAGCGGCGTGAAAAGTAGGCTAGCTTCGTCGAGTGCTTTTTGATGACAATTTTTAATGAGAAACGACAAACCCTTTGTTCTCTAATATTCTCTAGGAAGGTTTCATTAACGTTTTGATGATCATATATCTCGTGGAAGTTTCCTATTTTACCGATAGAATTATATTTCGAAGTTTCATTTTACGTATGCTGAAAAAATGACTCATTTCTAAGTTGCAGTTAGTATTCTATAGAACACAGAAGGACACAATAAGTGGTAGTAATAAATCATGATTTTATAACGTGAATCGTCAAAGTGTTATAATCATTTTAGAGGTGACAAATTTGATAAATTATTGACGTCTACAGTTTTGAGAAATTCGATAATTCGACGTCGATTTTGATAAGTAAAATCATAACGATAATTGATGTATAGCCAACATTCTTGATTTTTATTATAGCGTACTTTATATGACTTTACTTTTCTTTTTCTTAACTCATAATATCCCAAAGTTTCTCTATCAAAAGTTTCCCATAAAATCTTATCTTCAGAAGTTTGTAATGCCAACTTCGATCATTCATTTCCCTATCTATACGATTTATACTGTTCATTACTTCGAAAATTTCTACCGAATATCATTAAATCTACATGATAATCAGTTCTTATCGATAACTAAGGCTTGGTAAATATATTCTTAACGCAAAGTCAAATAAGTTACAAAAAAATGAATTTCACGATAAAATTAGAAGAAAATTGTTGAATATTATTTAATATAGGTGTATTTCACCCCTCAAATTCAACGTTTCGTAAGGCCAATAGAAACTTCGTTAAATATAAACTTCCATAACTTCCTAAATACTTCTGATATTGGGTCGTAGTCCGTGCAATTATAATTAAAACAGTTATGTAATATTATGTTTCAATATTTAACCCTCAAACGTGGGATCATGATTCAGACTTACATAGGGAAAATACAACAGTATTCCAATTGAAATTACATGCAACAAATTGCTTAAGATAATAGTTAAAAATTTATAAAACATAAATAAAATAAATTTTTATAGTACAATAAGCTTCGGGACAATATTTTACAACGTACCGACATAAATTCGAAAGGATTAAAAGCAATATATACAAAATTTTTAAATACTCCCCTATTTATTATAGAACAAAGCTACAAGATACTAAAGACAGCCTTCCCGTATCAGGCAACTTTCCTCTGTAATTCGAGCAAGGTCCCGACAGGGGAGCATTAATCCCGAAAAACCGAGGGTCACGTTCAAACAGGACCGCAATGGTCGAGAAAGATGTAGTCGACGAGTGAATCGTGTCGTTTCGGATGTGTGCACGCGTATAATGATACCTGATCCGCGATGGTGCTCGACAGACTCGGGCGAAAACTTTTTAAATAATTACAGGGAACCGCGTCGTAAGGTCAGGGAGCAAAAGGGTGGCTAGGTGAAGGGTTGCAATTGAGTCGGATAGCACGGTGGCGGCGCCAGCATCCCCTTCTCCCTCTATCCTTTCCCCTCGCTCGAAAGCTGCGGGCATTAATGGGAAAACTTTGCTTTTATCTTTTAAACGGCCGGCCAACACTACTAATCTCCAACTTCGGGCGTTACTTGTAGGTACCCGGCCGGACGATTTCGAGTGGCTGTTACACACCTAACCGGCACGTGGAGTCTACCGGCCTCTTAATGTCGCGGTCGGTATTTTCTTGGTAAGATAGAGAATCGTAATTTGTTCTTTCCACGGGAGATAGAAAGAAAATGGAGGGTAGATATCCGGCCGTCGTGGATCGTCTTACGTAATTCTCCTTTCTGTTCTGTCCCGTCTCTTTTCGGACGGCTCTATCTGGAACGATCAGAGTCGACTGGCTGTTAAGGGTCGCGACAGGGCTGGATCTTCGGGACGGGGATTTAACTTCTTGGCTGCTTCCTCAAATCCGTGGTCTGGAATTCTATCTACGATATTCGTCGAGTATCAAAATCATTCTGTCGTTATCAACATTTTGGATTTGTTCATACGTTCATTCTTAAGTAGTCACGAGACACTTGTGTGACTACTTCGTTTCACAAGCGATTATGCAAATTTTTATAACTGTTGCGTTCAGTTCTTCTTTTGTCGTGTTTTTTTTTTCTTGTTAACATGTAGCAAAATAAATGTTTAAGTTTAACTTATTTGCATTTCTAAATTATTTTGTCAGAATTCATGTTTTTCCAATTAAGAACATAACCAATTAAGAATAATTCACCGTTTGTGAAATAAAGGATTTAGAAAAATAAAGTAACTGTATGTATCAAAGAAACGAGTTTCGTCCGAAAGGAAACGTAAGTTTCTTTGATAAAATTACGTTACAGTATCACTCTCGTTATT
The DNA here is from genome assembly GCA_943735885.1 of Stelis phaeoptera. NCBI lineage: Eukaryota > Metazoa > Arthropoda > Insecta > Hymenoptera > Megachilidae > Stelis > Stelis phaeoptera. The sequence goes on from OX030930.1 coordinate 12,241,684, forward strand.
TACTTGCGCAGACCTGCAAGGATTGAAATCAATCGTGCTCGATTCGTGAACGTGATATTCAATCATGCGTCGGCTGATTGTTTGCTTTTGATTTTATTTCGTATCAGATGGACGAAACAAGGTTTCGCTTTGCTTTGTATCGTTTCGTCGATAGCTGATAGAAGTTTATCGAGTAAAGTAAAAAATAAAAAAAAAAAGGAACAATGGTAGGTTATGGTTTCTATTTTTCAGGATTTTATTGCTTCCTGTGCTTGTCGAAGAATAGCCTGGCAAGAGAAATTATTTGTCATCCAATACCTTTGTCTAAAAAGAATATATTTGTCTTCTTTCATTTCTGTAATTAATTTTTCTTCAGATCCATTAATGTGTCTTGATAAAGGTTTTAATAAGTTACAATTTCAATTGTTTCATGATATCTCAAAGATTCCCACAACTGTTTTATAAATTATTATCAAATTGTTCACTTTTAGATTTTCATAATAATGAAAACTATTTTGCTGCAGTTTAAATTAGACTGAGCAATCAAATATTTGGAACCACTATCAATAATTGTCCACTGAAAATATACAAAATATTGAGAAATAACGACGAAAAAACATAGAACTTCTTTTTAACTTGAAAAATGATTTCAACTTCAAACGAAGCAAATATTGTTACGCAAGATATATAACATCCAACAGAAATAAAATTGCATCGTCAACAAGCTGTATTTACAGAAAAATTTGTTTCGAGCTCATTTACTTTATGACCCATTAATTAAACATAAAATGGATTACGTAGGCAGCCTTAATAATTTGTTCATACACTGTACGTATTTTATATGAAACTAGCAAGACAGCTGGTGGCCATATTTCATTTTCCTTTTCAACATTTATCGATAAACAATGTTTCATTCGGATTCCGTTCAGTTTGAACTATTAATAACATCCTGTTGAACGAAGAATCAGTTTCATTTGAGCTGTACTTCGGTGATCCATTCATTTCATCCAGCACGGCCAATACCTCACGGTGACAACTCGAACGGAATCCGTGTGATTTAAAAATTTGCAAATTAAAATGGAACTCGGAAAATTGCTTGGCAGTTTTCATTCACTGCACGTACGATTGAACCTGGCAGGTGAGTTAAATCGTGGCGATACTTTTCCTTTTTTATCATTTCACTCGAAAATGGAATTTCTCCGCGCGAGTATTCTGCTTTTTCGAATCTGTGTACACTGAGAACTTTTCGCCAACCATTCAAACGCTTTTCATAGCAAAAATGCAATTTGAAATTCGGCATATATATATTGAACGATACCGGTTACGTTTCAGGTCGTTGTACGTAAATTAAACGAACCACTTTGGAGTATGGAAAATCTGACGTGATTTGAAGGATTAAAAGCATTGCGAAATAATACTTATGTCGTTTGAATATCAAGCTTAGAATTGTACGCAGACGACTACATGAATCGTTCATTACTGTTCTTCGTATAAAATGATCGTCAAATTAATCACCGATTGTTTCAGAATTAAATCTGAAGATAATGCCGGCTTTCAATCACACTGTTATGGAATCTGCAGAATCGAGTCGAATAATTGGCGATAAATTGTCAGTGATTTTAATCTCACAATGGACTTTTAATTTGGAATTCTGAAAGACACAAATTGAGCAACAAGGTGGAGAAATGGGTCGAATTCAAGCAGAAACTAAGCAACAATCCATCAATCTTTTCTGAACATTCGAAGAGAGACGATATATGGAACTTTAGGGTGCTTCTGTCACTTTTCTTCGATGTATTACACCCCCTGTAAGTATTTGAGGTCTTCGCAATCAATATATTCATTTAACTAGTAGATTATTTTATTCGCACAATTAACGACAACTTATTGTTATTTCATTGCATTGCAGAATTCGAGAAGCATTTCTTTAAGCAATGAAGACTATTCATCAGAGCTTTTCAACAGCGATCATCAATCAACGAAAGAAAAAATAACGAAGGATCGTTTATCGTATAGTATAAATTGTAATTAAAATCTATTATTATATTATAAGTTACACTTACGTTTGTATAAAGCATATGTTTCTTCAACTAATATTTGTATGCATTAAAATCATTGAAGAAACGTGAAATAAAAGAGGTATGCCGTTTATTTATTTAACAACCTAAAAAATTCCACATGAAAAATAAAAAATAACGCGGAGAAACATTGCACAAACGTTTCGAAACGTCGAAACAAAAACAAAAAGTCGGAAAAGATACGTAACATACCAACAAAAAAAGAATTTCTTCGTTAATCGGGCTCTGAGAAATTTCAAGGGACACATAAAAATACCTCCTCGCAAATTATGTTCTCCTGATACAATTTTTCGGTTCTTGGAAATGAAGAAAAATTCTTAGAATCCTAATGACGTCAAATTCCACGAAATAACACTTGGAATACCTCCTATACTGTTATGTTCTCCTGATACAATTTCTGGATTTTCGGAAAACTTAACCGAGTGAATTTTTGGTATTTAGGTAAGCCAGTCGCTTCTCTTCTCACGAAAGAAGAATCAAACCTCGCATGGCAGAAGATAGAAGAAAACTGAAGGATACAAATATTCCCTTGAACGTAACAACGAAACGTCATAAGTACCTTAAATGTGACGTTAACTTCAATTCGATTGATCGTTCATACGACAGTACACGAGAGGAAAATCGTAAGGGGTCTCTAGAGACCTAAAAATGGTATGAAACAAAAGTGCATTACATTAAGTGGTGTATCTTGCACACAGCTCGCGGTTACGATCAACGAATAGGATTTTACAAATGAATTGGTTGTTTCGTCGTGCAACTTGATATCATTAGGGGAGGAATAAAAGGTGACAAAAGAGAGCAACCGAAATTGCCTTATGGCGTTCGTTCATTCGTTCGCTCCAGACGCTCTGTGCCGCCCCACCTCGATTCCTTTTCCACCTTTACCTGTTAACTAGCGCGTAAAGAGTAATTAACGCTGCCAACAGGAGCATTTTGTGCTCATTATGCACGTTACTTTACGATACCGTGTTTTCGTGTAATATCGTCTCCTGCAGGCATTAACGACTTTGAAAACATGATCCTTTCCGACTTCGCCGATTGGAACTAACAATAAGCTTCCGCTCTATTCGCAGCGTTAATCCTTTCGACCCGACAAGATCAACGAGCTGATAAAATACATCAGGGTACAAAATACGAATTCCGTCTCGAATTGTGAACAATTTCAGATAAAGAATGTTTCCACCGTGGTGATTCACAAATCGAAATTAACACAACTGACAATTATCCAATCAAAAATAACACCAGTGATCGATACAAAGCAAACATCGCGCGATCTTCCAAAAGGATACAATTTGTATTGTATAATACAACGGTATTTCAATTACCACTTGCAAAAAGCAAGTTGCCCAGCTGCCAAAGTCAGAATTATTCAATAAAAGCGATCGAATTTTGCTGAATTTTGTAACCTTGGCTTTCGGTGGAACACGACGGAAAGTAAAAGACTAACTTCGCGCGGTTTACCGCCGGATTGACGATCTTTCGCACAGAGCCAAAGGGTGCACGAGCCGTGCTCGTTCGTGTTTAATAGACAAAATTCTTGCAGTGCACTCCCCGTAAAAATTTCTTTACAACTACACTCCTCAAAAAAATTAAAGGATCACCTCTGAGAACCCGAAAATGTAGTCGAAATTCAAGCGACCATAACTTCGGTAAAAATGATCGGATCGATACCGGTAAAAAACCGATCGAAAGCATGGAATCTACGCTGTCATGTGCTTCTCGAAGATTTTCGCTGCGTTTTTATTTAGCAAAGTTATAGCGATACAAAGACTAATGTGAAAATTAAAGAAAAATTTGTTGAACTTCGTAATGTTACACGAGACGAACAAAATTTTTTTGGTAAACTGCATTTACGCCAGTAGAAAGCGACGATCTTTGTGTGTAAAAGCAGTGTTTCTTAATTTCTGTACGATTTTTTTTGACCGAGTTATTTAATATCGAAGCAGAAATGGCCATTTTGACTTTGACTGTTTCTAGAGAGCGAGGGAATCATCGTAGCACATTCAGATACGGAGCAAAAGAAAGATCAGTCCTTTCTCTAGAAGATGCATATATCGCTTTTACAATTTGATCAACATTTCGACATACCAAGTCCTTTGCGAATTATGCTTTAGAATTGCAAAAATACCATTTTTTCATCGACGCGCTATATCTCAGCAACAAATAAGTGTAACACAATAAACTTTGCATCGTTGTAAAGTGCAAGGATTGCTGATTCGATTAAGATCAAAGCGAACTTGGTGCGATAATTCTTTACCTGTGGTCCCGATGTTTAAAATTACTGATTTGCATAAAATAATGATACGGCGTTCAGTGCGTTGTCACACGTTTCACGTTTCACACATTCAGTATTTCATATGTGTGTACACACATGGATAAGGTGACATCGATGCAACTCGATGCGATTTCAAATGTTTTCGTCGCCGGGAGGGGATACGAACGAGAAACCACGGAAAAGCAAAGTGACAATGCACTGAACGCCGTATCGTTATTTTATGTAAATCGGTAACTTTAAACATCGGGACCACAGGTAAAGAATTATCGCACCAAGTTCGCTTTGATCTTAATCGAATCAGCAATCCTTGCACTTTAAAACGATGCAAAGTTTATTGTGTTACAGTTATTTGTTGCTGAGATATAGCGCGTCGATGAAAAAATGGTATTTTTGCAATTCTAAAGCATAATTCGCAAAGGACTTGGTATGTCGAAATGTTGATCAAATTGTAAAAGCGATATATGCATCTTCTAGAGAAAGGACTGATCTTTCTCTTGCTCCGTATCTGAATGTGCTACGATGATTCCCTCGCTCTCTAGAAACAGTCAAAGTCAAAATGGCCATTTCTGCTTCGATATTAAATAACTCGGTCAAAAAAAATCGTACAGAAATTAAGAAACACTGCTTTTACACACAAAGATCGTCGCTTTCTACTGGCGTAAATGCAGTTTACCAAAAAAATTTTGTTCGCCTCGTGTAACATTACGAAGTTCAACAAATTTTTCTTTAATTTTCACATTAGTCTTTGTATCGCTATAACTTTGCTAAATAAAAACGCAGCGAAAATCTTCGAGAAGCACATGACAGCGTAGATTCCATGCTTTCGATCGGTTTTTTACCGGTATCGATCCGATCATTTTTACCGAAGTTATGGTCGCTTGAATTTCGACTACATTTTCGGGTTCTCAGAGGTGATCCTTTAATTTTTTTGAGGAGTGTATTATATGTAGAAAGGAGGACGAGCACGGCAAAGAACGTGGAGTTGAAAACACGAGGCTGGTTATAAGTTGCCGTAACCACGAAAGCTGAAAGAACGAATATATTCGGCCAAACAGACATAAAATTATTCGTCTGAAAGGGTACGATTGATATCCATAGAATATCGAAGACTACTCGCGGTCCACCCTTCCCGTCTGGATGTTCAAACGAATCGATATTACCTGTTTTCCTTTTTTTCTTTTTTTCTGAAATTAATTTCACCGTCTCGTTCATCTCTCGTAATGTCGTTTCAGTTGACGGTCTTCCCTGAATTCCAATCATTTCAGATATCAGGGAATAATAATCTCGTTACTTATAAGTACTCTTTTTCTTCGAATAAGATAGATAAACGCAGAAGTGTTTCTTGTAAATTCGATCTGAAGAATCATGCTACGACGCCATTTTTCCCACGCAAGCATATCGTGCTGACATTCGTATACAAAAATTATCATAATTCTATTAAAAATATAATTTGTTATGGTTACTAAGTTTCCAAAAATATGGTACTTCGTTGTTTCAAAGTTTCTAAGCGCTAAATTCAAAAGTATTTCAGTTACAAAAAACATACCTCTTCGTCCTTTAATCTTTATTGAAAAATATAATATTTCCAGCTAGATCGATAGAGTTAAGATTTCGTTCTATGTAATTGTGACCACGAAATTAACAATGGCTCTAATCGTTCCGGTACAAACGCGGATAATCGCGAACGATACCGGCACGGAGCGACGAGTTATAAAAGTCAGCTTCGAGCGTGGTTGAATATTAAAGCATCCCGTTGAATAATTCTCGACGAGCGGCTGAAAATAGCCAAGAATGAGAGGTGATCCAGGAAACAGGGCTCGTTCCACGTAGAACGGCGTGCCGTTGCTTGTCCCGGTGAGAAAGACAATTTCAGGTTAGGAAGCATTTCATTATTAATGCATAAAGTCGCGCGCTGAGCGGGGCGGTAAAGGGAGAGAAGGTCGATGCTGGGCAGAAAGGGTGGGGAGGTTTAACCGACGGCAGCCATGTTTGTATAATATATTCGACTGTAATAATAGAGTCACTTTCGAAGTAGCATTACCTGCTTGCTCTACTACGCTGGCTTCATAGATTGCAGCAACGACTGTTTGCACTCGCTAAATATAATAAAGCCAGGGGCTCGCAGACGCGATACGCGGCCCTGCTGCTTTCCGTGCGTCTCCCTAACGGAGGGTGCAACAGCCCAACGGGAACGGAAAGAGAGGGAGGGTGGGTTCGGATCGAAACAACCCCGCTTCTCGGCTTTCGGATCGAGCCTCGCTCGGGCGTGAATTTCAACGGTTTGAATTTTACCGTCCTCCCACGCCATTTACCGAAACTGTTGTTAGTTTTGAGGCGATAGCGAGGCCCTACTCTCTTCAGCAACGCTCGAACCACGGCCAGATAACGGAATTTTAACCGTGCTTGCGTAGAAACGTAACTCAACCGGTTTACGATCCCGTCCCGTTAATGAACCGACGGCACGAGCTGCTTTCGACCAGTTAAAGCTGCCTCTTCTTCTTTTCGTTTGAATTTGTAAAACGAAGTCGGTTAACAAAATCGACGAGGTTGTTGATTATATCAATTGGCGCAAACGACTTTCATTGAAAGATTATATTTTTAGAAATCCAAGAACTATTAAACTTATATATTTTTAGTAGCTTAGAAACATTATGATATTACATCTTTAAAAAATTTGAAAGCTTAGAAATATAAGGTTTCGAATTGATATAAAATGAAATCGATGCGGTGTCATAAATTGGCATAATTTCCATAATTCTCCCACGGGATAACTTTATCCGAACTGTCACAAAGAATACCAAGAAGTGTTTAAGAAATTGTAATTGTAATTAGTGTAATCACCATTTTGGAACGCTTGTACGATTCTTATCGCGCCGTCTGGGTCTAATTTCCAAGTTCATCGAGCAACCGAGGCTCATTCACCGTAATCTTTCGTTTAGCACGTCGTAAATCGAACGGGAGGTCAAGGAACATTATTACGACAAGTTTTTTGCTGTATAAAGGATGAACGAAGCACACAAAGTGGCACGTAGCCAAATCGAAGAGCATTGTCGCAGGATCTCCACAAAAGAAGCTTGCACCGTGGAATCGTATCTGGATACCTATTGTATTAGGTGCGACGATAAAATGTGAGGAAAAAACACGACGTTTGTTCGCATTTATTGACCCGTGCTGCGGGAAATGAAAATTCATCTTTAATATCGAAGACCAGTCGGTTAATTAATAACAGAATGATATTACGAAATTTCTTCGTCCACCTGGCGGTTTTAATATCCAAGATCGGGATATATCCTGTGGAATAAATTTAAATCGTTGCATTGACTTTCGATGTTATTAAATTCTTCGAACACCGTCACTATACATTATTAATTAACCGTGTCTCCAGTATCCTGTCCTTCCCTCTATTTCTTCTTATTTTCTACTTTTGTCAAGAATAATGAGAAGGATCGAGTTCACGAAACGTACGAGACTTTTATTAAACTTGTAATTGCAAATAATGACGATGTGTATGTTGTAATTCTTAGTTGTTTTATTGTTAGAGGATCTTCAAGTTCCACCAACTATTGACGTATCGTACATTTCTTCATATTGAAGAAAATTACGAAGAGATTTGCTTGTACCTCTCATTCAGAACTTTGGTACAAAATTATTGGGAATATTGACGTCATTTTAATAAGAGGATAAAGGTTTTGAACGAGAAACTTCAATATACTGGAAAAATAATGTTTTAAGATGAACGTGATATAAATTTTAGACGACAAGAACGACGAAGAATTTAAAGTTGAATTTAACTTTATTTACGCGACGGGGCATTTTCGTGTCGCTTAATTTTTTTAATATTAGTCTTGAGGTGTAATGAAAATGTAATTAGGATGTAATACTTAAGATATTTAAGTACCTAACTATATTCAAGGACCTGGTACGTAAGTACCTATTATCAAGTAACTAAGTATCTAGAAACTAAATATATAATACCCAATTCTTAATACTTAATACACTACTGGGTTTGGTAATCTAATATTAACTGAACCATTTCAAGCCCCCATTATTTGAATAATTTACATTAATTTACGTTTCTGTGATAAAAATTCTTGTGAAAAATTTTCAATATCAAACCGTGCATTTTTAAGGATTTTAAAATTGAATCGAATTTCAGTAATTAGAGATTGTTTTCCTCAAAATAAATACTTATCATTCTTAGTAAACGAAGTTAACGCGTATGTTTATAAGCAACTCAGAAGCCAGATGGTAAATTGACCACCATTTTACGCGTTGATAGCTTTTCTCGGCCGGTTTCAGCTTCAGCAACGGGTAACTCGTTTCCCGTTTAACGCCCTTTGTTCCACCAGGTTCCCTTTATTCTCCTTCGTGGTTTCTTTTTTTTTTTTCATGGCCGAGTCGAGTGTCCCTTGCCGCCCTTTTTCGCCGTTTGCCTCCGCTAAACGACGAATAATCATCCGGCCATGGGCCTGATCCTTTTGTTTCTACTGAAACAATGCGGTCTTCCACTGTCCCCGGCGTTCCCCGCAGCTGTGTCTGACCGCAACCTGAGCGTTACTACTTGAGAACTTTACTCTTTCCACCGAACCTGTTTCTCCCCTTCTATTTTGCTATTTCATGCTATCAAAAGTTGCTTCGCATAACGCTGAGTGCATCTGTTTTTCTCCAATTATTTGATATGGAACGTTTGAATATTTTTTAATTAAGAAAAAGGGACGAAAGATTCTAGAAGAGGGTATGCTTATATCCGACTAGTATACTACAGTTTGTAGTTATTTCTTTTAAATAACAAATCCTCGAAACCTATAAACTGTCCACCCAGTGTTCGAAATCTACTTGTATAAGCTGAGTACTTTGCAAATACGTGGAATGAAATATTATCTTTAATAAATAATAATTTGAAAATAGTAACAGATTTTCGTTAGTTTGTTGATTCCGTCGGTATGGCGTAATGTTTCGTGAATAATCGAGCGTGGAGCGAGGACGAAAGCGAGCGAAAGTTTGGTCATGCGGGGAACAAAAGCTGATTTAACTGGTAACCGCAATAAAGAATAGAGATGCCCGCTTAAAACCCGGTTACCACAACGTCAAGTGTTATAATCCCTTCGTGTAATACGCTTTTCAAGAAACTTTTAATCTTGGCCTCTAATTAAAAATTGTTTGAACCAAAAGTTTCCGTGTTGCTAATCGACAATAATTAATTCTAAGGTAAGACAGCATCGAGTATCTTGAGTGCCTACGTAACACGAGTTATTCGTTTATGTTATCCTTTGTTATCCAAAAAAGAACTCATAATAATCATGTATTATCTTTTTTGGATATTATGTAATTCGAACTATAATCAGAACTCTTCATCTTTGAAAATTTATGTTATAATTTTTGTAATTTGTTATTTAATATCACAAATTCGAGGGTTAGCACAAAATCGAAACCAACGAACTTATACTGCTTCCAGACTTTTCCAACACGTCGCTGAAGAAGTGAATTAAAAGAGGATCGTACTTCTCGATCTGAAGAAATTCTCGTATCGATCTAATAAACAGCTCGTTGCAGAAGCTCTTCGAGGAAAGTTTAACAGAATCGTTCGCGAAGTTCCTGGAAGCCGAATGATTACACGTCGCCGGGGCTCTCGTTTTCATTGAATTTTAATTCCCGCGATCGGCGTGTACGCGAAACTTTTAATGAACGCCGACGATTGCACGCAGCGCGGACCGGAAACGAGTCAAGCAGAGAATTCTCGCGTCGCTCGGGCGCAACATACTTTAATATCCTGCCAATTTAATATCGAGCCGGTGTCGTTGTTGCAGTTCGAGGCGTTTAATAAAGTGTCATTCGCGGAGGAAGGTTCGCCGAAAATAGATGTCAAGCGATTGCATTTTTCCCTCCTGCCCTCGCTCTGCTCGTCGTTTCGTACGGCCACGAACTCGTGTCGTTTCAAACGAAAGCAACGTCCGTAAGTTTCGTCGGTGTTCTCGTTCAAAGAGACCACCAGCTGTTATTATGTTTAACCGGTGCAAATACAAGCCACTCTCCTGTTGCAATCTTAAGACGAACAAGAGGCAAGATGCAACCGCGAATACTTCGTTACGGGAGCTTTTAGTCAAATATGCTGCTTAAATAAGAGTTTGTTAACAGTAGTACCACCGACGTTCAATGCGTCCTTACTTTTAAATTGAACCTAATATAGAAAGCGAAATAAATAAAAAATGAAACGTAAACTAACATATAAAGTAATTCTTTACCTTGATAAGGACCAATGTATATTTTGACAGAAGCGTTTTAATCAATTTTGAATTTAAAATAAGAAATTTGAAGATAATCATTTTGACCCCTTTGGTAATTCTAGTGTTAATGAAACGACAAATGTAGAAAGGGGATATAACAAGGTAAAAGAACCAATTACTGATATGCTATTATAATAAATGATTTTGATATTATTGCATGGGTTTTATATTAATTGGTCAACGTTTATTTGTTTACTCTTTGTAACTTTTTGTTTATAAATCCATCAGCCACAAAAATATATTTCGAAAGCTATCTCCTATTAACAACACTCAGAAAATTGTAATAAATGAATCTTCTATCCACCTAGATTTGTTAAAAAAAAAGAACAAATTAACCGTTGAGACGAATAATTATTAGAACTATAAATACACAAATTTCTCAATAAATACATTAATTTGCATTTCGCAGATAACTGTACAATTCCCACGAATTCCAACTATCATTCTAAATACCTAAGAAGATTCCCTGAAGGGGGGACACACGCGACGGAGCACTCGCAGCACGGTTTACGTAACCAGGACTTTAGTCCCGATTTTCCGTCCGAGGGACAATTACTTCGTTCAAATAGAGTTATCCAGGTCATCTGAAGATTCCTACGTCCCAGATTCGTCTATCTAAGGGGTAGACTCGTGTGGAGGGTTAACGAGTGGCGGACGGCTTGATTTATAATCGTCGTCATCTAGGACGATCTCGACGATAACAGGCGAAGCTGGTGCTCGACGTTAAGTCCTTAAGTCTCAGCCGGTACGGCTTAAAAGTCTCACGGTTCGTTGCCCTGTTAGTATTCTTATCCGTGGGTGGGAATAGAGGGGGAGTGGGCTGGCTGAAAGAGGGTGGGAAGGACCCGTTTGCGATTTCCATGGGATGCTATTAAGCTGATTTCACGTCGCGTTTAAAATAAGCCGTGAGAACGGCCACGAAGGAGCAACGCCACTCGCGGCAATTACCCGAGGACGAGCCACGTTAATTAATCCTCCCTTATAAGACAGCTCGGAGGGAAAAAGACGAGCCTTTAGAGGGGAGGGGGGGGGACAGTGAGAGTGTGAGAACGCGGGGGATGTTAGAGATGATCCTTCGGCGACGAGCACGGATTCTATCGCGATTATTGGTCTCTTTGCGAATGATTAATTAACACGAATTGCCAAGGGGAAACCGATATTGTCTTCCTTCTAACCCCTCCTCGAAACATCGTCTGTATGCGATCGTGTACCAGGCACACCGTCGAAGAACGGATAATGATTAGGGATCGAAGTGGAATTATCGAAGATGGAATTATAGATGAAAAGGGTCTCGTTAGATAGGCGGCTACTTTTCGAATATTAGATCCGAGGGAGAGAAAATCTGTCTGGATCTGACTCGATTGATCGTCTTCTTACAAGGTTATCGTTAACCTTGCTGATCTTCAATGAACACTCTATCGGAGAGGGTACAATGGAATTTAATTCATCTTCCTTTAATTGCTTCTATCATATTATGAGGATTATGAAAGAGTTTTCAACATTGGCACGATCGTTTCGTCTTTGACCTTATTTCTTTAGGGACACAGGATTCTTTGGTCGACGTTCTCATCGTTTGTTATTTATAAAATATTAATAATGAAACATATCATTAAATAGTTGATAGTTAAGTATTGTTGACAGGTTAATTACCATGGGCTCTAATACCATAAATATAGTATATTATTAGACTAGTAAACATTTGGAAAATATCACCTGACAATCTTCACACAAATAAAATAATACACTATGCTTTGAATAGAAATATCGTTTAATTTAGCTTAAACCTTAGAAGTGTTTTGTTTCGAAAGAATTAAATCTCTACTAATCCTCTTCTTTACAATCACCTTGTACAAATACGGATGGTCATACGTTAGCTATATTTTTTATGTCAAGTAAAACGTGATTACTCGTCCGAGCAAACTGTTCCGCGTCAAAACTCCGGTTTAATTCTCAGGGCCATTAAGTTTTCCGACGGACACTTGCAAACTAATCCGTCTTATGACTTGCACGAAGCGAGGTTTTAATGAAAGACGTCCAAATCCACAGGGATAAGGTGGCGAGACCGGAGAACGATTGTAAAAGTTGCAACGTCCAAGAATATCGAGCCGACAAGAAGGTCTTCTTTTCGAACAAACTAGCAAGACTCTCGAAATTCGTTCAAACTTTCCCGATCTGAGATAACGAGGCGTCCTTCGTTAGCACAGCAATTAGTCCAACCCACCCGGACCGAATTGACCCTCTGGGGAATGTAATCGACAAACTTTTCATCGATCAGACTGTCCGTCGATTCGACGAAACGTCATCTGTATCGTATAATTCCGAACGGATCAATCGGATTTGATCATGTAAAATAAATACGATCCTGTTTCAAGAATAACCCTGTACTTCGAATAAACGAGGTCCAGCCAGTTCGTTTAAATGTTTTTAATTCCAATTCCAATTCTACCAAAGAACAGATTCGAGAGGAAACTTTGAACAATGAATAGTCATTGAACATATTCTGAAGGAAGAAAGCGATTCCAAAGATATTCAATAAATTCCTGAACTTATCTGTTTGAAAAAAAGAATAAGACTATAAAATGTCAACTGCAATTTGTGCACCAGTACATTTTCAAGGACTACTATTTTCTGTTTTCAAATTTAACAAATAATACAATTCAATATTTACCAATAAAAGTAAGTTAATGTAATTCAACCTCCTATTTGTTGCAAGGAGAGATTGAAACGAGTTTGTAGGTTATAAAGAAAATATATTATAAAAATTACGCCAATTATCCAAAAGTATTTTGTATCATCCTCGTCTGTGTCGAGTTGTGTTCGATGTCGTTCTGGATGCCATATGGCGATAAAATTCCCCCGCGTCCCTGAAGTACCACAATTTCACTGATACCTATCGTTGTCGTAATACAGCGCATAAAGTGTAATTAGCCTGTTCCCCGGTTCGTCGTACAGCATTGTTAATCCAAGTGGAAGGCTGCACGATTGGTCAGCCGTTCCGTGTCGCGGTGAGTCGACGGATAAAGCTGTCCAGAAGTAGTTTAAGCCGTCCCCGGATGTAGCAACATCTGGACCCATTAAGACCAAGATAGAGGCCGTTACAGGGTAACAAACCCTGCCTCCTCGCCTAGGTTGATTCTCCGCGGACTGTAACGATAATTGACCGCACTGGCTGGACAAATTAAATTCCAATGTTTATACATGTTTTTTCTTGGCGTACTCGTAGTGTGCTCCGCAGATGAGTCGGAAATGATGCGTGATTAGTGCATTTGGACGATTCGGTCAAGAAATTAAAACCAAGAGTTTATTTTATTAACTCGTTGCTGTTATATTTGTCTAACTAATTATACCTTTGTTCTTATAATACTATAAATATAATAAATACTCTAAGTGCTTATTTAATATAAATAGGTAATTACGGAAGATACAGTGAAGTATTTCCTTGGACATCGACAAACGTCATAATTATTCAATTTATAACTTTCCAAACCTCACGCTTCTGATTCTTTGACGCGTCCATCTCGTTCGTATGTAAATTCATCGCTGAAGAGAAACATCGACGAGACAGGGTATCAGGCCTAACCCGTCGTTAACATACGTAAGACGGCATTGTAAAGTCTAATAGAGCTAACTCGGAACAGGCACGTGCCGCAACTAGTGAAAGCCGACTTTCGCCCGTAGGACTCGTGCCGCATCGAAATTATTCTCGAACTTGACGGAAATATGCCGACACGAAGCAGAAGCATTATCGAGGCTGTTCCCGTGGGACTGCACCCGCCGACGACGGGCCTCCATTATTGCAGACGTTCCCGGAATTCCGTGTAAGGTAATTCTCGACTGTCGCGAAAATAACCGTGATTCTGTATTCAATATCGCATCGCGATGAATTTCATTACGGCATACCTTGAGCCTGCCGCTCGGCCTCGCGGCGAAACAGAATAAAGCGGCAGAATCCTTTTCTCGTTGCCAACGTTTCATTTCGTTCGTCTGGAAACTACCGACATCCTCTTTAAGATACGACCTGCACGCAATATACCGTACACGGGACACTGGCAAACATTGAAGAGACTGCACACACGTACACACAACGAGCAGACGAAAGAGAACTACCTCTGCCCTTCCGCCTCGCTAACGGAGGACAGTTAATCACCGGAGAGTAGACAGACCTCGTTTTGGGTGTACTCTGCGCTGTCGCAGCAAAAGACCTCTCGTTCAAACGTGAGCAAGTCGGGTAACTGATAACGCTCTTACAAAACTAGCTGGAATCACGTTCTACACTTTCTCCACGATAGTCTCACGTTTTCGATTAATTCTCAAGTATAAGAGCTTATCGTCTTAACCGTGAAAGTTCGATCGAGGATCATGATCAGGATTCGAAGGATTACATCATGGTAATGATGTCCTTTCCTCGAAGTTAAAGTAGATAAGGTAATTGGCTACTCTAACGAAAACGAATTGAACGCAGGATAAAGGAAACAGAATTCATTGTGGACCCAGATTTCACTTCTTGTTCAACTGTTCAGCTTCTGTAGGATAAAATATCAGTAGACTTCTGGTCTGCTCACCGTCCAGGTCTATTGGACCTAACTCTCCTCTAGTACGCTTCCTATCCACTTCCTCAGCGTCATCTTCCCGTCTGAATCCATTTCCTGCCCACACTACGCACAGTATGTTCTTAATCCTTTTATAATACAAAAAAATTACCCAGCCTAGCATATAGCCCATCAAGTAGTATAGAGTTAGGACTCTATTTTAATTTTTGTAAATTCTCGAAAAACTTTCATTCAGGTCATCAGAAAAGACAGAAGTGTTAGTAAGGTGTTCTAATCGGTATTTTGAAGTGCGAGGGGATCGTATTGCAGGATACAACAGGACATATCAGATTTTTCATCCATAAATTAGCTTTAGACCCGTAACTTTTGAATCTTCCTTCGTAATCTGCTCTCCAACAGCAGCCGTATAAATCTTTGCGCGTTCGGAACCGAACGCAGTGTCTCTGTCCGACCCGAGATGGGACAGAGGATCCGCGAGCGGAAAGAGGAAAAGGAATGAAGAAACGGCAAGGACAGTCGGTTACAGGAGGTGGAGTTAAACTCTGCAAAAAACGAAGATTAAGCTTTTGTCTACGGTACGCCACGGTGTTCCTTTGTCCGAGTTGAGCACTCTGTCGCGACACCCTGTTTTTGTCCGTGGTGCAGCCCGCCCTATTCTACCCTGTAACCCCTCTACCATCGTAGTAGTGGCAGACTGGCCAGTCGCTACCTTCATCCTTTCGATTACCCCACCATCATCCTTCTTGAATATCTCGGCGACGTTCCAATTCGACCATTAGATATTGAAACTGACAATAAAGACAGACTCGGAAAATAATAATATGCACATTACTTTGAAAATTGCAAAAATCACTATTAATTAGTTTATCTAAGTGGAGCTGAATAAATAATTGTCAGGTGTCTAAGGCTGAGATAAAGAAAATTAACTAAAATTAATAAAGTAATTTAAAATTGTAAATTTATGTGCCAAAAATTATGGAAAAATGGTTACAGACACCCATCTCGCTCTTTCGCATTTGATAAAAAAGAACTAGAACGGTAAAATTTTGCAAGGCATCATTTAAAAAGTCATTAAAAAGCTGCAGCGTCGTTAGTTCAAAAATTTTCGTTAATAATGGATGTGTATTTTGCAGTCGAACCTAGTACGACGATTAACAACAACAAGGATAACAATTTCAGCATAATTCTCACTTTACAAAAGCCCATCTACCGTCCCATTGGTTCACCCTATCCACCCTTTCTGCTGGAAAGTTAAATCCTGCAGCTACGTAAAAGCTACCATCCCCTCGTCCCGCTGGCTGCCCATTGCTTTGGCTTTTCCTGCGCATAGATTGCACCGGGAGACACACGCAAAGGCTTGAAATATTCCGACCGATCCTCGTGAAACATGGCCAACGGTATCCGCACGGTTGGCTGCAGTCTACACCTACCCTTTTCATACCCTTTGGTGATCCAAGTCCGCCCTACTTTTACGGCTTCGAGGTAATTTTTTTGCGGCGAACGTGGAGCGACCCGTAATTGAGCTTTCGCCACGGGTAATTTTAATCAGTCCCCTCGATGTTTTAACCGTCCGCGAAATAACTGATTACGTATCAGTTGCGTTGGAGGCTGTTTCCAATTATCATTAAATATTATATAATCTTTGATGCTATACAATTAATATAGAAAACCACGACGCGTGTCGTTGGCTCGAAACTTCTTGGTATAATGATAATTTATTTTACAATTACTTAGACTGAATATTAATTTCAATATCAGCAGCAAAATTCTTATACAGACGTTTGACAGTAGTAGTGACATCCTTTCATTTCAAAAAGAATAATTGCTTTCGTCGTTCATTGTGTTCATTAATACAATGAAATTGTGAAATTAAATGCCAGTTGTGTCCTTGCATTTTATAAAAGATAACTTATGAAAGCAAAGTTACTATATCTTCGTGAGAAGTAGTATACAGTTTGTTTTAGACAGTATAAAGTTGAATTTCTACCGCTAGTCTGACCTATACTCGAGCTACTCCACTGACTTACGCGACCAATGCATTTCGCTTAGGTTGGAGCCAACACTGACCGTTACTACTTAGCACTTCTTCCACATCGTACGTTATGTACCCACAATTTCTAGCATTATTATCTCCAACAACGCATTTCATGCTCCCATTCACACATTAAATACCACCTAAAATTATATTTGATGTTTACAATAAATGTTAAATTCGTAAATGCAATATTTAAGTTTTCATTATTCATCGTATGACGTGTAATTTTCTCTATTATTTATCAACCGAGCAATATTGTATTAAATTACTCGAGTCCGCATTTCCTATTTACAATTACTTTTACAACTCTACGAAGCAAAGGGAAAACAATACTTCGTTCGCGTCAATCAAAGCATCCGTATTTCTTTTCTAGCATCAATTCGATTTGTCTAACGCTAAAAATGGCCACTGTTACATTGACGAGTCCGCATGCGGTCGAGAAATATTGGAAATCTCGAAAAATCGACCGCGATTCCCTATTAATCATGCCGCAGCGAACGCGAAAGGTCGTAACTGGTTTTGCCGCGGGGATCACAGCAAATTTTCCCTCGCCATCGATTTTGCAGAATTGCATTCACCTTTTTAATACCTCCCTGGGAAGCACGATAACATCCTTTCCTTCGTTTCCGTTGAATTATGCGATTATCAGTCCTCGCCGGAGCTTCGTTGTATCCCTTCGTTTCGTCGAGGACACACGGGATCGAGATTCGCGAGAGGATGGCGAAAAAGAAAAAAGGAAAAATTAAAGGATCCGTGTACACGGGAACAAAAAGGACAGAAAAAGCTGTTCCGTTTTGGTGAAATACTACCCAGAAAACCGAACGGTCTTCATAAATCCTGCGCGTAAATCAGTCTTTATGGAGTTCTCTCCTGGGCGGTGGCAAGTTATTTGGAGCGTGTGGGTGCGTGCGCTTGTGTGTGGGCGTCTACATGATTACACACGAACGCAGGTGTCACGACGATAGGAATCCTGAGCACTTTCACACCTGTGCTCGATCCTGGACCTTTATATCCTTGAAACATTACCCAGCTGGTTGAAACACGACATCGTTATCCAGATCTCTAGGTTAACCCTTTGTGCTTTAATTTTTCTGCATTCCTTTTGAACTGGACAAAAAACGATTTGTAAATGTTTGCTAAACGTGTTGTTTGAGTTGTTTTGTTTTTATAAAGAACAGGAAGCGTGCGTTTTTAATGCAAACAAAGACGCGTTCCAGAACAAACGTTTGGTCCTTTGGGTCGTCCTGTTTTTGTGCAAGGACAAATGTTTGTTTCCTAAACATTTGTATGTGTAGACCGTGTTCCGAAGCAAACCGCGCAAAGTTTTACAGCAGTTTGAGAAAGTTCACTATGGGGAAGCTCGTATCAAAGTAAATGTAAAAAAATCTAGGCTTTTCAAAGTTTTGTTTGATTACTTTCATGAATTGACTTTAACACTCAGTGTAATGTTATTTGAATTTAATTCTTGAATCCTGTAATTTTATTTCGACAGTCGCAAATGTAGGCACATTACGCACGGAGCAATAAATATTCCTTCGGACGTCGGATCACGCAGAGCACGATATCTGTCGGTAACATCGAACCGTGATTTATCATCGACTAAAGCGACGTAATGCACCATTGTTGGCGAAACATGCAGTCAGATAGATTCGTAACAAGGGGTAATATCGGGATGAGCGAGGGACCCCCGGTATTGAGTAGCAATCGGACGTACAGCTGGAACGGAGTACCGGTAGTCTCTAAAACGAGCTATAACACGCGTATTATCGTTACCATCAGCATTCGATTGCCGTTTTCCTAGCAACAGTTCGAGAACTGTGCTCAATGTGTCGTAATCCTTGAGAGGGTGCTTCGATCTGTTCGGAAAGAAAAGGAGTATACCATAAACCTTGATTGTACGACGTTGCAGGCGCGCTTCAAAATCATTGTCACACTTTTTGACTTTGAAAAAATTTATTAATAATTTTTATTTATAATTTAATTTATTTATTATTTTTTTTCCATATTTTTGTATGGAAAATGATAGTATTTTGTTTGTAGTTTATTGTAGTAACAATAGTTTTATTTGTAGTTTTATCAGTTAATAAATAAAAAAATAAACAAATTGAAAAAATGACTCGCAGCCGACTATGAGATATCTCAAATTCGGTTGTGCAGTCTTCTTTAGTATCGTTTGTAGTTGTTTGTAGTGATTTCCTTTTCGTTTTGACAAATTGACTTTAGCTCTTAGGCGTATCAACAATTGCATATAACTTTTAAACTATTCAACTACAAACGATACTAAAAAAGACTGCGCATGCGAATTTGAGATATCTCAATCTTTTTATTTATTAGCTGACAAAACTACAAACGAAACTATTATTACTACAATCAACTACAACTTCCATTAAAAAGAAATTAACTTTTTCAAAGTCGGATTCACATAGCGACACACTTCCTTTTCGTGAAATTTCAATCCTCAAATGTTTCTCATATTTCCAGAAACAAAAATAATTATACAAAGTAATACACATAAAATAAAGTAATACACATTACTTTATAACTCTTGTCTCGAAACAGTAACTGATTGAAAGTTTTAGCAATTTCATTCGATATCTGGCTCTGGCTCGTTTCGCGAGAAAAGAATCGTTCCGGGTAAAAAATTGCCAAGATTTACTTTACTCTAGCGAGAGTAACGCTCGAATCAATGGGATACGAAGACGGAAAGCTGGCCGTACATACTCTGAAAACACGTTGTCGTTCGACTGAAAGCACTTACGTGTCCACGTGCACTTACACATCGTGAAACGGTTAAGGGAAGGGTAAAGGTTCACGTGCTTGCTAACACACGCCAGTCTGCGTGCGGTACGTGCACAGGAACGATATAGGGGAATCGAGTCCGTAAATCTCGGCTGGTCGTCCCTGGAGAACCATGTCTCAGTTACAGAGCGTGATTGCACGAGTTAAAGGGTCTCGGTTAGGGCACGTACCTGTACACGTGAGCGCCTTGCGTTACCTAGAAATCTCGGAAGCTTGACTTTGGTTAATGTCACTTTGATTTGCCGGCTCGGAGACGCTAAATGGCAACGATTGCTCGCGACTCCTGGCAAATTTTGTGGGATTTCGAAGATCGATACGGAAACGCTTTATCCCCAATCATTTTGGATCCTGTGGATAACTTTTGAGGCGTTTGCGGCGAACGTAATCTGTTTTAGAATTGCCAAAGTTGAACGTAAGGCTAACGATGCGAGCAAAGTTTGAATTTGAATTTGAATAATTAGACATTCAAATAGCTTCGTGAACATTCATAATTCTATTACTTTTGTTAATATACTGTATTCTAATATAAATAAAATATGAATTTCATATTTAAAATTTCCCCAGCAAATTGCATGGCGTAAGTCAAAAAAATGAAAACTTTTCAGAACAAACAGCTATTCAGATTAAATACAGATATCACATTATATTCTTGATCTACGCAAAAAGAATCAAAACTGAAACTTCTTATCTTATGTCATTATTAATATCAATCAGCAATATGTTCCCGTAGAGGCGTCGATTGAGTACAAAATGTTAAAAATAATCATAAACATAAGTAAGATTTAAAAACATTGAAAATCATCACACGCAGCTAAAATGTATCACAACTGCATCAAACTTTCTCACCGATTCTAGTTTTTGTGTTCATGCTAAAAGCAAAAAACATATTTTCCGATACACGTGTGATCACGAAACGGCAGCTAACATAACCGAGAGCGAAAACATTGAATATCGAAGAAATTTCCAATTTTTTTTTGCAGCAGCAGTAGCAGCAGCGTGCACGGCTTCGTACGCGTTCGATTACGTAGCGCAGAATAAAGCCGATATCAAAGCGTAGAGAAGCGGAGATTTTATAAACAAGCGATAAACGCTTCAGAACGATCCGACAAATGCAGCGTTTCATTGTGCTTTTGAACGGTGCGGTGTCGGCCGTGATCTTTCCCAATAAATAAGACCGGGGTATTAAAAGGCCCGGCCGAATGGTGGCAGTGTCGAAAAATAATAGAAAATAACCGTCGAGTATCTCGGACCGATCAATATTTATACGTACCGCGGAACAACGTCCCTGTTCAAACATCAACAACCGTATTCAATATACATTTTAGTCACCGGGTCGACGAATCGATCCCGTTCTCTCCACTATCAGCCGGAACGAAATCTATTATCTCTGATTCAAAATGAAAAGTAAACGAAGAAAAAAAAGTGTAAAAGAACGGGGAGAAAAATAATCAAATGTAATTCGCAAGAAACGAGATGCACGCCATGAGAATCGACGCAGTCGATTAATTCATTCCGGCCAGTTTCAGCGACGATCCGTTTCATGGATACGGGGAGACGCTTATGCCTCTGTTTGTTAGCTCGTTCGTCGGACTTACCGGCATTTTTGCGTCCCTTCGCATCGAATCTATGGATAGTGGATGCCGGGGCATCGATTATCCTGTTTCCGCGAAAGAGGGTCATTTATTCCATCTGCGTAAGTGTAATGCAGAAACCGCGTCCACGTTATTGAGATCGATTTTCCATCGGTCTCTGAAGTCTTCTGGTTCAATATTGAAAAGCTTGATGGGAGATCTAAGAAGATTCGTGGTACAATCATGACTCAGACCTAGGAAATGGTATTTTGATTATCAGGCAGTGTTAAACACAAGACGTTTCTATGCTCGACGAATTATTCTAATTGTTAGCTCTCTCCGTTAAAAATAAGAGGTTCAAGTAGCCAGTATTTGATATTTATATTGTACCTTTTAAGATCCCAAATTTGTGCTTTTCTTCGTTACTTATTTACCTGAAGTAAATGCTTACAGTATGTCTGATCGCAACTATTTTTCCACCGAAGATAAAATCGTTGCGTTTAAAACATTCGACGTTGTAAAACGAATTACCGTAACAACGAGTGTATCTTGTAAATGTTAAGAAGGAGTGGCGCTGAGAAAAGAACGATCAGAATTTAACAAGAAGATGCCGATTCATTGAATTCCGTAGTACCGTTCGGCAATATTGGCGTCCTTAATACCGTCCTATTTTAAATTCGATTTTCGGGATAATCGAGATTCAATTTATAACTAATGCGAGTCGATACCCATTGAATTCGGAATGGAAAGAGAGGCGAGAGCTACGCGGACTGAATTATCGAACGACTGCCAAAAACTTGCACCCCCCCCCCCCCCTGTCGTCCTCCTCACGAAATTATCATCGGAGAGAAGGGAGGAAGGAACAAATGCTGGGAACAAAACGAATCGTCGCTTTTTCGTTGTTCGTCTAGTATATAGAATGGGCTGATGAATCGATAACATTGTGTGGGATGCGAACGCGATCGACCGATAAACCGTCTTTATCCGTCTTTTAACGTGGAACGGAATGGTTCGTTAATTAATTTGCCGCTGACAATCATAACACAACGTCTGTATACGTTTCCAAATGAGATGCAAAAACACTGAACGTATCGTCATATAAATTTGAGAATTAATTGAATAATGCGATACGACGATTAAATCGAGTGTTGATTCACATTGTTTATCAAATAAATTGTTACGCGTTTGGAGTTGAGCTTAATGAATAAAAAAATGTGACTCTTTGATTAAAAACTGTTGAAATATAATAAATTGGATAAAATGAAATGCTGGTACATGAAAATTGATAAAAGAGCAAATAATACTGTTATATGATATTTTGATGAAATTGTTAGGAATGATGCAAAAGTTTCCATTAAAAATTCGCCTTCTGTTTAAATCCACCGGATCGCTTTAGTATTTCAAATTACAGATATAATTTTGGAAATATTCTAATATTTTACTGTACTGTTGCAACGAAATACCAAGTTTTGAAATTGACGCAAATAATATAAATTTTTACTAACGATCTACTCTAAATTAACAGCTACGGATTAAAGTACCTACTTTTTTAATGTTAACTTTCGTTTATAATGAAAAATATCATTTTGGGAATAATATATTTTCCTCGTCCGTAAATTATTGGACTGACGTCCGGAAGGCTAACGTAAACGAACGAATTAAAAGAAGAAACGAGCCAGCTGAACAAACGGATCGTTTGCTTTTCATTATATCTCCCACGAGATTAACGTTCGTCCCGTATATTTACAACAAACGGCTCTAAACAATACATAAATTGTCCGTCGTAGCTGTTAATATGACGGAGTAATTTTAATCCCCGACCGATTCAACCCCCCACCCTGATCATCGACTTTTCGATCATAATGCGACCGGTGTTGTTGACCGGTTTGTAAAATATAATAAAGTGTTATCGGTCGTTGTTGCGCCGGGCATTAAGCGGTTACCCTGCAAGCCGGATACATCGAATGCACACAGGATTGGTGATTTAACAGCCAGATATTTTGGCGACTCAATTTACTGTCGCAAATTAATCCTTTCATCGGCGAAGCGATCGACGTTCATAAAAAATGAAATCATTGAATTATTGCGATATCCCATGTATGGCATGATATTCTTGTAACACGATTCAGGTTAGAATTACGCTTAATTTTTTTTTATGAACTTTCATTTATTCTTTTAATAAAAAGATTTCTAAATTTCACCGTTTCGATACAACGGAGTACAAATTAACACGTTGACTGCCACAGTGAAAACGGACGTGTGCAGTCAGACACGTTGAAATGCTAATTATTAAGAATATAATCAACTAATTTTAAAATTTAACCTTTCAATTCGATAGCTAGCATTATTAGCTTAATGATAACGCTATCCGTGGTTTATTTCGTCATTTCTTTTATTAATTATTTGATTGTAAAATATTTCGGGTGCCGGTCACCGGTGACCCCCGTGGCAGTTAACGTGTTAACCGTGTTATGGCAGGTTTAGGTGTGATAACTTTCTATGCTTAAGCGTTGGAATATAATTTTTCGAAGTGGTTTTAAATATTAATTGTGAACATTAAATTTCATGTCTCACATCATTTATTAACGTTTAACTTTGTTTTATCAGTTTAATATATTCATATAAATTATTTAAGATATTCAATATGACGTTATGGCAATTTAATACATTTATGTAATCGCTGAATAACAGAAGTTTCGATTGTCTGCGTTGAAACGAATGCGCTAGTTCTCCGGCTGAAGTAGTCTAAGTAGTATAAGAACGCGAATGGTCAGACGGAGCGAGCCGTAGATGGTTCGGGAAGTAGAATACGGACAGTATGTATTCAGACAGGTGTAATAAGGCTAGGTACAATGGAATAAATGCATTAGAGCTCAAAATCATCGTTTGTAACCCATAAATTTTTACTATTAAAGCAATTCTGCATTTCAATGTTTCCACTGTTTCACTCTGAATAACTTAAATCGGTGCTATTTAAAGAAAACGATAGTGTAACTTGTTGAATTTCTTTTTTACCCTAATTATAACAATTTAAATTCAATTTCTCGTTCTATTTAACTTTTCTTTTTCAAAATTCCACCTATTAAATTGTGTGTCTAACTTCAAGCGAAACATAGTTTGCTTTTTTTTTTTGTTTAAATTTAGGTCACGACTGACCCAGGCTCCATTGTCCGAGGGTTAAAATCAGAAATAGGCTACTAGCCGTCAATGTGTTACGAGAACAAAAAATCGACGTTCCTCTCACTCGATTCGTTTCGACGAAAGGTAGCTGAGCTGTCGAATGGATCGAAAGCTTCTGGAATGTCGATAGAGTCGGTATCGCAACAAAATGATCGTCGTATCGCCTTCGACCGATGGCCAAAGAGCGTACAAATCTGGCTGTGACCTGGTGCAAAGTCAAAGGATGGCGCATAGGTTTCCGCGTTCTTTCATCGTGCCTCTTTTCAGAGCCTGTCACCTTTTGTCGGTGCGCATCACGACGGAAGGAACGAGGCAGAAACGAAAGGCGGGCTGGCGTAAGTAAGAGGGCGACGACGAGCGTTCACAGAAAAGCGAAAGAAAGAAAGAGAACAGGGAAATGTGAAACGCGAGGACGAAGGGTGGAAGGTGACCGGGGAGAATACGAGAAAGAGGAAGAAAAGATTGCTCGCCACCGGAGGAGAGTTCCTGCGGGTTTGGCTTCGTCCCATGGAAAGCAATTTCTTAACGTAACCTTATCTTTGGCCGTGGGTATAGCTCGCACGCCACGTACAGACTTGTGCAAAGACGCTTATGTGCCCTGCACACAAAAGTTCTCGACCAGGCTCTCGCGAGTTACGTGCGAAACAAGAAATATCCGTGCCGCAGAAGCAAGGAATAATAAAAAGCGGTAACTTTCTTCCAAAGGTTGCCTCGATACGCTAGCACACCTTTCATCTTTTCCACCGTTTTCCGCGCGAATCGAGCTTTGTCGCGATATCTTTCCACTTATCATCGGCTAAACGATTGCCACCGTGAACAAATGTTTCAAAAACGATTTAATTTCGTGGCAGTCGTGTCATTAATACTCTAGACAAAAAAGATGTAATGACAAATAGTAAAGTCCTAGTCATTACAAAGTACATAACTTCATCGATCTCATAAAACCGTAAATAAATATTGTATAACTACCGTTCAGGTAACCATCACGTGGAACTAGTAAGAGTTCGTACACCGTGCCCGATGGTCACCGGACATTTTCTATCGCACTCGGACCATATTTCCACCACCATACTCCATTCTGGCAACCCATGATATAAAACGGCAAACTTTCACCCTCCAGTGGTCATTCAAAAAATCACGTTTAAGCACGACACTGGCGAACACACTACACATACCATTGTATATGTATATATTATTCAGCTATTAAATTATACCAAGTAGAACCACGAGTATCAAAATCGCGCCTTTTTTCAACGAGACTTACCTGCGCAAGTCAACGTCTAGGCATCGTTATACCATACAACCGGAATTTACAACCCCGAGAGATTCGAAAACTAGAACAAGGTGTTCGGGACGTAACAGTAAGCATAACGTCAGTGACAATCAAACATAGGTTTTGAAATGTCGTAAAACTACATCGCTGGTAGGGAATGTATTGTAAAGAGTATATTTTTATTTACACAGCTGATAACATCGCGTTTAGTTCCATCCCTTGGCAACATCCGCAGCACGATTCCAACCATCGACGATCATGACATAAAAGTCTTGCCCTGAATTTTCTTTTCTCGACGTTCCGCCATGGTGGTCGGTGAAATTTCATGGTTAATATTAGCTAGCGGCCAGATAATACCGGCCGGTGTAAAATAGTTCGGCGCGGGCTAGGGAAAACCCGTATAAACCGGGCCACCCTTTCCACATTTATATCGCGTGAACCGACAATTCCGCCCTTCTCTTCCACCACTCTTCTTTTCTATCTTGCTCTTTCTCTACATCTGTCTCTCTGACCCTCCGACTCCCACCACGGATGCGCGGTTTTTTTTTCTGAGCGTAATTTATCGGTCGGATTCCTTTTTTTTTTCTCCTTCTTCTCTCCCTGGACCGTGGCGTTCCTTTACCCTTTTTCTCTGTCTCTTTCAACCCCCTCACTTCGCTCGTATTCACACCACCGTTAGCCAGCCACGGAGGGGTGGAACACGAGGAAGCAACGATTTATAGTAACTGCACCCGCGGTCGTAGAATATTTTTGGCGGAATTTCTATTCTACCTTTTTCATCCAGTGATCTCTATGGAACCACGGCACTTCTTCCCCCTTTCTATTCAGGAAATTCTTTTCCAGGGTGACCATAAAGCATAAATGGTACCACCCACCCTCCATACCGGTTTGATATAACGCTTTAGATGTATGTATGAACGTGTACAACCCTCGGCCCGCGTATCCGATTACTCACCATCGTTTGTTTCCCATTTTTGTAACGCGCATTCGTTAATTACAATTTCGCTCCATTGTAGCTTTCAACTTCTCGTTCGAACGACAGCTTGAAAGGAAGTAATTGGATACGGATATTTGAATGCGAAATTTCGTACCGCTTCGGCATCTGCGTAATTAATTTTTGTTGAGATATTCAATCGCAAATGAAATTTAGCGACTTGATTAAAATCTGGGTTCGATAAGATAGAAATTTGTTAGTTTCGATGTTCTATATATTTTTCTTATCTATAATATACATAATTTGAAACAAACGTACCGTTTGTATAATTCATAGTTTAATCGTAGAACAAAAACAATCGCGGGAACACGCGCCAACGATTTTGCATGTAGATGCGTGATTCTAATGACAGCAGTTTGATTGATACGAGTTCACAGATAACGGAAGAACGCGTATCAGTTAGCTGTTTCAGCACGCAAGAGTTATGGCATTGTTGTGACCTTTGCCGCTCGTGGTGAATCTCGTTGCCGTGTACAGACAGTCGGATCGCGAAACTCAGCGATCCGCGAAAACAATTCTGCGAGATTTCTTTCCGAAACGGTTCGTCTTCCCTGAATATCCTGGCCATTTTTCTAGCTATGAACCGTGACGTGCGGAAAGCTTAGACGACAACAGACTGACGTTCATATCTGAATGCATAATAAATAGGAACGAATAAGGAAATAAAATGGAAAAATACAATGTCTATATACCTAGTCATTTTTATTATAATATGCTAATATTGTGACATGAATTTTTTAAATGACAGAGAAAATGTTTTAAGATTCTTTTTGAATTCGATAAGAATATTTTGTGAATTCGAGTATTTCGTGAAACACTTGTGTGAATATTGTTTAAAATAAATCACAGTTTTACGGATTCGTAGAAATATAGACAGAGATGTAGATTGAATTGTACTTGATAGAAAATGTGTCTGACCAAACACGTATTTATACTACTTACTAATTGCTTTATAGAATTTTCATCTTTTGCAGATTGATTTTAAGTACAAACTAAAGGCAACAATAAAAGGAAAACAAAAATTTGTTTCGAACCAATTATAATAGGATAATAAGAAGTGGAAATACGTACTTCCACTAATGTCCCTAAAATTCATCACAAAACGATCCATCGAATAACTTCCACAAAAATCCACCCAGAATTGGATAAAACTTACAACAATATGTATAAATTTACCACCGGTTTCATCAGAAGTTCGAACATTCTAATGACCCCGTGGGAAATACAGGCAAGGCCCTACGTTTATCCGAAAGCTTAAAAAGTTGTGCCCTGTTTGTATTTCCGAAGACGAATTGAAATCTTCCTCCCCGCTCGGTCGAGAAGCTTCTTTGTACAATTAAGCTTCGAAAGCCGTAATATCGGTATCATAAGTACGTTCGCGGAGGGCTCGTGATCGAATTGAAACGAACCGGTCCGCACGTAAAGCCACTCGAATAAAGTCGGCAAGATATTATTTCAAGAGAAAGGGGGGAGAAGAAGCGAAAGGAGATGGAGAACGGTTCGTTACCGTGCTTATTTATCCGAATTATGCGGAATTCGTTATCATTCCGTGGCAAGGAAACGGAAATACGAGCGAGATGAGACCCGATAAAAATTATTCCCGGGAAAGCCATTCGAAAATGGAATAAATTTCGCGTCGTCTCGAGAGCAACGAAATGCAGAGATATTCCCAACCTTCCTTGGCACCCGCTGATACGCTCGAAATGCGGTGTCGCTAAAGAATGTTTGAATTTGATTCTGTCCAAATACCTTTTGCCAACGCGGCTACACGCGTTACATCGAATGTAACGAACCATGTTAATGTTTTGAAAAAAATATGTACAGACAGCCAGCTATGATTAGTTTTTTAAGCTAATGTTTAATACTTTTACTACCAACTCGTGAATATATGACGTCTTCGAAATAATGATATAATATACAAGCGCAGTTATTTTATAAAAAGAAACGCGATCCGTAATATAACTGACATTACCATTTGAAGGGGAAGTTTCAAAATTACTGTAATTATCTTATTGGTACCTTTCATTGTGTTTTAAGAAAATCGATTAATTATAATTTGATGACGTCCCATTTAAGTCTCGACAGCGGTATTTATTTCGAAAATCTTGATATTTAATTCAAATGACAGATTATTGCATCCGAATGACATGAAATCCAATTGCCCTGAATCGCACTTAGGAACACTCGAAAATAAAGTTCAACTATTTCTAAATCCTCCAAAACACATTCGACATTTCAATTTTATTTAAATGATATAAATATCTGCAAAATTGGCAAAAAATGGAAAATAAGGTATTTCAACTTATGAAATATTTAAGAAATTTTAAAACAGAAAGAAGTCTATCAATAATTGAAAGAAGCAACAATTTTATTCTTTATTTTACTTAAATATTAACCGACAGTCTGAATATTTGTTCAGAAAGCAAATTATTTTATTATTGACAACGGTTGCGAGTATAATGGTTCCAAGAACGGTAGAACCGTAGAATCCGAACCATTTTCAATTACTCCACCGTGTACAAGGATGTTTGTGGCTGATTTAAGGGGAATTCAAAACTAATTGGCCTCGCGCACGGCGTTGTCATCGAAACATCTAACGTTGTCCAAAGTAACGGCTACCGAAGTATCCGGAATATTCCCAATTTCCGCCTAACCATATTCAATATTCGGATATCCAAAGTTTGGATATCCGCAGTGCGCATTGCCGAAACGACCGTATCGGTGGAACTATTCAAATAACGATGTAACCGTATCTAACGTTCTCCTATCCTTCTCCTCGCCCTTTGCGGCTCCCACCCCTCCTTGCTCCTCCAACTTTCCTAATAATTGATAATCGACACTCGGTGTGCTACAAATTTCACGCAATTTCCTACGTGGTCCGGAAACGTATCGACAGAGGGTAATATCAACGCTTCTCGCGGACAGCTACCTTTGAACATTCCACGAATACCAGAAATAATATATCTATGGAACACGAAGCTTTTCTACCTTTGAAAAGTTACCCGAATTCTAGTAACGATACGTACTTTGAAACGAAAAAGGAACGTTTATCATCGAGAATATCTCAAATTCTAGACGAAGCGATTAACACGTTGACTGCCACAGTGAAAACGGACGTGGGTAGTCAGACACGCTGAAATCCTAATTATTAACAATACAATCAACTAATTTTCAAATCTAACTTTTCAATTCGATAGCTAGCATTATTAGCTTAATGTTAACGCTGTCCGTGGTTTATTTTATCATTTCTGTTGGTAATTATTTGATTGTAAAAAATTTCGGGTGCCGGTCACCGGTGACCCCCGTGGCAGCCAACGTGTTAATGTTTAAATAGTAAGCGTTTACTTGTAATCAGTCATAAACTGGTATTCAACTTCTTGTAATACTAATAACAGAAATTTTACATAAAAAAAAAGAACACGAAATCTTTCTCGTTCTATGAAATTTTCTAAGTTACAGCAGATTACAGAAATTTTCATTGTGAAAATCGCTAAAGGTCGCGTTTTAAAAATTAAAACTGAACCTCAAATTACTTTTAATATATTATATAACTATCATCATAACAGAAATTTGTATTCTTATTGTCTAAAGTATTTTTTGCATAAATAAATATACCTTTGATCACAAAAGTTACAAGTTTAACTTCGGTAGAATTAAATCTGACACAACCACGATACATAAGGATTAAATCTTTAAAACAAAGAACATATTTATTGATCGAATTTGACTGTTTGCACACGTCGTGTTTCGTTGTATTACAACGTAAGCTTTGAGCAGCTGATTCAGGTGTGAACGAATGTGTCCTCGTGAATCAGAATTGCAGACATTAGCCAGATCGCGAGCCCGTTTTCAAAGCGAGCGAACATTTATTGTTCGTATTCATCGCGCGGTACGATCGTTATCTTCTGCGGTGCTGAAAAGGTGTACAGTTTTATAAAACACCGGCACAAATCATCCTGTCAAACGCGTTACGGCGGGAAGGGAAGGGGGCTGTTTTTCAACCCCCCACCGCCCCTGTGCTCGTTTCCTCCATTGTTGCCCGTATATTATCGACGTATTTTGTTTGCATTTTGCAGCGATCGTAACATTCAGCCCGACGTGTCTGGCAGATATTGCTGCATCGGCTGAAGATCGTTCATAAATCATAATTCCTTTCAGTGTTTGATAAAAGAATTATGAAACTCGAAAGAGAAGAAACAAACAGAACGTTGGATCCAGTGGTGGAGAGAAATAAATAACGTTTGATAACTTGGTTCGTCGAGAGCAATAAAGATTTTGAAACAAACTCGAAAACTCATAAATTAACTTTTAATTTTAAAATGTAAGGGGAAGCAAACTGAAACCTTGTGTTTGAAAACTATTCGATTGTATTCTAATTAATCCGTGTTTTAATGTGTCGTACTATAGTTGTTACAGGGAGCTTCGAATGATTATCGCCACGAATTTAATATAATCGAACAATTATCCCCCTTGAAATCCGATATTGGGTTGATTGTATCCCAAACCTGTGATACGTACACAACGGTGCGTCGAGTAAAACTAAGGACTCGGATATACAAACAAAGAACGTCGTAAAAATAATATTTAAGGAAATAATTTAAATATTAATCTAAATAATAGCACAAAATCTGCGAAAGAAAAAGAAGGTTTAGATTAATATTCAATTGACACTGTTTCAGCGACCCCGAAGTACAAAGGTTAAAAAAGGAAGAAAGAAGGATATTTTTTAATAACAATAATATTATTTACCCGAGTTAACGTGTTAATGTGTTAAACACGAAACAGAGCAAATACACAATACTTTAGATAAGTTTGTACGCGGCAAAGTAAACGAACGCTACGTAACTTTAACCACCGATGTCTGACCAACGCTCTTCCTTATCTACTGAAAAATTGCCAGACCGAAGACAACGGCCGCGCGAGGCACGGAATAAACGCGATCGCGTCGAGAAAAATAGTTTCCAGGAACGATCGTTCAATTAAACCGGCGTGATTTTTAGCGTGCTCGCGATGGCGTGATCGTTCGGATCAAAACGGGTGTTATTTCGACATTCGCCGAGCGTTTCCCGTAATTGAGTCGTATGCCAGCGTGAAAGACACGAGACTGGGCTGTTCGTCAGTCAGAAAGGATAACACGATTCCAAATATCGCGTGCCGTTCAATTTACATCGCGTACAAAACCCGTATTAAAGCTTGATCGTTATGCAAGCCGTTTACGATTTCTTCTTCCTGTTTCCATGCCAGTCGGGCAACACCGGTATTTTGCTATACTGCTCACTTTTAACCGTGTTAATCATTTTCTGAAGCGTGAAAACTGCTAATCTATACTGCTCCTCTTAATTAACGTCTTTCATCTACCATTTCTTTATTACTCAAGATACTTCTGAAATATTTCGAGATGTTAGTTAAAACAATTGAACTGGGATGAGCAGTATAGAAGTTGATACGGAAATTCAAGCTCGACACAGATATCGTCTTTGAATGAAAGCTTTAAATGAATCGAGAGACATTTTCTAATTAAGACAAATTAAGACAGACACTCACCCTCGATAACGGGACGCTGGGGCTTGTAGGACATGTCTGGAAAGAAAAATGGTGGATATTAGTAAAATTAGTCACGACTGGCAAGTTAAGAATTTTACATCAACGAAACAAACACATCGAAGCACACAGACATTATCTTTTTAAATACAATACCTGTCTGGAAAATGGTTACTATCTGCAATACTTGTAATAAGAAAGAAATGATTTTATCATTAAGAAAATTAGTACAGAAGAAGTTTGCTTAACAAGGTAACGTTGTGTTTCGAGGAACTTCGTATGCTTGTAAACTTCTCTAAAATTGGACGCGAATAACAGTTTTACGCCCCAGGCGTTGGGGAAGTATTGCAGTTTCATCCCCTAATCGTGCACCCCGACTTGGATCAAAATTAAAAATCTTTGCTACTTGCCCTTCCTTTCCCAATTACTGAAAAAAAAAAACTTAATAATTCGTAGTTGCAAAAATTGTTCTATTCGTACCAGAATGAACGTTTAAAAAATTTTGAACCATTTTAAGCCACCTTGGAACGAATGATAATAACTTCCTGTAGGTTTAAAAAGAAAATATATATCTTTGAATTTATTATATAAACTAATTTATATTTTTAAACGTATTTTGTCGCACTACTTTATGCTCCTTTTCTTTTAAAATCTCTATCAACTACGATTACACAAGACTATTCAATTTTGAACTAACAGAATGTTCTTCCATGGTGGTAGCACGCTCCAGAGTTTACCGGGGAAACTTGTAATTATTTAGAATGTCATACGTTCCGACACGACGAACACCAAGCGTCTTCATTAAAGAACAAACCTGGAAAGGATAATTAAAAGTTTCACGGGGGAACGGTGCACGACGGTTAGGGGGATGTTGCGCGACCTAGGAAACCCTGAATTTCCCTGTTATTTGCTCCTCGAAATTGCCTCGACCCGTCTTTCCGTCTCTGCCCTGGATACGACCCCCGACCTCTTCTCTTCCTTGAATTTCGTTGTTCGAGAAACCTCGGATCGAGCTGATCCGTGTCTCAGACGTTAATTACGGTTGTCTGAAGACACGACAAAGTCGACGAAAGTTTTGCAACCCGGTCGAATAAGGCGCACCCTGATTTTGTCAGGAAGCGAACTCGGTTCGACGATCAAACTCGAGACGAACGTCTGACGTTCGTTGCGCGCTATCAGTAGTTAAGGTCATCCTTTCAAATTTCACGAAAACTCATATCATTGCACCATTGTTTAAACTTCGAGCAAAGAACCGATTTACATTATGCGAGAAGGCATCAGATACTAACGCGATTCTGTTAATATAATCCTACGTTAAAGTCGATCAAAATACGGGGTGGAAATATTGTGTGCGACACTTCGATTCCATGAAACTTCCCACGGTGAATGAAAATTTGTTTAAACGTTCATGCAAATCGTGGCTGACGTCGGTAAAAGACAATTCTTGCAATTAAATGTACGTTACGGTCCGTGGATTTTTTATGCGGCCACGGTTTTTGTTATAGCCCGGCGAATACATTACGGCAGAAATATCGCTCGTTCGCCACCGAGTAATTCATCACGCATATGCAATTACGGTAATCTACACTCGTACGCGACACTGGTGTAGGCGAGGGTGGAAAAAAAAAATGGCTTTCGAGAGTCGGACAAATGTATTCGAAATCTGCAACCTCCCGCTCCGACTGAAATGGCAGGGAATGGGAAAATGAACGGAGCAACGTAATGCAAAAATCAATGAAACGGAAGGATTGTTTTTAATTTTGTCCAATTGGAATTTTGTTTCCCGTATCTTTTTGCAATGCTTTAGGAATAAATGCTTGATAATTCGAGGACTTTAAATAGCTCGTAGAATATTTGTCGTGCAAAAATCAAATGAAGTTGAATAAATTAAGGTGCTTTGTCTTTTTGTATAAAATGTAATTTACGAGTTATTTGAAATCAAAATAAGGGAACATGACCATGTGCGATAAGACGCGTTATAATTGTAATTATTCGACATTGATCGCTGGATTAAGTTTTCCATTTGCTTTTTTGCGTAAATAATATAATATCAATGCAACATCAAATTTCTCCAATTACATGTTTTCCAGAATACAATAAATAAGAACAATGTTTCGTGTGCGCGCGTGAATCCCTCGTTAAATAACTGTTTAATGAATGTGAAATACAGCCATTACGGTCGATTTATTCCTCGTACGGTTTTTCATGAAAATTTTATTACGGAACACCTGTCTAATAATTCAGGAACATAATTTCAGTACTTGTAGCTACTAAATTGAAGCTTCAGTACAAATTACACTGATGATGCACCATATCTTTTTTTTTAGAATTATAGCTTTTACGCTTAAAATAAAAATATTGTTTATCAAATAATTCAGGAAAATAGTTTCAACTTTCTAACTTCTAGAATTAAAGTTTTGGTTAAAAATTGATGAGATACTAAATTACTTTCTTTTCTTTTGAAATCACAGTTTGTAATCTATGGACGTCGAGTCTAATTTAAATTCAATTTTTCACTTCGTTTTCTAAATTTCCTGCTACGATTTTAAACATTATTTACTAATTATATAGAACCTTTTTATTTCAAAATTTGTACATCTAACTTTAATCAAAAATGTTACTGAATTTTTTATAAAGTTTAGGTCACGATTGATCCGGGTAAAAATATCGCTAAATTCGCTTCGAAATAAAAGTTTACCTTCCTCGCAATCGTGGAACGAAGTAGAACAGGAAGAAGAATCGTGTCGCAGTAGAGTTGATCCGTGTATAAACTCTTCTCGGTGGTTTATGAAAAATTACCAGGAAAATGTAAAAGAAGCCTTCTACGGTGGAAGCAGATCGCAGGGACGCATTTCACTTTGCTTTGTGCAAGTTTCGCGCAGTTCGTGCCACGCGGCGCTACCAAACCGGCGATATGTATGCAACCCGTCTCTATGAGAACTCGTACAGGCCCGATACCATGCCGATATTCCCGTTTCTCGTCCCTGGGTACGACTGTGGGTTGACACACATGGGAAACACGTGTTGCCACTCCCACAAACCGACGGATAACACCGCCGCATCTCGATCAGGTATACACGCATACAGGAACCATCCTGCGTGTCACTGTCTTCGATGAAAGCCTGAGATTTTCGAAATGAAAAGACATATTTCGAATAAACCGACCGTGGATGTATCTTCGAATAATTGCATGTCGCGACGGTTTGAAAATTGTATCAAAATGATTACATTCATTTTGTATAGCGAAGTAAGGACAAGTTTTTGTTTGTATAATTAGTTAATTAGTTATCGCCATAATGGGAAGGTTATGCATTTGTGACAGATAGAAGCGTGTTAGATTGTCAAGTTATTATGACATTTAACGACATATCAATTTGGGACGTAAAATTATTCCTAGATAGAATATACCTAAGATAGAATATAAATAGTCTTTCCCGATTTTAAACCGAATAATAAAAGATATGTTTCAAGAATATCAAACTAAATAAACCTCGTCAAAAAAGAATGTACCTACACGTGTCAATAAAAACTATTTTAAAAACAAGGTTCTACTTTTTATTATTTAATTTCCTAGAACAGGTTATCCCTTCAAAAAATTTCTGTTTCACTCGAGAAAACCTATCCAATCTTATCAGAACACAGTTGGATGGACGAAAACCTCGGGATGATCTCGTTACCGAGCGACCAGGTAAAAGTTGAAAAATTGGCAGCATCTGCTAAGCCCTGGCTTGTCTGGTGTATATTGGTTTTGTTCGCAACATCCTGGAAACTGTGTCGAAAGCTGTAGAACAGAAACACCGAAAACTCGTTTCCTTCTCCGATCATGAAATTTCACCGGACTCGACAGGGGCTGGTAGTCGTTAATTTCCCTCAAAAAAAATAAAAAATAAAAAAGAAGAAGAAGAAGAAAGAGAAAAAGAAGTAGACGGTATAAAAATGATTTGTCCTTTCCAACTGTCGTTTGAATCGAACCAGGCAAAAGTTTACGAGCTCGCGATCGATCTCGACGAGTAAATCGTGAGGA
This sequence comes from Stelis phaeoptera, assembly GCA_943735885.1. NCBI lineage: Eukaryota > Metazoa > Arthropoda > Insecta > Hymenoptera > Megachilidae > Stelis > Stelis phaeoptera. The sequence continues at coordinate 12,278,267 of OX030930.1, forward strand.
AAGGGGACAACGAGAGAAACTATACAAGAGAGAAATTATTTCTCCGGGGAGAAATTGTTATTTTCGCAGTGCCACCTAAATCGAAAGGATCCACAACTATATGTAAACTGGCGTCTCGTATATCGAAGCTTTTTTCGAAGGAAGAATTTCACGCGTCGTGCTCGCAGACGCGATATTTCATTCTCCTTTTTTGCATTCGACAGCAACGGCCCTGCCACGTCGCCGCGGGTTTGAACGAACAAGAAAGAAGGAGAAGAAAAAGAGCAGCAGCCGGAAATGGTGGTGAAGCACTTTCGATTTTCCGTTTCCTTCGCCGGTGTGTACAAAAGCACAGATGAAACACCGTATACCGTTCGTTTCTTCCACTTTTCTTTTTTCCTTTATCCTGTCCAATAAACTGGTAGGCGTCAGATGGCCAGGTAGAAAAAGAATTTGCCACGCGAACGAACCGCAAAGAATAACGACGCTTCCCTTTTAATAACCTATCGGTTGATTTATAATCCGTACAGGTACAAATAATTAGTTCTACCAGGAAGCTGTTCGTTTCTTTTTTGTGAATACGAACGCGATAATTCTTGCAGTACAATGGCGGTTGACGTGGCTGGAAACACTGAATTGAACTGAATATGCGATACCCAAAGAGATTTATTAATTTATGTAGCAGAAATAACAGTGTCTAGTATGATAATACGACGGGGCATGGAGAGAGCTAACAATTGAAATTGAATTTTTAACTACAGCAGTTCCCTGATTCAATATACAAAGGACTTGCGTTAAAAAATATTCATGTATTGGAGAAATAACATCTCAAGAAATACTTTAAAGTTTAAAAGCACTAACTTAGCGGTTCGCGGTCGGAGGATTAAAGAATAACTTTTTAACGTAATACCTACTGTAATTTGCTATTCTAAAATATTAGTGTAATTACAGTAATTAACCCCTTAATACAGGTACCTGGATCAATCATAAGTTAAGCCTAAGTATTTCAATCAAACTTAAAAGCAAAGAAATTTTTAAAAGAATAGCTGAACATTTGGAGAATGAAATAAAATAAGGTATTAAATTTTAATTGCTGCTGTTTTAGGAAATACAAATGACACGGTCTTATCATATAAAAATTATTAACAATTTACAGTATATCCGTTTGAATGTTTGATGATGATTACTACACGAACTCTTCGTACTTTCGTCGAAAATAAATATCAGCGTTATATCCTCGCGTTCTTTTCGTAGAAAAGAATAGAAGGGAGTCAAATCTTCGAGAAATTTATCCACCTCGAAGAATCGTCCACTATCACCAACTGTAATGGTACATTTAGATTTCTCGAGAAGCGTGAAACGACCGACGATGGTCCAAGGCAAAGCATCGGAACGACTGAAACTGGCTCGTTACTTCGGCAAACTCTTCGGCAACGGGCGAACCGTGGGGAAAAAGGTTCGATCGAGGCCACTCGTGTTGGCGATTGATTCTCGCGATATTTCAGGAAAAACTTTCCACCGACCTTTCGAGGGGCGAAAAATGAAGAAACCTTCTTTTTCCAGTTCTGCGCTCACGTCTTTCGAAATTGCGCCCACGTGTACGGTACGCTTGGCTGCCTAATCTTCGTCTACATTCCCTTTTTATCCTACCATTGTACTCGATGAATCACACAACGATAGGCATAAATGCTCCCAAATTGATAAAAACACAAATTACTTATAAGAACATGTATTTTAGAAAATTTTCAATATAGCAGTTTTAACTTTCATGATTCTTCTATTAAAGAATTTTGAATTTTCATCAGCATCCTACCTTTTCGTGTATAAATTATCGAATTAAAACACTGAATTTTCCGAGTACTAGCTTGATGGTACTATAAATTCTAACCAAAGAACGTGTCTTCAGTTTGTTGGCTGAACCATGGAAAATCAGAGTAAATAGATGAAACAGACTAGTTTGGATGTAATTTTCAGTGATACCTTCCGTCTCCGAGCTCCGTGACATCTGTAAGTTTATATCGCACGACATTCGTCATGGTTGAGCTTACACGGCTCTCATCTACTCGGAAATTCCATTAAGCCGTCCGCAATTAGCCGTGACAACAATTGGCAGTGACGGTATTAAGCGTGTATCACTGATTATTGAAACTGTACCCAGCTGACGTTGAGTTACACGATCGTCCCCACTTACTCTGTTACAAATGTATCTTAATTAAATATATAATTATGATTTTTGTCTGGATGCACGAAATATCAGTAGTATGCAAAAGTTTACATCGCTGGTAAAGCAATTTTCTTCATTCACATTCCGCATAAATAAATTAGAGGTACTAAGGATTAATCTTTTTTGGTATACTGAATTATTAATATAATTTTGATATATATTTATGACCAACACTGTTTTCTCCATATTCCAAAGCTAATTTCCATTTTTGAAATTTTATTGAGCTATAGAGAAGTGTAATTGAAATATTTGGCGTACATTCGATTCTTGTAAATGAAATACCATTTAAATAAAACCAAGTATCCTTGTAATTAATTAAAATCAAATAACTCCTTAACTATTTTCTTTCTCAATTGCAGTTCCGTTATTCGTACACGTTTTTCTTTCAGTCCACTACTATACACCCCATGCTAATAAAACAGCATTCTGTACACGAGACTCAAAAATATATTCCATATTTACAAAGGTGTACAATCGTCAAGCGATAAATCTTGTTTTTGCGTTGCTTTTGAGACACAGATTAAAAACGAGAACAAAGGAAAAGGTAGGTTCAAAAAGCGGGCAAGAAAGTCGCAGCGTCCGAAAAACGTGCGACGATTAATCAACCGCCATAATGTCATAAATCTGTGGTTGTTTCTCGGGGTAAAGAAAGAAAGAAAATCAGGATAAAAATGTGAGGTCGGCGGAACGGTAAACGTGTGTCAGTGTGGGCCAGAAATTACAAACTTACGAGAAACTTCCGCCTTCGAGTTCGACCCCTTTAATAAGCCACGGACCTGGCTACGTCTCTTTCGCTTTGCCTCGTCTCACCTTGCACACCTTTTTTCCGAAGAAATTTTACACTGCAACGAGATGGCAGTTACCGGAGCCCGGAGGAAATGGCGTGGAAACCCCCTCCCTACCTCTTCGTAAAGTCGCAAAGGAAAGAAAGAAAAAGAAAGAGCACGGGAGCGCAGCATTTATTAAATTAAACGTCAGCTTCTCTGACAAGGCTTTTCCAGAGAGTCTTTCTTAGCGACCAACATCCGTTCTATTTCTTTCTGCGGAAACCAGAAAGCTGACCGTGTCCGACCGCCGTTTCTACACGATTCCACCTCTGTTTTCCACCTTTTATTTTTTTTTTTTTTTAAATTGGCATTTTAACTTTACGACATCCGACTCGATTGGTTTCCCGTATCTCTGCGTTGAATACAAGGATACAATTTATTTAAACTCTGCGGTATTTCTGTGCTTTAATGTAAAGTAACTGAGAAGAGGGGTGGGAAATAAAATTTGCAAATAAGAATCGATAGAAAAGAATTTAAGACATTTGATACTTTGACGATCACATAGTTTATGGAATGTATGGTTCTTGAAATTTTTCGTCTTTTCATATCGAAAATTAAATTATTGCGAGAATTGTCTTTGGGAGCTTGTATTTTTAGTTTTCAAATTATAATTGGTACATAATGCAATAAACAAAAATAAAAATAAATCAAAGAATACATATGTAAAAGAGTACATATGATATATACCTAACTTTCACAATTTCAACCGAATTATAGATAGATTAATAATAATTATTAGATCATACGTTAATCTTAATCTAATCCAAATTCGGTAACATTAGTTTAGCTGAACAGCTGATTGTGTACTTGCTTCTAATAACTAAGTTTTTTACTGACTTCGAAAAAAAGGAGGTTACTCAATTCGTTCAGTATATAAAATATATACCTATATATGTATATATATATATATTTTTTTTTTTATGTTTATGGAGGTTTGAAATGAGAAAGTTGATCTTATCCATCAATTTCAGAAACTTCTCCCTTCGAGTATTATTTCAAAGCATATCCATCAAACATCAAGTTACAAAAGTATATATTTGTCCAAAAATATCATATTGCTTATAACGAAACAAGAATATGAGATAATTTTACGTCAAAAATATAGATACAAAAAAATTACAGATCATTTAATTTTCCATCTTTCCGGCGAGAGTTTTGTTTATTTCTTAAATATTTTTTAATTCAATCAATAAAATTATTTTGATTCAATTCTGTATGTAAAATCACACTATTGTCATTCAACCATAATAAATTTCATTTTAAAATCATTAAATTAACGAAATGGAGAAGAATAAGAAAATCTAAAGAATGCATAAATTGTAAGCTACCATGTAATAAGTCTGTTACGTAGAAAAAATGACCGAACGTATCGTTCAACAAATGTATAAACAGAAAAAAAAAATGATATTCCGTTATCGATGAATAAATTGTGTTCATCGAAGCAAGATGCAGTTTGCGTAGGAGAGCCGCGTCGGATGAATGCCGACGGAATTTCTAATACGAAAACTATTCGACGCAAGTAATCGCAAGAGAAAGCTCTCGAATTCCTGCAGGAAATGATCCCGGAAAGGACCGGGGGTCCCTTCTTGCCGAAGCTGATACGACCAACCGACCTTTTTCTCCCCGCCGCGAAAGTTTTCGAGTTTCTCAAAGCTTCTGGGACGGTTTCGAGCGGCGTTAAAGCGAACGAGGAACTGTAATGGAGCAGCAGAGGCACAGGCACGAGAAGAATGAGAGAAAAGAACGGTGGGGGGAGGGAGGGGAGGGGGGCAAACTAGAGGCGGCAAAGAGTTAGCAGGATTTATCGGTCTCGGACTTATTAACTCCTACGGCGAAGTTAACATTAATCTTGCCCCGAACTCGGTAACTCGCGAACAATCCTGATCGCTGCCGATTGCTGCGACCTTTTTCCCTATTGGATCCCTTTTCTTCCTGTAAGGAAGTCACGAACCCTTATAAGACCGATGGAAGCTCGAACCCTCTTGCGATTTTTATGTTATCTTCGGGATACGAAGATGTACGGCCGAGAATCTCACTCCCTCTGTGAAAATTGCTTTATTTTCATGCTTGAGAGGAAATAATTCATGATTTTGCAAAAGAAACTTGACGATGTAAGCTGTTCGCTGAAGGCAGCAAATCTTATTGAAACATAAATAATCGAGGTCTTAAATCTTTACGAACATCTTAATCCTTTCATATTTTGTAACAGATATTAACACGTTGACTGCCGCAGTGAAAACGGACGTGTCTAGTCAGACACGTTGAAATCCTAATTATTAAGAGTATAATCAACTAATTTTCAAATTTAACCTTTCAAATCGATAGCTAGCATTATTAGCTTAATGATAACGCTATCCGTGGTTTGTTTCGTCATTTCTTTTGTTAATTATTTGATTGGAAAAAATTTCGGGTGCCGGTCACCGGTGACCCCCGTGGCAGCCAACGTGTTAAGAATAAGAATGTTATACTTTTGGGAACTTAATATTTTTAGGGTGAGAAGGTTAACTGAACAGTTCTTACATAGTTAAAAATTTCATTTGGATATCAACTACTGTTTATAGTAAGTACCGGTCGAACAGAGAGGATAAATATGTCGTCATTTAAGTGACAAAGCATTCCAAATGTCCAAAAGGTATCAAGAACGGATCGAACGAAAGAGATCGTGCCAACAGTTATGAGAAACAGGCCAGTTTCATCCGTGACGATAATCCGGAAAGCAATTACAACGTCGTTGAGCAAACCTGATCCTGGGGGCGAACGTTAAAATCCCTTTACCCCGTCGTCTCGTAAACCATTCTGGCCGACGTTATAGGAAGTTTGACGATCCTGGTGGCATTAAGGTTGTGTACACACCTAGCGATATCGCTATGGTCCCAGTTAAAGTCCTTGTAATTTATATGAAACAAACGCAAGCGAGTTTAACCAGGGCCGAATAAGGAACGGATGAGATATCTCCGGCCTTAATATGATCGGCGACGCCCCTTAATCCCGAAACCCTGAGCCCACCTCGAGGCGTCGCGTCGCGTTGGTGTGGCAAGGTTGCCTGAGAATGAGGACGAAATGGTGGAATCGCGGAGAACGCTCATAAAGGCAGATGCGAACACGTGCCTTACATACTAAATCCTCATCCTGCGCCAAAGCTTCGTTCACTGCACGTCGTGTTACCGCATATATACCGGGTGTCTCTAATTTTATCTCCATACACTATGTCCTACGCTAAAGGAACCAGCCAAGATTGAATCACACTGTAAACCTTTGAAGCGGGTGTAATCAAAGTTTGGAAACGAATGTGCCATTATTTTGAAAATCTACCTTTCAGGACAAAATAAACACTGATATCAGTTAGAAACTACGAAGTATTGAAATTATTATAAATGGCCTATGTCCTTGTGGCTGTGTTATGTTTACATAAAAATATTACTACAAAGGATTAGCATAAATTATGTAAAAGGATTAGATAGGGAAATATGAAAGTTAGAAAAAAAAAACTGCTAGTACGATGCAGTGATTGAAGCTTTTTTGAAAGTAATATTAATACGTTGACTGCCACGGTGGTCACCGGCGCACGAAATTTTTTAGAAACAAATAATTAACGAACGAAATGATGAAATAAACCGCATACAGCGTTAGTATTAAGTTAATGGTGCTAGCTAACGATTTGATAAGTTTAATTTGGAAATCGATTGATAGTATTCTTAATAATTAAGGTTCCAGCGTGTCTGACTATATACATTCGTTTTCACTGTAACAGTGAACGTGTTACCACTAGCTGATGGTGCTTTCTAAAATTTTAAATCCCCCGAAGTTTCATTACAATAAAAACTAAAGAAAACCAATTTTCTTTTATATTATCTAAATATGAATTACAAAATTTTGTGCGTGGAATGTAAAAAAAAGTATATCGACCCAATGTGTATTAATTGTGTAATTATACCTGTACACGTTAAAATGAGGCTAGATTGTTCCTGATGTTCGTGTCAACTTCAACCTTTCAGGCTCGAAGGTTCGTTGTAAAATACCGAGATAAAATTTATGCCTCGTCACACAGAACCAGCCTATCTGCGTCACGTATCAACTCCAAACACAAATCTTCCTATGTTCAACGATGTGCGATTCATTTCAACGCGATTCTTCAGCATCTACGTTCCATCAACCGTGTAGCTGGAAAATGTACCATGAATTATCGAACTTTTTTATCTTGTTGGTCACGCAATTTAAATAGCTCGGAACACAACAAACAACTTTGTTTGTAAAAATTTCGTAATGTTTATACCTCGTAATTGATAATTGGCTCGAATAACTGTTGATTTACTATTGCGACATATAAGGATTAAATCTTGCTGTTTCCATACCTGCTTTTACACCATTTGCGATATTATTTGTAAAACATACGATTCATGTCCAGTGTTAAAAGCTCGGCGATTTTATAGAAAAGCGGCAACGAGATAAAAGCCTATCTGGAAAGTACTGCAACGCCAATTAACATCTGATATCTAATCTCCATTAAATTTTCAAAATGCTTGTATACGATTGTGCAGCGAAAATAATAATCTACATCCTTTGGAAAAATTCATGATTATGTTAATTTTACAAAATACGATTTTGTGCTTGGCTCTATTTCAAAATTTCTATGCTTCTAAATGTACATTTCGAGATTTCGAAATTCTACAAAAATATCAGATTGATAACTGAGGGTTGCGAATTTAGTTTTCAGAGAAGCGAAAAATGTCAAATAATCGATTTCAAGTGTAACATGTTATATATGAAATTTTGATAATTCCATAGAAAGAAAGATGTGGAGATTAAGAATTTAATTACCATCCTAATACAATATCTGTTTTCTTCTTAATTTCTATTAAAAAGTAGAATATTCTCAGCGGAAGAGATAATCAATATCTTGAATTTAAATAATTTGGCAAACCATAAAAAATTCATGTCTCAAGCAAAGCTGTCGATTGTGCTTCTCTTTGTACGACACCGACTAAAAGGGCAAAACCCAGCTGATATCGTGCAAAATACCGCCAAACCCCTAACCAGAATTCATCAGCCATCCTGGAATCCTGTGAAAATTTGTTGGAAAGTAAACGCCGGATGGTTTGGTGGGACAAAATTGTCGCCGGTTAAATCGAATTTCCGAAAATCCCGTGTCGAAAATACGACGTTCGACTCGCATCGTGGACCAAAGAACGCAGAGAGAGAGAGAGAGAGAGAGCAAGGGTGGTTTGGCGTTCAACGAATTCCTCTGCGCGGATACTGCCGACTGGTCGTAGTAAATGTATTGTCCCCGGGACAATGCGACGGCTGATTGCGAAGCGGTCGGGCGAAAACTTGACCCGAAAATAAACGGAATCGCTCAAACGCCCCTGTCGACCGCTGCCAAATGCAGCCACTCGGAACACCCCTTCCGAAAACCAGGACGGGGGCTCGGTCCAAGCACCACACAACTCTCAGGTTTGGTATTTTTCCGACGCGATGGGACAGAGAGCCGCTTTTATTCGTCCCGATATTCAACCAAGTACCTTTTTGTCGCTTGATAGCGGACCGTGCGGAAATCGTAGGGGGAAGAATGCCCATGGGCCGGTCCTGTCCGCTTCGACCAGCGTCGAAACGATCTCCGCGACTTTTTTTTTTAATGATGAAATTTGGTTTTCCCTGTCCTACCTTTGCCTTTCTATTTTTTTTTTTTTTTTCGTTCTACGCCTGCCGAATGATCGAATTCCACAAACGAACGTCCAAGGAATAAAAGATTTTAATTTTTGTGGGAACAACCAGGTAGCCGTTCGTATATTTCTTGTTTGTTTTCGCGTCGCTTTAGTTATTTAAATTAAAAATTAAACATAAGAAATTCATATCCGCGGAAAGATTTTGTATCTCAAGAAGAACATTCTGTATCGAAAAGATCCGAGTGTTCACGATGGCACCAAAATGGATTTCCATGGTGCACGTCATTGTTGTCCACCCCTATTTTTTAAACCCTCTTCTTCCATTTACGTCGCTCCCCTCCCCCTCTGGCATTGTAATTCCAACCGAACAATTTCGCTAGTGGCAAGTCCGTACGTGCCGGGCATGTCAAATTCGACATATAAAACTGCCTAAGAGACGGTAACCGTGTTCGGGTTTAACGTATCGCCAGCACGTGTTGCCGTCTTCTTTTGTCGTCGACAATGTCTCGACGTTATTATGGCAGTCAGACGAACGACTACGAATAATTGGTATCGGATGCTCGTTAACTAAATGGCCCTCTGAAATCGCTCGGACGCGAGCGAGGAAGCGAAATGATGGTAAAACGAAGAAGAGGGGAAAAAATAGGGAATACGGACCGAAAACGTACTATTAGCAGGTGTTACAGGGAACGAGAGAAGAGAAGTCTTTGTAGCCGTGGCTGAAAACTTCGTTCATTTCGCAGCCCTCTAACAAGCCCTCCTTTCGCCGTTAACTTAACGTCCAGTCGTTTTCCGTGAAACGTGACTTATAACTTTAAACGGTTCTCATCGGAGCCAAGGTAAACGTCCAGGTTAGACGAGAGCCTCCGGTTTGAATAAAGCAACCTTTGCCACAAATATTTCGCTGTTACGTCGACGATCTTCGATCAAAATCGTATCGATTTTTATTAAAAGAGGATCCAAGTTCCAAGATAATTTAATTATACGGTAATTAGAGAGCCAGGTACACTCGGAACATAATTCAATAAATGTTGAATGGCACCGATACACGTATGTACGATTTTGAAGCAAATAGCAAAAATATGAAGTGACATATAGTAAGATACAAAAGAAGAGCAAGAAAAAAGACTCACAGTTTAGGTATAGAAGAATTCCAGCGACGAAAACGAAGATAACAACAAGAAGTACCAGAAGAAGCAACAGTATAGTAGGCCTGCACCAAGGATTCCCCGGCATTTCGGTCTGTCTGCCATCCTTGGTCCGTTTCTGATCGATGACGCTCGACTCCCCGCTAACGTTCACCACGACACCTTTATAAGGATACTGCGGTGTCTTCTTTTCAGCCAGGAAACCATGATCGTCCTCAGGATCCGAGTAAACTCCATACGCTTCAAAATTGTTCTTCCTATATCCGTTCATTTTCTCAGCATTCGTTTCCTCCTGATCCTGTGCCTTTCTGACATAAGCAGTGGACGAAGATGACCCCAGTTCACCGATCTTCAACGTCTGATCGTACGATTTGTCCTGGTATCTGGAGGATGACGAGCCATCGTATTTGGCTCTCTCGTAGCTCTTCGAGCTGGTCAGCTCGTATTTAGAAGAATCGTAAGCTTTGCTACCGCTTTCGTATGATTGTTCCTCGTACTCGTAGGATCTGGGCTCGTAGGATTTGCTGGCCTCGTACCTGGGCAAGGTGCCGTACATTTTGCTGACCGAATGATACTTACTCTCGTATTTTCTACCAGCCAGGTCCTGCTGCGCGGAACAGGACAATTCGTAAGCGGAATCGTGCGTCTTTACCCCGGACTCGTAACCCTTCGACGGGGTTGATTCGTACACCTTGCCCGAATGATGATGGTGATGGTGATCCTTCTTCGATTCGAGTTTCAGCGTCTCCTCGGCGTATCGGGACGCGTACTCGTAATCGGTCAGGTCTCTCGAATACCTCCTGGCCCCTGCCTCCTGAAGCTCCGCGGGATAAGCCCTGCTGAGCTTCTGGGCATCGCTTCTCTCGTACGGTGCGTCCAAGTCCGACTCTTGATACGTTCTCTGATCCCCTCGATGATCGTACCTCAGGTTATCCTCCGGATAAATTCTGTTATCGTATCGTTCGATATCCTCCCTGTCGTACGGTTTATGCTCGTAGCCTCTGTAGCCTCTCGACTGATCACGATAGGCTTGCTGCTCGTACGGAGCCGTCTGCGGGTCCTGATACGGCTTCGAGTCTTCGTACTCGAGGTACCGGGAGGATCTACGCTCGCTACCATAGTCCATCGAGCCCTCGACCACGTTTGGCAGTTTGCTGCTTAAATTCTCACCGGTCCCGGCTGACAGGGCCTGACACGTCTCCGCATGCTCGACTAAATTGGGCAGCCTCGACAACGAGCTACCTGGCGTGTTCTCCGTCAGGTCGAGCTTCAAACCGTTGCTGCTCGTCCTGCGCATTTTCAGGAATTTGCATGATCAATCTCGAGTGCGACGAACGACCGCGATGACCGCTCGTGCAACTCGATCTTCTGTAAATGCGGTGGTCGTCGCGATTCGTACGATTTTCTAGAATTGTCGCATTTCGGAGATTGTTAGCGGGTAGTTGGCGATTCGATAGGTGAGCGTTAATGGGCGAGTTACGACGGATCTGAAAAGAAGAGAAGAAAGACATGGGTTAGCGGTGTTATTGTGTTAGTAGGAAGATTTGAAGATTTAGCGGTGTTAATTGAAAGATATGATGAAGTCTGGGACGTTATGAGGTTGGAAGTTAGTATTTTGGTTTAGGTTACTTTGTGCTTATTGGACTAATAATTAGAAATATTTAAGTTAACCCTGGTAATACCAATTCTATATTTTATATTTTGAGTACGCCTTGAAATAAAAAACTTAAGCTACAGAATTTCAAAGAATTTTTATAACGGAAGAATTCAATCGTACCCTTGGTACGATGAGACTTCATAGAACCAATATTTGAAATTAGATGGAAGATACTTCTTAGAAGAGCATAGAAAAAAGTTATACATTGAAGATATTACTTAGAATCATGCAATCAAAATTGAAATATTCGTTGATACTGATCGATATCTTTTTTAATTGTACCATCGCAATCCCGTAATGCGACTGGAAGACGGTTGGCTGGTTCGCCAAGCTCTTAGAGCGTGCTTATCCGTAATCGGTTATCGATATGTGTATCTCAATACAGCGTGTTCAGGGCCGCAATATTCTGTAAGCGCTTCTCCAGACTACGCTTACAGCCGTATGCTCGGTACCTCACGAATGGTCGATATAACAATGACGACGATAATACTCGATCGTGCGTGACCGAAATGCAACGTTCGTTGCGGCAAACGATAATACCAGACCGGTATTGACGTGAACCGACTAAATTTTAAGGAAATTGAAGCCTCACACGACAATCATATCGATACGCGATCTTCTCCTCTTCAATTTTAATTATAACTGCAGATAGCCTTCTTTTTATTCGTAATCGGAGTCAAATATTTTTTACAAATCCCTTTAACTGCTTTGCACGAATTTCGTTTATATTTCGTTTGAAAATTAAGCAAGTTTTGTATATTGATCGTAGGCTAGATAGTTATCAAACATTACTGATTGAGTAATTGTATCAATACGCGCCCATAGTACACTCAATACTTTTCATACCATTTAAATATACCTACTTAAATTTAAACTGATTTAAGATACGTTATTTCATCAAACAAATATCTAAATAAAATATTCCAGACAGTTAGGTACTTTTAAAGCTGCATAACCATTTTGCGTACCAATATCCAATAATCCTCGCTGAAAAAATAAAAGGACGTGAAATCCGGATTCACGGTTAAATGCGTTATATGTATTCCGACCGTTTCAAACTAAAACCAAAATACAGTGTTTTCAAAATATGTTCTCTATACTGTTGTCAAAGCAATCTTTGAAAATCAAAAACCACACACCGTGGAACTAAATATTTTAGTATTATTTGATATTTCGACATAAACGATAGGATCATTTAATCATTAAATATAATAAAGATACTTTTGTAGCATGAAAATGGCTTTCAAACTTTCCTTTTTAAATAGCAATCAAGTATGGATTTAAAATTGAATAGATCATGTTCCGAGTTTTAGGAAAATGTTACAAAATCGTGTCAGGGAAATTACAAAACGTCACATTTCCGCTAATTTCCGTGAAAACACCGCTAAGAATATCCAACGTAGTTGCGAAACTTTTCGAGTAGTGTACAACGAGTGCTTGGCAAACAGAGTTCCATGGGAATGCTGTTTATCTTTCATCCGTGCCCATCTTATGCGAAAGCCGCGCTTTCATTAATGTATAACGTCGTAATCCTCGTCTCGTGGACGAGACTCGACCGCCATCGACAAAACGAAACTTTCTTCACTCGACGTAATTGAAAATCTTTAATCGAGTCGTGATTTGCGGAGCTGCGAGATCACGAATTAAATTACGTCTCGACCGTCTCACGAGGCTTCTGCTCGTACGAAAACGTGACGAGTTTGACGACAAAGTTTTCACAAAACGACGAGGATTTGCAATGAAAACGCGTTTGAGCTGGTTCTCAAAGCAAATACGCTCTTGAATATCTCGATTGCGTTCTAGACAACGATCTGGGTCGTTTGTTTACGTTTCTGGTAGATTTCTTGGTTGTGTCTCCTACTTTGATTAACAGAAGAATCGATGAGTTCTTGAATTGACACGCTAAGTGATCTAATTGTAACGTATCATAGATAAGTTTAAAATATAATATTTCTAAGTTCCTAAAAGTGTAATACTTCTTTTCCAAACTTTTAAATTTCTATATAAGTAATAATCCCAACCGAAGCGTAAGGATTTCCTTAAGCAGCGGAATACTCATCCAGTAGTATAACCGTAAAATAAGGACGACTTCCTGAAAGTATAATATTTCTTTCCTAATTTGTTAATCTGGTAATTTCTTAATTTTCTTAATTCTTATATAATATTTCTATCCGTGGCAAGAAGGGTTAATGTAAGCAGCAGAACGGCCATTCAGTAGTACAGTCATGAAATAATGGCGACGTAGCTCAGAGGCAACAGTCAAGGCGACTAAAGTTGTAGCGGTCCGTGACTGGTCAGACCAGCCAGCAGACGCGCCTCGAGACTTTCCCAGCTAAACAAGAATCGATCGGTGATCGATCGGCATTAGCATGCCGGTCGGCTTTCCGTCGTGAAACGTTCGCCGGCAAGTAAATTGTAGTAATAAGTGCGACAAGGGTTCAAAGGAGATCGCCGTTCGCATGCAAATATGATTAGTTCCGGAGGGTAAGTTCATTTGCGTATATTAAAAGCGTAGATAGCTCACTTTATGCAAACGACGACAGGATGGGCGTAGTGAGGGATCCGGGCCATGGGAATCGGGTGGGCCGGAACGGAAACCGCCAAGGGAAAAAAGAGAAATGTTTCGCCAGGAATTATAAAAATAGGTTGGGTCACCCGACGGACCGTGGCGAAACGGTCGTGTGGAAGGCAGGATAGAGGCATTCCCCGTTTCCTGGATCCTGATTGCCACTCGTTAAATGCTCCATCCTTCCACCACCCGTTTCTCTTGTTCCTTCACGGTGCAACCGGCGACGTTTGTTCGCAAAAAGATGCTGGTAATTACGAGTCACCTCGTTATAACAATACAACCAAGATAAAAACGGAATGTTCACGCTTTTCAAACGACGTTGCTAGTCCACGGGTTATGCGCGAACTAGTAAAAAGTTGCACATTTAGAATATTTGTCTAATATTTAAGTATTCTGAATATTAATATTGGAGTCTTTCGGGTGTTATATTTGCGATATTGATATTAATTTTTGAGCTTCGCTTGGAAACTTTTCACGTTTATATTTTGTACCACAATTCCATAGAAAACCTGGTTCTCGTCACAACTCTTGACAAATTAAACGTGCACTATCAATTTTCCTGGATTTATCGTCAATATTATCGATTACCAGAATTGAAATATAGTTTCAGAATTGCGTAATATCGATTGCAGTCGAGTTTCAAAAATTGACAACAGGGTGCCAACAAAAACAGATGACAGAGCTAGCGCTAAACAATGCCGGCACAGTAATTACTTTGTTCCTTGTAATTTCGAAGCACCGACAGTTGCGAATCGATCGCAAAGAACAGTGAAACAATCATGTTCAACGGGCACATTCCACGTCCGGGTAATCCTCTCGACCACGAGCAGCGAGTAGAAACGCAAAGTTTCACGAGACAGAGGACGACACAAAGCGTAACATTAATCCATACGGTAATCTCTCCGGTTGTCAGTTTTTGTCATTCGCCAGGTTTCTGTCCCTTCGTGCTCGTCACCAGCCGGCAATTATTGTCACCGGGGAGAACATTCAGACGGGCTGCGACCATTTCTGCACTACCGTGTCCTGGTATTCGTGACGTCCGACGATGTGTACGTTTCGCCCAACGAACGCCACCGGAAACTATTTTCTCTAATGAAGCACCGTTAAAACTTTCCCGATATTCCGGCCCAGCTGATTCTTGTCGATACGTTTTGTTCCCCGTTCGATGGCCAGATATTACGAAAACTGCGCTGAATATTTCTGGTTATAATTTACGGCTTGGTATGTTACTGTCATTCGACGTGGCTAAGATTATGCGCCTCACCTAATCTTGTTATTATACTATTAGGTTGGGGCTAATTGCCGTTTAATATAGGCCAATCGTGAAGATCTAATAGCCTAAATTATTGGCCTGCCTTTAGATTTACTACTGATACATAATTACAAATTTCAACCACCATCCTTTTAGAATGATTATAAAAATTTCCTAAACTTATTATAAATTTGAGAACTTCCACGAAATTGTATTTTAAGAAACTTATTATTTGATATTTTTATAAACTCGTTACTATTTCATTCCACGCAGGGAAATAAATATATATGTTGTAAGAAACAAATAACGTCTCGGTCGACGAAATGCTCACAATTTACTTAGGTACTAACGTTAGCCAGCAAGAGTCGCTCATCAATTGTGGACGTGCCGAAAGTTCACGGCGCGAGACGGAAACGGCGACGACTTCAATAATTTCGAGCGAGCCGAAGCAGAGCGTCATTTTCGATGGAAATTTCATAACCGACCGAAGGTGGCTTCCGTTTGAAAACCACCGTTTCTTCCTGACGTTCTCCGCCAGACGGTCGAGGCATTTTTCATGCATTTATTTGACAATTTGGCACGCTTCGATCGAGTCCGTTACGCCCGTCCCGTCGTCGACCCGAATCACCACCTCGCCTTCCCTTTTCGACGCCCGTGTAAAAACCGTTGAATTATTTATGTTTTTCCAGCAGGCCGCAGTTGCACCGTCCGATGCAAATGCATCTCCTTTTTTACCGTCCCTTTGAATGCTTAATGTCGGCCTCCACGCGACGGCTGATGTTCGCGCTCGGTCAGCCCGAGCTGATTCGAGCGTGAAAGCATGAACGGGTACGAAAGAAAACTCGTGTTGTGTTTGAAATATGAGGTACCTGACAGTTTCATGTCTCCATGAAAAAAAGGTACATACATTTGAGAGAATATTTCTTTTTGAAATAATTTTACAAACTTTCGAGTATCCTCTCGTCAAGTGTACGAAAGGAATTCTGTTGATATAATAGCAAAGAGAAATTTTTAGCTGTAAATGTACTTTCAATACATATAATAATATAATATAATATTTCGAAAATTTTTAAAAATTATTAAAACATCGGAATGTAACATTTTCTAATTAAATTGATCTCATTACCTTAATTAAGTAAGGTATCGCGTAACAAAGAATTATTTAGGACATTCGTAAATCTGTACTTTAGTGACAAAATTCTGGATTATATTGTATCAGTATGTTAACGAGAAAAATGGTGTTTATCCAATTTTCCTAATTACCCGAATGAATCGCTAACATCGATGTACCAATACTGAAATTTTCGCATGGCAGTATCCCCAGAGCTTGTCAAAAATATAGTAACGATGGAATACAGTTTAAAAAAGCATGAATTTCACGCGGAAACTTCAAAAACAATCGATTTCAATTCATGGAAGCTTGAAAAATCAAAACTTGGCGCGTGATGCGCTTGGAAAACGTTTCGTTGTTTGATAAAACACTCGTTGAATTTTTATGGAAACGCGTCGATCGCTCTTTTAGAACGGTAGTTCGCGAATGTATCGAGAAAATAAAAGAAAGAAGTACAGAAAAAATCTCAACAAACGAGTTTCTCTGGACGTCGTCAGACATTGATCAATTCAGGTAAAAGTAACATAATCGAAATGGCCGTTTCAAGAAATAATAAGCAATATACCGAATGAAAGATAAAGTAAGTAAAAGAAGAAAAAAATACGTTTCATTATCGATATCCCTTGGTCGAACCCGAATGACGGCTATTTTATTTCTCTGGTCCCCGTTACTGTGCGGAATGTTTATGAAACTTGTACGACTGTATTGCTTGTACAACGCGTAATTAACGTGGCCACGGGAACAACGATTAAATCCTGGCCGAGGCCGATCGATCTGGAGACTGAACGGCAAAAGTTAATCGAAATTGGCAGATATTGCATCAAACTGATGGGCACGGGTATTGTATATCGATGGAACAGTGAAAGGGCAAAGGATCGGAGCAAATGCAACGAAGCAATTAACAGATTACTCGAACGAACCTATAGCCAATGAATGGGACTAACATGGACTAAATAATCGTTTCACTGAATTGAACATTTTTACGACGAATACTGATACGATCTGGATTAGTTTGGATTACTTGAAATTCGACTAAACGTTGCATCGTCGATTCTACTATGATCAAGAATTCTTATTATACGACTATAACATGTAAATTTCCATATCAATTTCTTCTTACTTCATTGAGCTATTCGATGATAATAAATTCATAATACTAGTTGCCCATAGTAACCCGAATTGACAACAATTCTTCGAATTCTAAATATGGACCGATTTATTAGGTACTGAGGGTCTCTAATAAAATACTGTTAACGATTATTACTTATTACTTCGAAAGGGGGTTAAAACAGCCCTATCTCAAGTCATAACATTATTCTTATCAAATATTAAGTATAATTTTATTAGGCATTTGTATCGTGAGCAAAAATAACGTAACTTTAAAAATTCCTATTCCGACTACAACGATGTGCACGAATTATTCTCTGATTTAAATGCTTGTAAGAAGAATTTCGGTGTACCTCGGGCGTTTTTTGTGCCTCCCGAACGTGGCATCGACCGAAAGAAACACAATTTACCGGGCAACCGAGCGGAGGAATGGTCGAGTAATCTGAAACGCGACGAAAAACGAGGGGACAAAGGAACGAGGTGTAACCCTATCGCGCCTTCGTTCGTAATTGAGACAGCAAACGGGGGAAAAGCGACGGGAGAGGAGCGTTCGAGGAACAGAGAAAGGTGAGGCACAGGTGAAATCGATTTTGCCCGACTGGTGCACCGACCTATCGCGCCAGTCTCGAAAGTTACGTATTAGGTGCTTCAACCGTAATAGGTGCAATCAAACGTTAGGATCACGAATGGAACATTGAGAGGTAAAAGGGACGCGGGACGGGTAAAAAGGGTTAACCCAGAGTTTCGGTTTCGACGGCATAAAACGAGCGTGCAACTGCACAAAAGCACGGCCACGATTCGTACGCTTGTAATTCGCACGACAAATCGACCAGAGAAAATTAAGAGCGATTGTACGTCGTTCGGGTTAATATTTATTTCCGGTTTTTTGCGTCTATCACTGCTAATGCTGATCACTCCCATTACACGCTGATCCGTGCCTGGTGGATCATTGATACGTTCTCGTTTAACGCTTTGAAATGTCACGCTGAAACTATAGAAAATTTCATTGGGTAGTAGTTCCATCTCATAAAGAACATATTAAGAGTACGTGTAGGTAAATGGATTAAAGAATTCCTGATAATATGAGTAATGGATTTCTATGGAGATTCGAGCGACATGGCAGTCAAAGTGTTAAAAGGGTAATTTCTGTTTTATTGAACGAATAGTTCGCATTTTAACGTCTAGCACTTTGAAAGTTACTGATCTTAAAATTTTCCTTTAAGTGTGCTTTTCTCAACACGTGTTTAAGTAAATTAGTCCTACGTTCGTGTAATGTTCCAGAAACTGTCGTTAATAATAATATGTATAATAGCTGACAGGGGAACACCGGGGACTGATACACTCCGATTTTGATGAAACTTTGCATAAATATTTATTAGACTTATCTAAGAAGACAGATGTTATTCGTTCGTGCCGTTTTTCACTTTGAGTGAGATATCAACCCTTTTATCCCAACCGCCTTTTCTATATATGTGCTTATAAGTCGTAAACAACAAAAGATATCAAATGAAAGTTATACTGTTTCTTGAGATCTATAAATCTGCGTGTACATTTTTTTTAAATCATTCTTTTTAGAAAATTAAAAAAATTAAAATAAGAAGAGAAATTGTATGCATAAAGTTTGTAGTTCAAAGGCAACAAAACCTAAAATTCTCAGCACTCAACAAAGACAGGTTCATAAAAAGGTTTTACTGGCATAAGAAAGTAGTTGGAAATTGATGAATCTTCTCAGGTACCTACCGAGAGACTCGCATGTACAATGATCAGACAAGAATTGTCGGCGAACCACGTCGATATCGTAGTCTGGTCGCGAGCAACGGAAAAATATACCGGTAATAACACGACCAGAAACGAAATGGCCAAAGAAAGGGTGTCGCCCACTTCCTGTTTAAGTATTTATTTAACGAGGAACCGGAGGGACACGAGGCGGGAAGAAAGGAAACGAAAAGAAGAGGGCGGAACGACGCGAGAAATAAGAGGACGGGGTGGGCACAGGGCGGTCCACGTGAAAGTTCTTCCGGTCGAGACGTTGTAGGGGTACGAAAGTGCCCCCAGGGGCGTACTGCGGACTTTTGTCGGACACAAAAGTACCATATTGGGGGTCGGCTAACGGACACGTACACAACCGAATCGTGCCGGTAGCATTGTGCTGAGCTACCTTGCCGTTTCTCCTTTCTTCGCACACTTGCCTTACACGTACACGCACATACACGGTGCAACATGTACGAGAAAAACGAAACAGGTCTTTTCAGAGTCGCGAACCTTGAAAGCAAAGTCCAACGCGTCGGTGTTAATGTCGTATCGTTAGCAATTGCTCGATGTCACGTACAGATTGTTACCCTGTAAAAAGTTGAAATAATTGTCGGCGAATGGAGACCGGGTGGAAATTTTTACGATTATCGCGGCGAACGATACCGGTCTTTTGGGAAGGGTCTGGCGAAACGGGTGGAAACTTGGAATATATTTCACCCTCGTGCGGTTACGCTTTTGGGAACTAGGGGCCCCTTTGTTCGTGGTACGCGAACCTCGTGCGTGGCGTGACTTACATTTTCTACCCTGGAATATTTTAATGATTCCGCGAGCCTGTGCCGCGTTCAACTGTACGCGATCGAGTGTGTTGCTTGAGATATTGGAATTGGTTTCTCGGTAAATGATGGCGCTTAAAATGAGGGGAAATAAAGCAGGGAAATTCGTTTTGTTTCGAAAAGGAGATGTACCAAAGGTTTTGTGAATTTATTTATTTTCACCTCCTTCATTAATTTACTGTGGTAAATTATATTTAAAAAAAAAACCAGCCAAGTGCATAGGGTTAATTGAAAAATTTGACTTTATTTTAAATTGAATATTAGTATCCGAAAATTTGAGTAACAAATTTTTAAGTTTTTTGGTTATTAAGAATTCTCAGATACTTTTTTAGAAACTTGAATATAGATATTAAAGAAACATACATATTTTATTTTTTTTACCTCTGTTACGAGTGTGATTGAGGAACAACGACATAACGTCTGTCTGGTATCGCGTAAGTAGAATGACTGAGGACAGTGCGATGATATTTGAAGGTTTATTTGCAAACGAAGAGTGTCTGGGATCGAGCGATAAGGAACGCCTGAAGAGGATTACAATGGATCAATATAAGTAAGAAATAGAGTAGGGATTCTTCCAACACAACGAATTATATTCAGAATTGTTTAAACACAAACGTATCAAGATATTATTTACACCCAATTCCTGCAAAATAGTGAATTATTAAATACCTTACATTACATTATTCAAATTATAATTTATATAGAATCTGAGTCCGTATTTCTGAGAATCTCTTTACAATATCTTTTTAATCTTCTATTGAAAATACCATCGACATTGTAGACACAAGAGAAGGAACGTTGTTTCAGGGAATTCCTCCTTTCTTAACAGTATTACGCACAACTAGTTCGTTCGGCCGATAAAAATCGAACGTCAACAGCCCAGAACAAACGCAATTAGGTTCGACTTTCGAAAGCGATTACGAGATTTTCCGGTTGCCCGACTCTCACGTGCACCACATCGAAAACGATTCGATCAAGAAGCTATTCCCTGATCGATTCCACGACTCCGAATGCTACCAGTTCCTCCGATTGTTCGAAATTTAAAAACGTGGCTAGATTACACGCCCGTAATCGTTAACATAACACGATTAATCGTCCGCTGAACAATTTGTCTAGATCTACGTGACCGAACCTTTCTTGAAATACACTTCGTGTACCTTTCGAAATTTCTTCCTTCAGGAGAGGCATTTATCAGATAAGAATAATAAGGACTCGTAGCATTTTGGGGTAAAACACAGGTTCATAAACAAATTCTGCTAATTTTTAACTGCAACTCTGAATATTTTACGTTGTAATATTAGATACTTAAAATTTTAATATTATATAGAAATATTGAAATATTTAAATTTGTAATATTAGGGATGTAAAAAATGTCAAATTGGTACGAGACAAAACGTAATTTTGAAGAAATATTTATAGCTACATTAATTACATTTTCGGGAGAAATTAATTTGAAATCATCTGCGTTTCCAAAAGTTTTAATTGCTATCTGCACAGCGGTTACAAAAATTCTAATTAACTCGTGGAAATAGTGAACTTTTGTCAAATGAAATTCTAAGGCACCTATCTCTTCAAAACTTTTATACCTCCTTGCAAAAAATTATAATCAACTCTTACAAACAATGTCCTATTATTAAAAAAAAATACTTATTATTGTAACGATCGTATTATCAAAAAGAATTCGTTTTGAAGCATCTATTTCCTCGCATCGCTGAATAAACCATGACCAACTCGAAAGAAGCTCGTCGACGGAAAACTATTACAAGATGAATTGTAAAATCGTGAAATCTTGAATATTTTTCAACGATATCACGCATGCTCGCGTCTACGTGTTCTCACAAAGGTGGAAGATATTCCATCGTCCGCCGTATCGAGGGCTTACAATGCGATTTCATCGATTGCTTTTCGAATCCAGAAAGTTGGTCCTGGACCAAGAAAAAGAGACAAACCTGACCGTAGCCGGAAAAGGGTTTGAAGATAGGAATGAAGTGATCCTAAAAACGTTAGTTAGGTCCGATGGAAACGAGCGACGGGCCAAAATAAAAGAAATAAAAAAAAAATGATTCGTGAGAGCAAAAAATGCCGCGGGGAATTACGGTGGGGAAAAAAGCGCCCTTCTTCGATCCATCCCTGCATAATTAATTAGTTTCACGGGCCGCAATTACGCCGCGCTTTCCGCCAAACCGCTCGAATGATTTTCATGGCTTTGAAAAACGCATCTCCCACCAACAGCTATCATGATCGTTCCAGCGTTTTAAAAAACCAGAGGACAATAATGAGTTATAAATTTAATGAATTATCAATTAAGTAGGTGAGTCTCTCGGTTGGTACTTTGGGTTTACCAGTTTCTGTAATATTATTCTAGCTCTTTTTGGACAAATTCTATAATAAATTATAACTGTTCAGTTTTAAACACGGTCTTGTCGCGTATGCCAAATATATAATTAATTTAAGGTAAATCCTACGGTCTAATATTGATAATTATAGTAAATAAATGCTTTATTTCATGTTAATACATTTTGTTTCTAACTCGTCACTAGAAATAATCGAATAATTTTTAAGTATTATTACCATTGTATCAAAAATGTAATGTAACAAACTGATGGTTTAACTTTGAAAAATTAAGCACCTTTATACTTAATAATTAGAAATTTAAAGGTATCTTATAATTGTCCACTTCCACTGCATATAAAACGGTGCAGTAAATGTCAAAGAAAATTGAGAATAATAAATGAAATATCAGGTAACTTGAAAATAATTTTCAAAGCGTCACTCGGTTGTATTAAATATTATGACAGAATTGTATTTTATT
The DNA here is from genome assembly GCA_943735885.1 of Stelis phaeoptera. Lineage (NCBI taxonomy): Eukaryota > Metazoa > Arthropoda > Insecta > Hymenoptera > Megachilidae > Stelis > Stelis phaeoptera. Next base: position 12,301,201 of record OX030930.1, read on the forward strand.
AACTGTAATCGCGTTCCGGAATATGAAATACAGAAATGCCAAGTGAGAGAAGAAATATAAAGGAAAGTGGACCGTCTATTGTCAGACGCTTATTCTACGATTAATACGAAAGGAATTGTGTATCTCAGTAATCTCTGTTTCATGAATAATTTATGAAATAATATTAAAAATTATCTCCGTTGACTTTTACCCGGCTGAATTTATTCATGCGAGTATTTCTTCAGCTCAGAATGTTGGCAAGATTTTCATAGCAATTAAATGGAAGAGAATATCCTTTTTCTCGCGTAATACCAAGCACTTCCCTCGGCAATGAAGGTTTAATCCAAATTACGATGGTATAATTAATAGATTCGAGATGAAGTTCTCCTAACGAAGTTACTCTTGCCTTACCCCTGTACAAACTTATTCCAATTTTCCCCGGAACATCACAGAAGAAATATTCCCCCGATCTAAATAATTCACAAGTTATCATCAAAATTACCCTTTTCCATAGCTCGGTGCTTTCTCCCAGTCCAGTTTAAAAATTAAAAACTCGCCGTATTAATTAATACCATTCACTGGTTATTTGACATCGGTAAACGACGCCACGAATTTAATTAAAATTATTAATTAATTAAAAAGCTGCCACATTGGGCTACTTTGTAAAATTGCTCCCTGGGGATTCAAAAATTATTCTTTCATATTTTATACGCCACAGTAAAAATTGATGCATTTAATAAAACGTGTTAAAATAATTAACTAACTAATTACTAACAATTCGATTTTATGTCGTAGGTTATTAATATAATAATACTATAGCATATAAATACTAATAGTACTGATACTAATAATAATAATACTAACACTAATATTATTTAATATTCATTTCTTATTTGCTTCTCCCAACTATTCTACTGCATAAAATTAAAATCCATATCATACGAAATATTACTTCGTACAAACCAATTTTTTACTTTACTAATAGCAATCGTTGACTAACCATGCCGCTATAAAAATACAATTTAATCTTCCCATGAATGTTCGTCGATTACCTGTCACAAGTACATCATACCCGATATTGGTTTTCAGAAAATGAAACATGGGGTAAAAGAAAAAAGAGGGGTGAGAACGAACGAGGGTGGATCGACATCGATCATTTCCGCGCGATTTCACTGGTCGAAATTCGGTCAGCGATAATCAGCTGCAGAGTGGTCTGGCTATCGAAGGGGTTGATATCGGATGGGCGTGCAGCCCTGATAAGCTTCGTCTCTCTAGTTGAACTTTTGCGGTCGAACGATGCCCTCGATCACGTATACGGTGCTCTGTCAGTCACGAGCTTCGATAATTTTCTTTCCGATCGAAGCCCTGTTATTTAATTACGTCTGTTTATCTTTAAGCGTGATTTCAAAGTGTTCGTGGTTTTCTTCATCTTTTCGACAGAATCAATTAATCCATCCAATCGCGTTGCAACTATATAAGAATGTATTTTAAATTATCCAAGCCTATTTAATAGCTTCTTCCAGTATCGCATGGATGGTATAACACAAATGTTTAATTTATTAATTTATTAATGTTCTTTCGTCTTTTCATATGGCAATATCGGGAAGTAAGGACAGTTTCTCCAATAGTAAACTAATATTTTATCCAGTTTATTTTAATAGAAGTCCACTTTCTCGCTAATGGTAACGGAAACTAATAGTATTTGGCTTATAATGGTAGCTAATGTAATATAATATTGATACACGTTTAGAGACAAAAATTCTACGTGTTTGGCGAATGATGAATAAAAATATAAAAATAAAGTTTTACGCATCGGATTATTGAAGGGTTAACATCAATTAATTTTATTCTGAAAATTTTAATAACTTCCGATAGTCCTTCTGAATATTTCTAAAAACCGATGTACATAAAATACATAAAATACGTAAAATACATAAAACGAGGCTTTTAATAAACTGAGATAAGATTTGGTTCTATCTTTTTGTCGATTAACCGGTCACCGTACGTATAAGACGATTGAAAAAATAAGCTCCTTATCTCGAATATAGGAAGCAGGAATATTACTTGTGGAGAGGGGGATGTGGTAAACTTTGGACAAAATCCTAATTCCCGATATATTAATCGAAGTTGAGCATTAGTAGCTCCACCAGCCTCTGCTATCTCCGATAAGACTCTGATCTCCTATCCCCTTCGTCCAACTCGCTTTTAGGCAATACGTGTTTCCTGCAGGATCGATAAAAACCCGAATAAAATTCTAGAATAACCTTCCAACATCGAAATATTTTTCTCTGGTATTAAAACACTAAGAATCTTCATCGATTAATCGATAAAAAAAAAAGTGACGACAGATTCTCTAGTCGAAAATATTACACACATACAGTATTGATAAAAAATTTGGAATCACCTGCTGATTTTTACCAAAATTAAATATACTGATACATTCTGCACTGCCCATAGTTGATATAATACATATTAACCTGCAGTCCGTACGCAAAAATTTTCTCAAGCATAGAATAACAATTTGTAACAGAAAAATATATTCTTTTAACGAATTAATATTTTGAAAAAAAATTCCTTGGACAGTTAACTTTCAACGCGTGTACTGCTGAAACGACCATTGAGTAAATCTTTAAATTGAAGTTTTAAATTTGATAACTACCTCATGACACTTTCTAAATTCTGTAAATGATCTTCAAACAAAATTGACCAATGTTTATCTACATTTTAATTTAAATCTATGCCAAAAAATGGATGGCTAACGCTAAACATCAGTTTCAACGGTAAAATATTTACGGTACCATTGCATTGCTAACAAGATGCTGATATTAATTGGACGTTCGAGAAAAAAGCAAATAAACACGTTGGTAAAAATCGCGTTGGCGCATCGTTACGAAATAATCGAAGCCAACTTCATTAAAATCTGACACGTTCCACGGATTAGAATGCAACGTACGCGTTCCTTCGCGCGAGTATTTTATAAATTTAACATTCGTTACAGCGTAATGAAAAGAAGGGATGATAAATTATCCGACAGAACACGGCCGGCGCTGCAACTTTCGCGTGTTACAAGTAACAATTTTATTTGTTTCTTTTTTTTTATTTTTTTTTTAGCTATACGTATATATACGTTATACACGCGGGCCAACATACACCGGAAGAGGCCAGAGAAAATTCACGGAATTTTTTCATTCTCCGTTTCAATTCGCGCGTGTCCCTCACTGTCCCGCGTTATTCCATGTATCTCTGTCCGCGTCTACGTTTTCGCTGCGCTCTGCACACGCATACGGCCAACGAACGGGCAAAAAAGTATTATTGAAACGAACACGACTGGTCATGAAGTCGACGGTATGAAAATTCCCAATTTTTTGTGTTACGAGTCGAAACCGTAAAATCGCAAAAGGAATTAAGTCGAACCGCAGCGTGAAACGTCATAAAGCGTTATTCGCGTATCCGAATTACTGCTACCTTTAATTTTCTTCTCGATTTTCACGCTTTCGATCCACGGGTCACGCTGATCAGCATGTGCAGTATCGAAAATATCCGTCAGGGACGAATTTTTAACAAATATAACTTAACTGTCTTTTCGTTCTGGAATATCTACAATTTGGAAACTTACTTCCAACTCGAAATTCAAAGAAGAACCAGAATATTTCATACGTTAAAAATTGCATTTTTCCCCTTCTGGTTGCTTTATTAAGTTGCCCGCGGTGCTAGAACCAAAGAATCGCAGCAATAATGATTTCTCGAGTAACAGTACCTGCACGTAACCGACCAACATGTTCCCGATCTCACGTAGACGTACAATAGAGCACATTGGCTCGCACAAATGTATTATTAAGCATTTACCCCCCGATAATACCGACAGAGCTATACCACCCTTGCTATGCCTTGTATATATACTTGGCCGTACTCTGTGCACCCTAACCCTCTGAGATACTCTAGGCTCGAACAATTTCCGCGTAACTAAACAGCCGGCCGCGTTTTCATGGAAACACGTTGGAAATTACGACTGGCCGTGCCGACAGTCATCTCATCGTTAATTCCTCAGATTCTAACCGGTTAAGACTGTTGATAAAACACAACTCGACCGTCCAATTGCCAATAAAGATAGCGTATGAACGCTATTACCATGTTTACGGTGTAACATTGTCCGCTGGTACTTCGTTAAAACCCGTTTACGCCGTACAGAGTACCGTGAAACGGCTGTTACAAGGTACAAGATGGTGATTTTGATCAAAAGAAGAAGTTAAGTGAAAAATATAGAATACTTCTTCACTGGTGGCCTAGTTAAGAAAATTGAAATATTACATGAACCTTTTTTGTTCTTATTACAAGAAAATTGTAATTGTAATTTTATTATATTAGAAACATGCTCTGGTTTTGTTCTATAATCGTGCTTTGGTTTCGTTGGAAGTCTGATTCGGTGTTATAAAGCAATTTCAACGGTCACAGTGAAAATATCGATATGTGGTCAGACATGCTTTAAAGAGGATTATTGGAATGGATCCTCTTTATTTTCTCGATTTGTAATTAAGGTTTTTAACTAAAGTTGCCAGTTGCTGTCGACTACCATAACAACTGATATGTCAAACATCCATCGTACCTAAGTTTTATAATTACAAATTAGTATGAAAAAATCTTCAGTTAAGTATAAAAAAGGACACAATATAGTAAAATTCATAATTTTCACGAAATATATAGCCGTGAAAATATTGACTCGATGATTTTTATGTAGAAATTCTCAAAAGTACAATTATTGTATTTATTGTTAACACGTTGACTGCCACAGTGAAAACGGACGTGGGTAGTCAGACACGCTGAAATCCTAATTATTAACAATACAATCAACTAATTCTCAAATTTAACTTTTCAATTCGATAGCTAGCATTATTAGCTTAATGTTAACGTTATCCGTAGTTTATTTTATCATTTCTGTTGGTAATTATTTGATTGTAAAAAATTTCGGGTGCCGGTCACCGGTGACCCCCGTGGCAGCCAACGTGTTAATGCCGTTTTCAAAGAGCACTCGTTTTATAATTTATCCTTATTTTTCCCTACAAAATTACCTTGTTTGATGCATCCTGAATATACCAAGAAAGTCGACGATGTTTCTGAAGTAATCTCGGGAGTACGAAATAAACCGCGGGAAATAGTTACGGACGTAGTTACGGGAACGATTACTCTCGAGGCATCTTTGAAATCGGCATCGTCGGCGCTCGATTATTCCGCGCCGCTGGAAAGCACCTTCCGGGCGTTCCGCGTCCAACTCCCCTCACCCGTCACGCCAAGCAAGTGCGTTGCTTTTCCCGTGAAACAAAGAATCGCGAAGAAGTAACCGGCGAAAAGAAGGTACTGAGAAGCCATGGAACGAAAAGGGAGACCCAGGGGGTTGAATTCCCGCAGGAGCGTTGCGAAAAAAAAGAGAGGGTTGAGGAAGAAGGGAAAAAAAAAGGGAGGCTTTGCGTCGGGAGGTCGAAAGGGCGAAAGACGACACTAGACGCGGCGTAAAAGGGTCGGCGAAGATTATTTCTCGGAATAGTACAAGCTGGTTCGTGCATCCTGAAATGGAACCCTCGACTAGCACTCCCCTTACCCTCGTGTTCTACCATTCCTGTAACCTCTGTCTCTGTTTCACCAAAAGGAAGGGAACGCGTTGCTTCCCATTCTGGCGGGCGTTTTTTACATAGCGACTGAATGACCAGACGTGGGAAAAAAGTCAAGGGGTCGTTCTTTGACGATCACTTCGTGGCAAACAAAGGGCGGGGGCGGGGGACGGATGAAAAAGTCTGGAGGGAGTTGCTGTGCTTACTATTTCATTTCCAACGAGCCGGAAAATTTCGAGCCCTTTCTTGTACCAGTCTTTGGACGCCTCCTCTTAATTACCAATAAGGAGGAACCCTTCGGATTCTCCGAGATTGCGGGAACTTTCCTGTAAGATTTACAGATGCTTCTGGAGCTTGTCCTTATTGCTATCATGCTGGCATAATGATTATCGTATTCCTCAAGGGGAAAGTAAGTTTCAGAATACGGCATTTAGTAAATTACTATAAACGCAAAAATTCTTTACAATAAATCATGTTGTGGTAGATAAAACTTTAAAATAAGAGGTTGAGTCCCCAAATAAAATGATATGATACAGATACAGAAAAATGCGTACAGAAAATAAAAATTGAAGTTTAAACGAAATTATCCCGAGAAAACGAGTTCCTCTAACCTTGAAAATAACTCGAATGAAGTTAAATGCAGCGTCAGATTACACACAGTGCCGGAAAGTTTTGAATGCTAATGGACAACTTAAAATAACCTTGCAAGTGAGAAATCTGGACCGGTTGCTTCCGCGGCTAGGTAATGGGGGCTGCGTCAGCAGCCTTGAAAAACTCTGCAATACCTTAACTTCTTAACTTTCGCCCAGGGTTTTGTCGGTCCAGTTTGTATTGCGGTGAAAGTTCGTTTGCCGTTGCTCTCACTTTTGAATGAAATCGCCAACCATCGTGATACAATCCGCATAAAGATCCGGATTTTTCAACCCTTTCAGGAAAATCAACTTATGATTGAGATATTGTTAAAATACATTTCTGTCACGAACAAAAATTGTAAACCTATTATTTTTGTCGTATAGGATAATAAATTATTTCTGTACTCGTTATAATATCTGTTGAAGGGTTAATTCATTAATTTTGGTTATATTACTTATGTTCATAACACACCTTGGTACTTAATTAATTGGTTATTTAAACAGCTCATTTCGTTGCCTAATGAAAAGGCTATCAGAAATGAAACGTGCCATATAATTGCCGCAATAACAGCGTATAAAGACGGAAGTTTTGTCGTCCAAGTACCACAACGATATTTCTAATTATGGTCGAGAGAGCAGCGTGAAAAGCAATTAACAGCCGTTCCATGCGAAGTATAGTCGTACATCTTTCGGATCGTAAAAGTTGAAACCTTTGAAAAGCTGCTGGAACAGTATGCGCCAAGTTTTTTCATAAGCCAAAGCTCGAAAGTTTTAACGCGACGGTACGTTTTTCCATCTAAATTACAGCCTGAGATAAAATGGGATAGATGTTGCTATTGTTACTGTGTGAGAAAACGCTATTTAATCCTCTTTTTGAAACACTTTCACGTACACGTATCGATTCACGTTCACAATCATGTAAAATCTGCGCAATTATACTTCGGTTGACAAAAATTAAATGGTAAATGGAAAATTACTGGTGATACGAAAATAAAGAATTATACACAAATGGTATGCGATTTGAATATTGGAGACTTACGTGATTCGACAATTGAAGAAAAGATACAAGAAAAAGCGAGCCGAAAGAAGAAAAATAAACGGAAGCGAACGAAAGGGATGAAAGCGCGGAGAAACTGAAGGGAGAAAAGTTGAAAGTCTAGAAGTCCTGAACAACAGGATACACGATATTACGTTCAATTACGCGGCAAACACAACGCGACCATGAACGTCTGTTGTGTAACGAGGCGACATAAGGAGAACACGCGAGAGTAGAGAATATAACGCGAGTGTTCTGTACGACAGTGTGCGAATACTCGGCGGCAATACACCGGTATCGTATATTTCTTCAGAATACAACCGGTGCTTCAATCTCGCAGCACTGGATAATACTGTCTATTAGGCGCACGTGTAACTTTGAGGAAACATATTGAATTTCTATTATAAATTCAAAACTTTCCGTCTCATCTTTCTCGTTAACATATCATTACGATATGTGCGTGTAATATTAAACTGCATCTAAAGATGTTGTTGTGATTGAGTCACATAAACACTACTTCTTTTCGGAGATGAAAAAAGTGTGAATTAGAGAGGACTAATCCTTTAGCTGCTATGTTCATACATGTACGTTTTTCATTACACTAATTGATGATTAAAATAATTACAGTGGCTCGATTTCCTTTTAACTTGCCAGTGAAAGGGTTAGCACATTAACGTCCGCAGTAGTAAATTAATATTAATAATAAGATACTAATTATGAACGATAATTATGAGAAAGATGATTATACTCAATATAGCCCACTTAAGCACTGGGAATTTTTATAATTATTTTTGGGAGGAAAAGGGTTGAAATTAAAGTAACTCTGAATTTTTATAATTCTTTCTTTTTTTATCCTGTCAAGGTTAAACGTATAATGCTACTCAAAAGTAAGTAGTCGGTACACTGTTCAATGAATTATTATTTTATTTACGTAAGAAATACTTCAACAAATACGTATTTAGTAAGATATAAATAAAAATTAGAAAATAGTGCTGATTATTCATTAAAATAAGTACAGAATCAATTTCCAATTTTGATGCCACGGTTGTTAAGGATTAAAAGAAATATTAAATCGTAAACGCACGCGTCAGTATAAACCCGGAAGGGGTTAAAGGTTACGTTGGTTCGGGTTACGGTACGTTATCGACAAGGGGATCGATCGTAAATAGCCGCGAACGAGCGCGAACGTTTACGAGTATGAAAATTGAAACGACGAAGCGTGCTGGCGTGCTCGAAACGAAAATTGAATCGTCGGATTTCCACCGTTCTCCCGTCCATTACGGGCGGCTAATTCGAAAAACGCGCGGATTTCCATTCGGCTTTAAGCAGTTTCGATCGCGGCGACGAACATATTTGCCCGCTCGAGATTGTCGATTGCTACCTATTTCAGGACAAAGTTGTCGAGATTACAATGGTTGTCGGGAGATTTCTTTTTATTTTTCCTCACTTTTTTTTTTTAGTTCTCACCTGCGAACGATTTGTCCACATGCAACAGGCTATCCAGCCTCGTTCGATTTGTATTTCGATGCGACTCGATATCCCTTAATCCTCTTGCTGCGTTTAAATTTCTATAGATTCGCTTCGAACTATAGGGCAACGTTGAATCTTTCGCTGGATATTTGTTCTCCTGATTTTGTTTGTTCGGGAAAGTTTCGTTGCAGAATATGATTTGCAAAGGAATCTTTGAAATTGTTGATAACATTGGATAGCAAAGTTAGTTGCGCTATCCCTCTACCATACTCGTTGCATCTAACATAAAAGATATAAAATTTGGTACTGTAAAGCACCAGCTATATAGGAAAGAGCATATCAGTGATAAAATAATGCTATGTACGACCCAACACAGTGACGTACCAACAGGGTGTCGCCTAATAGGAGTACTATGACTGCAAAGGATTAAGAATAGTACACTACTTTTTTTTTAGGAAGAATACATCTAACTTTTAGCCTTACATTCCAATTTTTTAGAAGTGTAAATGTTACAAAATGTTAGAGTTATTTACTGAAATATCGATCACCAACCATCACCCATTTAAGAGAACTGGAACGTCCCAAATAAAAAATTGCTCTTAATTCGAAAATAAGAATCTATGAAATAACCACAGTTTGAAGGAACAAGAAGTCTATTTTCTATTCAATCATTTCAACTTTGAATGTTTCTAAAAAATCAAAGAATCGAGGTACAGAAACAGCGTGTTAAAAGCCAGAGGATTAATATTCAGAAAGCAATAAACGAGAGAGAATAAATGAAGAATTTCTCTTTTTTTTTTTTGCTTCATACCAAATCATTATCGTTGTGTCGCGAAAATGTTTATCGAAGCTTGATGAAAAACTAATAGCTCCGGCCTTAGTTTCACCGCGTCTCCTTCCAATTTCCCCGACAATCCGCAATTTCCGTGTCTGATGAGCAATTTAAAAACACGAGACACGAGCCAGGAGAGAACAACCAAAAAAGGAAGAATAACGAGCTTGCAGGTCGTTTAAAAGGCGTTGAAACTAGATTGCCACCTGCGCCTGGAGACTCGGATCAACAGCAACAAGGATGAAAGATGACGATCTTACGATGTTGTCGTATGTTGTGTGTTTTTAATCGTAAAATCATGTAAGAAAGTTAAAAAAATGGTTATTCATATCATTGACCCTTCATAAGTTTCGCTTTTTGTAGTCAAGTTAGATAATCATTAATATTTTTACTGTTTCGAAGTTTCAAAAAATCTGACAAAATTCTGACACATTTATACGTTTGAAATTGTTAACAGTAATAATTAGAACTTAGTAAATAGTCAAATATTGTTATAGCCATTTACAAGAAATAATGATATTACTTCGTGTATTTTTTACACTTTTGCAAATAGTATAACATCAATTTTAATTCCCAATAAGGATAATTTGGCACTATAAGGGTATAACAGCGTTCCATCTGCACAAATTGCATAAAAATAACAAAGTATTTTGTTGGCAACTAAATCCGCTACCTTCCCATATATTTTATTTCAAAGTTTCTCGAAATATATCACATAGGAACAGAATAGGTATGGCAATAGTAATCCCAATGATTATTTATTGAATTCTGATAAATAATTCCGTAGGAAGAATGTACGAAGCTCACGGATTTGCTTGCCAGCCTAATATCGTATACAGGATTAATCTTCAACGTTTCTCAATTCATCCCACAGCAACGTTACGTGATCTTCAGCCAACAGTGGCCATAATATCGAGCAAACAGCTCCATTCAGCCTACTCGAATTTCTATTCCGAGCGTTTATCGAAGAATTCAGGAACGAGCATCGTGTTCGCATCGTCTCGAAGAAATAGCATGAATCCTTTCGCGTGTGTGTGTATTGTTCCCTGAAAAGGTATTCGTTCGACGAAGCGTACACGCAACCGGAGCGTATCGACGTAGCTGAAATTGGAGGATCAAGAAAAAACCCGGGCATCGAGTTGATTGGAACGAAGGAAGACGTTTCCTAAGGATATCGGTGATTCGATATCGAACCAGCTAATTTTCCACGAGTTCTTCCCCATCTATATCCGATATATGCAAAGTGTAATATATTCGTCACGGTACAGAAACTGTTTCGCGGTCTAATACCGTGGCCCCATGATGATGGCAATGTTCGGCTCCTCGTAAAATCGCGGCATTCAATCTTTAGATCCTCGTAAAGTCTAATCTTTACTCGGTCGTTAAATTATGAAACCTCCGGGTTGCGGGTTTCCGGATAACGTTTAATTTGTTTCATCGACGAAGAAGAATAACGGCCGGATTATGGAAACTTCTATAAGGGATACTTGGCAATTAACTTCTTCGCTACGACTGTGCCTTATGCGTTTTTATATTAAATTATTCGACTCGATATAACTTTGCGTGTCAAAAATGTATTATTTGAAAATTTCACCGGAATGTTCGCCTGTTTTATTCGCTTTTAATTAAAGGTACCTGCGTTAATGGGAACGTTTATTTAGATATGGTAGAAATATTCGGTGCTCTTCCTGTATAAAGATTTCGATCCTCAGCGATAAGCTAGCAAAGTATCCAGTTAGCTTCAACGGATATGGTTTTGAGATACTCGAAACCCAGCACGAAAACGAGTATGGTTGAAAGAAAAGGATCCGATTACACGATGGGATGGTGGTCGTGGATAAATTTCGATGTCGATTTTTCATCGGATAGGCGGCCAACGGAAACGTTTTTCCCCGGGTTTGTGTTGAAAAACGACGCGACACAGGCACCGAGGTATTTGCCAATAATATCGCGAACGAAAAGTTCGCGCAGTCATCGTCGGATCGTTTAACTGCCTCCAACGGTCCGGTCTCTGCGGAATTTTTCCTGCCAACGATGATATGAAAAATGGTTCCGCCTGGTAGAATGCTGAATGGTTTTCCCCGTTTTGTTTTTCTTCATTCAAGAAACCCCTGCGGATTTCATTTGAATTTTTCAACGTTTGATGTGCTTCACCGTCGAAGCTAATTGGAGAGTGTTCGATCGTCGAATCGCACCGAACAGCCTCGAAACCGGATAAATAAATGGATATTTTTAAAGGAACGCTTCAGATATGAAGCATCAACGTGTCGAATATATGCCACCGGTCGATAAATATGATTCCATCCAATCTTTTGCTCTCGAAAAACGACTATTTACTTGTTACGTGGATTAATCCTCGCAATATCGAAAACACCGTTTTATATAGGACGATGCTACGGAGAAAATTAAAGCAATAATATGAAATATAATAGAAATATATAGAAATAAGGCTTTTTTATACGAGGCGTTGTGTTTGAAGAAAAATTGTTTATTTCATATTTTAGCCCCGCTTTCTTTCGCTGAATCGCTTCGTTCCACCAATTACGAACAACCCTGTATCTTTTTAAACAAACTACCTTGGAGGCGGGTACTTTACGCCCGCTAAATAAATGTAATGATACAATGAAACTTTCTGTGTCGCTCGTTTCGAAGTCAACCATACGCATGTGAATTAATTGAATTCATTGCGCATCGAAACGACGAGTATCATCAACGGTAGCTTGATTTTCTACCGAGTGTAACGTCCATTTTATTTTAATTAAATCCGTATCAATTTGAAAACTAATAGCCGAGCAAAACACGAATCGATCCGCTATCAAAGCGACGGAAGCCAGACGTTTGACGTCGAATCCGAGTGAATCGAAGAAGATTAAACTCGCACGGTAACACGATATAATAACTTGTGAATTGTGATTGACGCTAATTGCGAATTTGTAGCGATAGATCGAATTGCTAGTTGCTTAGATAGCTACTCGAGTTTGCTCGAAACTTCTGTTATGAATTCTACCCTGCGGTTAGACAACCTTTCACAGGCTGCAAGGTGGGCTATAAACCTTACTTCAAAATAGAATATAACGGTTTAATTTTGTAGTTTCAATACTTTTCATTTCTTTAGTTATATTTAATTATATTTAGAATTTTAATTTCCACGAGTTAAAATTGTTCCGACTGTACGCAAGGCATCCTAAATAACGTATGAAAAGACAAAAGGGGAGAAGAATTACCCCAACAATTCTCACCGAATCTACTGCGTTTGTTTAAAAAACGAAGTCACCTTTAATCGCTCTCGTTCGCCATCCCCGCGATCGGGGAACAGTCTCTCAATCCTTTAAACGTCACCGTGAAAGGTATTGGCCAGCGAATTTGGAAAAAGGACCGAAGTGTCCTGGGGCTACGGTGGCTCGCAAACTTCTCCTCGGATACGGAACCGTGCAATATTTTCCGAGCGGCCAACTGCCATAATTCGCTGTCAAGTTTATAGACAAGAGAAAGGGAGAACGAGCCGGGAATGAGGAATGACAGAAAAAGGGGGGAGAAAAACGAGAAAAACCGAACGGGATATTCGAAGTTCGGTACACGAGGTTGCAGCCAGGTTAGGAACAAAAAAAAATTGCATCTCTGGCCGCAGTATATCAAAGAGATACGCGTGCCCAACCGAATCAAGAGCGGCACCGCCCGACGTCGTCCATCCCCTGCACGAGCAAGCTTGCACTACCATCGTACGGACACCATCGTATCCGTAACATCCCTTCGAAAGATAACCTAATGCTCGCCCCTATTAACGGATCGCTTCTATTTCGCACCGCTGAAACCACCCTCCCTCTCTCTCTCTCTCTCTGTCTGCCACGGGGATAGGAATTCGTGCGAGATCCCGTAAAATATACCCCCCAAATTATGCGTCGCCGGTGAATAGCCTCTCCCCAAGGATCGTATTCGTGCGTAATGTTGCTTTAATTCGTTCCCAAGCGGGATACGTCGGTTTGATCTCGAATACTGATCCGTAGAGGGTGAATTGGCCTGTGCTGATGCGCTGAGAGGGTTCGTAATGCTGTTTCTACCGGGTTACGTTTATAGGAAGGTACGTTTTTGTTATAATATTCAAGGTTCATTAACAATTTTCTACTTTGGAAATTGTCAAAATTCTTTAATCCTTTTTCACATAAGCAACATCTTTCATTTACACAATTTTTAATTTTGCGCCGTCTGCGAAATATAAATTAAAATTATTTCGTCCTTTTTGATGCATTCCGAAATCGGATGTATTTTTTTTTTTCAAAAATTTTTTTGAGTAAACGAAAGAATCGTTCATAATGCGTGTGACAGATATTTATAATAATATTCTATTGTTAGAAGCAATTGAAAGTCAGAAACTACGTTAAACTGCATAAGAAACGCGTATTAAAATTACTAAAAGTTCAAAGGGCTGCCAACAAAGTGCTGTTTCGAATTTCGGCATAAAGTTAGATTCGTAAGAAAGTAGAAATCTTCCACTTTAATTCGGTTTTTGATTTACATCGATATCTTTATCTGTTCCTGAGATATCGTCGTGTAAAGACAAACGTAATTTTTGTAGAAATTCGCTGCCGCCTCGCGCTTGGACCCAGACAGTGGGTGTCTAGCGTAGCGGTCACGTGGTCATTGTTTACGTCTAACCCTTTACTATTCCTGGAAATGCGTATATGAATTTCCTAGAAAAAAGTCTACGGCCCATTCGGGATTACCCTCGTACGCGCCGGCCGCTATACAAACTTTGAAGCCCTATATCTCAGGAACTAATGAAGATATCGCGTTGCAACAAATTGCGTTATTATGTACGCACTTTCCTCTATCTTCTGAGCTACCTATTGCGTAAAATTTAGGCATGTTTTTTTATATTTATTGCCAGGAATTTTGCCGCCGTTGAATGTTTCGCGTTGACCTGTGGGATTCTTTTTTTTCCAAAAATTTTTTTATTAACGTAATATAGTATTTTTCGAAGTTTGCAACTAAACTTTCTACAATATTTCTCACTAATTTTATTTAAACATAATCAAAATCTTCTATATGTAGCTATATATTATTTTCAAACGAAATATATGATAGCGATAATTGACTTATCGTTACATTTCGTTACAATTTCTGCAAAAACCTCAAAATGATTTCAAAATCTTGGAAAATAAACTCTCACCAGGTTCATATATTCCTCTACGAAACTTTCATCTCTTATCACCTCGCGAATCTACTTTTAAAAAACATGACCATCCGCGAGACGCGTCTCGGAACGAACACCATTAAATATATTTTAAACTTGGTCGATTTTCCAAGGAAAGGTACGGTTGAAATTCGACGAGTCGCGTGTTGAAAGGTTAATAATCTTCTCGTTTCTTCGTCGTCGTTCGTGCCCCGCCGCGGCTGGTTAATTAGCTAAAGTTAACCGAACCGGCCAGAATGAAGCGGACAGCGGAAACGATTCAAAGGAATTTACTATCTTTCTCCATCCGACCGGCAGGAAAAAGGAAAAAATCGAAGTATCAGGACGAGCCTGGCACAGCTACGACTTTCAATTTCGAGACACACGAGTTACGCTGACAATTATCCCACTCCGCGTAATAGATATATGAGAAAATAATTTTAATTTAATCCTTTCGTGAGAATTTTCTACGTTCTTGCAAAAATATTGCAAATTAACTTCGAATTTTTATTCTCTGGATACTTCTACATCGATTTACGTTTTTATTTATATGAAATTTTAAATACTGTAACGTCAGAAACGTGGTTGCCCGCAGGTTGACGACCGCTACGTTAAAATTTACACTCGAAGTTGAGGTTCGATTCACCGCCCTCCAGATAACGAATTCCGATTCCCCAGTCTCGTTTTAATTACCAGCTTTAATGCACTCGGCGCGGCCATTACCATCGCGCACGATGCTTGTTTTCGCTGTGCGCGAGTTCGACCCGTTGCGAAGGAAAACTCCCGCCATGTAAAAAGCACTTACATCTGCCAAACGAAACGAACAAGATGGTCGATGTTTCGAAGGAAAGGGACCCGAATGTTTCGTGGTAATTCAATTTCCAGATTGATACTGCAAGCTTCCCGTAACCGTAAGTTCTTCAGGATACAAGCACTACTTTGATCGTTCGGTACAGCGAACCGTAGTCAGTCGATAAGGTAAGTGGTTCGATTCTTCCGAGAACAGAGAATATTATATATCTTTATTGATTCGTCGAGAAGTATGCAGATACTTCGACAATTTCATCGAGACTTTGGAAACCCGATTTAATGTTTCCCGAATGGAGAAATTGGTTTCAGGATATTCAGTAATTTATTTTGCACGGTATAATGCTTCTTGTTGTGCTGTTAAAGATAATTTTATGCAGCGAACTTGATTCGATGATAGAGACTTGAATAAAATTCCATTTCAGCTAAAAAGGAATATTTTTATACCTTAAACCTGACTCGATTAAACTAATCTGTCTGTTGTTAATAATGCTGCGATCAACTGTAAACAAAATTTGTCTACGATGAAATAAAATAACCTAACATTCTGAATGAAATTTCTACGAAAATTGTCGGAAAATATGAGAGTAGATTTGAACCAAGGCAATAAATTACACGAGTTATGAAGAATGGTTCGAAAATTATAGACAGGGAAATGAACATCCTATATATCCGTTATTGGCGGGGCTTTACTTCCTTCCTGTCTGGCCACATCCCTCAGAACCTCAAATTAGAAGTCTCAATCCCCGGAAAACGATTAGAGAATCTCCCCTTTCCTAACCCGAACCCTTTAATATCCTGCTGCTACCACGTGCAAAGCACACAACGATCGTTTTGTTATCGAATCAACATCGTCGATAATCGGCAAATTGGTAGACAGATCGATGATCGACAATTATTAATGCGTACGTATGGATTAATGGCCAGAGCAAACTTTTACACGGCCGCTCCCATCCCGACTGCAACAGCATTCGCATGACACGAGCACATACATCATATCGTTGGTCAATCAGTGAAATGGATCCTCCTTTGTTACATTAGGAACGCATTAGGAAAATTTACCGAACCTTTCGTCAAGTTCCAGCATGGTCGACTGATCAGATTAGCAATCTCCATAAATCATGGTTAAATCTGAATAATAACACGTTTAGAAAATGCTTCGAGCCTATCGTCTAATCTTCAACACGTCCATTGCCATGGTAAAGTCGATAAAAATTTCATTGTATAATAATTGTGTTGTTAATAAATTCTATGTATTATTCCTATAATATTTCTTATCATATCAAGTACTAGATATTGCTAGTTGGTACTTGAAAATATTTAAAATGGTAATTTTATTTTTAATTAAACAAGAAATAATAATTCAAAAAGAATGTATACCATAAATAGCGAAATATTATCCTAGAATTAGTATAAACAAATTGTTTAAAACACATTATAGAATAATTTCACAACTCGTTCGTTCAAAAATAAATCATAAACACACCGACAAAACACACATACTACTTCTCCCTCTGGTTCAGGCATTAACCCGATCATCTAATATCCGTAATTTCCTACGAAATTTCCAGGATCGTGATCGACGAGGCCAGACCAGGCTATAAACGTTTTAATTTCCATTTCGTTATCACAGGTATCGAGCCAAAGGATCGGCCAAAGAGGCTGCCGTTCGCTAATCTACAATTTACATGCCCTTCTGATTGCGTGTCCGGGTTCGTCGAACGAAACCGTTGTTCCTCCGTAGGGGGATAACGGTTGACAACCACTGCTTCCTTCCTTCGTAACTCCGGATTAGCGTCACTATCGAGGGTACTAAATGTCCGATCGCTATCGTACCAGGCTGGCCCTCCGATAACGTAGGAGAGCACGCACGTCTAACACGCCCGATTCTCGTGCTAATCACTGTTTTAATCCAATCCATGATAGCGACGAGGGTTAGTCGTGACGATAAATTGCCCGATAAACTCTCCCCCCTGGCTCTGCGATTTTCCTTCGTTCCCGTCTTTTTCTTTTTTTTATCCCCCTTCGTTTCTGTCTGGTGAAACTACGAGAGACAGTTCCAACGGGACGTCGTAAACACCGGGATACTTTGTAATCTCTGCAGTTTTACACGAAATCTCAACTGTCCCTTGTCTAACCATCGACCAACACAATTACACCGAAGCTTTGCCTCTTGCCTTTCGTTTTTCGTTCCTTCTTTCTTTCTGTTCAACACGATTTGCGCGAGCACACTCCGGGTCAGGGCTAACGGCGTGTCGCAAAGTTTTACCGTTCAACATCTACCGGGAGATTTCATGGTGTGCGTCTCGTTACCCTTCGCTTAGGGGGAGAGTTAATGTTGAAACTTTCTATGAATGGCCCGGTATTATTTTGTAACGCCAACCCGTGTTGCGTTAATTCGTTCTACGAGGGAATTCCGTGACGAGACCGGTGTATCCTTTCGTGTCGTTAAATGAAAATCAGTAGAGACCGAGAGATAATCAAACTTTCAAATTGAGACGAGCAAAGGGGCTGATGGAGTGAAAGATAAATGTAAGTTGGCCGAGAAATAATTCAACCCCTTGACGAACAGTCGTCTATCAACGGTTTGTGTGATTCAATCGTCGGAACAGGTAAAGTTCATTGCCAAAACTCGTTTACACTTTCGGGACGGATCTATTGATTTGTAAGTACCTAATGAAAATTTCATAATTTCGATTAACATGGTTAGGAAGAAAGTAGAGTGATAATTAATTTATTATAACACAAATTATTAATATTAGATTGAGATATTTAATATTAGCTAACAATAACCGTTGCCCAGAAATTAACATTAAATTCAATATATCATACTCCATTTGAAAGTCTTTTAAATTTTGATAAGAGCAAGTAACTTTGTCAACGGTTATTTATATTTTATTAGGACAAAAATATAAGTATCACCGCGTTTGGGATAAAAAAGAACTGCCTTAAACATAAGAAACATTTTCACATTCGAGAGAAAATGTGTCAACGACCTAGAGGTCGTTGGTCTGACCATAGCTAGGGTTATGCTACTTAACCTGCGATTTCTTGCAAACGACTGTACGATAGAAACCTTTTCAACGTGAAAAAACTTTCTCGATTATTCGATGGGCAGATGTATTTTCTCTCAAGCTCGGACGAGGAATGACGATTTTCTTCGCGTTAGCTTCTTCGAGCTCGACCCCCCTTTGTTTAGGGGTCTCGGGTTCCTCGAACACTTGAGAGCGACAACGTGGGTCGACGTTTTCCGAACGAACGAAACTGTCCGGCGTTATAGGAAGACGTGGAGGATATAACGGCATGGGTTTATGAAATAATACTTCGTGATTCTCGAATCGTAAATTTATCATTTATTTCGAGAATGATTTAAGGGAAAAAGCCCGAAGGCATAAAAAACCCTTGAAGACATGAATTCATCGAATCTGATGTATGTTTGTGTGTGAGTGTGTCGCGTGTGAATCGAATGATGTCGTGTACACGAAGTTTGGGCGCCCGTCAGCGATTTATTAATCGCGTGACAATAGATTGTCGGGAAACAGTTCCCGTTGGAAGTCTGGTGATGGTTTTTGGGAAACAGTTCCCTTTGGAGTACTGATATTGACCTTTTGGGAAACAGTTCCCTTTGGAATAATGATAATACGGAAACCAGGTTCCGTTGAAGCCTCTTGTGTGGGGAGGCGTTCAGACGTTATCAGAAACGTTGACGATTGATGATATAAATGCCGACAGGGCCCTGGGCGCCGGTTTCGCGTATTGCCGATTCCCGTACTCGCGAGAAACCTATCAAACCGATTGCGTATTACGAACCGCAAAAGGGATCGCTCAACCGGTCACGACCGAGGTTCGATGATGATTCCCTTACTGAGGCGAGAGCGACGCACTCCACCCCTCCAAACATTCCGAAGTTATCTACGTCTTCCGAGAGAACGCATACGTGACCCCTATATCGGGTCCGTCTTTAAAAAAAATAATCCTTTACGAACGCTCCTACATTCTCCCCCCGTTGCGAGGGATACGAGCAATAAATCGTTAATTTGGTATTGTGTTCTGTGTAATAAGTATTGCGCACTTACAGGATATGTTAGCGGAGTGATTATATTACAATTATGTCATGTTTGGAAGAGGACACAGTAGTGTCGCGTTTCGTTGAAATGTGCCATTGGCTGTTCGCACAGTGGCAACTCTGACTGCACCGTCGTTTCCAGGATGAACGTCCACGATCCGACCCAGCTGCCACCGCATACAGGGTTGATTTTTATCCATGATGATGACCGTGTCGTTAGGCTTTAAATTAGTGCCTGTCTTTAGCCATTTTTGGCGTTTCTGGAGTTCATTAAGATACTCAATGTACCATCGACTCCAAAAATTTTGGCGAGATTTGGTGATAAGTCGCCATGTAGATAGACGATTCTCTGGAACAGTCGAGTAATCGTTTTCGGGTAACATGGTGAAAGGACGACCAATTAAAATATGCGCAGGTGTAAGAGCAATTGGATCATTAGGATCTGATGAAATCGGACATAAAGGTCTGGAATTTAAAATGGCTTCGATTTCAATTGCGAACGTAGTAAGTTCCTCATACGTGAACATAAGATCCCCTACGACGCGTTTAAAATGATGTTTGAAGGACTTTACAGCCGCTTCCCATATACCTCCGAAATGAGGTGATAAAGGCGGGTTAAAATGCCAGGTTATTCGTTTGCTCATTGCGTACTGGTTTACTTGTTTTTTAAATTTGTCAGACTGTAGTAATGCGTATGCATCGCGTAATTGGTGACTTGCCCCTACAAAATTCGTACCGTTATCCGAATAAATATTTGTTGGGACGCCTCGACGGCCAATGAATCGTCTCAGAGCGCCTAAGAAACTCTCGGTTGATAAATCTGATACGATTTCAATATGTATGGCTTTGACAGACATGCAGATGAAAATACAACCGTACGCCTTGAGGCGTACCTTGTTCCGTTTTTTCTTTTCTTTAATAAAGAACGGCCCGCAAAAATCAACTCCTACATTCGTGAAAACCGCGACTTCTTCTACACGCGATTTCGGTAAATCCGCCATTTTAGGTTGATTCGCGGTAGGTCGAAAGCGGAAGCAACGCAAACATCGCCGGACGATTTTTCGCACCTGATTTCTTCCGTCCAACAACCAAAACCGTTGTCGCAACGTGTACAACGTACTTTGAATTCCCGCGTGAAAAGTCTTTTCATGCGTTTCGCGAATGAGAAGGTCGGTAACGTGGTGACGAGATGGCATCAAAATCGGGTGTTTTTGTGCAAAACTGATTTCTGCGTTTTTTAAGCGCCCACCAACACGTAACAAACCGTTTTCATCTATAAATGGACTTAGATTAGCCAATCGGGAATTTTTTATATCCTGTGCATTTGTTAACTGATGAATTTCGTTGTGAAACTGTTCCAATTGAATGACCTTTATAATTTGTCGTTCTGCTTCTGCGATCTCTTGTACGCAAAGCCTGCCCTTATACGGATTTGCGCAGCGCATTCGGCGACAATATGCGATTACCCGTATTAATCTTGTATACGCGGAAAAATTTGAAAAAATCTCCGACCTGACGTACGACGCTAAACATGTATTCTTTTTCAGACCAGGTAATTCGGGAACTGGTGCATATGCGGTGAAAGGCCAAAGATGCTCAGGCCGTTGAAGCCACGATGGCCCCTTGAACCATAATTCATTTTTCAAGAATTCAGAAGGTAGTTGGCCACGTGATAAAGCATCGGCTGGATTTTGGTCGGTATTTATGTGACGCCATTTGATGTCGCCGCCGACACTCTGAATTTCAGCAACACGATTGGCTTCAAAGGTTTTTAGAGCTTGTGGCGACTTTTTAAGCCAATGCAACACGATCGTGGAGTCCGACCAAAACACCAGTTCATTGATGTTGAAGTTGAGAGCCGAACGCGATTCTTGATAAAGTCGAACGAGAGTCAACGCGGCGCATAATTCAAGCCTAGGAATTGTTGTCGATTTCAACGGAGCCACTCTTGATTTCGCGCATGCTAGGCGAATCAACACGCGACCGTTGCTGTCGTAAGAACGCAAATATAGGCACGCACCGTATCCGACTTTACTTGCATCGCAAAAGCCGTGCAGTTGGACATTTATCGGGCCATCGATAAGAAGACGACGATCTATGGATAATTCACGAATTAACGGAAGTTGGTCGCTAAGTGAAATCCAAGCTGTGTGTAATGTATTAGGAACGGATTCGTCCCAGTCGATTTTGGTTTTCCAACACATTTGCATAATTATTTTTGCTGTTAATAATACCGGTCCCAGTAATCCGAGCGGGTCAAAAATCTTGGCTATTTCTGAAAGAATCGTTCGTTTTGTAATCTTTGAAGATCTCTCGAGCGGTTTGACCGTGTACAAAATTTTATCGCGTCGCGAATTCCACACGGTTCCAAGGGTTTTTAATATAGGATTTTTCTCGATGGCGTGATCTGAGCCTAGGATTTTTTCGTCTATGTTATCAAGCGCGTGATTATGATTTGACGCCCATTGCCTAATATTGAAGTGACCGCGTTTCAAAAGCGCAATTATTTCGTCGCGAATTCTCAATATTTCCGGCAAGGAATCCGCTCCGGTTAATAAGTCGTCCACATATAGATCGCGTTTTAAAATTTGAGACGCGAGCGGAAAATCCGCGCTTTCGTCGTCTGCAAGTTGGTTTACGGTTCTGATCGCAAGATACGGGGCAGACGACACGCCAAATGTTACGGTGTTTAATTGGAAAACGGCAATTTTATCCTGGTGATACCAAAAAACACGTTGAAATTGACGATCATCCGGGTGGATTAATATCTGCCTGTACATCTTCTCTATGTCCGCGGTAAGAACAAAAGTGTGCACGCGGAATTTTAAAAGGTGTTGGAACAACTTTTCCTGGATCGTCGGGCCGACCATTAACTTATCGTTTAATGAAAAGCCCTTGTTTGACTTCGCAGACGCGTCGAAAACAACCCGTAACTTTGTAGTGGCGCTTGTACTTTTAATCACGGCGTGATGGGGTAAATAGTACCCGTTGTCGTTCTCATCTGTGATCAACGACATATGATTTAACCCGATATATTCGTTCATGACCTTTTTGTACTCTAAGTCGAGCGTGGGATTAGATCTTAATTTTCTTTCTAACGCGTGAAATCGTCGAAGCGCGTGGGACCGGGAATCGCCAAAATTTCGATCGCGATCACGAAACGGCAGTCGAACCACATACCGCCCTGATGGCTCGCGCGTTGTAGTTTGCGCGTAAAATTCTTCACACAAAGACTCTTCAGCTAATTTCGATTCCTTTGCGCTGATGTTATCCTCTATTACCCAGAATTTCGCGATTTGTTCGGTTAATTCGCTTAAATTGCACGTTACCTTTCTTGTTGCGAAAATGCCTTTCACACCACCCACTACGACCCAACCGAGTTGCGTTTTCTGCATAAAAATTTCGTACTCATCTCGCGATATATTTATTTGACCTATCGAAAGTAGAGACGTGGTGGCGTCTGCGCCTATCAACATGTCGACGGCTCGAGGCAAATGAAATTCTGGGTCAGCTAAGCGTATGTGCGAAGGTATGTTAAGAGATTCGCGAGGAAAAATCTCGTTCGGTATATTATCGGCAACTCTCGTAACAGTCAAAAAAGTTAGCGTTTTTTCAAAATCATTGTATAATGATCGAAATGAAATATCGAGCGTTTTTTTTGATATTGCAGTCATCCCGCCAATCGCACCTATCGGAATGCAACACGATCGCATAGGCACGTTTAAACGTTTTGCGAACTCCTCTGATACAAAGTGCGCGGTCGCGCAAGTATCTAAAAGCGCGCGAGCTCGTACAAATTCGTTCCTTGAATTTTTTACTCTGACAACAGCGCTCATTATTAACTGTGATCGCGGTGCATATGAGACGGTAGATAGCGAGATGTTCGATAGTCAAATGTTGGTTTGATTCGAATTTTGTGCCTGACTCAGATCAACTTGTAAATTTGCCGCGGTACCGGTATTCGCATTTGACGTTTGAGTTTTAAAGGTATGTAGCATTGAATGATGAAATGAACTGCAATGTTTGCAATGCATAGATTTGCATGCTCCCTTATGTAATCTGAGACAATTACGGCACAACTTATTTCTCTTTACTACATCCCATCGTTGTGCGATAGATAACTTTCCGAACACAGGACAGCTATACAAATGGTGTGTCGACTGTTTGCATTGGACGCAATTGTTACCGGTAGAAGTTACGAACGCTTGGGTTACGGGTTGTACTCTACGTAATTTCGTGGGACGTATATCGGTGTTCGAATTCGATCGCTTGGGAACAGTTTCGTTTCTTTGACGCGCCTGTTCTTGTTCGTGCGCGAGAATCTTGAAAGCGGTCTCCGAGATAAATTTAAAAATTTGATCGAGAGTAGGCAAAATATCTGAATTCAAAGTGTCTTCCCATTTATCACGCGTCTCACTCGGTAAAGCTCTTTCGATTATATGTACTACTAAATTTTCATCGACCAGGACGTCTAACGTTTTCAACACGTTTATGTGCTGCCTTACGTCATCGACAAGCTTCGACAGTCCTTTATATGTAGGTTTAGTTTGCCTAGGTAGATCGAGGATGGAATCGAAGTGCTTATGCATGATTATACGTTTCCTTTCGTAATTTTCTTTAAGGAGAATCCACGCGAGTTTGTAGTTATCCGCGCTTACGTCCAGTACTGAAATTTTATTAAGCGCTTCTCCTCTCAACGAATCTCTCAAGTAAATAAATTTTTCCAAATCTGATATATCTGGACGAACATCGATCATTGACAAAAATGAGTTTCTGTATGATAGCCAATTTTGTATATTTCCGTCAAATTTGGGTATTTCAGTAACCGGTAGTTTGGCACGCCGTTGTTTTTCGATCATCGTTGAACTCGCGAAATTTGTAGTCCCGACTTGCGCTGTCGACGGTCCTGCGTCGTTTGTGTCCGTCATAAGACGCGCGATCTCGTAGTACCTATCACCAAGCTCTTCTGTCTCATTTAACATCTCGTTTTCCGGGTCGAGGATAGCCAATTCATCGTGCAGTTCCTCGTAGGCTCGAAATAATTCAGTAAGTCGATCGAACCGCAATTTAAGACCTACTCTATCGATTCGACCTTGTGCATGAGCGTTTTGCCATGCCGTTAGCTTCGCTTTAAGCGTCGTACGCTTTTGGGCGATGAATTTTACTCGACTCATGATTGATTATTTATTCTAAATATGAATATAGAAGCACTTAAACTATCTAAAAAATATAGTAAAAACGCTATTTTAAATGAAATGACCTTAAACAGAATTTACTTAATATAGATCTAAATAAAACGTGAAGTAAAGTACAAATCTTAATTTAAAAAACAAGCACGATAATTGGTTTGACACGCAACGCAGAGCAAACAAATAACTGGCCCCTTCTTAATAACTGTATAACGATTACGGTTAATATGTTATTTATGAACTTAATTTGTATGAATTCAAGTACTTAACTTTTACGAATCCGGTCACCTTTCCCTTGTACGGCGGCAGTGGGTCGGTGGGGGATCTCCTTTGGCGGAAACACGGTGATTATAGTATGATCCTTTCGATGACAGGACCGAAGACGATTGTGCGAACACACTCACTTTGTCTTTATTCACACGCGAACTCCTCACAGGAGGCACCAAAATGTACGATAGAAACCTTTTCAACGTGAAAAAACTTTCTCGATTATTCGATGGGCAGATGTATTTTCTCTCAAGCTCGGACGAGGAATGACGATTTTCTTCGCGTTAGCTTCTTCGAGCTCGACCCCCCTTTGTTTAGGGGTCTCGGGTTCCTCGAACACTTGAGAGCGACAACGTGGGTCGACGTTTTCCGAACGAACGAAACTGTCCGGCGTTATAGGAAGACGTGGAGGATATAACGGCATGGGTTTATGAAATAATACTTCGTGATTCTCGAATCGTAAATTTATCATTTATTTCGAGAATGATTTAAGGGAAAAAGCCCGAAGGCATAAAAAACCCTTGAAGACATGAATTCATCGAATCTGATGTATGTTTGTGTGTGAGTGTGTCGCGTGTGAATCGAATGATGTCGTGTACACGAAGTTTGGGCGCCCGTCAGCGATTTATTAATCGCGTGACAATAGATTGTCGGGAAACAGTTCCCGTTGGAAGTCTGGTGATGGTTTTTGGGAAACAGTTCCCTTTGGAGTACTGATATTGACCTTTTGGGAAACAGTTCCCTTTGGAATAATGATAATACGGAAACCAGGTTCCGTTGAAGCCTCTTGTGTGGGGAGGCGTTCAGACGTTATCAGAAACGTTGACGATTGATGATATAAATGCCGACAGGGCCCTGGGCGCCGGTTTCGCGTATTGCCGATTCCCGTACTCGCGAGAAACCTATCAAACCGATTGCGTATTACGAACCGCAAAAGGGATCGCTCAACCGGTCACGACCGAGGTTCGATGATGATTCCCTTACTGAGGCGAGAGCGACGCACTCCACCCCTCCAAACATTCCGAAGTTATCTACGTCTTCCGAGAGAACGCATACGTGACCCCTATATCGGGTCCGTCTTTAAAAAAAATAATCCTTTACGAACGCTCCTACAACGACTGTACTTTCATTACTTTTATTGTAACGTATTTAAAATTCAAGTATAAAAAGCCACTGTTATATCATTAATTTAATACTACAAATCATATTTATATTAAAAATGCAACTATAAATCAAATTTAAAAACATAAATTGTATTTTATGTTGGAGTTACGTTGATGATTGAAAAGTGGATTAACAATTTAAGTACAGTTACGAAAATTTTTATACATCTGCAAGTAAATAACGAATGAGGTGTCAACCGTCCGTGTAACAGAGTTACCTCGGATTCATCGAGTTTCCAAACTTTTCTGAAGCATACTGTAACGCGTTACAGGGTATACCGCAACCTCTAATGCGATAAACCAAGGTACAAACTTTGACGTGCATATTTTAAATGTTTTGCATTGTTCAATACAATGTACCTTCGGTTTTGTGTCTCATCTAGATCGTGTCAAATTATTCTGGCAAACTCAATAAATAGTAAAAAGATATAATATGTCGGTACACTTGACACGAAACATGATAGGTAAGCGTCGAAACCAGAAAGGATTAAAATCAACCGAGCGTCATTTAAATTACAATTCTCGAAAGTTGCCAACTAATCGACTCCGCAAAATACCGTGAAAGAGCTTAACATCGAAACCGACGGGATTATTCGGGGATAATGTCCAATTCGATCGAACGTTTAAACGACTTAATTTTCGCGGTTGATTCCCTCGAAATTCCGGATCGGTTATTTTCTCCGGTGTATCGGATACAAATCCCAATTCTGAAACTCGGCCGTTAATAAATTAATTTACGAGACACAGAAATTCTCGTAATTCAAATTTCCTGCTCCCCTTCGTTCCTGTTTTCTGACGTAGTTAAAACACAAAAGATATTCATATTTCGTTCGAAGGCACGCGTTTGTCCAGGCACTCGAGGTATACTCTAGGTACACACACGAGTACAGGAGTCACGTTTATTGAAATGCGTTCAGTGAACGGTGACAAACTAGTAATATCCACATGCGTTCAGGCCAGTCGTTTTGCGACCTTAGCGTACGATTCTAATACCAAATTCCACTTTGTCAGTACAACAAACAGCGGATCGTAAACCACTGACCCGTCGTGGACAGAACGTATCCTATTTTGTTGGTTCGACTAACACGCCATGTTTCACGTATCAATTTCCCATATCTTACGGGACACAGCATATGCTTCATATCGTACTAACAGTAACGAGCAAAATGTTAAAAATATCTCGTATATTATATTTCTGCATATGAAATATTACGTTATATAAGTATAATTGCAAAATTAACGCTTGGGGAACAAATTAAATTTTAGCATAATTTTTTCTCTTACGGTATATTTGTGTAGCTACTAACGAAACTAAGGATTATTATTAGGGGCAATGTACTATTAAAAAAGCAAAAGACAGCAACATCGAAAATATTAGCGTACATATCCTATTCTGACCAAAGTTATATTCACATTCTGCCTGTCCAGCGCAGAATTATCCGATTACATAACATTGTAAGTATCCAACGCGGCCGTCAACGTGTTAATAACGTTCCGATACACGTGACCCGGTATCCAATAAATCGTTGCACGGATCCATGATCGACGATAAAAACAATAATAACAGAAATCCATTTCAACTGTACATAAACGTTTATCGCTACCCTTCGTTTTCGAGGGGTTGGTGTTCAATTAATCGACAAAGCAAATATCACCGCAATAACGAAACACCTCCGTTACGGCTGCTCGTGACCGATCGTTTCATCCGGAACGGGACAAAAGAAACAGTCAACAGGATTTGTTCTATCGACGCAACGAAGGATAAATGTTTCATAACGGTTTTCACAAACAGCCGGGACACTGGATGCTGGCGTTTAAACGCTCAAAGGAAGATAACGTCAGGCAAAAAGCGTCGTTTTAAAACGTCACACGGCTACGTTTAATTGCCGTAGGAAAATTTGTTCTTTACCCTTGTCTTTTCTCTTCTTCCGTACGCGTACCAGGGAACGAAATCACCGTCCATCCGCTTGAAAACACAAAGCGACACCGCACCCACAGACGTGTGCCACACAATCCTTCTCTTTCTCTTTCTCTTTCTCTCTCTGCTTCTCTCGCAGCTGTGCCGAGTATAAATTTCAATTAAAGTTCGCTTAATTTCCCGCGTGTCAAAGCGGCCTCTATAACCTTGTATTATCGTTAACGGTGCACCGCTGCCGGACTTAAGCGGCACGACAATGGACCCCGGTGCGCCGGATTTATAAAGCGGCCCTCTGGAAATATTAACGGACCAACAAAGCCGTACAGCTAATTGATTTTTCGACATTAATTGCACATTCAGCCCGCGTCCGTCTGATCGGTCACGTTCACACGCGTAATTTCGTCGCATTATCAAATATTTCCGACTTCAGCTTTAAACGAAACTACGATTCTTGATCGATGTTGATTAAGTGGCGGTAAATTGTATGTTGAATTTCAACTTGGAACTATGGTGGATCGAAAAGGTATTTTATTTTTCCAGTCTATAATACGGTTCGTTGACAAAATGTTGAATAAAATATAGACTCGTTATTTCAGTTCCTTTGTTTTTGTTTAATGGTCGAGAAGAAAGTTTGAATGGATATATGCTCGTCTTGATCCCGGTACTTCTTATTTATTTCTTTGGGAGGCTAGAAAATATTTATGGAGCGTATGTGTTTGAAAGGCTTCAGATAATGGTGGTGGTTGCTTTACGATCCTATGTAACGGATTTTCTCTCAACTGTTCGTGAAACCACGATGTAAAGGTTCATTCAATTAAGAGAGTCGATACAAAGCGGCGAGCGTTGTTCTACAGTACATATAACAGCAACGAAAAACGAAACAAAAAGTGAATAAATTGTAAGAAAATATTTCTTTCTTTCGGCTGTAAAGCATTCTTAGGTTCGGCGATAAAAGTCTAAAGTCCATGATTGAATCCAACGAACACGTCTAAAATGATTCAAATTCTACTAAAGTCAGAATAACCAACGGTACAAACAAGATTTGACTTTCTATTGTAAAATGTTCTTAGGTTTCGTGATGCAAATTTTTACGCAAATTGCTTCCTGACCTTTTCTAAAATAATTTGGAAGCTTTGTGGACGAAGCATCTCTATTAAATATCATTTACAAAGTAAAATAGGAAACAATTCCCTTCTTCAAATCATATGTTACAAATTAACCTACGAACTACCATAAAAAAGAAACACATTTATCACGGTCGTGAAATCCCGTCCGACAAACGACACACATTTTTAAGGGTCATCCTCGAAGGAGAGTGTCCTGTCAGAAGCAACGGAGGACGACGGAACCGCCACGATTTTCCATAAGATACACACATCCTTACTCCGGCGAGTTTTGCATACAAATTGGCCCCGGAAGCTCGGATGAGACGGAACTTGTTTACGATGACGAGTGTTTCGCACAAGTTGCGAGCTCGTACGTGTCAGCGTATAAAGCATCGCGGAACCGTGAAGAATTTTAATTGAAATTACTTAATTAACGCCGAACCCCCTCCGCGCGAACGTGACACGTCGGTGGTGCGTAATTATGGGATGCTCGTACCATCCGCATAACTGTCAAACTAGCTACGAGCACCGGAGACCGAGCCTTTTCGTGAACGATGCGTCGCGCGTGGCAATTTGCAAGGTATTTAGACGTCGTATATTATAATCACGCGTATCCGTTCATCCATCGATCGAGCTTTTAATCGATCGATACCGGTAATTAAGCGTAATTTATACGCCGCCACGTGTTCGGTGCGAGGCTTCTTAATTCGTCGATTATGATGTTGTAGATCAATATGATTATTTCAAATATCAGCAATCTGGATTATGCGATAAAGTGTGAGATTATTTTAGTAATCTTCATAATTTAATTAGACTACTCTGTTTAAGTTCGGTAAAATCATACTGTAATGCTGAAAATATTGAAAGAGTATAAGGAGAATTTTTAGAATTTTCTGATTCCTTCCGATTTCAAATTAATTTAATCCGGAAATGAAATTTCAACTATCGATCGATAAGTTAAACAAAATTTCTAATAAAACATATGCATGAAGATTAAACGTCACTGTGACCCACTTAGGGGGAAAAAAGGAGCATACAAAATGTACAAGCCACACGAATCGTTTCTTCTGCGTCGAACCCGATGAATATTCATCACATCGGTAACAGGAATCCGACACGACAAAGGTGAAAATAACACGGTTGGAAACTCGCTGCTGGCACGCGCAACAATCGTCTATGTTTCTAACAAAACGTTTCAATAAACTTTCCGGCGTGTTCGTGTTCCGCCAAATTGCAAGAATATCAGGCGCGCCCAGCCTTGAGCACGAAAAACCCGACGCAAAAAGCTCGTTTCGTTCCAACTGACACGAAAGCTAGCTCGTCGCATAAAAAATACATGCGGCAGATACCGTGTAACATCGAACGATATTTTATGAAGCTGTCGCGGGTCCTCCTACCCGGAATTATGCAGCAGGTGTGCGATTTTATGCTCCGTCTGAGATATTCGACGACGCGAAACGATGATTGGAAATGCGTATCGGAATCGTGACTGGGTTTTTAAATAACCAATAAATTAACAAACGAACGAAGAATATCAGATGCTTCTCTTGCAAAGGAGCTCTTCTGACACTGTTTCAAATTACAACAAAATTTCTCTAGTTGGTAATTGCTATTTCCAATAAAAAAAAAATCTTCTTTCTTTGTCGCCGACCGTTTCTCCTACCTATTCTATGCTTTGGTCAGTTCCCCGTTTTCGCATCGATAAATATTGGAAGTTTCACGAGCGAGTTCCGAGTGAACTCGAAAATACACGCGATACCGTGTCACGGCTTCAAAATCATCAGAAGCTCGAGACGTACACCCCTTGAACAACCAACACCCTCACCCCCACCACCTCGTCCTTCAGTGTGAGCGGTTTTCAAACTTTCTGTAACAAGTTTGAATTAAATTTATCGTTTCGACGAGCGACTAAGGGCGTCGCTGGTGAAATTTTAACCGGCTTCGCTATTCGCGTAGAACACTCTTCGACGAGTTGCTGATCGACAGTGTAAACGGAGATACGAGAAGCTCGTCCCGTCGTCGGTGAAAAGCATCCCCTACGAATCGTATTACCTTGAGAAAGCTGAAGTCCACCGAAGAGAAAATAACTTGCGTTCGAACTGGAAATACGTTTTAGAACTCCAACGAGGGTTTACGATGCTGGCCACTGTACAACGTTATTTCCGAGTAACGGTTTTTGTAAGACAAAGGAGAAGATTTTTAAGACAAACTAGGGGACAAGGTTCTAAGTTTCTTTGAAGATCGATTAAACTTTGGGGAACTTAGCGCTTCGCTCTTTGTACCGATTAATGTATCGTAAATCTACGGCGCAAGGCATACGGGGGTTGCATGGTTTCACTTTGATAAAGTTTCCGTCTTCCTGGAACCGAGAAACCTTAGACTCATCCTTTTGGGGAAACTTGTTATCGTTATCGTGGGAAACCGTAGAATTATAAAAACGAGTACAATAGAGTATTTTCTTGTGGCATATTCCTCCTTTTATTCGAAAGTATTGTATTTATCTCCTTTAATAACCATCGAAGTTAATTATAATTGTAACTATTGATTGTGGAACAAATGAACTGTGTTCATATGATACGATGACGGAATATTACAATTAATCATTAGGGAGCTAACAAATCTTCAAGGATTTTAATTCTGAAGCAGATTGGATTCTTAAAAGATTCTAATTTCAAATAAACTATTAATGTTTTGGATTTCTATTGAAATAAGTATATTCCTCTATCCAATCATATCTTACAATTAGATAAGAAAATACAGTATAACACTTGGTAATCGAGCAGAAATCGAAGTCAGAACCCGGAAAGCTCAACAGCAGAAGTTCAGAAGCAGAAATCCCAAAGTTTAGAATCGCGCAGTCAGAAGTTCAGCTTCGAACCAAAATTTCCATGTAGTCGTCAAAACATTTCAGCACAAATTAACACAATCACGCAACATCACGATAAGTTAACGCGAAATCAAATCTCGCCACGAGATCAAGAAACTGTGCCAACGACAAGGACCAGGACAAAATCGTTTCCAGAAAGTGTTACGAAAGTGACAAAAAAATCAACGCGTGCACACACACGTTCACACGAACGTGTAATAAAAGGAAACTCGAAGAAGAAGGTTCAAGTATATCGAGAAAGTTTCGAGGATACCTAAACAGCCGTCCTTGAAGGTAAACTCCGTCGAAACTGGCCACGTTCTGTAGCGGATTACGAAACGGCCGATAAGTTTCCGGTCTTCTGGAACAATTGACACGTCGCGGTAATACGTGCCTGGCCCACGTCGGCCGCCCGCCAACCACCCCCTTTTGTTCCGGATTGCCTTCAGAGCCGCGACACATCCTGAGCACGAGCAGCTACCAAACTGTCGTACCAAGTCCTGACTTTGTCGTGCAGTGTCTGCTTCGGGTCTGTACATCGTAGCAGTGTGCATTGGGAGGGAGGCTCTAGGCATCCAGCCGCGTGTTAGTTCGCTGCCGAGAATGGAGTGAAGTTGTTCAGCAGTTTCGTCGGTGACATCGGCTGCACACCTTCCACGTCGCCGACGAGCAATTTCCAGGCGTCCGGCCGGATAGAATAGCTATCCTACCCCGGTTACCTTGACGTCCGTAAAAATGACGACAAAAAGAGAAACCAAACGTTTCTTTCTGCTTCGTTATCCCGCACGATTTTGCGAAGGAATTGCTTCTCAAATTAACCCTTTATATGGTGAGAGAAAATGAAGAGATATCAATGGTCCAAGGTGTTAGAAATCTAATACGTCTACGTCAGACAACGTTTCGTTTAAAAGTTTGCACGTTTATCGGCTTGGGTCACGATGGACTCAGTTTCGTCGCTCAGGAGTTAATATTATCTACTTGCAAGTACTTATAGTATAAAAAAAGTTGATGATTCTGAGAATTATATCAATTCTACTAAATATAAAATTCATAGCAAAAATCATAGCTTCCATGAAGTGAACAACTACATGAAAGAGTTAAGGCAATTACAAAGATGACCACGAAGATCCTTCATTATGTCTTCTTGAGACAAATGCCCCATTTTCGATGAGGATAACCGATGCGAACATTCGCTGTTCACTCGCAGTATTCTTAGCACCGGCTAACCCTTACTCGCTGTAAATCCATTTGGTGTGAACGATTCATCAATGTGATGGATCGTGCCGAACGGTCCAACGTTTACGAGAATAAATGTGCCTTTAAGTTATATTCGCTTCACGGTCGAACGCCATTATTTAACTTTCGAAACTGACTGCTCGCCTCTGACATTATCGAAAGAAGGACCGTCGATCGGAAAGTTAAACAGCCCCGGATCAAACTGACCCGATCGTAGATTACTAGTTTCGTCGAGTCGTCATATCGCGTCGAATCGCTTAATATTTCGATAGCGGACTGATTAAATACGTTGCGCCCGAAACACGAATCAATACCTTGTTTGAGTTAGAGAACTTCGTAACGAACGTTTCGATGGAGATCCCCAAATAGCCTCGAAATATCAATTATCAATATTTAATTTGGTCATCGATGCAAATTCAGCCGGTGACAAATTAATTTTTGAACGATCCCGGGAATTTAGAATAGTTCAATCCTTTCAATGTTAAATACCTTCGATGTTAAATTTTTATTCTATTTGAAGATTAAGTGATAAGGCATTGCGTTTAGTGATTGTATCAACGTGTCTAGAGCGTTTCGAATATTCGATCTTGGCTCCCTTCATGGTCCGTCGTCCAAGGATTAATTAAATAAAGCTTGCCTGCAATTTTGGCTATTTGTCAGCAATAAAAACCATTTTTTTTTTTTTTTTTTGTAATATTAAACTATATTCTGCTTCATTTCCTATCGTGCTTTGGAAGAATCAGAAATAAAATGCCAATAAAACTAGTATACATATGCTTCGTAGCATTGACTGTTTACCGAAAGAAATTAAACGTAATTCAAAGGGAAAATTACATTGTCAGCGAACGATTCGACAACGAGCGAAAGCCATCGCGTCGTGTACGCGAAGAGGTAATATTTGCAAGGTGTACAATTTAAATAAGTAATCGGATTAAAGCACGGCCCTATTCGAGGCTGGTTGGCCGGGGATAGGGCGGACCCAACCTCGGTTGGGCTGAAAACTTGATAATTTAATTTCGCACGGCAAAGGAAGTTAATCCCGCCGTGACGATGGGGTAGCACGAAGTAAAAGAGGTTTCGCTGGATGGTAGAATGGGCGGGGAGAGTGTATCCGGTACTTCCGTCGCGGCGACCAACCCAGGAAGTAACTTCTGTTTGGTTTGTTCCGGCTACAGTTGGCAGGAGTTATGTTTAACTCGTCTTACGCAACTACCAGCTCTCTCGGCGAGCGGAAGACCAAGAGGAAAACGTGAAGAAGATGGAACGGACGCTAAAAAACGGTACCCCTGTTCCTATCCAACTACGATTATCTATCTTCCAGCAGAAACGTGACCAAAAATTGATAAACATATATTTTAATGATACAAGAAACAACGAATCGAATTGATTAGCTTTTTCAAACGTCCAATTAAACTGGTTCTAGCTTCGTATTAAACGGATACGGACAGGACAAAACGGGTCCAAATTAGAAATCCTGGTACGTTCGGACACGGTTGACGGTGCGGTTGTCAATAATCGTTCGACCAACGTTATTATTTGCCAAGTGTATCATACAGCGATCTATTTTTCGAGACAAAAGGCATCTCAACGATCGACGACGATTCGTCGACAGCATAATGAGAAAGCCGGTGGACGGCTGTCAGCCACACTTCTCACCCGACATCCATTGCAATCGACATCGATCCACGCGAAGAGTAATTTAACCGTCCGACGAACAGTTTCAATGCAAAAGCACCACCTACCTTCTACCTAACCCCACGTCCAACAAAGTATTTCGACCGATACACGTGCACGGCGTCAAACGTTTCGCTTAAACGTGATCGCTTTGCGACACGTCGCGACGCCCCATTAAATTATGGACCCCTTTGATTTCCGGCTTAATCGAAGTAACGCAACTACTCTCGTCGATCGCGACGCTCTCAAAGTGACGTACCAGTAGCCGGATACGTGAATCGTTACCCATCCAAGATTGGATGCCTGAAAGCCCCGAGTTTGACCGGCTAAAAATACAGATTTTTATTCGACTCCAGTTCGAAATTTGATCCACGAGTTAATTTCCTACGCCGACGTTGATGAAAAGTTACAACGGTTAGTAGTTTTATTGCTAACAAATTTCATTTGTTATTTGCACGATATTTCTAGTTTCCATTTGCTAAATTTTGAAGCACTGATAATATAAGCTCCGAGAAATACTTTAAATTTAATTCGAAATCTGAGCGGAGTATTGGAATTTTAACATTTAGAACTGCCTTTGAATAAATTTCAAGTATCGTGCCGTTAACCAGAGAAGGAACGAATCAGAAGAAAAATA
The DNA here is from genome assembly GCA_943735885.1 of Stelis phaeoptera. NCBI lineage: Eukaryota > Metazoa > Arthropoda > Insecta > Hymenoptera > Megachilidae > Stelis > Stelis phaeoptera. Next base: position 12,336,852 of record OX030930.1, read on the forward strand.
TCGGAGAATCTTCCTGAAATCATAACTGCGTAACGAAAAGTAGATTAAAACCGGTCGACACAGACAGTGGATTTAATTAAAGAACAAAATATAATTAGCCGGTAAGAAATACGTTGAATCAACGGTAAAAATCGGTGAATCGTGAACCGGGTGCTTTCAATGTTCGCGTTAAAAATAAAACGGAACAAGACTGTCAGAAAGAGAGGAAAGAGAGCAGAAAAAAGCTTTGAAAAGCAAGAAAAACGAAACGGGGGGAAAAAAAATATATCGTTTCATGAACGCAGCGAAACAAACTGCTCGTTTATTGGAGAACTCCGAGCTGACGTCGAAGAGGTAAAAAAAACAATGGAACCCCCCGTTTCAACGCAACGAGTCACAAAGGACGAGACAATTAAGGGAATCGAAAGAATTGCGTGAAAAAAAGAACAATGAAAGGAAAAAACTCGTTCCAGATACATGTGTCGACCTATTTCTTTTTTCTTCCTACAATTGCTCATTAAAATTGCAAAAAGGAAGAAACGAAACAGGTCGAAAATTGCGCGAAAAATGGAAACAAGTTGTCGATCGATCGATCGAATGGAAAGCCTTGTCCCAAATAATCAAACCTTATTTTTCACTGGAAACTCGATCAGATTGTTATACAAAAGTCACGCGTTCGATTGGACCCAACTCCTATTCTTGTTCTTCCTCATGTACCAAATACGTTGAAAAAAAGTGAATCGACGAATTCGAAGTCAGAATGTAAAAAACGTCAAACAGTAAATGGGTGCAAATTGCTAAATCGGAAATCATCGCTGGAAATTAGAATTTTGTTATAAAACAGAACATTATAGAATTACCAAGTGGTTCTAACGCTGGAATTCTTTTTTTTTTTTACACGTTAGAAGAAATAATAATATTGTTACAAAGAAAAAGAAAAAATATAAGAAAAGTATTTTTCTAAATTACTCATGAGTCATCTGTGTTTTTAGAAATTAAATTTAACAATTTTTTTTTTTTAATATTTGTCAAATCTTTAGATTCTTCTTGTGTGTTACAAAATTTAATTTCTAACTTTGTGCGTTTCTATTTTGTTAACAAACATCTGTTATTACAATCTTCCCATTCATTTTTTCTCATTGTCTGTACCTTTCTCTCAAATGCACCCCTTATATAAAGATAGACCCTTCTTCCCTTCGTTCTGAACGACGTATGAAACTTTGATATCTGAATCAATAATTCGTGGTGCAATTTAGTACAGTGATGAAAATGTCAGATAATACATACATATACCATGAATCAAGGTACCCAACATCGACATCCTTAGGTACTGCAGCTTAATATCGATATTCTCGGGGTCGAAGGGTCCTAAGGGAGACGATTCCGGGCTAGATGACTACGACTACTAATTCACTAGAATCACTAACTAATAGAGTACTAATTTTACTATTCAAGATAAAAAGAAATTCGATATTAATTAAAATTGAGAATGATGCAAAATTTTATTGGGAATATACAAAAGTTTCCATCGTTCGTATAGCAATGTTCTTTGCTAATGTTCCATATTTATTAACATACACTAACATTTTATTAAATTTGACGCTTCAATTTGATATTTTAAATTACTAATTTAATTTCAATAATATTCGAAGGTAATGAATTCTTGCTTATTGTAAACGAACTCAATAATTAAAGAATTCTTATAAGATTATAAGAAATTCTCACAAAAAAAGAAAAGAATCAAAAGTAAATCTAATCAAGAGTATACCTCGAGGGTGTGACCCTTAATAAATCCTTAAGTTTGGAAAAGTCTTACGGATCTAGAAAGGAACAAGGGTCCCGTTAAATCCGCGGGCATCTGTATCAGATCAGAGAGGTTCGAGTATCGAAATGAGGATCGGTATCGTTCGAGGAATCGAGAAGTGTCAGCATCAACCCCCATATGTCCAAAGTTGCTATCAGGATCCAAGAATTCCGAGTTATCGGTATTAGGTTTCGCAACTTCAAAGTTGTGTTCGAGAGATCTCGTGGCTCCTTAAACGACGATATCAAGCTCCATAATCTCGGGATTAACTCGGTATCATCGATACTGAATCTCGTGATTCGCCTGTCGTTAGTATCGCGACATGGATTTGGACTTACACAAACTATCTATGATATTATGTATCCAATCACAGCGAGTGTATCGATTTAATTACACCTCTTCTACTCCACGCTTCACTTAATTAGCTTTTCGTATAATATAACCAGTTATTCTATTTTTACTTATTCTTATAGACAAAGGAGCCAAGGGCGATTAAACAAGGATGTAGCATGAAAGATACTTATGATACTAGAAATTTCCAAATTATTAACAATATAAACGCTAATGAATGATAATTATACAAATTATAAAATTCTCAATTTGTAAATAGGAAAGAATCGAAATTACTGACAACATATCTCCCAATAGGACAATAAATTGTCAATGACTCTTTTACAACGGTCACGCAGTAAACTTTGGATTCCTAAAGCAATTGTAAAAATATAATATCGTCGTGATTGAACTGAGTGGTAGCAGATTCAATTAAGAAGGCAACACTGACGAGGAAACCGGGATGCGTCGAAAGGTTTCACGGGTCTAGCAAAGGCCGGTAAATGAATCCGCGTCGAAAACACTTCGCCAACGAATCATGCACCGTATAAAAGAAGATGGATGTCGCACTTCATTAGGACCCTTTCTTCCCTTCTTCTTTTTATCCTCCCTTTCGTTCGTCGAACGGGTACCCTTCACTTTCTCTTATCCAATTCCACCGCTCTCGAAGTGTCCCTCTGCCGTCTAACCCTGACTTCTGCCATCCCTTTTCCCCATGATAACGCCCTTTCTTTTCCCAACCAGGATCCCCATACCGTGTCGATCGTTCAACCCTCTTCTCTCTGTCTCAATTTTAACCGTGACTCCTTCGTCGAAACTCGTCGAGACGGGGTTGGTCGAATCTCGAACCCCTCGCGATTGGGCATACAGTCTGAAGAACCCTTCGAACCCCAAGCACGACAGAACACACGAAACGAGGGATGTAGAGAGGGAGATGGTGAGAGACCGGTAAATGCACGAAACGGTCGGATACATATACAGCTACCTATATGTAAAGGGGAGTAATGAAGTCGGCGAATCAAGACAGAAATTGAATCCATTCGATTTTACGCCCCGATTGCTTGTACCGTTGCCCGGAGCATCGCCAAACGGTGTCCGTGTGTTTGCACTTGTTCGTGTGCGTGTGTACGCGTGCACGGGATATTCTGTGACTGACAATGTGACTAATGGATCGTTCTATGTGAACGATGAAGAAAAAAGATTGTGTGTTAACGCGTTGGTTACCATGAAGGTCGACGGCGACTGGCGTCACGTTAATTGGTAATTAATACTAAATATTAGCTTCGATTAACTTAATATTGATTTGTACTAATAATTAGCCTTACTAACGCTAAATACTAATTTTACTTAATACTGAACTACTGACGTAACACCGTATTGACAGTCGAAGTACTGATACCTTTCAACAATTGCTATCGTCCTTAACTATACATTTTTTATTTTTATCGCCTTGAGTATCCCAGTGTTCGCCAACGCCACGAATACAGTTTAATCACCAAGAATATACAAAGAACGGACGGCAATAAAAATACTTCCTTCTTCTTCTTTCTTCGCGTTAAATTCACTACAGCAACTGCACCATCAATACAAGAACATTGAAGCTACATGCTCCAATAAATAGAAGCAGAATAACGCTAGGCGTGGTAGATTAAAAGAGAGCGCACAGGGGGAATTTTAATTTCCCTAATCTGCAGTTAAACAATGGCAAGGAGCATGCTGCGAATGGCAAAACACGAAGCGGGGAAAACGGTGTATCGTCGTCGAAGGGGGTGAAGAAAAAAAGAAACCTATTAAGGTATCGAGAAACAGAAACGAGATACACGGTTGCTTCTTTCTCGAGGGTAAACACGCCAGAAATTCCTCGAAGGGTTCCGTTTCCGTTCCATCGTTCGTTCGAGGCTCGTAGCGAGTGCTACTTTCTCCTCGCCGTTGGCAAAGTCTCGCAATCTTGCATTCCGCTAGACACACAACCGTACACCGAGTGGGTCTCGCGTTCCGAAGACAAATACGGAAACCACGGATTGTTCTTACCTCGAATTTGAATAAACAACGCCGCGGCATGCGGCTCGAGGATCGTCGAATCTTGGCACGATTCCTGCCTCTCTGGCGTTTGACTCGCTTACCATCCTACAACTTCCGTCGAACGAACCACCAAAAAAATGTATACCGAGTGATGAGCACTTTGTTTTTTTAAATAAAAAGTTCTGTGGTATAGAATTTTTTCAATTATGAATCTTGTGTCTCAGTTGATGAAAAATCAAAACCTATATATAATCCAAATATTGAACTTTTAGAAATATTTACACTGCTTAATTATAACTGCATTTCTAAGCTACAGTATTTGTTTCATTACCGTGATACGTATGAAATGAATTAAAAATAAAGTTTTGATTCGTGGTGAAAATAATCTAATGTTACATATACATTTCTTTATGAGAATTTTTAAAATATTTCAAGGGAGATCTTTTAAAAGAAACGGGACTACGTCAAATTCGATTGTTACAAGGAAACTTCTTACGTAAAGACAAATGACACATGAAAAAAAAGCTCCAGGGCCGTAAGAATCGTATGAAAGAAAGAACTAAAGTGAACAGACAAATGTAGCCGGTTCAAAGCTCACGCAAAGATTTATCATTCGAGGCAGAATAATGCGAAGAAGAAAAAGCACGAGGAATATGCTAAGCACGCCGTAATGCTTGTAATTTCAAAACAATTTCGTCCTGCGATGCAGGGATTACAAGAAGCAGGAACCAGAAACCTGATAAGAAGAAAGAACTAAGAAACGAGGGAGAAAAGTAGCGAAGAAAATTCGTTCGCAGCGCAAGCATCGTGGATAACGAAAAACATTGTCTGTCCACGTTGTCGCAATAACAAATGATTCTAACGATGCTACAAGATAAATGCGAGGAAACGGAAGAAGCAAATGCACTTCTGGGCTTAATTTAAAATTACAAACCGTCCCGTACCGTGTATATATTTTATGCAGCGCCTTTTATGCGCACGAGTATAATTTATCAACTTTAAGTAACAAGAACTGACTTTTAAAATAACAACAAAGGACATTTTTATAATTTTTACAGAAATTTATTATCTTTTCCAAAGTTTCTCAAACTAACTACGATTTTAACATAACAGGTATTTAAAATGTTAATGTAACAATATAGGGCTCTGAGAATTTTATTGCATGCAAGGTAAATTAAAGATTATTATGTACAAGTCCTGTTAATAAAATCCACGCTAATTAGTGTAAATATATATTTCCAAGAATTACTTCATTTTAAACATCAATAGCAATACTACCTTTGAAACCGACCACGGTACACGGAGAATTGCATTCCATAATTAGAGGCGTGTGCGAAACGTTCACCGGAAACGATCGAGTTCGATACACGCGATAGGCTTCCGCGACGACACAATACCATAAATATTAATACGCAGCATTAACTGTTTGCCTGTATCGTCGAAACAAACCGCACGATATCGATGCGTGTTTCACGCAGCGATATTGAACACAGCGGGAGATTCGATGGGGCGAGAGGATGCCAAAAAGAGGGAAATTTCAGTGGGACGTGTTGCACCGCGAAACGTTGTCCAAAGATTTACAAAGAATTTAAAACGTCCCTTAAATCTGTCGCTTTTGTAACCGATATCCAACTCTGCGAGTCGATTCGGCCGCTATTATTTTCTCATACGAGAGACCGGGAGCCGTACAAAGCCAGTGTGTTACCCGGGGACTAGTAGATCGAAGTACGAAAAAAAGACTGGCCCCGGTGAATAGCGTCAAATCACCTGGGCAACAGTCCAGTACCGTAACCGACCCGATAAATCGATGGGTATAGCGAAACGGATGGACGATTCATCGATATCTACCAGAGCCCAATTTCCATTCGACACGAAGCAGCCCTTAATCCACGTCCTTCCGTCAATCGAACCATCGGCCGTGACCTCGGGGTCGTTTCAATTCCCGATCGCCCGGCAAAATAAATTATTTTCATTCTCTCTTTATGCGAACCACGCTCGTTTCTCTTCACCTCGCCGAAGAAGGAGGGATATAATAATAATAGAGAAGAAAATCTTTTAGATAATTTCTTTCGTATCAAGAGTAAAGGAATCGTGAAGGTTATTTTTAGTTGCAATTATTCTCGATAAACGGGAAATAGTGATTTAAGAGCCACCGTGATTGATATTAATAAAATATTAAAATTCAAAATTTACCCTTCTGTATTATACTTCGTGAAAATCTTTACCTTACTAAAAACGAGTTTTCATGAAATTACACAAAGCACGGATCGCAGGTTATTCGATAAGTATTACAAAAGAGGATCGTATATCAAGAAAAGGGTGTTGAATAACAACATTCTTGTACCAGGTGACGTTGACATTTTCTTCGATAGCGTATATAATTTATTTATAACTTTAGAAGAGACAACATTGTACCGTACTATCCTGTTGAAGGAACTCTCGAATCAATGAGCATCCACCCACAAAATAATAAAGATTCAACTCTTTCGGAAAAAGGAATGCAACCAACATATTTAGTAAGGTTTATATTTTAATAAGAATCCCCCCCTGTCTTTAAGGTATATTGTACCAAAACGTGCAGTTTGTATAGCGTAATAAGAAGCTTATGTCAAGTTCCGAGGCGTCGCGTCGAGTCGGTCGTATCGCTGAGGATGACAGATTTAATTAGACACGCAGCGTTACTCGAAAAATTGCAACGCTGGCGAATCACAGTGAGTGGAGGGTGAAATAAAGATACTGGGCGAGGAGTTGCTGACTACAAATTCTGAACGAATCGCTAACAGCAAAGACAGCCTTCCAGCAGCGGGTATCTTCCCGCTGGCCGGAACTAAAGCTGGCTATAGCTGGCTTTAATGAGGCGGGCGAGGAGGAGGTCGTGTGTAACAACTGGGACCTAAGTACCCTAAGAAAAGAGGGATCTCAACCGGGTATCTACAGATCCGGAGATAAACAGGTCCGCCAGCTTTCACGGGAAGAGAAAGACAAATCCGGACATTGTTGTTCCCTCGATACCAAAACCTTTGGGGATCGACTAAATTGTTCGAAGGAAGCGATCGTTGTTGAGCCATAAAATGTATTCGAATTTGTGCAAAGTTTCCTCGGAATTAGGATTCCATTGGAACGATTCAAAAAATGTTATCGATCAGGAAAAAATTTTATTCAATTGTTTAAGTATCAACAAGTCTGCTATAATTTGATGACATAAAAGTATTACAAAATGGCACTTATGGCACATCAATACAAAGCTTAAAGTTTCACAAAACTGTCTACATGCAGATTTTATCAATATTCCGAATACAAATCGTTCGGTTATTCGTTAAATCAAGAAACACCAAACTGGTAAAGTGTTTGACCCACTCCTCGTTCCAATTAAAATTCCGCCACTTTTCACTATATATCTTGATGGAACGTTTATGTAGCCATTTTCACCGAACCGTAAGCTTAAAATTGATGTATCACAAGTATTATTTTGCAGTACTTTTCTGTCATCAAATCGTATCAAACTTCTCATATGCTGAAATCACAATGAATCACTTGATATCCAACAACCTAACAGTATCATTAATATTAATTTTCAAAACAAATGATTATTTTCTTCTAAATATCACTAGAATAAATATATAATTACGTTGCAAGAGTTATTAAAAGCTTCTTAGTCTCTACCGTATAAATCGTGTCACTCGAACCTCAAATTACACGAGTGTTCTGAAGCACAAACATTTAAAAAAGAAAGATGACATCGGTGGGGATCAGTTACATCGTTTCTGCGTCGAATCTTTGGTAACGATGCTTATTAACGATATCCACGAAAGCAAGCGGTTTTCTTCAGCATAAAAGTTAATGAGACATTCGCGTTGCCGGGAAACGAACGTAGAAATCTCGGTTTAACAATAAGTGCCTCTTCCGTTTCCCGAGCGAGACCAGAGGCTGAGATTCAGAGATAAACAACGTCGCTTGTTTCGTGAAGAAGAAAAGGGAGGTGTTGGACGGATAGCAGAAGGAAGGAGACGTACTTAAAAAAGAGCCGAGCTGCTGAGATCTTTACCCCCGAGCTCGTACAAACCTTCCAAATGAGCCAGATATTACTTAAGAAGCTCTAAATCAGAATCGTAGAATATATCGTACCTCCGATAAGAAATACGCGTACAAAATTCAGGAAACAGAAACAAAAGATATAGTTCGTACTTTTATAAACTTTGCGAAGAAAAGGTATTTTTTTGTTTAATTCAGAAAGAAGGCACGGAACAACAAAACAAAAGTACAAAGAGTATAATATAATCACAATTTAATTTCCTGATTTGTTTTCCAACGTTTCAACGCGTTAGAAATTTCAAAAATTGTCCGTAACCCAATTAGTCTCGCGCCCAATTAAAATTATCTCAGAAAAGAACTCTTGGGACGGGTAATCAACCGAGAAGGAAATTAAAATTGTTCCCCCTTGATAAAACAGTAAGAGAAGGAACAAACACGGGAGATGAGAAGAATTTCAAAGAATCAATGATGAAGTTTTAAGCAATTATTTACTCCCGAAATTGAGGTACGTTCGATTGCGCTTAAACGACAGAGGCACTACTCGAAGCATAACAATGGAACAAAAGTGAGCAGCAATGTATCACGATTAATCGATAAACAGCTATTATTTGTCGTCGTTTAAGTAATCGATGGACAACCGGTTCGTATGTAATACCACATACGATGTTGATGCGTTCCTGGAACGAAAGTACGAAAGAAGGGCTTTACACGTTACAATAATAACGGGGTTGAATACTTCAAGAGGGGGAAGGAGGGGGCGTTCCGTCGCTGACAACGTCGATTATTTTTACCGACGATGTCTGAAAGAAAAATCAATGTTCCACGCGAGCACACGTCAATCCGACCTCTCAACCGAAAGCCCCCACAGGGCATAGACGATCGAATAAATATTAAACTCGTCCGAGCACAGGAAGACATTTCCTGTTACTAAACCGTCCACGCGATTAATTCAGCCGTGATGTTTCGAGAGCTCGAACGGGAGACCACACGATTCGCGAACGTCCGCGGGTCAATATACTTCGATTTCCTGGCCCAGTTTCACTTCTGGCATGCCCTGGAGACCGTCGATCGATAAAAATCAGGGGAGCGTACCATTCGAAACGAATGCACCGCAGTCGCCGGCTCGAACAAGGCAATTTCTTAAGAAGACAAACACTCGCCCGTCCGCGTTTTCCTCGTTATTCCCAAAAGAATTCAGAAACGTATTGTTAGCCTTCCTTAGGTAAAACGGCGATGCAGAGGAAGTAAATTCCACCATCGATCTTATACTTCGCTTGTGCTTGTACTCATATACACGTACGTATAACCAAGACTTCTTGAAATAATTACTAAGCCTAACACTCACGTTTAATCTGATCCAGATCAAACCTAGGTATAATCTAAGTGTCTTCCATTATGACACCATTTCTCCTAGAGAAGTCTATCCTACTCCACCCTGTACACCGTATTTTATCGATCCTTTGCCACCTATTTCTTGAATTTAATATTTCAACATCCAACGCGTCAAGATCCAAGGACGGTCGTGACAGACCCATCTTCGAGAATTTTTCCGCTTCGCAACTCCGACGTTAGCCTTCGAAACGGAACAATATCGTAAGAAATTCCCTGTTTATCGTCCTGAGGATTCTCTTTCGCGAATACCAAGTTGCATCGAGTGAAATAGTAGGACCTGGGTTTCGCAACATCTCGCGAACTCTCGGCAACGACTGGGGAAAAGTCTCCCCGGGGACGGACGTCTCCGGTTGCATCGAGTACGCATCGGATCGCAGTTTAGCGTCATCGGGACATGTCTTGGGAATTGTCGAGTAAAACGATGTAGCTGGATGGGGACGACGAGGACGGTACGCGAGAAAAGACGATCGAGACGGGTGCAACATCGAGAGCAGACGAATGGAAACAAAAGTCGAAGACTTCTTTTCGCTCGTAGGGGATAAGGTGGACCGAATTCCGATCGAGAAACAAGCGCAGTCGGATAAAAAGAGGGTGAACAGAGAGAGAAAGAGAAAGAAGAAGAGGAAGGACGAGGAGGACTACTGATAGATTTCCCTTTTAGCAACTTTTGTCTTTTAGTCCTCTAGGAAGCAGACACGGCTTTCGAATTGCTGTCGTTCTGACGGAGCAGCTCTGCATACAAGACATCTCCATTTAGATACCACCACCCCCTCCCCCGGTCACCCCACTTTTCACTGCCTCTCTTTCTCTAGCTTGTCCACGTTTGCGCGACCCACCATCCCTCTGGTTCGTCTCCTTTTCTTCGTCCCCCTTTTTCTCGCATACAGAAACACGCGAACACACATTTGTCCTCGGCTCTTTAACGGCCGCGCTGTGGCAAACGTTTCTCACCTTTCCTTTTATTTTTCTTCCCGTTTCCTGCTACCCTCGTCTATTTTCTCTTACCTCGCCTTACCCCACTTTTCCACGCTTCCGCATCTATGCCTTCGACTCACTCCCCTTTCTTTCTTTCTTTCTATCTTTCTCTTGGAAAGATATAGCGACAGGCTTTGAACTGTTCGCCAAACGAGGTCGTCTAGTTCTCCTCGCTATCAAACGATCAACGACATCGTAAATCGTAGCTGGAACACGACAGAGGAACTACGACCGCGTACTATTTTATAGATAATGAATAAAGCGAGCCTCGTTCGCAAATTTAACTCGATTTTATGTGGAACGTATTCAAAGGGAACGCTGCGATTCGGAAATCTGATAAGAATCGTTACTTGGCGCACGAGGCGCCTTTATACGATCCTGGAAATTATTACTGTGATATTTTATTTGGGTAACTGGATTGTGAGAGAAATTTTTGTGAGTAAGACTTTAGGTTTATTGATACCTTCAGCCATCAGAATATTAAAAAAAAAAAACCGCTACAGAAATATGGTATAAGAGTTAAGGACGTTGATAATTATTAAAAATAGAAAGAAATGTGGGGCAAATGGCGGGCAAAAAGTGTTGAGGGCACGAGGGACCGTTGAATTTTTTTTTTTTTTTTCATAAAGAAAACAGAACGAGCGTGGGATATCCAGGCCGTAATATTTTCAATCCATTGCCGGCAGAGACAAAAGTCGACCGATTATTTCCTAGAAAATCCGCGTCCCAGCTAGTGGTTACATCGACCATATCCGAAACTCACGGTACGATGAACCGTTTCAGCGCCGGCAAAAGCCGACAATGTGACTACAGCTCGCAGAAGAGGATATTAGAGTTCGATATCCTCGGGCTGAGTATCGATTTCCGTGAGATAGGTCACAGTGTTCTAGAACACGATGGAATTGCGACAGAGACAATGAGAAGGGTACCGAGGATGGCAGGAAAGAGAGAAAAAAAAACAACGAACCGATGCTTCGGGATCAAAGTTCGTGCACAAAGGTGGCTTCGCTGACCCGTGAAAACTGGAAAATGAACGGAAAAAGCGTGCATGCGTTTGTTGCGTTGGCGCGATCGATTTTTATACACGATAAACTTAAGAACGGGGACACAGACTACTGCTCTGAAGCCGAAGACAACTGCTTCGCGTGAAAATGTTAAGAAATCATTCGAAGTTGTAATACCTCAGCAACTAGAATTAGAAACTGCGATAGAATCACTGTCCTAAAAATATTTAACACTTACAAGTAAACCTACGGAAGTGTCACTCTCCGATTTTTCTGAAATTTGGATATGTTATAATACATGAAAAACTAAGAGACACGTCTTTTTTTTTAGCGGCGGAAAAACATTTTTTGCAGCAAGCTATTGGTCACTTTAGAGGTAGTTCACCCCCTAATTTTCGCTCCCCTTCCAACATACCTAGGCCAATTTTCGTCTTCTATCGGAAGATACTTTCATACCAAAAATCATCGAAATCGCTTCACTGGTCTCAAAGATATCGCAATTTTTCCATTTTACCCCCTACTTTGGGAGGCCGTTTCACCCCCTAAATATGTTTTTCCGCCGCTAAAAAAAAATACGTGTCCCTTAGTTTCTCATGTATTATAACATATCCAAATTTCAGAAAAATCGGAGAGTGACACGTCCGTAGGTTTACTTGTTAGATTACCATACTGCAACTGTTAATACTTTCATTTGGTAGCCATTTTATTTCCAACAAAATTCTAGTACCTCGATATTTCGTTATTTCTATTATTTATAATTTCAAATATCTAATAAAAACATTTTCAACTACATAATATGGATGACGGTCTTTCATGGAAATTCATGTGTCATACATGAGTGACGCAGTAATCAATGTTAAACAAACATCAATAACTGACGTACTCACATAATTTTCCGGAACTGCAACGAGCCGAGAAAACCGCAACCTACGAATACGCATCGGACAAACGAGAAAAAACAAAAATTCCCTTTAATCGTACGTCCTGATTGAAAACCCCAGCCACGCTAGGTTAGAACACACAACACCAACGCGATCGACGTGCATTGAGTAACCCTCGCGGGACTGTTCGCGATATGACGGGTTCACAAAGGTCGTGGAATTGCTGAGCCAGAAATCTGCCTCCGCGAGCCACGCTCGTCAAGAAGCCATTTACTTATTGGAGTTTGTCGACCCTGCCGTATTGTTTACGAAAACGATGTGGAATGAAAAACAGGGTCGACTTCGCGGAACTATTTCCACTGAATCCACACAGGTACACACGCGTACACATACGTGGTGTTCCATGGATTTTCACGCGTGTAAAGACAGCACGACTGGCGCACGTATCGCGTAAAAGTAGCGGATGATTTTTCAAATAGAATGAAAAGAAACAAAAAGAGGAAAGAAGAAGAAGAAGAAGAGTAACGCAACCCCCATCCCTCGTTCACAAAGGCGTCGCTTCTTCACGAGGCCTCGTTTCCACGCAGCGGATCGTAAAACGAACCACGTTTTCTCGTTTCGTTCGACGAATGTACACGTGGGGTTAACCTTTTCTTTTTTTCTTCTCTTTCCTCGCGAACACGTAAGAGAAATCGGTGCTCGCGTGCACGTTATCAGCGCCAAAGACCAACCGACCTGGCTAAATTATACATAACGCAAAAGCGGGGGGAAAAAGGAATGACGTGGAACGAAATAAGAAGAAAATAAAAAAGGAAAATATTTTTTTTTTACACGGGCAAAGCGGTCCGTGAACTTTGCCACGGATCGAAGGCGGGCCACCACGAGGCACGAGACTGTTAGACGAAACTTTTTACTTCTGCAAACATCCCGTTCCTGTGCGGCGTTTCGCTGGAAATTGATTCGTGTCTATCGCGCAACCATCTCTGGAAATTCAAATAGAGGAGAGAACCAAAGAGAGGTTTGATCTTTCAGTTTTTTTTCTTTCCTCGATACCTTCTATGTAGGTTTCCTCGGGGTCTTTCCCCCCTTCTGCCACAAGATAATGCGGCAAACGATGCGTTCGTTCGCGAAGGAACTCGTTTCGAAACGGGAACTTTCAATTCGAAAGATTGCAGAGCAAAACTGCATCACTTGGTCAAAATTTCAATTCTTTCGTTTGCACCTGTTAATTGTAAGTCAAAAGCTAAACTTTGGGATCACGACCTCTGTAGAAATTACAGAGGTATTACTTCAATCGTCTTTGGATAAAGTATGGTATCTAGAAGTCTTTATTTGCTGAAAAAATAGAAATGTAATAGGACTTTATATCATTATTACAAATCTATGTCTTGCGTTAAACGAAAGAGTTAATAGACCTCCGATAATGAAACGGTTAATCGATTTTAATAAACGTGCCGGTTCTATCGGTACGCAAACAGACCAAACGTTGGCCGCAACGGAACTCGAACGAATATGAGAAAAGTCTGGCGTGCTTCAAAGTTGCATTCGCAACGCACAGGCTCGAATGCACGTTTTAGGTCGAGATTTAAGCACTTTCGGCCGCCGACCATTCTTTTCACGAATGTTCTTCAAAAGCGGCCGTCAACCAACGGGAGGCTGGATCGAAATAAATGGGCTTTGCCGGCCCGTTTACGAGTGCTCGCGTAAAGAAAAAAAAAAAAAGAAAAAAAAAGGAAGACTACTGTTACCACCCGCAAACATGCATTTCTCTTTCATTCGCGCCGAAAAAGGGCATCGGCGATCGTTCCGTGAATTTTTTTCCCCGCCGAGGTACAAATTCCGCGTTTTCTTCAATGCCGGAGAACGAACGATCCTTGAATCGCCCCACAGACGCGTTTACCGACGCTCAACTTTCGCCGTAAAATCTTTCGGAAATTGAGAGCAGGCAGGGAAACTCTCGTTACGCGATTCAAAGTTTCGAGTAGCGTTACGTGTACGGTTGCTTTGGAAAGCGACCTGGCCACGGGAAAATCTGTAATCATCGAGAACGAACGAACGATCGTGGATCGGTTTGGATGAATTTCATAGACGTTCAAAAGAGTATTTATCGCTCCTCGCTTCGTGCCACTCGTGTTGCATCGGATTTTCAAAGGCACGTATCAACGCATTGGCTGACATATCACCCAAACGTGGATGATGCTTGAATTTCCACAGGAATCGATCATCCATATTATTAGAAGTTGTTTCATTCGCATAATTATTATAAAAACATTCGTGTACAGATACTAGCGTATGTACACTACCGACAAAAGGTTTGGAATCGGTAATCGACATCACTGAAGTATAGCGCATCGATTTTAATGAAACTTATCTAGTTGATAATCTTTTGAAAAATATTTCACATATATACTTTTTTTTTAACTGCGATCATCCACATCTATGATTACCCCTATGGGGTAAGAAATGATCCTCCAGATTGGGGATGAAAAACATATTTCCTTTAATACTTCGGAAATTATTTGTTCTAGAAAAGAATTGTTTAAACAAAAATGGTATGCTTCTTGTAACACATTTAAATGCGGAAGTAGCTTTTCAAAATAATGATTTAGTAAAAAATCGTATAAAGTGTTATTAATGTTTTGCTTGTTTTTTCTTGCAAATTGTTATTTCATATTTCCAAACGATCTATATAATATGAACTGCAGACTAATATTATAATATATTATCAATGGAACAATACAAAATTTATAAGGACACTCGGATTTGGTAGAAATTTGCAGCTGATTCCAAACATTTTTTCGATAGTGTAGTTTTTCCAGAATAACTTTTTGTTAAAATTGCCGCAGTAAAAGGTTTAAGGGAAAATTTTCAAAACTATCATGGACCTACCAAAGTTTACCTCTCAGTCAGTTTTCATACGACTTTCGTGAATAAAATATCAGCTTGTGTGTCATTCCTCAAGCCAGGTTTACTACAGCCTCAAGGAACACGAAGGAAGGGAACTTTGATGAAACTTTCCCGCATCATCATCTTCTTCTTCTTCTTCTCCTCTTCTTCGTTCTTCCCGTCTCTGCCCGCTAACTCTTCCCGTTCGTGTATCTTTCTCCCTCTCTTCGTCTTCTTCTTCCGGTCTCTCTTGAGATTAGAAAAACGCCGTGCCTCCTCGAGACGTCTTTGCATCTCGAGCACCAATAGACAACCGAGAAATGTATTCCAACGACTCTCGACTTCTCCGTTTTCTTTCCCATTTTCTTGTCGTCTTCGTTTCCCTCGCACGTTCCGCTGGCTGACTGCCTTCGATTCGTCTCCTTCAGTTTTGCCGCAGCCGAGGCAACACGCGCGCGAAACTTCGGCCGACGCTCGTGAAAAAAAAAGAAAACGAAACTCGCGAGCGTTCCACGACTTTTGCCACTTCGCAAAGTAGACTTTGGATGCGGAAGAGAGTTTTGCTCGAGTCGGGACGAAATTTAAGGCCACGATTATTCTAATAGCAGCATTCGGCTTCGTTTCTTTTCTTTCGTCGGTTAGCGACTCTTTGTTAACCCATCGGCGAAGGTAAATGTGCCAGTACGCTTTTTACAAGAAGTTCCACAATCGTTTGAATATATTTATTGAAACTTTAAGAAACAAAAGGGATAAACTGAAAGGTTAAATTGAAAAATGGTGGCGTGTCACCAATGCGTTAAATTAAGAAATTTCAATTTCAAACATTGTATATATCCGTCAAACTATCAGTAACACACTTGTTAAGTTTTAATAAACTCTTTCCATGCACGGCACTTTATCCTCGTAATTCCTTACACGATTCGTATCTCCTTCCACATACTAATTATCCCGCCGGATTAAACTGTTGAAAACTTTTGCAAGAGTATCCCGAACGGCCGTCATTAGTTCAGCATTTTCGTCCAACATATTCGAAGCTCGTTCAGCATTATTAAGTCCGTGAAAATGAAAGCCTCCGATAAGATAGTCGAAAGACCGACGAACGGGCCGAGCCAGATTTTACATTAGCCTGATTTCTAATTACATCGAGTCAGAAAATCGTCGATGTGTTGGCTCGGGGTTGGCTGATATGGGAACTCAATTTCACGATGATGGACGGGCACGCGTCCCACAAAGTTGAAGACTTAATAAAGGCTTTCCTGTAATGCTTGTCCGCTTAGATGAGGGAACGATGGATAGCACAGGCTGGTGGAACGAAGGGCAAAATGCTCTCAACCCCCCACCGTTGGATACACAGATTGGACGTACATCGTGCTGATGGCCACAGGATACAATTCCGCAAAATGCTTTCCCCAGAATTTTAACGAGATACGCGGGTATTAGCCCTGTTTCCCTCGTAAAATTCCTGTAACTTCCTGCGTCAACCGCATTTCACAAATTCGTCCTCTTTGCCCCCCTTGCAATTTTTCTCGACACTTTTACCCCTCGGCTGTTACGCTCAGTAGTTTCCGATTTTAAACGATATCGTTGTTTCCAAGAATATTATTTGTTAATTTTGATGTATCGCTTAACCCTCTGTGCACTCGTGTAACTTTAACGTGAACGGTTCACGTGTCATAATAAATAAATTAGAAAATAATGAATTATAGAAAGTTAACGGGTTGAACTCCGCGTAGATCACCGATGTATCTTTAATTAAGGAAAAGATAGATATTTTTCTGTTAAATTTTAAAATAACACAGCGAAATACGAAAAAGAAGTGTAATAAATATAGTGCAATAGAAAGTTGCTGTAACTGATGTGAGCGTTAGAATTGAATCTTTTCCAAACGTAGACCTTAAATTTCTTAAATAAAAGATGACAATTAACTCTGAACGATCGAATAATAGAATATAAATGACTGGAGTAAAAATACGATATTACAAATAAAATTTGGCGCACAAAATTATTTTACTTGCTTTAGTAGCGGAGATGGCAGTACCAAAAGGGTTAATATAATATTATCTGATCAATTTTATTCCATTTATATCAAATTTATCGCACAATCAGTGACCTTTTACTACAATTAAAAAATTCATTTGAATCGAATAAATTTTACGAACTTTTCGTTGCGAAAATTGACTGGACATATTTAATTAATTAACTTTTAATCAAAAAGCTTCGTAGTGCAAAGGGTTAATTAAAGTCCTTTATCATTATATCCGAGATAACTCTAAATGGAGTTTAAAATGAGTTTATCGCTCGATAAAGCAATCAATAACTGAACACTTCCATCATATTAGTTTAATCGACACGAACGAAACTTCAATAGGAGTTACGTAATTTTAGTCTGCGTACGATGATGCAAATATTTGTGGCTATCTTGTTAAATATTTGTCAATGAATCATATTATTTCACGAAACAATTTAGCCTATTTTATCGAGCTATACAAATTGAAAACTTCTGACAGCACAACACGTTATTAGATAATTAGATGATTGATCCACGACCCAGATTGTCCACTAAACAAAGCATGAAATAATCGTTTTAAATCATTACATATTTTAAACATTGTCCTAATTTCACACTCAGCAGATAGTACATACGTAAACCAAAACTTTAAACTTCTATCAATGGTTTAATTTGTAAGATCAGTAGCGACTAGCCGACATTTTAACGAAATCCACATACAATATTAATGAGAAAAAACACCTATACACGATTTTCTAGAATAACCCGTATCTCACGTATCCAGCATTTCCCCTAACGATTACTTGATGCGAAACGGCACAGGATATAAGGGAAACTCGGGAAGCGAAGGCCACTTTCATGAGGCGTTCTAATTCGCCGCTGTCAGAAGCTGGCAATACAGAATTCCATATAAGTTTCCCCATAAGCCATCATAATTCATCACCGACAAGATACGACGCTTTAATCCGGCCAGCTTCGTGGACGAAATGCGCGAACGAAATAAATTTTCGGGATCCGCGCGACACCGTCACCGACGACGGTACAATTTTTCCCCGACATCCGTTCGAAGGAAATTGTCGTTCGTTTTTCTTTTTTTCGTAAGCAATCGCAAAGTTTAACATCTCTTGGCCGCGCTCCCCTAACCCCCTTCTGGTAGCGGAAGTTTTCGCAAAAACTTCATTTAAATCTTTTATGCAGATTAACCGACGGCTGTTCAACTTTTTAACCGTGCTCTCGAATTATCGATCGACCCAGATTCGTTTTTTGCATCGAGCCAACTCGTTATTTCTGGAAAAACAATTTATCCTGGCGGCGAACCGCCTTGAAAGCCCGATCAATCCGGCCTCGTGTAACGTTCGCGAATTGCAACGCGATTCGAATCGATCCGACGGATATTCCGTGTAAATCCGTACACGTTGCTTCGGTAATCGTGATTCAATTATTCTTACACCTACTATCGATCTATTTACTCCGCCGACCTCCTCTCCCGTGTTCCGACAGGATACTGGATACGTCACACCCGGTGTGAATTGCGAGTAATTCCATTTGCATATTCGTCATCGCAAACGACGGTAATTATTTGATGTTCGCCGACGCAAAACGGTCGAAAATATTCCATATTCGATCGACGGTGAAATTATTCTATTTCGTTTAAATATTGTGCATTTCATTTACATATTAAAAATACATAAATCAATCGGTGAAATGTTTTTGTTGGTGTCCATATGAAACTTTCTGTATTATGAAAAGAATGATTACCAACGCATTAAAAATTGTTCTAAGTTCTTATAAATATAATGTTCCAAAGTTTCTAAGTCCCTAAAACTATAATATTCCTGTGAAACAATTCTGTTCTTTTTTTTTTTTCTTTTTACTATTGAGTTACCAAAAATTTGAACCATCAATCAGAGATTACTATCACGACAGTCAACGTTTTGAATAAAAATCGGTCCTGTCAATCTTGAAAATGGAACGAATTTATGGACTAAGCAGATATTGTGACAGGGAGAATTCTAAAAAAAATAACATAACAAATGTGACCGAATACGCATTTATAAAAGATTTTGTAAGCTTCGAGTACGAATGAAGGGTGTTTGAAACCGAACACAATAGATGGAGTGTCTTAGAATGAAAAATGTCTTTGGACAAAACGTGACAGCGTGATTTTCCAGGATGGAAGTATAATTTATGCCGAAGAAAAAGAGAGGGTGGCAAAAAGAAATGACAGTAAATTTTTCATAATTCCACAAACCATATCAGTAAAACACAATAATTCCACAAAAATTAATAAATTGATATTAATTGCAAGATATTATTCCGAACAAAGTGTTATTCTAACTTTTGTTCGCGGAAAAATCTCCACAATATCCTCGACGAATCCACTTCAAACTTCCCCATCCGATCCAGAGAATACATCCCATTAAATCAACCGTGTCTGGCACACTCGTGCTTTTCACCGAGCAGTAATTCGCTCGGCTGCGACACACATTTTCCAGCGAAGACAGCGGCGAATCGGGATCGACTATTCTTGTTGACGTTAGTTTTAACTGGAAACGTGTTCAGATTGCTTTTCTCCGCTTCGAATCGGCGCGTACTACGTGTCCGTTCGAATGTCTGCGAGTTTTACGCGACCACGTGCACGCGTAAAGAATTCGCCGAGAGCCAAAGGATACGTTTCCGTCCGGATACGTCTGTCGCCATTAGCCTTCGCCCGACGTTCGTAGCCGGTGACGCAGAAACGTTTCGCAGACTACGAAATTGCTTTACTCTTTAATTTGCTCCACTATCGGCCCCCTTTTGTTTCACGCGCAAACTTTGTCCCCGCTTTGCCGCTCGCGACAATTGCTTGACGAATCTCCCCCCGTGTCGTAGAGGGAACAAGCCGGCACGGCACCGCACGATGCCGTCAAAAAAATGTACCATTCTTTTCTGTTGTGCTCCGTTGCTCGATAAACCTGCCTCGCGAAAGCTTGCACACGAAGTAGTTTCGAGTTTTTAACGCCTGGAAGAGGTCGATCACGTGCACGGCAGACTTTATCACCGATGGCACGGTGAAACTGAATTAAATTTGCGAATTTCTTTCAACAGCTTTCGACGGGAGAAACTTGATTAATTATCGAGTCAAAATCAGCAGGGTGATTGCGGTAACCGGGCTAGACTATACATGGTATATATGCGGTCTTAAAATATTATTATTCGCATCGATGCACTTAAAAAATGCCAAAGTATATTTTGGTGTGTAATATTTTTATCAAGATCAATCCTTTGAAATATTCTGCGTACAGAAAAACATCAAGGTATCGGGGGTACCAGATCACTTGTTTACGAATTATCGATTCATGCAACAAATAATGAAATCGTTTGTTATTTCAAGCAAAAGTATCGGATATAATCGACCGGAACGTTGTTTCGAACAACGGTTCTTGATTTTAATTTCAAACAAAATCCAACGGGGTCTGATCGATGCAAACTGTTTCGGCGAGAGGCCACCAAGTCCGATTGAACTTTCGACTTGGTTGAATTCACGTGTAGCACCGTGTGTTTTATTTGTGGGCGAACGTGTTGGACATTCACCAGCTAAAATCTGCTACGGGGGTAGAATCGGGGGGGGGGGGATCCTTTGTCTGTCAGCAGCAGTAGCTTATACGATGGCTCGACGGAGGGAATCACCGACGATGAAAGGCGAAAGAAGGGACTTGTCGACACGACGACTGCCTCGCGAACGTCGAAAAGTCGCCCCGTCCCGATTTTACGCGAGGTAATCTCTTTTCTTTCTCTCAGCTTGCTTTTCCGCCTATCGTCCCTCTCCCGTCTCGTTTCTTCCTTTTTCCTTGCCAGTCCGTGAGACGGCCAAAGATTGGTTCTACTATAAGACGAGAGTTTTCAGTACGCTTCGATCGTCCTTTCTCTGGAGGTTCGTGCCTTTCGACGGGATATAAAAGGGCCTCTCCAGTGACCAACGCGGTCGTTCCAACGACAATACCTTTTACCAGCAAGCTATTTTCAACTTGTCGATGAACCATGAAGCGAAAACTCGCTATCAGCTTCGGTTAAAACGTCCATCGTATACGCTCCACCCTATATCTACATGTACGACGCGTTACATCTAACATTCTCTCCTTTTTATAGTGTTCAAATTAACGGTACGAACGGTGTGCTCTTATCTTTAGTTTCTTTTTGGCGAGAGGAAGTAAAAAGATGTTTCTTATCTCGAGTTAAGCGATAATTGCGCTTGGTTACCGGGATCGGGTTGAAGAGTGACCGGTACATTTATTATATCCTCTACCAGTTGCTTAAGCACGTCACCGGCAGAACCAGACGAACGCGGCTTTATTTCGCGGCCGGCCAAGATAATTAATGCAAATGGACCGGTGCGCGTAATCGCGAGATAATAAAGCGATCGTAGCTCAACGAGGATACTTCCCAGTGACAACGGTGAATTATGCACGATCTCCAGGTAATTCAAGACGATATTGCCCTCCGCGGTATAAATTTCTCCGCCAGACACGCGAGATTTCTTAAATCCTTCGGAAACCAGATGAAAATTGCTACGGTAACAAAGGATAGCACGCAGTAACGTGACCATGTTTCTGTACGCCTCGGGTGGCTACGCTGGGGTCATAGAAAATCCTTCGAATATATCATATTTTATTTCCAGACGTTTACTTCTTTTATATTGCATCAATGTTCAAGAGTCTAACAAAATTAGTTACGATCTCGGATATGGGAATCGTACCACTCAAAGTGTTAAATGAAAATATTTTTGCTCAAAGTTTATTCCACTTACAAATTATTTTATTTTTGACCGTTCATGAGCTATAAACGAAACTGTGTGGTAAAGGGTTAAGAAACTTGAAGTTCGTAAAAAAAGAAAATGGTGTTTTCTTTATGCTTGCACGATCCCATCGAACAGCTCTCGTACGTATCGCAAAACGGGAGCAACACATCGTAAACACACTCGTTAGGAGGAAAATCGCTCAATGGAGAAAAGCCACGTTCTCCTTTATTGTTTCATCCCGAAGAGACAAAATGTCTTTATCCCTTGCTCGGTAAGCCGCAAAGAGGACGGCGTCAAAGCGCCACTTAGGAAAGACCGACGAGTGAGTAGCGAAACTATAAGGCCGGCTGCTTGGCATAAGAAACAAAAGCACGGGGAAAAAAAAAACAGAAATAAAAGGAACGAGCTGATTAAAATGAACGGAAATTAGATGAACGCTTGTCAGAAAATACGCCTGGTAAATTGCGAATTATGGAAAACGACCGTTCGATGAGATTATAAATAATTTCCCGGATGCGTTTGCTCGTAGTTAACACCTCGTTGGAACACCGATTGGAACTAATACAGTAGTGTAAAAACATTTAGAAATGAGTTGCAATTTTATTTTTATAATAGGCAAATTATCTGAAGATGCAAGAAATAGGAAAATTCTAAGGAACTTGTAAAACAACATATTATTTATTTAAAAATTTGACAAGTTGCTTACAATATTAATTTTTTAATGATAAATAAATAAATAGTACTTTCTGTACATACTCAACATTCCTCAATCCACTTATAAGTTAATATGGCGATAGCACAAACTGTCGTTTAAAAGAGCCTCAAATCCTAATAAATGACTGTCAGAATCATAATAAAGAAAAGCACAATATGAAGTTACAAAATTGCATCTGACACGAAGATGATTTAACACTAAACCTACCGAAGCGGTCAAAATGACCGATCGAGTGTTTCTTATTATAACTCACAAAATTTATTACGACACTTTTATTAAAATGCGTGTTAATTTTTATCACCATAAAGACCTGCTGTATATGTTAGTATACGTTTCATTATTTAATTATTTATTTTTCTATTTCATTTTCAACTTGAAAGTAAATACGCATAAAACGTCGGTAGATTTAGTGTTAAGAAAAGCAAACCAAAAGTTAATCTTTGTATTCTTCGCATTATTCGCATATTCGTAACGCATTTTCCTTTTTTGTAACTGGAATATTATAGCATTGGAACGTGCATACTCGACAATTCCTTCTGGGTAACAACACGTGGTTTGGTGCATCTCCATCGAGGATTTTGCATAATCATGGCGCATATCGAGGTGCAGAAGGAGAATGTGATCCGCATATGCGGCGCTCATTCCGTACCGGTATGTACCCCACGAAATATCGGCACAAGCTGGGTCAGAATGTCGGGTCACAACGCCGAAGTCTTGGCCTCGGAAAAGGTTAATACTCCGGCGACACGCGCGCGTATACTCGTGCACCGTCTTAGCGTGGGAAACGTGTCGTTTCCGTTCCGATGGAATATGTAGATTTTCAAACCCGAGGACCATTGGAAATAACTGTAGTGTATGAGTTGGTGCGACTTCTGCTAAACAGAATTTGTCTGACACCCTAAATATTAAGAAATAATAGCCTTAAAAAATTATGCTGCAACTCAATATCGACGCTATGATTATATAACGAAATTTTAATTACTGAGTAAATAATGTGTCCATTTCGGCCTTTATTTAGATCTCTTCAATAATAAATTTCACAACATCCCTTAATTGCATACGTAAACAAACGTTATTATTCTAACCTAACCCACCAAGGTTCTAACCTGAACCATCAATCTGGGTTTAATTCAAGAACTAAAATCGGCAAATGTAGACTCCAGTCGATATTCGTAATTTGATTTTTTGAAGTACTAAAAGTTTCAAACTATAAATACTAAACTCGCACGCCACGGTGAATCAGGAAGGGATTGAATGTAGAAAATCTCCGAACCCAACGGAACCGTGTATTTGCTCCGAACACATGGTAGAAAGTAGCCGAAGTGTATGTTCCTCGGGCGTGAACAAATCGAACCTCCTTATAGAAACCTCGTCTGTCGAGGCGTTCTTCGCGTGATCCGGTATACGGATGACAAGCATACGTTGCATTCGTATGAGAGAACCGAAAGCATAATGCACCGCGATAGAGAAGAAGAGCTGCGAGACAGCTGGATTGTACGCGATACACCCGTACTATATTTGATCAGGCACGGTAAACACGATATTTTCTCACGTGTAGATATATGCTGTCCGTAAATCCGGACTGGTCTGTGCATCGATTTACATCGACGCGATATTATTTGTCCCGTGCACATGAGATCCACGTTGTAAATGAATTAAAGAAAAAAAAAAGACGGATCAGTTGTAATAACTGCGTTCGATCTATCGTTGTTTCGAATTCTGTTATCGATTGATAATAAATGTGTCTTCAAACATGGAAATCAGAACGTGAGACCACACCGTTGTAAATTTCTATTTCCATGATTTCTGTTATTAATTTCTTAGGATTCCGATCCCATCGGAACGGTAATATAATGGTTAATGTTGAGGATTTCAAAGATGAAACATCCTCCGATCCCATAACGGTAAAAATTAAACGTAAAAATTAGCATTGTAAAAATTAAAAAGAACTGCGTTAGTGTAAAAAATCCACTTGACATCTCAGACTATTTCTCACAATTTATCACACCTGGCAAGATATTTTAACACGTTGAATGCCACAGTGAAAATGCACGTATGTAATCAAACACGGTAAAAACATAATTATTAACGATGCAATTAATTAATTTTCAAATTTAACCTTTCAGTTTGATAGCCAGCATTATTAGATTAATATCGTCTCTTTTGTTAATTATTTAATTGTGAAAAACTTCGGATGCCGGTCACCGGTGACCCCCACGGCATTCAGCGTGTTAAAATTTACAGAATGAAAATAAAAGAGAGTGCAAAAGCAAGTTTAAATTGTCGCTATTTCAGCAGAGTTGTTAAGTGAATCCTGATCCCTATTTCCTACGAATCATACGCTCGAAACTCCTAAAAAAGAAAGCAAATTAACCAACTATTCCGAAATGAATCATGTCGTGAGGTAACTAGAAAAACATGCAGCTGCTGAATTCGTCTGTGCACAGGCGCGTAAAGAAAGATGCCCGCGCAGCACGAGAAAAGAGAATTATTAATCAAGGGGATCAGCTCGCCGGAAGAGATTTGTATATTTCTCGCTAGTTGTAATCCGTGCACTTGTTCGTAAAAGATCGGAAGGTGGTCGCGACTAAATTGATTCTCCTGCTCTTTCCTCCCTTAATCCCGGCTTTCTTTCATGGTTCTTTTCTCTCGTGAATCGTCCTCTTAACAGCGCGTACTACTCTCTCTTTGGTGTTGCGTGATTCGCGAAAAATCTCGTGGCATTCTGACCGTCGGATTTTCCATCTTTCTCCCCACCCCAAGCTGCCCTCCAGCCAGAGACGGTAATTGGATAAGTTAATTAGCTTTTTAAATGAAACTTTGTCGAGCTTTTAGATACTCTAACCGTTCTTTTTTCAGTCTTGCGGTCGCCTACCTCGGTGGTCGTTGTTCGGCTCCGCGACCGACGGATGCTCGGTTCCTTTCGAGGAGCCTTGAAATAAATCCGAGCAAGACCCGCATCGCCTATCCTATCTGCCCAACTCCCCCCTCCCGCCCTTCTACCCTTCATCCGTCGTCTCTCATCACATCCTCTAACCCTTAATTGAAGCCATAACGCCGTAGAGCCTCGAGCATCCTTAATGCAGCCGGGGCTGCGTCACTTTAATTGAAAGTGCACGGATTCCTCTGATAGCTGCGGTTGCGGTTTCGTCGTGAAAGAGTAAGAGAGGGCACGGTTACAGGAGGGGGTGTACTACACGGATGGAAGTAGGCATTTACCTTAAATGCATCTTGAATCGCGTTACACAGACATAGACGTACGGAACACGTGTTCGTGTGGTTCGAAAATGTGGGCACAAAAGGTTGAACATTTTGCAGAGAAGAACGAAAATTCGTACCACGTTTATGATACGATGACTGGAAATATTACTTTTGAGAGGTTTTTTTGGGGGAGAGTCCTGAGAATTACACTCGTTTTAGTTAGTGTATGATTTAAAATGTTCAAATAACAAATGTTTGAAGAAATTACCTAAGCAATGTTGAACAATTTTACAACTAAGAGTTCGACTGCCATGAATCGAGCGCTATCGATGATGAAACAAGAGTGTTAACGCATGATCAGCTATTTAACGAAAATTTCAAAAAATTGCGCCGACAGAATGATTTACTACCGGAGAACGATTTCGTGTCTCGTTCCTTCTCTTTCGTGAGCCAGGTCTATGTGCTTTAGACCGTTTCGTCGAAGTGGTTGCAAATAAATACGGTTCGAATGGGGTAGAAGAAGAGACGAGGGAACGGAAAGGAAAAATGAAATTCCATTGGAAGTCGACGCGCTCTTATTAACTTCCGTTTGACGGAGTGAATATCGAGCGACGTGAGTTGGCTGACTGAAATAAATAAGATCAAAGGAAAACTTTAACGAGAACTTAATCAACGAGCGATTTAAACGAACTCGCGAAACAAGTACCAACGGAGTTTTGATAAATCGTTACTTTTGATATTAACGTTACATGTACGTGGTTTGAGTAGAGTTTTAATAAGTTTACGTCTCGTGCCTACCATCGCTCACAAAATAAATACTTAAACATCGTTTAAAACTGTACTCGACGAGATTCATTCTGAAAATTTTTCAACATTATCGCGACAAGATGGATGCATCGTTATAATTGTATTCAACGACAAACTGGATAATTTCAAATCACCTCGCACGTAACACAAAATCAATTGAACATCGTCCCAGTTCTGACAATGAGACGGACAGTCGTTCGATCGGAAATATCCTCTCTACGTTGATCATCCATTCGAACGAAATCGACACTGGTGGATAAACTGTGATTAACACAGACGATAATTTCAATTTACTGCAAATCTGTTCGCCGCAAAATATCGACAAACCGAAATCAGATTACGTCAAACGATTTAGTCGTAACACCGTTACGTTCCCGCGTGTGTAACACCTTTATCAGTAAGCGTACTAAGCGGGATCAAATGATCCCTTTGTCTGCGGAAAATGTATGAAAGAGAAACCAGTCATATATGTAAAATTATTTATAAAAATAAAAATATATGTTTGATTATTTTATTAGAAATCAGAAGTTATTATCCGCATTATTTCCTTTAATAAATTAGGAATTTCTTTCTAAAAACCAACGTTTATTTCATAAGGAGTCGAATGACCCCTTATGGTAAGAATAGGTATGTGTAAAGTACCGCGTTTAGTGTTATACATATGTACGCGCAACGCAATGATGCGAAAACTGTTGTTCCATCGAATAACGAAATATTTTTAGTATGAAAGTTAAGTATGTTATTTGAAATAATTATGCTCCTTACACTTCACTAACAAAATCTTTGTCAGTTGTAAAAATTACAAACTTTTATGTTTTGGAGTTAAAAAACAAACTCACTCAAGATCCATGTTTTCTATTCTTTCTACTGCCGTTGTTCCGTAAAAATGAAAGATAAAAATCACTGCACCGTGTACCTCTCAAACAGAAACGAAAGTTTCAAAATCTGCGATACATAATCTTTTTTATTAAAATTACTAGCGCCCGTTGAAAGTTCAGATGTTCGCGAAAGCTTATATCGCGGATAATTCATGAAAAATTGAAAGACAAGCGGAGCAGAACGTAGAACGAACGAAATTATTTTCTTGCTTGCAAATCAAAGCGGGCTACGTGATCCGCAGATTTCGGGTGGTCCAATTACTTCACTGAATAATTGTTCGAACTTGCAAGCTATTGTTAACGAGTACCACGGATAACTACCGTGACTTCTGTTTCTTGGCTTGAATAATTCCTCGAGCACGGCTCTGCCAAGAAGTTCTAGCTCGCAAACAGAACAAGAGCAACAGAACATTCACGTTGTCGAATATTGAAAGAAACGAGCAAAGTCACAGAAACGAGCAATTTCTTTTATTATCAAAGTCGTAATGCAACAACGAGATAAAATTATGGGTTCTTTTATGAAATTGGTCAGTCAACCAATTTCCAGAACCTTCATTTTATTCGCAAATAATTGTTGCCAATATTCCAATTGACGTTTATCAATAATGTCATTCAATCGTTCACAGACCAAGGTAAATAAATTCAGTTTTAACATTTTTTTGAAACTTTAGTACCAAAGCTCAACTGGTTCTAAATTTTTTAAATATTAAATAATTGTCCTTAATACACTCTACAGTATTTAGTTGAATTTAAATTTTGGAAGAAATTTGAATCAAGAATCTATGTTATTTTGTCAGTCTGTGTATTGTTTGTTTTGTGGAGTTCATTAATATGGCAAATGAGCGGCCCGATTAATTTTAATTGTATATAGTACAGCTAAAAATTAAAAACATAAATATGATGGACAGAGGACATCCAAAAAAGAACTATTTTATTGAATACGAACAGGAGTTTGATTCGATATATTACTTTAACGATACCGTTTCGTTCGAAAGAACACACCGATTTCGAGTAACAAAGGATTTGCATGAAAAGACAGAAAAAGAAAGCATTTCCTGGTGCTAATTGTAGAAAAAACTTTTGCGCAAGCGCGACGTAATTAATTACCTGTCGGACAGAGAGGCAAGTCTGCCGAGTCGTTGATATTACTACTGACCTCGTCTGACCCGACGCGAAACATTCTCCTTTCCACTTTCCAGTTCGCTACAAGCTACAGCGTTCTAAAGTTTCTCTAATTTAACAGACTGCATAAGGAAATTTCACTAACTCTCATTAAACTACAAGAAAGTGTTATTCGTACTTCCAGAAACTTTATAACGCAAAATATATACAGACTTGAAAAAAAAAAAAAAATTAAACATGTGAGGCAAAGTATTCAATTATTAGCGCTTTAAGCAGATTTATACCTTAAATGGACTGTTCTTAAACGTAAATTGATACTATCACAACATTTTACTTGAATTATGAAAATTTAAGGTCTTTTCTCTTTAATAAATATTGATTTTCAGAATTATTTTCAAATTATTTTCTATAAAAATCAGGTTATTGACATGCTAAAAGACAAAGATTATCGAATAAGAGTCAAAGAAGTACTAATAATCAGAACAGTATCGATCACGTAGTTTCTAGCTGTACTTTTGAACCGATAGTATAATTCAAAATATTCTTGTTTGTCTGCGAGCATCGCAAATGTTCGTGCTAACAAACCGTAACGATTATAATTATACATTGCAACAAATGCAACGAATAATCCCGCGATTCGGCAATAATCGTGGTAATAACATTTTCTCATTTACAAGAGCCACGGAACTTCGATTTTTCGTTAATTTCATGAATCATCGTAACAACAGCAACAGCAACAACACCAATAATTCCTGATGCATCCGAACCGGCTCGACTCAGATCCGCGTGGCCAGAACAATGACGATATTTCGTTATTAATATTTGTTTTGCTCGCGAAACAATGACGATGTTCGTTCGATTACTAATATTTCCGTTGCGTTCAATTAATTTGGGCAGCTGTTGTTCGTTTGAACGTAGAGATCGATTTCGAAACTCGAAAACTTGTTGACGAGCCCTCGACGATATCTCGTTAAAGCGTAGTCGCGCCTGGTAGATCGAAGACTCTGCAAGCGAGCGATCGCCAGGACGGCTCGTGTAAATTCACGATCAGCCTCGTTACGCTTCCGCTCAAACTTGCTCCTCCAATCAGGATTTTATCTGAAGCGTCATCGTTACAACAAGCCGGCGCTCTGCCGATCGATTTTACCTCGATACCACGCGAACTTAAACAGATACGGGCGAGTTGCCGAGCAAACTTTCGCGCGATTAAGACCGGTAATGCTCGCGGAATTACCACGAGATAGGACAAATCCCAAGCCTTTCGTCGGCGAGCCGGGTACACAATTATTATCGACCGACATCACGTTCTGTTGGATTCTATCGCAAACGAATTTGTTGCAACAATTCACTAAACATGTATCAACCACCAGTATTCCGTACACTGTCAAACATACATATTAGAACACTTTGAATTGTTAAAATAGTGCAATTAATCTTCTAAAGACATAAAAAGACATAAATAAATGTGTACTGAACAAAGTTTTCAATCGATTCTTCTTTAAAATAAAACCCTGTAAGAACAAATTTTATTCCGCTTCTTTTATTTATATTTCCATCAAGAATCGATACCTGTTGGATCGAATGTGATATAGTCTACTAAAGGCATAAAAAAATGTTTTTCATGGTATCTTACTATCCACGCAACCCTAAACTTTTTATAGAACGGAGACATTGCTTGCAATATTATCAAACCTGTCGTGGAACCGACCCTGACCCATGTTTTTATAGCGTACAACCGGGTTATGTTGCACGAAATGTGTTGTTGGTTATCACACGGCTGTACCCGTAAAACTCTGATCACGTCTATTACGTTCGTGACCGGAAAGTCGAATGCGATCCTGTCAGTCAATTGGCCTGTTATAAAATATGTCAGCAAGCTATATTAACGAGACATGAAATGTGCGATGAAACATCCGTGAACGTGAAAATCGACGAATCGCCATTTAATCCGATCCCATCGAGACGCGCCGGAACAATGCCGACGATTTATCGCATTCGACAAACCAGTTGGTTCGATGGAAACGATAATTTATTGAAATGCATTGTTAGGATTTACGAAAACAATTTTTATTATTAACTTGGTTGATGTAAAATTCTATACACTGAAACTTAGAAATTATGCACCAAAACGATCAGAAAAATCGTTTTACCTATACACCCATACGGAAAAGTTAGCCGTATAACGAATCAATTATTAACCGACTTCGAAAAGGAGGAGGTTACTCAATTCGATTAATATATATATAAGCTGGAACTCTCGCGGAGCGAGTAAACAGAAGGTCGTTAACAGTACGGCATCTTATTTTTTGCCGTATAACGAAACATTGTGGGCCGTAAATCGAAAAAGTGCCATAATTAAAAAAGGCCGTTAAAGCGAAATGCCGTATAAAGAGCGGCCGTATAACGAGGTATGAGTGTACTAATTTTAATAGCAGTTTGAAGCTAAAAGGGGAAATAATAACAACGCTTCATATAACGTTGCTATTATTCAGTAAAATGTAATTAAAATACCTGTAAAGATATGTTCGTGTGTCGAATACTCTATTCTCAATTTTACAGTGTTTCCTCGCAAACTGTTTCAGGGAGAGAATTCTAGAAATTATCTGCTACTCAAACATACCTCTATATAGTTTACCTTAATTCGGATAAAGCAGTCTAACCAATTCGTGGTGAAATTAAATTGAAACCGACAGAACATGATGGTAATTAAATTAACAATTGTCAGAAAATACGAAAATACGACAAAGACAAAAGCCGTCTAAATCTCTGCGCATAACAATGCAAAATTATATTTTATTGCGTTGTAAATTTGAATCGTTGTTAATAGCGGTACACAGATGTCCGAATGAAAGAATCTCGTTCCAAATAAGACGAATGTATTTATACTTATTATCTTATACCCGTATCCCAATAAAATTCCATCAAACGATAACAATGTTGAAAATAGAAATTTTATCGCGACAATTCGCGAGGAAATCCTGCATCAGCAAGGAAACGAGCGACAAGAGGAATCAAGCTCCACCTCTGTGCCAGCATATCGAAGAAATTGGGAGGCAGATCAAACAAGTTCGATCACGGTGTGCGCAAGGGAAAAGACGTCGCATCTGATTCAGACCTTTAAAGAAGAGGACTCGGGAAAAGAAAAAACAAACTAAAGAAGGAAATAAGCGGAATCGTCTTTCCATGGGTAATGGAACGAAGGGATGACTGCGAGACAGGTCGAAAATCCAATTTCGTGTGAAAGGAAACGATCAACGCTGGCCGTGAACGTACTTCACCGAAAATTCGTACGGAAGACGGGAAATGATGGAGAAACTCGTCTTAACCGAACGAGAATATCTCTTCTTCCAGGACACGATTCGCGTAAAATCCATAAAACGTGTTTCTGTTTTACGAGGTTGTAGCCACGGTCGGAAAAGATGAGTCGATGGCGGTGAATTCGATCGCCCATTGCAACGGAAGGTTAAACACGCCGGGACCGACCTGGTTCTCCCGTTGTCCTCGTTCGGTGTTGCAACGAGGAGAAACAAAAAAAAAACGAGGAAAGAAAAACATGCAGGCTGAAATTGCGATTTTACTGTGCCGCAGCGTCGGTAAATATTTACCTGTCAAGCTCCGGCTGTTCGTTTCCCTCTGGTCTCTTCTGCTCTTTAATTAACACGCGTTGTCCCCTTTCTCTCTTGTAATCTTTCCCTCTCGTTTCTACGACACTTCACTCTCCGAGGACCAAGTCGAAAACGAAACCACCACGTCGTACACGATGTTTCCACTGCACCATTCGATGATCATCAAAGGTCCAATGACAATGTTCGATAAAATCATCGATCAACGATGAATATCTCGAGTCTGCCATCGATTCATCTCATAAATCTCGTAATTTATCGTTAACCTTTCATCGTCGTGATATGAACGAGGATATCAAATCGTATGTAGAATAATTCTTCTGGCGAAGATAACCGCGGAAGCTCCTCCAACTTCCGGTGCAATCGCGAGCCCTTAATGGACTTTAATGGATCGCGAAAAAAGGTTTCACGGAAACCCGATCGTCGGATGAGTTATTAATGACGGGAATTGAGCGGATCCTGACGAGCATTGAACGTGAAACAAGTTAATGGATCTTCTTCTTCGGCGGGGTTAGTCGTAACGATTTCGAGGGTTGTTCAAGTTCTACGCACTACACATACACTATCCGGAAACGCCACTTCATACACTGTACACTAGGAAAGTATTCGCGTGATCCAACGTGGAATCCTTCAGGCAACACCGATCATTTCGAACCTCGATCATCCTCGTGATCGAGTATACGCTGTTTTGTTTGATCATCCACTTGGACTTGGGATGATCTACGAGCGCGTTGACGATAAAACCCACGATATCGCGATCACGATGGCTGACGAACGACCACGTACGCGGATTCTCGTCGTCCGGGCAACATTTGCGTCGCGTCGGTTGAACGAGAAACAAGCGAAACCGGAAGAAAAGGTCGTGGACGACGACGAGGAGGAACGTGAACGAGGAACGAAGGCACGGCACGCGAGTTCGCCGGCCGACTGAAGCACGGTTCGACTATCAGCCGACCCCAAACCCCGAAACTCGATTCGACTTCTCTTCGTTCAACGAATCCACCCTCTTGCTCGGTTCCCCATAGCGATAACGGGGGTGGCTCGGGGCGAAGAGGGCATAAACAGTGCACGAGGTAGGGATGGAGTGATACGCGCCTGCGCCAGGTGAATCAGCCGGCCAGAGTCTTCCTTCTACTTTATGCCTGACACTCGCTACTCTTGTGTCGTTTGTACAGGTGAAATAGATAACGAGAAAAAATTGCAAGTCGTCCTTCGCACCCTCACCTCTCTTTTTCTCTTTCGGTATCTTTTTAATCTTTCCTTACGTATAGCCTCGCGGACGGTGAACCTTCACGTGTGCCAGCCCGTGCACGCACGATATCGCTCAAAAGTTAAATATAATGTGCATCGTAAATTATTCTATTGTTAGTACTACCTTCCTTAGTTAAATATCCTATATATCATTTCTGCGTTTAAGATATTTCAAGATACTTGGAATTCGATACGATTTTCTAATTTTAGATTATATTTATGTATGGGAAAAAAAAGATTAACCCTTCGACTGTAACATGCTTTGGTAAAAAACCCAAAATAATTTGTCTTTATTAAAATTAAAGAAAAAATGTCTATACCGAGAATTTTGTAAGTAAATCGCAGATAAATGGAGGTTACAATCTTGTTGCGATTGAGAAACACAAGTACCTTTCATAATTCTTCATCGTTTCTTTTCGAAAACGTAAGGAATTAAACAAGTATTATTCGTATATCTTTTATTTTGCAAAAGGGAAAGAATTCTAAAATGGTGCACGATAAAATAGCACGCGAACAACTCGAAGAGCGGATGGTATTGTTGCGAAATCCGTCGATGTAGCGCAACTTGGTACAATACCGCGGAACGAAGTCGGGACGCACGAGTTTCACCTCCAATTAATTAATGTCAACCGCGATAAATCAATCGAATTGTTGTTCTGAACGTAGTCAACGCATTTCTGCGGCTAACCTGCTGAATCTGAATTCTCTTCCCCATCCTAGTCACTCTTTCTCGTGTATCGCCGTTTCCCGTCTCCATCTCTTCAGCTTCCTTCCCGTTTCCGTTTTCTCACGTCCCCAGCTACGACCCGGTATCGACAATTCGATGTGGGAAAATCAATCACCCTACCAAATACCATTTTCGGCCGATCAAAATAGCGCGTGTCATCGTGCGTGGCATCAAGATTCTTTTAAACTGCGATTCTATCTTTCGAACTTGACAAAAAAGGTTACCGTCGCTTATTTGTACCGCGTGTAACGTTATCTGAAATTGTGGGAAGCGTTGGCGTCTCGAATCTTTGGTAATTTTTGGTAATATTAAGTTTATAATGCAAGATACAAGACTGTAAGTTTTGAATCGTCTTAAAGTGGAACCGTGTTGTAAGAATACCGTGTTAAAAAGAGATCGGGTGTATTTTTGATCCAATCGTCGTCACGCACGTCGCGACGGTGATTGAGTACGAACAATAACAATAATCGAGATAACGCACGCACTGCTACGCCGCGAGATCCATTTAGCTACGACCAAATTGCCAATATTATCAGTTATCGGATTATTACGGCAAATTGTTCGGGTTTGCCTTTACCAACTAGCCTACATAGTACGACCCCTCTGGCGACCCGTTCACCTCCCTGATCCGTCTCTCTTCCACCCTCTGTCCCTCGGTCTTTCCTCTCCGTTACTCTACCAGATGGTTCTCCAGCGACTCGAACCATCTGTCTCCCTCCTTCATCCCCCGTAGGAGCGTGCTCGACGCCGTGACCAGGTGTGCCATCGTTCGCGTAAGCGTACAGTAAATTCCAACTTAGCCGAACTCTATACATACGTGCATACACATACGTGTATATGTGTCTCGCGTAGAACTGTGACGTTGCCAGTTCGCGGTGAAGAAAAGTGAACGAAACGCTGGAAGGAAAAGCAAGCAACTCGAAATACAGCGAGTCGTGGAATTGATCGGATATTTTTTATTTTATCGAAACGTAATCACATGGTTGCAACTTTTTAGAAACACGTTTGGTACATAATTCAAGTTATTATAAGTAATATGACTTGGCGTTAACGACGACTTGAATTCTTTGGGATATACCTTCCACAAGTTGTTTGCATTGGTCAAGACTAATTTCATACTATTTGTTAAATACATTCCTCCATAATAAAGATAAAATTGTATTAGCAAAATATTCGCAACTACAAGTATACTGATCACCTACGCTCCGAAGCGCTGAACGTTGACTTATACTACTGAAAATTTATTTAGAATCTTTATCGTTGCTGCTGTAAAAGTGCTATTGCATCAAAATAAGAAAAATCTGGAATCTTTTGAAATTGTTAACCTTTCTATTGGTAAGATAAATATAGATATCCCATAATTTTTTATTGCAACAGTTTCTAGTGCCAAGTTTTAAGACTTACGCTCGGAATCCCCATAAAACGTTATAAATCTTTCGAGTTTCGATCAGACACACGGGAATATAAACTGCGTACCAAATAATATTCGAGTACACGTATGCGAAGGTAATCCTGCATGCGACGAGATCGTGATACGGCTAAGTCTGAAATACAGACGTTTACAATGGCCCTTTGAGCCTGTAATATCACTCCCTGGGAACGCACGTTCATTAAACAAAATTGCGTTTCCACGTACACTTTGTCGAATACATTCTCAATCAACTACGTAACTGTACCGCTCTAGTATATACACAAATTCCCATAAATACGAAATGTCTGATATGTTCTGGATCACTTTTGACATCGCAGAAAAAACGTGTATCATTGGATATTTTTTCGGATCACCACAGATATCATTGGTGCGTAAAAACGTCCGCGTTGTTATACAGGAAAAACGTATGAATATTAACCAACGTATCCAGATACGAACAGAATATCGCTAAAATAAAATTTCAAATTTGTTTTTATCGAAAATAAGGTCTAGATTATGTTTCTATTTTTCCTCATTTTAAAACTAATAGTCACAACAATTAATAAGGCTTGTATTTAATATTTCGAGGGATGTAAAGTTGAAATAAGCCTCTGCTTTAAAATGTACATTTTTTCGAATTGTGCCAGTATCAATGGCATGCAGCGATATCATCTCTGCCGCAGTGATGAAGAGATTTTTAAATTATTCCCAGGCGAACTGATATCGGTCGGAAGTACGGCAGCATTTTCAGAAATCAGCTTTTAAAAGCCGTCGTAAAACAGTTTTTACGCGAACACCGCGCACGTAGCTATTTATTACGTCGTAAAGATACATTCGGTGGAGTATCATTGCTCTTCGTAACAAATTGTTTCGCGGTACATCCCACTTTTATCCGATGCAACGCGTGCCCGACGCAAAAATGAATATACAAAGATACCACCACATCGAGCGATCTATTAATAAACCGTGTTGGAAATCACGATCCCGATATCTTTTTACCGTCGACAGTACACGCCACGGACTCAGTGTAATTATTCACTATCTAAATCTGGGAAGCTACAACGCAACGGAACTGGCAGGCTCGCGTTTTAAATCGTGCAACGAGTCGAGTGAGTTGTTACACTGAAAAATTGTTTCGACGATTCCACTCGCACCGCATCATTTAGCAACGTACAGGACGTTTGGAAGGAAAACAGAATGATTCGCGATGGATTAAATCGAGCAAATCATATCAGACGTACATATGTTGATAGATAAAGAAACTTATGGTTTTCTTACTTGCATATTCAGAAGAGGTGTTCTATACGCTTTTCTGCGATTTTCACGCACACCTGATATCGTTGTATCATAGAACTGCAAGTTCTGCATATCTGGCATTTCCTGATTACAATAGGAAACTGGGGTTAATAACTGAATACCTGTTTTGTTAACTGTGCAATAGCTGAACCATAATCACCGTAATATACTATTAGTATGAAAACATAAAAAAATGAAAGTTATTACACTTGTGATACTTAATCAGAAATGTTCATATTG
Source organism: Stelis phaeoptera (assembly GCA_943735885.1). NCBI lineage: Eukaryota > Metazoa > Arthropoda > Insecta > Hymenoptera > Megachilidae > Stelis > Stelis phaeoptera. Next base: position 12,374,213 of record OX030930.1, read on the forward strand.
TAGGTATCGTGGAAAAAGCGGACATTACTCGCCGGGAATCGAACCTGGGAACCTCGAATTTGTACTCCCTAGACCAGACCTATGTAACTTCTTGCTCACGAGCAAATTTCCCCTCCCGAGGTACCCCCACTCCGACCGAAACGATCGTGCACGAGATCTCCAGTGTCCTCTCGTCGCACTTTGCGTGCCTTTGTTTCGGTCGGAGTAGGGGTACTTCGAGAGGAGGAATTTGCTCGTGAGCAAGAAGTTAAACAGGTCTGCCCTAGACCAACCACCGTCCGACTGTCCTCTATTTCTCCACGACGCGACGCTTCTCATGTTTTTGGGTATGGAGAGCCCGATCCTACAATATTAAGTACTGTGCAGAGCTGAAATGAATATTAGCGGAAAGAATGCGGGTACAATTGGTCGCGTGGATTAGTTACACCTCTATCGTCGTATATTATTGGCCGAAGCGATTACAACTACTAAGCGCATCGCATTGTGTTTAGTTACGGGAGCGTCAAAGGTGGGGATCGGGTGAAGCGTGCGGCGTGCTCCCCTTGCCCCTGTGCCGTCCCGCTAATATTCCTTCCAGCTCTGCACAGTACTTGAAATTGCATACAATAGAAACGAGGAAATATTGTAAAATTAATAAATAATATTAAAAAATCATCGAGCAGTGAAATTTTCAACAATCTCGAATGTATTTAGTCTGGGCTTTAGAAAGAAAATGTTAAGAGATATTTCAGAGACACAGCATCTCGATCGATAGGTACGTGCTCGAAGCCGTTTCTGAGATCGTCAAACGGTGTCGTAGACGTCGACGATGGCGATTTTGTTTTAATCATGCCAACTCAGAAAAACAGAAATAGACGGGGGACGAAGGTGGAGAAAAGTGATTCGAGCTCCGGGATGGTGTCTGGCCGTGCTCGGGGATTGAGTTCACCCTTGTTACGGAGACACTGCGACTCGGGTAGAAGTCTCGTTCAAACGTCCTAGGAAGGGGTTGGATGTAGAGAGACGGTGGTTTCAGTCGTTGAGCGTTTCCGAATCTCGCCGGGGTTAATAGTCGAACGTGCCTGGAGGGATTCTCCACCGTTGCTGCGATCCCCCTCGTCCCACCCTCATCCACCACCCCATTATTGTTCGTTTCTGAAAGGCTGAATCTCAGCGTTCAGTTCTCTGCTTCCTTCCACACCCGCGCCCCACCCTCTTGGCCCACGCAATCTCGCCGCTTTCGCGTTTACAAGCGACTCGGTCTTCTTCGCGACACAGGCGCGGTAGCTGTCTTACGGCGATAATATGTTAATCAGCCGAGTCGCGGTGTTAATTAATGGCCGAAAGGCAACGGGACGAAACGTCGATCGAAACGTTTCACGATTCGAACGCTCTCGTTCGACGTACGTGACTTACGGTTTATTTCGAGCCGAATCGCGGACGCGACTGGCGTCACGAAATTATTAATAAACTGTCGGACAGATTAATTCCATCGACACCGTTCTATGATTAGTGAACATTCGAACACCGGGCCTGTTAATATATATTGCAAAATGCACGATGTGTAAATTGAGGCGTTGGATGCAACGTCAATCGGATATCTGCGAGACTGGAATTGAATATATGCATGTTCGACAGTGTTAAATTTTGATTGAGGCTCCTACGTTAGGAGGTTGTTTTAAATTTTGCAAAAGGTATATCGTGTTGCCTATGAAGGACTCGCGAAAATGTGAATTATAGTTTGCGATTAATAACGCATATCTTCTGCTATATGTAGAAATATATGTTCCTGATTTTATGCCAAAGCGACCGAAGAATAATGATACTACTGTAGAATGTTTTAACACTAAAACTACCAAACGGGTCAAAATGACTTACTTCAGATTTCTTATTTTAATTTTGATAATTGATCAAAACGCTTCTGTCGAGTTATACGTTGGCTTTTATCAAGATAAAGAATTATTGTATACGTAAGTTTATATGTTATATCGTAATTATTTGGTTTTTCAATTTATTTTTAACTCAGAAGTTAGGGTACATTGAACATCGGTAGTTTTAGTGTTAAAGAAATATAATTTAAAATTACAGAGTTGAAGACTAATACAATCGCAGATTGTCTTTGGGCGCAGGAGTCCTCCAAGTCATCATTAACTCAATATTCTGACAATTTCCACGATATGTGATCCAAGGTTGTTTATTGTTGTCGCACGAAATGTGATAAAATGACGATCGGAATTAAACGGGATTGTCGTAAACGGACAGCTTTGCAAACCCCCAGCGGGGAATCATTAATGATAAGACAATTTGTCCCTCGCTAACAACGTCATTAACGAACGTACGAAATAACCAAGTAGGTCACGATAATTTTCCACCGGGAGATTTACTTCGTCGGTGATTTTTTCTCGTTGGAGGTATCGGAAAACCTGACGAAGGAAAATTCGACAGTCAGTCTCGACACGGGGCCATTTTGATTTAATTATGGCCTTCCTTCGAGCCGTGTATTTTTTTCTTACCTTCGGAGGAAAATGAACGAATAGTATGCTCTGAGTTCGTTCGAATCGTGAAAGAAAGAAAGAAAAAAGGAAAGGAAAACGGCACGCTAGATTCCAATTAAAACGATCGATGATTAAACGTCACCGAGCTGCGCCGACGGAACTACATTCGACGTCTTTTGCGCTCGGCAAACGAAAACGGAAAACGGGAAACAATGCGTGCGCTCTTGAAAGTTCGCAATTGCTGATGCACCAGCTTAGAAGAGATGGAATATCGTCGAGCCGGTAGCAGTCAGGGTTTAAAAGGTGAGATTGCCGGTGCGCACGATGTCGCTCGTGCATAATATCAAATGAGAAGTTTATGCGTCGTCGTAGTCTTCGTCAGAATTCATCGGCAACTCAATAAGCGGCGATACTTTGAGTCTACAGAAGACAAAAGGTAACTGACTATTTAAACAAAACGGTTCTCCTCTCTTTGGAAACTTGTCGTGTTATCCATTTTGTGAGATCTTCGAAACGAAGGTCGGTACGCGGGAAACTTGGCGAAGTGAAATGTTGCTTGCGGTAAGTCGATGGGTAATTTTGAAAGGATCGATCGAATGAGTATTGATGTAAGAGGATAATTAATAAAAATTGACTGGTATGGTTGGAAGTATGTTAATCCTTTAAGCTAGAAATCTTAGATTTTATAGGACGTAGACTTCATTATATGGCTGTACTACTGACCGATCGTTCCTCTGCTCATATTTATTCTTTAGCTCCGACTAGAAATATTACACAGAAGCTAAAAAATTAAGAAAAGAAATATGCTCTTCGGAGCTTTAGAATTGTAAAATGTATTTTAAGAAAATTAGAAGATTTTGAGAACTTAGAAACTCAGAATATATTTTTAAATTCGGAGAAGATATAATGGCTAGAATTTAATTTGTCAGTGTGGTAATATAAAATACCAAGTAAACAAATCAATGAAAAATTCAGCTTGCAAACGAAAGAAATACGCGTCCGTAACGAGCGTTTCCCTGCTTTTCCCACCCTCTGCACAAACTGTCGGAACGAAACAGAAAGAAAAGCAATAGAATGCACGAGTCAGCTCACAGGAAATATGCAATGCAACAGAATCGATGGGTTCGAGAGGGTCGTTTTCCGGCAAAAGCGAAGGGCGTGTCTTCGCGTGCCTACGCGCATCCCTTCACCTCTGATCTCTTGGTCGGCGTTTATTTTGTGGTTTCCATAAAAGCGGCTAAAGGAGGGAGCATTGATTATATTTACAGAGAACCCTGGGGGTTTGGATTTAACGCGGCTTGCTGAACGTTCGTTCGCGCGAAAATTTTCGCCAATACAACCCCCCTCCGTCGCCCTCTTGACCCGTTCCATTTTCCCATAAAACGTGGCGAGCGGTTCTTAAACGGGAATTCTATAGAGTTTTTCTTTTTCGAGGAATTTAACCTGGGCGGTGCTAGACAATGTTTAATCGCTCGGCTATAACGCGACTCTTTATTACCGTGTTCCTTTTTCGTCCAACGTGATCGTGAATAACGAACACGTTTACAAGCCAAGCCACACGAAACAAGCTGCAAGCTTATTGGTTGGCTGGTCGAAAGGTTTATTATCTCGGCAGGGTAACGAGCGACGGTGTGTTGCTTGTTGCACGCGTGCAAACATAAGGGAAACATCGATCCGCCCTGTAATTCTCATACTCTCGAGACTTTTTTCGGAGAAGAAGGAGGAGCAAGGGATCTCACGAGCTGAGTAGTTTTACTTCGTGCGACAAATTTTTAAGCGCCGCTACGAAAGACAACCTCTTTATACGCTCCTGTCCTGTTTTCGCCGCGAAATTGCGTTGTCACCCTGCATCTTGGTATCCTAGTTTCTTTCTAACGAACGATGCGCTCGAAGCGAAGAGAAAAAAGCAATGAAGGAGAATAACGGCGAGAAGAAAAGGCGGAAGAACTCATGGCACGAAAGAAGAGGAATATCCTTGACAAGATTTTAAACGCTCTCACGCCTTCGCGAAAATATTGTGTCATTACGTGAACGAGTGATACATGATACAGAAATGAATATTTAATTTCTTTAACATCTTTTGTTGGTCCTACATTCTTTTTCTTCTGTAATACTTATTTTAGATCAGTATTTATAGTGGTAATCCCTGTAGTATTACTATCTATTTTGAATTATCTATAATTATATTTCCAATCTCTGGAAATAAATTAACTTGGATAGTGAACTACTATTAAATTAGTGTTCCACCTTTAAAAAGTCAGAAGCACCTTTACACACATTTCCTAGATTAACCCTGCATCTTTCACCCGAGGATTAAACAAGATTGCGAGTGGAAAAGTTAAAATTTAAAAATGAAATATTCGTATTCTGAATAATTAAAATTATATCGTGTCTGACTACACACGGCCGTTTTTACTGTGGCAATCAACGCGTTAACACGTTCGCTGCCGCAGTGAAAATGAACATGTGTGGTAAAACATACTGAAAATTATCAAACGCAGGAATACGTAATTTTCGAATTAACCTTTCAATTTACAATTTCGTATCGTTAACATAACAACACCGCCGTACGAATCTTGTTTTAATCTTTATATCCGTAACCTTATTTTCTTTATTCGCTAATAACCCTGCAGTAATCAACGTATGAAATAAGACCTAAGAAAAAAAATGTTAATACTCCCTGCCTGTATTACATTTATTTCATTCAACCTAAAACTTTGTTAACTCCGGGCAAGAATTAATTCAATGATACCATTAAAAAATACAATTTCTGTTTTCCCCCGCACCGTAAAGGAGCCCGAATAACCATGAACAGTGCGCCACAAGTAGCACAAGTAATTTGAAATTCAACTCAGAGAACATTGTTGCGTTAAACAGTATTCCCGTGTCGACGGAGTTACACGGAAATATTGTCACGACGAATTCTTTAAAGCTGTGCACGCGAGAAGCGACGCGGCGTTAAATCAAGTTTCGTTAAACGACGAATAAATCAAGTTTTTTTTTTTTACCATGGCAGCCGAGGAACGACGATGTTTAAAAATGTACACTCAAGGCATCGAGCGTTGCAGCCCCCGTGTACGTGTACACGATTCTGTCCGGGCTTATGCACACGGGGTTACTTAATCCATACGGAATTCCAGGCTCGACTATCCCCGCTGTGCATGCTAAGTAACCTGGCCACCTTTCGCTTTTCCATGTTTTCTTGGGTCTTTTTCTATACAAAAAAAAAAGAACACAGAAACCGGTATACCAGCGTCGACAGGATTGCCAGACAATAACAGATTTTAAAATTGAACGACGAATCGAAAGAATTTCTTTTGTGATTCTAGAAAATAATCTGTAAAGTTTGCAAGGTGCAATTGGATTTTCTCGTATTTACGTTGTCTTCATTAGCATTACGATCAGTATTCATGCGGAAAAATTATTTAATGTTACACATGCATAAAACTATTATTTATTTAATGGTATTATCACGAGTGCATAAGTTACAAATAGGTTTAATATTAACCGAAAAAGCGCAGTTCGACGAATCTGCAGGTAAGGAAAGTGGGTTTTGTACAAATCATCCAGCAGTGCCATTACACAAAATATTAATCATACGAGTTTGTGCAAAAGCGGTGGAAACTTTAGCATACCTCTAATATTTAGAGTAATGTAAGGGGTTAATAAAACTACTCACTCGATGTTACGAAACAAGAGTCGCGGAATGATACAATTATTCAATATTCAAAGTGTTAGCGTGAAATATCACGGTCTCGTACGAATATTGTATAAATATACATATACCGAACGTGATAACTCTGACAACGTGTGGACGCATACGAACGATGAATACCATGAATTTGTTCACGAAGATGTAACCCGCCGATCTGTAGCACGTAACAATTTGTAGGGCGGGCAGTTATGCTCCCGCACCCATAAAACCTACGATTCGCAACCCTTCGTGTTTACTTACAATAAGGGATCGTGATACGCGAGATATTACGATACCGCGGAGTATGTTGGAATTCCAAGATGGTCGTTACGGGGGTGTACAAGGGAGGCGAGCAAGATCAAAAGGAATCCAATTTAACGCTGATCGCCTTTTATGTCAAGGGTCGTGCATGGCCATTTATACGTGGATATTGATTCAGATACCTCTTGAGAAAGCTACTCTTCCAATGTCGACATATTTTTAAAAATCATAAAAAAAAAACAGCTTAAGACTTCGCCGTAAATCGACGACCAACGCTTCAAATTTTATACACGATCGATTAATTAGTAAAAGAAAAGAAAGTGATCGATGGTTCTTTCAAGAACTTATTAATATAGCAAATTGCAACATAGATATAAAATATAGCCTCTGATTTTTAAAATATTCGGTATAAAGTTAGATCAAAGTGCAGAGTTAAATATGAAAATTAATCGATTGTATCCTTAATAATTGATTACTTAGTATGTCTTGCCGCGTGTATCCGTTTTCACCGCGGCAGTCAACGCGTTAACCGAAGATCAATGAACGATCCAGCAACGGGACCGTGGCTTTTGTTCTTGTGATTGCCTTTCGCTCGACTAAACGAGCCAATTTCGTTCCAGGCACGAGATTCTTACTCGCCGATCGATATTTAACCGATTAATTACCCGTTAGTTTACCAAACTAGAGAACGTACTCGGCTTTCGACTAAAGAGAAGGCGAAAGAGGTCTAGTCGGGGCCATAGTTGCAGCCAAACAAGCTCGGGTTTGCCGTGACCGTGCTCCATAAGGCTCGCAGCTTTGATAAGGATCGTTTCAATTATCCATTCAATTACGAACGGCGATCCATAATCGTCAAGAGTTCTGGAGAAGATTTCTCTCTGCGTGCACCCTGCTTTTACACAGCTAGTCAGTTCACTGAACACAGAGGGGGGGGGGGGGGGGAGAAAGAGGGAGAGAGAGAAGACCCACGATCGTTTCAACGTAATTGCTCCGCATACGAAGTTTCGTATCAATTTCACGTGTCGGCGCGATATTCCGACTAAATAACCTTCATTTAGTTCGATTCGATTAAGCCACGTTTAAAGCTTCCATTGTGATCGAATTAACCCGTGCGCATCGATGCAACGTGAAATTTCATATGGGACCGGAATCGAGCCGAGACACGAGATGGGTTTCCCTCTGGACGCTTATGATCGATCATTTTTGCGCGTTAACGAATTTTCTAACGTCGTTAACCGCCCTTCCAACCAATTTTCGCGCATCCTCGCGATATTGCCAATTAGCACCTTTGTACAGGCTCGAAGCGCACCGTGTACCGTCGTCGCTGACCGAAAGAGCTTCCGCGCGCACACAAAGAGGCCCGGGTACAAGCGTGAATACGGATACACGTATGTACGTGACCGGACAGAGAAACGATACACGAGAGGAACAAGGGAGAAACGAGACTAGGGAGGGAGACGATGGTCGAAGGTTGAATTCACTGTGAAAGGGATCGTTGGCCAGAGGGTAGAGGAATTGTATGCGATGCGGTCTCGAGGTCGAGGTTTACCTGGTCGCACCGCTGTTCGGGGATGCTTTGCGCGTGTACCATACCAAGTCCGGGGTCAGCGATCTGATGGACCATAGTTCAGCTATGGTTGACCATCCTGGATCGTTTCTCCACGGCACACACATAGTTCCAGGCGTCACCTGACCTCGTCCTCTCGATGTCACCCCTTCTCGCCAGCGGGTGCATATACACACAGGTAACCGGAAGCGAGTAAAAGAGGTAGCAAGTTCGACACGCGTTAGAAAGAGACGGGTAAGCAACGACAAGGGACAGAGAGGGAGAGATAAAGATAGGGGGACAACAACGATGGCCGGGGTTGTGTGTTTCAACGTAATATGGGCTTGTTCCCGTTTGCGACCCGGTTCTCCCGCGCTTTGCAATTAGCCTTTGTCGCGAATGCCCGACCAACAGCCTCTACCACTTACCCCATGCGACCCTTGAAACCATGGCCACGTTTCATCCCGTCTCTGCCTCCCCCTCAGGACACACTAATATCCAAGTATCTAAACAGCCGATGTAATCCACACCCGTACCGTCGTTATCGAAGCTTCCGGTAAAACAGAAAATTCAGTATCAATTTTCACCTGTATACTGGTTTACCCTCCTCCTCTCCATTTACGGAAGATGCGCATCGAATTAATTCGATCCGTTCGCTGGAAGTTAATTATTAACGCGATCTGGATGCACGATTTCAATAACAGAAATTCCCAGCATTCGCGTCGACCGATTACTTCCAGTATTAGGTTACCTCGCCGAGGTTGCTTCCGAATGGACTTTCGTGTACAACACAGTCTGCTTCAAAGGGACCAACGATGCGCGTGAAATACGAAAGTGTATTCGATACTTTATGGCCTAAACCGAGAGAAAAAAAACAGGAATTCCTGACTCGAATCGAAAACTATGCCTCGCAAAACCTCGCACGCCTGATCGATCTCGTGTAATGAAACCACAATTTCGATACACAGATACATCGAATTCAGCGTTTGCTTTTGCTTGTATTCGATTCTGCTGTCCATAGACGCAATTTACGAGTCGCAAATTTTATTTTTATTTTATCCACGCCTACAAGTATGAGTCAACAATGTGCATCGCATGGAACGGAAAACGTGCTACCTTATCATTGTTTGATATTATGTACCCTAAGGAGCAGTAAGAATCTAAATCAACGCAAACGACCTCTTCGTTGATTTTTAACACAAAAAATCGTTCGTAAAAACGAGAAGAAAATTTTTAAATCACGCCACAGAGAGAAGTAACCCGTCCAAGATGATTATTGCATGAATCTACAGTATCCGCACGACCAAGAGTTTATCTCGTTTCCTGCTTGCGGAACCTTCTCCTTCAAGCTGCTATGGAATGCCGGCGGTGCTTGAACGGAAGTGGAATTCAAATTGTTATTTTAATATTTATCATCCGCTTCTTAAATCCCTCGAAACTGAGACCCGCGGGATCAAGGAATCACCTCGTGACATAATCTTTCGTGAAAGATGCTAAGAGTTCAACTTAACGCCTCACTATTTTAAACCTTTTGCAACAGTCGTGTAAATCACAGCCTAACATTCATTGTCTGTTAACTTCTTTGATCGTATTTTCTACATTGTTCTATTTATCAAACGCAGTATCTTATGTACTCTTATTTGCTTAAAAGAGCAATATTACGTTCATGTTAAGACTTCGCAGTTACTTAACCATCCCTTATTGTGCGACAAAAGCAAAGAGTTAACATTGATAAGAAAATTTAATGCGCTATGCTTGAATTCGAGTGCAACTCAAAGTGCTTCAAATTCTCTAAATCAAAAAACGGCGCCTATAATTAAATCTTTGCTATTTGTGGAGGCATTCAATTAGTTTCTATTCTATTTAATAACCCGTTCTCTCTGTAACGATAATTAAATTTTAATTGAACTTTCTAGAACTTGCCATCCCCGATTCAATAACGAGTTTCATATCGTAACGTACCACGCAACCCTCGAGTTCGAACTACCACTTCTCTAATGGAAGATATTCGTTGATTCTAATTAACTACCAATTACCTTTCGTTTTTCCCTATAAAAAAGGACCATGCAACAAAACGATACAAAATGTATCGTCATTTTTATCAAATACGTGATATTGAAATAATGAAGATATTGATATGGTTACATACGGCAGCATCAGCGTAGTCGGACGTCCGACTCCTACCACTAATCCTTTGCGTACATATTTGCCTAAGATGTATGGGTGTAATGCTAGTCGAAGTTAAGTTTCATTAAATGCAACTGATTGTAAACTTGTGACAAAAGGAATTAACTCTTAAACGCTTAAAGTTTGCAGATTTAAGTAAAAACCGGAGTAGAATTATTAGGAAAATTTAGCGTTTTAGTACCCAAAATATAGAAATAATCATGAACACTAGAAATTTTACGAAATATTATTACTATTTGTAATCAATGAATAGAAAATAGTAGAAAGACTGATTTATGAAACGAAAGTTACAGCAAGATACTCAACTGCGAGAGATCTAAATTACCTTCATAGGAATCTATTCTATGTTTAAAATGATATCGTGATATGATGGTATTGACCAAACAATCGGGCACAAAGGGTTGAAACCATCGAATCATCTCGAAAATTCCCCAAACAACATTTATTCCCCGCAGAACCAAAGAAATCGAATCGCAGGTTCGTACGTGAACAAGAAACGAGCAGAAAGTGAGCACGCTTCTCCTCGTTCGAGATCGTTGATTGGGAAACCCTAAAGAGACCGTTAAACGCGACAGGGGGTGGGAGATGGGGGGGGGGGAGAGTTAGGGGTTGATTTTAATCGAAGGTTATGCCGGCGGCAATAATCGGCAGTTAGCCGAGCACCGGTCTCCGATGAGGCTGGGGTTTGCTGATAACAGACTTAGCGGAGGTGGCAAGTGGCGCAGGGGGAGTAGAAGGGGTCGGGGGGAGGGGGCAGAGTTAAAATCCCCTCCGGTAGCAAGCAACCATGTTACGATTCCCTGGTCGACGTCACGGCTACACTGCTAGAAGAGCGGATCAGGAGAGGCCAGGTGGAAGGAGGAACGTGTACCGATGCTGACCGGATAATCGATTGATCGCCTTCTTAATTAGCGGTTGGGGTATTTAGAGTGGCCATTCAATTACACAGTTGCGTAATCTGCTTACGCAGCCTCCATCGTTGAAGTTTCCTTCGTTGAACGATCTTCGTTACCTCGTCACGTACGAGATGTACCTACACGGATAGCGGTGGGTATCGGTAACGCTGCTTGTCGATATATACAAATTGGATTCGGTGTTGTTCAAACTTTAACGCAGAAACTCCGATTAACGGAGAATTGCCGGAAGCGTAAAGTTTCGTTTGATTTCGAACCAATTTTGCAGAGACGAAGATCCTTTGACAGCCTGACTAACGTTTTCTCCGTTCGACGAGGAGACGGTCGAATGGATGTTTCAAAGAACGTATCGTTCTTAAAGTGTTCCGATCAGATTGTAGGAGTAAAGGTTAGAAAGAAAATTGTGGCGGCAACATATTGACCGTAACTGGGATGGATTCATTTTAAAATGATCTTCGTGCCTTTAATTAGCCATCTATGTCCTATTATTAAAGATCAAATATAGGTGTCTGATTAAAACGATCCACGGAGTCGATTAAACGAGACTTAAGTCACGGAAGCGAAGGTAAAATTTGATACGGCCACGTTTCGTGCTTCCATCGACACGATATAAACGATCCCGCGAACGAGTTCAGAATTTCCGATATCCGGCTGCAGTCCTCCAGTTAAGCGCAATATCTCAAATTAATTCTCATAGTCGTAGCTGCCTGGTATTCCCGGCTTGTCCTTTCTCATCGTTCCCCATCCCAACTTCCTTTTGCCACCGTCGACGAACGACGACGACGACGACGGCGATGCTGGCACGAGCCTGTATACATCTCGAAAGTGGGTACGAGGTTTCTACTTAGCCCCCTTCCCTTCCATCCCGCCAAGCTTTCTACGACGCTTTTTACTCGTCCTATTCCTTTTCCTCGGCTACAAGATGTGTCACCGGCTTATGAGAGCGGCCCTCTCCGTGTTTCTTTCGCGCAAGTAAATGTTTTTAATTTCGTCGGGCCCGGGATCCTCCACTTTTACAAACGAATAAACGAACGAATGAACGAACAGAAGGATAGCACCCAGGCAACGGGAAAACGTGAACGACGCCGACGTTTGCCAACACTCGGACCAAACCGAGGAAGGTTCGTTGCCACCCTGTTTCGACCAGACCCAGCCAGTTTTCGTCGTTTGCCGCTTTTTGCCGTCGCAAAAGTCAACGATTCGTGAGACGGGTAAAGCGGGGAACGAAGATGAAATTAACGACGGCGAAACGTCTCGAATGCTTCACGAGAGCCAGAAAAAAAAGTCGTCGAGATCTTTCCTCGGAGTTCAACAGACGATATAAAATAACGGGCTACGTATAAAACAGTAACTTATTCTTTACGGCTCCGTAGTAATTTTATTATATAAAGTTTTGGGAAGAAGATTCCAGCCCACGATGGCCGTCTGATAAAAATCATGACCGCAGTCGACAATATTTACGACAGTTTCATTAATTCGCTGGTTTTTGATAACGAAACCTTCTTAACTTTATTTTTTATTAACAAAACAAATTTTATTATCCGTAATTATGGGCGATTCAAATATTTTTTGGAAGGGAAATAATTTCCGCAACGGAACCAAAGCCAAATAGTTCGGTACGATATTTCAGCTACCAAAACGAAAAGGGTACACAGCACGGTATTACTGGATCACCCGAATGCTTTACGGCCAATCGTAAGCCAAAAACGTCATAAATTTTTCGCCCGTCGACGTGAATCTTCGCCCCCTCTGTCCTTATTACGATGCTGTATTTCCCACGAATCGAGAAAGGGTGTATTGAGTGTCTGACCCGACTTGTCGCTGTGTACCTTCATCCTACTTCCTCCTCTTACCGGCACGAGGACACAGAGCTTGATACGTCTGACCAGATGGAATTTTTCCACTTTATTCTCCCGCTTCTGCGCACGATATCAAATTCCATTGCCTCAAACCTCTTCCTTCTTCTCTCCACTCTTTGCATGACGCTCTCTCGCGTTGTATTTCACGTACACGTTCGATCCTGTTCCATCCCCGTCTCGGTTGTTATCCTTCGGCGAGGATATTCGTTTCTTCGTTACTCTTTTTCGCGAGCAAAACGGAAGAAAAGACAAATAAGGAGAACTGGAAGCCGAGAGGAGCACGCGACGACGCGACTTCCGGAATAACGAGATTACATCGAGTCCGCGCTGGTAGACGTGCAGCTAGGAATCGATACCCATAGACGGTGAAGTATGCAGTGCGTTCGAATTTGTCGGAAGTCGTAAATCGTAACCAAAATATATGTATATATTGCTCGGTCGCGAAAGCGAGTTTCATCGAAGCAAACTTTTATCGGATTCGTCGAACGAGACTCTTATACTTAATGTCATGCTTTTAATACGTTCACCAACGACAGATGTCAACATGTGATAGGAACTGTCGTGTAAGATGGATCTTAGTGTAAAATCTGTTAGCAATTTCATAAAATACATATTAGTGACAGCGTATTACTTTGCGATGTATCTAATCTTGAATGCTTGTGGATACTTGGGTGCGTGTATCCTTGAACACTTGCACTCTCGGGTATATATTCTAATGCACCTTAGCATTCATGAATTCAGAAGATGAAAAGAAAGTCACGAGTTTCGCGATATTCTTAGCTACAAATCAGCCAAGACTGTGAATCAATACCTATTGAAGAAAAGATACGATACGAATAAGTTTAGCGAAAGTCTATCGGGGCAACTAGAGGCGACCCGTTTCCGTCCTATTCCCCGGCGTCAGATAAAGCGGAACGACTGCTCGTGAACTCTCTAATCAGAGAGCGTTCTATCAAGTTTGTTCTGTGTACTTGATTACGTAGAATGCGAGACGGTAACGTTGTTACCGGTGCCTGAATCACGAGATATCGGGCTACGACTTTAATTAAGTCAGATTTATGGAGTAAATATCACGGATGAGAGGTATACAACCGCGCCGACTAGCAAACTCAACCGCGATTCGATTTTCCATAATTTCAGGTTAATGTCCCCACTTCATCGTGAACTCGGATGGACATTAATTACAACGGACCAAGAATATTGATTTTCGATATTTTCGTCAAACTTTAAACTTCAAATTATTATGACACTAATACTATTTTACCGTACATATAACACAAAAGTTGGCAAACAAAAATTTATTTTGTAAGATTTCAACTTTACAAAAATCGATTCTGATCATTTCTTCAACACCTGTGCATTTAATCGAGTTTACGCTCGTGGAGCAACGAGGTTACACTTTCTCGGGAACGAGAATAACGGTACAAATTGATACTTCCTAGTCGACAATTATCGAGAAACACACCCAGGGCACAGTCGCAAGCCCGCCGGCGAGCCTTTGCTCGCTAAGTTTCAGTCTGCAAGTCCACCGCGATTATTAGTTAGACAAGTAGTTTCCAACGTTTCTGGGAACCGGTTCTCGGGGGCTAAAGCGAGGCTTGATTAGGCGAGGTAACTTGTTTCCGTCCTGACTCCTTACGCGAACTTAAACCATATTAGATTGCGTTTAACTCAAGCACGTGTTGGAGGGTCACACAGTTCGTGGAACAAGGTGTAAGAGAAAGTGAGAGGCCGAGAAAGGAGGAGAATGCAGGGAGGTAGGAAACGTAGCCTACAGCCTGTAAAGACACAGGGTGCTACCGTGTCAAATGAGAAGAAACTTCGAGGAATTTAATAAGTCGGTCCTGGCGCGGAAACGTCGTACAGTAACTGAAGGTCCAAGCGATTGCCGCGAGCGCATTAAAGCGAGTCGACCGGATATACGAAGAAAGATGGAATGAGATATGGTGACTTAATTCTGCTACGAAGTTACGCGACTTTCTGGAATTCTGTCCTCCCAGGACCTAATTATGCGGCTGCCACTGAAGAGAACTCTGCAAATCTGCCGGCTCAACGTAAATATTGTTCGCAAACCGACGGGAAGAATGAATGTCAACCAGCTTAACTCATATTGTCTTTTCTTCTATATCTCGCACACTTTATGAATATAACACTGTGCTGTAAAGCAAAGGCTAAATTGAAAAATTAGAAAATCAAAAGAATAAAATATTGAAAAATTTAAGAATCTAAAAGTTTCAAAATTCTAAAATTCTAGATATATTTTAATTTTTTTATTTGTCTTAACATTGCAACAGCGTATAGTTGGTCCTACCATAAAAATCATAAAGCAAGTGGTTAATGATATTTTTATCTCGAATAAATCACCGTGCTAGAAACGATTGTTACATAAAAAGTTAACAAGAACTTTCTTCCGTGCGGAAAGTTTTAACGAAATGTAACAACAAACTGTTTCCGGTTGATTCGTGTATCCGTATTAATTCGTTAATGACTCGAGAAACTCCAATATACATGTAACGATACAAACACGATTTAATGATCATCGTAGCACACTATACCCGACCCGTCGAAGTTTGAAACTTGGGGATGCACCGGAATCTGTTTGACCGTATTAGCTAAGGGGTGTGTTTGTCAGGAGCAAACGGGCGAAACCTGTAATTATGTTTGGCGTCGATTGCTTAAGTACACACAGCAGGATCAGTAACGGATCTGTGCGTCGGTCAAAGAGGCGTTATGTACTCTTCGAGGCTTAGATGGACCTGCGAGTCCTCGAATAGGGAAGATGAACGCCGGTGAGTGGAAATTAATTGCGATATAAAGCACACAGACATCGATAGAGATACCAACCTAACCAATCACGAACAAAACGATCGACAATTTTGTTCCTGAATACCTGAAAGCTCATTTGTCATTCCAAACCGCTTCAAACGTGATCGCAAAGGATTAATATGTCCCCAATTTCTATAATCGTACGGGTATCAAAGTTTAATCTTTCTCGAAGAATGATCGCGTGATAAACCAACAAGTCTATAAGAAAGAGAAACAAGAGCGTCCACGATGGGAAATGAAAAACGACCAACCGCGGAACGAACAACAAGAAGACAAATTTCTTGAACGAAAGTTTTCATGTATCTCCACTTCGCAATCCCAGCGAATGCCGTGTATAAAGTGCAGCTACCGGAAAGGTACGGTTATGTCGGGAAGCGTGTCGGTAAGGACAGTGTGCGAGCGAACAAGTACATGGTTCGTTGGTCTAATCTAAAACTAAGTTGGGTTGGGTTAAAGTAGACGAGACCTCAAACGGTATTAGTCGAATCAGGTTACTGTCCTACCATTCAACCGAAAGTTTCTCCTAGTCTTCCAGATATTCCTTACCACCCTACGTTCTTTAACCCCTTTACAACCATCGATCGCAAGTTCAACAGTCGCCGACCACATCGACAAATTCTGGTTATTTCTCCGAGTCGTGCCGATCCGTGTACATAGTCAATTGAAGATAAACATTTACATACTTCCGGCTGATTTGACCCACCCTACTGACAATGCACGATTAATTTTTAAGATTAACGTTGAACGCGTGATTAAACGTATGACTCGACATTAGCGGAAAATTACGGTCGCAGTCTGAAGGGGATAGAGGGTGAAATTAATTTCGTCGCTGAACTTAGCGACGGGAAAGATACGATTTAATTCGCCGAGTAAAGACAGGGTGGAAGATGTTCAATTTGTGTTTAAGGTGGAAGGTAATATTGGCGGTGATCTCTCGTCGGTGACTATCGTTGTACGGGACGGCCGTAAATTTCTTGTTTAATCTAATTTCCCTTCGCTGTATGAGTAGGCAAAACCGATCCGAGGTTGATTCCAGTTAAAAGCCGGACGAGAACGCTCGAAACGAGCAATTTTCATGCGATTTCTGCAACTGTACAAACTAAAATAGCTCGAGATACGAATGCTTAATTCGAAAATTAATACGTTGATTGTCACAATCGGAACAGCTATCTTTAGTAAAACATATGAATTATTAATCCCTTGCACTATGGTTTAATTTAACGATCGAGCTCTTCAGAATCAATTACTTAGGTTAATTAACTTCTGGGCCAATAGAAATTTCGTTAAATTATAATTTGTTCAAAATATTTTCGAGGTTTTAATGAAAATTGTAGATATTTACTGTATCTCAATGTTTAAGTTTCAAAAATTCATATCTCAGTATCTGAGATAGCGTTCTGATGCAGGACCGAAAGGTTTAAATTTGTGTCAACGTATTAAATAATTTTACAATCTAATACCATAATTTGCTCTTTCAAATCACTGGTGTAATTTGAATAGCACACAGTAACATGTTTAATAATCGATTAAGAAATCTATTCTTCATCTATCGAGACGGTTTATAAAATTCCTTAATGTCGATATAAATCAGGGGTTCGAGGCCGCGGTAATTTCAAACAGCGTTCAAAACTTGGCCCTTTTGTCAATTTAATCCGAAGTTTCCGCGAAAACATATTTTTCAGCTAATAACTCACACCCGACACTTCTACGGAACCTCCACCTGCACGTTCATATCCCAAGCTCGTAAATCAAACACAGGTCTTACCGCAAGGGTTTCCATTAGTCTGGAAAAAATTCATGGATGACAAATACAATTGTTCTGCCGACTCACCTGTAACAGAAAAGAAGGGAAAACTGAAATTAGTAATTACGATATGAAGTATAATAAATGAGTGATTTATTGTAAATCAACAATTTCCTTAACATTCTTTTTTCTCATTTACTCGAGATCGGTAAAAACAACGCTGTACACTTTTAGCTGCAAACTGCGCAAGATAATAAACGGTAAAACTAAATTGGAAACACGAAATTTTTCTGCATTCGAACGTGTATGTACCAATAGTAGACGAACACGTATTCGCATCGCAATCAACATGGTTATACCGTACATTTCCGTTACCGACTCCCAAAAACGGAAACAGGTAAAATGTCAAACAGAGAAGAATAGAAAAACAATATACCGAGCCCAGGGTCTATCAAATAGAAAAGCAATATAAATATTCAATCACTCAGGAAACAATGTTATAGCCGAGCAAACACGTCGATTTTACCTCTTCATTCGAACGATCTATCCATAAAAATTTCCTGGTGTTTCGCGCCGAGCAAAGAGAAAGAGGATTCAATAAACGAGCTCCATTTTCTCGCAGGATGTTTTGAAAAATTGCGACTACGGGGCGTTGCATGATACCGCTCGTAACGGGAATCCAGCTGATACGTCTTACTATTTCGTAGGCAATATTCGTGTCGCCGACAGAACGATACAATGGCAACGTTTCGATAATGGCACGAGTACAGAAAGGACGGATAGATCAACGGACCGCGGGGCTGAAACTCGAGAGGAAAACTAGAAAGTCGGCGTAAATCGATCATATGCAAAACAGCGTGTCGATAAATCTTGGCGTGGCAATAAAATCGTGTCAATCAGGCAGAAGTAAACGCGGTATTTTTATTTCCTTTTTTCACCCTCTTTCCATCGAGCAGCGGTTCGTCGACATTACCGGAGAAAGCGGAAGTCGGCTTGGCCGTCGATGAAACGAGATCTTCGCACGTGAATCGAACGAACACGATGAGAAGAGAGAAAACTGTAGGAACTAGAAGAAATTTCGTAACAACCTTTAATTTCTACGATCTTCTCTTGTAGCATATTACCCTTTTACGGTATTCAAATAAAGTGCAATCACCACCCCCCTTTCATATAAAGAGATAAATAATAAATAATCGTGGCCACCCCTTGAGGGCCACTGTTTTACATTGTTGAAATGGGAATGGAAAAGATAAGCGAAACGGAAGGTGGGAAGAGAAAGAAAAAGAAAGAACAATTTTCGCAAGTTAGTCCAGCATTCAAAATGTATAAGATACGCGCCAACAAAGTTGCTGCATCAGAATCAAATGGCAAAATATGTAAATCCATGGAAAAGCTGGCATGACTAATCGGAAATTCTAACATCTCGATTTCTTTTATGGAAGAAAGCTTTCCTATGAACGAAACGTCGTCTAATACGAATGAATGATGATTGACGTAACCAAAACAACCAGATTGACATAACTAATTGTATGTTCCGGTTCAAATACAAAAATAGTATATTTCGTTCACCGTAGAAACGTTCATTCTAAATTGAATGAAAGCTAAATCCAACGAGCTTGAAAATAAACTTCGAGCTTTTGGTTAATATATTAGGAGAATTGATTGTATGTTCCTTTTCCTGTTTCCTGGTATTTTTGCGTTACTGTAATTCGCAGAATATAAACATCTCTGCAACGAATCCACTTAAAATAGACCTGGTTTTCATCCAACCGAGTACATTTTGACAGCACGACGTTTTATAGAATTGTGTTAAAAAATATACTGCACGTACGCTTAAAAGTATAATAATTTTCAAGAAGAAACACGATCCATGAATATTTTTACATATACAAATTTCTGTGTTTATGTTGGATAGAAAATTGATCGTGTAACATGCTAAAATTTTATAACAAACTGATATTACACATATGTATCCAACAGCGACTGCAGTGATGAATTATGATTGATCTGCTGATGGAACTCGCTGTTTGTTGCTTTAACTATTCTACAGTTGAATTACAGTTACTGTTTACAGCTTTACCGTTTAACACATCGGCGTTTACATCAATCACTGATG
This sequence comes from Stelis phaeoptera, assembly GCA_943735885.1. NCBI lineage: Eukaryota > Metazoa > Arthropoda > Insecta > Hymenoptera > Megachilidae > Stelis > Stelis phaeoptera. Next base: position 12,393,834 of record OX030930.1, read on the forward strand.
ACCGACACCACCGACTCAACGCATATATCCGTCATTTGACCACAATAGTAATTTCCATTCAACGAAGATATTCATTCAAAATCCACTATAGTTTAAAAGATAAAAATGATAAGGCAATTCTAAATACTACTAAAATTATACTAATAATCTGAACTATATACATCAAATTGTCATAAAAGCATACTAATAGACTAGGAGTGGCCAAATACTTTTTAGATGGTTAACCCCAAAATTTTGTATCTTCAACATTTAATTGTTCACTGCTAATTAATAATATTAAATTCATAATCATCACACACACACAGTGTGTTATTCGTATTTTTTGCTAGATACTGAACATTTTTACCTGCCTAGTGTATAATGAGTCTCAAATGAATTAACAATTCAACACCTGCTCTGTGTTAAAAATAACAACATTATTCAATTTTCCTCGCCAGGTACCACTTAGCGCTACCACTTTCGCGGATACCGTAAGAATAACTGGAAAGAATTACAGTAGCAAAGAATCACGTAAATAATTACACAGCGCGATAAAATCATAGGACAATTGTAGCCCGTTTCAATCTTAGAAAGATACGACCCCTTAACTCGTATCTCCGTATAAGCAGCGTAAAACGGCGTACTCGTTTTCACGTTCATGCAGCCAGCTTTTTCCACATCCTGCCAGGTTACAGAAGGGCAGTAACTTTTAATTCGCGTGCCCAACACCGACCAATCTGTGTCGTGCGCGCTCCTATTACTTCTGATAAGGTCGGAGTAATTTATTTACCGGGCACGAGGGATGCCATCACGCGACTTCGTCTTTCTACCTTTCCTACAGCCACCCGGAAGAGACGTAAAAGAAGGTGAAAGAGAAAACCCGCCCCATTTTGGCGAATCCGACCGACTGTGTATTCCGTGGGATGGTAAGCCAGACATATAGGAAATAAAAACTTAACGACTATAGACGGTGCGAATAATGTTATCTTACAAGATAGAATGAGAAAATGTATATGCTGCGAAGGTTTACTTTTTCAAGGATAAACAAATTTTTGGAAAAAAAATATAACCGACTTTGGAATGCACCAAAAAAGACGAAATAATTTTAATTTATATTTCGGAGACGGCGCAAAATTAACAATTTTCTACATTGGAAATTGTTAAAATTCTTTAATCCTCTTATATATTTTCACATTAGCAACATCTTTCATTTACACAATTTTTAATTTTGCGCCGTCTCCGAAATATAAATTAAAATTATTTCGTCTTTTTTAGTGCATCCCGAAGTCGGTTGTATTTGTTTTTTTTTTTTATATGTAGAGAATGGGAGGATGGTGAAAACGATTTAGACGAGAGTTTGTTGTATAGTGCTCGGTGTTTTGTAAGCTTTTGTATTTTTGTAAATATTAAGTATCGACGCGACGTCTCGTTCGTGGAGAGAAGAAATACTCGACGAGAATCAATGTCCGGTTAACATATTACCGAATCCTTCGTGTCACATGTATTAATATATACAAGAAATATACCGAAATATATTAAAATTCAACTGGTCGATGATATTTCAAGCATTTAATATTCTCGTAGTTTTGAAAAATTCACAGCACAGCAGTTTTATGGATATTCAACTTCCGCCAACAGATATCACCACGTTATCGAACCGAAAAATATAATCTTCAAGTTTGTATATTACTTGTCCTTATCGACTAATGTTATTTAAATCTAAATTAACTGGAAACACTTGACGCATTAAGGATCCCACAGGTCAACGCGAAACATTCAACGGCGGCGAAATTCCTGGCAATAAATATAAAAAAAACATGCCTAAATTTTACGCAGTAGGTAGCTCAGAAGATAGAGGAAAGTGCGTACATAATAACGCAATTTGTTGCAACGCGATATCTTCATTAGTTCCTGAGATATAGGGCTTCAAAGTTTGTATAGCGGCCAGCGCGTACGAGGGTAATAATGAATGGGCGTGACCGTAGACTTTTTTCTACGAAATGCGTACGACGCATTACTAGGAATAGTAAAGGGTTAAACGTAAACAATGACCACGTGACCGCTACGCTAGACACTCACTGTCTGGGTCCAAGCGTGAGGCGGCAGCGAATTTCTACAAAAATTACCTTTGTCTTCACACGACGATATCTCAGGAACGGATCAAGATATCGATGTAAATCAAAAACCGAATTAAAGTGGAAGATTTCTGCTTTCTTACGAATCTAACTTTATACCGAAATTCGAAACAGCACTTTGTTGGCAGCCCTTTGAACTTTTAGTAATTTTAATACGCGTTTCTTATGCAGTTTAACGTAGTTTCTGACTTTCAATTGCTTCTAACAATAAAATATTATCATAAATATTTGTCACACGCATTATTAACCATTCTTTCGTTTACTCCAAAAAGATTTTTGGAAAAAAAAATACAACCGACTTCGGAATGCACCAAAAAGGACGAAATAATTTTAATTTATATTTCGCAGACGACGCAAAATTAAAAATTGTGTTAATGAAAGATTGCTTTCGAAAATCTAGATAATCTAAGATTATCTTTCAAATGTATACCATATTTTCGGACAAAGGGAGTATTATTATCAAATACCGACTACAAAACTAAATCTTCTAAAAGCACAAAATGAGAAAATGTAATTGTTCGTACAGGAAAGGATATTTTCATAAGATGAAAAACCAAGCTCAAAGATTCCTTAAATACCGATTAAACCTTGTCTGTAACTCGTTATATCTGTTTGTAGTTAACTCACTGTCTATTATTCTATCCAAACTTCACGAAAGTGTAGATAACAACAGAACAAATGAAATGAAAACTTCCACGCGAAAGCTAACAGATACAGAACTTTGACTGCCACGTATACATATAAACACTTTTTTATATAATTTTCATGTGTTTATCATGTTTCTTAAATAAAATACAAAAAATAACGTACATTACAATTTACTTCCGAGTACAAATATGTATTATGAATGTTCCTTGGGTGGAATTATAAATTGGTAGTAGTTCGTTTTTAACAATTTTAATCCCAGGTCCTTTGTGCCCCGTGGAGCTCAAAAAATCCAAAATTCCTTTTATGTAATATTTAGGCTGGCTTAAAATGAAAAGGTGAAATAATTTACAAAAATTCGAAGTATAACAAAGCCGACTCGAAAGGATTAAAACAACAGAAATGTGCCATTCCACGCATTTGATTCCACGTGATGGTAAAGTAATGTGTTTTAAGTTTTTACCTTTTCGTTTGCACTAGTGGAATTAATTTTGGACACTTTTAAATTTTTACTTAAATTTCGCATTTTTACAAATTATTTAACATATAATCATTTATATTTTATATTCTAATCATTGTTTTTTAATTTTAGGGCGTCGTTTATATAAAAAAAAAATCAGTAAAAAGAGGATTTAGAGCCATACTTTTAACATCGACAATAAAAATTACAGTTTCAACACATCAAAAGAAGTACAAAAAAATTAATAGTTCGTTATATATCCTGATTGGCTAATTCACATCATGGACGTTTCATGTTGCCAGGCGCAAAAATAAAAATAACAACACAGTTTAGATTTTTTTAAATAAAACTTTTAAAACATTTACAAACCAAATCATGTGAAAATATTAAATATAAACATATATAACATTATATAGATTTCAATAAAAATATTACGATATCAATTTAGCATAGCAGAATATATTGTATGAAATACAGAATATTTCTATTCAAAGTGTCCAGAATTAATTCCACCAGTGTAATGTTCCCTTTCTTTCGTCAAAAAAACACAAATTACTGCACCTTCAAACTCGTTTCAAACTTCTTGTCAACACGGTTATTTACGAAAGCACGAAGAAACAAAAATAACAGTTACGAGGAAATGCATTAGGGAAATGCTCGCTTACCTAATGAATCTTCCACCTCGAGTCTGGCGGAAACAAAAAGGTGGACGTATGAAAAAAATTGCCACGAATTACCGGTCCACTCCGGGCGAATGAAGGCAGAAAAACGCGTTGGTCTCTTTCCCTCGCGAGGAAACGGAGAAATCCGAAGTACGGTTCGTCACGGTTGTTGGGTTATCCGTTTCATTGAAGCGTCAACGTTGCTTAGAACCGCCAGGAGAGAGAAAGAGGAATCGTCTGACAATGAACGAGAGGGTGGCGTATGAAACCAGAAAGGGTTCCCTTTCGAGCCGACGTGATCGATGATCCAACCCAAGACATTGGGGAACCTTCTCCTCCACCCCCGCCGAGATACTTCGTTCCGGCGAATTTTATTCGTGGCCGTTGATGTAAGCCACGCTACGTTACCGAAGAATATTGCCTTCTCTTTGTACAAGGATACGCCATAAAAGCTTGATGGATTAAGGGTGACGCGTACGGATTAAACATCTTTCGTACGCACGCACGCACGTGACATTGGAAAGTATGAAAGATGATTTTTTACGTTTACTTATGTCACAATTTGCTTTTGTTCGATTTAACCACGTTTAACCCTTTCGATGCTAAGGTACTCTAAATTTCATATCTGAAGTAGGTATTTATTTCGAATAATTTACAGATAATAAATGGACAAATACTTTATAATCGAATAGTTAGTAAAGGAAACACTGAATAAACTGTGAATAGCGTTAATATTAAGCAAAAATGTGAAAATTAACCCTTTCATTACTAAGGGTGACTATAGTCGTCTAACATTGCTCCCATGCTGCACGTGGAAAAGTAACAAAATCAAGAAAGAAATAATAGAATAAAGTAAAATAAATTTAACAAACTACAATTTATATTAAAATAATAGTATGTAGCAAAAGAATAGAATGTGTAAAAAATAGAAAATCTCCCCTACCAGTTAATAATGTATTAGAATCTTTTTCTCGTGGAAAATTTATAAATTATAATTAATATCTAATACCTAAATAAGAATAAAGCGAAGAATAAGAGCAAACTGACCAAGGTGTTATAACAAAACCATAATTAAATGAAAAAATAAATACACGTTACTTTGAAAGATCTTTCTGATAAGAACTGAGTTAAGAAAATTGGCGTACAAATGTATGGAAAATTCGAACGGGGGAAAGCCAAGAGGAAAAACGTTGTATGGAAGGCGTTGCAAAATTTGTTCAGCTATCGTAGACGCGATCGTAATGAGATTCCGGAACAAGATAGGGGCCGATAAAGAAGGGATATTATTGAGAAGCCGGAGATTGGGTATGAAATCCCTTCAATTACGATGCAGAGACATGGCTCGAGGATTTGCAAATGTGCAAAGAAGGTAAGGGGGGTGAAAAATAGAGGGGTAGACAGGACCTTACAGTAAAAAGAAGAAACATGCGGTTTGAAGCGCGATCGTTCTTCCCCTGGTAAAAGAATGTTAATAAAACTAGACACTTTTTAAACGCATTAATCGCAAAAATAGAGCTTTAATTCGTTGCAAACTGTTATCAAAATTACTACACCTATCGAACAACTTGAGCTTTTAAAGAACAGTCAAAAGGGTAATTGATAGTTTGAAATACGCCGCATAAAAAAAAATTAATTTGGAAAGTCTATTGCGTATTGCAATCTGTACCATGAACATTGAATAATAATTTATAATTGTAACAATTATAACTGAACGTATCTGCGAGTATACGCTTCCAGTTTGTGTTGTTTTTGTCGAGTACTCGATTCAAACACAACTGACCATAATAAACAAAGCAACTGACCGAATGGATGTGTTGAATTCTATTGAAATTTAAATCATCTAATGCACAGCCCTTGTATTCGGACAGAACACAATGGACTGATTTCCTTTATCATTGTTAGCATAGGTATACAAACGATCTTCAGAAGTTTGTTTTCCAAATCTACTTCAACGGTTCGCTCATCGTACTCTCAACAGTCGATTAAGGATTATAATTAGTAAATTGACTATTTCCTGAATACTCGACTATTCATGGAAATATTGCAATTTGGTTTTATTATTATCAGCATACATTATATCATTAAAGACATAAAAAGTGATTTAATGATACAATATATATTAGGAAAGGTGACAAAAATATTAAATATCGTTGGTTGGTATCGTTGAAAATAATTACATTACATCCTGTACCACAAACATCGTTTCATACACAATATAAATTTCTACGCTATTAATCATTTTCTTACCTTGAACCACAAAAAATGAGACGTGCCTCTGCTACCAATATGGCGTTACGCAGCATCAGTGCATTCAGGAACAGACACTCACATACCACGAAATATATACTCGAAATCGAACCCGATATTATCGAAAATATAAATAATTAATTATTTTTGTCACGTATCATTCGCGATAATCGACGATATTTAATTGCAAGAACACATTCAACAGAAAAACACCGAAATACTCAACGCGACGCGTGTTACCGGAACGACGCGCGAAACACGACTAACTAAGACCTTGCCGTTGACCGCTTCTGGTATACACTCTAATTGTTTGCGATGTATACAAATCGACCTTCGACGTCGTAATGTTTGAAAAACCCAAAAGATACAAAACGGGCTGACACGTTCGTCACGTAGAGGGTAGACACCCTAATTACTACCACCTGAACACTAAAACTTACCGACATTTAGTGTACGCTTACCTTTAAATTGAAAATAAAACAGAAAACAAAATAAATAAAGGATAAAACGTAAATTGTCAATACCTAGCCGATATTATCGACTTAATGCCTAATTAATATTAAATATCAATTCAGTATTATGGAAACGTTCGTATTTAAACTGTCCCCGTTTTTAATTATCGATGCCTAATTAATATTAAGGATTAATTTAATATTATATAGGCGTGCGTATTTATACTCCTGCTGCTTTTAATTGTCAATTAATCTTTAATATCACTTAATCGATATTAAAGATTAACTCGATTTTATCGAAGGGTATTTCTGTTACCAATGCCTAATCAATATTAGCGACTAATTCGATCGAAACGAGCGTATTTATAAATTGAAACTGTTTCTATATTAGAGTTCGTAAAATTACGCGCTTGCATAATTTAGAAGAAAATCAACTGGGCAAACAAATATTCCATTTCCGTCTAATAATTTTTGAATTTACACTTTCCAATTTTCCTTAACGTGTAAATAAAAATAATTGTGTGTTGATAAAATACACTGGTGTAATATAACAGAACATACAATTGATATGTATGATGATAAAAAAATTGAGATAAAAAGGTCCGATGAGTATCCAGAAAATTTTCCGAAAATAGGAATTTCTTTTTCCGAATTGAAATTGACAGAAAATCCTAACTATCCATTTGGCGGCAAAGAGGCCAACTGCATTACCGCCGGAAGACAGCTACGTTACGAGCGGCGGGTATTTATGAAAGTCCGTGAGCATCGGAACTCTCAAGAAACTCGCTACAGAAAGTGTTCAATATCCGTGGATAACTCGTTTTCTCGTTCTGCGATTAAAAGATCGAAGAGAAACGAGTCCCGACCGATAACAATTCAACCGTTCCCGTCGCACGCTCGTCAATCTCCGTAAAGGGTAAACGGGAAATAAATGAACACCCCGAACGGCAATGTAATTCATTTATTAAGTGGCTTTCCAGAAACCAGTATGATTGGACGACGTGCTTGTTAAAACGTATGGGGCCGGGGAAAGCGACCAGATCTGCAACTTGAAATTTACGATGCTCGTTGTGGGCGACATAATTAAAGGATAATAAAGTTCAAACCAGTAATACTGTTATACTCCCTTCGAGTAACGGTTCGGGAATATTTGATAGTGCCGCGAAAGAGATACGAGCGTTGCTCTTGATTTATTATACGAGTTAGAATTAACGAGTACCGAGATACGAAGGTAATGACTGTGACCATAAAAAGCGCAACTTCGTAGGATAAAACCATGATGAAAAGCAAGAAAATGGGATAGGAAAAAAACAATTTTAATTGCTTTTGATTCGCAGCAACGTATCTAGAAATGTATTCAATTACCTCCGATTAACGGATTGGCCGCTATCGACCCTTTGAGTGCTGAAGGGGTATATACATATGCGACCTTACACGTCTCTGTTAATATAGGCGAATGACGTGAATGTACGTCCAATAAATTTTAAGATTTCAGACAACTGTAACTTAATTATAATTTTTCTGTTTTGCATATTGGTCAGGATATATGCATGAATGACATGGCAGCCAAAGTGTTAACCATACGAAGACTCCGCGCTGAAACCACGTATTTCAAATACGTACGAAATCCAAATCGATAGTTGTCGTTCCACGAATCCACGAGTCTTATATTTTACGATCAATCTTGCCGTAAATTCGCCACAAAATTGCGAAAGAGCCTAGCGCACATTTTATTACCATTTTCACCGACAACTTGCGCTAACGAAGATGGTATCGTCGGACCATTCTTTGCCCTGTCTCGTTTGTTTTATTTCGGGGCGTAAGAAAGGGGCGAAAAAGAGTCGATAACGAGAAAAGAAATGGCACAAAAGAGGACCGACATAATCATAGAAGCTGGCCTCCTCGCTTCCAGCCTTCATTCCGGGATCATTTTACAATAATCCTTTGGAACAAGGATCCTGCAGAGGAAGGGAAGATTTTGCCTCCTCCATAAACGTGAACCGATGCGTATATTTACGATGGTTAAAATAGTAAATTATCGAATCGACTGGGGCCGTTGACGATACCGAAACTCTTTCCCGAGGGAACATTTATTAGGCGCGAAACGACGGTGCCTCGGAAATTAATGGTGGATCCGCTGGTCAAGGTATCTCGGATATAAAATATTTCGGACGATGGGGGCCCGTCGTTAACGCGCCACTACCTAGAACTCGCCTATCTCGTTAGCGACTCGATCGTTAAGATCTCCGGGACATCGCGTGATCTTTCCACTCGCGTTTAACTTTTACCCAATTAGGTAATCGATGCTCTTCGTCCCGCCGTAATCCGATGTATTTCTCGATACCGATCTTCGTGATTCCACCGGTCGAGAAAGTGTTCGAACGGTATGTGTTCGATCCGACTGTTTCACGTTCAGAATCGTGACGCAACACACTGATTGACCACGATAAATATGATCTGGTGTTTAGAAAGCAATTAAGACAATTTAGACAAACTACGTGTAAATGAAAATTCAAATGATCGATGATTGTGTGATGTTTGTATTCGAAACTGTTAAAAATTATTACTAGGTATTTAAATAGATAAAAATTGTAAAATATTTCATTCGTCAATATATCCGACTCGCTACGCAGCAAAAGTCTTAATCATTCGAGATAATTTAAACGCATCTTCTTGAATCCCTTACCAAGCGTTTTGTAAATAAGTCCACATTTATTTTTCCAGATTTTGAATTATATTCCATAGCGCAGCTATAACGTGTCATCGATAAATCTACCGATACCGATATGCGAATAAACCTCTCTATACGAGCAAATTGACTGAATCATTCGACAATTACTGTAGTTATATATCAACATCTACGATTTCCCTATATCGTAACGTCAAGAATAACCCATAGTCACGGAATATTATCCCCTGTAACAAAATATACCTCTGACCATTATCAATCGTGCTGTTAAAGATCGTACATGTTTACATCGGATCATTCATAAAAGTGACAGGAAAAGGGTTCGAAGTTAACAGCGCCGCGAGGGAAAATCTATTCGCTACTATCCCTCGAAGGGAACGTCATAATCCTGGTTGAATTCGTTTCGCGATCCAACAGACGCGTATAGACGCCGCGTGTCGATCTCGAGGAAGGCCGGTCGCGCGGTAACGATCGCACAATACCGAAGCCCTTATTTATAGGGTAGTAAAAATTTGAATAAATTTCTGCCGCCGCGGTACGACGTGGCGGTTCTATCGTGAACGCCGGTTATTTATTCACTTAATGCAAAGGGAGCTGTTTCTCCGCCTCGTCCAAGAGCATCATTATTCGATTTTCGGCGAAGTTTTTACCATCCCGGAGTGTCGATTCGCGGGACCCCAGTAGACAAGCGTCCACGACGAGTAGTAAATTTTCACCCTTCCCACCCGGCGGTAAATTTACCTTCGCCTTTCAATAGGACCACGCCAACGGAAGGAGCCGTTCTCTCGTCCCCTGATCGCGGCAGAAATCTCCTCCCCTCCTCTCGTCTCTTTCACATTTTTATTTTTCCACCTTCTTCCTACCACCTTTCTCTTATCCCCTTGCTCTGCTCATCGACGTCACTCGGTTGCTTTCCTTTCGTTTTTATTAGTTTTTGCCGCGATGGCGATTGCTCCGGGTCCGCGATGGTGGCGATGACGATCGAAGCCGGGCTCTTTGGTCAGAGTGGTGGTAGACACCGGTGGACATCGGTGATGGTGATACGACGAGGACGGTGGCGGTGGTCGGCACCATGATGCTGGTAGTGGTGGACAACGAGTCTTCTCCGTGGAAAGAAAGCCGCTATTGGAAGGAGAGAGAATTCTCGGCAGGTCTGCGATTTCACCGGTTGGGCGTGGACGATATTTATGCCACGTTCCTTCCAACTGTTTCGTTACCTTTTCTTTTTGTCGTCGTTCCCGTCGCGGGAATTCGTGTTATGTCGATTTTCTGCTTGTTTTTTCCCCTTTCGACGAGAAGCTACAACGATCGACGCTGTTCCTTATTTTCCTCGTCGTCGAATCCGGCTACCGTGTTCAAACGATGATCGTTTTACATCTTCAATAAGACCGACCACGGGGAATAGATAAGAAAAAGATCTCTCCTTTGGTTTCGTGTACAGTGGTCTAAGGTTGAAAACGGTTTGGGTGTGGACAGTATTTACGTTCCGTTGAATTTTTAACCGATGGGCCCAGCCAACCGTCCGGTTAACACCCTACGCGATTTGTCGCCACGACACGCTCCTTTTTTCGCATCCGATGAATCGACTGTCGCCGAATTTGGCTCGGGGCTCGTCGTGGCCTCTTTTGCCGCACCAACCAGAATCTCGATGCCGGATCGACATCAATCTGACACGGAACCAGTTACAGAATGACTTTATCAATCTCGTAACCGATCGACCAAGCAAATCTCCTATAAAGCCGGGCCCCGCCTAACAAATCCGCGACGGATACCGTGTAACCGATGAAGACATCCTTCAAATACTTCGTATCATCGCGAGCGAATAACACGCCACAGGAATTATATACAAGCAGCTTGCTTTAAGCATGTTTTTTTGTTTTTTATTTATCGAAGATCAATCCTTGCCTATCTTACGTCCGGATCATCTAGCGGTTCTCACGTTCAAACTAGTTCTCCAAAGATTCTCGTATCCGAGGATATCGCGACGATAGCATCGTAAATCTCTCGTTTCCTATCTCGTGGCCGACAAGAATGGGAATAACCCTTTTTCCTAGGAAATCGAGCGGTTGGCAACAAACAGAGGAAGGACTGGGAGGTCAAGGTGATAAATTTGTAAAACCAATTTAAGATCGCAGTGTACACGAACCGTGCAACGCCCTGGGACCGCGTTCCACGGCCCTCTTTATCTGCGTCCCTTCGCGTGGAACGTACACATATCAACTTTTTATCTCGAACCGAGACAATTCGACAACGACCACGCGTCCTTATAAACGAACTATCCCGCGTAAGTATCCCCCCGCGAACCCACATTCGTGTACGAGACTCGGGAATCTTCAATACTGGGGAAAAGCGCTGCACCACCCCTTGTCCCTGTCACGGAACTCTTTATCTGTCCCGCCGTTGTCCCGTGAATCCCGGATAACCGACAGATAAAAAAACCTGCGTTCACGAATATCTTTTTTTTTTTTTTTTTTTTTGATAAAGCTGCGTCCTCGTATAACGGCGTCCACACGACAAGGACGTTTGGAAAGGGGCGCACTTTCGTGCGAACGATATTTATGGGGCAGATTGGAAGAAGTTCTCGATGTCAGGGCGGCCAACTTCTGGCCAAATTATGTTATCGCGGGAACGAAACGATACAAGCGTTTTTATATAATGATAGACGGCCGAGAATGAACGAGGGGCACAGGGACGAGTCGAACATGTCGAACGTAATCCCCTTGGATTAATTGTAAGTACGTGACTCGGACTTGCTACCATGCGCCTTTATCGGTTTAAACAAATTTCTACCGACGATAAAGATAACTTTTGGCCAAATTACGTTATCGCGAGAACGAAACGAGAGGTGTATTTCTTTTTTCTTCTTTAAGCATCGACAGGGTAAAAATCGACGATCCAGACGCTGGTAGAACGTTCGTGTTATCCTGGATGTCGTGTAACCTGTCATGGATTCGAAGGAATTCGTGTCGCGAGATGTCGTTAACGAAACTACAGTCAGTCCTCCCATAACACGGTTAATTTGTTCCGTGTGATAGTAACCGAGACTTAGAAACGTGATGGAAACATTCGTGTTCAACCAGGGTAGTCCAAGTTTATCAATTCGAGTAATATGGAAATCATGATATTGAAGTTTTGGAACCGTGTTATAAAAGGGTTGACTGTACCTGACCTCTGGTAGCGCGTTAAGTACGAACGTGAAAATTATGTAGAAGCTTTACACCCGGCGATTCTCACGGGACAGACAAACCACTGTGACTTCCCTTTTAGTGCAGTATGAAATATCTCGCCGCAGGCCGCAAACGAAAAGCAATTACGGAACATTAAAAGCGGCAAGGTAGGAGGCGTACGAGCCACAGAAGATGAGAGACCGCGCGGGAGGTTGTAAGCATCTTTTAAAAAAATGTCTCGAAGCTTGCTTCTAGAAGCGGCGTTTGAAAGGATCACCATTGTCACGGAGAGACCGTCGTATTACCAAGGGCAAAGTAATCGAATTGCAGTGTTCGAGAATTATATGCTTCGTCCAATAGGCTTAACTTTATGGTACCAGCCTTAGCAGTGTTGTATAACACTGGTCAACGTTTATAAAATTTAAAAGAATAAAGTTAAAGTTACAGAGTTTATCAAAGGGTACCAAACTTCGAGGGGATGAAGCATTAAAGAGCATCTTAGTCGTCACGAAACTACCGATTACTTTACGATACCTCATGTAAATATTTGCCGTATATTAAAATGGAAACTGCGATTAATTAAAACGGCGAAGGTAACTGGTTCGAAAGAAAACGGCCGCGTCTCGAATTACTGGTACGAACCCGTCGCCCTCGTAAATATGTGACGACACAGGATATAACACATGTTGCCGATCGGGGTGCACATGCATTACATTGCCGAAGCGTGTCTTAACTAATCGGAGTTATGGTAGCTGGGCGGTCTGCACCATTTCGCATTTCAATGCATACACCGGTGTGATTTGCGAGGGCGAACCGTATACGTCGGTAGATAGCCACTCTCTCCTTCCACTCACCTTTTTTTCTTCTTCTTCCGTTTCGCCTTCTCCTTCCGCTCACTGACCACATACCAACCTTGCCTTCCTACGATTCTTTTTCTCCATCATCTCGCCGAGATGTATCGTGCCTCTGATTTCACGCGAAAAATTCTTTGGTCCCGCCTATTCGAATCCATTCCAACAGACACGAATGGACCAGACCAGCTCTTCTTAAAGTATGGGTCGCATAATGGTACTTGGGGGCCGCGAAAATTTTAACAGCTATTCACAAAGGATGTCAATTCGTTCGATTAACAACAATAAACAAATTGACTCTACATCTTTTGATGAATTATAACATTCGTTCGCGTACCCCTATGCCAATAAGTTTGCGAAGATCTTGTAGGTTCGACCGATAATTCCTCGACCGTTTTTACGAACCGCCATATATAGACTGTTACGACAGTTCCTTGAAACAGCTTGTGCAAAGTTGCTGCCGGTACATACGTGCTATTGATCACGAGGATGGGACCACCCTTTAGGCGATCGATAAACAGATTGTTTTATGAGAACCCGGTGGTTTACGTCTTTTGCACAAGTAGAATATTCTTTGAACGATTGAATTGCCTTAATGGTACTTCTGTGAGATAAATGCAGATTACGTTATTCTAATCGTTTCCTCTATTAATCTTGCAATTATCCTACTTCGCCTTACGTTCCAATCTAAATAACTGGCGTGACTGAGGAATTCGTTGTGCTATTTTATTTCCTTTAGTACCTGTATATGCTACTAGACATGAAATATAATTACACTTTTTGAATCGTTCATTTACCAGATATATGCGGATCCGAAACATAGGCTTCGCTAGAGGCTCCAAAATTACTATATTATGTACTTGGGTTAGTATTAATTTCAAAGAGAGTTGTTTGATTTAACCCTGAAGTAGACTTTTGACTGTAGTTTAATATATAAATATTATATATTACGACCTTTTTATGGTATTTACCACGCAATAGTTACTTTAAAACAACGATTTCTTTATAAGATAATAAGTATAGAGTAAGAATCATTAGTTTCAAGTTACACATAGCCACAGTGGCTCCAATAGTCCACGCAACGGTTAACAACGAAGCAAAATATTCCGCATGTCCCCCAAGGAAGCCTACGGTACTCGCCAGTGTACTTATAATTACAATTCGTTCCCATGTTCGTAAACTGAAGCCAGAACAATAAAGCAGCGGCGCGGTTCTGAAAGAACGGCTCTGTAACGATTGTCTGAAGGCCGCGCAAACATTCGACAGAGACGTCGCTCGATTTTTATAAATTGCACCCGTAACGCATCTGATATAGTGCGTTGCTGAGAGCGAAACGCGTGGCCCCGACGTTACATACAGAACCGGACCACGCGATATATCACGAAGATGTTTTATGGGAGGTCTGCCGGTCCGTATAACAACGGCGAGGAAATCATCGGTCGAAAGAGACAAAGAGAGCAAAAGCTAGTCTGCATCGATGCATCAGCCGCGTTAATGGCTAACGCGAGGAAGACATTTGTTCCTATAGGAGGTAGTATACGTAGGAGGACAGTGGCGGGGTCACAAATATTCCGGTGTCCGCTTCCGCGCTTCGAACCGACCGGACCGCGCGCTTTGCCCGCTCGTAATTTCTCTCGCACACCCTAAAAAAGCAACGGCCGTAATTTTTTTCCGCCGATACGTGGGGCAGCCGTTTCTTCGACGCGCCTTCCTCCACGACCACGCGATGCAGCCACGAAATCAAATTCCATTCAACCGCGACACGAGTCGTAGTATTTCATGTATTTGTATCGCGCCGCGGGACACTCCAAATTCCTCGCCAGACCCCTCGAAACTGGACGTTTATAGGAAACTGCACCCGCGCAATTGGATCTCTTTCTTTTTTACGTAAACTCGAGTGAAAAAAAAAAGAAAAACGAAGGTACGATCCGCGCGCGTATACATATCATCGGCTACAAAAGAGGACTCCGCCTGGAATTCCTTCGAGCTGTTACGACATCGTTACGTGTCCGTAAAATAAGACCCCAGCCCCGCGAACCGCGGTAAATCACCTTACGGAGGCTGCGGCGTGTAGCCGCCACCAAAGATCGAGGAACCTTATTTGGAGAGCTTCAGGCTGGAGCAACGACTGTCACGGAGATAACGATTAAGGAACACGCGTGATAGTGAGTGATTTCACGTGATGTTGGAGGAATGAAATAAATTTGTTTAAAATTGGAATACGACACAGATTTAGGAATGTCCACTTAAAAATAAGTCGGGTTTAAGGAAACGATTTTTTTCCGCGCGCCCGAGTTTTGGTTTTCTATATAAATACAATTGAATATACTCGTTGGACAGTGTTATGCTAAACAACACTTACCATACCGTCGTATTTTTTCACTAAAATCTTATTTTTCAATATTTTTTTTTATCATTTTCGTTTTTTTTTGCCCGAGTTAACGGGGTTAA
Source organism: Stelis phaeoptera (assembly GCA_943735885.1). Lineage (NCBI taxonomy): Eukaryota > Metazoa > Arthropoda > Insecta > Hymenoptera > Megachilidae > Stelis > Stelis phaeoptera. Next base: position 12,409,572 of record OX030930.1, read on the forward strand.
GCGAAGTAGGTGCAATATTAGCTTATAGGTAGTCTTCCTTGCATAAAACAGCATTTTTTGGTGTTTTTTCTTTTTTCAAGGTTTGTTAAGTTCCTTTGTATTTTATGAAAATAGAGAATAAAAAAATTTGTGGAAAAACGACTGCTTTTGAAATTTTAATTAGTGCGTTAAGGGGTTGAAATTGCAAAAATTAAAATTCATATTTGATCAACTTGAAATACACACATGGTCATAATATCGTAACGATATGCTCTCCGTGTGCAGGTTAAGAAAACGAAATTATTCCCACAGATTCTCCCGATAACCGCGATCTCGTTCCACGAACGTTTGCCATCAGAGTCGAAAAATCACATTACCCAACGATTACCTTGCGCCGTTCGTTCGCCAAAAGCACGAACACCACCCGCAAAGCGCGGCTCCCTTATCCGTGGCGATAAGGACAAATTATTACGACAGCGTGTCGGCGGAAAGTGTCACGGCTTAATTAAAATCTCGCCAGTTGGGCTCGCGAGGCGGATAATCCCGTTTAAGAAAGACGCGCGCGCGCTTATAAAAGCCGGCTTTCTGATACGTGGCCGCGGGTTTGCGGCTGTCGCGACCGGAAAGGGAAGAGATTCTTAAATCGAATCGCCGTAGGGACGAGGAGGAACGCGAGCTGATTCCAAGAAGGAAAACGAACGATGATAAAACTCTCGGTCCGTTAAATCGCCGTTGCAATGGGAATCAAGCAGATAAGCAACAAGCTCGGCGAGCACGAAATAATTAGAAGAGACGAGGCTTAACTCGATCAAGGCTGACGCGGTCGGCGATAGGGAAGACCGCGGCGCTCCGCAGACAGATTCGTATCGCGTACGTGAGAAGCTCACGCTTTCTACGCGGCTTCACCAACATAATAAGGATATTTTGCATATATTAACGACTAATGGAGGCAATAATAGCGTATCGTCCCGGCGATACTGCTGCTTTTGTCGGCTCGCCAGGGATATCGATGCACGCCCATGAATACTCGCCACGGCACGCACCTGCTCGAACGACTTACAGACGAAAAAAAGGAAAACGCAAGAGGAAAATTCCCCTCCCGTTAACGACGCTTTTCCGTTTACACTGGCCGCCTCGATTACGATCCTACGTTAAAACGATTACCACAGCTCGTTCAGATTCACCGTCAATTCGAACGAGCTGATACATAATAATTACGTTATTGGGAATGCGCTCTTATTAGCCTGACTGTCGTGCTTTTCTGCTACTGAATGTTGAAATACGATCGAGCCCTGGGACGCGGCAGAAAATGGTTGCAAAGTAATCCTCTCATCCCCGTTTAGTATGTTAATACGAGGTGTACACGTTTAAATACGCTTCTGAAATTAACAGATCGTTAAAACCGTATTAAAACCGATCGTCCCGCTATCCCCAAGAACGAGCCAAGCGTATTCGTACGAAGTGTTCCTTTCTCAACGTGTTCAACGTACGATCGACGGGCATTTTTTGCCGTTCGACGCGTCGAAGAAAATATCAACGAATTTTTTTACGACGGGACACCTTCGTTCGCCGAGATTACCGGTGGAACGCGCGTGAAGAATTCTTAACGAGCGGCTGAGAAACGAAGGGTAGCGGTAGTCGGGTAGACTTAACGCGTGTTTCGGCTATCGTTTCGAAAATACTTAATTAATTCGATCATTGAGCAGCGACGCGTTCAGACGTCGTGTTTGGGACACTGTTACGCGAAACTACTGGAAATTATGGTGAATCATTTTGAATAGAATTAGCTCAGAGTCCTGTAAGATGAAAAATTATACAACCAAATAAATGATAAGATTCGTTAACTCTTGGCTATTTTCGGCTGAATTATCATTCTAACTTATATCTGGAAATATTACAGAAAAATGAAGTCGTGATAAATAAATGAACCCTTTCGATCATGGCTACTCATATAAGGACATACTAAATAAATGCTTGATGTATCTAAATTCGGTAAATTTTATTGTTTGTAAACGTTGTCCTCATATTGTCACAACCATAGAAATTGTCGCAACCACGGAAATATTTTATACAACTGAAAAATTATAATTTAATTCAAAGAACTGCTTAACAAAGCCATGATTTTTTTCACGAATAAATAATTCGTGACCGAAAGGGTTAAATTATCAGCTCCCTATAAAACACGCGATATATAAAATATTTCAACTAAAGTTCGTTTCTAATTTCACGTATGGTATGTCTATCTATAGTTCACGATCGAACTGATGAATAACAACGTTGGCGGTGACTCACTAGGAGAACACACGTTTTCATAATGACATTCACAGAGAAACGAAGCCCACAAATAAACCTACCACGTTCTTGTGAAATCGTCCGAGTATTTGCCCAAACATCGAACTTTTATATTCCCATTTAACGTGAACTTCGAAAGTGATAACGATTGATTCATAAATCACGATGAACGGTGGAGTTCCTGTGCACGGTGGTAGGAAGATTTATTCATGGAATCATTCCTGTCTCTACATGTCAGATTCGAGCGAATTTCCTATTACGTTTATCTGGCTGTCACTCACGAACGAGCAAATTGATTTACCGCTCGTCAAATTAATGGCAGCTTATAATCGAGGAGCCGAACGAGCCCGTATCTGTTCAAACTGTGGATACTCGATACTACGTACTAATAGAATTTAATCGTGGCTCGTTATACAGTCGATCGTGATTTTACTTCCCTCCATTTATTAGGTATACTTACATAAAAGTTACCATCGCCTACGTGCAAATAATTATACGACTTTATTTTCATTGTTTGAAAATATTTTGGATAATGATATTGCAATGAAATATTTACAAATTTATAATTAGCTATTTGAGAAATCAATGTTATTCACAAATGTAATTTGCATTTACCGCACTACGTACTAAATACAATTTGAAAATTAGCAACTTTAACAGCGTACATTGAATCAGCTCCCTAGCACAGTTCCCTCAGTAATTCCTTTCTTGATACAAAAAAAAATGTTTAATTACAAAAACCAATAATTGTTTAAAATCAAAGTATTAATTAATCGTCGGACCACGGACCATGGAGAGAGTTAACAGTTTAAATTGAGTTTTGGGCCATGATTCACCAACCTTCTCCGTTCGAGAATTAATTGGGTCACGATAGAAACTTCCGCCACTAATACACAATTTTCTTTCTGTTATATTTGCTTCTTGAATCACGCGGAACAATCGTAGAGAAAACGAAGATATTCCTGGACACGCGTTAATATGTCATGTTACGCTGCATAAAGATGTCGACCAGGAATCTCCCCTACCAGGGAGGGCCTTTCAATTACGGGCTATTAGGGCACGTAAGGACCTTTAATCCCCGGCGGGTACACGATTTTTTACTCTGGCTTTTCGCCGTAAAAGGATAAAAGCAACCCCCGGTCCCGCCATTAGTCACGAGAAGGCCGAATGCAGCCTTCGGAGTCGTGGGTATATATTTTTATGACGCGCGTGTGGAAACCTGTTTCATTTGGTCGACTAGGACAACATTATATTTTCCTTCCTGTTTCTTTTTTTTCACCGTGCAACCCCTTCTGACCAATCCGCACCCGATATATTTTTTATGTCGTTGTCTTACCTGTTTCCATGTTTCTAAATTCGCACCTCTCGCGTGCAATCTTTGTTCCAGGAAACACAATGTCGAAGGACCGGTTTGTGCCCGCTCTAAGTCAACCCTTTTACCTTCGGCGGTATTATTTATCATCCCGTTCAAGTTTTTAAAGAAGAACGCGTCATTAGATAAACTTAAAGCAGGATGTTGGTTATCCAATACAAATGACAAAATAATCGTTATAAAATAAGGAGGAGATTGTACTAAAAATTGTAGAATGGAATTTTTTCGTATCAGACTTCGTGTTTGAGAAAAGAGATTATAAATGTTAACTTTACCACGGTTGAATGACTATATTAAACTCCTGCATAATAAAGATTTATTCTACAACTTCGATTTATTTCCTCAAGAAAAATCAACCACTTCCCGAATGTAAGGTACCACCCTGGCAAGTTTATCGAAACCATGAAATATCAAACGACTATTCTTAAAACACGCACGGCTCGCATGAATATGAAACACCCTCCTCCGGTGTTTTAAACTGCCAGGTTATCCTGGCAGTAACAGCAATGTCCACCCATTGAGACATCGATCACTCTTGTCATTGAGCCATCAAGCCCGCTTCGACAGGTACGAGCAATCGTTTCTTGTTCCATAGCGTTGGAAAAATTCACGACTGTTAGGGTAGACCATCGAAGGTGGTACGACCATTGTTCACCGGCCAGCATGACCAGTTAACTATAGGAAGAAATTTATGGAAGTAGAATTCTTCCTCGGCTATGATTACGACGTAAGCCAAGAATACGCGTCGAACATGCTTCGTTCTATCGTTCGTACATCTGGCAATATAACGTGCATTAATGCTCCACCATTAGCGAAGTGTTTAAACACGAACGCACTTCCTGAGTAAACAACCACTCGGTCACGAAACGATAGTCTACTCCGGAGGCACGAAGCACAGAAAACGTCGCTCCTCGAAACCATTCAACAACGTCTCTTTCCCCCCTATTTGCATTCGAGGTATATGCCCATCCTCGACATTCCATCGAAATAATTTGTACCTTTTAAGTTCTTCGATGAAGGTGTAGGCAACATTCGAATGCGGCGCCTTTCTATCCACTTCCCATTCGTTACAAAATCATCGACCATGTTAAATCGAAACTCTAACTCAGATGTTTCGATGATGACATGTTCGAAAATGACGAATCCTACAAATCGGTGAGTAATGAATGTTTCTATTCTGGGACCTGAATCATTTCCTTCGTCAGAACTTTAGTACTAAATAATTTTGAAATACTATGGTAATTTTGTAATCCTATGGTTTTCAGGGTCAGGTATTTCCAAATTTCTTCGTACTTCGAGAAGAACCACCCCAACGGTATATTGATACCTTTACCCCTTCACTTTGATACGCTATATTCTAACAAGCTTTTGGAGAGACCATGGTTTACCACCCCCGTAGATCTGCACGATCCAGAATATTATCAGAAATTCTAACTTAATTGCTTAGAGTTGCATATGTTAGAAACAACAAAATATAAATATGTATTATCTGACAAAACATGGTAGCAAAAATTTCCAGAACCTTGGAAATTAAAATTGAGAACCTGAATAATTACCAACCAACGTATCAGATTTGAAAATGCAATAATTTTTATTTTGAAAACAGACCGTGTAGCACATACACGGCGCAATCAACGAAACCAGATCGTCAGGTGGGCCTTGAGGTTAACTGTCTGATGGGCGTGTAAGCAGCACCCGGTATCTGTAACAGATCAGATACAAATGGAAGCTGCGACCACGGTGTTAAGTGAGCCGAAGTAAGCGTGGTAGTTGCCACCGTGGTAGGTAGAGCGTAGTTGGCGTGGCCGACAGGTATCTCGCAGGTGGGGAAGTCAGGATTGGTAGGAGGTACGAAGAAGGTTCGGACAAAATCGGTGCCGATCGGTACTGGCAGGACCGACAACAGGTACATTCGCACCCGTGGTAGGTTAAAGGTGGTTGTAAGTCTGGTGTCGCCGCCACCCTTCTTAGCCAACGGTGCGAAGTCATCGCATGACGTCGCGATCGACCACGAGGAAACGAGTACCTACAGCGTCCATATATGCTCCATCTGAATGTTAAGTATGTAAATATTGATGCGGTTCTGATGGTGCTCCACTGATGCTACTTACGATAACGACTGAGAAATAAACTCTGTATGGAACCACTTTACGTTTTGTCTTTACCTTCTGTTGCGTCAGAATGAAAGAATTTATTCTCCGATCATTATTTCAATGTCTTATTGAGAAATAATTGTTGAGCCCAATTTTTAACAAATGTGCCGTAAGCACACGCTAGTACTTTTTTTCCAGCAGAAGACAAATTGAGAAACCTGTGTCGATTAAAAAATGATTACTTGAGACGTTAATATCTCTGTGAAAACAGGTTATCATTGAAAATCTATTTTAAGTAAAACTAACTCCAACCTATGGATCATCCATGTTGATAAAAGGTATGAATACTTCGAAGAGATAAGTATATCGCAGTTGTATCAGGGAATACAACACCTTCGTTTAAATCGACGCGAATGGATTAATTGACGATGCACGATTGTGTTTGAACGCCAGGAAAAGTTCGAACAACTCGTAAAACGATCGCGCAACGCGAGTTCACACGAACGACCATTTAAACTGCCTCTAAAAGCTCGGCAGGAACTCACAGCCTTCGAACCTCGGAATTGATTAAGCAACAGCGAGCAATGCAACGCAACGGCGGCAGGCGGGTGAACCGTAATCGTGGAAGTAGCGAGCAAGCACGCGTGGAACGTGAAAGGATCGCGCGTTAGCGGCGCGTTTGTACAACACGAATGAAGGGAACGAGAAACAAGCGAGGACCACTGACAAGTCGGATCTTAATTATATGCGACCATCGGCAGGTTCTGTGTGACTTCTGGCAGCGCTCGCAATTACCGCCACGATAATAACACAGTCAATTTAACTCCTTCCGCGCATGTTGCTCGCTCGAACGCACGTACGCGCCTGGTAAAGACAATCGAGATGTAATTGGACGGATCCTCGTGAATCGTTCCCCGAGCTATTCACAATTAATGCGCCCGTCTAAAAGGCATTCGTTACGCCTTTGTGTGCCTCGTATTGTGATATATCAATTAAGCATCAAAGAACAGGCATACCGTGGAAATAATCTATTTGCGTTTGTTGCTTGCGGTACTTAATCCGAAATAGTCGTGCTAATTATGTTCACAGATGTGGTTAAATTAATCACGGTAATTCGTTATACTATGTTTAGGTAATCTGGAACACATGTGAGAAAACTGTATAATTCTATATCGAGAGCGTGTAAAAAATAATCGAAAAAGCAGACGATTATTCGCTTGAAGAGTGAGGTTAACATAGACGATTACTAGCATTGGCAAGAATCAATTTTGCGATATCAAAACGACCGTAGAAAGGAGGATCCGAAACGACCAAAAAATAACAATAAATTATCATTGATTATCACCCAGGTTCCGATGTCGTCTATCATCATAACATTTACATATTGAGTCATTTTACTTCCATCGCTAAGATACGACAATTTTTAGAATGGATACGAGGATCTTTAGAAGAGCGACTCTCGACGACGTGGAACTGTACATACCTTTTTGTCTATTAAAAAGGTACTTAGGTTAAACGACGTTTCTGATATAATGGAACTGTACGTTGCGCAATTACAGAAACCTCGAGTGGCAACAAGAACTAAAAACGAATCGAAAGATTGACGTCATGGCTGAAAAAGTGTGTTACTCGTCGCGATAAATTCCGTGAACGGAAGCTGCTTTCTGCTCGTCATTCAGCCGTTCCCGTTGCCTTGTCTCTCTCTTAATTGCGCCACCTCATTTACATGAAAATCATCCTGGTACCGGTGTACGAGTTATCGAAACGAATTCGCCGTATGGGATAGTCCGCGATACATTTTATAGAATTCATAATAATCGTCGTTAACCGTAACAAACAGGAATCGGGCAGCTGCTAACGAGTAGATAAATGGTAGCCAGTGTAATTAAAATCGAGAAAATTATACGAAACTTCTGTCGTTCCAAGATTTATGTCCTTTGCTTTAAAAATATTCTTCACAGAAATACTTAACACAAAAGTGGCAAAAAGTGATGTTTAATGCAATTCGCTGGAATCGTCATTCGCTTGAAAAGATCAAATCTCTAATTGTAAGTTAAATTACTTAAACGTTGCGCTAGTATCGATTGCTTTATTTATTAATTAACAACTTTGCAATGTAACCAAACCGAAGCTCTCAAATATAATTCTATTAGTAATTCATTGTTGGGCATGAAATGTAATTTAAAATCAGAAAATCCGATGTTTCCATAAAATATGCGGTCTTCAAAGTGTTAAGTTGAATAATTTAATATAAAATCGTGCAGACGCTTTCAGTGTCAGAGATGGCCGTAGCGAAAGAACAGATTAAATACGGAGAATTTTAGCCGCGAAGTGAATAAATAATCAATGGGATACGCTCGGTTTGGTCGCATCTGTTAATTTCAAAACGACCGATTCCAGGGGAATTTCTCTCGGTTATCGTGGCGATTATGTTGTCGCCAAGGTGCATCGACGAAAGCGGACAGATCGCGCGCGATAAACGCATGATAATCGTCCGCGGGAATTTTTAAGAGCGATTCCCGGCCGGAGCTGAACCGCGTTAACGACTCTTTCAACGAATTAAGAAATCTCTTGGGTGTCGTGTTATCTTTATGCTCCTTTTCGTACAACCGACCATAGCCTCCTCTTTTTTAAGAATCGTCCACCGAGGAATACCGTTTTCATCGTGTTTATAATTAATTTGAAGAATAAGAACACAGGCGAGGCTCGAATTCTCGATTCCTGGTTACTTGATCGCTGTCCTAATCTATGATCTGCAGAAATTAAAAAAAGAAACGCGTGTTTGCAAAGGAATGTTAACTAAAAACCAAAAATCCTTAAATTTAATTTATACATAATTTCGATTTCCTATTAAATGTATACATGGGGGGAAAAAACAGTATTCCGTATTTAAATATCTCCTGCTATCATTGATGTATATTACACACTCGTTTCTGTTTATTATTTTCTCAATGGATACCGCTGTTAAATGAATAACCTTGTACCTTACCCTTTTATGAGTATTCTTATTTGACCATTGTGCATGGAGAATATGCAGATGGTATACGAGCCCGAAGGATGAAAATAAGTGGATAATTAATTAGCGAAGCGGTTGTATTAAGGGATTTTTCCAACGGTGTCGATCAGTGCTGTATAAGCCGTGCTAATTGCGAGCCGACACGAGGCATCGACTGTCTAATATCAAGATTGACTAATCTTGAATACAACTTCGACGAATTCATTCGAAAGCCGACGCATCACGTTTACGACTTCTCGTACAAGACGAATGCACGAGGTTTGTCTATTGCTATTAAGCGAAAGCCAAGAACACTGGAAATGTCGAATCGATGAACACGCACCCTTTGGCGATAAGACCGGTCGATAATTAATTAGCGAATGTCCGTGTTACCGGGCCCTTTGAACGAAACCAATACCAACTGACTGTTTGATTATTTCGATTTAAAACAATCAACGACTTGACAGCGTCATTTGCAAGAGAACGAGCAGAAGAACGATGTTTCAGATGGGTGTCTAGCCAGTGGCGATCGTAGTAGTACATGATCCATGAACATGCTTACTCCGTTCATGAGGTATGAGGTATATTTTCTTTAAAATTTTATCCATCGTTCAAACGTTAAATTACAAAGTCTAAAGATTAAAGTTTAATTACCGCCTGTTGCTGACTTTCTGGACGGACCCCTGGCATATATAATAAGCCATAGTGTTTCTCCGTTTCAATTTGATCAATGTACCTTCGTATCCGAAATTCCATTTCGGTATGTTCATTTGCCAGCTTTCGCGATAAAGACGACCGTCCCTGGTGGAGGCGCACGCGACGAGCGAGTCGCCGCTCATAAATTTCCCCGGGAGGGATCGTAGGCAACAAAACGAATTCCACGGTGGCTTAACGCAGCGATATAATTGCGTTTCCTCGGAGGCGCTTTGCTGTTGCCCGATCGCACAGCCAAGCAATCGCTCGTTCTCCGCGCTATCTTCATTCTATACTCCCAACTCTTCCGGCTCCTCTGATCGGTGTCGTTTAAAACCGACCATGCTCAACGATTCCGGGGGAACGCGTTTCCCTATCAATTACTAACTTCGCTTCCCTCGTTCTGTACGTGATTCCACGCTAACCGAGATTACAAGAATCGACGGTTGAACAGAAACACGGAGGAAAGCGTAATGTTCCGTGTTTTCGCTTAATTTCCCCGCGGCGGGTTCTCTTATGTTACCCGAATGCGTATTTAAAGTAGCAAAGGCATGTAATAACGCACGACGCGATACGTAATCAAGAGGCAGGTTTTCCACGTAAAAAGTGGCTAACAGCAACAGTCGGCCGCAAAACGATCGTGGAACGTGTAATAGGCGGCCGGCGCCGACCATCGATTCTCCGCCCGTTCGGCACCTCCATCGGGCATTTACGGCGCGATCCCATCCCTCGATACACGTTCGAATACCACGGGATTTATCTGGACGTTGCAACGCTCGCGATTCCAGCGTGGACAAGATAAGGTAACCAGACGCTCCTGGCTGACGTACGACGAGAAAGCAACCGTATCTAACCGTATTCGTAATTTATTGAACGCCGTTTACGTTACGCCGAAGGATCAACCAGCGTTGACCTTTTCCATATGCGCCACCCATCGTGATCGCGCCTATACTTTATCGTAGCACCCACTTGTCCCGATCGAACGTTCGCAAAAAACATAACGCTTATTCTCTGCGATACCTTATGATTACGTATAATTTTATACCGAGCTGTGCGTTCCGTAATCGAAATGATCGGACAACGAAGAGCTTTTCGAAGATTCCTTAGAGGCAAAGATGATGGTGTTCGCAATGTGCACACAAACCGATGAAATTATTAGTACGATAGATTGTTACTGGTCAGATCAAATAATTTGCCTCATTTCTTACTACCTTCGACTACCTTTTAAGTGAAAGTGTCAACGCAAAGTCACGTTGGACTTTCCCTTATTAAACAGGAAAGTTATGTTTATCTGGCGCCATTTTCTGTCTGTCCACAAACTTGTTTATCTTAACAACCACGCCAATTTAGCTCTTTGATAGTCTAATCACATTACGAATTGTGTATATAAAAATAACACGCATAAGATAAATTTTTCAAGGAATTCTCCTATCAAATAAAATCACGTCAGGTACGTAAGTTTCGCGTGCAGTGCACAGGTTTGCATTCTTATCGCGCTGCTTTCACCTCGGGCATGCAATTAATGGCTTTGTTTGTTCTCACGTCGACGGGTTGAACTCGACGAACAGATTTATAGTATTTGCGTTCGATGTTAAATTCCTGTTAAAGCGAAAATACGATTGAGCACGCGTTCGCGTAACGAGAAGGCATTTCGAGGATTTCGCGTGCAAATAAAGCCTTCGACTTTCGATGAATTTATAATGCCGCTAGGTAAGATAATACAGCAACAACAAGTGAAGCGACAACGGCTGCAGGCAGCACCGTTTTTGATCCCCACGAGTGAAATTTTCGAACGAGGTGCCGGGGAAGAGGTTATGTAGATGAGATAAGTTAACTACAGGTCCGTGGCTCTGGGACAGGACATGAATAATACGGTCATCGGCCCGTAATTGTGTTGCACTTTCTGGTCAGACAAGATCGTTGAAATCCAACCTCCTTCGTACCAGATTCCGTCGTGATCGAAATGGAAACGATGCGAAAATTATTTCTGCGACAACGACAAAGGACACTGCACGACGAGGTGTTACCCAAGGCGTCCATTTGAGAGTATAAATCACATGAATAAGGGGCGAGAAGATTTTTGTCGCGAGTGGACACTACTTGCTGAAAGTTACTTTCAACTGACGACAGTCGCTCTCGTACGAGTTTTATTCTCGAGTGAACACAAACCCCAGGACTAGTCGTTACGCGGCAATCTTTTAACGAATTCGTGGTATCGGGGAAATTACATACACTACTGAAGATAATCCTTATTTGACCGCGTAATTTAGAAATAATTGACGACTACGTTACGGTGAAAACAGTAATCGTAGGAACACGAAATCCAGAAATCCTAATTTCCTTGCATCCTCGCACGTAAATCATCCCCCAGATCCTATTGTTCCACGACGATTATCGATGACAATTCTAAGCTAGCGAACCAAACACGTTTAGGGCAGAAGTCACGGTTGATTTACGGCTAATTAAGTCGAACAAGCTGTTTAGTCTATTATTAAGGTTGCTCGTTCGAAGGCTAAAATCTCGAGGCGTATAAATTACCGTTTCGCGAAGGGGACCGACGATGGTGTGCACACGGTTGAATGGCGCACAGTCGCCCCCCTCTGGGAGTTCTAATCGCTCGACATATTTCCAAATTAAAGTCCGGACCAACGGGTCACAGGGTCGTTCATGCTGTGATTTTAAATAGCGAATCTGCCCGGCGACTGTTTGTTTCGAGATTTGTTACGGCCTCCCTGGAAACACTCTCTGTTCCCTCCTGGTTGGCTCGAGGGGAAGCATTGGCATGCTGGAAATCTTGTACAGGCATCATGGTTGATCGATCCAGGCCCCTTCGACGCCTCGTTGAGGTCGGAGGTCCGGACTTAATGACAGTCGTAACAAATGAACGGTAATGTCATAATCGAATGCCGGCGAACACCGGCAATTTCGTCGCCCGATCTGACTGATGGGAGAGGCCGACCCATCGACTCGTTGCTTCTTTTGCCGAGGATGAAAAGCAGGATGAACGATTGTTCGAAACGTGCTGCGATCGATCACGAATCGAACAGAACCGTCGGTAGTCGAATCGAGGCATTTGCATACTTCGTAATCGCATTTAGTAGCGGGTACACTTGTCAGGTTGTATTAGGAAGTTGACGGAACTCGATTCAGTACTATCAAAAGCTGGCGTGGGGCTAAACACGAGACACGATCTCGTTCGAATTACGGATCAGACGAAACTGTCAGAACAGAAAGGGTCTGTTTGACGTGTGCACGCAAGTACGATCTATCGATAGCGATCGACGGTTGCCTGGTACGCAGAGAGCGTACGAACCCGAGTGCCATTAGTATGATCTATAACTGTTGCTTCTGTGGCTACCGATCTCGCAGATGGTATCTCTAGATGGCTGGACTCACGCTTCTTTCCATATCTTTCCCCTCTCGAACGATGAAAAGAGAGCCGAACGACACAACTCGGTTATAGTTTCTGGTGCCTTGCTTACATATAGATTGCTTCTCATTTTTTACATCCGAAATATTGCCAATCGTAATACGCGAGCGGAGCATACCTTCGCGAGCCACAAAATTGCATTTGCATACGGGACAGATTGTCCCGTTCCACGTGTGTTAAGAACCTCGCTCGTCCTTGGCAGGCTGATCGCGTTCTTTGTCCCTCCATTGATCGTTGTGCGTGTAACGCGAAGTCAAGGCGAAATGAGTCGTCGAAAAGCACGTCATTATCGTACCAAGCGAGAACGAAGAAAAAGGAACGGCCACGCGAAACGAATGAACCTCGAGCATCCGGCAAAATGGTACCGTTGAACTTTAATGGGGTTGCTTCTTTCACGGCGCGGTTAGCTGGATAATTAGTCAAAAAAATTCCTGCCGAACCACGAATCCATCCGCTTATCTCGAGCGTTTCGCCTTTCGAGCGTTAAACGACCGCCTCGCTGTATCCTATTAGAACGATAAGGCTTAAAAGCGATCCTATTCTTCGAGGTCGTCCCCTCTTGACATATTTCATCGCACTTTTTTGTGCTCCTTTCGTCCCCGTTTTCTCGTAACCCTTCACCATCTTTCGCCACCGCGTAAATAGTAGTTGTCCAACGTGGTCGACACAGTGATTCATCAGCCGATTTGGATAACGAGATCACCGTCGTCGCTTCGTTTCCCATTATTCCGTTTTGATAAAAGAGTAAATGGACAGGGAGGGACTGCCGATGCGTTCGTGTGCGTTATCGTTATTAATCAATGTAATCGAATAGCGTCGAAAGAGGTCTTGTTGCAAATAAATCGGACAGACATATTGGTAAACACACGTATCCAGAGAGGGAACTTGGCAAGGGAGGGAAAAAAGCGACTGGATGAAATTCATGTTGCCCGTGATTCATTTGGGGCCAACTGGTTTCGTCTGATCTCTTCATGAAAGGGAAGAGGGATCCTCTTGTCGATGGTTTTCGGCGATACTGTTGGCCACCGTGAATGTCAGATTCATCGATAATTTCGTAGCGGACGATTTGTAATCGGTATATTCACCTGTCGATCCGTCAGTTTGCCCGGGAATCAGGATATCCGAGCATTCCGTTTCTCGCCAACAACGTTGCCAACACCTCTATGTAAACTCACGACTCGACTGTTACACGATGTACCCGTATTTGAGGTAGAACGTCATCTAAACTGACGACAGTATTATGCTATATCCGATAATTCTGTCCCCGTCAATTTATACGAATAGCTTGGCAACGCTGGAAATCGCATCACAAATTGGAGCAACGAGATTTCGTTGAAATATAAAACAACTTTATCAATTTACAGGTATTTGGAGTACAAGCAAGTGTTCATTGTTTGTAAGGAAATCCTTTATATCAGTAGTTCTATACTATGCCGTGTTAAATCTTTAAGGTTAAAATAAGATTCGATTATATTTGAGTTGCTCCAAAAATTGTAAAGCGAATTTTCGAATATCCACCGTTGTTTGATCAAGTTTTCTAGACCACCTCGACGCTGATGTTTGTTAACTACTATAACATCGTCGAGAAGTATACGATAAGAAAAGCAGCTAACACAAAGTTCCAAGTGAATCTCGTAATAACCCGTGACATCCTTAGAACTCGAAAGAATGACCCGCCCACAAGCTTCCACGAGAGAATTCGAGGCTGGTCGTTGATCGACGCGTGATTCAGTTCGAAAAGGGTACACAATTCCCGCCGTTAGATGGAACGATAGAGACGAATTGAATTTGATTATGGCCGCCTGTTGGACCGTATAATTATATCTGTCAAAATATCAGCCTCCGACTCGGGCTTTGTCGGAAACTGATTCCAGATATTTGCGTTGCAGCCTACGGGGAGAAGAAGAAGCATCAAATAAAAACATCTCTCCTGGATTCTTCAGGACGATGCCCCGTGAAACGTTCAATTATTTCTAAACGACGAACAGAGCTATGAATTTCTTGATCGAATGCCTGCTCGATGTCACGCTCGTCTTCGTGAGGGTTTAGTAAGGGAACTTTTCGTGGCAAACAAAAGACGGGTCTAATACAGAATCTGTCCTCGCATATTTTTACGGTCGTCCGTTAACATCTACACCCCTTGCCTTTCGGTTTCTATTCATCCTCGACCGCTCGCCCTTCTCCACCCACTCCTACTTCCTTCTGCGCCTCCCTTCTTCTGTCCGGTATAATAATTAATGACCGTTCCTACGAAGAAGGCGCCGCCACCCAGGCTCTATTCTTCCTGACCGCAGAAAATAATTACGAATTCGAAAACGGTTGTTATTAGCCGACAATTTCGGGCATCTCCGGAAGATGTATGGGAAAGGTGAGAATTGTTTGGGGGATCGAATATAACACAATGATGTTACGAAAAATTATAATAATTATCTGCTAAATTGACTTCACAGAACAATTGCTTTCGAACGAAAGGGATTCAAATCTGATGGAGACAGCAACTTTTGAGAGGAAAGATTGCATACGAATAAGATCGACGTGAGCGAATGAAGGTGTCCCGACGAACAAGCGTTACCCTGGGTGGGTTAAAAATGAGCAGCAACGAAATGTAAGACAGCAGGCAATTAGTGAAGGAAGAAACGAAAAGGGCACACACGCATCGATACACGAGCGGCCCAAAGCTGAAGGGTAGGGCCTTGAGACTCGAAAATCGATTCACCAAACAAATGACTCGGTTACGCGCTACACATTCCAGCAGCCGTTGATCTCTCAGTTTTCTTTTCAACGTTGCTCTACCGACTCGGCCCCGCCATTTTAATGACCCGACTGGCGTACAAACTTGAGGACACGAACGGAGACGAGCAAACAGAGCAGGACAGGAAAATAAAGAGTCGACCCGGCGAACGTCGCGAAAAGAAAGGTCTGTTATTATACCGACGTGGACACAGAAAATTGCAGCACGATCAAAGGTGGAGAAAAGACGAGCAAAAAACAGGTAGACGGAACTAAAACCACGATGTGAGAAGGCGTGGTGGGGTGTGGTTGAATTTGTTGGAGACTGTTGCTTCGTTTGAATTTATCTTTCATAAATTAATTAGAGAACTTTACTGTCTGATGTTAAATTGTTAAGAAACAATTTTAACACGATCTAATCGCGTTTGTTCATATCTAAAATAATTATTAAACTGACTCGATATGTGTTGTAAAGTTTTTTCCAATGATTTCTACTTGCAAATTCCCATGATTTTGACTCACTTCACAATATAATCTTTTCCCATTCCTCCATTCCTGTACTGTATCCTTGTAACGCATACCTAACTTATTACACAAAGAATACACACTCGTGTTCCCTCGAAATCCGTTCTCGGAACTCCAAACGCAAGAACACCGTGTAACAAGTTCAAGAGGTTTGCTTTCGAGATACCCGAAGGATCTTCCCACGGTACTCGTGACGATGTTACGCGTTTAGAAGGAAGGTGAGAATATTCTCGGGACCAATGAATTCCGATTACAGGTGCAAGAAATTGATGTGCATCAACGAGCTCGTATAAATCCCGACCGGCGTCGGCAAAGGGGTTCTTTGACAGAGAAAACGTTTAGTCCGGGTAAAAAAGGGCCGCTGATTAGCTTATCTGAAGATACGGGCAAAGCTGATTGGTTAGGGGGCTGGCTTATCAGCGAGCCACTTAATCGGTTCGCGTGGTCGGTTCGACTGATCCTTGGCGAGTTGTGAATCCGATTAGGTATACGTTTTATATCTCATTCGGGATTCGAGAGGCGCGCACGAGTCGGCGGCGAGCCACCAAATGGACCCTCAGCTCGGGTTACCTTTAAAGAAGCACGCTTTTAATTTGAATCTGTAACGTGTACCGCGCTTCCACCGCCTTATATGGAAATGATTTATCAGTGGCCTAAGTAGAATCCTTTATTCCCCGTACGATCTCTCACATCAGATAACCGAACCATCATCAAAGGACTCGGGTTTCCCGTGCATGATGCCTTCGCGTTTCGCCTGGCATCGGATTTTATCGACCCTCAAAATCGTGCAACGTCGTTTGATCGAGAAATTTATAACGATCACAAAAGCACCAACGTGCTGGAGAACTGATAAATCCTTTGATTGAAAACCAATTACTAACCTTTCGATTGTTAACGATTTATCTATAATTCGATCGAGATATAATTGACGTGTGTTACAATTAAAACCTTCTCTATTATCGTCTGAAAATGATATGTAAGAAATTAACTTTTTATTTTATACCTTTTTAACTTACTTCTATCTAATATATTGCACGTTACTTACAATTTGACATGAAATGCAAGAACTTTCAAGTATAATTTAGATATGCAAAGGAAGAAGAAATTAAGTACTAGGATCTTAGATTCTTCCACAACTACGCCACTGTCTATGGTACACAGAAAGATACCTGTGCGAAATGAAATGTACCGCTTCAGACCTGGATTCGCTTTTTGGTTCTTTCCAGATCCCGCGGACGACAAAGAGAAAGGCCATAGAAACGTTACATCTTGATCGTACAAGATGAAAACTGCCGCTTTTTTATATTCCGGCAGGAAGAATTTTAATTTTCTCCAGAAAACAAAAACTGGTTCTTCCAGCTATAGGAGACCGCCGAAAGGAGAGGCATCTGGGTGCATCCACGGCATTCCACCCACTCGATGTTCGACCAAGGAAGAGTCTCGAACGCGTCTATGACATTCCACCCACCGTTTGGTTTGTTCTTGGTAAAAAAAAAGAAAGAAAAAAGAGAGAAGAAAAAAGGAACGACACGTGTCAAAGGCAAACACGAGGAAGGTCGAGGTAGTTTGTTAAGAGACCTTTCGAAAGTCCGATGATCGATCGGTTCCTACCTTCGCGATGACTTTTAGCCGTCTTTAATAATTTGTATAATAAATATAAAATATACGGCTTCACCCTTATCTATTTTAATGAAAACTCGAACGAGTTCGATTAATTATTAACTCGTTGCATACTAAAGTAACCGAGTTCGTATTATTCACCAAAGAATGTGTGTCGCTGCTACGAATTCGCTTTGAATAACATGTGTCTAGCGTTGAATTTTATCGTAACGGAATGATTAACGTTTTCAATCGCTCAATTAATAGATTAAGCGCTGGTTCAGGCCAAGATTCAACATTCTTCCGTACACATCACTGATTTCCTTCGGTAATAATTATCGCAACGAAAGCTCGCTGGCTGTTGGTGGTTCGCGCGTGATTACCGCATGATGAATTGTCGCCCGTGGCGATCAGACATTTTTCTAAGAATAGACGAAGATATTACATCGTGTACGACGCAGTCGAGCATGATTGGCGTCACCAAGGTTGCCGTAAAGCTGTTGAGGCCCGGGAAACGTTCGCGAGAGGGATGAAAAAAAAAATAAAAAGGAAAAACCGAGTGACGGGTCGTATGGTAATTGGCGATTCATCACGCCAGCGACAAGTCGCACCAGTCCAGGCTCACCGTGTTAGCCACTCGTGGAGACACGGCCAGACCTCGCCGAGAGAACCCTCGCAGCACTTTGCCGACGAAAACGTTTGATGAAGATAAAACGGCGAAAAAACCAGCCGAGTTGTTTTTCGTCGATGTTTACCTCGGGACATCGCTCGTTCGTCTTTTTGCAACATCGTAATTATTTCGTAATTACGCGTTCATTATGCGGCCAAACGGCTCAGACGAACGGATGAATTTATGCCTGGAAAGACAAGTACGCGAAACGACTTCGTTGAATGACATCAGGTTGTTGCATATCAAATGAACGATTTCGAAATATAGACAATGTCACAATTTAAAATAGTACTTGTGGCAGATTAATTTGAAATTTAACCCTTCCGATCAATTTTCGTACACTACGAGTTATAATATTGTCTCGAGGCTTACTGCATTGAAATATTATGAGTTGAGTATTCGAAGTATTTTATTACTTGCACAATCCACATAAAATTTATCAAGGTTTCATAGAACTGACTACACAAACCCTTTGTTCATAATAGGTTAATAAACCGATTCTTGCGTGAAATTGAATTTTGCAGGGAAGGAATCTAAGAAAATTTACATTATAAGAAATTAAAAAGAAAAAAAGATCACAAGCATCCAACGAATGCAAAACACGTGTCTGGGGCTGGATTCGATCATGTGTCATAATGAAGGGTTTCGATCCCTATCATATGTCAATTGCCCTACGATTTGTCATTAATCGGTGCTAGTCACGTACGAAGGAGCGAATATCCGAGAGGTATCGAGTACGAAAAGCAATCTCAAGTGGTCCCGGAGAATTCGATTCGTTCTCCTTTTTCTTTTTTTCTTGTTCCCCTTGCCGCCCTTGCCCGTTTTTTCCCTAGTACCCTCGACAGTCGAGACGACGACGAGCGGTGCCACGGGTATACATATGCGGCTCATACGCGCACGGGGACCTGTAATTGAAAGCTGTTACGCTTGGTATTTTATGGCTTTGTCCTCGAGGCATGCAAAACTCGATTCTTAAGGTCCTCCGACGCGGACGGGGCCAGGGCTTAAGTAACGGGGCACGAAAATACGCGCCTCCTAATTAAATCCGACTAAATTCATCAAATTCGTCGTTAAAGCCACTCTTTGGCCACCACCCCTCGGGCGGTGGCCAAGCATCGTTGCATCGTTAACGATCCTTGCCGCGAAAACGAGATTCCGATCTGTCTAATTGCCGCAGCACGGTGTCCGAAAGCCGCAGCGGGAATTCCGATCGAAATCGTGCCATGATACCGAAGGTCGTACGATCTCGAGCTCATAAATTACACTGGGATCGCTCCTTTGTCGATCGGCCACGAACAAATCCGTGAGGCAGTAACAACGGTAAAGGCTCAATCGTAACTCACGACCCGTTTTTCCCTGACCGTACGACACGGAATCCTTTCCACGATAATCGAACTGTTTCTTACAAGGGTGCAGGACCTTTAGAACATCGATTTGGTTCGAACTTTACACAACTGCTGAATCTCTAAAAAAAAATGCGGTTCGAAGCATTTATAGATTCTACAATATTTCACAGCGAGGTCGAATACTTTTGAAACAGTAGCATTGCTTCAAACGTATTCTCCACTTTATCCTAAAATAAAAATGCTAACTATGTTATTCCAAAATTGATATTCTTATTTATCACTTATTTAAATCATTAAGATTTCACGTCTCCAAATAATTGTTATCCGTGACAGAAGAAATCTAGTTGAACAAGATGATCGAGCATGGATATTATCCTCGAAAGGGACTCGTAGCAAAGGTGCAAGCAATCAGTACGAACCGGAAGGCACGACTCGAATCTCTCTCGTCGATCGTGCGGCACGAAGGCTGCATTTAAAGTGAGGCAATAATAGATCGATAATGACGGCAATAATAATAAGAATAGCAATAACGTCTTTATGAGCAAACCGGAGAGGCATCGAACACGGAATGAGCGAGGTTACGGATTCTTGACCTTCGGGGAGCTGACCGAAGGATCGCCAGGGTTGCAATCGCTGATCTTTGGGGGCCGAACGAAGGATCGGTAGCCTGTACGGTTGGAGGGGTGACTGGAAAAACGAGAAAGGTCTTTCGTGTCACGGTGAGCCAGCAACACTATATGGACCGTGGCGGATAAAGGCGGGCTTGAAATAAAACACGAGCCGCTGCCAGCTACGGGCGAAGAACGGGGGTCCTGACCAAGAAAAAAAGAAAGATCCAAAGGTTGGTTACGTTAAGAAACTAATTGACGCGGAGGCAAGACGAAAAAGAAAAAAGGAGGACCACGAGGTGTCGGTGCAACCCCGTTAAACGTCATGACACGCGCGCAAATTAATAGGTTGATCCCAGGAGAAAACGAACAGATTGAAGCTGAGCCAACAAACGGCACGATTCGTCGAATTAAACAAGGTATTATTAATGCAGTCGTGGAATTCGACAAGACACTTTACACCCTCGTTAAGAAATATTTCATTAAACAGTGAATTTAATAAGGCAGACAATTTAACGTTGAATCATCGCTTTCAAAGTAACAGTTAATTCTTAGCTGGCGAACATATTTTGTCACACTTTGTAGGTGAACTAGGAACTTTTTATTTTTTAATTATTTAAAAGTAAAAATATAGATTTGGAAGAAAATCAAATTTCGTTTGTATCAGTAACTTAAAAGTGTTCCAAGCAATCAAGTTCCAAAAAATATAATTCCTATCTTGCGAATTTCCTATATGTATGATGTTCGTTTTCGTAATTTCCATTAAAAATTACAATATTTCTAGCGAAAGGGTTAACCACGTAAAATTACACAGCAGAAATGGAGGTACGTAGTACGGCGCGCTATAATTGCAATTATTCAGAATACCATCGTGTCATTTTCCAATTTAAACTTTCCACTTGTTACCTTGCAAAGTGAATATAATATTAATGCCACATTCAATTTTTTTAACGTCTTTCCTGTTGGCTATTCAATTACATAAAATTCGCGGTGCCGGTTACCGGTATCCTCCAGGCTGTTCAAGGTGTTAATAAATCGTTATACCGCCGTTCCTAAATTAATATAATTTCGAGGCTATTATTTAATGTTATCATATAATTTCGCAATTTTGATGCTGGCTAATAAACACTCGATCCAAGCTCAAATGATCCTACGAAAGAAAATTAATGACCCGTTCGTGAAGTAATAGATTAAATTACTATAATTCTACGAAGCTCCACAAGTAGCGGCGTTTATCGTGGAAATACGCACGTAAGCTGTACAGGAGAGTCTCAAGTGGCTTTTTTTTTTTCTTTCAACCAAGGGACTGGCGCCTGACCGTTTCGGGGAGAACGTGTGAACAGCTGGCCGTGAGAAAGTCTAGAAATATCAGCGGCGTCAAATGAAATCTTTTAATTAGCAGCAATCAGAGGGTGGAGGTTTGCCGTGCGAGCATCTGCTGCTCAAATAAATGAGCTACCCCGGGTTCCTGCAGGGTACAAGCAAATTGGAGGAGAACTGGATCCATACCCTCAGGCAATTCCATGCTCCTGAAGCCTGGATCGTTTCGTCATGGTCCGTGCAATGGGAAATAGCGCATATATTTTCTATTTATGGGGCAATTTCGAAGGTGGTGTCAACGTTCGTTCAAGAAAAAGAACGAAACGACCGATTTTATTCGTCTATAAAAGCGTGCTAAGCCTTAAATATAGCTTAGAGAAATTCGAACTATCAATGGTTTATTGCGCAACGACAACAATGTTGCGTTCACAGAATTCTTTCCATGGATCTGTTTGTTCTTAAACGGGTGGCTCGAATCGGGGTAGCATCGTCAAAAGCTTTTATCGCTCGGTTAGGTGAGGGGAGAACGGTAATTCTGACACATTCGGAAACGCACCTCTGTGCTTCTTGGCTCGTTTTTATTCTCGCGACGACGGAACACTAGTTGAAACGCACGATCAAGAAAATAGAAGGAAAAGATGAATAGAAGAAAAGAACCAGGAGAAGAATGAAGAAAACAAACCTAATAGGTGGAAGTTTCCTCGGTTAAATAGGAAGATTGAATACAGGTACATGACGAAAGTATCAATTCAAATCGAATGTCATGAAAAATTAGAAATTTTTAATCAATTTCTTAACAAAGAAGAAACTAAAAGAGAAATTCAATTTTATATTCGACCCATTGACTCACGAAAGGAAAATACACAAAATACCCAGACTTAGGGAAAATACAACAGTATTCCGATTAAAGTTAGACCCTACAAATATTTAAACAAGAAGGTTTTAAATATTGGAAAATAATATTTAAGATGATAGATTCACCGTCCAAAGATTAATACTCGAATAAAATATTTTCGAAATTAAACGACCAAAATTTCGCTCGTACAAATCTGGAAACCGTCTTGTATTAAGTTATCCCGACAGACAAGCTAACAAAAGCGAAGTAGGCCCGCGACTAATTTTTCAGCAGCTCGGCTTACAAAGCGTGCATAATACTCGCCCTCGGTGCATACTCTGTGGCTGTGCAATCAGCCGCCTACCCGTACACGAGCAACAAACACGAGGATGCTGGTAAACCGTACTGAGCAACAACCCAACGACTAATCCCTCGGAATCAGCCTCTGTACACACTCTCGCCTGAGCCTCGGAACGGTGACAGATGCATTAAAGCTCGCGCATTACATGTGGCAATCCCACTAAGAAATTATTTGAGAAAGTTCAGATGATCGTTCTGCTTTAATAACGTTGTTACGCGGACGACATACGTCAAGCCGGTTGTATGTTAATCAACGATACATTTTCGAGCTACGAGAATCATACCGTAATAGTGAATTAAATTTCTCTTCAAGCTTATTTTAACGAAATTACTTATACACTGATTTGAAATTAATTTGTATTGAAATCTCGCTTATTATTAACCCTTTTGCGCTTGAAAGGCGACTATTACATATCACTTCGCTCGATACAACAATTTAAACGCCGGCTATGAATACCCTTGATAACTTTTCGCAGATACTTGTATCATACAGAGTAATATCGATGTATCTCCAATTTTATTAAGAGCTTGTTTTTAAATTAACGCTAACAAGATATCAACTTCCTAAGAAAAAGTTATCCTGATATCATTAATAACTTCGTTAACGCAACACGCGGAGTGGAACATATTGTATGCATATTTTGTGTATTCGAATTACGAAACTCATAAAGCGAAAGTTACGAGGGATTTATTTAATTGGGAAATGAAATTCCGATCTAATAAATTGTACCGGACAGAGAATTATATACTCTACACGGAGGAGCGGAACACTGTTCTCGGCTCGATCGAAGGAGAAACTCTCGATCAAAATATCTAGCGAAGTAAATTCAGATCACAATATTTACATATATCGCCAAAGGTATCCAACTATTACGATTGCCGCCCGGTGAAAGTAATACATTTATCCGCTGTCGTGGATGATTGTTCGATTATTGGATTAGTAACGGGTTCCTATTTTTTTCCTCGCGTCCAACCACGGGCTGTCTTTGATCTCTATCGAACGACAAATGACACGAGCCATTAAGAGGTACGGTTATAAATTGCAATTACCGATCTACGCGGAGCGGGGAACGGCATCGCTCCAGTACGCTTTCGCCCGCATCGTCGCGGTTGTCAAAAGAAATCGCGAACGTGTTCACGCATCTTTGTAGCCTTCGAGGCCTCCTAACAGTCTCTAACGGCGAATTATTGCGTGCTCTCACCAGTCGATCTGCATTTAATTTATCGACGATGCCGAGGCAATTCAACGGAGTAGCGTGTCACGACGACGGACAGTTAACGCTCGTACACGAGCTGCGTGAAACTTAAATCCCGCTTGAGTTACACGGGAAAATGATACGTGTCCACTACTCGCGCCGTCTGACCATTAGCATAATTGAAATTGAGGCCATTGATGGGAAAAGGGCGCATAAGCCTGCATACCTCATTTCCTTAACTCGTTTAATTTCACTCAAATGTACGTATGGCATATATGTTAAGGTGGCAATTATATTCAATCTTTACATTTCGTATCCTACAGAAGTATTTACTAAAATTTGACAAGTAACTATTTCCAAATAACATAAATACCATTCGAGCTAACACTATCTTGTCAAAGATAATTTTTGTATTTCTTTATAATATTTCTTTTTTTTTTATAATTTTAGCCTATTTATAGAAATCTAAGGAATCTGTTTATGGAAACACCATAATGAAGAATTTAGACATTCAAAGAACGTGTCTCCGAAATGTTACGTCCAGTGGATATAAACACTATAATTTGAAGCAACAATGCGAACCTAATAAGGGTTATTACGTAATTAATCGTTTCTCGAGCGGAATGCAGTTATCCGTCTCGAATCGGCTCGAAACTGCGTATATCATAATCCAGAACGCAGCAATTTCATGGTGCGTTTGCGAGGTAACAGCGTGAACGAGAGCCTCGGAAGCGAACGCTCGATCGCCGGGTCTTGCTTCCGTTTTGGCGTCCTTCCGAGATATCGATCGGGAAAATCATCATCGACGGCGTGCCAGACGCTTTCGTACGCGTCGGCATCGCGTAGGCGCGAAGATAATTACCGTTTTGAAATCATAGGTACACGTTTAGACGTTGATCGAGCCGCGGCAGATCGTAACAATAGTCGCAAACCCGATCCACGATTCATTGTCGACTTTCTTTTCAATCGTAGATACAGCTGGGCAGAAAGAAGAATCTATTGTTCTCCTTTACACCCCCATATAAGGATGACTGCGCACGAAATTGCATACGCTGCGCCCAATATCACTTGATCAGAAGCATCGCTATTACCTGATATTAAATATAAATATAAAATCTATCAGATATATGGAATACATTTTTAACTATTAGTATCACCAGAATATATATTATTAATCAATTTCTTTGATAATATCGCTAGTCAGACGCACACAAATTGATTAAACTATGCACCAATTACACCTGTATACTTACACTTGTGTTATGCTTTGTAGAATATTACATTTTTCTATATCGGCTTTAAAATATCCATTCGTTCACGTTTCATAACGTTCGCCAGAATGAATTTCATATCATGACCATTGGTAATGACTTTCTGCGCTAGCACAGGCTATTTCCACGCGCTCCAAATTGCAAGCGAACCGTGCAACGCCGACTTTCCACGACCACTAATATGGAATCGGTAGTGGAAAACACTCGATCTCCAATGTCTGGTCAATAATAAATTCTGTCTAGGTTTCGAATTCTTTCAAACTTGTAAACAACTATCGAGTCCAATAAAAGGGTTATCTAAATAAAATACTTCAGATTCGAAGTATTCTTAAGTACAATGCTAATGAAAAGGAATTGATTTTACGAAATACCTTCCGTATGTTTCATTCAGTTTAACCTTTGGGCGATTGCCAAGAATCATCTACCTATGTTACGTTTACCCCATACGAAGTTCCTAACGTGGCTCGTGCCAATATTCTGGCTTTCTGGTTTGCAACGAAGTCATACACAAACAACTAAATAGTACACATAGTATATATATGATTGACTTTTATATAGAGCTAGAATTCTGGCATTCAAGCACCTTATAAGTCCTGCACCTCACGAAGGAATTCGACGATACGTCAGAAGTATCCGGAGCGTAAATCAACCCTGGCAGCCGCGAGGGGTTTGGAAAAATGCTGGAAATCGGGCACACCTGGGCCGCGTAATGTAGGCAGGGCGTGTCGGTGTTGGCACAGCTTGGTAAAACGCGTAGGCCGGGCCTCGTATTATGCTGATCCCCCGAGTGACTCGGTGCTAGCCGGCTAAACTCGCGCGAGGCTTGAATCGACGACTTTCAGAGCTCGAGCGCGCGACTCTGCGCGCAAGAAATACCGCGGCCTGTCGCATTGAAAACGCGCGTCAAGTGACGCGGCCATACGTGCCCGCGTACATGGGTACGTGGGCGAGTAGGCTATAGAGCACTCGGAGGACCAGGTGTCGCAGGTAGCCAGCGGTTGCCATTTTCCACAGCGACGGGCTCCCGTGGAAACTCGCCGACGAAACGCGATTTCCCACGGTCCGCTATCGACTTTCCATCGCGGAATAACGGGTCACCAGAATGATAATTCATCGGAAAACCGTGTCAATGTCAGCGACTACTGCTTTTTTTCTTCGCTCGCGCCGAGGCGCTCGAGAGAATACGAGCGTGTATCCCGGATAGAAACAGTCATAGAAACGTTTGATCGGCAAGCGAAACGTGTGCCCATGGTATTTGTTCCAGGAGTCCGATGGAGATAACGCAAAGTGCGACAGGAAACGGTTATGTTATAACTGTAAGATAACTTCGAGGAACTTCATGAATATGCAACTGAAGCATGATACTGCAGATGTACAGACATTACCTTAACTTCGATCTACTTTTACAAAATACGAGTCTCATCAAAACTGTAAATGGCCTAAAAGAGACTTGCGAGAATATATGCAATAATTGCAAATGCAGTTATAGAAATAATTACCAAATAAAGTATGAACCCCTTGGGTGCATTTAACGAGTCAAACTCATCACTGTATACATTTTGTGTTAACATATAGACTGACGGGTTTAATTCGTCAATATTTAGTCAGATGTGTTCTGTTCGCATTGGCCGCTTCGTTCGTTTCGTTTGTGTACCGTATAACTCGTAGTGGGGCCAAGAAATTCCGGCGTAACGGTTAGTTATTATCCAGACAACTAAACGGCACTGAATTGTAATGACACTATGATTAGCAAGGCGCCAGATTGACGCGACCAGCGCGAAAAACGATAGGGGAAAAAAAGCGTGGAAAGGAGCAACCGTGTTAATCAATCCTGTCTACTGCTCGCCGTTTCTGCGTGAACGAGAGTGGCGATTTTCCTAGCGGCTCTCGGACCCTTTCATTATTTCCTGCGAACGCTTCCGTATCGGTTGATTGACGTTTCGCCGCTCGACACCGCGGATCGAAGCTCGAGCTAATTTGAATTTTGCCCGCGGCAACGCTCTACGAAAAACTCCTAATTACACGCAACGCCTTTCGAAGAAACTTCGGCGACATTTTATTACGGTTACGCGATAGACTTGCAAATGATGATGATTAAAAAAAGAAAAAAAGGAAGGGGTGAATCGGGTTGGAGCAATGATAACGTTGTCGGTAAGCGGCATTGTAAATTATTGAGATTGAACGATTACCTGTAGCGTTCGTGGCCCGGGGGTACCACGACCACTTTTTTATTCATCAAAGTGTCCCTGGGACACCATCGTCGTTGACATCGTCGACTGTTTCGCCTGTAAACTGATCTTCGAAAAAGAGAAAAACACCAACGACGCAGCGTCGGATCTGCGTTTAACCCCTTCTTATTAAATAAATCATTCGTCCCTTTACACCAGCCAGCCAATATCTCAGAGTCTCATCTTATAATTCCTACATTAATTTCTCTAATAGTTCTGGACACCGCTTTGTCTTCCAGGCGCGACACTCGAAACTGCTATTACCCGCTCTATCGATATAAACTGAAACCGTAGCCGTGAAAGACGTAAATTATCGGTGAAGAAGGAGCGTCTGATTTTATGTACCGGACTCTTGTAGCGCTTCAATGATAGAACAGTACATTGTTTTTTCTTTCCGTTAAAAATTCAACAACTAGTTCCGAGACACTGTCCGGCAAGACCTTGAGCGCTAGCCAACGCTACTCGCTGTATAACATTGCTCCTTCTGCTAGCACGCTTGCTCATCGCTTGCTGAACAATCTCGAACAAGATAGCGAACAGCAACGCACGCTACCTTACAAACTTTCGGAAATTCAGTAACCATAGTCAAGCGTAGTGAGTTATTTAGGAAACGTCGTATAATTTTCTTTCAAATGTCAGTTGCCGTTATTTAAATAGACAGGCAATTTTACCTAACGCTTTATGCAGCTGTATTGCCACGACTTTATTCGATTAACGTAAAACGTAAGTCAGGCGGCTCGTTGGCTGCCACAGTGAAAACGGACATCTGTGTCAAGACACTAAAATTCTAATTATTAAGGTTACGATTGATTAATTTACAAATTTAGTTACTAAACGCTGTTGTACGTTTGTAAATTTTATTTGCAATGTAGTATCTTTACAACGGGTGCTTTTAGAATTAATCGTTGTTTGGAAATTTCCGTTGAATACCTGCTGTTTCGAAACGTACAAACTATATCCAACGATTACAGTGGCCCATAATATTACGGTTTGCCTTCTCGTTCCTTTTACCAATTAATCGATTACAAAACATTTGAGGCGCCATGGTAGTGAACGTGTCAACGCGTGCCACGTGAAAGCGAGAAACAGGAAGCACACTCACCTCTGATAGCCGCGTTCAGCCTGTCCAGATTCGCGAGCGTGAGAGGCACCGGCCCAAAGTGCATCACGACTTTGTTCACGTGTCGCAGATCGCCGAATCCGTGATCTTGTCGCGCCATGAAAATGCCCGTGTAACTTCGTCGTATGTAATGGTCGCAGGTGTCGTTGATCGCGAGATCAAGGGTGGCGTTCAATACACCCTTGATCGCTCTCTTCACCCGCACGTGCAACTGCCCGTTCCTCAAATCCTTGATCTTCCCGGTAAAAATGTAATCTGATTGACGAACCTTTCTTACGAACGTGGTATCGTTTCTGATGGCGGCGGACAAATTTGCTCGACATTCGAGAAGCTCCTTCGTAGACGAGACAGCTAGTGGCAGTATTATACTGACCCACAGCACGAAAAAGCTGATCTTCATATTGAGATCCATTTTTGTTCACTCTTTCGCTGTTGTTTTTACTCTGTCCTAGGCATATCACTTCGTTCTGCTACAAATTCGCCAACGTAATCGATTGTTCGTAATTATTCACACACCATCGCGCTGATTAAGCGTGCGCTTCGATTAACGGTGACTCGGTCAATTATTTCAATTAATCCAGGCTGGAATCCAGTCCCGAGGGCTACGCAATCGGTATCGAGCATCGATGGAACCAGAATGATGGATGGCGTTCGGAAAGTTCCTGTGATACTCGGAAACTGATATAGTCACGAAACGCTCGAACGACGAATCAACACTGTGACATCGATCGAACGAGAGAATTTTCTCTGCAACGAACCTCGTGTCTCGGTTTGATTAGTTCCTGGCTGTCGATCGAGGCATCGTTTCTCGAAAGATACCCGGCCACTTTCGAGCTGAGCCCTCTAAATGGAAACGAGTCCGATCTTACGAGGCGTGTGATCTTGAGCAACAGGTTGGCGCCGTGTGTCGACCCACGCTCGCCGATTTCCAATCCTCCAGCGACTCGTTTCCCGTTCCTACCGTAGCAAGTGCGAAACTGCGCGAGAATTCGATCGCGTGATCGATAAACCGTCGATTCGGCGCTAGCTACCTCGTAGCCAACGAGTTTTATCGTCCGATCGATGGGACTAGAAGCCGATTGGTCGCGATATTGTTACAAAATGTACGATCTTCGACAATTTATCCCGTCCTACTGGAACATCGAGTGCGAGGTAGCCAGGTATAAGTCGCAATTTATGTCCATCGATCGCTATCCCACCTTTTCAACAACTCGATCTCCGTAAAATCGATGCAGCGAACTTGGTGATCGACCGTGTGGACCGATTGGTCGTTACTCGAAACTCGGAAAAACGATCACACTCGAGTGTTCACGATGACTTTCACTCATACCATACCTTTCCACCAGTCGATCACGATTTTTCATTTACCCTCAGCAAAACAAACAACGATCGCACTCGTTTTCACTTGCGACGAATCCACTGACCGACACTAACCATTCACTTGATTATCGTCACTGATCACTAACGAACTTGACGATGATCTCGAGTCCGATACCCGGCTATCAATCAAATCGACGAATCACGCGTGCATGATTGAACGCTGCTCGAAAACAAACGTGCTCCCGATACTCTCGAACTGATTGGAGCCGACCCTTTCAATTTCTGCGATTGACAGACGCAACGGGACCGTGTACACGATGAGATGAAGCGTTGCCAAAAGCACTGTCAACGCGAAGTCAGCGAACCGCTCGACAATCAGGCTGACACGACGACTATCCGCGATCCTGCGCGAGAGTGAGAGAGCAGTGGTTAAGGTGGTGGTTGGTCGCGTGGAGGCACGCGCTGGACTGAGGAGGGTTAAGTGTGGATGCTGCAACTACAACGTGTAGGCGTAAGTCGCCTTAGACCAAGGGAACCAGAGGGAGAGAGAGATGACCGGCTGAGTGTGTGTCCACACCGTGGATGGAGGCGCGCACACGCTCCCGCCTCTTTCGGTTTACGCTCGTGTGCCCGAGCGAGCTGACGGAACACGGGCGGACAGAGGAGCAAGAAAGACGGAGACGAGAGAAATCTTACCACGACATGCGCGTCTTCGTTCTACCACGTGAGTGCTCGAAGATGCGTACTATATGTGGGTGCTATTGACACACTTATACGCACACAAATACGATGAATCTCATACATGATACACCGGTTAGATGTACGAATTGATTTGGGATTTTTCTCAAATTTTCTAATCGTAAAGATTAAACAAAACGATGTATGTGTGTAGAGTATAGGTAATTGTTAGTGATGTATGTCAACGACTAAATTGGCCATCGCGTGTTACGTGCAACCTGGCTTTTCGACGCCTCGATAAGGTTGAATTTCGACAACGTGGGTGACAAACGAGGGAAGAAAAAGAAATGGGCATCGGGATAAAACGATCTAATCTATATCGACTTAACGAGCTACAATCTGGAGGTGGTTTGTAATTGATGGGGTTCGATAATAAGCGAGGACCGTTCGTGCGGTCACTCCAGTTCGTGGTTGGTTGTCGCATCACCCACGAAACGGTGGGAATACTCTTTAACGAGTTCTGTTGAAGAAGTTAATGGGTCGAGTTCGACGTGACAACGTACAAGGGAAGAGGCGCACTCATGCCCGCTTATTTATGATAATAGTTTCCCCTGCGCGAAGCAGAACGGGCTAAGAGTGATCTACGGTGTCGTCAGTTATGGTACATCATAATTTCCGCGGATATTTATATGCTTGCGTACAATGTTATATGCGGGCACCGCAGTCTGGGCGTGGATGGAATGAGATTCTTGTCTTGTCCGTCCAACCAGATATGCTCTCGAGTTTCGAACGTTCGCAGGAACGATCCTCAAAGCCAGATAGGCTAGAACTCGATTTTCATGCAAAAACAAAAAATACCAAACACCTACAACTTGTTTTACAATTTGACGCGAAAAGGAAAACATAAAAGGAAAAATCTTTGAATGGTTTAATCTCTCAAAGTCTAGTACCAGGATTTCCGTAAGTTCCTCTATTAGAGTCGCTAATACGGCAGCGTGGACGAGAAAGATCAGAAAACGTGGGCATTTTGATAGGTCAGGAATCTTGAATAATGTCAAGACACACAGTCGGACCAGTTATCACGATGCGATAATGAAACACAGATCCGTATCTAGTCGATGTTCGCCCACGTGGACACGATGGAATGCAGGCCTGGCTAGTGGCATTGTTGCAGGAATACGCGTCGATAGTAATAGGCAACGGTGACGTTAATGAATGCGTTACGGCGAGATCCGTACCGTATCGTTGCCGATTAAACGAGATTTCTCGTCCGGATCCGCGGCTGGCACGCGATCGTTTTCGAAGGGAACAGCCCTGGAAACGCTTCTATGGGACATTAAGTCCCCAGTACGCGACCTGGCACGATCGCCGACGAGCAAAGCGAATCGGTCCGATGCCCACGCTCTCGCGACACATCACCGCGTTGCGGATCTTATATACGCTCCGCGTGTCCTTGTGTAGGCCCTTACCGCATCCACGAAGAAACGTATCCCTGAGGGCGTGGTGTCGACGTTACAGCACGGATTGTCTCGTATCTTCCATCGGAATTGTCGCTTTCCAAACGCGTAATATCCTGCGAAGTGCTAATGCTGCCATTCCCTGACGGAGTATATCACATTGTTCGTTACAGTTATGGATTTCGTTATAACGCTTCTGCCTCGTTTTCGCTCCTAGCGTGTGAAACGATTTTCAGATCGATATCTCCTCTAGGGTATCTGCGCTATCTGTCGATACTCGTCGACTGTCGAGACAAATCTGTACGATGAAGACGTCGTGGCATAGTTATTTCACCGTAAAACGTGAAATCATTTTCGACGGGCTTAATAAATTTCACGATATCGCGTTGTTTTACCTTTTAGGATCATTAAGCACGTCTTCGTCTAACTGATCGTTAAATGATCCCCATTTTGCGAAGCAACCTGTTTGTATAGAGGGTTACAAGGGCCGCACGGTAGACAAATCGTCGACCGATGGGTGTAAAATATGACGATGGAAAGACGAGACAAGCTACCGCACCGACTGATCCGCCAACTAACGAATGGATCGATTTGCGTGGCTCGTTAACAATACACGTAAGGAACACTAATGTCCTACTTTGTTTTCAGACGACCTCGCCGCGATCAGGCTGTTCTGGACGAATAAAAAGAGAAGCAGATCGTCTCTCGCAGCCTCGTCTGCCCCACGGAACCCGGCTTTCGCTGCGTGATCGTATCCTTGTCCCAGGATGGCGTGCACCGAACGATTATCCTTGTCGCATCGGGACGCTAAGTACGTGTACAGTTGATTAAACTAATCTTATAAGCTTCTCGATCTACAACGAGCAACGGTAGCGTCGAAAATTATTACACGGGACGGATTTGTCCCGCGTTGGTGAACGACTACCTTGCCCGCGTCCAGTTTATCGTCTACTCACGCGTACAACGTGATCTCGGCTTAGGTGAATTTATTTATCGAACATAGAATATACGTATGTTGGCAATAGCGAGGCTGGATCGGTCGACTCGCCAAGCCGATGATGGCTCGACAGAATGAATTATGACGACCGTCGCCTCTGGGTTCTACGTTTCAGCCTCGAACCACCCTCGGTCATCCCGTCGTTCCTCATCAACTTATAAATGTTCGCGTGCGCGCACCTCGTAACACGAACATTCTGATACTTTCGTATCTTCGCAAGAACTTTTTACGTGCAATCGATCAAGATACAATTGAACCGATCGACATTTAAAGAATTATGCTAGTGCATACCAAATAACCAATTTCAAAACATAGAAAGCATGATATTATCTACGAATCAAGGAACAATTAATTTTCTAAAATATAAGAACGTTCCCCTACAGTAAAATGGCTGTCGTAGCATGCCAATTCTTCAAGCATAGATACCGTTTCACGAAACGTTAAGCGTTGATTGAGTTTCGTTTTATTAAGAGCCTTCTGTAGGTCGGTAACGTGTTAAACGGCCCAGAACGTAAATCGAGGAAGAACCTCGGGGTGTTTAACATACATCGAGCGTATTCGAGTCGGATGATCTGTCGACTGTGGCAGCGGTACTACCGTGCTTCGGCGCGGCGTACGGAATCCCATATAAAGGCACGGGTAGAACGCAGGAGCCGTGGCGAGCGCAAGGCAAACGCGCGAAACACGCGACCACGCACGCACACGCTCGCGAATCGCGTCGCAACACGAGGATACGAAGCAACCAGGATGGATGTGGAGAATGGTGGACCGTGCCACAACTACGTACGATCCACACGCAACGTGCATTCGTGTGCGTGTACTTAGCATAAGTCTCGCACCCGAGGCATTCTCTCATCGTATTTCATGCCGGCTATACGCCTGTACGGCTCGATGCGGCAAGACCGCCTCTCGTCCTGGCTTCCTTCGCCCTTTTCTTCCTCGTCAATTTCGGTTCTCCCGTGTCAAACGAAGAAATCGACGAAATCGGTGTTGCTAAGATAGCGCACAAAGTACGGGCGTAAGTAACCGGTCGATTATCATCTAGAGTGTCTGCGAATTATCGCACGTGACTGCGATACACGTCGCGCGAATTGCCGATCATTTCCACCTTATTATGGAATTAACAGTCTATTCGAGCTGCGAACGACGTGATCGAACTGCCGTCACTCGCGTGTCATATCTAACACCTCTTCCAGTTTGCCAATTGAACGTGGTAAGGTTCAATATTTCTCGGTTTGAATAATAACAAGATATTGGCACACTTGCACGTGTGCGAATGATAATTCTTGAACAAGAAGCCTCCACCTTGAACAATTCTATTATAAATGCGATTGCACGATGATACGAACGTATGATACATGTGAATTGAAGTTTTTGAGTGGAAGCAGAGAGACTGTCTACGACGATGCAAAGGAAGTCTTCGCGATGCCAAAGCGTACGAAGATTTATACCCGACTTAGAGCGTTTTTAAGCAGGATTGATGTAGTTCTTGAAGAACGGCTTCCTGCTTAATCTCGCTCGAAACAGCTTATCAAGAAACACACCGATTCCAGCCCGGACGTCGTAATAGTCTAAATTAAGTCTCCGATTCTTCGCGACACGGTACTTCCTTCGTGTGTACCGTTATCGGGAGGATAATAACGCTTGCATTCTGAGGCGACGAAACGAGCTACTCGCCGGGACACGTGTGCACTCTCCTCGTCTTCCTCGAACGACTGTAACGTGCGCCTTCCTTGAAATTAAACTTGAAGAAACGTAAGACCGTACGCAAAATGTTAGTCGAACGAAGCCCGATCAGCAGATCGCTGATATCGTAAACAACCACGACTGAAATCGGTTTCATAGTGTCATAAACGACCACTTTCCTCGCTAATGAGTCGTGTATCGATCGTAAATCGCGATCGTTTGCTCGACAATTCAATTTTAACGCGATCCCGCGCAAACTATCTCGGCAATTGCAACTGTTCTCTGCCGCGTTATCAAGACGAACAAAGCTTGTACTCGGAATCGTCTCGCGACAAAATCCCTTCGTTTTTACGAGGGGAACGTTGTCGTAAACGGGCAGACAAGAACCGTAGACGATCGAGCGAAAAAAAGAAAACAATCATCGTCCCGCGATTTTAGAATCGACGTTCCGCGGCCAATTACAGATTTCGTGACTCGAGTTTGCGCGTACACGCTTCTCGCGGAGGAGGACTGGTTAACCGCGTTAGCGTGGCGGTAATCTTAAACCGAGAAAACGAGCGTGCACCACGCGTCCTCGGGTGGAAATGAAATACGGATGAGAGACGAAGGCGAAGACTTAATTTAGGTTGTTACGAAGATCCTGGTAACGCCGAAAGGGTGCTGTTTCGAGCGATAAGTCATGCCGGCGATAAGCCACGGTTACAACACACGAGTGAACCGTAAACGCGGACAAGATGGAATTAAAGTTTTACGAAGAAAAATGTACAACCGTAATTGTACGGGCCTTTATTCTGCGGTGGATGAGATACGCACCCAGGGAAATGTAAATACCGATTAGTCTGCTGAACGGATCGACAGGATATCTTGAATCTCTTCATGGCGAAGCGGCTCGCAGAGAAAAGGAACAAATTTTGTTCTTTTACAATTTATTCGTGTATATTTTAACTCATTGCACTCGATTAAACAATTGGAGCTTTTCCATTCCAAAATAGAAAAGTAGGTTAAACTCGAATGTATCAGAAAAAAAATTCCTCGAGCGTAATATATGTATATTCAATTATTTTGACATAAAATTAGGAAAAATTAAATTCCAGGCACTTGATCAATCCTCCTTGTTAAGATGCAATCGTTTTTTTAATATTTTAACCCTTTGCACTCGATCGTTCTTCTTATCCCGCTTTTCGGTTGTTCTTAACGAGCAGCGTGTCTCGATAAACACGCAAGATAAGAATCTCCTCGCGTGCTCATCCTTCGGCTAAGTGATTCGCGGAATACGAAGAATACAGAGTTGGTCCGCTGTCTGGACAGCAGACATCTGTCTGTCCGTCAATGACCACACCTTCCCTTTTCGACGTCTCGTTTGTTCTTCACGAACATATCCCCCAGGGATTCTATCGCTTTCAACGAAATGCATCCCACCGACGAAAGAATGTCGCTACCCATGGACTCGTAATAATAGCCGGTGGTTGAAAAATCCAGGGGGATAAAGGGGATAAAGACCGGTAATTATACGTGGTTTAATGCATCGCACAGTGCCCGAGTCTGAGATAAAAATAAAAGAATCGAATTTCGTAGCCACAATGATACAGAATAATAATGCAATTATGACAATATTCTAGCTTTATTTAGAGTTAAACAGTTTAACGTTTATGGAACTTGAAAGAACAGTTTACAATTATAAAATTTACTATTTGTAGAATAGTAATACACGTTATGATTTGCATAACGTTTTCTTTATAACTTGCATCGTCCTTCTAGAAATAAATTAATTGAGCGGAAATTAAATCTATTTGTAAGGAGATTTTTTTATCGAACGAGCTAGACATTGTATGTTTACTGCGTCCAAAGAATGCAAAACATATTATTATCGAGCTAGTGGATATAATCATGCGTCCAGGCGGAACAACGTGTAATTTACAGAATATTATGCAGCAGCGTGCACGTTAACGAATAATATTTTGCGGCAACGAAATTCAAGACGCCAGCAACCGATCGATCAACCAGCATTGACCGGTTGGAGTTCTTGTTTCCTGGTCTGAAGCTAACAATTACGTAGTTCTGGGATAAATCACGCCGATAGAAAGAAGACGTAGAATTCGTGTTTCCTCGAATTGAGATTCGAAGATGACGAGAAGCTCGAACCAGCCGAACCTCGAAAGAATCGAAGGAAGAAGCGTCGGTGGAGGGAACGACCGAACGAAAGAAGGAAGAAGAGGAAAGGGGAAATTATCCCCAGGGGCACGGCATAAATCGCTATGGACAGACAGCATGTTCGACTAATTACAGATCCCTGATTACCGGTGGGCGCGACTCGTCCGACTAATAAAGAAAAAATAAATTAATAAACCGCTAATATCGCGGTCGAACGATCTTCGTGGCGCAAGCAAAGGAGGAGAAAAAAAAAGGTCGTTTATTAATTTATTGTGATCGGAATGTGATAAAGCAACGAACGTGTACCCGCTTCAAAGGACTCAAATATGTTATTTCACGCCGCTTGTCAGACGTCGAATCAAAATGTTTTGATCCGATACTTTAAGGGCGTGATTAATTTCAATCGCGCGCTTCTGACTACACAATTGTAACTACTTTTGACCCTCACAAAATTAAATTGTCGCTATTTCAGTGGTCTATTGTCCAAAGTTAACATTTGTACCCTTTAGTATGCTACACCTCCCATATTTGAATGACATATGCGTTTTCAAAAGAACCTGTTACCTATCCCGTGGCAACGCTTCAAATTCAAAGGATTTTCTACGACTTTACCATAGCGCGCCGCTCAAAACGTTAATAATCTACATTAACAACTCTCCCTTTGCTTAATATTAATAATAGTACATCCTCTTTGTGTTTCAAATCTAAAATTCGTAAGAATAAAATCATCAGCTCGTTCCTACGCCAGTGGATGAAAATTAAAGCATCAAAGAAGCCGTCGACGGGAATCGATTTCTGGTGAGGATCGAATGAGCGGTGATAACACGATGAAGAGGAAAGGAAGACGAACAGTATCGAGCGGTGGAAGAGAGACAATGACGGTAGCGGAACAGGGTGTACTTACTTCCGCGTGGGTCTTTCTTTACTCTTCAAGATGGCGCCTTGTAGAACGGGCGAACAGAGGCGTCCATCCTCGAGGATTTATTTTCGCCAACATCGGATCCAACCAGCGTTACCCGGTGTGGACTCTAATGAACTGAGCTGAAAGCGGGTAGCGTGTGTGCGCGGGGGCGTTTTCACGGGCAATTAATGCGGCCTTAAAGAGGCTGAAGGGAACGCCTCCGCGAAACGAGCTCGCTATTTCGATTTAATCGGTCTCGACGCTTCGACACGGCTAATTAATAGGATACTGTTATCCTTGGAGGGCCGACTATGTCAGCCCGTGAACGATGAACTAATCCTGCACCCTTTGTTGTTCGTTTTCTGCTCTTCGACTAGATCTTCATTACAACGAACAACGAGCTGTCTGGAGCTTGAGTCGACAAAAAGTATACGGCTTATTTCGATCTGTTCAATCTCAGTGGATTATATTAACAGAGTCATTCTATAATATCATGCACTGGTTTTATCGTGATAGAAAATTTAATTCCAAAGATCAGTTATAAGAACGGATAACGAGCTTTTATTGTTAATGATCGGATAAACAGTTTATCCTGAAATTATTTACTGTTTCATGGTGTCATGCCAAGTGTTATTTATATTTTACGCATAGAAACATTCCGAATGAAAGCTTTAGAACGTATAAAATATCGAATAAATGACAATAGTTAAAAGTTCAAGCGTTTTTCTAAATTGTCCCAAATCCTAGAATGACGAAGGACAAATAACCAGTCAACTGTACGATTCAAGATCCACAACATCTAATGGAGTTTATATCATTAAGTCGAGCGCCTTTAACTCGATCATTTATTTCTCACCAACCAGACAGTCCGATATTATTGGAAAACTAATAAACGCGTACATCCTGATCGAGATTATAGCCAGAACGAGTTAGTGGCGAGGGTATGATCGTTCGCCGATGGCGATGCAGTTCAAAGACACCGATGTACAGTCGCGAGCGGATCGGAAACGCGTTCCGTTTAATGATTGAGGTAACGAAATTAAAGCAGCGAATGCTTAGCGATCGAGTATCTATGTACGTGGCCCCCTTTCGCGCTGTGATATTCTATTAAATTAATAGCCGCCGTTATATGACCGCCATGGCGAGTAGCGGGGAAACAAATTTCTTATGGGTGATGTAAATCGACCTATAAGTCGGGGTAGTTACACTGTTTAGCCAATTAGCAGAATGCGACCGGTTTTCAGGTGCACCGTGAGACGATTTCCTCGCGTGTAGCCCGATATGAAATCCGCCTCATTCGACCAATGAATATTCCTCTCTTAATAGATACACCGACAGAACGTAAACTTTTAGCCGAGCAAAATATGTAGATCAGCCAGGACTGTATCTCATAGCAGCGCGTATGCACGAACACCCTCAACAGGAAAAATCTTTTTCATGATCTACTTGACTTCGATAAACGAAACAAAATGTAAGCGTGAGTATATATGACCGTAAGAAACGCGTCATTTCAACCGAAGGACAACTGCATTATCTTTGTAAAATATTGATATTGCGGGACGTACGGAATTCGCGAGGAGACATTCTCGTGGATTTCTTGTGTCTAGTTTCACAGTTTCAACGAAACGATTGAATAAATGTGGAGTAAAAACGTCATAACGTAAAGAAAAGAACCATCGAAGATAATTTATTTAAAACGCGTCCTGTCGAACGACCTCGCGACCGACATATTATGGCTTTAACCGGATTCCATCAAGCCGTAAAGCCTTTATAAAGAATAATAAAATTTTGTACACCTCCTGTGATCCTGTCCCTCCATTGTGCGAACGGGAATAACTATCCTTCGATGAACCAACCGATCTGCATAATTTGAAGACTTATCGCGAATGAACAGGATCGAAGTAATTATAGCTTCGGGGACCGTAAACCTGTGTTTGTGTTATCGCAATGCGATATTCCGAATCGATTCCAATGAGTTACACTGCAGGTAGACATCAAACACGAGTGAAATGATTCGATAGCACGATCCCACCAGTAATTCTGCGGATCTAGAAGATGCAAGATCTTCTGAACTGAATCCTGCCGATCCGGTGTCAACGATATCTCGTTTTGCGAGTTATCTACGCGATATCCTGCGTGAATTGTGAATCGTACAAAGTCTTCGCGAAGTAAACACTGTCGGACATAATGGGCTTCCCTAGGGAAAATGGTGGTGTAGGAAAAGAAAATTGTAGTATATATTTTGTACTCAAAAGTTATTAAATGTATACCTATAGACCATCATCCAGTATACTACTTACTTTGAAATATTCGTGGTTAACTTAATCCACACCTAACCTAGACATAATGCATGGTAACTTTTTAGTATCACGAGGTTTTCCCTCCGGAATCGTTGATACCAAGCATCAGTTCACACGAGGATCCTTCAAATTCCAAACGATTGCCGTTGCATCTCGTCGATATCGCGTGTTACGAGCCTAAGGTCGTCCGTTTCGTGTCTGCCGGGGTCACTCGTATCGAGTTCCACGAATCCTGACTCGACCGCTCGTTTGCATTTTATACGTTACAAGGGTTTTTTCGCGGACAAACAACGAAGGCACGTAGCCCGCTTGTCCCGGCGATGTGGAGGTAGCTTAGGACGAAGTTAAGAACCGGTATGCTCAGACGATGACGAATCGAGGCGTGTCCTCGAATCTGATCGAAACGCGACGCGACACGATTCAACGATAACGAGGTCGTTTTCAAATGGCCGCTGATTATGCACTTGTTACAGACAGTAAGCAGCATTCATAAGAAGATCGGTCGCGGGCTCTGAAGTGGATCGAGACACGGTGACTCGAGGCTTGGAGTCAGCTCTCTCGAGAGAGAGCTCGCCGCGGCACGTTATTACAGAACCAGACGCTCCTACCACTTCCATCCCGCAAAACAAAATCAATCGGTCCTCGAATCATCGTAAATTCACGCGAATTGACGACCAGACTTGGCCAAACATCGTTGAACGTCCGTTGTCAGTCCACCGGGCGGGCATAAAAATGTCAGGTCGCCGGTTGTCCATATAACAATCGAATCCTGTTTTAAAAGTCCGCTGCTATCTGCATAGGGAACCATATTTTTTAACTGCACGTCCCTTATCCTTTCGAGCTCGAAGAGAATGGTGCGTTAATTTCAAAGGATCGCTGACTGCGATGGCAGTTTCTCCGAGTGTTCGTAGAAATCGCACGCGTGAGCGGTGAAACGTTCCCGAGATTAGAAATACGTTTCCGGTTTAGCCGAGAAGCATAGCCACCGAAAATTATTATCATCCTTACTTAGGCTGATCCAATAAGAAAGATACATGGTGACAGGTTTTAACCGGCGACCATTGTACTTATTTCTATATTCGATTCCCCTGTTTCAAATATTTCCAAATACAGAGTAAGCGCGTTTAAGAGAACGGTCGCTGCTTGAAAACGACGATGAAAAGCTGTTCACGCACGAGCATAATGATCGTGAATCGAAAACGATCGAAGAATCCCGCGTGATCACCATTGTCCGAGAGCTAGCAGCTGTAAATAAGGGATTTCTCGCTGTCCTCGTGAGAAATAAACGCGTGGACCACCCACGCGTCCTAAAATCCTATTGTTACGAAGACGTCGCGTGCTGCGTGGCAAATGTACTAGCACCTTTATTTCTATTCCTGTGCCCGCTGTCCCACAGCGTTCGCGAAAGGATACACAACGTTATCCGGCAACAGCTACACCAGAACTTGCTGGCTTTCGGTAGTGGTGACACGCTATACTAGCCACGCCGTTGACAAGTCGAATGAATGATACCTAGGATACGAATACATACGAACTTGTTATAAAATCTACAGCTGGATGTTTACCCTCGACCAGAATACATGTATCGGCGCGAAAGTAAAAGACCGAACAACTGGGAGTGTCTGTAGTTTTTTTTGCTATTAAGTTCCTCGGTTACAAGTTGTACTCTTTTTTCCGGCCACGCGAGTCAATAAGATTTTGGACAGCGACGGTACGAGCCAAA
Organism: Stelis phaeoptera; assembly: GCA_943735885.1. Classification (NCBI taxonomy): domain Eukaryota; kingdom Metazoa; phylum Arthropoda; class Insecta; order Hymenoptera; family Megachilidae; genus Stelis; species Stelis phaeoptera. The sequence goes on from OX030930.1 coordinate 12,451,447, forward strand.
GAAACACCTACTCTCCCTCCTACTCTTCTCTTACTCACGTAAATCATCCGCCTCGACTTCGGCTTAACGCGAAATTTACTGCCGCGTCGTGCATACCGTCAGCCATGTTCGAATCGCAAGCGTTTACGCTGCGGCAGGCACAGTTCTGTGCTACGAGGCGATATTTATACGACGGTTCGCGTTCGTCGTCACTCGAGATTCGCATCGTTCCTAAGAAGACTCGATAAAAGACGGGGACTATCATCGCGAAGGAAGAAAAAATCTAGGAACTCGTGTACTCGTATACCATCGAGGATTTCACGCGGCTGATATACATGTCACGGGACGGATGTTCCTACGGACGTCTGTAAAATTACACGGTATTAATTTGACCGATACGATCGATCCGACGATAAACGCATAGACAGCTGGAGCAAGTTTATAGGGTACACGTCGCAGCGGGCAGATTACTGTTGAAAAAATCGAATGAATTCCATTCGATCGAGGTGACGGCCCGTGGTGAAATCGATTCGGATGTACCCTGTTTGCTCGCAGGCCGGCTTAACTCGACTTAATATGTTTATCAAAGCCGGTGATCGCTGGTACCCATTCGTCACGTCGAGTCGCTAAGACGTGACGAGTGTGTGCCCTCGGTTTCAGTCTAGAATCCCAAAGGACTAATGCCACCGTGATTCCCAAAGGACATTCAGGAATGCACGACCTACGCACACGCTCCCGTAACACCTTATGTACGTGCATATGGCCGAACACGAAATCCTCGCTTCGAGGCAGCAACACACGAAGACGAAAGAGACCGAGGTTGAAAAAGACGAATGGTAGACAAATATGGGCAGGACGGTTTCTATGTGCACTTCCCATTACCGGGCACCCACGCACGGTAGGGTAACGCCGGGCTCCAAGAAGTGCGTCGTACTTAATGGATTCTCGAGATTGAATTTATCTGAGTATTCACGCTACGCCCAGGTATACGCATTGGCCGCTCACGGCCCATCTCTAATCCGAACTTAACGAGTACGAATATTACGCGGTATCGCTGATATTAATAACACCGATCGTAACAACGATTCTCATAATAACGGGCCAACGCTTGAACGATAACGACGGATAACGAGGATAATCTAAACGCCTTAACGACCACGCGAATTTCTCCGAGACATTGGATATCGATTACTCACGGGGTGGTTTATCCAACCATCGTCGAGGATACTCGAAGAGTCTTCGGTCGATGCGTCGCGAAGAGGGTATCGATGACGTTAAACAATGCAAAGTATACGGGGAAAGAATAAACCGCGAAAAGAAGAAAAATAATATTCCACCCTCCCGCGACTGCGCGCATCCTGTACCCACGTGTGAATTATGCAAATGCGGCCATATGATCTGTCGTTTTTACGGGCCGTACCGCGAGCGGGAAGAGAAAGAGAAAACACAATGGTGCGATGCGAAAGTCGTGCGTGTTATAACCCCGCGTCCCACGTGTCGAACATAACCAGACGAATGAATAACTCGTATCGCGGGAACTAGCTAGTTTTCTCTTCCCTTCTGATACCGGTTCTCCAAATACGATTTAATCCGGCTCAGTCGGTCGCGATTCGACTCGACAAGTCGAGCAGCCACGCGACGTTCGACATGCAAATGGAAGCGAACAATTTGTTGTGTCCCGCGATCGCTGCCGGCTAAGATCGTCCTCGAACAGGGGGAGGAAAAAAGTGAGCTGGCTGTATCGCGATCAATGATAGCGAAAAGAAAACGCGTATTTAAGAGAAGAGATATCCATTTGTACATGGCAAAACGAAATGACATCGATCGATTTGAGGATACGTGCACGCTTCCACGGATCCTCTGGCTACCTGAATAACTAGCATGGCTTCCTATCGATATTATAATCTCGGTGGATCATCGTGCTTGTAAACGGACGAGGATTAACAGAACCAAATACCGACAGTTGTGAAAATGGACAACAACTTCACCGCGTTTCGCGTAATTACATAATCACAGTTCCACGCGATGAGAAGCGGGCCCGTCAATCGATATATCGTGTATAGGAAGCCAGATTAACTGGAACCGAAGCGAGCCGACGAAAATTAATCGATACCAGACGGCAACGCGACCGACATACAAGCACGAAACACGTGTAGATACCATATCTACGAATCCAATAGAAACTTTTCACGTTTCGCCGTTTGCGTAAGTCATTCGCCGCGGTTCTAATGATTACGTCTACCCGTTAGCCGCCGATATTACCTGCTGGATTATCTCGTGACCAAGACAAGATTCGATCGCGATCGTCGGATTTTTCGATTCCCCGGAAATGAACGAGCTCGATCCCTGGAAAGTTGTACGCTACACGGAGGAGGGAAGCGAAAACCCATGAACCGAGGCGATGGCGTCGTAACGTAACTCAGTACCTGGACCGTTTCCTTCGGGACGTTGTAGCCACGTATCAAATATGCAAATGCGAGTACATAATTTGTTGTTTGCGCGGACCCGTGCGCGAGCTAAAAGCACACGTGGAAACGAGGGGTACAATACCGGTCCACCAACGGACAATGACGCTTTCAAGTCGACGCTCAAAGGGTCGGCTTCGATCAGTCTGTAATTAACGCGCCGAACCGAAAGATCACGTCAATAGATGACTTTGTATTCGAGAAATGTAAAAATGTCATGATTTTTCAAGACAAAGGATGGCCCATTTTGGTACTTCGACTTCCACGCGAAAGTCTTATAAAATTGTTGAGTATTCAATCAAATGATTTGTAATCATTAAAATAGGTGACAAATCCTTGTGAAAATTCATAGTTCACCTATACTATTCCTTTCTTATCATATGGACGTAAGACTTCAAGAACAGCGTCAAACCTGAAGCCACCGCAAATAATTTTCACCGGTATTTATAGCGAGGCAAAAAGGGGATATAAATTCGCATCAGATAATGTCCACGCCGAGTACACGGCTCTATTACTCGCCAGTTATCTCCACGCATTTTTCTCGCCAATTTTTCTCCTCGTCCAATAAACTTTTTATCCTCCCCCTTTTATCTCGATCTGGTTTCGTTCGATTTTTCTCGGCCTCGTTTACGATAACATAATTGGCGCACGAAATTATCTGATTCGTGTGCTCACGAGCCGGATGCCCGGAAGACTGCAGTCATCAAAGCGATTTCCTGCCGGAGTCCGCTAACCAACGGCCGTGTCCAACCTTCCAATGGATTTCTGGATGGAACACGAACTGTCGAGAAATTTATGAAAACGCAGGCGTATCGATGCGTTCGTACCTTTTTTCCCTCTCTTTGTTCTCTTTTTTCCCGCGCGGTTCGTGTTCAAACGTAGAAAGAAGGAAGGTAGGAGACGGGACGGAGAAGTTCGCGAACGTTCGCGCGGTGATATTCGAAAAAGAACAGAAAAAAAGAAGAAGGAGAAACGTTAAATTCAACCACGTATTCGAAACGAATGCTTCCTGCTCGTTTCAAACCAGTATCGAGGCAATATTCGACAACCACCTACGCGTACCCCTGCGGAGAAAGTTGCCCTTCGCGATCGAATTTATTGCAATCGTTGTACGGTTGCACGAGTGTCCGGTAGGAATTTCGCCGCCCTTAATTTCCTCCGGCATACGGACGACATATAAAATTAAACCGATCGAGCGGCTAAACAACATCATGGATTCCCCGTGATTGCGTTCAATTTTATATCCCTCGCTCGCGCTAACGTTTCTTTGAAAAGAAAAAAAATAAAACAGAAAAAGAAGAGTAATTTCAGCGAACTATAAGAATCCGCCGATCGCCTCACGAAACCAAAAGAACATTTTCGAAATTGCGCGAGAAACGACGCGTGTCTACCGATACGGCGAGAAACTAGTGAGCCGAACCGTCGCATTTGCACGAGGCGTCTCGTTTGTCAACGCGTCCCACGATGCTCCCGATCGTTATATTCCCAGGCGATTCGAGAACGTTGGAGCCGCGATGATCGTGCATCGTTTCACGCCGCGCGATCGCCTTCTCCCGCTCGATGAAGACATTCAAGCTCGAGCGTTCGTTCGCCCGATCGTCCCGTAAATTTCCGAGGAACGGCAGACACGATCGCGGTCGCGAATAATTTCTGGATCGAGGCTGTGCCGCAGCTCGTTCAACGAACAGTGGCAAACAATAGAGAAGACTCGCGGCGAGGAAACGGGAAGCTTTACGACTTATTAAGCCACAATCCCCGAAACGGACACGAGCAAAAGGTGGATTTTTCTATGGGTCCCAACGGGGGCCAACGGTGACTGATCAAAAGTGGAAAGGTTCGTCCAAGGAATTCCATTAAATATGTAAAGTAGCGTGCCGCTAGTGGTCATTTTCGTATAAAACTGGCATCAAGCAGACGAGTGTCTTTCAGTTCGCTCGTAAATCGTTCGTGGGTGGAAACGACCAAGAGAACGACACGAGGGACGAAGATGGAAGGAGAATGGAACAAAGTGAGAAGGTAAGCGACGACCGAAAAAGAAATTTTCCAATTGGCCAGCCGCTGGGATGCGCGCTCGCGTCGTAACTCCTGTGTCTTTTACGACACACGGCTCTGGAATAACGGACCGTATGCATTGCTTTTCGCTTTCTTTTTCCCCCCCCCTCCTCTCTCTCTCTCTCTCTCTCTCTCTTTCTCTCTCTCTTTTTCCTTTTCGAACACGATATCCCTTTTCTTTTTCATTCTATGGATCAGAGCCTGTTAGTTGCCAGAAATCATAATCTCTACGCGAATACACTCGACGGAAGCGCGTTTCCCATCCTCTACCATCGTAAAACTGACGCTTTTATCCCGGGGCGGTGCGTCAATTGTCTTCGGTTGGGCATAAAGCAATACTCGTAAAAATACCATCGTGCATGGCTGGCTAAATCTTCAGCTGTGTTTGTTGTTCGACGCTGAACGACCAAAATGAAAACCGAAAGGGTATTATTAATATTTGAACGTTCGATGTTATTCAGGAGCGCTAAAAATTTTGTAGGAAAATTGTTCAAGGATGACCCTTTAAATGACACGTCGAGGATCGTGTTCAGGTAGGTAAGCTTTTGAAGGCGTCATTACGTGCGAACGACATCCCGGTTAAGTGCACCATTTATCTTGAAGAGCGTAGCACCGTGCACATAGAAATTTATACGCTATAATATTGCTACCACGGTAGTAAAGCGTACCAGTATATATCAGCGTGGTGAAAATGATGATACCGATACGTTCTGTGCGCATATTGCCGGATTTTATTGCCACCGCGACGATCACTGTTTGCGTCGCTTTTCTATATCGAGCATCCAGCAGCCCGATACGTATAACCGTCGAAGAACCTTTCTACCTTCCTCGGGCGAATTTGCGTTTCAGATGAAATGAATTCCTATTGCGAAACTATTAATTTCAGTGGTAAATGTCACGCTATTAACGAACGACCAACCTCTCTGTGTCTGTGCAGAAACGATTGCTCATTACCTGTACCGAGTGCTCTATTCGAGCGACAATTACTTCGATACGATGCAAGGAGAAGAAAAATCGACTGGTCAGACTGCTAGATTGGGATCTGCAGTGGATTCTCTTTCGTTCGCTTGGCTGACGACTACTTCACCAATTAAATCAGTACCACGAGTGCAACTCCTCGAGCGATGTTCTCTTCTACGAATCCGTCGATAGAGATGCATTAGGTACGGACGAGTCGACGTATTCTCGCGGAAGGCAATTAATATTGCTGGTTTTATTGTCAAACTGACTGGTTGTACGCGGCTACCGCTTGTAACAGAACGCGCCCCACGGATGTTCATAGTAATTTTAATACTTGCGCGGACAACCGAGTACAAATGTAACTATTTACATCTTTGGGCAAAAACTTCGCACAATTTCTATGAACATTTTGACAAATTGGATCCCTATTTTTGAAATCATTATTACGAGAGAAAACGAAATGTGATACGGAATATGCAGGAGCTTTGAATAACACATTTCTGTATCAAAGCTATTGAAAGCTGAATAAATTAAAATTTCCTTTAAACGACCGCTATTACATAATATATGTACTTTGTGTCAAACTATAGGTGTTCACAATAGCAGAAGAATAAATAAAAGAAGAAATTAAATCATAATAACATCCTTTCCACAAACGTACCCTAATTATCGCACAAATTATTGAAGATCGAACGTCCTCATAATTTGAATAAAGTTCCTAAAGTTTCTAAAGACAAGAACACACCTACTGCCGCCCACAACGGTTAACCCGTTCGAATAATCTATCCAAAGACTGCTTAATTAGCCAGGCGATGGATATCCTCTCGTGTCGCGTGCTCGCCGAAGGAAGAAATCGTTCGTGGAAAGGGATAGACGAGCCGATTCAAATGAGCAAGCCAGTACACGGCCGTGAATACAACTCTATCGTTCGGATGCCGCCTACCGTATTATCGCAGCTTGCCATACGAACGGTGCCACGAAACGTAAGTGCCAATCGGCCGGTGCATTAGACAGGCTCTCGCGGCAGCCGGACGATAATAAGGTCCATCGACGAGGAGAGATAAGGCGACACCGAATGGTGGACGACGACGACGAAAGGCATCGACACGTTGCTGTCGGTGGTTCATCGTTAAGATCGAAGACCTTGCGCGCGAGCTATCCAGTCGGAGCAAAGGAAGCGGCATAAGGCGGTGTACACACACGCAACGCGTGGGCGAGCCACGCGACCGAACGGGTTTCTTCGTGTCTACTCCTTCGAGCTACGACCGCTTCGTGACTTCCACGTAGCCGAACAGACCAGGCCTCGTACAGTCCCGACGGGCATCTGAATATTCACCTTCTTCCTGATGTCCACGCGCTCGACTACGCTCGATTCCGCACGCGCGCGCCTTGTCAAAATAACGCGGCGACTCGATACGTTTTCTTGAGAAAAGAGGTTCATATACTAAATTCTTATAGAAAAAGTGATTGAAAAAAATTGAATCCTAAATGAAGATTAATTAACAAGGTATTGGCCGTGGAACAAAACATTTCCACAAATACAAAGGAACAAGTTAATTGGAAATTCTTTAACTTATATCTTAATAAGTAATTCTATAATGGAAAGAAAATGTAACCGGATAATTTCAATAGTATCTGTAGACGATAGAAACTTTTGCATTATCCTAATTGAGATGATTTTGAAACGAACCGCATAGCACGACGAAATCGTAAAACGTTGAACAGAATCTTGATATCGAATAACTCGGAGCCGACTTTTAATCGTGAACGTTTGTTACGCTCTGTGGGACAGCGCTTTTTCTAGGATCGCTTCTGGAGCAGCAAGTGATGGCAGAAGGATAGTAGAGCTTCGAAAGAGCATAGCAAGGACGCCGATCTCGTAAGAGAAGTAACACGATCCTGTTTCCTATGGTGTCGTAGGTTTATAGAGATTTCGCTACAGGTGTTCGTATAACGAATAGCCCAGCCAGCCATGGAATTCGTTGAACGTGTACTTGCTTCGAAAGCATTATATCCTTGGTGCGAATCCATCATTTGAATCAAACAACATGGAACACAAGGACCGGCATTGTCTCGAAGGGACGATAAAATGGTTGCGTGCGAATAGCAGTTCCTCGTGGACAATGTTGTCCGAAACAATTTATACCCGTGGATCGGTCAAACACCGAATTGTGTTTCGCCGTTGAACATCAGCGAGAAGTAATTAACGCGGAATATTTGGACAAGACACGAGACATCGGGCGTGTAAATCAGACATTTCGTTTCGTCGCGGCAAGCCAGTCGGTGGAAAATTAAAGACGAGGAATTCCAACGGCATGGTGTGTGGGTGGCGAAACTGGTAGATGAGAAATACAAACATCTGGAACTGCGGTAAATACTCCGGTCGACCGTTCGAAACCAGTGTTCGCGTCAGTTTGTGTCGCGAACCGTGAATCACCCTTTAACAATACCCAGTATCGACGTTTCTGTCTTTTTAGAAAACTAATTTTTCAACATCCTATATATCGGTCACTGAAAGAAATGGACGGTCGTTTCAACTTCCTGTCGTTTCTGGTTCGCTTTGGTGATTTCACCGTACGGGATTTGGTTTACTTGCAGTATATCCCGCTTTCGTGAAGAAATATTTGCACGCTCGTCCTTGGATAAACAACGTCGAAGGAAGAAGTCAAACCATCCCCTCGAAGCGCAGATTTTCGGATCACTTCAAGTTTATCCTCGATAAATATTCACATGTTGATATTCAGCGAGCACCACCGTTACCCACATCTTCGAGGGTTTCCTAAATATCTTGAAATTCCCAACAACGGAGCCATCGAAGCGGAAAAGGGTTCGAACGTCTCAAAATGAACGCTTTATCTTCTGAAAAGGGCGCGCTATAACTATGCAAAAGTTTTACTACGGGTTTCTAACACCTTGTTAGAACCTATCATTTCGATTAAATTACGAAACACTCGGAACGATGCGAAATAAATGAAAATTCTACGCATCGTACTTTGTCATTTGTATTTTTTACGCTTGTTAATATCGATACGAGTGGGCAATTAACGATCGAACTGCTCTAACGACTCTGAAACGCATAAATACTTATGCAAATCGAGTGATTCGCCGAGGGATACAAGAAATTCGCCAATGTCGTGTACTGGTTCGTCTCGCATCATCGAGATTTCACAGCTCGATCCTTAGGCGCGATCTTGGATCCGGTCCATAATTTCTTCGAAGCGTCTCGCTCCATCGAAACGAAATGAAATTAATATTCAATCTGAGCGTCGATAAGGAAATACCGAGAACATGCGTTTTATCATTCATGTGTCCCGGTGACAGATAAACCTTACGAATTAATTAACCAAAGACACCGTACATCACGGACGTTTTCCCCCAACGAAGCGATGTTTCCAGGCCGGCTAAAAAATCATCCTATTTTTATACCGTTCAAAATTCATTAGCGCCTACGAGGCTGCACTTTAACGGACGTCGCGCGGCAAGAACAAAACGAAAGGAAAAGAAAAAGACCCGGTCGAGTAGCAAACTCGAACGAAACTTGATTTATTATGCAGGACTGTCGAACATTTCTATCGCGTGGCCTGATGTATAGCGAGCGTCAAAATGTTTGACGAGTCGATTCAACCTCTACCATTCAACAATGAAATTCCAACAAAAGGTAGACGAATTGTCCGTGATAATTGCTTCTCGCGTGAAACTGACGTGGGTGGCAACAAATCACGTGAAATCGACCGAATCGTCCTTCCACAAAAAAAAAAAAGGTAACGGATCAGCGTACCATGTAAGACGTGGCTTTCGAAGGAAAACCATTACTCTTTGTCTTGAAACGAGAATGATATTTCGATGCGGCACGCTTCAGTTTCGATCGAACGAGAAGGATCAGCGATCAGCGAGCATTCTTTCAAATGGCAACGAAATTATTGTACAACGGAGGGTCACGAAACCGTGTATCCTGGCTTGGCATCTCTTCGATATGTTACCTCGAAACGCTCTTCGGTCGCGTGACTCGAAAAAAGATCCCATTGTCAGTTCGTTCCGCGAGCAGAAGGTCAAGGGACATCCCTGGTACATTATTCAAGGCTGTTCCAAATGAAGAACATTGGGATAGCAAGGACGAAACAGCTCGTACTTTCTCGACACTTGATAAGAAAAGACTCAACGCGTGAACGAGCTGTTTTGCTTTCTTTCTGGTCCATCCACAACGGTCGAAGGTGCGAATTCTTGTATCTGGGCGTGGCAAATTGCCGCACGCGAGCCTCTAATGATGCGAACAAACGAGCCGGACCTCGAGGATAGAGAGGATTAAGAGAAAGAGGAGCTCGGTGATCGACCAACGAAATAAAAGCCAACTTCGACCGGCGAACGTGGCCAAGTGTGAGAAAACGAGCCCTTAAAGACATCGTGTCGGATAAAAAGGTGGGTCTGGAAAAATCCAAACGAAGCTGCCTCGACGAACCACGATATAATTCTTCGTAACGAGCTGAGAACATGATTTGGATAACCCGCAGGCTAAATGTGGACGGATTAACAGATGTTCATTTATCAGAGCATCCTTTACCAGAATTCCATCTGAACATCCTATCAAGTTAATAATCTTCTTACAGTTAGCTCGATTCTCTATCCTTGCCTTTTTTATTACATTCCGTTCGTAATTAATGTTCTCGGTCGCGAGGAGTGGTACGCAAATAGAGTTCTGTTCTTAAATTAATACGAGCAATTTTAAAACAACTCCATAGGAAATGAAATCGTGTCTATCTTCGAGCAACACGAGAAATTTGTCGTAAGTCGTGTAACGATTGGAAATGTACGGTGCACGAGGAGAATAAAGCCACGATATTTGCACGTCCAGCTTGACGTTTCCATGCGGCAAATGCTCACGATATACGTGCGCACGGGTAGAAATAACCAAGAAAGCAACTGGCGCCCAATCGATCGATTTCTACGTTCCCTCTGTTCGACTGAAAGCCACCATGAAGAGAACCGAGCCGAAGGCGGCTTTCTGGACCGACTGGTTCTGTTTCTCTCTCGCCGTCGATCGGCCACATTAATCATATTGCGAACGACGCCGAGCCTCTCTTTATTTATTCACCTTCTTTCTCTTTCGCCTTTGCTTTTTCTTGCCACGGTATCGTCTTCGTGCCACGATCCGCTCGATATTCGTCGCAAGCCTTCGAGAGGCTCAACGACTTGGAATCATCCCTATCGTTCGAGTATACCTTGAGAATAACATTGCCAGGTGAATTCCCTCACGAGGGATAACGTGACTTCCCATTACGTCCACTTTATCGTAGACGATCTAGACGTGACTTGTTTCGCGTGATACGAATTAGATTTTACGTCCAATATAAAATGACTTCCTTCATCACCATTTCTGTCTATAGTACCTATGCGTTGTGACGTCGCTAATTTGCTAATTATATATACGACTTTTTATCGTAATTCGTTGATTGGAGTATTTTATAATAGAACTGGTTCGATTCTTAATTAATTTTCAGTAGCTAATTTGGTGAAACATTAATTAATTCTAAACACTTTGACGTAAAATTCATAGAATTTATACAGAGCCCATTGATAAGAATTCATTTTAATAGTTCCGTTAGCACTTATAATTACCATGACTTAGAATAAGATATGGGACGTGGTAGGACCAACGTTGACTCTGTCATTTTAAATCTTTTTCATAGTCAATGACGATTACAATTGTCCAATTCAAAACGTGTACATGTTTCGATGTTAATAATTAAAAAATAATAATAAACGTTTTATGTCAGTAAATATTCACAAAACACGTTTATCATTCAAAATTCTTTTGCAATCCAAACAAAAAGGAATCATGAATTATACTAAAGTATATTTATTATGATAATAAATTCAGCCTTCAAGCTTCATACTGGAATATTAATATTAATGACTCAAACAAACAAAAAATGTCTGTCTCTTCCTTAACATAAACGTTTCAAGATGAAAGATGATTTGAATGGAAGATGACAAGACAGTAATCGCGTGCTGTAAAGAAGAAGCCGAAAATGGTAGATTGTGTTAATAAGTGGAGTGGGCGCGATATTTATTGGCCATCGAGCAGAAGTAACTCAACCCATCCTTGAAACGTGCAGATTACAGGCTATTCGCGCTAACAGGCTGAAACGATTCTGAAAAGGGAACGACTTCGTTGGCCGAAGTGGAAAAGAAAGGCAGGTAATAAGCGTGGCTGCCCAGAAGGTACGATAAAATTGATTTTTGGAAAATACGTCACGCCTGGGGACGTATTCGTATCGAAGCTAGTATTATGCTTCAGAATCGTTTCTTCCTGAGCCACCGAGGGATCAACGATAAATTGAAAGGCTTGCAAAAAGAAAGTTTCGCTGAAGTTGGTTGGCCAAACGAGATTTTACCCAAGGAAATCTAGCACCAGCAGGAACAAATAAATTTAGAAAAATAAGAGAGAGATGTATTTTCCAATGAAAGTCATTTTATAAAATAGATACATAAATCGTATTACAAAAATTCAGTTTTGGAGGGTTTAAATGTTTGTATGGGATTGTTCGCTATTCCACACCGGGGTTGTATCGAGGAACAAAAAGATTAGGCTCTGAGAAACGAGGTAACGGACAAACGGTGTTTGGTCCGAAGTATTTCAAGATAAACGAGTATTCCCCAAACTACCCTCCGCTCTACGACTAGCGTGTATTTCAGCAAATACGATCTCGTTGTTTCGATTAAGTCGTTGCTTTCCAAACCTTTTCCCGTCCAAAGAAATATTGAGTGCACGTGAAAAAAAGAACGAAAAGTAAATAATGATTAACCACACCAAGAGGATTAAACTATTACTATTTCTCAATTAATGTATACACCATCCTGTTCGTTGAACGATAAAAGCTTTCGCGATCCTTATCGTAACCAGAGGTGCCCTCCTTTACAAGATAAATTCGACTCGTTTCGAACGAAAGCGTCGTTCCTCGCACGAATTACCCTTAAAACGTAGAAAAAGCGTGGATAACGATAGGGAGGGACGCACTTTGGGAAACACTGTCCTAGGGCCAAAGGGAAGAAACAAGGAGTTCGCCCACGCGCGCAGGAACAACTTGATACACAAGAGAGCCGTCTCGCTTACAATCTAGCCTTTATAGAATCCTTCGTTCCCGAAGCCGAGGAGAAAGTGGAAGGACAAAGACAAAGAGGTGGATGTGTAGGAAAGACAGAAGGATGGCTGAACGAGGGAAAAGAGGAGGGACGCCGTGCACAATGGAGAACCGGAAACTCGAACCGATGCAGCGAGAGGCGCATCTTCGGCAACGACCAGCCAAGATCTTGTCCAACAGACAGCTTTGAGAGAAAGAAGAAGAGGGGCAACGAACAGTAGAAAGGAAATGCATAATGGAAATAAGAAAAAAAACGGTGGCACAATCGACGGCAAAAAGAGATTTATTCGAGGTTGCGCGATAAAACGCGTGCACCACGATCCACGGTGTGAACGAACCCTTAACCGTGAAAACCCAACGGCCGCGCCCCTTGTATTAGGCAGATTTATTAACGCGGTATCGAGATGCTTCCTCGGGGGTTTGAAACGAAATGCATGAATAATCTGACCGTGGGATCTACGGGCGTGAATCAGTCCTATCTTCTGGTTGGTCCACGACGGTGTTAGGATTTGTAAGAACGGCCTTCAGGAACACCAGTTGCATCTTTGTTGCGAGTTCCAACCGGTGCTTGCCTACTGTTTATACGCCGCGCGGTATTCCCTTTTTAATGCGAACGATACTGAGAATCTTGATCTAATCTTCTACCTTTTTAACCTCCGGACGGCGGACCACTGGGGCTCCGATAATTCAAATTTAATTTTGGACCCAGTACCATGTTTTTTTTTTTTGGAATTTTAAATTGTTTCTTTAAATATTAATTTTCAATGTACCAAAGTCTTTCATTTTGTGCTAGAAAAGGAATTCTCTACAAGTTCCAATATCTAGAACCAGAAATTCCGGTATCAAAATTTTAAGTGCTTCAGTTTCACTATTAACATGGCTCCAGCGTTCCAGGATTAATATTACCATCGACGTTAGTAACACGAAATCCAACATCGCGACAACGCAACTTCTATTTTCCAACAGCGAGAATAATTCTGATATTTCGTGTCATTGTAATAAACATCGCGATTTACTGTCATGTGAAAACATGCCTGTACATCACCCATGATGTACATCCAGGACACGTAGCACCGTTATCGAGCAAGTGATATCTATAATAATTTCCTAAGATCACGGTGCGACACATAAACATGATTGCGGAGGTGGAGCGAACAAGTCGCCCCCCATTTCGAAGTCACGGGGAGAATTATAGATGTCCGAGTTCGGTGCATTTCCTTGGCGTTTAATTATGATATATGGAACGACCATACCGAACCGTTTCGTCCTCCCTCCACATTTCCATAAATTGTTGATTTTGCAGGAAAAAATCCCGTCCCGCAGGGATTTATCCCCGATAGTACGTTGCTTCTTCTCGGATCCTTTAAAACCCTTGGATCTTAAAGTATGGCGACTTTGCGTCGCAACTACATCATCTTATAGCGTCAAATTGTTTTCCAAGCACAAATTTAGTTGTCCAAACGATAGCTTGGACATCGAGAGATATTCGAAAGTAGATAGGGACGACAAAATGCCGTGGATCAGGATTAAGATCAATCAGTCGTACGTGTTTAGGGACGCATGATAAATCTTCGACGGCTAAGTTGGAACTACTCGACGAGTATGATTTGTGATTAATGTAACTTTTTTATCGTCGCGTTCATCGAACGGCGTAATTACGTTTACCAAATAGAAACGACTCGAAACAACGATGCGTCGATAAAGGAAACAAAGCACCCTCGGCGCTCGTACATTCGGGTTCGACTCAACACCTCCGCTCCATTAATCATTACACCCCTTCATTTCTTAATTAACAAGTCAATGGACTCCCTTAACGCGATTATTCACCGTGCCGCTAATAGGCAAAGTATTATTCCCTGAAATTGTTCCTTTCCAATGCTTGTAACCGCCGTCTACCACCTACTCGTTTCCTGTAAATTCACCATCGATTCTCGCGAAGCGATCTATCTTGACTATCGGTAAGCTCGTGTTGCTAACAGGTAACATGTGTAAGAGCCGGAATATCGGTTTTCAAGCTTGAATAATAAGTAGTGCACACGGCAAACAGAACTTCACCGCAGGAATTTCAGGGAATGGAGAATCGATACCCTACCCTTCACTGGTCGCATTCCATTTCAGTGTCCTTTTTAAATCGACCGTCTACGTGCCAACGCTTCAATATTCCTGATACTTATTATCGTTCGGTAATCCGATATGCCAAGTTTCTGTGAAGTTCTGTCCTCCAAGTCTACGTTTTGCCAAAAGGAATTTCGTAACATATAAATTGTCATAATATCCAAAATAATTACAATATTAAATTGTAATTTTCCCTAATCATACATCAATTTACAAATCAAACTTCCTGCTTCGGGTCGAATGGATCAATCATCCCCGTTTCTCTCAGTTTCCCCGATAACCCAATTCCTAACTCGATCGCCAACGAAAGTTTCAATAAATCTATGTTCTCGCGACTGTCTGTCAGATAAAAGTCATCCATTACGCCCTCGATGTATCAAGTACAAGCACGTACGATGAAACCTCCGGAACAATTAAACATCCCAAGCTTTCTTTTCGCCGGCCCACCCACAAGACCGCTGTCCGTTTTTACCCGTTTCCCATAGGGATCGTAGCGGTAACAGCAATCTATCTTGTGTCGCGGCCAGTCGATCAGCACCTAGATCGGCTCTCCTATCGGCGAACATCACAAAGGGAAAGAGCAAGATTCGTAAGGAACGTAGGAGATCGAGGCTCTATTCTGAATGGTTGGCAGGCTTGCCGCGCGTGGCCAGGGCCCCTCTTATTACCACGACAGGCTGTCTCCCCGTCGTAAAAGCCTGGTATATGTAAGTGCCGCGTGTGCGCGATGAGAGTCGGTACGTTGATGCAAGGATCGTGGGTGTCGGTCCCACGCGTCTAGGTGGGGCCCGTACTCCTCCTGGGCCTCACCGCTCGTGTTCTCCCTCGTTCCGTCTTCCTCACGCTGGGCCCCTCCATCTTTTCCTCTCGCCTTCTTTCCTCGTTACCTTTCTTGATCGCTCTCACCTGGTCCCCGGTCGACCGTCTCCTTTTCTCTTTCCTCCTCTGACTTGTTCCTCGTCTCCCTCGGAGCCCGGTCATTACATATATGGAAGGCGGAGGTAAAGTCTTCCAAACGCGATCCAAACGAGTCTCCGCGATGCATCGTGAGCTCATGAGAAAAACATCCTACTACACCGTAGCCGGACCTCTGATCCATCTACAGGTTCTGAGGGTGGGAAAAATAATCGTTCGACGACTCGTGGGTGTTTGTTTTCCGGGTAACGGCAGGGAAAACGCGATGTAAGAAAATTCGAACATCGAAAGGCAAGGGTCTGACCAACGCAGGTCATTGGAAGACTGTGTCATAAATTAGGACTGGGACACAAGGCCATGTCTTACAATTTCACGATAGGTCTCTTCACGAGAAAGTGAACCAAGTTTTTACGTACTGTGAGCTTGGGATATTTATATTATATTTGTCGAATTTATAAGTTACTAATGACGATACCTTACTTGATACATTTTCATCTTCTCTCCGAGCTTTATAGTAACGGTGAATCGAAATTATGATATCGTTTGAATCGAACATTTGGATGGACGACTCGAGTTCACGGTCCTGACCGTAACACGATTGTAAATTGCGTGGTGGGTAATCGCCACTTATTCGATACTCGTGAGAGGAAGTTTCAGTCTAACGAGAGAAGACACGGCATCGCGTGATCCGATGATTGTTGCTCAATCATCAGTGTCTTTAACAGTATCGCAAGATTGAATCGCGGGACATCCAAGGAGGATCATAGTTATTTTATGACGCGTGTCGAAGACGTAATACGGTAACCCATAATATTTATACTAGGGGAAATCGGCAAAGAATCCCAATCAAGTTCGATATACCAATTTCAATACATAAATATTCTTTTCCGATCAAATTATTTCAGAAAGTTTCGTACTTGAGCTGTTTCATTATACGGAACAGAAATAGAATTCTACCGCTGGTGGTGTAATTGTTACCGTGCCAACAGAAGTACATAAACTGATCGTAGTCCGATAATAAAGAGAAACGCTGTGGGCGAATGATTTCACGCGTACGTATGAACATTACGGACCTATATTCGAGTTACGACCCCACAAGTACGTTACAACCCACATCGTATCGAAAGTCAACCTCGATACTCCCGAACGTTCCTAATGACGTCGCGTCGCGTCGCGTCGTGGCGAATATTTTGGCCGATGAGAAAAACGAAGAAAAAGTAAAACGATGGTTTTCTACGAAAAACAAGAAGGCCGACGACAGCTCGCGTTATCGACGAGCTTCTTTCTGTTTGCTCTTTTTCGACGAACGATTTCAGGGAGTATATAGCGGCATAAGCATATGCAGATTGCCGGGTGGCGGCGTGTCCCCGAACTTCTTCGCGTGCAAGATTATACACTTCGGGACGAGATTCCAGGCCGTGAAAAAAGAAGAAACGAGAATCAGGGATCCCTGGATTCTGACGGTGGCGGGGTGTAGCCAATATTAATAACGCGACATGTGTATCGATTCTTTGGAACTTGGATGCTCCCGCGCGGCTCTGCAACCGTTTCTCCCACTGTGGCCGAACCGTGCGTTGCCTGTGAGAACAGAACGAAATGGTACACCCTTACCGAGGCTCTGATATTTTCACCAGATTCCTTCACGACCGTTAATCTCAATCATCGACTTGTATGTCTTTTGAAGAGGTTCGAGATTCTCGAGCGTTATACCGCATAGGGTTTTTAACGCATTGAATTCCACGGTGAAAATGGACATGTGTAGCAAGATGTATTAAAACTCCAATTATTAAAGATACGAACGATTAGTTTTCAAATTTGAGCTTTTCTAATTATTCGATTATAGAAAAGTTAAGACTCTGTTTTTCCGTAGCTGAGAATCGAATTAACCCAAGTCGATTTTTATCCATTTAAACGTGACTTAACGTGGACGGTCGTGATGTCGCGGTTGACGAATGCACAAAGGAAAGAATTGTCGGTTACGATTGGGCGCAAGTGAAACTACAAAAGAGATCCACGACGAGCGAGTAACAGAAGAAGAAGAAAAAAGAATAAGATCAAACGACAAGGACGAGAACGACGGGAAAAGATCCTTAGAAGAGTATAAGAGCCAGGGTTTTATTATTGATAGTTACACGACCGCGAGGCCAGCGGGGCATGTACGAAATTAATTTCATACACGGAGTGAGTCCCAATATATTCGACGTGGATAGTGCATAAATCAACGATCGAATGCATTAGCTTCCAAAGGGCCACGCGATTATAGCGTTTAAAAGCGCGTGCTTTCGGCGTTCCGCCGTGGGAAGAACAGAGAACGAGTCAGTTACGTTCGGAGCTGTGAAAAAAGGACGGAACGGTTCTTCGCGGTCCATTCGCGCCCACGCGTGCGAATTAAAGAACCTTCGGATAAGGTACGAAGCGACGAAGAAAAAAGGACGACGAACGCCAAAGGGAGGAGGAAAGAAAGAGAAGAAAGGTTGCGGAAAAAACGTGCCGTGGACCACCGCCAGCAAAACTGAAAACCATGGAAACGTGTGGGACGTGGAATTCACGTTCGTGGATCGACTCCATGAGAATCGACCAGCTTCGAGAACATCGTGGCGCCACTTCGACATTTTTACCAGTCAAGAACTTTCTATTCCCTTTTCTTTTTTTATTCTTCTTCCTTCTCCCCTTCTTTTTTTGCACGCGTCTCGTTAATTTCACCCGAACGCGAGATACACGCGTGTAATTGATACGACGTTGTGTACGTTGGCGGCGTACACGGTGAAATACGGTGTAAACACCGATAGAAAACGATGTAAAGGTAATCGACAAATATATTGGGCGTGTATGCAAATACGAAAACGGTTCGGTCGCGATAGCCAGGACGGTGAATAATCCAACGCGCGGGACAGATTATTGCTCGCGGCTGCAATATTTCCGCGGTGATCGCACTTGGATCTCTCGGTCCCGCGAAACGCCTACCTTTGACATTTTATAATTCTATGCTAATTAAATCCTCGAACATCGTCCTCCGTATCGTAAAATACTCTTTGACTTCGCGAGGCCGACTTTCTTCCTTTGATTATCCCTCGCTCCTCGCGAGACCATACGGAAACAACGGCCTCGGATTTCGTCCCATTGTTCCTTAATCCTCATGTGGCCAACCAATTACGCAGATACTTATCGAAACCTTAATGTTTAAATCTGTTGCTTTAATTCTTGTCTCGGAAATCGAGATAAAAGTGTCTAAAGCATACAGAAAGATTGAAACTGATGAAGTGAATGTGTGGATAATTGTGAACATTTTGTACTCTTGCATTTGCAAATTCCTTTCTTGACTCAATTATAAGTTAGCAAATATTTTTTATGCACGAAACAAAAATGGTCTTCTGTTGCAAAATCCGACATTGTTTTCTGCCCGACTTAATACATTTACCGAGTTCTCCATTCTTTCTTAGAATTCGCTCGTTAAGAACATTGAAATTTACTACAGACGCACAATTACGACCAACCGGAGTAAAACCACTCCGGTTTCGAAGACCATCCGACATTCGCGGCTGTTCGAGACGAAACAGCGGCAGGATCTTTATCGTACGATTTTTTTTTACGAGGCATATGGAGAGACTCGGAACAGCCGGGGTCGTGGATGGTCTCGACTCGATTTCACAGGGTGCAAGCCGTGCCTGGGAAGATTTCCTTTTACAAGCATCAAAGGGAACGACCGAAATTGTTATCACGAACGCGGCTCGTGAAGTGGCGGCTGAAGAGTTTTAGGAAAGCGTGATATCACGCGTGTGTACATAATATGTATGTACGTGCAAAGATAACGAAGGAGAAAGTTTTAACCCTGCACAGTGTAAATTCCAGTCTGACATGACGTCGTACTTTTTATATCGAATCACTTCGACTTTTTTTTTATTATTAGATGAATAGACTATGTAAATTAAATTTGAATTCTATAAGAAATAATCTAATATAAAATCAAAGTCACTACAAAGTTTTCATGAAAGCTAACAAAACTTTAACTATTAATTTGCGTCGGCGAAAGGGTTGATAATGCCTGTCAATTTGAGCAGTTTATTAAAAAAGGAAGAAAAAATGAAAATTCCTGGAACGACCAGCCGCGTGTGTAGAACGTTCCGTTGGCCAATTACACCGTGACTAATGCCTCGTGGCCGCGGGCAGCTTTTCGAAATTCATCAAAATAAAATCAGTAGACCACCGAGGAGGCGATTCATTGCTCGCGAATCTTCGGGGCCCGCCGTTTTTAGACTGGCATTTTTACAGCATCGTGATCACCGAGAGGAAAAAATTGATGCGCACCTGTGCGTCCAGCGAATTAGCATATCTTCGCATTAAGATGAAAAAAGAAAGGGTAAAGAGTCCGGCGGTGTCCGTGGCAGAACGCTTTCTCGACCTTATTTGACCATGCTTGATGATCGTACGAAGAAATACAAGAAAAAGTTTCATTTGGGCGGCACATTTTCGTTCATGATTCATTTTTCACATTGATCTCAGTCTAATTCCACCGTGGCCGAATTTAACTCGAGGATTAATCAAGCTTATTAACTTGATTGCCAATTAGCAGAGCGTGTGGACCCTCCATCTCTTCCGGGATTCGATATCCTCGATAAAATACAGATTTGACGTAGCATTCAAAGCTTATTAAATAAACGAAAGTAGTAAAACACGAGAAAAAAACCGTACGTCTATAATAGCTGTCGTTGAATCAACTCTTTCAGCAAGAAGTGTTGTTTCTTTCTTATGAAAATGAAGGAAAGAACTTATAAATTTCGAACTGCACGCTTCTCAAAGTGAAAGGGTTAAAGATCAAGGAAAGAAAGGTAAAAAGTAACTCGAAGCACGTTATTCTTCTTAGAAACAAAGTAGTCTGTCAGCACAAGGAGCAACCAGGAACGGTCGAGTGCAAGTCGGAAACGAGAACGGACGATAAATGATGTGAATATATAACAGTCGTGATCGAATAATACGCATCAGTGCGGAGATAGCCGGATGACATTAATGAAATAATAACGAAACGGTTTCGCTCGTTCTTCACGCAGACTCGCGCAGCGTGACCCGAGCCGTGCCGCACGGACAATAACTTTCTTGCTAATTATGAAATAGTGATACGAGCCCTGCGCGCATATAAACATCGTAACACTCCGAAAAACACGAAGCCAATTATCTGCCGCCCGGTGAGAACGGACGTACGCCCTCTCATAAAGTGGCCGTTGTACGAACATGCGACCGAACAACGAGCAAAAATCAACAATGGACCCGAAACAGGCCCCTCCAGCTGAAACAATGCGTTACACGATACACCGTTTAACCCTTTCGAGCTTAGTCGTACCACGGTGACGTCATTTTTCTCAAAATTATTCTGCGAATACTAAAAGATTATTGGATAAAATGATTTGTATTATAAATAATCAAATAAACTTTTATAATATCTCCCAAAGTATAGTAACCTTTCCAAACATAGTACAATGTTTTTAAATTGTCACTTTATACCTATGCAAAAAATTATAAAAAGACTATCCAAAATATCTGTATTTACCGGTTTATATTTATTTTATCTGCAAAATGGGTCTATTGCCAAATTATATGTCGCAAAAACTCTCTACTACAACACTGTGTAGTTAAGGAATAAAAAAAAAACGACAAAATAGAAAAATCTGTATCGAAAGGGTTGAAATGT
Organism: Stelis phaeoptera; assembly: GCA_943735885.1. Lineage (NCBI taxonomy): Eukaryota > Metazoa > Arthropoda > Insecta > Hymenoptera > Megachilidae > Stelis > Stelis phaeoptera. The sequence goes on from OX030930.1 coordinate 12,472,755, forward strand.
CTCGAGTCACGAGGAGAAAATTTATGTCGAACATCGTTGAACACATATTTTCTGTTCGACTAGATTGCCTGTTGAAAATAGATACAGATTTTCCTACCTCTTTCTAAGGTTACCTTTGAATATTCAGCGTTCAAGATCATCTAGCACGATAACTTTATTGCTCGATTACCAGCCAATGTAAATCTGACGGTTGGTGAAAATATTACCGTATCAATTGCACCATACATTGGTGTTCGTTAAAAAGAATGATATTTAGTGTTTCCTGCGTTTCCCGATCGTTGTAAGTGATCGAGAAACATTTTTTCTCTAACGAAGACATAACTTTTACATCGACGCACACAATGTTCCCGTTTGTAATTTGCAAGTATCGATTTCGTTGAATCGAATGCCGAGCAACGAGAGAGGGAGAGACAAAAAATGTAATTGTACAAAATACACGATTGCTCGTGAGGATTTATAAACTACATTAAACGAAGGCTTGAAAAATTAAGTAAGATAACGTAAGACGGTACGAAAGGAACATCGGCAATTAAACGTTGGTTAGTAACAAGTTGGAACGAGGCGACATTTCTCGAAGAAAGACACCGTTTGTACACCATAAATGTGGCCAATTTTCGGGGCTGGTGGTTTACTTGCAACGAAAATATACACAAGGATCTTCGGCGGCTCGCAGCGACAGGACCCGCAATTTCAGCACCGGAGCCATTAACATTGTTACGCGGGTGGCGGCGTTGTCGGCCACGGGTACCATAAGATCGCTTGACTTTAATTTTAATTTAAAATCGTTGCGTCCGACGTAGAGGACCACCTACGATCAGTAAGGAGGTCTGTCTCACTTGCCGGGAAGAGAGCTCGCCGCTGAACTGACCGGACTGCTAGCAGTTCACTTGGATTTCGTTTGAACGCAACGAACAGCTTAGAGTTCAATTGGAATCGATCAACAAATCAAAGAAAAAACGCACAAATTATACAATTTATTCGTCCAACGATAATATATGCAGAACAGGTATTTTATTCATATTCAACAATGAAATCGAGACTCGAGCAAACACGGAGTAAATAAAAATCTTTCCCGATTGTCGCGTTGAATTATTTGCCTCTAACAAAACAGTTGTACATTTTTATTAGGGATGTTTAAAGTTTGATTTGTGTAATTGCACAATGGTGCACGATTGCAATAAGAAACTATTTGTTCAAGATTCGGGAGCGATCAAAAGCCATCGGTAGCTGAGCCACGAGCCGAGGTTCTCCAGGTAGCGGCGTAGCCGAGTCGGAGGCGGATGGTCATTGTTAAGACCTCCCACTGGGACCGCGACTCCTTGTCATCGCTCACATCGTCTGTGGTGAAGAAACAGTCACAACACGGCCGCGAGTGACGAGGAAATGCGTAATTACTTTGTTGTAAATGCGCTTGCAACGGTGACTGGGTCTTTGGCTCGTTCACCAGACCATAGACAGCCGCGCAAAACGATGGGCCGTGGTTCGCGAACCGATCGTATCGAGTAAGACAATTAAGCACGAGACCACGAGTCAAACGTGACCATGTTGGGCGCGGCGTTACGAAGCCCCGATGGCCTTTTTGTGCCACGGTCTAATATATTATCGCTTATTAATATACTAAAGAAATGGAGACAAATACGGAGTAGCGGCACTAATACGGCGTACAAAGATTTATCGTCTTACACGTGCCTCGATTTATCAAGAAGCACAGAAGAGCTACCTTCCCGCGCGGGCCGGCGAGGAAGTCACGTGAACGAAGAAATATGATCAGCTTCGCGGAGCCACATACGTTTCGTAAATCTTGTCGATTCGTTAAGTTAAGCCTGTTGGATTAACCGGACGAGCGATAAACGTCGTGCTAAGCGTGCCGCTAAGTCGAACCCGATCACCCTGTGAAAGGATTAGAAACTCTCTCCCTATGCTATCTGGTGCCCCCCTGACCGACAATCGAAAGAAAACCAATCTTTCTGAACGCCAGAGAACAACGTCGTGGTACACGCTCGATCACGATAATAAGCACGATTTATAAAGCAGTTACGACAGATTTGTATAAATCGTCGTATCAACGCGTCTCTTTAATGCACCACCGATTCTATTCCGCCCCATTGTGCGACTATGCAACAGATACAAGATTCCCGGAACCACCACTAGCCACGAACAACAACATCCACCCTTCTTCGAGCGTGCTCGTAGGCACTGAAACCCACGATTCATCGTTGGATATAAATCGACATCCTCGCGGTGTGTCGCGCGACGTACACGCGCGAACGAGCCACATCCACCGCCTACTGTAGCCGCACACATCCGCAACGCGCAGCACCGTGTGAGGCCCCAGGTGCCGGCGTGTCAACGATTTGTGCGAATCTCACCGGTACGCTGTGCTTTGAGCAACATTCGCGCCAGCAGCTTTTAAATCGCAATTTTCCACGCATAATTCCGCGTGCACCACAAACGAACTACCCGAGTCGCTCGATAAACTCGATTTTGATCGTGATCGTGGCGAACGGTGCACACGTGTTCGTGACCGACGAAACGAAGATGGATATTGATTGTAATTCCAAAACAACTGGTATTTTTTTATTTATTGCCAAATTCAAGTATTCGTCACGAATTGCACATGGTTCCTTTCTTTGTTGTTTCATCGACAGCGGCGGTAACCCTTTAGTACACACCTGCTTACATTCTTTTTCATAAAACGACCGTGCAAAGTGGTACATGTCGAATAACCGCAAACAACTTTTCCAAATTTTATTTTAAACAGCTTCGTTTCACCCTGACGACTTTCATCGGAAACTTCTTCCTGTCGTTTACCTTGGCGACAAAACGAACCCCCCCACCATCGCGATCGTCTCCACCCCCACGATCACGCGCCACTTTCGAAGCGGAGGGAAGAGGATTTTGCCCACGTGCAGCGTCGTCCACCCACGGGGGCCGATACAATGAGAACCGGGATTTATGCCGCGGCTCGTGCTAATATAAAGGCCAATTTATTTCATACGCGAAGAAGCGAGAGGGAAGCCGTTTCATCCCCCTTCCATTCTCGTACCCTTCTTTTTTAGTCGGTCGCGACACCGGGTCGCAACGCGGCAACGAAATTTATACACGATAACTTTGTACGCTGATGGAATTTATCGCGAAAACAATGGCAAATATCAGGAAACTAACCTATGACCCTTCTGTCCATCCCCCACGCATTAACATCCGCAAACTGGCTCAATAGTTCTTTGATATATTTTAGACTGAAAACAAATGAAAAAATATAATATGTATAAATTTTAAACAAGATATAGATTTTCCTTTATAGCCATTATAATTTCAGAATATTAAAAAAATGACACGTGTGAGAACGAATCGTGGAACGAAAGGCGAGCAGGATCGATAAGAAAGGCCGGGCAACAAGGGGCACGAAAGGAGAATGGAATTTCCGAGTTAAGAGACGATAAAGGGGATTGAATAGAAATCGTAAAGAATTCCGAAGCGCGGTGGGTCTTCGGCCAACGAATACGGGATAGCCGTTTTCTCTCTTAACCCAAGTCCCATTCACCGCAGTCAGGTTCCAAGGGTGCCTTGGTAATTTATTTCCAGCGCATCGGGATCCACGCAAACGACTGCAGTATTTGGTTAATATGATTTCCCGAAGTGGTAGTTAAATCTAAACGGGGGTCTCAACGTGGCGCTTACGAGTGTTATGTAAATAGGGGGCTCGAAACGGAAAACGGGCTACGACGTGGCTAACAATATGACTAACTATGACCGGATACCTTAACCTTAGAGAAGATGGGGAAAAAAGGGATGGTGGAAAAGTATTCTTGAAAGAATTAACGACAACGTTTAGAAAGCGCGTAATCATCTTGGGATACTCGATAGTACGTAGTTGCTGATTCACGACTAGTTATAAATCGTAAAATTAACGGACGAGAAAATATGTACGGTGTAAATGACGAAAATTATAGTCTTCACAATTGTAAATTAAGCTCAAATTACAGAGGGTCTAAACAAAGACGTACAGCACACCCTGTGATTATTTCAATGACGATGTCTTGTTTCAAGATGGATTTACATTAACGAAAGGTTCATGTAGCACAAGTATTATCTTGCAAGAGTTTTCCGTCATGAACTCAGGTCAGACTTAGTACGTTTCAAAATCAGTCGTTGGCTGGCATCAAGCAAAGTTGTGCCTTCGATAAATTACCAGTCGGACCACCGGCGGCCCAGGTAGCACAGAAGGCGTTGAAGAAAAAAGAAATTGAAATTCGTAAAGCAACGTCCTTACAAAACCGTCCGTATACCAAATGCAGCACACACGGTCTAACGAACCGAGAGGTCACCCTCTGCCTAACTAACGACCCGACCACTTTAAACTGTAACTTGTTTCGAACGTGTTGGCTGGCCTACGTGGGCATCGAAACAATGCGCCTGATGGACAATACTTATTAGTTTCGGAGGTGGGCGAGCATGCTCTTCCTCTTTCTCCACGTCGTTGTACCCCATTGTACAAGTTGAAGGTATGAAGCGAGGCAGGCGAAACGCCTACAAGTCTGACAAGGTGCCAGCGCATCACTCCTGAAGTACACGAAACCGTCTGGACGGGAACAGCTTCGCCGAATAAAAATCCGACAACGGATTTCCCGACTCACCGCGATTAATTCAGGACCCAAGCCCTCGCTAACGCCAAACGTAACACCGGTTTATTTGGGCGTTCGGTGTTAAGGTCAATTTACACTAGTGCGTCGCGACGCTGCATGTTCGTCATCGATACAGTTCAATTGACACTAGTGCAGCACAAATGGTTAAATACACTGTCCTAGAGGACCTAGATAAATCCAGAGAAACCTAGCATATTCAGCAGTGTACATTAACTACATTACTCTACCACCAATGCCATTAAATTTCCCGTAATTCTCTCGATTTGATAAGACTGGTGTTAAATTTCGTGCTACTTCGTTGCTAACGATCACGACTCTACCCCGTCATTCGAAAATTACTTATTTAATAAACTGAAAGATCTGGAACGGACATCCTCCTCGTCCACCCTCCTGGTACACAACGTGTATCATTAAAGAGGGGTCGTTCTCTTCGATCGAGCAGCTTATTGATAACCCTAATTTTACCATTAACGTGTTTAAGATTCATAGTGACGCTGTCGTGTCGGCGGGACAATGAGAGAGCGTTGTATACGCGTTCGCCGCAGCGAACGTGAACGCGAGGAATTAGCCAGGGTATAACAAAGTCGATACCGCCGATCAATAAATCAGTGCTCACGACCGGTTCGAGAGTGGTATTAAAGCCCGTATCGCGTTACGCGGAAAATAGGCCGTCTTAACGAATATTTGGACCGCGACCAGTCGGACCAGTCCCCGGTGGGGTCTTTTGCTAAGGATGCGTCCTAAGGTACCGAATCATGAATAAATTTTAACGAGATTGCACGCACGAGAGCGAGAGAAGAAACACCCTGGCTGCCATACCATGGCCGGGAACGAAGATGATAAATCAAACTGCCTAATCAGACCGCTTCATCGAGAAGCCACTTTTTGGCAACTTGTATAAAAGAGGCCTGAAAGAATCGTGAACCGATAGAACGGGGGATTAACGAAAAATCATCCGGGTAAAATTGAATAATGACCGCGTGATTGAACAGATTTCCCTCGATTAACTAGTATACATACACATTAGAAGACACTAGTGGCGTTAACATTCGATGCGATACATTCAGTTTCGATAAAATCGTGTCCGTAGAAATTTATATAAGATTATCATCGACGAAAGTTCGGCCAACCTGTGTGGTCTAATGGCAACGAACACGTACCGACTACCTAATCGATGCTTTTTCAGGGGAACGTTCGAGCCAATTTCGGCTACCGAGTCGCGCGACACAAGCCTAATGAATAGCATTTAATTAAAGCCTATAAATCGGTGGGGAGGTCGCCGCTCGGAACGAAACACGCGATTTCACGGTAACAAAACGAAGGAGAGCGTCCGAAAAGCTGTCGCGAGACGGTCAACAAGATTTCCGACCATGCAATAAAATTTCAGGAATGTGTCGAGCTCGTTTAGAAACACGTACGACGCACGGCCACGCGGGCACTTAAGACTTCTGTTAATTTCCACCTTGGAACCTTGTATAAATGACGCAGCTTTCGATTAATCCGATACGTGGAGTCGACACGACTCCGGCAAAAATCGGGCGCCGTAATAGCCGCGAATATTTTGAAAGAAAACGATCCTTGGAATGTTGAACGCGATACGAGAGAGATATAATTTTTTGGTCGCTGCTATCGTGCGAAAACCTACAGAGTCCTATATTCAAGGAAATACCGAGCGTTAAATCAACGTTACGATTTATAATAGGCACACTGTCGTTAATTACTTCTATCATCTTATCAGCAATTTATTTGATAACCCTGTACAAGCGAACGCACTTAATGAGCCGAGGTGTTTAAGGAGTTTTTCGTGCAACGGCAAACCGGATAGAACGAGCTTAGAAAACCTCGCCCAGTCGTAAAATCCTACACTAAGTCTCAGGGCGCGAACGCGATGACGCAACATGATAGCTGTTCGAGGGAAGAACAACAATGAAAAAAGGAAAAACAGAAGTTCGCAAAACGGAAAGATTGCACGGAAAGGGAGGCTGAGCTCGCGGTAACTGGGCATCGCGAACCCTGGATGTCATATAAGATCGCGGACATCGAAGAATATTTATGCAAATGAAAGCGTAAAACGTTCACGATACAATTTACTCGGTCGTTATCGTATCGTTTTACTATCGCGCGAGCAACACGGTTAACCAAAAAGATGAACACGACTCGCCACGGTTTCTCGATGGACGCTGCATTTAGGAAACAACTTTTAATTGCAACTGCCGTGTATGCGACCGATAACGCGAACAATTTTTACCGCGACAAGGGATTAAACATTGAATTCGTCGCGTGTTACCCGCAATCGCGTGGCAATGTAACCGCTAACTAATACGATACACACGGTCGTTCGTAAGCTCGGAATCGTAGGTCGTTTTGTTACGAATAAAATTATCAAGTAGTAAGATTGCAATGAAATTTCCCTGGCGTACAGTGTTATTCACACCCTCGAATGGAAAATACTGTTTACACGTTCTGTCCGTTGTGTAGAATGTATCCGTTCGCACGGTGGTGATAATTAAATTGTCGTTCGATTCTTCGACTTACAATTTCGACGAAAATTTACCGTGTCGATAGGGGAAACAAAGGGTGCTAGTCAACAATTATATTTTTACATGGAAGGATACCAACCAACGATAAAAATTAACGAATCATTTGTATTATCAAAATATTAACTTGTAGGAGCTCTTTAAGGATTATTCTCTGTTCATCGAATACCATTTACCCAATAGTTCCTGAAGTCTTCTTTCGAACAACTTGTATACGATAAGTCACAATTTACAAGGCCGTGTGTACAAGCAAACGTGGCAGAAAGAAAGGAACGATGATCTCCTTTGTGTGTTTTTTACGAGAAACACGCGTGGAATATCGGAGAAACCCTTGCTCACCTACGCAGACGCAGGCTACACCCTGTAACCCCACCGAAACGGAACTTACCGGTACGTGCCCGATGTACTCGTCGAGTGACTTTTCGTTTACAAAGCAGCGATTGTCTGTACCTTTTAGTCGCGCCCCAGTAAGCATTTCCACGAGAATCGTGCGTGGATCGCGAGGACACGGAACGAATCGTGTAAAAGCAACGATGACATTCGTAGACCTGCAGAGACGTAAATAGAGACGATACTGTTAAGTTATTTTCGGGGTCGCTAGGGAGGGGAAAAAGTTATATTTCGACCAGGAACAGGATGCAATGTTACATCAACGGGTTACGGTCGAATCGGTCACGAACAAAAAAAGAAATAGAAAAAAAGAGAAAAGAAACGAAACAATTCCCGATGGATCTTCTAAAGTACACTCAACAGTAGGACAGGGCAAGACGGAAATGTGAATATCTCAGGGAACGAAAAATAAAACGGTGTTGTTCTAACCCAGAATCGGGCGACGACAGAATTATGAGGTTGTTGCGTATCAAATGACCGATTTCGAAACACGGAAAGTCTGAAAAGTGATTCGATGACATAAAAGCATCGCAAAGTAGCACTTATGTTACATCAATTTGAAACTTGAAACTTCGTCAAAATGATTACATAAACACTTCAGTACTATTCTTAGTATAAAAGAGCCTATCGTTTGCTGAAATCGATCTTGTCTTCGAACGATCTAACGTAAAATTAAAATCTCTCGAATGTATGGCACGATGGACAAAAGTATGCAAAATATTTTCCTCGTAAGTAGAAGAAGAAGAAGAGGAATGATAATGTACGGCAACCGCGTATCCGGTATGTCACTGGCTGGACGGCTTGCAAACGAGTCGAGGAGAATCGATTCGACACGTTCTCCAGTAGGGTTGAACGAAGAAACAGGAAGAAAAGAGAATGGTGGAGGGACCCCACCCTTTTTGAGGCCTAGGGCCTCCGCTGATCCTTTTTTCTTTCCTGAAAGCCACTGTAGTTAATTGGAACTGCACCCAGAAACTCGCGTTTCAAATTTTGCCCTTGCAATTTTATCCCTTTTTCCTTTTTATTACCCTCTTTCAATATCATAAACTAAATATTTGAATGATCAAAGCATCAAAAAAACTTTAACAAATCTCTTATTAATCGATTTTGAGAAAATCGAAACATTTGAAGCATTTCTGAATCATTGTACGTTTTACATTGTGAACTTGATCATATAACCTCGTTTTTTAATACTCAATTTTATATATGTATTTATTCATTCACTTTTTGGACGAAATATAATGGCTCAAAATTTGTCTAACTTTCAAAACTACATAGTCAGCTGTAAAGAAATAGAAGAATCAAATTATTACATTGTGAAACTACGAGAATCATTTTGCAGGTAAATTTTTTCAACTTTTAGCCATAATGTATTTTGAAGATGTTTAACTTAAAAAAAAAGTACATAATTTGAGCATTTTAGAAGACATCCTTAATGAACTGTATCGACTTGATTGTTAATTCTTCTCCTTCTTTAAACAGGGGAAATAATATTTCTGTTTGTGTGAAAGATTCGGTATGTGATAATACAGCAGATAAATCTGACTTGCTTGATGAAGAATCGAAAAGACTGAACAAGTAAAATTTTCATTAAACGAAATTAAAAACTTGAAATAGTGTGATAAGGTAACATGATATTCTTTATTCTAGCAAAGAAAATGATGTTTGTGTTTGTTCAAAGGATTCATTAGACGGCAGTGTATTAAATGAGTCAAATTCGTTTGATGAAGAATCACAGAAACTAACTGGGTAACATAATCAACCATAATAATAATATACAAAGAACAAATAAAATGGTCTTATACAGTAAACCTTATTTCCTCACAGAGAACGTTATGCTTCTGTTTGTGAAAATCATTCAGTAAATAACAATGAACGAGACGAGTCTATTTCATCTACCACAGATCAAAGTTCCAAGTAACATTTATAGTTAATAAAAACAGGAACAAAACTGAGTATCATATATCATACATATAGTAAATAATCTATAATTTTTAAAGTCATAAATTGTTCAAATTGAAATCCTTAAAGAAACAGTATAATCAATTATTTAATATTAAAAAGATTAGTGAAAGGTTTATGTAATCATATTCAACAAACTTTAAACTTCAAATTGATACAGCATAAGTGCTACTTTGTCATACTTTTCTTACATAAAATTGTATCAGACTCTATACATTTCAAAATCAACCATTTTATATGCAATTTAACTATATAATATGTACAATTCATCTTTTTACATTCAACAATCTAATTTGCAAAAAAAAAAGAGAGTCCTTCCTCGCCTGTACCGACCCACACTATTCAACGTGTTACAACATGAAGGAATCGGAATCTTTAGCCAATCGACTGCTTAATCAACTTCCTAAGTAAATGCTTCCGCTATGAAAATGTTAAGCCACAAAAGACAATAGAACATACTGCAGAAAATTGAAAGGTTTGAAATGATGGTGTACAGGGCACGATACAGAGACGAATCCCGCAGATACTGGGAAATGATGCTACATTGCGAGAGGGCAGCGTTTCCAAGGGCAGAGTCAAATTTGCCTCTGCCCTCGAGGGAGGTACGTATATCACCAGAGGAAAGCCGGCGGAATTCAAAAGCCGAGAACTCAATTAACCCGAACGGCTAGAACTCAATTACAGATGTCGGTCTACGAGGACGCGCGGTGGCTGGTAATTAAAAAGTTATTATGCCCAGGCTCGTTTCTACTGGCACTTGTACTCAACCGCGACGAAACACTCGCCTTTCTACCAGAAAGAAATGAATCGTGCCCTACAATTTACTTTATCCAAGTACGTCTAACTGTTTCGTCGAAACAACCCGATGAAAACATCGCGTTAACCCTTAACTGGTGAGGTGAGGTCGGTAAGATTTTTTGACTTGAAAATGTAACACAACTAATTGTGCATTTATTTCCCTTACAAATAAAGCTTTATGTATGAAATTTATATCAATATAAATATAGAAAAGAAAATTTGAAATATTAATATTTAAATATAAGACAGTTATGACATGTAAGACCTCACCTCGAAGGATTACACGCGAATGTACTTGACAATTGATATGTACTGTATTAATCTATAAGCTTTTCTGTAGACTTGTAAATAGCGAAAAAAGTAAAAAAGGTATCAGTATCTGGGAACAATTGATACGTCTGAAAACCTTTGATCGAATTGGTCGGAAAAATCTAATAAATGATCTCGTACGACTTCTCTGGTAAGTTATTATGTTTAGAAATAATGTTCCACGTTCCTTTTTGTTTTCTTTTTCATTCTACACACCTTTCATAACAAAAGATTACCGTAGTAGATCTATCAGAGACATTAAATCAGTAGTAATGACCGTGTGTAGCAAGACACTCGTAAGTACACGAATTTTTACTGCAGCAGTAGAAATAGCCGTATCTAGTACGGCACACCATAACAGATTCTTAAGAATATTAAATTGAATTTCCGAATCTATTATTTTATTATTTCAAATAACTAGTTCAATTTTAATAGTATTCACAATTTTCCTTTTTCTTCACTGTTTAATCAATCATTTACAAGTTGGTACACTAAATGGTACCCTCATTTATCTTGCTACTTCTTGTAACTAATAAATTTTTAATGATATTTAAAATCCCCATAATATTAGTATACTAATTTATTCGCGAAAAGAAGAAAAATATTTTTTGTTCAATGAGTACATTCATCCTGTAAGTATTAAGCCTCAAACTAAATAAAATTGTACGTATATTGTAGCAGACAGAGTAATCTAGAATCTATTTGCCTGGAAGGTTTGTCGTTAAAGCCAGACGAAGGTGTTCGACTCCTATCGGCATTATACAATTCTCGCGAAACAGTGAGGCACGTGTATTGCTGGCGCGCGTTCGAGAAAATGGTAAACATTGACCATCGCGTCGAATCAAGATCTCGCACGGATAAACAAATCAAGAAACACGACTGGTTTCTTGCGATCGGTAGTTTGAAGTTTCTGACAACGCTGTCCGTAAACTATGCATACGTAGCAACACCCACGGGTGATCTACTCATCCTTCTGGCCAAGTATATCAATTACCAAATCTTTCTGTTACTTTTCAATTTACTATGATTAAAAAAATTTTCATTAAATCACTTCAGAATTCTCAGATGTACGTTTAAAATCTGAAGTATTTTGCAGAAAGGAATTCAACTTCAAAGCATTTGTACTATTCGTTAATAATCTAATAATTGATCTAACTTTAATCACTTATTAAATAACAAAAAAAAAATCTGTAGTTACTCTAACTCTGAGATACAGAATTATCCAACGGTATTACATTTTTAATAGTAATCGATAGATTATAATAATTTAAATACATAAAAGTAACTAAACACAAAATTTAAATAATTATAATTTAAAAAATTAAACACACTTGGCTTATGTTGCTATATAGTTTGAAGACAACAAACTATGCACGAATAATGAATAAATGAATATGATTAATGATCCTTTAGAATGATTATATTATTCGCAAATTATAATTTTTTATGTTCTATATACGCCCACTTTGTATTTCTGTATATTGTTTTCTTTTTGCCTTTATATTATGTATATGCAACGTTATATTTTCCTGTACAATAATGAAAATTCTATCCCGTGAAATAAATAAATAATTTTCAGAAAGACAGATATAAATTTATTAATAAGTTTACTCACATTTGTTGTAACTGCAGGAAACTTGGTCCCAATTGGCAGTGGCTCCAATTGTTGTGTACGGAAGAAGACATTGTACAAAAGTGTAATGGCGGCATGAAAGTCATAAGTGACGTAATACCGGACGCTGCTTGGAAGAAAACTCATATTTTGGCACCTGTGCTGAAAATACAATATGCTATTAGTACGAAAGAATTCCGTGATTATTAACAACGTGTTCCGAGTTGAATTTTTGAATGATAGGTATTAATCATTCGAATTTTTCAGTTGGAATACCAACTTACAATGTTCACAAACGGTTCCTTACAAAAAACACTCGAATACATACCTTTGCACTATCGACGAGCGTTGATCTTAGATTTCAACAACCCTGGTATCTGAATTGCACGTTTAAGACACTCTACTCGTGGTACTCCAATAGTTTAGGTAATATAAGTGATAATTGACACATATTTCAGGATATTTACAAACTTTTTTCAATAATTTACACTGTAAACTATTCGCACCACCGGTACTATCAATTTTTTAAACGCAACTAAACCGCGTCGACGTCTGACGCCGCCTACAGAGCAATGGCTGTACTAACCTTGTTTATCGATTAACGGTATTTCGATTAACAATCGATATACATTTTATATTTGACCGTCATTCAATTCGTTGTTTCATATTGAAATAGCATCAATTTCTTTCTTTATTTTCGAATTATAATTATGAAAATAATATTTCTTTCATTTTATCCAGTGTACTTGTGTCTGCAGTTATGGCATAATCGTGAAAACTTGGATAATCAATTAAAGAAGCTGTTCATCAGTTTACCATCGCTTCGAGTTTTTGAGTTTATCGGGGAAATTCGAAAGCTGAAAACACTTTGCGTTATGTGTTTGCAAATACGATCATGCAGTTGCAGTAATTATTTCATGTATATTATAATACATACTGACACCTTTTATTAATTAATACTCATTTCAGAAGTTCGTTGTGTTAATATGCAGCTTCAGGAAATTTTACACGAGGATGTAGATAAAGACAAATGGACAAGGAGCGTGAAATGCTTAATGGTCTGTTTTGAACATGATTTTGAAAAAATGGGTGTTAAATTTGATATCGATTTTTACTGTTGGTAATCAAAATTCTTGTTTTTCGAAGCAACTATAGATGTAACAATTTTATTATTTTTGACAAATATCAAAAACTTAAATGCATAAAAAGTTCATATTATATAAATGCAAAGTAAAAATTGCTATTGTAGGAATTCATTCACATTTTTATATTACAAATAAATTACTTCATAAATTTCTTAAATGTTACTACGATGATTCCTGTTGTTCAAATTTGGGGTACTTTGCCTCAACTTCCGACCAGGTGATTTTTCCATTGGCTAAATCTCTTACTACGTTTGGAAGTTCATCCAACTGCAATTAAAAGAATAATTTATTTTTTATTAATTTTTATACATTAAAGTTTTATATAATATTTACTCACATTTATTCTAACTTGGCCCATACTGTCTCGTTCACGAAGCGTAGCACTATGAGGCGTTTTCAACGTGTCAAAATCTATTGTAATACCAAATGGTATTGCAATCTCGTCCGTACGTGCATATCTACGTCCAATGCTGCCAGAAGAATCGTCTACTTTATGCGACACATCTACTTTTGTAAGATTTTGTGCTGTAAATAATATATTTAAATAAATTTTTGGAAAAATTTTCGCACTCTGGTTCGTTTTTAAAAACCTGTACACTTACATAACTGTTTTACGAATGGTATGAAATCTTCGTGACTGCTAAGCGGTAACACCGAACATTTTAAAGGTGCGACAACTGGTGGTAAGCTCAAGTAAGTCCGCTTTTCATCTCCTTCTCTTGTTCTAAAGTTATGTTCAAATATGGCGTACATAATTCGACCAATGCCAAAAGATGGTTCAATCACAGAAGGAATTATCTCTTCCACGTGCACAGTTTTCTGATATCGTTTTACTTGTATCATATCCTTTGTAACTTTTACTTCGGTATCATTAGAAAGTTTTAAATTACATTCTCCATTTTCACTAAGTTCAGTTTCCATAGCATTAATACTATCCTCATTTAATTCTGCCAATGCATCTTGAACTAGCTTACTGTCTTTTTTGAACGTTTTTCCAATCAGAACTTTATTTGGTACTATTTCACATACATCAACGCTTTTTGGTGTTGACAATCTTTTTTCTGCTGCCAGCTTTACACCAGTAGCTTTCGTATGTTGAGTAAGATCATAAGCAGAACGATCTGCACAACCAACACATTCCACCCAACCATAGGAAGTTAAGCACTCTGCGTCCCAACAATCACAGGCATAATGAGCCATTTCATTTCCCATGTGTTGGCGGAAACGTAATTTTTTTGGATCAATTCCAACTTTAATTAGAAACTGATGAATTCTACCCATAAAATATCCTAATGTTTCATTAGCTATAAGTCTTGTTAATACTGCATCGCCTAAACTTATATGCTGCGCACTCTTTCCATCCATCTGATTGCAAGCAGAATACAGAAGCAAAGTTAAATCTTTAACTGTCTCAAACTTAGGATGATTTTTGTTGTTGGGATCGCAAAAGTGTTCTATTTCCGCCATTGTGAATTCTCTCACTCTTATCAGACCAGATCTTGGAGATATTTCATTACGGAATGCATTTCCAATCTGTGCTGCAGCAAATGGCAGTTTCTCTTGATTAAATGCAAGTAATCTCTTGAAATTGACAAAGATACCCTGAGCAGTTTCTGGCCTTAGAAACCCTTTTACCAGACCAGAAGGACCAATTTGAGTTCCAAACATTAAATTAAACTCCATTGGTTCTGTTAGGTCATTTCCAGAGATTGGAGACTTTATATCAAATTTAGCTATAACTGCAGCCATTTCATCTTTAGTCATTCCATCTAATTTAATAATAATATCTCTGCATTCTGCACGTGTATCGTCAGCAGTCTTTTTATCGCTAATAATTTTCTCTAAATGAGATTTAATTAAATGATCTAATCTAAAACACTCTCCAGTTTTTACATCTTTAACCATTAAATCTGCAAATCTTTCAACATGTCCAGATGCTTTGAGTACAGGTTCTGGTGTTAAAATGGAACAGTCAACTTCCAACATTTGCTCCTCTAATACAAAGAAATTTCTCCAAACATTCAATAAGTTTGTTTTTAATGCACATCCCATTGGGCCAAAATCAAATTGACCACTAATTCCACCATAAATTGCAAAAGACTGGTCATAGAAAAATCTACGCTTCAAAAGATCTTCCATTCTTGCTTTATCAAATGTGGTTACTTCTGAAAGGGATAATTCTTTGTCTTCCAACAACTTCTTACGAAGTTTGAGTTCTGCAACCGCTTTTTTAACATCCAATTCTGGAGCTCCATTAGATTTGAGTTTCCGTACATAATCACCCTTTAAATATAAAGCAAATAGTATTAACGATATGAGATTAATCATATTGCTATTAAATAAAAGAACGAAAGGATTAAAACTGTAAAAATAACAAAAAATTAAAGTTTGTAATTCAACATGCAACAATAGAAATTAATTATTATTACAGAAACATATTACAACGTGTTATAACTATATTTAACAATATGTAATTATCAACCATATGGTACCTACTTGTTCTTTAACACTCTCTCGAAGAGGAGACAAGATTTCTTCAATCTTTGGATCAGACATATCCGGCAAAATTTGTATTTTCACTTTCCGATTCTGTTTCGTTGAACCCCACTTAAAATCAGTTAACCTAGCGGTAGCAGTAAATGCTCGGGAAACCTGTTTGATAACTAAGGTATTCTTACATGTACCATGTGTAATTTTTCTATGCAGAAAATACAAGTTACGCGAAATGTACTGCATTCGCGGTAGTTTTCACTTTCTCGTTCAAGCAACAATAGTCAGTACACCACATTGCCATTGATATATACAGTATAACTTGCTACAGTATGGTTTCCACTACCTATGATTTTTCAAATTCACCATCTTTGAGAATAAAACCACTTCGCCACCTGGCGAAGGGCACTGACACAATCAGTGTCTACAGATTCTACAAGACTGCGCATGCCATTATTCTCATGGGGTCCAGAGATTTGTGGTCCTGAGTACCCCAGTATGAGGTTGGGTTTCCATGCGCAGAAAACAGCAATACCGACAGTTGTACGTGTTTTACCAGTGCATCTATTACCGCACGTGTAGTATAACTACTTTGCCTACTCTAACAGAATGAAAGTATATAGCATTCGTGCAGTATTGCCAACTATTGCTTTATATGCACAGTAACGTCGCTTTCCAGGCCAAATCAACCAATTTTGCGCCGTCTCCGAAATATAAATTAAAATTATTTCGTCCTTTTTGGTGCATTCCGAAGTCGGTTATATTTTTTTCCAAAAATCTTTTTTGAGTAAACGAAAGAATCGTTCATAATGCGTGTGATAGATATTTATAATAATATTCTATTGTTAGAAGCAATTGAAAGTCAGAAACTATGTTAAACTGCATAAGAAACGCGTATTAAAATTACTAAAAGTTCAAAGGGCTGCCAACAAAGTGCTGTTTCGAATTTCGGTATAAAGTTAGATTCGTAAGAAAGTAGAAATCTTCCACTTTAATTCGGTTTTTGATTTACATCGATATCTCTATCCGTTCCTGAGATATCATCGTGTAAAGACAAACGTAATTTTTGTAGAAATTCGCCGCCGCCTCACGCTTGGACCCAGACAGTGGGTGTCTAGCGTAGCGGTCACGTGGTCATTGTTTACGTCTAACCCTTTATTATTCCTGGTAATGCGTCTATGAATTTCCTAGAAAAAAGTCTAGGTCGCGTCGCGCCCATTCGGAATCACCCTCGTACGCGCCGGCCGCTATACAAACTTTGAAGCCCTATATCTCAGGAACTAATTAAGATATCGCGTTGCAACAAATTGCGTTATTATGTACGCACTTTCCTCTATCTTCTGAGCTACCTACTGCGTAAAATTTAGGCATGTTTTTTTTTTTATATTTATTGCCAAGAATTTCGCTGCCGTCGAATGTTTCGCGTTGACCCTCCTCCTTTTCTCTACATGTCGAAAAAAAATTTTTGGAAAAAAAATACAACCAACTTCGGAATGCACTAAAAAGAACGAAATAATTTTAATTTATATTTCGGAGACGGCGCAAAATTAAAAATTGTGTAAATGAAAGATGTTGCTAATGTGAAAATATGTAAACGGATTAAAGAATTTTGATAATTTCCAATGTAGAAAATTTTTAATTTTGTGCCGTGTCCGAAATATAAATTAAAACTGTTTCGTCCTTTTTAGTGCATTCCGAAGTCGGTTGTATTTTTTTTTTCCAAAAATTTTTTTTGATCAGACACATGGTGTGTCAGCTTGCATTGAAAGACGAGTATGGTACGACAAAAGTGACAATGAATATGATAAATGATCCGTGGTTTTTGGAGTTCCAATTTAGGCTGACAGGATATCTTTCTTAGAAAATTAATTAGAGAAAGATGATACGTAATTAATCAATAAAATAATAAAAATGAACTGAAATTAGAAACATAAATTGGTTTTATAATATAACATAACATAAACGTAATAATTTATGCTGATATTTTTATATAAATTGATTTTTCACTCGAAAGTAAATTGTAAATCCTAAAAAAAAAAAAATAACATTTAACAAGTTCAAAATAAAAAATGTGTAAATATATAATAACTGTATATTTAAAAGTAGCTTATACAAATGTCAAATATTAACAATCGATTGTATGCGTATATTTAAAAATTATATAAAAAAATTAAAAAATGATGTAACAAAATACGAAATATTGCATAAAAGCTAAATAAAACTTTAACCATATCGATTCGAAAGTAATAATTGCAATATATGTGTACATAGAAGTCATAAACGTTTGAATATTTACAACTGTACAACAAAAAGTCATCAAAAACATAATACAGTAAGTGTGAACCCAATTTCAATAGATTTCGATACAATAGCGTTACGGAGTAATGAGCATTACCGAGTCAGTAGGCAACGCCAGCCACCGTGACCGCTTTTTGTTTTTGTCGTTGAACTTGAAAAGGACGACCTGTCAGTTCTATTACAACCGCGTCGGGGTGAACATCTAATATCGAACACGTACCGATAACCGAGCTGAAAATTGGAGGATTCATACATCCGATCTCACGTGTGGTTAGTGTGTTTTACCGTGTGTGTTTTATCGTGTTTTTTAGTGTGTTTGAACATTTACTGGTGTAACACCTGAGGTGGTTGGACATGTACATAGCATATGTGATCATATGTTCCCTGGTGTGATTTCTTACGTGATTGTGCATGTGTCCACATGTTTGCCCATGTGTTCTTTTTATGTGGTTCCCTATGTGGTGGTGCATGTGCTAGCATATTTAATTATGCACTCATACGTGTACTGGTGTAGATTTTTATATAATTATGCATGTGTTAACATATTTAGTCACACGTTTTCTCACACAATTATGAGTTCACAATTTACTTGCACGTGTTCGTAAATGTATTGCACGAATTTAACTATAATTGCCAATAATTGATAAGGTAATAATCTCAAATTGTGCAATTTCAAAATTCAGATTGGTGTTCAGTCCAACGAGGGGTGTTCTTCCAGCGATGTCCAAGGAAAGGGGTGCCCACAACCTTCCAAAAGCCAGACTGATCAGCCATTGTCTAATCCTGGGTCAAATCCTGGGTGAATCGAGAACTGTAACGAGATTCTGCGATTGGTGAGTCGCATGCTTTACGGTTCCTCCAGTTCCCATCATGTCGTAGGACGAACGGTCCGAAACGACACGGGGACTGGTTGTAATTTTATCATTTGAAGCGAGCATAGTGACCACGAATATCGTTGTATAATTTTGTACAACGATATTCGTACAGATTGTTTTTCTTTTGTTAGCTCAGGCTAGGGTTTTCTTGTACACTTAATTCATTTTAAATACGAATATGTAGAGAAGTCGGATGACCCTCCGATTTCAGAATACATTTTTTAAATTCCAAATTTCGAGTCAAAAGATTAAACAAACCATGTGTACAAGAATTTCGCGATGAGTAGATTTTTGATATCAAAGTACCAAGTATGAATGTCTTTGATTATATTTAGATCATTCACTTTGATATCGAAATCGCTCTTGATGTCGAAACTGTCTTTTATTTCTGTACTGTTAATCATATTATTTTAGCTTAGGATTTTCAGCAAACATGAAGAAACACAGTAAGTACAGATTATGTTGGCCGTGTACATTTTTATGCCCGAAACTTATACGGGTACTTAGATGTACTCGCATGAGCGAGGGCAGGTGGACACGGTTTAAAATATTTTTGCGATTGACAATCTGATAGTGAACCAAAAATCTCATAAGTTTCACATGTGTGTGTGGTTAGGTTGTGGAACTTGTGTAGGTTTAAAACAACTCTTTATTTCAAAGTAACAAAATTATTTAGAATCATTTTATCTTATTTTATATTTGAGAAACTTAGATCGAAAATTCATTAAATTTAGATTTTTGCACAATGTTCACTACCGATTGTTGGTCGATTTCAGGAATATATTTAGCTTGTGTGCGTGTGAAAATTTGAACTCGGGTGTCGGAGACGTCCCGGGACGTTCTCCCTAGGTTTAGGCTATTTTGCACCCGGGTGGTGTGTGTGAGAATCGTGGAGTGTTTGTGTTGGTGTACATGATTTTTGCCAATTTTTTAAATATAGCATCAGGCAGGCAGGTAGTTTACTTCTGGTGTGATTGATCTTAGTTTTTAAGTAGGCAGGGCCAGAGCAAGCTTTCTGTATTTTGGTAAAATACATAAGAAAGTTGTATCTGGGGTTTGAAGAAAACGAAAAATCGAATGAAAATATTCAAATGCAAATTGATTGTGTTTAAATGTTCTTAATCTCGATTTTTCGTAAGGCCAAGCCTTAGTTTGTAAGTCGTAGTCGTGGTACTAGACCCGATTACAAAAATGAAGTATTAAAGTGAAGTGAAGTGAAGTGTAAAATTAAACAAATACATTTTTATGCTTGAACATTCTTTTACTTTTGTAAAATATGAAGAGAGCAAACATTCGTGAAAACTGAAATGTTAGATTGACAATTAGATTTGCGATTTTTATATCTTTTCCAAAAAATTGAATTTTTTGGACAAATTTATTCGCGAATTTAGTTGCTAATTTAATACTTCAGATTCACGAATGTTTGCTTATTCTTTCATTTCACGAAAGTAAAGAATGTTTGAGCGGGACGTAAAATTTCGCGAGTGATATTTGTGAGGCTTATTTAGCCGAAGAAAGAAGAAGCTATATGCTGAAGAGCCCCGGCAAATTTGCCATAGAAGAGGGGAACTATTAATGTCACTATGCTCGCTAATTTGTATTTCTTTTGTATTTGTTTTACATGTTGTATCTCGTTTCATTTTGAAACGATACCGCGAAACTTCGAGCTCGACATTTTTCGAGCTCGTCGGCCATCGAACCACGATTTTCTTTCGTTTTTTTTTTATTTTTTTTTTATTTGAATCAATTTAAAGATTTTCATAAGTATTTTAAAATATTACACTGTGTATATATATTGTTATTTTGTTCATTTCTTTTCTGAAGTTATGATAATTACATTTTCTGTTTCAGTATTTTCTTATTTAAGTTATCATTTTGTTCATTTTCTATTCGATTATCATTATCAATTAGCTTTTCTATTTCATGGTTTTATTCGAAATAAATTATTCCATTTAATCCTTCCTGCATTGTGATGTTAATGTTTCACATTTTTTTTACAGCTTTATTTCAAATAAATGATTCCATTTAATCCTTCCTGCATTATGATGTTAATGTTTCACATTTTTTTACCGCTTTATTTCAAATAAATTAACCCTTTTATTCCTTCCCGCATTATAGTGCCAATGTTTTCCATCTTTTTACAGCATTATTTCAAATAAATTATTTCGTTTACAGAGACACAATTATCTTCATTGACTGATTTATATTCGATTGAAATTTTTCATTTCATCTTATACGCTTCCACCATTTTGTATAAAATTCTAGTCTCGCATATTCTAATCTAATAACCTAATCAGCGAAACTTGCAGCACCCCCATTGAGAGATACGATCCCCCACCGTTTATCAATTTAATTAGAATGTATAATCATCATCCGAGTCGAAGAGTTTCACCGTACGATACATTAGTTTTAATTTTCTTCGTGTATGTATGTGAATAAGAATGAATAAAATAAATCAGTATATATCCGAATGTATGACACGGGTTCTTTGTCCAAAATCAGTACATTTTTCTGTATAAATATACATGTATATACCGTGCGTGGGAGGAAGGGTGGGCACGGACCGCGAGTTGTTCGCCACGATGTTAAGCATCCTGACGAATAACTTGCGTTAAACTGTAAGCGCTTGTTATTCAAACTTGCACCGATCTACTCGACGATATGCCAAATTCTATTTCGCTCTCGTTAAAGTAACTTTAGTTTTACATAAAATTGTTCAAGTTTTTTCTTTCGGTTCGCTTTCATTCAGTATCCTTTATGTTGGACGCTGCGTATCCGCTCGCGTGTAGGCGCGCTGCACGCGGGTAATCAGTCATCCAGCAGCTCCGTGGACGTAAGACATCTTCCACCGATTAGTATCAAATCTGAGTAGTCCAAATGGGGTTGATCGTGCAGTGGGCATGGGGTGGAGTTGGTTTGAGATGCTGGCAAGTGCCCGTTGCGTGTGTACAGCTCTTGGCGTGGCAGTATCGAGACTGTCCGGCTTGGGTTGTACGCGCGTTGCTCCAACTTGTTGGTATTCTTGATTCGATTCCACTTCATTTCCTCGTAAGACACGATTCAACCACCCTTTGGCCTACGAGGGTAGGGTGCTGTTGATGAAAGGTGCTGGCCACGGAGTCGTTGAATGGCCGGGGATACGTAGTGTATGCAGGGAGATACTCTCGAATGAAAGTGAATTATTTTATTTTGCTTTGCTCGCGTTCTCCCGTGTTCCTCTTTAAGTCTGTACTGATTCTGTTTAATCATTTCATTAATTCTTTTCTAAATCTCCTTAATGGCAATCGGTCGAGATAAGAGAGGTGCAATGTTTGAATAAAAAGTAGCTCGTAGGGACTTTGTATTTTTATTCTTGAGTTAGTACAGAAGGTGAAGTGAAACCTTTTCGTAGGAACTTTATATTTTTGTTCTTAAGTTAGTACATAAGGCGAAGTGGAACCCTTTCCTTAGCTTCTTCTGTTTCTATCATTTCATTACTATTGTATTTTCAAAATTTTCTCTTTTCTATTCATTTCCCTATCTTTGGCTATCGATTATAAAGTTAGATTTCCTTAGTCTTTGATTAAATCAATACATATCGCTGAAAAGGGTTCTGCTCATAAATTAAGGTACTCGATGTGATGCGGCTTGCTATCCTAACTTTGCGTTATCTTATTTCGAGCGATCGGTCACTCTTAGAGTCACGTCTTCGAGAATACTTTAACTTCAAGCTTTTTTTCTTTTTACTGCACCAAAAGAGTGCTACTTTAGATTATAGTTTGAATCTTCGCTTCGGGTCAGAGCGACTCCGATCTGTACTCCGTGCGGTGTCCGGGAACCAGTTACCTCCTAGGCCTGTAAAGGAGTTCGACCAACTGAACGGTACCCCACTTGACTGGTTCAGACGGAATCGTCGTGGTTTGGGGTGGCGGGATGCTGTCGAATAGGAATATCGTATGGTGCTGTTGCGAGTATGCAAGCTTGGGCGGACTAGCTACCCGAACAAGTTTCGCGAGCTTGCAGCTAGCATCTCTCGTTATTCTTTGTTCGACTTTAACCCGTTATTCTGCTCCGACGGCGTTTACCGCGCTGTTCGCACGAAAAGCTGGTGGCAAACGTTTCGGGGGCGTTGGGCAAATGGTGGGTTACTGAGCATTTATGGAGTACCGAGAGTACGCAGTACAGTGAGGGGGATACTTTGATTTCCGGGGCGATCGTTAGGGCCTTTTTACTCGCGCCGTGTCGGGTCTCGCGTATTAGATTTTAGCTTTCCTTCTTTTCTTTCTTGATCGTCTTTGCCGAGTGGCTATATCGCTCAAAGTAAGAGAACGGCAATTTTAGAATAGAAAGTAGCAAGTAAGAGCCTTGTACTTAATCCGCGTCGTCATGGCATGCCCAACGAGGGAAGCGTTACTTAGAAATTAGTTTTAAGCAATTTAATGTAATGTGTGCCTGTGTGTGTGTATGGGGGGTTGGAAGATAGACGCGCCGTATGTCTATCTTCTGTACGCGAAAAAGTAGAGTCAAAACTCATTTATCCGGTTGGCAACAACTTGATAAACGAGGTATTTTACGGAGGGTGGTTGGGACTTGGCGTTAGGGCGGGTCACTGTAGTAGCCACCTCCACGTGGTGTGATCTGGTAATCGATATCGTATTCAAGAAATCTTGTAAAAATCATAGTCTTTACGGATCTCTTGAATGCGATATCGAGCTAAGAGCTACTATATTGTATCAATATTCGCAACTGAACATCCTTTGTATCCTTAAGAAGTTATTAAATGAAATCTTAAATAACGCGCTAACATTGAATTGAAAAACTCCAATTGTTATAATATATCAGTAATAAAGTACGGTGAATTTGGTTTTTAAAAAATGGCTGCTTGGATTTAAATTCAAGTATTTCGAATTAAGGCAAATATAATTTTAATGATACATTCAAAGAACAAGTAAGCATATTGCTTGTATTAGGCTTCAAGTTACATAAATATGGCAATAACAAGCAGCTCCCTCTCGTACTCATCAGGTAGCCGCGTATCTGTCGGTATTACCATTTCTTTTGAAGAAAAAGCTGCTGTAATACCGACTTGCCAAATCGGCGAGGTCACGTGCCTTGTCTACCCGTCCACTAGATAGCGATACCATGTCCTGTGGCCGTGCGTAGCATATGTATTAATTTTTGCAAAATTAGCGCTATTTGGGGATACCGATGACATTATTTTGATAGAGTTTTGAAAATAGAACGCAACACAGGTACCAAAATATTAAGAAAATGGCTTATTTTTCGAAAAAGTGCGATTTTTTGTTTCATTATTTTCCCAGCACGCCACTAGATGGCGCGACGTGGACCATTTTCAACGGCGCCACGTATAAAATCCATATAATAATTAAAAATGAAACTTGAACCATACTAAATCGAATATCTTATAGTGATGTAACATTTTCTCTTGCTACCATTGAAATTAGGTAATCGCAGAACGCTGTTTAATTATATAAATTGGTATAAATCTACAACGAATACCTGTACATTTCCTAATTAAATTTCTGCGCCATTTATAAATTTTTAACTTTATATATTGCTAAAAGAATTTTAATGTTGGATAGTTTGCAAACAGTTATATATAACAAAATTATGAATCATACTCATCTTTTATTCCAGTAAAATGTTTACAAGTTATGCGTAAAATTTAAAGTTGATCATTGTTGTAATACTAGATGACCTCAAATTCTTGACCGGTCGTGTATATCAAAGGGTTGCAATCGACTTGTCCCCATTCATCAATCGTCAATTGCATTCTGCTCGAAATTCGATCCGATCAATCGAAGGAGGACGTTTCGATTTTCAAGCATAAATAAGTATGAGAATTGAAAGCTACTACCGCTCGGATGTCAGTCACGATCGAATCAAATCTGCTGTGACGAGTTCGTCGATCAGCCCCGGGCGAAAATTCACTATCGATGTCTGATGAACACCTACCTTCTGAATACTTCTACACCATAAAATATCAGAAGCATTTCCTTACGATTCCAAAGATTTCATTCTGTAAAATTTTATAGACTATCAATTCTTCGTACTACTACGTAATGGTGAATTTTAATTAAAAAAAGCCTCTCATTCCTAATATTGACACGTTGACTTCCAGGGTGGCCGTTTACGACTGAAACGAGTGTAATCAGATTTTATATAATTTGATTTATTAATAAAATAAAACTTAAAGCAAAGCTTCAACAAAGTTGCTATTGTAACAGTAACATAAAATACCGAGCTAATCAACCGTTAACGGTTATTTTAATCTGCCTTGCCACATAGTCCATTTTTACTGTAGTAATTAACGCGTTAATTAAACGATATATAAATGTTTGTTATCCTAGAGTGGTATCTAACAACAGTATGATTAAACTTCGATCATAGATCATTTGAGCCAACACAGTCGTGAGAAACGGGCTGGATGAAAGTCTGTTAACAAAAAGGACAAAAATTTTCATCATAAAAGACTATCATTGGTAAGGCAGTCTGTTCAATAGCCTCGTTATTAGGCATGCTTGATCATGGTACGTCGGTAGTAATCACCATAAAATAATGGGGGAAAAAGAGCATCGATTCTTTATTCTTCTTTTTCAACGAAAACAATCAATACACCGGTTGGAATCTGCGCTCGATCCCTCGCGGAGATTCATTATACACCGTGCCCCGAAGTAGGAACAGATCGATTAACGCGTCAATTTGCATTTAAGCGTAACTAACTTAATGCATACAGGCTGCGGATGCATACATGCTAAGTAACCTGTGCCTTACAAATGATGCCTCGGTCCGAGAGGACCATTTGTTACTCATGCTACGAACAAATTTCTGTTTTGCATAATGGGGCTGATAGTGCTTCTCTCAGGGTTCCATTCGACCTCGCTTATGATCCATCAATTTTTCGATTCTCTTAACAAATTTCAATGATCTCTTCGATTCATCTGCTTCAAGACAACTCCATCTTCGATTCTATCGCACGCAATCGTAAGAAAATAAAATTATTTGAAACCACAATTTAGAGCAGCGAAATGAAGGAAAATATCGAAGCTTAAATTAAGACAGTGACCGACGAGTGGAACGAGGTGTCTATAATGAATCTCCGCGTTAATTAGGCCCCGAAGGTGAGACGATAGGTAGCCGGTCGTGGCATACCGATATCTTCTTCTTAGTCTGGCGCACACGTCGCAAAGTAAAGCCTAACTGAAACGTCACGCCACTTGTTACTCGTTAGTGTGCACGATGCCATCTTTACTGCTGGCCACTCGGTCGGGTTACTCCTTAGGCAGCCGCATCGATACCAGCCAGGTTCGTGTAATTAACAATGTTACCCGCCTTTGTCCATCCTTGGTCAGGTCGACTTACTTCGACAGATTTTCTCAAACGTCTGATTTATCGTCTTTCTTTTCAGACAATCGTGTTTTATACCGTATTATGTATTTTCTTAGCGGACCATTCGTAATTGTTAAATATGGACGATCGTTTTTGTATACAGATGTTTTACCTATTTTATATTAGGACATTTTACTTTACAATTTGTGGCAAAAATCAGTTTAGGGTGCTTGGAAGCTTTAGACGAAGCGTCGGTAACCTATGACCCCACGGGTCATCAAGTGACCCATATAATAATTTCAAGCGATCCACTTGAGTTCGGCAAATAAAGTATAATATATAAAAATAAATTATAAAATATAAACACTTTATATAGATTAACATTTTGGTTTGATTAGAAGATTGCAGAAACGAATATAGACGGAATACAGCGATATTGTCGGAACGAATCTCGTGTATTCGTCACGTATTCAACGCTTGTATTTGTCTTAAGATGACTCTCTAGTGAAATTTTCCACAGTGCAATTTCTCCTAGTATAAATAATCCTTCACGTCTATATTTCCTGGTGTAATTATCCCTAGCATCTATATTTTCTAGTCTTATTATACCTTGGATGAATAATTCCTAGTTTCAATACTCCCTAGTGTAATTGTTCGTAGTGTCAATACTTCCTAGTATAAATTTGCAGGTTGTAATTTTCCCTAGTACAATTATTCCTAGTCTTATTATACCTACGGTGAACAATCCCTAGTTTCAATATTCCCTAGTGCAATTTTCCCTAGTATAAATAATCCCCAGTGACCCGAACCGTCTTCTTAATAGTCACATTTCAGTTGATTTTCACCCGCAGCCAAAAAAGGTTGCCCACGTCTGCTTTAGACGTTTCATTTCTGAAAGAATCTCATAATTTTCAGTCGAATTGGTTGGAATTAGGGAAACTGTCTCGTAGAAAGATACGGTATAGCGTTAAATTGCATCAGGTGGAGTTAGCTCGTACGGCAAGAAGAAGGCACCGTGGTCCAATCTTGAAGGTATCTTTCGAGCGTGGATAGAGAAGTGCTTCCATTACGCTGGGCGGTGGTCCCTCGTTATATCCGGGACAGTCAAGTCCGTGGCTGCTCATCTGATAGTCCGAGGATTTATGGCGGCCCTGATGGTTCATTTAACGCTGACATGACTGGACAGGGGCGGGTCGAGACGCCTTTACGTACGTATGTATCTGTATGCGTGCACTAACGCGACAATACGGAAATATCTTGTTAAAAACAGGTTGAGTAACGCTATAGATTGGCCGATTTAACTGCATACGCATCAACCATCAAGTGCATCAATTGGGAAATAAGCCTAAACTACGCCTCGAAAAACCTTTATTAAATAGTTGCCGTTCGCTAATCGGATAGGGGAACGCGTTCGTTTTCACTCACAGTAAAATCTTCCTTTCGATTCACGAATGCTTGCATTTATGAATAAACCGTTGAAAATTGTGAAATTCTTAATTCCTCGGGATAAAAACTTTGAGCGTGAAATTGTCTCATTTACCAGAATTAATCATCGGACGATAGAAGGAAAGATAAAACTGCTATTAATGGTTGCAAATTGTTTCAACAGGCAATGGATAATAAAACGGCAATAAAAAGTAACTGTCAAAGATTCATGTTTGCTAAATGCAAGATTAGCGTAAAATACATTGACTTAATCGTGGAGTTAATAAAGAAGAATAAAGAAGCAAATTGGCAACATAGTGTTAGCTGATCATTGAATTTGACGAGGAGTCATATAAACCGCGGGGCGCACAGTCGGTGGCCGCAAACGGCCAATAAAACATAATAATCTATGCTTCGTCCACAATGCTACTTTCTTGCTCGTTTCACTGTTAACGGATTCGGCACAGATTTTGTTTCTAGATCGAGTCGTAAGATGGACAGGTGAAGTGTATTTATACAGGAAGTTTCGAATTCTTATTGCTTCTAAAGTATAGCTAATTAAATTAATTATAATTTGATGGATTAACTGTCTGTGTAGAATTAAAAAAAAAAAAAAGTAACGCCTGCTGCATTGAAAACATTATTTCTGAACCTGGATTCGCGTGACTTATATGTATATGGGTCACGAGGCTGCGAACGTGTTAATATTCGAATAGATTTGTTCCACGATTGTGCCGACGGTAACATTCAAGGTTTGACTTTCCAACCAAGGAAACGTCAAACACGTCGACATTTTAAAGAATACATCGAAGCTGGTGCAGGATTCCGCGGAACCTTGATATTCTCTGTCGTGCGCCGAGTGACTGGTTAAGGTAGAGCTAATAATCGTAGACGGTAGACGCTCCTGTGTACCTTTCTACAACCGATTTACGAGAGCCTGCATCATTGTGCAATTGAATTCATTCGTGATCAACCTTGGCTACCGTACCGATTCGCCTCTCATCGTTCTCAAACTTACCTCGGAAAGAAAGAAAAAATGAATTATCAGCCTCAAAAGTTCGAAGATCTTCCTTCCTCATGGGCGATTTTGATTTGCATAAACGCCCGTTCGTAGAAAGTAAAATATCCACAGAAACATTGGACGATCTTAGGTAAGCGTTATGCAAGGATTTCAGGAAAAAGAAACGTGACCGAAAGTTCAGGCGGACGGTTGATTCCACGGTCGTCGAAATAAATATAAATCCCAGCCAACAGAGCCGGTGGCCCGATAGAAAAATATGAACGGTTCGAAGCCGGCACTGTTCACTTTCGTCGTTTGCCTAAGAGGGGACTGCGAAATGCGTAAAGAACATTTTATGGCGGTGAGTTTCTTGAATGTGCGTATGTATGTATGCAACCCGGTCCGCACCGACGCCGTGGGAAACGTGACACGAAGGCTCGCTCCTAAACCTGAAAAGCTGTTTCGAGACCGTAGATAGAGGTCGTCGGTAGCCGTACGAGAGCAGCTTGATTCGGTCTCGTTGTCGAAAGAAAGAGGGATTAAAAGTAAAAAGAGAGAAGGCAAGGAAAAAGGGATCTTTGATGGTCGGGCAATAAATTACTCATTTGTTTGTCGTCAAACACGACCGAAACGTCATCGAAACGTTCGACGATCGCGACCGAGGAATTCATTGGACGCCTGTTGAATATTTGAGGTAGACGTCTTTTCAAGAGAACGTTTTGACGTTGCCTCGCAGCAAACGAAGATTGATGCTTATTGACGATTAAATTGAACGATGTTATTGGCTTAAGGATTGCAGAGTTAAGTTTGTTTTAACGAAATTTTAATCGATGTCTTTTAATTTAACTTACTATTCAATTCATTTCATTGAAATTGAATATTAGAAATGCGAACTTCCTTAGAAATTTAATTAGGTATAATCGTGTCAGGTAATTGAAATTACGAATAATAACACAATGTTGTGAAAACAATAGACGAAAATTTTATTTTAAACAAAATAAGGTCGAAATTATTGCCTAATGAAACTATTAACAATGTCAACGCGGCAGTCGTCGTGTCAAAAGTGAAAATCTCAGTAAAAATATCAACCCACGTTTCGCTTAATGAATAAAACCACCCCTTTCCCAACGCAGTTCCCGTTATAGCGTGTCGATAAATGTACGAATTTGCGTAAGGGACACGTGAACCCATTACCTTGTAACGGGGCGTTCGTTTTCATCGCGAGAGATTCAAGTTTTGTCGTTGTTTCACGCGAGGCTGGTCGGTTCGCGGTCGTCGCGAAATGATCAGCTACCTCGTAAAGATCCCGAGATATGACATGCGTTACCAGGCTAACGTGGACTTTCATGCGATGTAGTTTCGCAGAAATGCAGGCGCGCGTGTCCGCTTAACGTGCGCCGACGACTTGGTCGACGATCTTTTGTTTCGCAAAAGTCGCCTCGTTATGCGCTCGAGGCTGCGAAGCTCGGTGCCATTGTGTCAAACGCACAAATACGGTGGCCACGGGTTTCAATTGCATCCAAGACGATGATTCGTTTCACAAAAGAAAACGTCCGCAGAGGCGCGCGTATAAGCATATGCCCAGGGAACGCAAAAATCCGCTGGCATAGGCTTTCGATTTAATTATGAAGCTATGTAACAATATTATACCATCGTAAATTGGAAACCTCTTTTCCTACATTATTTCACGGAATACTATAATAAATTATAAAGTAATGGGGCCAATATTTGGACTTGGCCTTTTTATGATATACAAAGTAGCAGTTGTTTCTCTAAATATAGAACATTTGGGTCATAGACAATTTCAATAAATATCATCCCCCTTATAAGGGCGAGTTTTATCTGCACACTTAGGGTCTGAAAAGCTCTAGTCACGACCCTGGTTAACAATTCCCTTATTCATTCGAGATCCACGCCAAGATTGAATTACTTCTAGTTCTATTCCAACTACGAAAATGGGTAGGGCAATTTTCATGCTGAAAATATCATTTCTACGGTGCAATTGACTTCGACCTGTACGAGATCGAATCACGGTGACGCCATAAACGGTATTAGCATGCCGTTGGATAAACGAAAGCTTTCATGCAAACTCTTTTAGGAGCTGTTGCTTGATCGCGTTGCTCGCGTGTACGTGTGTGATCGGAAACGGTGAAATAAGTGGCACGATTGCGATAAAATTGTCACTCGTTCGACGAGTTGCCATGATTTCGAAATGTTTCGCTAAAGTGGGCGTAGCCTCTTTTTTTTATCGTGGTGCGAATTTACACGAAGCCAAGAGTAAATTGCGGAAGTTAGAGTCCGTTTAACACGTTGACTGGCACAGTGGAAACGGCCGGTGTTTGGTAAGGCACGCTGTAATAGCAATTATTCGGAAAATATATTTGATGGATTTATCAAATTATGTTCTCCGCTTGCTACCTTATGCAACTATTAAATTGGCAATTAAATTTTCGACCATCATAGCTTTTCTTTTCATAGAATGATTTATTAAAATTTAACTACATAGTTACCACGTACAGTAATATTTATGCAATTTCAAATTTACCTAGAATTCCATTTAAGCGATGTTAAACAATTCGCACAGTGGATATTACCGTAGATATTAGCACAGCTCAAAAATTCTTCTCATTTTTTAATTACAAAGGGACACGCAATTGATTTTGACAATTGGCCATCGATAATAATCGAAAAACATCAAAAATACTCAAAGTTTCAATCGACGTGTTTCTATTTGGCTTCCACCGGTGCCGCACGGCTGCTGAAACGCGTAAAATTAAATCTATTAATCGCAGCAAGCGCCAGTCCCTTTTACGAGCCACGGACGTTTTCGTAATTCACTTTCTAATGGCCGGCTAAAATTATATCGTCACTTTTACCACGGTAACGGTCCCGTACCGTGTACTATCCAGTCCCTTACATGTATACAATCAAATAGGCTTGCTACGAATGCGCACACAGGACATGATTTATAACCACACGGAACACCGCAAAAAGATGTCTAGGTTTCGTTTACACGTTACACTCATTCCTTTTTTTTCTGTCACCTATAAATTCTTCATTGCTTTTTTATTTACTTTACAATCGTTTTTCAATTGATCTTCCAATTTTTCTCGAACAAAATGCCCAATTGTATCTTTAAATTTTACAACCTCTATTAGACCAATTTTCATGTTTTTATAATAATTTGTTTTCAAACGTTCTCTTGGAGAAATCATCGGTTGGTTAGCACGTCTTTAACTTCAATTGCAAAACGACGTTTCTAAATGAAACGGCTCTATAAGCAAAGATACAAATATATTTGCAGCTCGCACCCACTAATGATGACAAATCTGTATCCACGCGAGCTGGTCGACACGATTAATAACGACTGCGGACACATCGGGCCATTCGTTACGTACAACTATATACGCAAACGTATATTTCAGCGTAACGGTAATCACGTTGGCTTTATTGCGGGGTACACCTTTACCCCCGAGATCCGGTGAGTTTCACGCGTTATCGTGCGGATCGTTTATACCGGAAAAATTCGACGAGGATGATGAACGAGCTGTGCTACGATTTA
This sequence comes from Stelis phaeoptera, assembly GCA_943735885.1. Classification (NCBI taxonomy): domain Eukaryota; kingdom Metazoa; phylum Arthropoda; class Insecta; order Hymenoptera; family Megachilidae; genus Stelis; species Stelis phaeoptera. The sequence continues at coordinate 12,505,133 of OX030930.1, forward strand.
CGTGTCCAAGAATATCCAAACACGTCTGTTCGGGTACCAAGCCTAAAAATCTTACCTCGACTACATCAATATTTTTCGCTCCGATCTACAGTTATTAACGTTAGAAATTTTTGTTATACAAAACAGCTATACGAAAAATTAAGAACTTCATCCCGTATACGTGTTTATTTCCTTTGTTTCATCTGATTCGATAATGTTCCATAATGCAGCATCTTGTCACCTATCGATACTCCACAATTCCTATCGCTAAATTTAATTATCGATAGGTTCGAATCGAGGCGGCGATCCAGTGTACATTTCACTCAGCGGTAGCCGGCTTCCGTCTCTGATTCTCGCAGTTGGCCGAGCACGCCAATTTGTAACCGTTTTGTTGATAGTTAACCGACGGTTAATAGAAATACGGGTATAAGGTTAGCGAGTTATACCGTCATTAGCGTCGGCGAAAATATACATCGGTTCGGTGGGGCCTGGTTCGAGTGGAAATCGAGCGGATACGCGAGAGCCATTAAGCACGTTCGTGCCTCCGTAGGGCTATGGATGCGACGGGAATGTCACGTGGCCGTCAACAGGGATCCCAGTTGGAAAATGGACGACGTGGGTATACCTACCGGAGGCCGTTCGTAAATTCAATTATGGAGACTCGATCCCATTAGAAGCGGAGCGAGCAGTAAAAAGCGTCGCGAGAGCGTACACGGTAGGTACACAAGCAGATACCGATTCAGGGATGCGTGCCGCAACCATCGATCGCTGCTTCTCTCCTCCCCGCCGACAGCATGCAGATATCGTTCTTTCGAAACCTTGCCGTTCGTTTGTTCGTGCGAATGCGTTTTTCCACGGGATCTCGTTATTGTTCCCAACAAGCTCCCTTCACCGTTTTCAATTAACGATATGATCTATATAAAACGGTCGCACGCTCGCCACGCCGCGCCACGTCGCGCCGACTTTGCCTGAAATTGCAACGCGCCGCTCGAACAAGGAAAGGGCCCCAAGTGCAACAGCTACGATTTCAATAAAATTTTGCACGACGATAGAGCTTGAAGCACAGAATCGGTTTATTTTATGGTTTTAAGAACAAACGACGTATACTCTTAGAGAAATATAGAAGTACAGAAACGTTTAGTTTACAGTTGCGTTCAACTTTTACATATTTGTATAATTAGGAAACAAAAATCGGTAGAATTAGTAGAATCTATTTACAACTTTGCTTCCTAGTCGATTTGCACTAGTAATACAGATAAAAATAAGACAAATAATGATATTTTCATAATGGTAAAACTGAAATCGAGTCAGGAAGATTGCTATATTATACACACCAGGGACGAATAAGTCCTTAACTTTTCACGTTCATCGATACTCCATCCTCGTACTGGTAATAACCCAATAATTGTCCGCACTTGGTCATTTACTATTACGCGTTTTTTCCCTCTTCGCGAGGCGCATCGCTCTTCGATTTCTTCTATCGACAAACACCATCAATCGCAAGACACGTGGCCATGATACGCAAGTAAGTACGAGGTTCTTATCGTCGTTACCATAAACCGACCCGGTCCCATGATCTTTTTGTCAACTTTGCCCAACGGGTCGTCGTAAGTAGGAGCGTTTGCTTAATTCAAAGGCAGGAACTTCGTAAAGCAGACAAGCACTTGGAGATCGTTTCGTATTCGTTATATCGTCCGGGTGATTTTCATTCGCGAAACGACAAACGGTTTTAGAGAAGAACGATCACGGCACGGCAATAAAATGACGAGAATCAATTATACCGTAAGATCGTTCGATCGACACGCTCTCATTTACCAAAGGCCGTTCCGGACGTCGAGGGATCAACATGAAAGGACGTCATGTCGTCGTTTGATATCCGAAGAACGGTTGCACATCGACTCGGTAGAATTCCGGAGAGGACTGGAATCGACGACGAGGACGGTATTCCGCATAAGTTATGACCTCGCTGGGTATATAGCCGCTCGTACGGACTACAAATATCTACGGCCAAGGTATACGGTAGGATTTGTACTTACCTAGTACGGTTAGTATTGGCTACAACTTAGCGGAATACCGGTGTGCAGAAATCTTGTTGCCAGACGGGACAAATACGTGGCCCAGGCAGAGATATTGGCGTCTCGGGGTGCTACACTCTGGAAAATAAGCCTAATGATCGTATTGTGACTGGCCTGGCTTGTCACAAAACATCGGCCAGAGACTTGCACGCTCGTGGCTTTATTTATCGTACCGGCCACGTCTAACTACCGTGTAACGGGCTGAAACGTTAACGAGGATGCAGATGCATTTATATGGGAACGCGACCGGTAACGTTCTTGCAAAAAGTTACGATTACGATGTAGGGTAAAGAGATCCGATACTTGCCACAGTTCTGATTATATCGACACTTCATTCATCTTTTCTAGATAATAAGAGTCCAAATTAGATTACCCTTGAATTTTCATCTTACTTCCTGGTAAATGTCAATCATGCCAATTACTAGTGCTTGGTGTCAATAATTAAGGATTTGTATATTTTTACATAGGATAGGGAATTCGGTAGTTGGCACTGTTTTGGTTATCGATCTGTACTTTCTTCATTTTTTCTAAATAATAACGTTTCAATAACGTTTAAAAAACAGTTGTTAAATCAAATATGTATAACTTTTAAGCGATACGATTAATAATCGCAAGTGATAGCCTGAAACAGGATTGGGACATAGAATTGGGTATTAGGTGCAGTTAACAAGAATCGTTGGCTTGCTTTTACGATTTTAATGTCGTAACCCTGCCAAATACAATAATAATAGTAATAGTAGCAATTATAATAAGAATCGTAATAATGATAATGATAATAGGATTATCTAAAATATGTAACCATCATTTCGATAATAAGATTATCGACAGGCGCGATATTGTACCGTACAGGACGAACGTGACGCGTCTCGCGACTCGACGATTTATCAATTAATTTAATTAAACATACACGATCGGGTCGCGAATCGCCTTTACGATACAACAATTTTACTTCCATCAGTTAGGAAAATCGCGAAAGTACAATATTAAATATGCGCGCTCAACCGTACCGTCGCAAAAACGTGATTGAAATTTTCTTTTTCTTTCTTTCTCTCACTTTTTTAATTTTTTTTTTTTATTTTTTTAGGACTTTCTCGCGACGGAACGGGCCTCTTCGAGACCCGTATCTCGCGTCGGATAACGTTGTATAAATATATTTATATATATATAGAATTTCGTGCACGTTAATATATATATTTCGCTATTTAATCCGTAATTAGTTTCCTCGTCTTTCGCGGTACACAATAATTACACGCTCTTCGTTTCGATTTCACAATCGCAATAAATAAATTATCCAAATCAAGGACATCGATATATCGACATAACAGTAATAAGATTACAACCACATTTACAATATATAATTCTATATTTATCTATATATATATACATACAATATATATGTATATATAGATAGATTTTTTTTATTTATATATATGTAATATATATAAATTTTTTTTTTCTTTTAATGCACTAACAAAACCTCCCCCGGCGACGTACGCGGGATAGCGAACGTCGTCCATCAAGCGACGCGATTAATGTTATAAATCAGAAAGTACAAAGTTGTAATAATGCCTTCGTTTATACAATGAGTCGTAGTAATTAATATATTAATATTACGCGATTCTACGCGACATGTACAATTCTATCCTTATTAAATAATAGTTGGCGGCGCGCGACACTAAAACATCTCCCTCTTTCTCAACTTGTTGACAACGATCGAATTCATTAACACGTGTCTCGTCCAACAGGAACACGTTCGATTAACGCGAACCACGAACACTGAATTTTGGTTCGAGAGAACGTCTCGCGTTCTCATTGGACGGGACGAGCTACAATTTGCCCTGTAGGAACCAGAAAACGAAGTTTTTTAAAAAATTGTTTTTTTTTTAACGAAACCTCGATGCTCCATAAAAAGAAAAAAAAATTAGACCGTGTCAATGTTGAAAGGGCAAGTCGCGCGCCTCGCGTTGTATAAATCCGTGCGAGATCCGAGAGAGAATTACTGGCCCCCATTGATTACATTATTGCGAGAGAATTATGCTACGCTGATCCGTTGATTGCTCATCAGTGATGATTAACGGATAATTATATGTATATATATATATATATACTATGTACAGTAGTGTTATTGCTCCACTAGTATCTACCTTACGACCTAGTAGGTTCCGTTTCATTTTATATTTTTTCTTATCAGTGTCTTCACGAGAATTTTATTATCGTGTCTGAGTCGATGATCACCGGTCTGTTCGGTTCACGTTTGTTTCGCGTTGCAGGAGATTCTTGGACCGCTTTTAAATTGTTCATTAAGTAACTAAGAAAATTAACAAATGGAACAAATGTTCGTTTTTTTTTTTCTTTCTTCTTTTCATTTGATATTGCATTTCGTTTATTGCATGGTCCGCTGTTCTCCTAGACGCAAATGCATTGCACACATCTGGCAACGTTTGCGTGATGGATCTTGAAGAAACGAACTCGTGTATTGTCCATGTTGTGGTACAATTTACGCACGTCGAGTTCAACGTGCGAAAGCACCAAGAAAGATTGAGCACCGCGCGTGATCGCAGATTAAAGAGTGTTATTTAATTGTGGTTCGATTGATCAGATATACGTGTGAGTGAGTGATCTGTATATAGATGCGTGTGTGTGAGTGTGTGTTTGTTTGTATATGTTTACTGGCCCTTGGAGCAAACAATCGTCGCTACTTTGACGGACTGATACATCAGCTTCGTCTTCAGACTCGTTTCATTAGTTTTACTTAAATTATTAATTATGGAATTCCTTACTGCCATGGAAATCAAGGATCCGATCACGAGTTCAGGTACGACACCCCATACGACCTCTGTTTTCGAGATCCACATGAAAGATTCCCAATTCATTTAACATTCTGGAGACTGTACATTTTATGAAACTAATAGATTTTGTTTATATCGAAGAGAGGATTACTAAAAAAGAAAGACCTATTTTTAAATTGATTAACCTTCGGACGACGGACCATGGAGAGAGCTAACAATTTAAATTGATTGTTAAACTAATTTTTGCTGTCATTTTCGTGTAAAAGAACTTGTATTTAAAAAGTTAATTACTTAATGATCACGATTGACCCCACTTTGTCTAAATTATATTATTCCAAAGTTTGTATTAAAAAAAGTGTTCTTTGATCAATTTGCAACCGAGTGCTAGTAACGAATGTGTCAAAATTGAAATCTAAAAATCAGATATTGGAAGAGGAAATATTCGGTTCTTGGATCATCGTGTATGCAAATCTCCCAACTACCTGTTTGCCTTTTTCCTCGTGTTCCTATGTCGAGTCGTCATTTTAAAGAAACTGTGCCGACCAAATGTCCAAATGGACGAAAGCGTCCATTCTACCATCGTAGAAGGTGATTTCGATCCCGAATGCGCAACCTCGATTAGTTGCTTGTCAGTTGACGTCCGTTAAGGCACTTGAAATGCTAATTTTCCTAGGTGGGGCCTTCATAGAAAATCGGTCGCGTTCGGCTCGAGCCCCTTTATACCTCGGTTCTTTCCTGTTTCCACGACGGTTAGCCTTCTACGGAAAATTGAATGGGTTCGCATTAACATGAGATACAAATTGTCCAAGTGCTTTGTCCAACTTTTCGCGACAACGTTTCTAGTCACAAGCATCCATGCCCGTGGAATGTTTCATCGTTTAGCCTTGAGAATCGTTTATGGGTCGTCGTGTACACCTAGGAAATCCTTGATCTCTCGTCAAACATCGATGACAATAATTAAAAGATTATTTCACGCACGACTTCATTGGCACGTGATTCGAATGTGTGAAAGTTCCGGTCGTATATTAACTGGTTCGTTAACCCTTTCGCTACCCTTACGTTTGCATATTTTATTATTCTACTCAACGTATCAACGCAATCTTGTTAGCTAAATTTTATTTATAATGTAGTATTTTTATATTTAATTATCTTTTTAGCTGTCTGCATTCGAGTGACGCCTGTACGATGTTATATTATAATTCACCAGAGACTTCTTTCTATTAACGAAACAGAACATTTGGTCTTCGAACGATACACTTGAAACGTCGAGTGAACTGAATCGTATGAAAGGGTTAAAATATATGCACTCGTAGTAGCAAAAGGGTTAACAAAAAAAAAAAAAGAGAAAAGAAGAAACGGAGCAAAGTTGGTCGTGTTCGAAAGAAACGAAATTCCAAGCGAGGAAGTTACGTTTTATCGCCGTGTCGACAATTAACCGAAATGAATCGTCTCGAGGTGAAGGTAACGCCATCGGGATGCATCGTGGAGAGGTGCACGACTCGGCACGAGCTCACCACGGTGAGGATGAAAAAGAAAAAATGATAATGATCAAAGAGGGTGTCGGCATGACGTCAGTATACATTTCTCATCGCCCGCGCCGCGCTCAGATTACTGACGGCTGCTTCGGCTTGAAGAAATTCCCTACAGGAAAGGTACAACGGTATCAGTCATCAAGATCGTAGAATGGCATCCTGGGTGGCACCTCGTTCATTTTCGGATTGAATTTCGCAGTGACAATCATACGAGAATTATTCATACGGTCCTAGGGGCGCGGTCGTTCTTGCAATTGCAAGCCCACATATCGTCGTTTGACGCGTGTCACTGAAGGATCACAAACGACACAAATGGGTTTTTTCCTTTTTGAATAGTCGAGGAAATGGTTGACATTTGTTTTTCAAATAGAGATCGAAGAAGGATGAAATACGGCACAATGAAACCTCCCAAAGTTCTATTATTCGAATAGTGTTCCTTATTAAACGCGATTTTTCACATAAATACATTATTTTTTTAGATTTTCGACACTTGAACGTCGAAATCTCATACAACGCTTAATAACTTGATTTGAATTAAGGAGGTTCTACTGCAGCGAAAGCCAAAAATCTGTTGTCTGGAAATTACTTTTACAGGTGTGAAAGAAATACTTGATCCGACGGCTAATTTGTTTTGTACGACACGACGTTAAAGGGTGAGAATTATCAAGAATCTTAAACTCGATTTCCACGAGCATCGAGCGACTAATAAAGCAACAGCTTGCGTACTCTCACTGGTCCTCCGGGCAAGGATTCGAATGGTCGCGTTATGAAATGAGTACAAGCACGAAGATTTGCGTGACTTAAGGCACTAATAGTATACTTAAGGCCTAACGTACCTCTTCCTTAAACGTTAAAAAGGCACTATTCCCTAACGAGATACAACATGTAACAGTTATTCATTTATCGATCGTCGCCGTTAATTCTTACACGTGTACAGGTTCCATCTTCTCCGTTAACGAATATAAAACTGGCTCTATCATATACTGGCATGTTAGTTCTATCGATTCTTTTTTAAACTAACTCCGAAGTAGTTTTCTATTCTTTCGACTACCTTCGATCGCAAAAGATGTACAGAAAAGGAAAAAGGAAATAGAAATTGCAGGTTCGAAGATAAAAGGGAAATGTGCTACACGCGTTACTCAAGGTTTCTAAATTATTTACAAGCTCGTTCGATTTTCATGCGACGCTTTCCCTTCAAATGAAACTCACATGAAACTTTCCATCGTAGCTGCATGCAAGAAAGCACAGCAGTAATTTGAAAGCAAATTACTGCTGTGCTTTCTTTGAAACAGACAGACAGCAGTAATTTGAAAGCAAATTACTGCACCATATTCTATAAAATTATCCTTCTTATCGAAAATCTTCTTGCAAACAGCTCCGTCAAATAACGGTAGCCTGATATCAGTTTACTGGATGTACGGAGTCAATGTTTTTACTCGATTTCGATATGTTATCATGTAGATAGCTGTAATTTTATACTCGTAATTTGGTGACGATCGAACGGACGACTCGGTGCATCAGTGATACGTACCCTGGCATAGCAAACTTTTATTTTATATACACTTTCAAAACCACGAGGAACGTTAAAGGGTTTAAAGAAACTTCTTGTTGGCTCTTACAAGCATAGTTTGCTTATCTGTCGACCGCGAACGCATATCTCGAATCATCTCGTAGATGCCAAAATAAAATGTGCACAAATCGAGTTCGAAAAGTTTGCCGTCCCTTTAAGAGGATACGTTCGACGAGTGACACAATTCGGCGATAGGTGCAAAAGCGTTTAAAAAATAATTCTTCGATCTACTTTCATCCCCTTCCCTTCGTGTTTGAGCGTAATGGACACCTTATTTGCACCTTCTACTTTGGCACCTTGTGTTTCTGTGTTTGTATGTGTACAGCGTGTACAAAAAGATGCGCGTGTATCTTTCTGAACGGTGCGATCGAAGAATGTTTGCGATCGAACGAAGAAAAGATTCGAAGTGAAAAAGAAATAGAAGAAAAACAATGCATCGCAAATGCCGTCGATGATGATATACACGTTATTATTGCTTTATGCACACACACGGTAATACTGGCTTTTTTTTCAGAGCTTCTGATTCCCTGGATTTTCTTTGACGATTAAAACGTCAATGATTGTCCTTCCCTAAACGCGAAATTCTTTGTGCATAAAATCGGATAAAATCGCTGTTCAACGCGTCACAAAAAAAAGAACTTGTTCAACGATCACGATTTGTTTTTTGTGTTTTTCGTTTTTTGTTTTTTGTTTTTTGTTTCTTGTTTTGTTTTAGTTTTAGTTTATTTAACTGAGCATGCTAAGTCCCAAGCTCCGCGATTCGGAGTTCGATTATTCTCTTTACTTACTTATTCTGTTTAACTAACCTTAAAGAATATTTATCTCTCTTCTCCCCGGTTTACTGGCTCTATTCATTCGCGATAGACGATACAATAATGGTGCTCTAGACTAGTTGAGCTGGCCTTAATTAATCATATACGAAAAAGAAAAAATAAAGGGATGGAAACAAACTGGAAATTACGAACGAGTAAGAATTGGCTATAAACGACAAAAAAAAAAAGAAAAGAAAAAAAAAGAAGCAGTTACGCTGAACCCGCAGCAATCGCCCTAGTCCATCAGACTTTTCTTCTTTCATTTATCGAGGCTAAGCTTCCGTGATGTCTATCACAAGTACACCAATTCAACAACAAAATAAATAACTTCCCGTGAAAAAAAAAAGATTTCAACAATTCTTACACCCTATCCGTCGAGGTTCGATGAACCCAAGCTTACAAGTAGAAATATCACCAATATATACTACCTCGACTGCTGACAGGTTCGCGACTGATCATCCACCAATAATTACAAATGATATATCCGTTGAATCATTAAATCCAACGAACGATTCGTTTGCTTCTCCATTTTTTCTCCTAGTATCCGCCCTCGACTCTGAATCGATTCGAGTCTCGAAGGCTCTTCAGGTCCCGAATGTAAAATATAAAAAAAAAAAAAAGAAAAGAAAAAGAATCATCGTCGTCTACGATCACGATTCGGAAGTCCCAATTCATCGGGACAACGGTTCTCCTTTCTTCTTTTTCCTTCTTCATGCCCCCCCCCCCCCCCCCCCTCCCGATGTTTCAGCATCCTTCCGGTCAGACGCTCTTCTTTATCAGTGCCTTTTCATGTGAAGCGACAAATGATCGCTCCGTGAAAACGATCGCTGACAAAGATGGCACTTGAACGGTTTCTGGCCCGTGTGCTTGCGGTAATGTCGTGTCAGCTCGTCGGAACGGGCGAACTTCCACGTGCAACCCTCCCACGTGCACTGGTACGGTTTTTCACCTGAAACAAACGTACGAAAATTGTTAGATCCTTGCAGAATGGTTCTAACTTATCGGAGAATTGGTTACGTGACGAGAACTGTTAATCCTTCAAGACGTTCTCTCAATAATATTTATTTTGACAGATAATTTCTATGGTTATTTACAATATCTTGCCAAAACTTAGACAACTTTACGATACCTCTTTTATCAAATTCTGGCTACCCAATACTTTTACACTCAATTTTTATTACACGGGGTTGGAGAACACCACTGTTTCGATATAGTTGTGATTATATTTAGAACCTAGCCTTGCTTGTCGTGCTAGTTCCTTACTTCATATAACATTGTTATATGGAGGTTTCTTTTACTTATGTATATAATAATATCAACTGCTATCTTATACACACATGACGCTTCGTTAGTTTCGAACGTGCCAAGAAGAACTTGAAAATTAGCCACGTCAGCGAACAAATTTACAATACCGCCATTCTGATTTGTTCCTCGTTCGATATCTCGAATTAACGTTACATTGTTCGTAAGTAACGATCCCACCGGCTCGTTGGAAAGCAAGCAGGTGCATAATGACCGGGGCAATTGATCGGTGTCGCTTTTCAATTACGCCTTTTGATCGTAAATTCGAAAACGCATAAAATCTCGTACCCCCTATAAATTGCTCAAGGACGTGGACTTTCATTCGTGCAGGAAAATGAGTATCCCTCCCTCTCCTTCCATGAGAATTATGAAAAGGATCGGACCGTAAATCTGCAGGCAAACCTAGCTCGAGGTTTTATGTTTCGCGCGTACACCAAGCGATTAAACGCGAATTACACAACACTGGTTTTTGATACCGATTGAAAATTGTCTCTGTATCGATTTCTTTCGTTCCCTATACCGAACGGTTTACGGCACTTGTGTAGTTAAATTTCAACAACATTGACGATATTAGTCATTGAAATTTTTATTTAATCTTTAACACGTTGACTGCCACAGTGAAAACGGACGTGTGTAGTCGGACACGATAAAATCCTAATTATTAAGGGTGCAGTCGATTAATTTTTCAAATTTAACCTTTCAATTCGATAGCTAGCATCAATAGCTTAATGTTAACGCTATCCGTGGTTTATTTAATCATTTATTTTGGTAAGTATTTGATTTTAAAAGATTTCGGGTCTCGGTCACCGGTGACCCCCGTGGCAGCCAACGTGTTAAGGGATGATGCAAAATTTTGTAATATCGACGATGTAAATTTCATGTCAATTTTTAAATTATCACCTTTCAAATTATAAATAGTAGGTATAGTATATGGTAAGTACGAGACAGAATAAAGAATTAGTAATACAGAAATCAGTGTTAAACTTTAAAAATACACATTTATTAGCAAAAATCTTGCCTTACACTATTCTCTCCGTCTTAATCGAACGTTCACGCAAAGCGATCATCGGCACAAAGATAATATCTCGCGAGCCATTCGAAGGCAGCTCGATGCAGCTACAATTTCCGAGCATTTACCTACCCGAGCGGAGTGACGCGCGTGTGTCCGTGCGTTTATTCTTGGTTCTTATCGAGGCGAGTCCCTATCTTTCGTAAGGACGTCGTGACAGCTGTCGCGCGTTCCAACGACTTTGGATCCCTCAGAAAACTGCCCATCACTCTCCTCTATTGTATGCAAGTCACCGACGTATTCCTCGGGCACGGTGTTCTGCACGATTCGCCGAAGAAGCAACACGAGAGCCTCTCCCGCGAGATCGGACTGGAAACTTCGGCATAGATGAACGGAGATGGGAAGAAGAAGAAGAAGAGTAAAAGAGCTCGAGGGGCTAAAAGCGTAGCCGTCGTCGAGCTGTCTAGATGTAGAAACAGCCTGGTCACAACTCGATGACGCAATCGCCATCAAGTTCAGTCGTGGTGACCACGAAGAAACGAAAAGCCGGGGTGAATCGGTCGTTGCGATCGAACGCGTCTAGCGATCCCATTAAACCGCGCGAGTACACACGCGGATAATGGGCGACGACCAACAACCAACGTGGCATCGCGTGCGTTTATCTCATGGAAACCGCTAACACCAGACCGCTTTGATCGATACGATTCGTGCACCTTCAATCATGAGATCATGAATCCTGACTAGGGCCGACCACGTTCATCGATTACGTTTTTCGTCACCCAGCAATCGATGCAGATCGGCGCTTGAATAAGTCACGTATACGGTTATCTGTTAGGTAAATCTGGGCATGCACTCTGCTAAACTTGGTATGCTATTTGAGGATTTCGTAGTGACTAAAACCTTGGAATTTAAAGTAAAATGGTGTTTGAATTTAAATGTCACGATATGAGAAATTTACTACTGTCAATACCGCACATGTTAATTAATCTTGGCAAAGAAGTGTATTTACACGAGACAAATATTTGGTTCGGTACTCCTTTCAACGCAATAACGAGATAAAATGAGTTTTGAGCAAAATTATCACATCTATTTAGATACACTACTTGAAAGGAAAAAAATGTGAATGATTCACACAGTATTATAAGATAAAGCTTATAGTACATGAATTATTATTGTAATTATCTTATAATACGTAAGATAAAATTTATAACGCAGTATGAACTGATAGGTGCATTACATAAGATAAAACTTAATGTTAGTAAGGTTGGGCACTTCGAAGATAAATGAAATCGTCATTTCTGACCACGAACAAGAAAATTCCAATATTTATCAAGCTTGCAGTACCTTGTAATACTAAAATTGTCAGTAATGAGGCTACAAATCTTGAGATTTTCTATAATTATAACCTTGTTTAATGAAGTATCTAAATTTCCGTGATACGAACCAGTAATAATATTATTTTTAATTGTCAAAGTTATGCAAGGAAGAAACCGACAACCAGCTATTTCGTGTACACCTAAATGAATTCTCTATCAAACGAAATCGTTCGGAACAAGTTTGTTCTGTGTTTTTTTAAGAATTATTACCCTCGGCTTATTCGAAACGTAGTTTCGACTTCAGATATCTAAATCGATCGTTTTCACGTTTCGACGCGTATCGGCTGAATATTATTATGTAATTCGTCGGCAATACGAGGAACTAATGACCGAGAAAAAGAAGTCTCAGACTCGGCCGTTGCATAATTGCGAGTAATTAGCCCGTTTACGAGCGACACGTACACGTACGAGAAACGATACGTGCATGTGCACGCAATATCGGCGTTATGCACGTGGAGAGGCGCGAACGCGGCACAACAGGGCATTAATTCTCCTGTTATTAATGCATTTTGATTGGATTTTTACGTAGCGGTGTTACGTTTATTGCACCATAGATTAACGCCGCGTTATACCGTCCGGCTCCATTAATTAACCGCAACGGCGAGCTTAGCCGCTCATTTGTAACGTCACTCTGATGTCGCGGTGCATATTAATCCCACGTTATATTAAGCCAACGGGATACTCGTCGATCCTGCTTTCTTTTCATCTTCCCCGAAGATATCTGGCCAGTAACGTAATGTGTTTGGTTCCATTTCTGACACTCGTTTCCTCCTTATAACCCGAATTTCACGATGAAATACCTTCAGCAACACTTACGTTACTGAATCACAAAGAAATCCGAAGCTGCAACATTTGTCCTGTTACTTTTTAGTTTATTTATCAAAGTATGTGTAAGTTACGGTTGCTCGCAGTGAAGTAAGAAGGAAAGTTTTTTCGACTACCTAGGTTAATAATATTTAAGAATATCTGCTTGAGATTGAAACAGGCTCGCAAGACTTTCTAGGAAATAGGTAATAGCTGAACGAAATATCCTGTTGAAGTCGAATGAGTCTTCTTTCACTTTTATTGGTATTTTATAGCCACGCTCGTTTACGTAAAGTATCTCAAGAATTAGTGTTGAATGAAATTGAATTGCGAAATGTTTCTGGTCGGTAATGAATGTGAGAAAGAGTTTAGGTCTGGTGAAAGATCCTCGACTAAATTAACAATTATTTATCGGAGGAAGAATTATGAACCATGAAGAAAAAATTATTTCTCGTTTATTCTATAATTAAATATACCTTTTACACCATCTCGTGGCATGCTTAAACAAATCCTCAATCTTTTAACGAGAATTTTTTTTCATGTTTTTATTTCTTGTAGATTTAAATTTTTGTTTTGCGCAATCAATAGAGGAAGCGAATATTTTATTCTTCAAGGTACCACGTGTCCATTGTTCACGATTTTTATTCGAAAACGCAGGCACTTACAACACGAACCGCGACCTGTTTCTGACAAAATCACCGGGTGATAAACGCGATGATAAACCACTGTTTTCTTCGTCGAATTTCTTTTACGAAATAAAACTGCAGTCGATAAAAAAAAATTATCTATAAACTCATGCGACTTGTTTCGTCGGTTCTGCAAAAGTACAAAGGAAATTTACATGCACTATAAAAAGAAAAATACAGCCTGAACGGTGGATGTCGATTCGACTCATGAACCAGTCTGTATTTATTCATAAGAGAACGAGAAGTGAACGAGACGCGAATAATAAAGGAAAAAAGCAGTCCGCACAATCGATGGCGATATTTTATGAGAAACGTAGCTCGTAAAATATCGCGAGTCCGATGACACAGAGGACGACGAATATTTCCTTCGTTCGATCTTCAAACGAGCTTCCTTTTATCGTTTCAACGGTTCCCAATAATAACCTTTGTACCGTGCTGTCTGGGTCTTTTTGAACCGGAATATTCTTTAACCAAGCTCCACCCATCGAAGAACAACGAAGGTTACATTGCATCAATATTTTTGATAAATATCAAGTGTAACTTTAAAGGAATACGTTACAAATTTTTTATTACTACTTTTATTAATCTATAGATTTATATTAGTTTTAGTTAAGACAATCCGAACTCCTCATCTTCTTTCAAACACTATGAATCAAACTCCAGCAGCAAACATCTCAAAATCCTTCCTCCAATAGCTGATGATTTCATCATCACTACTTACCCTCGAACTTCAACCTTGTTACCTCACACTTTTACCGACCATTGAACTTACGACAATCTTTACTTTCTATTTTCCGAATTTATAAAACTCGCCATTTTTTCCTCTGAAGACTTAGGACGAGCAACTACACTGCATCACGCGAATATCTCTGTTACGCATTTTAATTTCGCATTGATTTCGCTCGACGTTGTAAATTATTATACATAATAAACCAACAACTTCAGCAGAATACAACAATACGTATAATAGTACAATAAATGAATTATAGCTATAAGAATATTAACGCCATTACTTTAGTTGTAACTATACTTTTCTTTCAATTCGGTGATTACCATGGCAGTTAACGTATACAAAAAAATATTTCAATGATGGTGACATCAAAGCTACCCTCTCGTCGACACTCTCATCGCTGTCTCCAACATCTCAACAATTCTTATAATTTTGAAATTGAATTTCTCCGAACGATTTTCCTAATTCAACCAGCGGTACATCATTTTCTGTCGTGTCTTAATAATTCCTGTCCCCTGCGCTCGCAATTATCGCGTCAAGCCTCTCCGGCGAGAAGGTTACAAGCTCGTATGACGAAGCGTGTCGGTGGAGAGCAGCGAGCTGACAAGCGACGCGAGGAAGATAAAAAGAAAAAAAGAATCGAAAAGAGTTGGAAACGAAGGAAGGAAAAGAGGAAAGAACGAAACTCGCGGTTGTTACACGCGGCCAGGAGCTGTCCACTCTGCGTGGCGTCTGCTTAATGCGCCCTCGTGCTACTCCCGCGGTGTACGGCTTCTTGTAAATAACAACACTCGTTAGCGGCAAGAAATACCGCGCCGATGTAATAACCAGCGAACGCGCGATTCAATTTAATCGCGATCATTACAGCCCATTAATTATTTACGCCGGTTTAATAAAATGTAACAGCTGAACGATAGCCGTGCGTTACTCGAAGCTTCAATTAACCTTTTACCACCAGGTCTATCGTACCTGATGCAAACTAAATTTTGATTTACCGTCCATGAAGTGAACGTATCACATTTGATACACTACGGTGCTGAATTAATTGGAATAATTTACAATCTGTGCAAGTTTCAATTTTCATTTGTATTATTTTTATGTAAATTCGAAAGATAGATTTTATGGTTCATATAGTATTTTACTATATGAACACAGAAAATTTTGCCAAGTTACCTGTCAGTCCTACTTATACCGACACTCATGATCTTACCCTTATCTTGTAACATTCTTTTAACAACTTCACATCATCGAGGAAAGAATATGGTTTCTCCTATAATAATAGGTGGACATAATGCGTTCTGCCAATTTTACATTCCGTCCACCCACAATGCTAACCATCACAAGTTTTCTCTTTTCTTTGAAAAGAAAAAAGAAAGAAAGAGGAGAAAACCAGAGTGGACCCGATCGCTACGATAATCAGCTCGATGCCGATAATCGTACGAAATTACCCGGTCCGAATGTCGGTCGGCGCAGCGGAACGAGATAAAAAAAAAGAAAAAGGAATTTAATTTAAAAGCGCCGGTCCTCGATAACGAGAATACGGATCATGCTCAACCAGGAAATTGTGATCGAAGAACGAAGATAATCGTGGCCCCCCTTCCTCATGATCGGTGATGCATAAGTGCATTGTTAATGGCAGGTCTGACGGCGAATGCTTGGGTTCCACTCAGGGGCGAGGAATCGGTATTATCCTTCGATACACGGAACCGATCGATGCTGCTCTCGTGTCTAATTTGTGCCAAGGATAATTCGTCTTAATTAATACACGAGATCTCGTTGAACCTCCTACTGTCTATCAAGAGTCACGCTAATCGCGACTGGATTTTTCAAGAACCCTGACTATATTACTGCAGATATTATGTATTGTTAGGAGATGGTAGAGTAAAATTATTTACATTTCTGAAGCCTTCGATTTGTGACATTTCAACAACCTAGTCTTAAGAATTCCAAAAGGAAACGATCCTTAAAGGTTTACGTAGTCATGATGTCGAAAAAATTCATTTTTTCAAAGAAGGGTGTTTTTGATACTGGAGCTGCTGTTAAGGATCCCCAATATGGGCCTGGAATCGATGACTCCATGCAAGTTCTTACTTTTATTGACACCTAAAATTTTAATCACGTGTTTCTGAAAACTATATTTTTTAGGTTCTTGCGTAAAATAAGTCAGAAACTACTGGGGATTGAACGAATCATATTTGCATTTTTTTGTTTATAACCTGTTTCACTGATTTTTTCAGTGAAAATCATGACTGCTTTTTCAAAATAGCACTAATAAAAATTCAAAATTCAATATTTCACAAAATTGATTAGTACAATCCCGAGAGAAATTCACCTGCTAGCAGAATCTATGTGGTTTTTTGCTGTCAGATAACCTTGTGATGAGTTATGTTACGCACCGCAAGACATCTTTTCTTGAAATCTTCTCCGACAATCTGCTTCCAACCATTCAATTTATAATATGTTTTTATAAAAAAAATTACAAAATATTCATAAAATGTTATATACAAAAAAATTTAAATAAATTAATCAATTAGATGCTTTTAAAAAAAATCATGCATGTAAGCCCTTAAGTTTCATACCTTCAATATCCTAAAAGTCTAATTTCTACATATACAACCATGAGGGACGGTAAACGTTCTGAACGATGTAGTTGGATCAATAACTCTAGTTAGCGCACTTCTGGATAATAATCGACGAATTAGGCGCTTATTAGCACGGTGTGCGGTATTATCCGTGCCGTGAAAACGGCAGAGCGCTATTATAAAGAGCCGCAGCTACCATTTACCGTATCCTCGTAATATTTCGCCCCGATGCCCGTACAATGTAGCTTCCCCGCGTGTTCGTCGGCGTGTGTTCGGAAGATTCATGGTATCGAAAGCGGTAGCACGGACCGCTATTACTCCATTATACAGTTTGCAAGCGGCACGATATAAATTCGATGCAAATTCATACCGTTCGAGCCGTGAGAATCATCAATCATGGTTAGCTAGATGGTTTCGGTGTTTTCGGCACGTCCGTTGTACCATTTTGGAACAATGGTTCTCTATTTGATCGTATTTCAGAACAAGCAAATTTCGAATCGAATCTTACTTCTGAAAATTGGATAATTACTGTAGCCTAGTAATTCAATATCTAAGATACTGTTTAGAGGAAGATTACAGTGTTTCTATGAAACTATATAACATACAAACGAGGTTATAATTACTTTATTCAAAAAAATTTCCAACTGAACGCTGGTAACGAATGCATTAAACTGTGTACAAGAAATCTAAAACAGTTCTTGGAATCTTGCGCGCATTTAGATTACTGCATTTGTAAAATTATTGACCTGCATTGTGAAGTTCAAGTTCAAAGCCACGTTAACTGCATTGTAAATTAAGTTATCGTAAGTTGGAGTTGCTGTAATCAACTACAGACAGGGTTATTAAACCGGAGGAGCCTAGTGTCTTCGATAACCTCGATTTTCCACGTCGACCTTTTGGAACAATAGGTTACTCGTACGAGACAAATTCCATCAGTTTCGGGCACGAAGTGGGCACGATTCGCGATTTATGCCGTGGAACGGTTGAAATTACGGTAATCAATGAATTGGCATTTCCCACATCGAGGGTGTCGGCGTGCATATACACTGTCGTTCAAAAGTTTGAAAGAAGTCAAAGTTTTAGTTGAACAAATAATCTCTTATTAATGTACTGAAAGTAACCCTTTGCAAAATAGGGACTGCTTTTTTAAATTTAATCATGAATCGGAAATTACGTTATTAGACATAATAATTACTTGCTAAGTGTATAATAAAATTCGGGAAATTTTGACTGTCTTTGCAAAATAATTCGGTCTTTAGGGGATTAAGGGTGGTCGAATATTTCTGGAAGTAGCTGGGTAAACCTTCACTGTAATGAAAGGTGTGCAATCTACCAACTGCTTCCAAACTTTTGAACGATAGTATAGGTACGTTTGCCGTGCAAAGATATCTCGACGGCTGCATAATGCCACGGCGTTAGAATGATGGATAGACGTACTCGATCCACGTACCCGCGGCAGGCACAGTCGTTGAAACAATTATTAGAGCGAGTGCCAAGATACGACACAGGAACGACCGGCGTGGTATATCAAGCTTTGGCCTTTTCGTACATTGGTCGATCACGCTACCAGGATTTCGTAAAACTGTGAACACGATAATGACACCTTAATGCGCGTAAGGTGTTCCGAGTACCCGTGGGCTGGCCATCATTTTTTCTTTCAAAATACCCTATGACGTACTGGGGAATAGAATTATACGTCGTGTCATTGGGATTCAATGAAAAATTAATGAAGTTTTTTCAAAGATACCCGACCGAACGGTTAACGAAGTCGATCTTTGACCTTCGATTAAGACGAACGAAAGGGAGAATCATGTCGAACGGAAAGCTTTCGTAACGTTTGTTTATCCGGTCAGAAGCTTGATGGAAGTGTGTAGCAATACGTGAACCTTGTTGTACACGATTCTAAATTCGAATCGATCGGGCGTATGGAAATTTATCGTACGTGGAATAATGTAACAGAGATTACGGAAGGTTATCGACACGGTGGCAATAAACACACGGATCGAAGTTGTATATAAGGTCAGTCGATTGATCGAACTGGTCAGTGTTAAGAGTTCCAAACTAGAAGAAACATGTTGGTCAAATTCTTTGCAGTCTTTTTGTTATTCGCCATTATTGGCTCGTTAAACGCTGACGTGAATACTGGTAACGCTAACGAGGCTGATGTGACTGGTAAGTTCTTAGAATTGGACATTTGGTGTATTTACTCTTTTACGAAGAAGACTATTATTAATGATTTGATGATAATTTTTTGTTATAAAGACAGGAAATGTGTATCGGGCGCGCATTACTTCGACGGATGCAATTGGTGCGTCTGTCATCAAAGTAATAGTATTAGCTGTACCCTGAAGTACTGTCAAGTGTACAATCCAAAGACTGGCACCTTCGAAGGCGCCAAACGGTTACAACCCCCTGCAGATTTTTGGGAGAATCCCCAAATAGATTAATTGCGATCATCAATGTCTCATGACGGCGACGATCATATAGAACAACGTGTGTTTGAATTTGAAACGGTGAACAGCTGGATGATTACAAGGGTCGACCCATATGGAAGTAATTTAGGGAAATAAAATATTTTAAAAAGCATCAATGCCGTTTCTTTTATTTCGCAAACCTTCAATCATTATTACATATATGTTGGCTGATTTGAATTCATAAATATCATTTTGGAAAATATTTAAAGTTCAAATTGAAAACTCGTCTTCAGCATTTCTTTAACCTCCTACCAATTATCATTTATTCTAATCACTGCAAAGCTATTTCGCATGTTAATTATTATGAAGGCCGTCGCTAATCAGTGCCTCAAATTTAATGTAATCGAACTGATAGAATAAAGGAAGAAAAAAATAACACACCGCAGTGGAAATAGCCATAGGTAATCAGACACGAATTAAACTTTCCACTTGCTACTTTGCGCGAGTAATATTTTTTTAACGCTGTATAAAATTTTCCATGATTTTTCCGTTTAGTTATTCAATGATATTAATTCTTAGCTTGCGGGAGCTTATATTTCGATTGAAGTTAGATATAAAAATCTTGAAATCAGAAGGTTTCATATACTGGCAAATGATATTTAAAATAATGGTAAAAAATTTGGAAAAAGAAAATTGCCGTCCAACGGTTAATTTCTTTAATTATTTGGACATGACGGCGATCGCGATAATAGTCAGACTGATTTGTTATTTCTTTATGATTTTTAAAATTATCTTTTTTTTTCCGAGGCAAAATCCCACGGCCATTGGGGCCAGGTTGAGCACCTCGGTTACACCGTCTTGGTTGAACCATGGACCAGACAAAAGATCCTGGTTCTCACGACCACGCCCTCTCCCCGCCGCCTCTGCACTCTGTAGACGGCGGCAATGCCTTCACGAAGGTACCTATCCACCGGAAATTCTTCAAGCAGCGGCTCCTTCAACGCCGTGTGTACACACATGTGTACCACCCCTTGTGTGTGTATAGAAACGAGAAACGAACGATGTGTGACCTCTTCCAACTTCTCTCGCGAGAGATGATAATAAATGGCCATTGGTACGTGTGTACCAACGAAACGCGGAGGACGCGTGTCTAAAAATGCATTCTCGATAGATAGTATTCAGTATACGGCGTCACTTTGGTGTACTATCGAATTTCTAAGCGATTTCAGGCCGTACGATTCACCATGCGAATGTCGAAGACCCTTGACCTTCTTCTTCTTCGTCTTCTTCCTTTCCTTCTTCTGCTTCGTGGGTTCCAATTGGACGGTAGAAAAAAAAAAGCAGCCTTATGGGAGGGATATGCCTGGCATCCGGGGAATGTCGCATGAAAACGGACTCACACCGAATTCTCCGTGAACCGAGTCGGGCGTTTGATAAAAAATTCCACGAATGGCGCGAATTCGTAACCGGCTACCATCGCGTGATTCCCTGTTTAACGATTTTCCGTTCGATTCCAAGTATCTTGGATGGGAATCAAAGAACGAGCGATGAGTAATGGGTCGCGGTCAACCAGGCTGACCCATCCACGGCGACAAGTCGTTTAACTACCGGCAATATTTCACGGCTAAGCATTATCGTTATCAGACCGAATCTCGCCGCGTTATTTGCTAATAATACTGTCTCCTTCGGGTTCAACGTGGGAAGACCCGGTTTTAATGACTTCGAGTCGCATTAAAGCAGGGTCTGAACCGTGGCGAACAAAAAAGGTGAATTTCCTTTTAACCATTTGCGTCGGGGTCGTGGGTAATATCAGTGGTAACCTAAAAGTGCAAAGAAACACGACCGCGTAGAATCACAACGGACTATTCACCATGGATATTGTCCCGACAATTAACCTCCTCCTTAAAGTTCCCTCCGCGTAGTGTAACCAACTGGTTCGCTCGAGTTCTCGTGATTGTGTGCCCGGCCTGTGTGTGCCTCACCTTGGAACGGTAACGTCACCTATGAACCCGCTTGATCTCTCTTCGAGGCGAGAGATAAAAAGAAGGAACGATGATCGTGCGTTACACGATGACGAAACAAGGCGCGTTCTACGCCGGTGATCAGCGACCAGCCTGCGTGAATCATCGCCGGACAATAAAGCGTTTAGTAGGCAATAAAAGTATTAAACGACGAAAGCCGCAGGATTTATGGGAATACTTTTCAAGTCAACGTTCTTCGCCGAACGAGACTGTGGTGTGGTTGTGATCCTTGAAGGTGTTTCAAATGAAATTAATACGTGGTACGACAATGAAGTTCCGGGATGTAAGGCTATTCATAAGCAAAGGAGCTGGAATAAAAAAGTCTGCAAGAATTCTGAAGAATCGAGTTAATTGATAAACCTGTCCCGAGTTGGACTAACCTTTTAAAGAAGAATCATTACGATTTTTCGCCTTTTTGACAAATGATCCAGACCAACCATCCCAAATATTGTTGTTCCATTAAATAATTTTTAAATTCAATCGTACATGATTACGATGAACGTGGGATTTCCATTACCGTCGATCGAACGAAGAGGGAAGGGATAGAAGTTTGAACGGAAATGGAAGATAACGAGTTGTATTATCAGAGTGAACTTACCAGTGTGGGTTCTCTTGTGCGCCTTCAGGTGGGAGCTCTTCGTGTACACCTTGTCGCAGCCCGCCACGTCGCATCTGTGAACTTTGCGCCGTTTCAATGCGTCGCCGCATTCGCTATCGACCGGCAAACTACCGCCGTTTCCTCCGACACCGGCGTTACCTCTACCACCGATCCCGATTCCGGTCGGACGTTTGTGAAACACCCTGAAATTCCAAGAACACACCTTTTCGTTAGAAAAATCTATTACACTGGAGATAGAAATGATAAAATTAAGGTGAAATATACTACACTGCGAATAAAAGTATTTTATTTACATTTATATGAAAAAGCTTCAAAAAATCAGGTTAAAGGCAAACAATGTCTCGAATTTTTATTCTTTAACCCTCGAATGACGGAGTCATTTGAAATTCATTTTTATACCTCTTTTCCAACCGTTATATTTGGTTCTTTATTATTTTCCCCAAGCGTGAAAGTAAGTGCTTCATTCAAAACGTTCTCGAGGCAATTAATAATCGACAGCATCGAAAATGTGTCACGGACCATTGATATTTAACGGTGGGACAAAAAAAAATTGGTGGAACGATTGACCGCATTGATTTCAATTCAGATATGGATAAGACGTCTTCATCAGTATTTCATCGTTTAAGCTCGCGGCCATCGATAAACAATCCCTTATATCTCGTTCTTCCAGTCGTGCCCGGGGAGAATCGACAAATCGGACCGGGGTTACCATGAATTTATACAGAAAGTTTTTGGCATGCATTATTCATCGACGGATCGATGTGTTTCGATGCGTTATGACCGGTTTGATGAAGAACGAGTGAAATTGCTTGCTGCATAAAACAGTCACTGAAAGAACGTACCTCCTTGGAGACACGTATTCGAGAAAAAGAATTCATATATGAATAAATCACGATAGACGGTGAGGAAAAGAAAAAAAAAAGAAGATAGGAAAAAGAAAAAAGTGGAAGTCGTTGCGTTAATCTACACGGTTACATGGAACAGTGAGCAAAGCAACGGGAACGTTAGTCGCGGATCTTTTAACGGGATGTACGATTTACACGGTCGCATTAAACAGAACTGTCAATCATCCACGTACGATCCGAGCAGCTCGAAGAACAAGATTTTATTTAATCGGTGCATAGGTTCCAAAGTGAATAATACCTAATTTATAATACCGAATACCTAGTACCTTGTATCTAATCTCTAATCCCTAATCCCCAATCTCTAATTTCTAATTCTCATTGCCTTATATCTAACACTTAATATCTAACTCATAATTCCTAATACTGAATACCTAATATCTAATATCTAACAAATTAGTATTTATTCCATCCAACGTACGACCGCATACTTTCGACCGATAATATATTGTGACTTGATAACACATCTCTCCAAACAGGCTATAACGCTATAACTTAAACTTCGATAAGGAAGAAATTTCCTTGGATAATGAATGTTCCCATAGTCTTCGACCATGACACGGGATCTAAAGCCACATGAGCTTTTCCCCGCATCGAAATCTCAACAGTATCAAAGTGTCCCCGAATGGATCATTGTTTGTAAGACGAAGTGGCAAGCGCACGGGTTCGTTGAAAAGGCGAAGAAGGGACTGGAAAGTACATTTGTCGTGAAGTATTGCCGCGAGCTCCTCCGCGGGGGGCCCTGACATGCGAGTACCAATGTACCATCGGTGCGTGTACGGGTGCGTGGCCGCTCGCGTGTAGATGTGGCGACCGTGACGGAAACAGACAACGAACCGGTGGAGATTTATGAGAAACGTGAAGTATAACTATCGGTTAACGGCATTGGGACACGAGAGGACAGTCCTCGATCCATGGCATTGGTGACGATTTCATGGTGCACGTGATCCACGAACATGAAATGTCCGGGTGATACCATTATTGGGCATCGAGTGGTCAAAAATGACGAAGCAACTTCTTACTACAGAAACGATTTGATTAGAATAACAATGTACTAAGAATAACAAGTCCAGAAAGCAAAAGTTCCATTCAAGAGTAAAACTTGCAGAAGAAACTATCAGGAATACCTTTCGCGAGTGGACACCATGCTTAGAGTGTCTATCGTCAAGATGACAGTGGCTAACAGTACTGGCGACAAATCTTTGCTTCCAAGTAAGTCATTAAAAAGAATAATTTCATATCTAAACAGAAGCAAATTTCTAAGAAACCTGGCCAAGAATTTACAGGTTCTAAGCATGATTTTAGGTTTGCAACAACGAGCGACTCGTTCGGACGGTCTAATAAAGTCATTGACACCGAGGCAATAGTCGAGAAGAGAATTGTTGGATAGGAGGGACCCGTTATGTCATCGTCTGTCATCGTGGCAAGAGAAAAGAATAGACGAGCTGGAAATTATTCAACGCGATCTCGGCTCGCATCCATCTGTTCTGGGCACACGGTCGAAAGAAATCGTGACGACGGCGTAGGAAACGAGGTTTGTTAGCGTGCACCGGGTGTCACGAGATTACTATGTTTTCCAACGTCAGAACCCACTTTCGGACAAGACCCGCTCGCGTTCCTCGACAATGGTAAAGACGCTCACCTAGTGCACGAGAGCAAATTAAACGAGATTTACAGCGGGTGCACGATCTCGTCCTATTAACCCTGGACGTGGTTATATACATTCGATGAAATATGATGGCACGTAAGCATCCAAGCAAAGACCGAGCTGCCCTGACATCCTGCTGTTTTCGACCTATTGTAAACCAATAATAACATCAGCCCTGATGTGCGCCAATCGGTCGACAGCATATGTAAATTCTTTGTTAACTTCATTCCATACCTCGTCGACGCGACGTTCACGCTGGACTGTTCTGATTCGACTGAATCGAGATGTAAATGAAGGATTGATTGCACCAAAATATTGCAATACAGCACTTACATTAATAAATAAATAATCTGTCAGCAACTTTTACCTGAAACTCTGATGCCATAGTCTAACACCGAACGTTACAGTGCACTTTAAGTATCATAAATATTTTTCTGCAAAATGAATAATTCTGACTTATACTTTTCTGCCCCTACGTTCGATTAAAAAATTATTAAATTTAAGTCAATATCGAAAAGAATCGAAACAACCCCAGAAACTCTAGTGTCCCATAAGTCAGACCCATCGAATGTACTATGAACGAACTGATTCCTAACGAGTATCCTGAACAAGTACCATCGCATTCTACTCTGGGAAGGTTAAAACACTTCACGTGTGTGTTTTCCTCGTGGAGATGAAAAAAAAAATTTCGAGCACGAAGATCTGTGCACCACCGGCTATATATCTATCGAAAGGGTCTCTAAAATCGCTCTAGCCTCCGGGATACAGCGATAAGATCGGTAGCAGTACTTACAGGGACGTTTCCTTTATCCTCTGCAACGCGAGCAAGGCCGCTGAGGAGGAAACGAAGACGGGATCGAGCGGTTCCATCATGCGGGCCGACGTGTCCCTCTCTCTGTCCCTTTCCCTGTCCCACTGTCTGTCCCTATCGCGATCTCGTTCCTTTTCACGATCCCATGGCTCCCTCTCCCTGATTCCTGACTCCTCGTTCTCCGTGCTTCTCTCTCGCACCCTCTCGCGTTCTCGTTCTCGTTCCCGGTTTCTCTCCCACGCTGTTTCACCGAGCGGTGGCAAAGGCGGCGATACTAGAAACACAGACGGGAAAGAAAAAAAAACGTATATAAAATATCAGCAGAATATTAATTAGTCGGTTAAATGGCGGGAATATTATCGAGCATCGTGGTTGCTTATTATATCATGCCGCGTTTCGCAATTTCATCGAGCCAGCCAGGATCGTTAATCCATTGGTTTCAAGATGCAGGATACACGCGGGTAGATCCTACGTCTGGAATGGAGAACGCTACTCGTTAACGCCTGTTAATTACTAGATTTCGTAGAATCGTAGATTATCCGACAAGTGACATATATGGTTTCGCGTGGAACGCCGCGGTGCCGGAAGATAAAAGTGTCAGATGCGTCGAATAGAGCCGGCACATGTTATTAACGCTCGCTTTTTACCAAGAGTATTATTCGAAACGCGCGATTTACGCCGACATGCCTTGGCACCCGTGCAACAATGTCGTAAATCTCTCGTTATAAACGCGGTTAATCTACCGGCCACAAGGTACGGACGACGGATCTCGGGTTTGGAAGAAACGCAACTGAAAGCTGAAAGTTCAATCGTTTCACAGGCGGTCAGGTTGTGGGTCGTGAAAAATTGGGTCACCAATTTTGTCCAAGCTTCGAAGAATTATAGAATGTACCGGAAATAATAGAATAAGAGAGAAATTTATTCTTCCTTGTTTCCGGTAGCCTTTATAATTCTGCAAAGTCAAAACTGTTGTTTCAAAGGTCGTACGTTATCTGCGCAAACTTGAAACTGGAAAAACAATTTTCTTCACTTTACCAAATAAATTGCATGCCAGTTGTAATATTAATTTATCTTTTTATCATTTATCAATTACATACTCCTATGTTTCGAATCGCAATTTGAAGTTAAGAAGGTTGTACGCAACATAAAGAGGAAAGAAAGATGTCTCTAGTTACAACGCAACTAGTCGTCGATAAGAAGTCGTCTCTGTATCGTAAGGAACAGTACAATTTACATCGCAGGGTAGACATTTTTCGACGACCCCTGACTTTCGTGGCAGCTCGATCGCGGTGCTGCACGTCGTTGCCCTCTCGCGACCCGTGGCCGACAAGCATGTTAAATGCCCGTGACATTACTGTTACTAATTAATACGCGGAGACGGTCAATAGATTCGCGATCGAACGGCGTTGTAGGTGGGCTTAGAAGAGACGGCAAACATCGAGGTCGGTGGTTTAACTTTTGACTGCCGTTCGACACTATCCGGCGCGTCTTTCGTTTGATTATCGAAGTCACCTCCTCGATCGTCTCGTAATCGATGTAAAATCGTAATTTCCAAGGCTTACCTCGTTACGTGGTAATGGCTCGTTTGCGAGTAAACGCTCGTAATTAACGTCGGCTACACGAAATCGTCGTGTTATCGTTGTTTGCAATTTGTTCCGGTTGGTAGGAAGATATAAATAACGCATTTTAATCATTAATCAAATTTCTTCTTTTTCTCGTATTTGATGTCGTGTGCTTTGTCTTGTAACACTGACACAGTATTTTTTATTTTATTCCCATTCGTTGTACGGTGCGCCAAGGAAATATTGAAAATGGTACCATGATTGCTCACCTACAGGTTAATACCTTATTCTAGTAGTATATTAATTATTATTTTAATTACTAATCCAGTAATTACCAGTATTACTTCTCCCTGTGGGGAGGGGAGCAGAATACACCCACAGTAGCCCCTGCTTGTCGTAAGAGGCGACTAAAAGGGGAACGACTGTAAAAGTATAAGCGCAGACACGATAAGTGCAAATGATGTAAAAGTAGCAAGCCAAGAAAGAAAGTAAGAAAAGGGTAAATTGTAATGTTAAAGTAGCCGGCGGCGAAGTAGCGACGCCAGGGAAGTAGCAGACGTTCTTTGGGCAAACGCCATCTTTGCTGGCAAGGAAATCATCTCCAGCAAAGTAAACAATTTTACAAGTTACAAGTTACCAGTATTACTATTAGTACTACTATTACTGTACTATGACGTAAGTACCAGTGCTAGTAGAACAACTCAAACAAAAAGACGACGGAGAATAAGATCCCCTCGAGTCTATTCCGTTCGGATGAAAGAGTCATGTACCGTTTCGTCCTTCTTACCCTTATCACGCGGAACAAAGAACACAGGCAGATCGCGAAATAACGGAATTAAGAGGTAATCGATTTCGTAGGAGGACACGATGTTCGTGGCGGAACAACAACCATGGGAATATTGCGTAACGCGGCTTGGCGCACGCACGCGAGTCGCTCGCTGCTCGTTCGTCGTGAATCAACGAGCCGGAGATTTATGCAAACGGGTGTTTGTGGTTGGCTGGGCGCACGCCACAACGGAACGCGTTCGAGCAAAAGATGCATGACTGGAAAACGAACGAACGAAAGCGGCGTTACCGTGACCGTGTTTCGTGGGTTTGATGGATCGCGGCAGAGATTGATTTTTAATTGAATTCCAACCTCGTATTTCTGTTCGATCGACCTTTGAATTCGACACGTCGTAAATACTCGATCGACACGGTGCACACGCTGGCCCAATGTGATCTCGTTTTGCCAATTTTCGATGATTTACTTCCGTTCACCATTTCAGCTGATGAAGAAGTATCGAGAATCCTTGTATAAACCCAAGGGGGGTGGTTCATTTTTACATGCAGCATTTTGTAAACGCCTGTACATTTACGAACGGAAATGAAGTTAAACTGATCACTAATAATTTTATAATCTGTAAGGATCAAGAGTTCTACGTAAGAAGTATCAATTAGTAGAAAGAAGAACAGTAAAGAGCCATAGATTTAAACAGAAAATATACAGACCGGTTTAAAGTAAACGAGAATACTAAAAACAGTTGTTATATCTTTATCATTTTTATCATCTAGTGCTAGCCATAGATAGTCATCGTCGAGGCACACACACGGTGTTCTCTTCAAAAGTTGAACACTTGTGTTTGACAGAGGTAATAACGATGACCATTACGCATCATGGGCCAAAAACAGTTTCCTTTGGTTAGGAATTCGATGAAAATTTCAATGATACCAATCGTATAGGGTCGTGTTACTTCTTATCGCCATAGAAATCTTGATGGGGACCACGCCGACCGATCGTCTATTCGAATCGAGGAATCATTATGAATACAGTCAGGACACGTTCTAACTGTTCGCGGTATTATTAACCGTAATTTCTGTGCGTTCGCTGTACAGGGCGGCTTCGCTTAATTAGCCTCAGCTTCGAACGCTTTATTCCCCTTCTTCCCCCGGTGGTCTTCCTTCCTCTCGTTCTGTACGTCTCGTTAGGGCCATTAACTCTTCCTGAGGCCTATGATCTTCCCTATCTAATGGACCACGGAGTCGTCAGAACTTAGACCGCTCTGACAGCTCTCGTCCAACTCTTTGACCCCGAGAGCTCGATCCTAGCTCTTCCTTGTTCCCTGTCCCTCTTCCAATCGTAAGCCGTGGACGCTGTACACGAGTGGGCGTTTCGTAACGAGATGCACGTTTCATGGAAAAATAAGAATTCGCTTGAAACTCTGGGTGGATCACACGAATATCGAACATTTTTCTATTATCTATCCGTGTTTTCATTCAGGATTATAACAACGGTCCACAATCTTTTTTGAGTTTCGTACAAGGTTTATTAGTGCAAAGTAATTTTAGTGCTCGTCTTATATTTCTTTTTCGATTAATAAATTTTCTTTAACCTTTTCAAAGTTAAGGATCCTTTACTGTTGTCGTATCGTACGATAGAAAATACTTTAACCCGTAGCATTACCGATAATAATGCAACCTTTACCGTGTTTCGTCTTCCTATTCATTTCATCTACCTCCAGGTATACTTCCGTGCATCTCGTTTGCTTCTTGCTTCCTCCTCGTCGTTAGAAGAACTCCTTTCTCTCGTGCGTACACGTACAGACACTTTCGTGACCCGACGTGGCGCACAGTCAGGGGGTAATTGATAATGTTAAACGGCAGGGTTAATCCGATTTATGAGCAGAGTTCTGGTGGCGTGGATTTTTCGAATTCGCCAAATTGAGGGATAATAGGCGGACATTAATGCCTTGCTGCCAGCGATCGAACAGCAACGCGGCAAAAAGGAAGTACGCAGTAAGTGGAAATCAACGGTTAACGCCGGTCCGTGTGTGGGGTGGCGAATAAAACATGTTCGATTAATCCCGCCGGAGCTCGTATATTTAAATCTCGAGTTCCAAAGAGGGGGGAAAAATTATTGTAGCCGCGTGACTCAAAGGCTTCTTCGTATGATGAATTTCGACCAATTTTGTTGGACAAACTTTAGAGTTTCGTTTCGTGCCTTGCGGTAACCAAATGATTTATGAATTTCATTCCAATAATGACATAATTTCGATATTATTTATTAATTTATTCTCTGGGAGCATTCCTATATCACCGCAAGACATTTCGGTTTGATTTACGATAGTTGCAATTAGATGCATCACTGTAAAAATATTTACGGTGGATAAAATATCCTCGTAACATCTACCTAAAATAATCAGCAATAAAATTGATCAATCCTCTGACCCCGTGATTTATCGATCCCCGTCCGATTTGAATCGATCCTAGACTCTATCAGCAGGAAACGTTCCATAATTATTTACGCGAAGTCAAAGCCACTAGGTACAATGTGGCTACAATAGTCGGCTGATTGACAATCCTTACACGCGTTCTTTCGATTAATCAATATTAATTATGAAAAATCACGGTCGCATTGAAATGATAAGGCACAGAGACCGGCCAGGCTTGACACGGCCCGGGATAATGAATCGTGTCCGTTCGCGATAACCTGTCGTGCAACATCATCGATTATCATAGGGTATATTGTGCGATCGGACGGAACCTAAGGCTCGAAGCGCAATCGTGGAGAAATATGCGTTGAATGTGCGTGCAACGACTGGCCAGGTGGGTGGACATGCCACCCGCATCGCGGAACTCGTTACAGACGCGAGTTTTCAATTAAATTTGCAGCCCCCGACGCGAAACGCAGATTAGCCGGATGACCCGTCTTGTACCAATTAATCCGTAGATTATGATTTTTCATGCGATGCCCGCGGCGCGGCGATTCAAATTTATCGACGTACGCGCCTACGAGCCTGGCCGGCATCTCGCGATAATACGCTTGGATTATTATTTAAGCCGCGCGGCTTAAAGTGCACCGAAGTGATTTCGTTCTACCCCGTGTTAGACGGATCTTCGAGATAATGGCGCAATTAACTTCGATCGATGCTAATCGAACGGGCTGAGCAAATTGTCTATTCGATGGAAATCTGTCAAACATTTGTGGTTAAATTAAATGGCATCTCGAGGAGTTTGTTTAAACAGTAACTAGTTGTTTGTGACGCAAGGGTGTGGGCATGATATTTTTGCAAAAATTAATTTTCTTTTGGATGAAACTTATTTTTATATCTAGAAGATTACTATAATGATTCGAAATAATTTCTATTCGATTTGCATTGGAGGACTAGTACGATACGCAGTAATAATTTAGTGCAGTAAACATAAAACGAAAAACCGCAGAATAAATTGTATAAAGTGAATTAAACTTAATAAAATGGAAAGTTCACTTTGAGAAACTTTGGTATTTGGTTAAACTACTAGTTTTCACAAATATCACATCTATTCTGTTAATTAGTTATTACCATTATTATTATAATAAATAATAGGTTAATGTTTATTGAATCGAATCGATGTTAAATCTGATCCTATCTTGTAACAACAGACGAAGCAAAAACATGAATGAAACGTACAATAAAATCGCATGGGCAACGATTATCTCTTCGTATTAACGTGTCTTTATCATAATTAACCACTGTCTGGTGCACGCTAATTGACAAAGGCGTGATTATACCACCTCGGTGAAAGTAACGCGGAAACGAAGCTGTGCACGTGCATTCGTATGCACTCGCTATTCGAAACTCGAAGCAGAACACGTGGCCGTGAGTTTCGAAGCTTTTGCGACATAGACAATGTCAGCTATTAAGATATCATTCATATCGTGTTTCAATTTTCGATACACAATACGTATGCGTATTTCAATAATACGTAACTAACATGTAGACTTTCTACCCTATTTTACAACTATAATATGGATACCATTAAAGAATTTCTTTAATCATCTTTTCTGTCATCAATGCATTACAGAAACATGTGTTCCTTCTCACACGGAATTATGAAAATGGCGCGAACAGAAACACCAGCATGGGCCAGCGTCAAGTTACAAACAATTTTACGACGGACCACGATAATGTTCCATAATGAGGAATCTTTATTTTATGAAATGCTTCCATACGAACAACAACGTGGCAGGTAATCAGTGGTGTAAGATGGCCAATCTGTAGCCACGAACGAGGGCGTCGAATTCGGAGGCATGATAATGGCGATATTACCTCTCGTCAGCTCGTAAAGGCCTGCTAAATGGACGCATCTCGAAGGAGAGAGCCAGGTATTTTGCGGAAGAATCGCTCGTGGCGTGCCTCGAATTGTTCCTCCTACGCTTTGATCTTTCTTAACCCGACCGATCACGATGAAAGAACAGAGAGTGTGGAAAAGGTGAAAAAATCATTGCTCGACGAACGATGCGAGAAAGCGGGGTGGACGATACGAGAGGGTGATGAAGAAAACAAAAACAAAACGCAAAGATACTTCGTAATTACAGAGAAGCGAGATGAAAAAAAGAATTTTGGGTAACTGTGTTGCGGCGTCGATGCCTTCCAGGCTGAAAATGAATTATGCGTTTACGATCGAACAGTTCGAAAGCCCACGGTAACATCTTATTCGAAACCACTGACCACTGGGCATCTTCCCTGTGATTACCAGACCCGGTAGAACCGGCAGTGAAACTTTCGAGGACCATACATCGCGAATCCGTAACCGGATGCTCGTCAATTGGTAAATCTTACGATCCCTCGATCAAGCCCATGAATCGTTGACGATCCGGCTGAGCGTGATCAAAGAAGCGATTACAAGGCCGAATTATAGTGTTACAGTCACTCGTTGTACATTGTTTAAAGGATCAAAATGGGAGGGTGTCATTAAATGAGATAAGATCTTGATCGGAGTATTTAATTCAACCAGAAAGCTGGTAACTGACGGGTACGAGCAAATGTGTTTCTTTGTCGGTTATCATTATGATGATGAATTCTTGTATATTAAATCCCGAACGACGAACCATGGAGAGAGCCGACAATTTAAATTGAATTCTGAACTATTTTTCGTCTCGATATTTAAAATTTCAATGAATTGTTTTCAATATTCTTTTACCATCAATATTGTATTACTTAACAAACGAAATTACTGTGGTATATCCTTTTTAAGACGAGGATAAATACAAGAATAAGAATTGATATTGATTTAAGTTTGAAATAAAAAGTTGAGGGATACGTGTTATACGATAATAATTAAAAGTAAACAAATCCATTAATCACGAGTTTTGTTAAGGAATCGAAGGAAATCAGTCTGAAATATCATCGAAGGAGCTTGCGATCGTGAACGAGATCGGTAAAGAATACCGAGAAGACAGGCCTGACAGTGGGACTGGCGATCTTTATTGCATTATCGGCAGATCAGTCGATTTCTTCGATCGTTAGGTGAAAATGATCGTTAGCGGCGTACCATTCACGCCAACCTCTACGATGAATCTTCATCGTCATCTGGCCGAGACGAGACGTTCGTCGCGGACCTGTCCGTGGTCTCCCTCAGCTCCAAAGGTGTATAAATTGTCGAAGCCAGGCGGGACTCGAAGGTGCCGATACTCGATAAATCTATCCGCTTCGTGATAGACGAGCCAAGGTGCAGGTTGGCCTGACCGCACCGTGTGCAGCCGCAACGATGCACCTCTCCAATGGTTAGATGCACATGCACGATGCGTCTCTCGATGCACCTTCACCTGTGATCTCTAGCGGATGAGCTTGGTGAACGACAGCGTCTCGTGCTTTTACCCTCACGTTTCTCTTTTACTCTGCTCCTTCACTCTTCAACCTTCAACCTTCTCGTTCGTGTCTGATCTCTTCGTTTCATTTCGTTAATTATCTCGTTTAAACGTTTCTGGTTACCTTCTGTCCCGTTTCTATACCTTTATTAATCCCTTAAGGACCAAATTATTATATTACGCTTAATATCCTTTGCATAATGACAAAAATCTTATAAGATTTATACAACTATATTCCCTAAGATTTGAAAATTCATAATTTCAACTTGGAATATTGCAATATTTCGATGAAAGGAAATATCTATCCAGTAATATAGAATCGCATTATAAGAAAGACCTTCGTCTAGAAATTTGAGCGACTGGGTGTAGGTCACGAATGATCCGTTCTAGGATTAAAAAAGAATTTCGTTAGATCCTTGTTCGGTCATGGTTCATTGTGGTCACGATCACGGTGCTTCGTTCTTTAAAGTGTTCCGCACAAGTAAGTTTCGATCGACCATAGATAGATGAGAGTAGATTAGAATTGAAATAGAAAGATGATGGCAATATTTCTATGACATTCGACGATACGATATGATTAGATTGAAGGTTGGTTTCATGAGGTATTTTTGGACTACAATATAAAGTAACTCGTATACACTAACATCATGAATATTTGCGTTTATGTTTATGTTACGAAAGAATCTTCATTACGTACACCTTCCCATTTATAACACGAACGGTGTACCCAAACACTCCAAGCGTTTCGTTTAAAATTAACATGATATAAATTAAACAAGAAGTTCAAGAAACTGGAAGAATCTGGAGCCATTTTTCGATGTTAGCCATTCTTCAAGAATGTGTACAGTACTGTACACGTTTGGAGCTTGATCTCCCTCTACACTAGGATGGGCCGAAAAAATTCAAAATATTTTTTTCAAGTCGTAATACCACGGAAAAGTTGCGAATTGGGGAAACTAAAAAGGGGTAAAAAAAAAATAAAATCAATTTATTTCTTATAGAGTTATTTCTTACCCGAGATATAAGCCGATTTTATTTCTTTTTTTACCCCTTTTTAGTCTCCCCAATTCGCAACTTTTTCGCGGTATTACGACTTGAAAAAGATATTTTACTCTACACGTTCCGCAAAATAATATCGTAGCATGAGTGCAGAGCATGTGTCGCATATGATGCACGGGACGTTGAGCGAATCAACCGAGTGTATCACACGCGATGCACGGAACAGTGAACGTGTTAAAGGGGCGTCGTATCAGCGCGGTTCTAAGCGGCACAATAGCGCGCACTGGTGACACGCGACAACCGGTCGATCGCCGTGCTAGCGCCGCTTCAGGACGCAGGAAAAGGTCAGCCACGACGTTCAGCGTCGTTGTCGAGCATTGTCGCAGGTGTTTAACCTTCGCGGGAACGGGCTCAGGTGTGTGTTTCAGCTGTGCTCGCCGGCGAGCCGAGCCGAGCACGCGTTCGTACGCGAACCTCGGCCGGTCGGTCAATAAATCCCGCGTTTTTCCGTATCCGGTGCTCCTCCTGCGCTTCCAACGGCCGTAGAACCCGCGTCCACGATCATCCTGTGGGGATGAATTTTTTTCTTCATCCTGTCGCTGTTTTTTATTCCAGACACGATGCGCAAAGTTCACGGCACGAAGGAAAGGGACGGCGATAACTAGGATAATAAATTAACGCACACGACCTTATCGAGCCGTATAATTCATCACAGGCTTACGTGCCAGCTCGTAGGCCGGGGCTGGCTCACGTATACGTCTCGCCTTACCTCGTGTGATCCTGCTTTTGCACATTAACCTCGTAAAACTCTAACGGCGTCCGACCTCTACCACCTGTGCGAAGAACGTTTCTGTGTGCCCTGGCTCAATGTGAAAGTTCGGAATACGGTTCAAAAAAAAAAAAAAAAGAAAAGAAAAGAAAAAAAAAAAAGAAAATTATCGCACGGGTCTGGTTAACGATGAACCCGGAAGTCTGGATTTCTGGAACTTTTATCGGATTAGAAGGTACGATCGGTGAACCCGGCACGGGCTAGGATGAACAGGTGATCTCCGATTTCGTTGAACACGACGTGGCAAGATCGATGAATGCTTTCAAGGGTTTATGCGATTCTATCGTGGCTTAATAAATTGATAGATCTTTGAACGATGAATTATTGCTACTTGCACGGACGCATGCGATGTTATGAGATTCGATACGAACACTTTTCTTTGGCGAAATCGATGCTTTGCTAATAAGTGTGTTCATATTGGGTCACTGTAAATTACTTACTTAATATATGTTATTGGTACAAAAATAAGTCTTTTGGTAAATTCTCATTAGGCTACTTGTTCCTATTACTTTTCAGGTGACAATGTAAAACATCATTTGGCTGTTGCGAATCTCTCGTGAGTTCCTTTATTAAATATAGTCCCAATAAAAAATTAATTCAGTTCCAGTTATCATTACCTTTCTTCTTTCCCTTCAGTCTATCTGTTCCCCACAACTCAGCCATTCCATATTTAAATCCACGAGTTCCCGTTGCACGAGAATCACCATGCACTTTTCCGAATCGATCGAAAAGAATCGTAAAATCGAACAACCCAGTACACACGGGCAGCGTTTGACAATCGTACAATGTCTTGATACTTGATCTGAGAAAAGTTCGCAGGACCAAGCGTATTATACAAAGCATTGGTAACCGGTGGCCGGTGAAACGAAGTAAAATACGGTTCATCTTGATCAAACGCTAGAGCAATAACGCCAAAGCGGTATGAAACGGCGTAGGTAACGATTCGAGAGGGAAATAACGAGGGCCTGGGTTAGGTCCACCAATGGACAGCAGCTGCCATTATCTCCAAAAATAGAAGTATCCACGGTACGAGCAATCGTTGCTACGCTCTCTGTATCGAGGTTCATTAAACGTTCACTAAAATATCGATCAACATCGATCGGTTTCCCTGTTTAACCGCCGATATCTCGGCCATGTCGCGTACGAATCTCTTATTGGAGCTGGTTCGTTCCGAAACCAACAGCGAGTTCCTGCTCATAATAGCTTCGTTAGAATTAATTAGACAGCTGTTTCCGCGGTTTAATACGGGACACGATTACGCGAACCACCTTATCGGTGTTCGTGTCGCGTTTTTAAAGCGTTCGAATTCGTGATAATTATCCGAGTGACCTCGAACAGGGTGTCTCGAGCTGAGATTGTCCTGGTCGCCGTTTAAGGAAACAAGAAAGTTACACAATCGGTCGTCGCTTGAGCTTCAAGCTGAACGTTAACGAGGCGTGCAATATGAACCAAGGGTAATATGGAAGGTAAACTTTGACTCGAGATTTCTTGTTCGTTAAAAACAATTATTCCTGTTTCCCTTATACAAGGTGTTAACAAGATCCATCACCAATCTAGGTTCCACCTTGTCGTTCCTTCGGGCAACTTCAACGCATATTCCTTAATCGATTTCTCTCACGGGTCCAGGGAACATGATCTAATTTTACATACAACGTGTTCGCCGTACAGTGCGCGTGCTCGTTTGTCAAATAATTGCACGATCGCCAGGGTGTTCAGTAATTTATGCGTAGACACGGCTATCCTCGTGTTTACATATACTCATTACTTTGTGATCTGCCTGGTCGCTCGCAGGCTCGTGCAGCATCTTCTAAATAGAAATTCTGAATACCAGGATTACGTAATGGTTGCTCGCGTGCTGGACAGGCTTTCAAGCAAACGTGTAATGTAGAGTCGTGGAATACTTTGAAGAATACTGTAGTTTGCTCGGACTTAATGAGCCTTTCAATCTTTCCGTTCGCATTAAGCTTGTTGCATGGATTTATAAGAGCTTCGTATCGTTTCGTGAAATTCAATATCAATATGATAGTTTTAAAATATTCAAACATTCGTGGATCCTATGAAACGTGCGGTTGTCAAAATATTAAAATTAATGATAGTATAAATCTTAAGAAAAAAAATACTTTGTTTTCCCCATTCCCCGAATTGCCGCATATTTAATAATCTCGATTTCATCTAAATGCAAACTATTCCTTTTGATTTGATACTTGGCATTTCACGCAGTTAAAAATACAGTGCTCCATAGTTTATTTTCTCATTCTAGAATCGGCACAATGAGCTATCTTGGAAATTCAATTTCTCGAAAGGAGAGTAACAGGTACCAAAGTATCCATTGGTCAGGGGAGAGCGCGTTTCCTGGTTAAATCGCGGCACGAATAAGAGATCCCATTACACGCGGTGCATCAACAAATCACGGCAACCGATAATCCGTTTCGACCTTCGTCCGCGAGGCTGCAAGATTGTTGGAGGCCGTGCACCGGAGCCGTATCTTCGAGCCGCGGAATACATTATCCTGAAGATTAGTGTGCGAACGATACAAGAAAAGGCATCCACAACACCAATGGGGGTCCAAGTGAACGTACCGCGAACACATCCGTACACCTGTACGCGGATATCGCTTTGAATTCACAAGTAAACGCAAGTGGTTACAAACCTTAGTCATTTTTTCTTTTTTTCTTTTTTTTTTCGTGGACAGACCATTGGCGAGACTCCTACAAACAAAATTTTATTCATTCAATGTTGCATTAACTCCTAAACCGGATTATTAACGACTCAAGTTGTAAATGTTTGGAAACACCTGGATGTTTTCACCTGCCATTTTAGATATCAGTGATCGATGTCGGCGTAATTTTAAAATAAAAGAAAAAGTTCTAATAGCATTGATATTGAATTCGTTTTCACTGATAATCGATACGTCGAATTTATGAATGCAGAAATGAAAATTTTAATACCACTACTATTACAGTAAACTCTCGAATAACGCGGTTATTACGTTACGCGCTGTAGGAATTCGCGTTATAGGAAATCGCGCTATACGATAATTTTCTTCGTATAACGCGAATAAAAACAAGTGACATACATATATACGCGTTGTACGAGGAATCGCGTTATACGAAAACAGTGGCCGCGATATCTTTACCGCGTTATACGAGAGTCTACTGTTAGGTAATACATCAAATTCAAAGCTTACATTTGAAAATGAATTATTCATGTATTTATCATCAATTAAAGTTTCAGTATGTCTTGCAACACACGTCCATTTTCACCGCAGCATTTGATACGTGAAATATTTTAAGCGTGTACGTAAGTTTAATTTTAAACTGAAAGCGTTAATAATTTTCAACCGAATCACGGATTGAGGAAGTTTCATTAAATTCCAGAAGTTTTTGGAAACTGCGAATTCCACGAAATATATACTTGGGAACCTGATCCATAGGTAACATGATACGATTTACGTAAACGGTCACACCGTCAAGATATTTGGCTATAATTTCTCGATTTCACCCGTGAAAGTTTAAAATTGCACTTTACGCACGGAAATCGTCGTTTTTCAATTAAAATCGTGTCGCAAGCGTCTGAAAACGGAAAGCGGTCGTGCTTGTTGGTCGCCTACCGAAAGGGCGTCGAAGTGCAAATCAAATATCCGTCCGCAAATATCGTCAAAGTGCCGTTATCGTAAGTTGCATGCAACGTTACGTACCTCCACGAAACAACTATAGTAACTTCTTAGCCACACCAACGATAGCAACGTGCGAATCGTCGACGTGGATGATCCTCTTCACCGAGCCTAGAAGACGCACTTGCGAAGCGTCAAAGACATTGTCAACAGAGAGCAATGAGTTTGCCAAGGATACACTTCCGACATGGCAACATTTACGATTTGCTAATTGAGCTAAGAGACTGATTTTTAAATAAAATACCTACCAGAAGGTCTTTCTGCTTCCATCAGTACTCTAACAAATTCGTCAAGGCGTGCTCCAAAAGATTGATATTTTCAGTAGAATCAGTAGCTTAACGGTTGTTCGAACGAACGATCGAATTTGTTAATAGAATTTCGAGGATAAATCATACGATCCAGGATACCGTGATTTGCCATTGAATAAATATCGGTAACGTGTTATCGAGCAGGCGTGTCAATGCACCGAACGAGCAAATCGATGCGTTCGATGCCGCTTTGACGCATAAACATCACCTCTGAACGAGTCCTCGATTAGCATAATTTCAATGCGAAACAGGTGCATGCTCGATTCGCGAAATTGCTCACCGTTACAACATCACTGATATTTTTTTTCATGAGATCTTGGTCTGGTGATTTACACGCATTCATGTTTCAATCACATAAATAACAGCGGGGGGATCAAATTTATAATGCAGTTATAAATTCGGATTAATTTCATTATCTAAGTTTCATCGTAAGTTTTAGGTGTTGTTCATAAAGTATAATATGTTGTGACTGATAAAAGAGTTGAACATTGAAATCACAGAATCTAGAAAGCATCGATTTGCAAGAATCTCAACACCATAAATTAGTCCACGACTTTTATTCCAGGGACCTTGATACCACAGAACAGGCAAATGTCTCTCCAGCGTGCCAGGATCGATTCGCAATTGCAACAATCGATAACTGGGACCTTTTCAATTATTCCTTCTGTCCCACGTTCACGGTTACGTCCGTCTAGTAATCCTGGCTATAATTTTATATACCGATCGTTAAAGAGAACGGGAATCTAATAACGAGACTAATAACCGTCCAGTTTGTCATCCATCGAACGACTGCTCTCGAATTGCCGCGTCCTCGAAGAGTTAAATGAACTTATCTCTCTTTGGCTCGAGTAAATTAAGTCGGCCTTTAAATTAGCCCGAAGCAACCGGTATAAATCTGAGAGAGAAAGAGCGTGGCAAGAGATTCGAGCGGTAAAGGGGTTGTTGCACAGGCTACGACGACGGCGGCAGGATTTCCTTCGATGCCCACGGCATTGCTACAACGGTATCCCTTTCATTGCATCCTCCATTATGCGCCGCTTATAGCGCGTAATCTCGGTCGCATCTCTGATTTCAATCTGACCGCTTACAACGCACCGAGGTACGCTCGTGCGCGCGCAAGACCGATCTACAAATCAGCCTCGTTTTCTTTTCTTCCCCCTCGCAGCAGTTGGAGCTGCGTGAATACGTACGTACACACGGGGTTGCGCAATACTCTCAGGCCAAGTTTTATACCCGGCTCCCTTCGCGTTTTACTCGGAGCCAACCGTAACATGGCGGAGAAAGAGAGAATGTTATGTGTAAACAAACCGGGCTTGAAATTGTTCGACGACGACAGATATCGTTGTCTCGTCCCGCGGATTCGGCTTGTCCGCCCTATCGTATCGTATTTTTTCCCCCCTCGGCGACGGTACCGGAAGATCGAGGACGAACGCTTTCGTCCAGCCGAATTTTGTACCGGGCATGATCGAACGATCAATTCGGTTTAATGGACGACGTTTATCTTGAACGGAGTCCATTGAATTACACGGATTTCTTTCCTTCCTTTTGGGGGACCTGGGACAGGGGCTAAAATTGTGTCGATGAACAGTTACGGGGGTACTTGTAGACATTCTTGTTTATGGTAGCGTGGGATCTTGCGCCAACATTGTGAACAGCACTGCGGTGTTAATTAAAGAGGGTGTAGCAGTAAAAATCTTGTTCTCAGATAATTATCTGACACAATTCTGTGGTTAAATTGTTAACAAACTAGCTGATCATAGTTAAAATATAACTTTTTTTATTTAATACTTTAGATATTTTGTAAGTTATTTTGCTACTGTACGACCATCATATTAGGGGTATATAAAAGTTTTCATTTTCTACACAGTGATATTGCAATTACATTAATAATTAGAAGTACCAAACTATGGTATTAAATTAAAAATTAATTAAGCGTTGATACTAATCCGAGTATTTCTAATTAAAATTCGATCAGTAATTAAACTTCTTCAGGTAATTAATTCGATTGATGCGACAAATTGCCACTGCCGTTCTCGACAAAAACTCGCATGATCGGTGAACGGTAACGAAGGGAACCCAGTTCTTTCCCTCAATTTTTAGCATAACGTCCGTACGCGATTCCTCGAATCCTGCAATTCCGCGTCGTTTCTCTGGGAACGAAACGTCCGCAACTCCCACGAGACGCACGCTGTGTATACGATTATCCGTAAAAGGTTAAAATATTGGTTAGCCCCCTAATGTAATCGAGCCCGACCGAAATTAACCGTAGAAGCGCCAAAGCGCTCGTTAGTACACCGTATCCATTCGTTAAGCGAATTATTTTTGACTGACACGCGAAATTCATTATTCGGCTTCCTTCGAATATACACGACGTAGTTTTCTACGCTTTTTGTCCCGTCTTTGATGTTTTAAAGGAGACTATTCAATGGTTATTTCAGGCTCGTTAAAGTATACCTCTCGTTGGATTCTTTATAGGAATCTGAACAATAACGAGGCAAACATTCTAAAGTTATTGTACAGGTTGAAAGCGTATCCGCGTTATTTTAATCCTCGATTATCAACGAATCGAGGTCCTTTGATCTCAAACAACCTCGAATTTCTATCAAAGAACCTCATCAAACCCGAGTTATTAAGCCTGTTAC
Source organism: Stelis phaeoptera (assembly GCA_943735885.1). Taxonomy (NCBI): domain Eukaryota; kingdom Metazoa; phylum Arthropoda; class Insecta; order Hymenoptera; family Megachilidae; genus Stelis; species Stelis phaeoptera. The sequence goes on from OX030930.1 coordinate 12,547,417, forward strand.
GCAACCAGACGATTTTCGATAGTGTTCGTCGAAATCACCGTTGCAGTATCAACGCTTTTCAGCCTGACACGTATATCCTTGGTTTCTTAAACGTCGCGGAGATTGCAATTACGAGATTGTACGGGGCTAGACTTTGCTCGAACGACGATCCTTCGAATGGAATCATCGTTCCTCGAACTATGACGAACGTCCTTCTCCCGGCTTAGACGAAGAAAGGACCCGAGTTTTGATTACGTTTCAGAACGGAGAGGCGTGCGATGTCCTTCGTGGATTTTTCACGTGCGACCAGTACAATGTTAGACGGCGTGATAATCATGTTGCACAACGGCCATGTTACGCTCAAGGACTGCGGCGTTACTTTATTTCCAAGCTTATTTTCCCGTAAAAGGCAAATAATCGAGTCCTGTGCAATCCCGGCCGTCGAGCTTCCCACGTTTCGACATTCATCGAATTCCACGTCGCTGATGCCAGGGTCATTTTAAGCCAGCACCATCTCACTATCATTGGAATATTTGACTGTTTTAGGATAGTAGCTGTGTAACTTGTATTACTGATTCTTTTAGGAAAACAGCCTTTAGATTTTAATAAAATTGGAGGCACACAACTATTATTCTGAGTGATAAATTTATAATTACATTATGCCAAATTACGAATCCATTGGTGATTAAAAGGTTACGACGACAACAAAATCTAACAAGATCATATTTTAATATTAAAAGAAACAGACAAGTGGACTAAATGAATTTCGTACAACTTTATTTGTAAAAAGAGTCGATCATTTTTGTGTCACCGTTTGTCGAATATTGTCTGATTTCTTTACGACAAAGGATTAGTGGTTTCTGAAAGTATCCAAATTTCTCACGTTTCACGATTCATCAAACTACATTTATTAAGAAAAAAGAAATGGAACTTTCAAACAATTAACCGCAACCAGAAGGATACTCAACTTGAGTTCGTATAAAACGAACATGGAGCAAAACGCGATAAATCATCCACCACATTTCCCTTAGCGTTAATGGTACGGGACGTTCATTAAATTTCACGATTTACGCCTTAACGACCAAAACACGAGCACGGTCCGTTCGCGAACGATGCTCCCGTTAATCGCGTTATTATCGTGATTTTCACACGATCGACCGAGGTGCGAAGTGGCATTATTAATCCCCCCCGCTCGCAAACTTCTATCGCGACCGTCGATCCAAATTACGTCGATGAACAAAAAAAAAAAAGACTGGAAAGTCTGATCTCCCTCGATAATTTGCTTCATTGAAAATCGCTCTTCTTCATTACGCCGATTTTGGTGAAGTCATTTCGAACGTTCAGCTTTCACTATCGTGCCAGTCACCTCGTCGATCGTTTTCTCGTTGAGTGAAAGAAAGAACAAAAAAAAGGAATGGCAGGGTAATAATTTTGAGACATATGTACCAGTTTTGGCACCAAACGATTGACAGCATGAATCAAACTAACGACAATGCCAATTTTGTCTGTGAATTTTAACAGCAGTAAATATTATATGACGATACCACGGATTTAATACATAATCTGAATTTTTTCAAGTTTTGACGTGAATCATGCCTAGATCCAGCCATCGTCATTACCTCGAAAGTTAATGATACTTCATAAGTAATAAATAAAGTGTCTCTGCCGAAATGGTCCTACCAACTTATTCGCAATTGGTATTGATTTACTGTCGACGGGGAATCATTAAAATTATTAATTCATCGACTAGCAGGAACGTTGTTGTGTGTACGTGTACAGAACGGTGCGATTCCCTAGACACGATTTGTCAATCCACGTCCATTACATCGGCCGGGGGAGACAGTTTACGATCGTGACGAATGCGATCCCGCAGAAGAAAAGTACGACGGGATTGCAAAGAGCTTGCGCAGCCTCTTCGGGAAAGGATCTCGATGGCAGATCGCGAGCAGATCGGCCGTGCGCGCGATCGCGCAAAACCGAAACGCCGTTTATAGAAATATTCCAGGCCAGCGGTTTTTATTAATAATCCTCTGATGTTGACAAAGTTGGATTTTGTACGATCGTCAGGCTTGCGCAACGTGCCCATTATCTGAACGCCGCGCCGATCCGAACACCGATTCCCACGATCTGTTACTGGCCATCGTTCTGATCATCGTTCTGTTCCTTAGGTTCCCGCTGGACATACTAACCGAATTGATTGTCAACAAAATATTAAGACTTCATCGTCACTGCTTATTATTTCCTTTTTATTGGACACTCGAGCGCCACGTCTTTCACATTTGAGAGATGCATAAATTATTTAGCCGAATATAAATAATTTTATCAGACGCTTGAGAAAATTTATTGTATAATATGCAAATTGTATTTTGAAAAGTGATCACTTCCCGACATACCGCGTACAATCTTTCTAAAAGCTATAAAACTGATGTAAAATGATAAAATTAGTAAATTCTATCAAATCTTTCGACAAAAACTGTCAAATACAAATTTATCAATAGTTCTATTTCAAATGGAAGACAAATCTTATGAAATGTAAATCCCTCCAAGTGTAAGTGTAACTCTGAAGAACGTTCTTCTCTTACACGTTGCTCCACTGCTTTAGATTCTAGAAGCGCCTATCATTTAGTCGTTTCGTAGTATATAGTGTGATAGAAAAATCACGAACCCAAGTGAGAGTCTTTAAGAGCCATACACACGAGAAGGAGTTGAGCCATATTACCATCCCCTCTGATATATGCGTGTCCATACGTAATCTACGGACTCGAGAAGGCCCGTCCACGTGAAGGCGGCTGAAGAGAGACAGAAAGTAGAGCACTCTCAGTGTTTCTCAACCGATACCTTCATTCGCAATGGTTCGTTCTCGATTTTGATGTCCACCTCCCCGATCGCGACTAGCTATTAACCCTTTCACTACTTAAATAGTCTGTACTGCATTTTTCGAGCGTCTATTTTATGTGAAAGATAAGGGGACATTGAATAAAGTAATTCTACGCCAGAAAGTGAAAGAACGGTATAATTTTTTGCCAAGGAAGGGTTGTTCTTCTAATATGCAAAGGTTTCTTGTTAATCCTTTGCACTCGAGTGCCACCTCTGAGGCACTATATTTCATTTATCGGAGTATTCTAAAATACGAAATTCAAGTTTCATCCGTATCAAAATATAGAAAATTAAGGAATCGAATAAAAATAAATAGATTCATAAGTGAATTTAATTAATAATTAGTGAATTCATAGTGAATTTAGTTTTCGGAAGCTTTGGTGGAAAAGTAAATTAGGTTCGAAGGTAACCAAAAATGCTCCGAGTGCAAAGGGTTAAAAAATTGCAATGCCTAATATCTTATTTGATGCATCGATGTGTGCCTGTAGGTTTATGGTACGATCGACCAAACGCATATTTCTTATTTAGTTAAATTACGTAAACATTTAACGTAACATACTAATATTCTAATTATGAAGAATACTATCGAGTAATTTTTAAATTTAATTTTCAGTACTTCACGTTACTAGTTTCGTATCAACTATACCTACAGTTTATTTTATCTTTCTCTAGACTAATTATATTACCAGACACCAGTCATCACCATGACAGTCAACGTGTTGATAGAAATTTGTTCAAATAATAAAATTTCGGATAGTAAAACGATTGGAAACGAGAGGTTGTACAAACTTGCAAAGCATCTGGTGGTGACCCATCATCGTGGACGATTCAGTTCCGACTGAAATTCGCGGTTGTTCCCCCGGACACCTTCGTGAAAGGTAAAGGGAGCGGGATAGGTTCCGTCGTTCCATTTTTTCTCGAAACAGATCGACGAGATCAACTCGACTCGAGTCGGGGTCTGGCTCTCCATCTCACTCTCCTCTCCTCTCCTCACCTACCCTTTCGTTCTCGGGCCGATTTGCCAACATCTCGTTGATATGCAGAAAGCCCATCGTTTGAGCAGCGAGCAACACGCGGGCAGAGAGAGGAGGGCAGAAGGTTTCAAAACAGGGAACGCAACGTGTACACCGACGCCGACGTCAGGCCCAATGATATATGGGAATGGCTTCTGGGATGAAAATGGGGAGATGTATCCGCTCGATTTTCTCGCTGGTGGCTAGTGAGCGGAGAGAGGAACGCGTTACCGACACGCTCTCGCCAACCGAAGTCCTTGAAGACGAACAGAAGGATTTTAAATCCTCCGAGCTGACGCTCCTAGGAAGAGCGTTCTCGCGGCGGGCGCCTAAGCACACGTTTTAAATGTTATCAGACCTGTCCATCGGATCCTTCGCGGTTCGTATACGGTAGCGGCGATGAATATAATAATTCATTCCCTATTGTTGAACGGCGAACATCTGTAATGCCGCGGATCCTTCGAGCCGTAGGAAAAGAAAATCGAAACGACGAAGGAATTTTCCTTTTGCTTCGGCTCGTGTCACTCCAGCGTGAATTGCTGCGACTGTTTCCAACTCATTCGTAGGTAAAAACATGTGTACTTATGTCTTATTCAACTTTTGAGCATGCTGTCCACTATCTAATACTTTCAATTACAAAAGAGATTCTCAAAAGTTTGTTTATGAAGCTTACGGATACCTTTTTACATAAGTTTTAGAAGAATATCGAACAATTAATATATTTTCAGGAAACGTTCGATCGTGTCACTTACGATTTATTCAATAAAATAATTCAAACTGTGAAAGACGTCGTGTCTTCGAGTTCAAAGCATCTTATGTGTGTTGGAAAAGGATGGTTGGTTTAAAGTCGATCGAATAACGTAAAAACATGGTGGTAAAGTGTCCGGTAGGGGCATTCTATGAATTCTCACGGAGACCCGATTTGAAAGTACCAATCTATAGCAGCGGACCAGCGGTACGAGCCGCGAATGAAATCAATGGAGCAAAAGTGTTCTTCGATGTTGCGAAATCGATTCGACCAGCCGCAAGCAGATACAGCCACGTTGCAGATGCAAATGCAAGGTGCAAAGAACGCGCGTGAGCTTCGTTCCTTTTCCAACCCCCTCCAAATTTCCTTGCTTGATGTCTGTTTAATTTATGACTGGATATAATGAAAAAAACATCGAACATTCTCCTTAGATGTTGCCAATCGATGAAATATAACGCTCCTATTGAGATTCAAGATATCGAATTCAAGCTACAAAGAAGTAATCTTCCTTCTTTTGTTTTTTTTACAAACAAACCAATAAATTAGAATTTTCAGTTTGGTTTTGTTGGAAAATCGTAGGGTAATAAAATAGTTGCATTTATTTATATAGCGTATTGATTTTCTGAATAAAATTGTTAAATAATCAAAGGGGATACATATGACTACGGTAATTACTTAAAAACAGACGTGTGTAGTTAAGGGTTAATCGAACAGGGTTATCGTGGAAGAATTTTTCTAAAGTGGCGATCGCTGGCGAGTCAGAAAACAAGCGATCGAAGCGATGTGACGCAACATATCGTGGCGAGGAGGCTCGCTCGCTCCGAGCCGCGGGGCTAACCTCGGCTATTATGCAAATTAATGTTAATTAAAATCAAACGGAAAGATCCTCCCCGTTCGCCGCAATCTCGAATCCCGCTGCGTGTTTGCGCGTGTAAAAGGATCCAGGGAATCGCGATTCGAACATCAAGGAAAGTAAACGCCGTCCTTACGATCGTCTTAATTCGTTCGAATGCAGCGATGCACGAGGATCGGGTCAGAAAATTGCAATAACTTCGATATTATTTCTACGATACTTACAAGGTTGGGTTGTGACTTTTCCCCGATTATAATCAAAATAATTATATATCAACTGACATAGAATAATCTCTGAGACAAGTTTATAAATCACAGTTTAGGTAGCGTGCGAAAATTTGCGTGTCGGTACAGTGCATAAAGTTAATTACTGCTTCATAAACCGTACGGTAAGACCAAGAGCTCAATTTTCTTTTCATCCTTCTTACCAAGAACGGTAATGATCTACTCGATCCGGTAGAATCATCTCGACCAATGAAATTCCGTTTGTTGGTCGATCGTGGGGGCTCGAAGATGAATGCAAAATCGCAGGTGATCCGTGCCGTGTCGTGTCGTGTCGTTCGAGCGAAAAGAGAGAGATAGAGTGGAGGAGGCGGAGGAGGAAAAATCGGCGTCGTAATCTACATACATCGCGGGGTCACATTAGAAGTAACGAGAAAGCGGGTCGGGAGCCACGCGCAATTTACGAGCAATAAGCGAGCCTCCAGATCTGTTGGAAGAGCGGAGAGACGTCGTTAGGATTGGAATATGCACGGCCACGACCTCGGTTCAGCCCGCCTGGGTTCACCTTTCCTCGACAACTTCTCATCCGTGCCTCGACCCACTCTCTTCAAGTGCACCTTCACCGATACATGTGCAACGCCGTGGCGCGCTCGACTTCTTCAGGGGAAGAGGATGGCATCGTAATCCACCGTTGCTCGCGTAGGAGTCGATGTAAATGCGAAGACAAAAGACCTCGTGCGCCGCGATGCGATTAATGCGAGTTGCATCGTTGCCCGCGGAATCTTTCTACCTGTCCCCATCGTGTACCGGAAACTTCTGTTAACCATTCGCGAACGCCGGTCAAACGGTCCGTTGTTTTAGTATAATTGAATCATACCCCTGGCTCGAACGTACACTACCTTGTACTTTGAGTAATAAATAACAGGAACCGGATGATTCTGCCCTTTTGTCCTCCTTTGCAGAATGAACTGCTGGAAATTTTTTGAAGTACTTTTTGGTGAACTTCTGTCGAGATCTTATTTGCACAGGTAATTCTCTTCAATCTTAATTTTAACTTTCTGAGGGACAGTGACAGGTGTCCATGACTTTGATATGTAATTTTTTATAATTTCTTAATATATTATAAAATCTCTCGAACGAAATCGCTTAGTAATCACTTTTTCGATATCAAAAGAAATCTAAAATTGTAAAATCAATTAATTCCTGTTGAACTTTCTCTTTCAAGAAAAGAAAGTTTTTATTTACAAAAAGCATCTTTGCGCGTGTTGGGTTTTTTTTACGAGACACAAGTCAAGGGGGTGCACCGTGTCCCTTATTAACTCGTTTAGACAAAGTATAGGACCGATAGGGTCTATGGCGTACGTGACGAATTCTTCATCACTAATCTCTCATTAATTTTAGCAGTTTCTTTCGTACTGTAAAGAGGTGCTCGTCCAAGTGTTTAAATAAAGTCGAAGTTCCGAGTCAAAAAGTATTTCCAATAATTCCATACAAAGTATGGCTATCAAAGTTTTAATATGGTAGATACGAACGATGGTAAAGTAGTATAATATATCAGTGATTGAAGACTTTAAGCTTTAAATTGATGTACCACTGGTGTCATTTTACAACACTTTTATGTCATCAAATCATGTCAAACTTTCTATGTCTCGATATCCACCGAAGAATCTTGGATCTTTCCGAGGACTTTGAATTCACAATATCTGAAACGTCTAGGCAGAAAAGTCGTGGTTTCTTGTTTTTTTTTTCATGAAACGACGGGCTCGTAAGAAGTGCTCTCAGTTCGTGAAGCGAGATGATCGGAATCACGAGAGGAGCCGGCATCGCGGTCCACCGAACGGCGACCTCATTGATACACGATGCACCGGAGTTCCTCGTCCCCGGTAAAAGATGCAGCGAGCATCGTCGGGAAGCGCATCGGACGAAGCGGTATCCGTGGAACGGCGACATGGAAATAGTCGCGATAAATCGCTCGCCACGAACTATTCCATTATAAAGGAGCATGCCCTCCGCAAAACATAGCCGCCTCGCGACCGTTGGCTTTGTGCAACGGCGCACCTACCTGTACGTGCATCGGCTGCCGACACAGGCCGGCTACGACTAACGACAATCGCGTCCAAAGGATTTCCCTGAAAGCCACCGGCGAATCTTGACATGTATCTTCTCGAGAGACGCTTCCTTGAATGAATTTTCTGCGAGCATCCGGGGGACAACGGGGCGGTAGAAGAGAACAGCGTTTCCCAATTCCGCGAGATTTTTACGAAAACGATCACTGCCAGCTTCCGAGAACGCTCCTTCGGCAAAGAAGCTAACGTACGCATTGAATTTTCTTCAGAATAACAAAGGATCGATCTCCGAAGTACATTGAATATACGGGAGACACGTTTCTTTTGATCGAGAAGAGGCAAGTGAATTCTTTCAGATAGAAAAGACGGATAAATTTGATATAATTTAGTCTGAGAACCAACGATATCATTCTGCGTTTAAATGCGATTTTTTTATCAGTTATAATGTTCAAAGTATCGAACACGATTAAATTCCAAAATAATGTTTCCCGTTTGATCCAGAGCCATAGATCTCGGCTGACGTTCGCGCGTAACGCAAGACGACGCGGACCGAAGCGAGCGCGAGTGCACGCGCAACGAACGGGCCAGGCACGCCTGTTATTACTCCCGCAGATTGATGGAATCAAGCAACCAGTCATTTCGTGGTAGAATCAGTGAGAATTAATATCGGGCTATTAATTTCTCCCCGCTAGCGGCCGATTCGCGAGGCGTACCAAAGGATCACGAGCGGAAAAGGCACGCATTCGATCCCTCTACGTGATTTAGACAACGTTTCGATTTTTCTTTTCTTTTTTTATTTTCAAATTCTTTTCTTTTTCGCTCGAACCATCTTGAACCCTGTTACCTCAACCGCATCGATCGCCCTCTGATGAGGATCAGTCAGATTCATGGGCGCTTAGCGCGAATTGATGCACGAGCATTAATTACGCGATCAGGTTCTACGTTCCTCGGTCCGGATCCAGTCCGTTGGTGGATCCTTAACCCACGGGATTCGTGACGATTCATCAAGCGTCTCCGCGGGAGTGCGTTGCAGAAGGGACGTCGATGGATCATCGTTCGCATTCTTCCAGGCGAATATCGCGGACGATGGGAATTAAATAGCCGAGAGTTGGCTGAGAGTTGTCAACTTACATTGCTTCGTGTCGAGGATTAAATGAGATTTGTGATACATCGAAAAATATGCTTAGACGTTGATGACACTTTAATACGCTTCGAGTGAATCCGATGTTTAATGGATTGCAAAAGGGATAAAAGTACAGGTACACGTATATTCCAGCTGACGAGTTAACTCGACCGTTACAATGAAAATGAACATACCTGGTAATACACGTTGAAGAACTAATCATTTTAATTTAACCATCTCATTTATATCCTCAGAATAAGTATATATAATTACACTGATAATTCTATTTTGGATCCAATAGTCGAGGAAACTAAATCAGTTATTAAATTACTCACACCTCGAAGACGTGACACGTGTAACCCAACTAATAAACGAATAAATTCAAAGCTATTCGCGCGACAAGTACATACTCGATTCCCTCGTAAACTGCGGAAGAAAATTAAAATTCGATGACACCGTGACAGAAACGCGAATCGAGCACTGGAAAGAGGCGTTACCGAGCTTATCCTCGTTCTCCTAATCGCATCGGTAATGACGCTAGGATTCCCGCGTTTAATATCATTGCTCGTTCAACGACAATAAATATCAGTTTCCACCGGTTGGTCCGTATAGCTCGGTTTTCAGTGTAAATGCAAAATCGCGAGTAATTTATGCTGGCAAGCAACACGCCTGGCTGCTCGAACCCCCGGGGCGAACTTGCAACGGCTTCATAAAGCCCGTGCACGACTCGTAGCGAGCCGCAACCACCGACGTGCCACCGCCACAGTCGCCACTCGTTTACAGACGCACCCGATAACGTGCTCAAACAAACCAAAATGTCATCTGTCTAAAAGAACTATCGAAGCTAGTTCTGAAGCTAATGATGGTCAATATATGATTAATGCTTCAAATCAATTTTAAAGCTTCGAAAGATTGGGCTTTGTTGCAGTTTTGGTAAACCGATGTTCGATGGTTTGGCATACTCAATTTTTCAAATACGTAGCTTTGACTACGACTACATCCTAATATCTAGACGATGGAAAATCAATAGGTGGAAATTAAGTAGTTCTAAAGTATTGGGCACGTTGGATCACTAAAATTCTATTATACACGTACTGGTACCGCGTCGAGTCTATTAACGAGGGTGGTGGATGTTCTGAGAATTTTCGTCGTTTCTCGCCTTCGATTTGTCAGCTCCTTAGTACCGTAAATCTGACAACGAGTGAAATACAACAACGTTTTCTGAGAATAATTCTGCGTCCACTATCTTGCGAACAACGCTCGATAATCGTATAACGCGTTAAGTCTGATTCCCAAGGAATCGAATCGACGTATAAATCGCGAGTCTCGAAGCAGCGTCGAAAAGTGAACCGTTCACCAACCGATTCGTACAATCGAACCAAATTTATTCGGACCTTTTAACAACCTAGGTATACGCTAGAGACCGAGTTGAAAGTCGAAACGGGAAGATTAAACGGGACGATTATGTATTATAAATGAAGCGGCCCGATGAATAATCAGCGTAGCGCGTGATATTAATGCGAACATAAGGGGGTTCGTTTAATGTTTCTGACCACTGTACCGTTCGCATTACATACATACTAACACGCACACTAACCCTAATTGATTCCCAATTTCCTCTGTAACCGAGGAATGATAAATTGGGCATAATGGCGTGCATTTTCCACGAATATACGCAATCATAGTTTCGCGGCCGGGTAATGGTCAATTACGGGGAACGTTCGAAAGGTAGCGGACCGTACCGGGGAACACACCAAATTGAGTGCCTATTGATCAAGAGAGCCTTTCCATCGCTCTCGATGCCTGCCTGCCACTGAATGAAATACTCACCGCGTGTCTAAGTGGAAGACTAATTGCGCGTGTTGTGGACAGGTGGAACCGTCATTCGTCGTGCGTCCGGACGCTAATGAGCGGCTCGAACGGAAATTTAGAGCGCGCCCCGACAACGCGCCAACTTCCCTTTTCAAGCTTCGATCCGTTTTTCAATATCATGGAAATCTTACGAGATCCTTAGTTTTCTCACGATGAAAACGTCACGTTACATTCGATCGTTAGATATACCAGAAATTGATTGACAGATTACCATGATCAGTCCAGAAAAAATAATCCAAAACGAAGTACCGTGAAGTGTTAATTAACTTCGTGATTTTTCCTGCTATGAAACTGAAGTACTCTCATAAAGGGAATTAGAAGGATAGCTAAACTTGCAATTAAATAAAAAAAAAAAAAAAGAAAAGAATGAAATATTTCGGTGAAAGGAAGTTTCTCTATCGAAGAATTAAAATAACAGGGAAACTTTCTTCTTGGAAAGCTTAATAACCTCGTATTGATTCGATCGACACCGATTTCCCACAATAACGGGAACAATGCGGGGATAGAATACGCGAAGTACCGGCAATTTTCTACTTTTATCTCGATGCCCGATGAAAAATCGGTAGAACCACCGAACGACCCACGTTCAAGCCTGGATCGGCTGCCTTATTTAGCGATCCACCACGTGGAGGCGTTATTGGCTTGGCGACCAGAGTTCCTGTTTTCACGTTACACCGTATCCGCCGCGCCGCTTCGATGCGATTCGTCCCCGTTACGAGCCCGTTGTATTTCAACGCGTACGATTGTTCCAGCGTTTATCCTCACGTGAGAACCTCGCGGAGAACACAAATTCTTCGTCACGACGCGTTAACGAGGGAACAATGGCATCGAAACACGAGCCAGCTAATAATGGCCGACGAATTTATTAAGAGCTCTAACTTTCCTGGTCAGGGATATCTACAATTTCGATTCGGTAAAGAAATTATGTAAATAATCGTGCAGGTACCACTAATTATTTTGTTGTAAATATAATAACTGAATCGGTTTGAAGTATGATATGTCTGACCACATACGATCTGTTTTCACTTGTGTTCTACCGTTCTACTGTTCTAACCCTTTTGAAAATTATGGAAGTTGTACCTTCTCGCCTCCTCAAATCTCTAAAATATTTTATCGTTCACCCCCGTGTGAAATAATTTTCTTAATTAAATGCTTTTATTTCTGTCTTTTTTACAGGAGGGTAATTTCATCCAGTGCACTTTGGCTTTGTAAGTATTTGTACAACTTTATTTATCTTTAAGAATATAGGTAAACATATTTTGTTGCTATGATATGCTCTGAAAAATTTATCTCTTTCCACTGTTTTTTGATCACCGTTTGTTAATCATTAAAATTCCTGATTGTTTTATTTAAATTCTTACTCACCAGTTGTCACTGTACCCTAACGTTTAACCCATTATCAACGAGAACTTACCTGAAACACACAAAAATATAAAATGTTAGAATCGGACCATGTTCTTTAAAGTTTTTAAATTTCTTATCCTATTAGTAATAGAAAATTGATGTAACAATCTTCCAAACAGCTTATCTTCAGGATCTCTGTTTCGCAATTTTCCCGATCAGATATGAAAAGGTGAATAAAGGAATTTCAGCATTGTAATCGGAAAGGTGTGCTGAAATTTCTAGTCCCGCGGGTAAACCGGGTGTTATCGGATTCCCCAAACGATATCGTCCGCGAGTTATATCTATATTGACGATTATAATCGGGGTCTGGATCGCCGCTCTCCTCGCCTCGTTAGCGCCGAGCATATCGTCTTAACCAACGAGGTGTTTCCTTACTGCCTACCATCCAGATAGAGAATCTTCTTGTTCGGTCACTTGTTCTTCGCCGATTACATCGCTATGTAAATTTATCGTCGCTACGTGTGCGCGACTGCCCTTTTTCCCCTTTCTCGTTACGTGTTACGCTGCACGAACGCGACGATTATGGTTGCCTTGTATTCCTAGTGCTACGTACCCGAACCGTCATTCCAATTTCCTTCAGAAAACATCCGAACGAAACTGGAGGATACTCTACCGGTTTGCCTTAAAATGTACTCGTTGCAAGTAAAATCTTAGCCAATGCAGCTGTGTCAAAGAACCATCAAAACTTGCATCTGAATTTCACAAATTTCTACGAAAGTTTGTGAGTTAGATATTTTATAGAACAAAATTAAATAAAAATCAACCTTTGTACTATTAGCTACGCACCCTTGACGCATTGTTTATCAATCAGCAACAATCAACGTCAACCACGAAATCCCTTGAGAAGATATTGTTCTCAGCAGGAACGATCGGCTTCGTGGGGATACCCCATTACCCCGACTCCTTGCCGCGGTAATTACATCACGGGGCCGGCCAACATATTCGTCCCGATTAATACTCGATCGATTAATTAAGCCGGCCAATAGTCATCGTCCGCGTGATGAATAGAGATTTGTTATTCGCCGGTGAAGGATGTTCAGCAGGCCAGCGCCGATACGCGCGTGTAAACGTGCGAGTTCGCGAATCGTCCCATTAATTATGATAATTGATTCGTGTTGCTTGGTGCTCGAAATCCTGACCAGATATACGAGAGTGTAGGATCGAGGTTTTTTGGCTCTCATGAATTTTATCAACGGCTTCGTTTGAACACTTTCCGATAAAGTCAAATCTTTCTTAACCCTTTTTTTTCTTCTCAAAGAAGACTTTAACTTCGTTCGTTCGTTGTTTTATTAATGTTTGATTTTAAATTTAATTTTCTGAATTTCGATGGTTAATCCACGTCGATATAAATAAGATAATTTTCATATTGCTTATGACTACAAAGAATTGAACTGATATCGACAACATCTTCATAGAAATTCAGAAAGAATAAAATTATTCTTTCGTAAATAACAACATTAAAAAATTCTTGAAAAAAGGTACCATTCGAACGAAGGACACGGAAAGGTAAGGAGGCACGCGGAAAAGAAGCAAGGATACGTCGATTTCAGGACGGTGCAATCAATACGCATCAACGGTAAGAAAAACGCCACAAAGCGCGGCTCACGGACGATTACTCGGATCTACCAGGTGAATCAACGCTTTAATAAATGATCATTCCTATTATGAGGATGGACAGCGAGCGAATAGCTCGACAGCCTCGATCTTCCGGAAAAGGGAAAGTCGGCCTAGGCCGGATCACCCGTAAAGACGAAGATTCTTCGTAGACGGCCTCGAAGAACTTCCACTCCGTGTCGTGCGATCAAATCGACAGTCATACCGGAACACGCTGACTATCTGACAATTATTTTTTTTTTTGTCCCTTACGATTTACTGCTCTTTCGATTCCTGGACTCCGCGGAATGCTTCATACATTGTGTTTTCGTGTTTGAAAAGGTTACACAAATCGCTGGAATGAATCAAACGTCCAAACAGATTCTCGTCATAATTGTGTTACAAGCTTTTTTAGCATTCGAGTATTATTATGTTTACTGGATATCACATTTGCAGCAATTTTTGATAGATTTTGTTTCTTTTTGAATAACACTCATTCGTTATTCAACACAGTTTTTAAATTCTGAAATTCAAATTATTTACAATCCTAAAGGCAATTTATTGTAAGGCAGGTAAAGTTTGGAAATGATTTCAAATTAAGGAGGTTTTAATGGACAGATCAGCAAACGCTTGCCATCTTTCAACTAGGTTAATTGTTAAAAATGAAACTTTTGGAGAAACTTTTGATAGTATCGTCAAGATGGGTGTTTCTACCTAAGTGATTTAAGTCAATAATCTGATTCAATATCCACGTGTTCGCGATAAAAATACTTTTACGATACCTCTTGATTGTTATTACCTCATTCAAGTGACAGTGTTTAAAAATTATCTCTTCCGCCCCTTTTTATCACACCTTCCTGAATTCATAATTGCCATCAACAGAGGACTATTCCCATATAAAGGTAGCTAATAAAATTTCTATCGTGTCCAACGTTGTTATTGACTCGAACCGCTTAAAACTGCGTTTAAAAGCAAAGACACTCAAAATTTTGATAAATATTGATAATCTTTGTGGAATTATGAATTTTATCGTGAATCGTGAAACTTTAAATTTCAATAATCGTTATGTCTCGAAATTTCAAATAAAAAAGGAAAGTGGCGAAGAGGAGCCGGTGCAAACGTCGTGGAAATTTCAACGTCGTCGACGACGTAGCACCGATTCTTCGAACTTTAAATAACGAGCCACGTTAACTGCGAGACGTCGCAAGAAAGGCTCGATCAAGGAGTGGACGTACGTCTACATCCATCATCGGCTGTCATTTCGACTGAGCGTGGAAAAAAAATTCACGGAGAAGCCAAGGGAACACACGACGCTTTTACACCGCGCACTTTATGCTCCCGCGAAGGCAATTAACTTAATTACCGCTCGATACGACTACGAGAGCCGTGGTTACGGAAGACCGTCCAACTTTACATCCATTCGGTCCCGATGCAAATGAATTTTCAACGTCGTCTCGCGGTTTTAAACACCGCCACGGCGCGGCGTGGAAACGCCATCAAATTCATTTGACTTTGTATAAATTTTGTGAGTTTTAATGCGGCAGAAAATCATAATTTTTCTAAGGGAGTTCCTTATTAGCGAAAAGTTTTATAACTTGTGGAAACTGGGAATACCTACTTAAAAAGTAAGCGATAATTGGAGAATAAATCATGTTAACGAGTTCTGTTGATTATGAAATTGAACGGTTTGAAGGAGTGTAGATTTATTGGAGATAAAATGGTTGACCAGGAAAGTTTCTTGGAAATTCGATGTAATACTCAACGAAACCAAAAAGTATTCATTTATAATATTATTCATAATAATATTCAATTACAAGAAAATTACGATTATTCGATGTTTATCGTACTTTCGTTTCCCTGTGTTTGAAAATTAAATAACAGAGTTTGCGTTTTATTAAGATCGTTATTAATAATATGTTAACCCGTATTTAGTGTGTTAAATCAACAATTAATGAAATTTGAGAAAGAAGGAAAGATTGGGAAAGAAGGAAGGAAACAAGATTTCACATATCATTAATACTTTGCTAATAACATGAATAAATTCTTCTTAAAGTATGCCGTATCAGATACGGTCGTTTTCACATAATTTCGCCAGAGTAAAATTCCACTTTATTCATATTTTATCTTCTCCCTGGTATCATTATCAAGCGAGATCCACGCCTATACAGTTCACCGGGTATCTCGTGAATAAATCGACGTTTCAACTGAAACGTAGAATCATATTTACGATCCTCGAATAGCGTCTAATTATAATGTTCAACGAGCAAAGCCACGTTTCCACCGAGAGACTTTGCACCGGATAAAAAGAAAGTTCGACGGGGGCGTTGACACCCACACTGGATGGACAATGAAACGTGCAAGAGATCATCGGCTTCCACGCCCAGACAGATATCTTTGCTTTCGTCTCTCTTTGTCTCGGGTACACGCGAGACTAGTCAATTAAAACGTGCTTGATTTCCAAACGTCGAAATCTATTGCCCCTTTTTTTCCTTCGGTCTAAAATGCTACCTCTCATTGTCAGACAAAGTCTGATCATTTCATTCAGAATTTATTATATTTATTTTTGTCATTTTCATTAAATCGAAAAAACGGATCAGCTGCATTCGACTCAAGCCGTAGAAAATTTGATTAGGATATAGGTACTTTTATATATATTTTTTTTTTTTTTAATTTCATCTGTCGTGTTTACGGAATTTTTATCATTTCTGTTATCCATAATTTCAAATATCTAATGGGAGTATTTCAAATTAAATAAATGAAAGAATTTTTATTGGAAATTGGTAAGTCCAAACTGGTAAGCTAACTGTACTCAATAGCGTGTATTTTATGCAGCTTATATCGTTAAATCAGTATGAAATTTGTTAATTGTGTGTCGCAAAGTATCTTCCATCGATTCTAACTTGCACATTTCTAATTTCACCCCCCAACCCCCACAAAAATGATGAAAATTCCCAAAGCTCAAGATACAGTTACTTAATTTGTTATTTAATCAGTCTTTGACAGTACGGTGAATGACAACGAAAGTCTCGACGCCGTTATCATAATTGCCACAACGCGAAGAACACGAAGAATGCGTCTGATTGATGCGTGCGCTGCTATTAAAGAAACGTTTTCACGTGAATTGTGACGGAATGGGTGTTACTTTTGCAGCAACGTATATCACTAATACGACGTTAATTGCGAGCCGGGAATTGTCCTGTTTAATGAGAATCCCATCCTTCCCGCGACTAGCATAGAAAGGTGCACCAATTACGATTGTCTCCCGAGCTGCGGTTAACTGATTTGGAAAGATTTATCTTTAATTAGTTCGATTCAAAGCAGGATATCGTATTACGCACACTTCGGTGAAACGAGCAAAGAAACACGTCACCGATAGAAGACTTTCTATCGGTAATAGATAGTTTGATCAAAGTTGCACTTAGCTTGCAAAAGTATACTAATAAATTTATAGGTTTTAAAAGTATGAAACCTTCTAATAAAATAGCTGTGGATAAAATAAATACAATAAATGTTGACAGTGATTAATTTAAAGATTGACAATTTTTAATTAAATTTACATACGCGATAAATATCATGTAAAATTGCTAAAATAGATTGGACGCACACTTCGTACTGTGAAAAATTTAACAAAACTTACAATTTTCAAGATCCAATTCACTTCACATCGTACGTATCTCGATAAATTCTTGCAAGCGGAGAAAAGTCTTAAATGTCTGCTCCGTTTTATCCCACGAGGAAGGCGAATCCCCGAATTTCACGGACACTTTATGCCACTGCTTTCTAAAAGAGAGCCTTCCTTAATTCAGTCCACCTCCTCCTCTACCGTTGGCGTCGCGCCAGCTCAGTAATTTAAACCTTTAATACTGAATTAATGCACGATATTTATTCGAGCTCGGTGCGCATCGAATGATTTATGCTCGCCTCGAGTGAAATACAATCCCTGGAAACAGTTGTTTGTCGTGTTTTGCGGGCCTCCGCGCGATATACGTGTACGCCACGAAAACGGTGATACCGATCAGAAGTATACCGGAATCTTTGGCGAAAGATAAATCTTCTACAAAATATGCCACGAGTGTTAGAAAGTCGACGAATCAAGTTTCTTTGCGCGGTGGGAAAAATGGACGTCGTTCGACAAACATTATCCTGGTCGTCGTAGGAAACAGTCAGGGGAAAGGGTAAAGAGGTTTTGCTCGGGGAAGTTGAAACGCAAAAGGACCGTCCACTAAATGACGGTATCAGAGGAAATCAAATCAGCAGGCTCCCGGGGCGAAACGAGCCGTTTCTCTGCACCTTTTACCCATCAGCCAGGATCGCGATTTTCATGGCGATGATCACGTACGTATACACGATCGTCGGTTTCACTCGGAGGAATCGTGTGTTTCATCGCGAAACGACACACAAATCAAAGCGTTTCCAGGTGGCAATATCAATGTTCGTTTTGCGTCATCGAACGGGCACACCTTCGACCCTTAAATTGCATACTGATGCCATTTAGGGGTTGTGCAACACTTAGTTTTTCGATTTATTTTAACTGTGAAATCATAAGTCCTGAAACTTGAAAATTTTGAAGTCGAGTGTTATTACGCTCGAAAATGTCCATATTCGGTTTCGTTCAATTATCGTGCCACTTTCCTTAATTTTCTTACGTTCTGATGCACAATGTTGGGTCAAAGATCACGGCGGAAAACAAGCACAAATTTGATCGCGGATAAACGCGGAAAGCATCGTTTAGCCAAGGAGAGGGGAGACGTATGTACGCTGGGACGTTGATGAACGGCCAATCGGGAATTTGCACGCCGCTCAAAAGTCCAGGTGTATAATTGCAAAATATACGCGGCTCGCAGCACGTATCCGCTTGTTGCATATTTTCGCGACGAAAACGATTATTTCTTAATTAGCCGAGGACTCGGCGAGTGCCAGCTACAACGGAGACAGCTAGATGGACGTCATGATCACTCCGTTAAACGCGTTAAAAGCGGCAACATTAATAGGATGGGAAAACGAAACACCAGTGATAAATATACATCTTTAGCTTTTTCTTTCTTGAAATAATTTCCTTCGCGTCAAGTTTCATACAACTCGGAGATAAATAATCGAGTAAAACAGAGGGATGCCATCGATCAATTTCACCCTGCCTCCTAATAGAGACGTTTCGAATTCTTTCTCCGTTCTTGTCCATTTATTCTTCGATTTGACGACAGAAAATCGCTCGTTTCAAGCTTGAATTATTGAAAGTATTTTATTACACGTCGTGCCCGAATTAGTTGAAAACGATATCTGATACCAAACTACTAAAATGAAAGATCCATAAGTTTCACTTCAAATTCTTATCGACGAATACATATTGCTATCCAACATCAGTGCACAAAGCGATTCGTCCATCATGGATGGAATTACTTTTGCGCTTCGTGCACTGTTTTCAGACAGTCCTATTTCTACGCTGACAGTCAACGACCCGCGAGAAAGAATAGATATTGAAGGAAAGGTGGGCAGTCAAAGAGCACGAACGGACGGTACCAGATGGAAGATAGGTAAAAAAAAAAAGCAAACCAGAAGGTGAGGCGATGGTATGGAGCCGATGCGAAAGTTTCGAGCAACGTCGTTTCACGCACAGATCGTAAGCCGGTGAGGTCAAAGGGTTAACCTAGTCTGCATGCACGCAGAGTTGGTCGAAGGCTAGGCTTGGATGGGTATCATCGCTTTCGCCTTTTACAGTCGCCTGAACGCGTGTACATAAAATACCCGACACCACTTCCAGCTACGGCTGCCGCCAATTTTCAAGTAGCTTTATTGTTCTTTCGTTCGGATCGCCTGACGCCGTTCGAAAACGATCCTGGACTGACGCAGCGGAGATGGGCATGTGTAGCCAGACACGCTGAAACTTTAATCATTAGGGATATAGATATTTAATTTTCAAAGTTAGGCTTGGAATTTACGTTATTAGTACCCGTGCGTAATAATAATATGCTATCCGATACTTGTTTTATTAAACTTTGGGACCATAAACGTCTTTTCAAATTTTTACTTAAGCTTTAAATTTGTTATCTTACGTTACTAGTAAATACAAGGCTTAATAACGCTATTCGATATTTGCTGGTTATTTGATTATATTAAATTTCAGGCACCGACTGACGATTACTCCCATGACAGTCATGCTAACCGTGCGAATGTATCCTTCTGATCTGAGAGGGTAAATTTTACCCTCTGCTCTCGATCTGCATTCTCATGGCGATGTATGTAATTTTTAAATAAAAAATTTAAATTTTATTCACATTATAACGTGGAATTTGGCATTTGTAACTTTCTCTATTCAAAACAGAATTTCTGGCTTTCGAAAGCTTTGCTTTGAAAATAGTTTAGTGAGAAAATTTTTAAATCTAACGAAGCTGTACAAAGTTTTGAAACGTTATTACACAATTGAATTATGGAATTGATGAAATAAGGAATGTTAATTTAGAGAAGGAAAAGGAAAAACCGTTCGTGGGTTACGCAAAATTAATGTATCACGTTTTAATGCTACTTCTTCGTTTCATCGTAACCGCAAGTTGTTTATGATCTTACGTCTTCATTTTATTGCACTCCACACTCGAATAAACTCCCCGAGTAATGTTAAATCATTTATTAAAACGGTCGTGTAATGTTATTTACTAAATTTGACTCTTTCGTCAGAGGTGATAATGTTTGAATTTACTTGGCTTGCGTGATAACCAGCACCATAGGATGAAATGTTAAGTTATAATTGCAATTTAATTTTATTACAAACACGATTCAGCCACTGGTTGCATAAAATACATTTTAAACAAATTATATTGCATCTTAAGAGACTTGTCGGGCTGATGCAATTTGACTTTTTCATACCTTAACGTAACTTTGAGTTTTTCAAAGATAATAATTAAATTCGTCTTTTCATCAGCTAACAACGTGGCTTAAAAAATTCTACGTCACTATAAAAAAGTCAAATTCCATCAATACCAATGAGTGTCTTAAGACGCAACATAAAGAACAAGCTATTTCAAACAGTAGTTCTTATTGACTCGCTCCGTACCCTATAAGGATATTCAATTAGCTGACCTCCTAATCGTGTTAAGATAATAAAAGTACTTAAAAATAGTAGTCTTGCCAACGGAAGGGAAAGAATCCGTTCTAAAAAGGTTCTCCAATTATCAACATAAACCATCGAATTATTCAGCCGGATTAATGGAGCGGTTCACCAAAAAAGGCGACGCGTGCTGTATCGCGAGTGTTGCGCGGCTATTCCTTGAATTTCCATCGCGATTCCTTCTCGCCTCCCATTCCCGTTTCCGCCAAGCTAAAAAGATTCCCGGTGCCGATCAAGCTAGCCTGGCCGATGGCAAAAGAAAGGATTCCGGCTCGGCTCCGCTTGGCGCGGCGCGGCGGCGAGGCGGTTCGCAGCGTGTAGAGGCCGCCGCTCGTTAGCACAGCACGCTGGCAATAAAGCGGCTCCAGCACGTATTATTGTTAAGCGCCTGCTGGAAAACCAGCCTGCTAAGAGAACGAGAGGAAGGTGTATCGTGCTAAAAGTGGATATTAGAAGTCTCGTCGCTACGAAGGCGGCGCGTAATCTCTCCATTCGAGGGTACGTGAGCGTTTCCCTCGACGGCTTTCCCACAATTTAACGATTCGCCCGTGATATTTAACGATTTTTTCTTTTCAGAGCTTTGTTTAAAAGGCGTAGCTCGTTTGGCTGGCTTGTAAAACAGCTTCAAAACGAAGCCAACGTTCACGGGGATCGGGTTTATTTTTCAAGGTACACAATGTTCAGGCTTTGATAGGGTACTTCGTATTCCGAATGAAATTTGAGCGACGAAGGTAGAATTTTTGAGTTGATAATGGAAGTACTGTGTAACTATGACGATTGGTAGACAAGAATCTCATTAATCCTAATTAACATATAACTTTTGGGTACTGTTATGAAATTACGACATTAATTAAAAAACCGAACAAATGAAACATTTGGTTAATTTTTTGTCGTGTAAGAAACTATATGAAATTAGAGATTTATTTTTGTGTAGGTAGTACTAACTAGTTACGTTTTTATCAGACAGAGAGTCTCTATGGGTGAAGATGCTCTTTGAACTTCCTGTATCATATAACACAGCATATTGTTTCCTGAAAAGTTATATTACACAAATTTAATAAATATTTGTAAGAATTCAATAATTGCATTAGAAACTGACCGTTTTTGAAAATTAGAGAATTAGTAATTGACCATATGTTAATTAACAGTGTGTTTAATGAATTTAAAATTTAATGACAATTAAAATAGTGAAAGTTTCAGGCATAAAGAGTCAAAAGCTGAGAAATTCCTTACCGTGAAGTACACACTTTTTCTGAACGATAGCGTTAAGAAAGTTACAATATGGAGGAATACGATTGACATTTATTAATATTAATCGTCTGTAGTTACGATAAACGATCGTATCCAAGGAAAAGTATACTAGCATCGCGTCGGTAGAGGGTGTAGCACATCTACCTCGCTTCTTTCGAAAGACCATTACTTAAAGAAAAGCTTATTTTTCACGTTTAAAAGTGAAAACTGGTCAACTATCGATACAAGGTCAATTGCTGGTGCCTTTACCTTAACCGCATACGTCACACAGGGTTAATATATCAGATTATGCACGATAACTGTTGAGTTCATTTCACACGAACGTTTCACGTATCTTAAAGGTAGAAAGAAGAAAATAAAAAGTCGCTAACAAATCACAGGAAATGAACAGCTCCCACCCGCATGGAGGCGTTACATCCACTTTATCGAACGCATCGGCCGGTGATAAATGATTGCACGTTCGCGGGACAGCTCGCGCGAAATTCCCGAGTGTCAACGGGGCGAAGTAAAACGACGACGTCTACGGCGAATTACATCGCGTCCTTAAGCGTATACGTGGCTCACGAGATCGAATAGCCTCGCGACACGCAAGCCTCGCCCGAACCGGAAGTCATGCGTTGTACCACGATAGCGGGACAAATAAGCCGTTTAACTCGCTCGAGCCTAGTCAACCTTTGATTTGCGATGCTTTCCTTTCCCTCGAATCGATCACAGTATCTACCGAATGCAAGAAGAATAATTCGCGAGACTGACGCGTATGTGCGTCTAAATTTCAGATACATCTATTTTCAACGAATACTGTGTTCTGATCTTGACACATAGGATAGTTATAACTGTGAACACGTAACAGGAGATTATTTATTTTACTTTAAATAAATAATACTTCGTGTATGCACTGTGTTAAGATTAGAAGTCCACGAAAGATTAATTATCGTACATCGTAATGATAAAAACAACGGTTAACCTGGTGACACGCAAGGCACAGACGTTCGTATCGTTTCGAGCGGAAACGCGTTGACGTAGAAGCGTCACAGTCGATAAATATCAAAGCGCGTGCACCACTTTCTCGCGTATCCGCTCCGGAGAAACTCGAGATCGCGCCGCGGTTGAATAATTATTCCGACGGCCACGGGGGATTGCGTTTCAACGCGAAACGCGTGTTCGTGAATCTCGATCGTGTTTCTTTTCTTTTTTTCTTCTTTTTTCACGACGATTGGTAACATGCTTCTTCTCGCGATAATTTTGACGTCGTGACTAAAATATACTTATCATTTTGTTATCAGGATGCTTTTTTACGGAAAGGCCATTTTTAAGTATTATATAAAATACTTTGTATCAAGCTGTAAATTGGTTAATTTATTATCCATTTAAAAATATGGATATTCCTTATCATTCTTTTGCATAAAGATCATTCAGATTTTAGTAAAATGTCACAGATATTTCACGGTGCAATCGGCTCCAAATTCTCGAACGTCAAAGTATAAGATACGTACTCGAACTACCCTCGTCCCAGCTATCATTCCCGACGCAAGAATCTCCCAAGATCCAGGTGGCCCGTTATCGAGGAATCACCTGGACGTTTATCTGAAGCTTCTTAAAAGTCCGAGTAACCGGAATCGTGCTACATCAACGAATAAGGTACATTCGGTCAGATAAGAGCAACGCTCGATCCGAGCCGAATATGAAATTCGCTTTTTATCTGTTTCGCGACCGGCAGCGACGATAAACATTATCGGGGAGCAAAACCGTGGCCACGGATCTCTTTAAATTTCAAGATTCCGCTTTCGCTGCGACGTGGCAGGAGTCTGGGAAAAGAAAGAAAAAACGAGAAGAAATTGGTCGGTTGCAATGTTTTACGGTTACCAGGTACGGTCGAATTCCGCGGAGCTTTCTACCGCGTTACGCTCGCAAAAAGAATTCCCCGGGACCCCAACACGCTCGATAATTCGGGGCCCCGTTGTAAATTTGTCGCGAACCGCGTACGTACACGATCGGTACGTGTGTGTCACGGCCGATGCGTGCATACGTGGAAATCAGGCTCCTCTTAAATCGTGCGGACCCGCTATCAGATACGACGAGCGTTTATTCGTCGACGATTATTAGCGCGAGCACCGTACGAAAGCGTCCAAACTGTTGGTTAAACGATCGTTAAACCAAGTACGCCCCACCCCAGCCAGGGATCCGTATAATAAGTTAGGAGTGGAGGCTGTTATTTTTGCGAATTAAGCAATTTTAATAATTGATGCTGTTACGAGCATTCGTGAAATACGGTCATTTCGATGGTACCGTCTCGTGATGCTCCTTTCGCGAGCGTCTCATAAAGTAAATAAAGACGTTTCTAGTAATTACGCGCACCGTACAATTTCACTGACGAATTATTTTCTTGTTTTTATCGTAAGGCATCTCCGTATGATCTCGAACGATTTCATTATGATACAGTTACTTTTTAATTTATTATTTTCTTACGACTCAATATTTATTCGTTCCGGCTTTAATCGAAAGAGTCTTTTCTTTGGTATACGCTCTATTTTTGTAATTACTCCGTTCAAAATTATCTATATATATAAAAATGAAATGGCTATTCGTATGTCCTCGATGAACTCGCGAACTACTCAACGGATTTTAATAATTCTTTTCTTTTTTTAATGTTCCTTATGGTATGTGAAAGGTTCTTAGCAGAACGGAATTTGGAAAACCAAAACATTATTGTTTAAAACCAATTTGAAATTTTTGAGAAAAAAAGAACATTTCAAGCGTTCGGCCATTCCGAGAAATTCTTTCTTTAGAATAATCAGAATAAAACAAATGAGAAGAAGATTAAATAATAATTTGATATCCGTGAATGGCGGTAAATAGAAGGCAGCTGAGCAACGTGGGGCTACGGGCAGCTAGTGTTATATACATAAATTATATTGGGTGCATTAAATTACTAGTTTAATATCAATACTATTCAAAATCAGTCATAGCAAATTCAAAGAGTCAGTAACAAACGACCATCACCATGTTAGTTAAACGGATATTTAACTGGGTCAATTCACACCCCATCGAGCTAAAAATCTCCCATTTTCACGAGACACGATTGTCCGATATTGGCGAACACGAAACCACGGCATTATATCATTCGCAGTTACGGCCGCGTAATTATAATTCGCCGGTCGGCCGCCGGTGGACAGGCCAATGAATTAATGGCCGGACTCGGCCGAGCGGGACTGTCGTTTTACAAGGTTCAACGATCGTGTCCCGAAACTCAATAATTCCCGATAAGATCTCGCGAATGCGAATCAGACAGGGCCCAGGTCCCCGGGATGCATTGGGGAACGGTAGACGATTGGGCGTAGCTGTCGAAATCGTCGTAATTTGCGGCCAACGTGTACACACTGGTAAAGAATATGTAAAGAGGGGAGTTTCGATACAGGAGGAACAGATCAGTTCCGTGGAATTACACGGTAAAACATCCCTTCTTCTTTCCTCCACCGTTTGGGGATCGTTAAAACGACAAGGGACGGGAGTTAAAACAAATTCCACCCCGGGCCATTTACGACTATAAATTCGTCCAAGTCCCATAAAGTAAGTCGCGTGTGCAAACAGGGAGAAAGGGCTTGATGTTAAGAGTCGTGCCAGCGAACATAATAAGAGGATCGGTTTTTTTTTTTTTTTTTAAAGGCCTCGCGGCGGGCGATCCTTCGCGGGACCGCGTTTCCAACGTGCGAGATCTTTCCGAACACGCGGTCACCGTGAACCGGTTCAATTTAACTGCACCCGTAACACGTATGCACGCCGGCAAACGTCTTATTTATCTGGCATTGCCGGTTAATTGCGCCGGTAACCACCGATAATATTAATATTTCCCTCCCGTATCTCTCTCTTTGTCTTCTTCTTATTTCTTGTTTCCAGAGGCTCTCCTTTGAACGAGCACGCTTTAATCCTTTCGCAGTTACATCGGTAAATTATATGTTCTGTAATTTTACAAATCTGTGCTTCGTTCGCCGAAATTTTCTTGTTACGTAAATACATGAATTTCACGGCACATCCGTATTCGTACGCACAGCACGAGATAATTTCTTTTCGATACAGAGGGACTTTTGTAATAAACAAGATATTAAAAATTTACTTAAATATTTCTTGTATACGAACGACGATTGTACACAGTTTTTAAAGCAGCAACCCATACATTGCAATTTCTTGAAAGCTTAATAAAGATGTCACGTTGCAACACAATCCACTTCGAGATGATGGTGCACAAATAAAGCTATTACACCATCAAATTAATGACGTGTCAACGATAGTTCGAACTTCATCATCGGTTAAGCATGACAAGAAGAATCTTGTAAATTTCTTCACGTACCAAAAATGCGTTCCACCTTTCGATATTTCTTTTTTACTTTCACGGAAGAAAGAGCGGCTCCGCAGACTGCGGACAGATGCGTAAGGAATCATTACTCACGGGAAGAAAAAAAGAAGAAACGAAGGATGATAATTGACTTATCGCAATTTCATTTTTTACATACAAGCAAAGAATATGGCGCGAAAAACGAGTCGCATCGACTCGATATTTCGTTCTTCTTTCTTTTCTTTCTTTTTTGTTTTTTTTTTCTTCATGCTCGAACGTTGATCGATCGTTACATCTCATGGGACCGTGCGAATCGCGGTACCCTGAAGGACGATCCGTGAAATTAGCCCTCGTGTAATGTAAAGACACGACGCGGTTATTTCGTTGGCCAAATTACGCTCTCTCCGTATAATAATTGTCGATACGTACGTTATTTTAAACAGCATCTCGGTCACTGCCTCTTAATAATCGTTGACCGCGACCGGACAGGCAGTTAATACGCAGCGTAATGTCGCGAAATTAGCTTTGCATTAAATAAGCGTCACGGGTCGGCTCGTGAACATCCCAGAACGAAAGAGGGTAGAGAAATCGAGCAGAAAAATCGCAGGCACGATGATAAAAAAATCGTAAAAATATTACAGAATCGTTTAACGCGTTAATTATCATGGTGGTCATCGGTGACCAATGTCTCAGGTATAATATAACACAGTACGGTTACATAATCAGTAAAACTAAGAGGAACAAATTCTGTTGACGCGTTAACTTCCACACTGACAAGCCGTATATAATTAGACACACTTCAATTGCAGTTATTCAAGAGATTATCAGTTTTCAAATTAACCTTTTCATTTGCTACCTTGTATAATAATATAATATTAATCCCTTGTCAAATTTTCTCTGTTTCCTAATTCTTTTTGTTTATTCGATGATATACAATTCGTATTGTCGGTTTAACATTCGATCTGCTAACCCTAAATATATATAATATGATATGAATATGCTATTCAAAATTTCACTTCATCAAGTACCCGATTACATCGTATTCGAGACGCAATAATCGTCGATTTAGCTGGCAATAACTGTGGAATAAGAATGCAGGTATTAAATTGGAATAATTTAAACCGAAGTCGTTTCACATCGACGCACGATGAACCTTTTGATAATACAAACGTAATTCCCTTTCGCCACGGCTAAGCGCAAGCACCACTGCGCACCAGATCCAATTATACAATCCAAGAAATCAATTAACGTCGACCAGAAGTAACGAATGCCGATTGCGAGCCCGCGACGCCGCGTAGATTCGAATCGCTGATTCATTGCGGAGGCGCTAATTGATAGTAAAACTGTAGAAATGAATAACTGATCGTAACCGATCTATTACTACCACCGCACGATTCAATCTATTGTATAAACAAGTTCAGAAAACGTTTGCCACGCGATTTTGATTGTTAAACAGTCTTATTAACGCAAGGCCTGTGTATATTGTGCGAAAGGATATTTAAATGGATGATTTGAAATGTGCTTTCCTCAAACTCCGTCACCCGAGGGTTCAAAGAATTACATTAACAGAATTACTTGACGTCAACAACGTTGAGTCTTATACAAATTAATTAATCTTGTTCTTACAAAATCCTCTGTTTAACACTAGAACTACCGACGTTCAGTGTACTCTTACTTGAAAATTAAAACTGAAATAGTAAACACAAGAATAATTCTTTATCAAGATAAAAGCCAACTTATACTTCGACAAGAGTCGTTTAATCAATTTTATAATTTAAAATAAGAAATCAGAAGCGAGTCATTTTGATCCGCTTGGTAGTTCCTAGTGTTAATATGCAAAGAAAGAAGATATCACGGAGGCGCACCATTATCTTCTTCTCACAATAACATTCGTGTCGAGCAGCTTGTTTCATCGATAAAGTTTCAACGGTACCGGTCTCCACAGAACGGGTTAAAAAGGAACACAGCGAAATAGAATACCAGGGAGGCTGTTAATGTTCCATCTATCCCGAAACCGGTACTTAGTTGTCTGTTTTGCCGCGCACAACACACGCACCTGTACGCAAATCAAGCGTTCTTATCTGTTATATTTCATCTCTGTTATTTTTCCGCTGGAAAGTCTCGTTTCGAAAGACAGGTCAGGATTGGCGGGGCAGGCAAACGCGGTCGCGCGCGTCAATGGGACGTGTAAGATCCCGTTTGCCGATAAAACGAAATAACAAGTCGACAGAGAGTGGTAATCCGGTTAATCGATCGTTCGCAGATAATCGATAATGTCGGTAATCCATTCTAGGTGGTCCCGACGAGCAGGCCCACGATCCGAGCTAAATGATGCGTGTAATGGCTGTCAACGAGTTGAACGGGTTAGATGTTGCACATCTTCATTCGTTATTAATGTCTCCGCTCGCATATCTCTAATGACATACTAATGAGAACGATCATTGAACAATCCTTACTTTGAATATCGTGCTAAAGCCGTGGAATAATCCTCCAAATATATAATTTTATTTCGAATAAATATGATACACATTATTCTTATGATACTTAACTTTTATTATAGTACAAATGTTCGATTGTTTAAGGAAATTGTTTGTAGTTAACTAAATAGGTTCGTTCTAATTAAAATCCATGTTTCATCCAAACATGGGGGACCTGACACTCGAAGTATTAAGAGATCGCAATCTTTCAATGTACTATGTTGTTCTATGGTATACCACCAACCTCATATTTTTAAAAGGTCCCCTCGAAAGCTGTACATTGCTGACTGATCCGTAAAGATACAAAAGCAACGGAACGAAGATGAAAAATTCACAAAGCAAGGAACCCACGACGATATCAGTTGGACGTTGTTGAAACTCGAGAGAAGCAAGTACGTATGGCGGTGTAGCGGCAAGAATCTTCTCTTTTCCGATCGATCGTTAGACCCGACCAACGAACCAACGTGTGTACGTGTGTGCGAATCGCCTCCGTTTCCCACAAGTGGCGCAACGTCACACGAGCGGCTGTGCAACGCCGGCCGAAGCTCCTTATGGGGTTGCAGCACGGTCAATTTGCGTCTAGCAGAAGTCACGGGGTGCCTTCGTGCGTTCCGAGCCGACGTCATAGCTGGCGCATAGAAATGTCAAGCAGGGTGAAGCGCGCGTAAAATAAGATGTAGCCTCGCTGATAACAAGCGTGCCCCTTTCGCCTCCCTTGGACCTCGGCCGCCGCTTCTCTGTTACCCAAAGAAGAGGAAAAGGCGAATGCGAAACAGGGATAGCCGGCGTACGGGGAGGAGTCGAACGAGGGGAAAGAGTCGATCTGATAGCGCGGCAAGCCGGGAGAGGAACCGCCACGTTCTTACAAACCCGCTTACACACGGGGCTTACACTCTTTCCTACCGGTGCTACCGTCTTTTGCTCTCGTATTTTCTGCCTCCTTCCTTTTTTCTCCTCCCGTCGTTTCGTTCTCATCCTCCACCACCACCACCTCCATCTCTTCGTTGAACAGGGTCGAGCTTGTAAATTTGTGCTCGCCTCTCTGATAAAGGTACAAAAGGGCCGCCGTTTCACCGGCGCATTTGCATAATGCGTCGCGAGAGGAAAAGGTGCACGGCGTCGGCGCCCGATGTGATGACTGATTTAAGGCGGGCGCACTAAGAGCGTCGTAATGATTCCACTGGTTAAATGAAATCGAGAGAAAGCGGCCTACGCGACACGAACTCTTCGGCCGATGTAAATTTCAACCGGCGAGCAAAAGGCGTGCCCTGATCTTGTCCGTCAGGTATGCTTTGTAATCGTTTCCTGACGTCTTTACCTTTGCATCGGCGCACGAGTCTTCTCCACACGTTCAGAACGTAGACATATAAACGGGGGATAAATTACAACTTTAGATGAAGGGGATGTAAGTCCTAGAGGACAAAGGTGAAGGTTTAGTACTGATGTACGACATTTGTTAGCCTAGAATGCATTTGATGATTGGCATGATGGCATACAATGGTAAAGCCTCTTTCCTTAATATCCCTAACATTCTTCCGACATGAATTACCCAAGGTCCCTTTTATCGTGAATCTTACCCCATATATGTCTACGGTTCGGAATCGACTTACATCTTGTCCTTCAACGTTTATCCCCAAATATACAACTACTCTGATAGTTTATCGCAGCGACAGCTGACGTAGGGAACTGAGACGCATCGTCCGAGATGCGTGTAGCAAGTTTTTAAAGCTAGCTTGACGAAACCACCAAGAAGCAGGGACAGCGACTCGGTAATTCAGGCCGCGACGAGGAGTCGTGAACAGGCGGAGAGGAAAAGAAACGCGGCTGGAGAGGGCGAAAAGTTACGGCTGTCAGTGCGTCGGATCGTTCGAGTGGAAACGGCTCTTCCGTAACAGTCGACCGAGGACTTTCTTCCCCCGATTCCATTGACGATATTCGCCAGTCGCCGCACGTTTCTTCCATTACCGGCACGCCGTAAATAAGATGCGACAACGCTGAGAAATTATCGCGGGCATCGTTCAATCCGCGTTCTTTTGCCCTGGTGAAAAGCGACCCACTCGGTCGTACATCACCGGGGCCACGATGCCCCGGCTACCCCGGAGGACTTTGTTTGATAACGCGCTCTTTCTTTTGCCTGCACCGATCGACCCGCGGGTGTCCCGTTACAAATTGCGAACGCTTATAAACGCGTGTCGCTTATATACGTCACGACTTTCAGTGGGCCGCGAACAGAAGTCCCTATCTTGCGCGCTGATTTATTTCGGATCGACGATCCACTTATTATTCTCAGATTAATCGATGCTCTTTTTACGCTAAATGCGGGACGCTTCTTTAATACCGGTTGATGTATGTTCTTTCGGGGAGGTCTGTTGCATCAGAATGAAATATAATGCATATATATGGAGGATATTTGGACCAAATTATGAACATAATTTCCAATATAAAATGAGTGCGGTAAATATCTTTGTTTGATTAATTTTAACCGTTCCTGTCATAATTTCACGCTTTGACGGCCAGTGTCGTAAGCTCTTGATTTTGACGTTTAATTTTTCACGCCATTATTTCATATCCGATTTTTATCTATCTGTCAAATACCAATTACGATTCAGAATCTCTTATAACGATAGAAAATAAACCAAATCGCTATCAGAGCACTTTTAATTTAGTATCTTAAACTAATACTTCAACTGAATTACTATAACACTAGAATTACCGAACCAGTCAAAATGACTGGTTGAAGGTTTCTTAAATTAAATGAGAAAATTTATCAAGACGCTTTTATTAAAATGTGTGTTAATTTTTATCAGAATAAAGACCACTTTTCCATTTTATTTTCCACTTGAAAGTCAATATACACAAAACGTCGGTAGTTCTAGTGTGAAATCCAGAACCCACGTTTCCATGAAACCTAAGAACGCTAAGTCTTCCTAAATTATGCGCTATGCCAGAGTTAGTCATCTTCAAACCAAAGAACTTCGTGAATCGTCACAATTGCAACGCACAAGATTCGATATCAAATACTCGTATCATCCTCGGAATATCGATAGCGTCTAGTTGCGCATCCTCTCGGGACCAGGATTCAAGGGTTACCTTTGAACCAGGAAAACGTGTCCGGAATCTCGCGGCTCCGCGTACGTGGTGTACAGTAAACCAATAGAAGGTTCAAGAATCTCGGATCGTCCGTGGAATATCGATTTGCCTTAGCCCATGTCTTGTGCCATTTCAAACGCAGCCGGGGTCACGCGGGGTTGCCTCGAAACTGAAAGGGTACGTGTCCAAGGAACCATACAACTTGCTAAGAAACTCGCGTTACACGTCGAACTTCCTATCCTGACCCGGCTGATAATGAATACCGCGCGATTGGTTATGAATGGTCAAGCATACCCCTGGCCATTTTTACACCGTATCCCGTATGGTTACGCACTACGGGTACTTTACGATTATTAGAGGGCGTAGCTTGTTTACCACACAGACAACATCCTTCGAATGAAAAGATATCTGGTCGAACGAACCGCGGATTTCCACCAAACGATTAGCACGTTCAAAAAAAAAAAAAAGTTACCTCGTTGAATTAACCCTTCCGCGAGTCTCAGTGAGCATGACCACGATTCAAACGAATCACGCTTCTTTTTGCCTTCTATCTTTGCCGGATGCTCGCGGTTTGTATACTTTACCAGCAATCGCGACCGAGGTTTCCCGCGATTTGTAATCGACCGATTGAAGAACCCGGTAATTTGATATGCGCTTAACCCACCGTTCGGTTTTTAGATGATTTGTTCAAGGTACCGAGGGACGAAGAAGCTGAAACGATTTGATTCGAGTTTCCGTACGGATTATGGTAAATTGAATGTTGATGTAAGGAGATTGGAAGAGTGATATCTGAAGAGACGTTTAAGTTTGCCAGGGATATTGTTCAAGCGTGCAAAAACACACTGAATCATCAGTGTCTTTTAAAGGAAGAATTATGCGAATAATTAATCGGACACGGCGCGGCGCGGGGGTCGCGGGTAGAGGTTTATCAGAATACGCTCTTAACCACGGCGACATCTGAATGGGCATGTAAGACAGTCGTAACGTCGAATCGGTCGGCGAAACTGTCGACGAGGCGGTTCGTGCACGCAGAGAAGAGAAGGCGAGGGTGTTTCACGAGCAAAAAGGATCCTGTGTGCGTGTCCCTCCTTCCCGCCCTTCTTCTCTGTTTCTCTGTATCGGTTCCCTTCGCAGGCAATTCTCGTTAGTCGGCTCCTACCACCGCTTCTCGCACGCATTGTTAGATTAATTAATAGGATATAATGGGCGTTCTCGCCGAGATGCTTGTCTCCTTCCCTTTCACAGAAGCCGGTGCGGCGTTCCGTTTCTCTTCCACGCCAAGGGTGGAACTGAAACGTCGATTCACCGGGACCCTCGCTTCCGTTACGTTTGTTTTTTGCCACGCGTTCGACTCGGAGGTAACTCCTGGCGAACAACCGTGGAAACGGACAGGGGGCTGATTATGGAAATGCAAAGAGCACCTTTCGTCTCGATGCGAATTAAAACGAGCGCGGAACGACGATTGAGATTAATCGTTGATGATTACGCGAACCTGTGTTTAAGCAAACTCTGTTATACAGGAATTGCGTTCTGCTTGAGAATTCGCGTTGAAAATCGTTTGTTTGCTCGACGATTCTTTTTAGCGCTGATTGCACGGGATATAAAATTACGACAACTTCATCGTAACGATCCTTCAACATTCTCTGTATTAAATGGACGAAGGGTATGGATTTCCTCAAATGTTAATTTATTTTTTGCAAGATTGTATGAGAGATATTTGAGAATTATTTAAAATAGGAATGTTAGCGCGACGGACGCCGAAATACTCGAAAATTGTATGGAACGAAACTATTGTTTAACCACAGTTGTTTAAAATGGCTGAAGCTAAAAGCATTGTTGTAAAAGCTTCAATATTTACTATAATAATTTCCGAACGATATTTATGCAAGTTTGTAGGGTGGAAAAATAACGTTACAAAGAATCATTTTCATTTTCTGTGCAAAAACAAGCATTGAGTCTCATGTGAACGTGTGAATCGATCGGCCAAGAGAATTATTCAGCCAGAAATCTCGATCAGAAGAGAAGTTTCAACGGGCCAGAGATAGGGTAATATTTCGTGAAGATTTATCCCGTACAGGTGGGCTATTGCGGCCCATTAAGAGAGGCGAGAAGCCCGGCAAATGATAAATAGTGCGATTACCGACCAGTCGGCTTGCGAATCTTCTGGACACTGTATGCGAAACTGTCCAATCATCATCAGTTCAACGAACATCTTGAATCATTCTTCCAAGAGGGATACGGGCGATACGGGCATCCGTCTTTTGCACCGGAAATCGTCGATTTTGGAAACTATCCTTCAGACAACAGGACAATTTAGCATATCTGCTTTCAGATAAACTAGCTTTTACTCTTGTTACATTAACCGACAAATGTTAATTGAATTTTCGAATCACAACAATTAAATATAAATAATATTCCTTAATTCTTATATTTAATATGAAAATATTCTTAAACAATTTTAATACCAAAGGACAATTGAAACGAGTACATGCGCGAGCGCCACCGACCGAACACGCGCGAATAGCGACGGTTAGCGCAGTCGAAAGCCATTAGTCGAGAGAGAAAGAAAGCGAGTTGTATCAATTAATTAACCTAGTAGTAATTACATATATATATACTATCAAACCACTGATTGTGAGTATAATATTCACGATCCGACCACGTTGATTGTAACACTACTAACTAAGTAATTGGGTTACCGATATTCTAAGCAAACATAAACTTTCAAATAGCCTATAGTAAAACTACAGTAAACTAGTTATGAAACAAAAGGGTTAAAGAGTTCCAAAGATACTAAAAACTGCAGAACCGTATTCTCAAGAACTTTCGTCCAAGCGTACATTAATTAAAGATACCGACTGTCGAGTGAAACGTTCTCGTTTCTCAAAAATCGTGATGATTACCAAAATTATTCCAATTCATGATCAAAACGACCAACAGGTTTCGAAATAATTGAAGTCGGTTTTGATGTCGTTGATGGCCACCGTGGGAGGGTTTAACGCTTGTTAGACACCGGATTGTTCGTACCCACGCGAGTTTTGAAACGTAAACCAGAGCGATTTGCAGCGTGCCGGCATAATGAAGGAGGTTGCATGCAAGATCGTATTTATACACCCGGGGCGCTATACATCGCGCGTGCCAGCACTGGCACGAAATGCAATGCACCGTTGATGGAGGTAGGCCGCATGTAAAACACCGTGTGGGATTTCATGGGATCTCAGGTTCACCTTGCTTGCTGAAACTGTCTTGTTCGTCGGCTTTTCTCCCTGACTTTCTCTCTGTCTTTCTCATCTTTCATCATGCTCTTGGTCTCGTTCGAATGACGATCTTGATGATTGTATCGACACTTTCTGTTCGCTGTCCGGTTAAACCATTGCTACTTTTGCAAATCGTAAGTTACACATAATTTGATCGTTTCGTCGAAACAAAGCAACGGGGTTGTCACAGGTGCTTCTTGTTTATGAGTATATTGATCGTTCTTTGATTTTTCGATTTTTTAATAAATATAACGAAGATTATTATACTAGAACTATTTAACACTGGAACTACTGATGTTCAAGATACACTTAATTTTGAATTGAAAATAAAATATGAAACAAAATAAATATGCAATAAAGGTCATCGTAACTATGTATTTCATTTGAAATGAGACATTTGAAGCAAGTTATTTCGATATAGCAGAAATGGAAAGAGTACTTAAATGTAAAATTCCAAATTAAAGTACACCGGGAAAAAAAATACAACCGACTTCGGAATGCACCAAATAGGACGAAATAATTTTAATTTATATTTCGGAGACGGCGCGAAATTAACAATTTTCTACATTGGAAATTGTCAAAATTCTTTAATCCTTTTACATATTTTCACGTTAGCAACATCTTTCATTTACACAATTTTTAATTTTGCACCGTCTCCGAAATATAAATTAAAATTATTTCGTCCATTTTGGTGCATTCCGAAGTCGGTTGTATTTTTTTTTTTTCAAAAATTTTTTTTGAGTAAACAAAAGAATCGTTCATAATGCGTGCGATAGATATTTATAATAATATTCTATTGTTAGAAGCAATTGAAAGTCAGAAACTACGTTAAACTGCATAAGAAACGCGTATTAAAATTACTAAAAGTTCAAAGGGCTGCCAACAAAGTCCTGTTTCGAATTTCGGTATAAAGTTAGATTCGTAAGAAAGCAGAAATCTTCCACTTTAATTCGGTTTTTGATTTACATCGATATCTTTATCCGTTCCTGAGATATCATCGTGTAAAGACAAACGTAATTTTTGTAGAAATTCGGTGCCGCCTCACGCTTGGACCCAGACAGTGGGTGTCTAGCGTAGCGGTCACGTGGTCATTGTTTACGTCTAACCCTTTACTATTCCTGGTAATACGTATATGAATTTCCTAGAAAAAAGTCTACGGCCCATTCGGGATTACCCTCGTACGCGCCAGCCGCTATACAACCTTTGAAGCCCTATATCTCAGGAACTAATTACGATATCGCGTTGCAACAAATTGCCTTATTATGTACGCACTTTCCCCTATCTTCTGAGCTATCTACTGCGTAAAATTTAGGCATGTTTTTTTATATTTATTGCCAGGAATTTAGCCGCCGTTGAATGTTTCGCGTTGACCTGTGGGATCCTTAATGCGTCAAGTGTTTCCTGTTAATTTAGATTTAAATAACATTAGTTGATAGGATAACAAAATTTTTGAAAAAAAAAAATACAACCGACTTCGGAATGCACTAAAAAGGATGAAATAATTTTAATTTATATTTCGGAGACGGCACAAAATTAAAAATTTATCAACAATTAAGATTTCACAACTTGTTCCTATACTTCTATACTCGCATAAACATTATCAAAGAAAACTTGTTACAATTCATTTAACAATGAATATTATTTCCATTAACAACAGCTGAATGTTTGATCGTCAGGTGCAGAGACACGTGGGACGTATTCTTGACTCGTTTCACTTGATACTGACCGGAGAAAACGGCCACGCATGTCACACATATACGTGTATATTAGATCGGGAACCGTAGCAAACGGGTGGATCGAAGATCCGAGGAAAGGGGATTGCTTACCTCAATCGAAAAACGATACCTACACGGATTACGTACGATCGAGATCGTAACTTCACCCTGAGAACTTTACTCGCGTCGGAATCGGATCGTTTCGGCCTTCTACGCGTATTGAATTACCCCACGTTTCACGCTGCGTGTGCAATTAATGCGTGCATGATGAAAAAAAATCGTGGAAAGTTATTCACTTGTTAAGCTTTCCCTTAGCACGTAGCCCTGATACGTAGAATTTTCTAAACTCATGATTTTTCCGATTAAAAACTGAATCGAACCTTGTTAGAAAATAATAACAAATAGAAGCTTGGGGGTAGAAATGATTTCTTGTCAGTTTTGAAATCTGAAAATCAATTAAGTTTTCTATTTGTTGCATTATACGACAGATACGAATAATTTTCTAATTTCTTGTCACGTTGTGGACAGTGTATTAACACGTTGACTGCCACAGTGAAAACGGACGTGGGTAGTCAGACACGCTGAAATCCTAATTATTAACAATACAATCAACTAATTTTCAAATTTAACTTTTCGATTCGATAGCTAGCATTATTAGTTTAATGTTAACGTTATCCGTGGTTTATTTTATCATTTCTGTTGGTAATTATTTGATTGTAAAAAATTTCGGGTGCCGGTCACCGATGACCCCCGTGGCAGCCAACGTGTTAAAATAATTGGTTACATTGTAACTCGAATGAACATTGGCGAACAGTAAATCTTTCCCGTGGAATGTGAAAGATTGCGATTAGATTTCGAGAAATTGTTCATCGAAAAATCGCGGGCGTAAATAAACTGATAATGAAGACGTTTGCCGGGACGAGTACACGGTCGATCGCATTGAAACGGTAATATTAATGGCGTTGAAGTTAACGAACTGCGTAATTGTCGTTCCAGGCAGTAACCGAGGCAATAGAATGCCGGCACGGGAACGTTAAGATTTCCTTAGGACGCTCGTCCTTCCGTCTATGGTTGCATTCGTTGCATGCTTTCTCCCTCGAACCATGCGGCAAATCGCCACGATAATATCTGTTCGCTCGAACAAGATGGAAATCCTCTTCGACTTCTTTCTTGTTCGAGTTAACAGTCGTTCAGTTGTCGGTTTTCAACCGATTGGTTAAACATCTTCGTCAAACGAAGCTACGTTGAGAAGAAGAGAATGATCGAAGTACAGAAGTCTTCGTGACGTTGAACTGAATATGATGTTCTATGGATTTGTGACGGTTAGAACGAGGCTCGATAGTACTTTATGTTTGCAAAAGTACAAAGTGTTCCAATGAAATAAAATTGATAGAAGAAAATTGGATAGCTCTGGTGTTGGTGGTAGTCATTCTAAACATTCATAAAATATCCAACACAATTATAAATCAATGTCCGGTCATTTTATTATTATCGAAAGTACATTTTGTGGAATCAATTAAGATGTAAGTTCGGGATCTCGCAGTATTAGTTATTAAATTCAATTTATGATAGCAGTTTGTCATAAAATTCAAGAAGAACTCGACTACCCATCGTGTCAAGGATCAAAACCATGAAATCGAAGCCGCGTAGCGGACTTTTACGGGACGAGCGCTAATAATCGACAGGAGCAACACGCATCGCGACGCAGCTGCAGCAGGGCCGTTAATCATAAAGCGGAAAGAAGCGAGCAACACGAGTTTCTCGGGATAATAGTACGCTAGGAGTCGTAGAAGTTGAAACGCGAAGAGATGGAAAATGATCGTGGAACAGAAAGAGATAAGAAAGGGAAGAGTCAGCGTTTACAATCGGATTGTGACGCGTACGTCGAGCACCTGTTTCCATAATTACGATCTCCTTAAGATCCGTATCGGAACCCGCAGCGAGTCGTATTATCGTCGCTGAACACGCCATCACATCGTGTCGAGATATCGACTAAGAAAACGGTAGATTCTATTGATAATTATAAACAGCTACAATTTTCGACTGTGATTACGAAGCGAGAATAATTGAAATTTTAATGAACGTCAGGGATGAGATGAATTCGAAGGAGTATCTAGCTTTCAATTAGAAGCAGAGAGGTTCTTTCAAAGCGTTGCAATTCAAATAAGCGATGCGAATACTTTGCATCGTAACACCGAACCGTACTTCCGCGATACCTTTTCCTTATATGTAGATACACAATGGAATACAATTCTACCAGTAGGTACGTGTATTGCGATTGATAATCAAACTTACGACCCTCCCATTTGTTACACAATTAGCTGTTAAAATTCGATAATCGAAGTCGGGTTAGTTTATCGTTCAGTCAATAAAATACAATTCGTGGTATCTGTCATCGGTGACCAACATGGCAACGAACGTGTTATAACCCATTTCGTCCCAGTGTTGCGTACACGCAACACGAAGTTTAACTTCACAAAATGCAACAAAAATGAACTTATTATACAAAACTTATCATGCATGTGTCAAAAGGCATTCACAAACTCTCTGTCTATGAGTTCATATTTTGAAAAAAAAATAAATTACTGAAAACATGTACATGCAGGAAATGTCACCTTCACACAGAGTGTTTTTCAAAATTTCATGAGTGATGCCATCAACTTTGGTCAGTTTATTCATATAATCAACAATGTTGTACATTTTGAGCAAATAAAAGCATATGATCGAAGTAATAAAAATTTTTATCTTTTTGCCAGGAAACTCCCAAGATTGTGTTGGTGCAAATGACAACACACACTGCTAGTTTTTAATATTTATAACGTTATTTCAATTATTTTAAAGTGAAATTGATGACAAAATACCATATTTTTCACAAATTTTATTTCTGGAAAGATCCTCGAAAAAATGTGAGCGCAAGTTATTTGCAAAAATGAATCTATAACCCCCCTCCCCCCATGCAAGATTTGATAACTAGCTTCAGATTTATTTGAAACGTTACAAGTGTCCTGATTCCTGATACATTATGCACGTCAACGTACGTTGGTTCGAAGCAACACCTTGGACTCGCCGAGACCAGTTCCCGGTTTCCGTGGCTGTTTTTCCACGAAGCAACGCGAGGATCGCCGTATCGTTTTCCCAGGGACGATAACGATCGCGTGAGTTACGTCGGAGGCCGCGTTAACGAACGACCGCGGGGACACGGGCTCCGAATTGCATCACCGCGTGCACCGGTCGCGCGATGACGCGGATGCGTGCGAACATCGACGCGCCGTGCATTTCACGACCGTGCGCACTCGTGTTCGCGAGCAAGAGGAAAGACGAAACGGTCACCGAATCGACGGGAGAACAGCGAACCGCTGGAAAATGACGACGTTGAACGGTCTCGTTAGCTCGAAGGACGTAGAGGCGAGATGCGATATCTGCCGTTACTTATTGCCCATTGTCCGGGAAGCCCGCTCGAGTCGCGCGACCCTGTCCCTCGTGCGTGAAGCAACGCGCCGTGAAAAAGCTATTAGCCGCACGGACCCGCGATTAGAGCCTCCGATGCTTTTCCTCGTAACTGCTTCACGCTGCCTTCAAGACCGATGCTGTCGATGCGTGTAAATTTTCCCTCGTAACTGCCTCACGATGCCACCGCGAGCTCTGCCTGCTCGATTCACAGATTTTCGTCCAACCGTTGCACGCAATCTATGTGAGCTCTGATTTTGTTGCTTTGTGTGCAAATTTTTCCTTGTAACGGCTTCACGCTGTTTCATAAACTCTGATTCTACCGCACAGATTGGCAATGTTGTTTCTACAAGCTTTGGAGTTGCACGAGTTACCGTTTCAAACAACGATGCTAGCTGGGTTAATTACGAAATTCTACCTGGGCTGCCCGATGGAACCTTTAGCGCTAGAACTGGAGATAACATTCATTGTCTTTCTAAATTGCT
Source organism: Stelis phaeoptera (assembly GCA_943735885.1). NCBI lineage: Eukaryota > Metazoa > Arthropoda > Insecta > Hymenoptera > Megachilidae > Stelis > Stelis phaeoptera. The sequence goes on from OX030930.1 coordinate 12,588,317, forward strand.
AATGCTGCAAAACCTACCCCGAACGTAGTAATAACGTGTTGTATCATTTCATATTCGGAGCATTTCTCACAAGATTAAACACCTACAACGAACGAGCCAGGTAAGAGACGACACGGGCAAAGAAATCGGGGCTCATCGTTGGCCAATATAAATTACACGTAATATCACGTTACCTGGACAGCATACGCGACCCTGTTCGTCGAGCGCAGGGTTATTTTTCGAAACTCGTGGAATGCAAAACGTTAAACCGTCCAACAATACCGGACAATAAGCAAGCATTGCCGGGAGGCTCAAAAGTTATGCCGAAGTGGGTGTCTCGTGGGTGGGACAGACCCGTGGAGGTATTCAGGCTCGATCGAGAGGAGGATGAGGATGAGGAGGAAGAACAAGAGAAGGAGGTGGAGAAGATGGAGGAGGAAGCCAAAGGGCAAAGAGGGAAGAGCAAGCATATCTTCGTGAAAGAGATCTAACGGATCGGGCTCGAGTACGCAGGAACGATAAGAGGGCACGGCGCGGAAGCTCTCGTTCCTTTGTCGTTGCACGCGTACACACGTAAGATCAACCACCGTTCGCGACCCGCTTCCACCGATCGTAACACCGTTCTTCCATTTAGCTACGCAGAAAAAACGGGAGCGGGTTACTTAGTCCCCTTAAACGGGACGTCTAAGTTCTCATTGGTTCTCATCTTGATCCACAAGGACACGAGGATAAGATCGGCAGACGTTGCGTGTTGCAGAATCATTGGCAATCGAGTTATCGATGAAACGAATTATGGTCCATAATTTCAGGTGCTTTATAAAATATATTATTATACATGGCTACTTTGACTGTGACAGTCGATATATTCAACTTTTCTCTACAGCATCTGTTGAAAGGTAATTCTATTCAAAGCGACTTAACTAAACCTTCAGGATTTTTATCATTTTTCATGGGTCAGGGGTTGAAATTAAAATTTACGAGCATAAATCGATGGAACAGACTTCACGTTACATACTTAATACAATCTTGTAAGCTCTCCCTATGGTTCCTCGTGCCAGGGTTAAACTATGCATGCCAGTCAACGCGTCGAAGTACCTAAGATTTAAAACTAGAGAATCTTTAAGCCGGCGCTGGGCTATCTCTTGAAGTGGAAAGAAAATAAGGAGAATCCACAGTAGCGTTTAGAAACTCAAAAATTAGAAACATACCCCCAGTATCATGTTGAGTAATTGAAAATTGTGTAAATGAAAGATGTTGCTAATGTGAAAATATGTAAAAGGATTAAAGAATTTTGACAATTTCCAATGTAGAAAATTGTTAATTTTACGCCGTCTCCGAAATATAAATTAAAATTATTTCATCCTTTTTAGTGCATTCCGAAGTCGGTTGAATTTTTTTTCAAAAATTTTATTATCCTATCAACTAATGGTATTTAAATCTAAATTAACAGGAAACACTTGACGCATTAAGGATCCCACAGGTCAACGCGAAACATTCAACGGCGGCGAAATTCCTGGCAATAGATATAAAAAAACATGCCTAAATTTTACGCAGTAGGTAGCTCAGAAGATAGAGGAAAGTGCGTACATAATAACGCAATTTGTTGCAACGCGATATCTTAATTAGTTCCTGAGATATAGGGCTTCAAAGTTTGTATAGCGGCCGGCGCGTACGAGGGTAATCCCGAATGGGCCGTAGACTTTTTTCTAGGAAATTCATATACGCATTACCAGGAATAGTAAAGGGTTAAACGTAAATAATGACCACGTGACCGCTACGCTAGACACCCACTGTCTGGGTCCAAGCGTGAGGCGGCACCGAATTTCTACAAAAATTACGTTTGTCTTCACACGACGATATCTCAGGAACGGATAAAGATATCGATATAAATCAAAAACCGAATTAAAGTGGAAGATTTCTACTTTCTTACGAATCTAACTTTATACCGAAATTCGAAACAGGACTTTGTTGGCAGCCCTTTGAACTTTTAGTAATTTTAATACGCGTTTCTTATGCAGTTTAACGTAGTTTCTGACTTTCAATTGCTTCTAGCAATAGAATATTATTATAAATATCTATCACACGCATTATGAACGATTCTTTCGTTTATTCAAAAACAATTTTTTTTCCAAAAATTTTTTTATTTCACATTTTTTAGTGACGATCGGAGCATTCCTTCCACAGTAGCATTAAAGAATAGAAATTTTGCAATGGGAATAGGAGTTAGCAGCAAAGGGATGGGAAGGGAAGGGCAGGGAGGGGCAGGGAAGTGAAGGGAATGTTGCAAATGGGATCCTTTTCGAAGTCGGTTAAAAATTAGAAACTTACCCTCAGTATCTTGTGAATCATAAAGGTAACAATGAACAATCGTAACCTTTATTTACGGTTACAATCACGAGTCTAGATTTTCCACCGGATTCGATATTGGTGTTGTTTTAATTAAAGATCATCGGGTCGGTCCCTTCTCTGCTTATAGAGAATAATTACTGTCTACGGTGGGCAATGCGAGACATGAGTCGACACATTCCTTCTGCATACTATTTTTCGTATTTTTCTTTTTCTACCATAATGCATTATCGAGAAACAATGAACCGCGAAGGAGTGATTTAGAAGCATCCCGTGTGTCTGTGAGTCATGCGTCGAAACCAACTCATGCCTCGCTACACCTGCGCATATCACTTTCCTTATGCGTTTGTAGTAATTATTTCGCCGCATTGTGTGGATCGACTCATTAATTCCGCGACGACCCCACAGCTCGTCGATGGTTCATCGTTAATGACGAAAGCCGTGGAAACCGAAAGCTTTGGACGCGTTCGAATGCTAAATTGATTCTCGCCAGTGCGGTAAGTACGCGATGTATCTTCGCGTTAATTGATTCCAATTACTCCGCGCGAAATTCCACGATCTGGAGTGGCACAATACCTGGCTAACACCCGAGAAGATATTCTTCTGCGAATGATTTATCGCGTGCAATTTTCTAATGCTTTATTGATTAGGGGCCTGCTCGATAGAACGCTCGATGGTAGCGATTATCGAATGAAAATAAATTGCTGAATCTTTCGTGGTTATGAAAAGAACATGTTTATCAAAAATTCAAATTTATATAAAATGAGGATTTAAATTTCTTTTTAATCATGGACTTATTTATATTATTTATATTATGTAATAATAATAATATTAAGATTTTTTAGAAAATATTCAACCTTCTATTTTTCAACGATTGTCATTTAGAAAATTTTTGAATTGTTAAAAAATTCAAGATATTATAGTTATTTAGATATTAAACTTCCTAGGCAAGAATTTCACAAGAAAATACTCTTCATCGTTCTAGAAAAAGAAGGATAATCTAAACTCGAAGGACACCGGTACACCAACCCCGGTGCACTCAGTATCCATCCCCGTCAGGGTAAAAAGAACCGGTAGGTTCGAACAAGGAGTATCTCGAGTCGGTGATCTCTCAACTGGATCTAAGCCGGGTGTTTAAAATTACATTTCTCTTGACTGCAGGACTTCCTATTACCGGCAGGTATCGTCCGTTGCATCGGCTCCCACACGAGCCGATTATTCCGCAATCGGCGAAACGAGACGACGACAACAACGACGACGACGACGCCTTTCTACACCTGCGCCATCGCGAGTGCTTATCTTGCTCTCTATTTCTCTCCCTTACTCGGCCTTCGTGTCTCACCATCGTGGAAACGAAAGGGAAAAAGAGACGAGAACGGGGCAACCGATGGAAGCGGTGTCGTTTATTCCCATTTAAGTAAAGTCAAGGTGACGGGGCCTTGCGCACACAAATCAGTCAACCCTCGTGGCGAAGGCTCTGCCGAGAGGCGTCCAATCCATCTCGGTGAAATCACCCTCTTCTAGCCGGCTCTTCTCGTACTCGATCGTCAGCGTCCTCGTGTGCTCAGTGGCCGGCACCGGCGTACCTAACACCGTGAGAAAATCGATCGCCGCCACGGTATCGAGCCGGTATGCATAAATACCTGGACGGTGTTTTTTCGTTAGAAACGTTGATCTCGGATCTAACACGGACAATGATCTTGCGTCAGTCACTATTTTTGACTCGCGCCTAGGAACGTTGCTTTTACGATTCCACGACCGATAGCCCGTTTACTTTGATCGAGTACACGGGTGCTAGGTGATCAAGGATACGCGTACCTGCGCGATTACGTTCCTCGTGACTCTCGCGGATGGACTTTTGGACGAATGGGAGGTGAAAAAGACAGACATCGTCTGAGAATAGTTAACATTTTCTTGATTGGTATATTTTAGACAGGTTGTCTTCAGTTTTTTGCAGAAACGAACGTATCTAGTGTTCCTCATTCTAGATTATTCGTCTTCTACCTAATTTTAATATCATTAACACTTTTACGATACAGACACAGGATTCTACAGTTTAATTTTCTAACAGAACGCCTTTATTGGCAGAAATTTAAGAACTAAAATGACGTGGGTGATCTGAAGCTGTACTATTTTATAGAAAAGGAAGTGAGATGATCCAAAGTGACTTCATGACTTGAAATCTGGGTCATTGCTCTCGAATGCATTAACGTTATAACACTGACCTGAATTTTCCATAATTGAATAATTAATAGAATAAACCGGGAAGCAAACTTTGAATGCCTTTGGTATTATTAAACATGAAAGTATGAAATGCGTATACATTTATATTTTAACACGGGGTAATTTAGGTTCCGCTCTGCGCAGTTACAGATTTTTTTCCCCTCTTCGTTGGCAAGATTTTAAACGGATGATGTAAAGTGAAACGATCCAGGTATTTTCAGTGGAAACACGACGAGTGGTGAACGGTGAATGTCGATGTATCTCGGTTTCGTAATTGTTTTACAACCATCGGCTGCTTCCGCCAATTTCGTTATCGATTATTGCTCGCATCGCGTACGAACCACTTAAGGCCGCAGTTAAGGCGTACTTATGAAGCATTCTCTTTTTTCATTCTTTCCTCTCTTTCGCGGTGACGAACAACGTCAGATAGAGCCGCTCGCAGAAGGTGCGGGTCGAGAGGTTAGCGTTAATCTAATTAATCTTTACGAGCGTAATTAGCCCGTAACTGGTCCTTCTGGCGGAGTCACCGGTACCACATGTTACGTTAGCGGAATCACCGACGGTTCTTTTATCTTCACGAGTAGCGGGTACACGAGTATCCCATTTCGAAGCTGTCTACTGATCGCCGTTAACACTTTTCGATAAATCTTGATACGTTTCTCCTTGTACCTCATACGTGTCTTCCGAATGACGCGTCGAAAATCGTAAATCACTCGCAAACTATTCGATTCTAGCGTATTTTATACAGATGATAATTAAACTGTGTACCTCGCTGGTGTAATACGTAAAAGAAAACGTAAACAAAAAGATATTACAGCAGAAGAAGACAACTATCCAGTAATAATGTAACATTTAACACGAGTAGAACTTATTCGTGTTACAATGTAATACTAAGCAACAGTAATGATTAAAAAGATTCATTCCTCTTAGGCACTGATGGGGTTGAAGGATCGACAGAGTAAAGATTAAAGAAGATTGACGCCCACGAAAAGAGCATGGATACATATTTCTCTGGCACATAGGATGCTGGCATAAACCGCACCCATCGAAACAATACGCGTGAATGATTCCTTCTTCTTAGTCAATGGGCCGCGATATCAATTAAACGAGCCACGAGTAACGAGTCCAGCGAAGCGACAAACGCGTTCAAGCCCGACTGATTACAAGCCGCTCGCTAAACCTAATGATACCCAGGCTAATACGACTAACGCGATGTAACATGCTGAATTACAGGCCTCCACGTTGCGAATAGGTGTCGTGTGTAACGCAGTTGCAACCGCCCGAAGGAACGTCACGGAAACCGGGATAACACGCGAGGAGGAAAGGTGAAAAACGAGACGAAAGGACAGATAAAACGACGAGGTTTAAATCTCCTGTACCTGCAGCGTTTTCTGGTTAAAGGATGGACGTTTGGCAGTCATTCTTATTAATTGTCAAATCATTTCCATTCGCTGTTTAACGCGCTGACTAAACAGTAAATTAGTAGTAAATAAATATTGAAAGTGCTCGCAATCGAGGACAAACCAAGCCTGTCCATTGGCGTTCCTCTTGTCGCGGTTACCATAATGATTCAAGCTGGGCCAGGCTGTCGTAAACACAGTCATTACACTGGTATTTAGATGATACACCGGCAAATCTATAGGGTAATCGATGCAGTTTCGAACTGTTCCCTTCGAGACTCGCGAGATAATTGTGAACGGTTTGATTGTTTATGAGTTGTCAGCACGCGTGCCACCGTTGTAATTTATTAATTACACAAATTGGCGGGACGGATCGCGTGAACAGAGAAACGATTGATGAAATTTTCCTGCAACTTGTTATTATTGATCCTCGAATGCCAAATCTTTACCGATTCAAAGTATAACTTCGAATTTAAAACTGAATACTTAATTTCACGACATATTTAATAAAGTTCTGATCGATGGTATGAGTTATAATAAAAAGTCATCGATTATCCCGGCAGCAGTGATAGTACGATAAGGAATATTACGAGACCTGGTATCACTTATGGAGATTCGATGTGGTTCATAGAATTTTAGATAAGTCAATTATACACGTGCTGGTCAAGTCGAATCTATGGTGCTTTAGCGTGGCGGGAAATTATTTCACGTCAATTAGAGTGATTTAAAAGATAGCGGCATGGACGATAAACGATGCTAACTGATACGAAATTTACGACAGGTGTCGACGAGAATGATAGCCTTGACAGGGAATTTGCATTTTCCACCGATGCAGAATTTGCATACTGCTACCGGTGAGTCCAGGTTAATACGCGATTATTGGTCTCGTACGTTTTTATTTATTATCTATCATTTGCAAAGGCTATGGATTGGTTACAGTAATATTTGTCATAATTATTTGGACAGCAGGAAAATTCACGCTCTTGTAAAGAGTGTGAAACGACTCAAAGCAAACTGTTAAACATTGATTACTTTTGATTTTATCTTTCATCCACGATATCAAGATATTCGATCAGAATTCCATCGAATGATCTATCGGAATTTATTTCAGAAATTGTACATTCTAGGAATACAAATCGTTTTTCAAGCGCAATGCAGTTCAAGGTTTCATCGCTTAACATAATCGAAGTGAAAGAATAATAATTCTATGTCATAGAAATAAAACAATTTCATTTATTTTCGTGTCCTACGTAGAATTATTAAAAAGCGAAAATATTTAATCTTAAACTAACTGGGGTCTAATAATATTTGACTATGAACATTCACGCAAATACATATTATATTACAATATTTTCGTTTTTAAACCAATATAAAGTTTCATTATACACGTGTCATAAATCCATAAATATCCACTGTCTATTCATAACACGATTACTCAAAGTTAATATTCAGCGAAGAAGAAAGACGGCCAAAAAAAGATTCTATACGAAACCCATTCTGTTAATTAACTGTTATATTTCATTAATTAATTACACTCTTACTCTTATCATATCATAAGAACAAAAATTGCAGCCTTTCATTTAATATCCTCCCAATACCCTTCGATGATCAAAGAAAGAAGTTCAAGATAATCGTGCAAATTGCTCGCATCTGCCAGCGAACCTACACGGTCGAAAGATCGACTTTCGACTTTTCTTTTTCACGCGCAAAAAGTACCGCAAAAGGATAAAACAGGGTCCCGTGGACTCGCGTGCGATCTGACCATCCTAAAACGCTTCCGACCGAGACGATGATCGGCAATTCGCGCCACGTGATCGGAATGATAATGAAAAATATCGATCGATCGATACTTTTACCGTGGCCGAGAACGCGCACGCAGCCTTGTGCCAATTGCAATCGGCACGATTTGCACACACATGCTCCCCCTTTTTACATTATGCGTCTGGACATCGCGTGAAAACGATCGTGAACGAAATTATGCGGGCGCCCGTCGCATTTTTATGGTATTTAGGCTTTTAATGGAAAACAAGTAGATTCGTAGGTAGTTGGACACGATATGGAGGAATTTTAAATGGGAGACGGATGGTACCCGTACGGTGACTTAAAGAATAATAGTAGTACAACTTCCATTACCGATTTGAACAAACGAACAATAAGCTTTCGAGAAATTTAAAACTGTTTTGAATATGTAGGTATATGCTTTGATACATTTAAAAAGTTTACAAGTTTAAAAATATTACAAGTTTACAGCATTCATAAATACGAATCGCACATGCATGTAATTTCCACAAACGACAGTCTTTTACCATATAATCGACAAATGTACGAGTCTATCAATTTCCAAGCGTATCCTTCCGGATCCTGTTGAAAAATATCCCCGTTCTCGTCGTAAAGAGAGGAGTAAGGTGCGGATTTACGATACGAACGTACCCCATAAATACGAGAAGATAGTAGCTAGAAAACCCCATACGATTAGGAAGTTCGTGGTAGGGAGAAATATTAGTCGATCCTTCGATTTTAAAGCCGGTAATCATAAGACTGTAATGGGTGTTGGTAAACGTGAGACTGGACACGCGTTAAAACCGAGATAACTATAAAGATAGCAAGTTGGGAAGGTCATAGTGCGTTAACCATGACTTTAATCAATAAACTAATAGTTTTGGCGACCGTGGCTCGCTACCGTGCGCGGAAGAACTCTGACCCCGGTCGGACGTTTCTGAAAAACGAAGAACAGGGATACACGACGGGGTATACGGGGGAGAAAAAACCTCCGCACCGATGGGCAATAACCGTAAAACCGGCTTTTAATGTTCCGTACGCGTTGGGCTATCGTGCATCGTGATCGGACATTTTCAGAACCTCTTACCAACACTGGACGACTCTACGTGTATCGGCGGTTCCGTTTACTCTCGTAATTTTTATACCGACGACCCTTTGATACTACTATTCCCCAACGCACTTTTAGAAGTCCTTGGTACACCGACGAAGAATTAAGGGTTGACAGGAATTATCTCATGGATCGTCCAGAATCATCCTGATCTTAATTGCTAAGGGGGCGAGCTTGGGACATTTCAACACGTTCACCGCCAACTTTGAATTAAATTATTTTCAAAGGACATTCATTCTGATGTCCAATTATATCGATCTATTATTGCATCGTCGGAAGACAGAAGAAAATTATACGAAGCAAAATGATTCAGACTCGATTTCTAAAAGTATTCTACAGCGTAGAGAATAATCGCTGATTGTCTTTGCGCGGCGATAGCTTGATATGCAAGTGGAAAGCATTATTAGCGATGAAAATCCATCAGAATCAGAAGCGTGTCACTCGGCAGAAACTCATTTCAAAAGCGCGTTCCCTTCACCGTATCAGAACCGGCGAGCCGACATTCCATCCGTTTTCCGTCTCCGATACCTTTCGAAATCGTTGAACAAAGGCTCGAATTAGAGGTCGCCGCCGACATTGAGATTCAACGCGTGGCCCGATTTCCTTGATTAATAAAGTTAGCCGGCTTGTTCGTTGTAAAAGGGGGGCAAGGATCTATTCCCGGCCGTACCGAGAGAGCAGTAAGGAAAGTCAATTTACTCTTCGCCCGAGTCGCGGGAGATCGATGGTCGTCCGAGGGCAAGTAATCCTTTAGAAGGTTTTCTCTCGAAAGATAGGAGGCCAGGCTGGGGAGAAAAAAAGGAAGCAACAGGGAGACGAAAGAGAAGAAACGAGCGAGAAAGCGACGATACGGGGGGAAGGGACAAAATGAGTAGTCCCGATGACAGGCACGTGGCCTTACAGGGCGGTGGCCACCGCCATTTACATTTACAACACCCGCCACTGCCTTATACGGCTTCTTATCCGCTCGTTCGATGACGTTCCTCTTTTATTCCTTTATTTTCGTGGCCGACCACCGCACGAAAGCCGCTCGTGCTTCCAACGTTTTCAAACTGTGCGGAAGTACGATGTAAGAACGATTACGATTGCCTCTGCGATTCGATCGTAAATTATTACCTGAATTTCTAATTCAGGAACGGATACATTCGTGTAACGTCCAGTTTTGTGAAAATAACGATCTTACCAGCTGATTTATGAAAAATCTAACTATAAGCAACACAAACAAATAATATACGTGAATCGAAATTTTGATATTTAACTCTACAATCGGCTAGAAATTCTCTACGTCGGATTGGCCTGAAGAGCGAAACCGCAGTTAAATCAACTCTTATGAGGTTTCTGAAGAATACGAGCTTTCAGAGGATAAAAGAACGAGAAGCTGCATTATCGTGGCATAATGGCCCCGTGAAAAGCATATTTTTCGCTTTTTACGAGCGCTCGTAGATACCGGATATACGCACAATGAAGGCAGCTGGTGGATGCGGCTTGGCCGGCAATTATCGAAGAAAAGAGGTAGCAATGCGACGTAAATTTCTCAATGTGTCCCAGCTGTAAGACGCCCGGGCAACCTATCGTCCTGATGCATGATCGAAGGATAATTAAGCATTAACGGTGGCTGGAACGCGTCTGGCCAGGTAATTCGAGTCATCTTGCCCCGTTGTGATTAGCAATTAACCAGGACACGTTCGCCTTATGAAGTTTTAATGCCGTCAACCAGACCCGATAATCCGAATGGGACGAAAATAATTCTTTAACAGGCGACGCTTTTTATCGCGACAGCGATCGATTTTAATTTGCCGTTCCGGGTAAAAGGGAGAAAGATTCGGGAACGTTTTGATCTTTTTCCTCCCGTATTGAATTGATTTCGTGACTTTATTCACTCGTTCGTCAATCAGACGGAAGCTTTAATTTTATTACGAGGACGTCGTCCACCTGATCCCTCCGCTCGGTAATTGCTCGTGCTAATTGGATATCTTTCGGTCAGACTTGGTCATTCTTTTCCTGCGAGCGATTTAAAGGTTTATATCTTTAAAGAGGCCAATAACGTAGGCAATTAGCTCCTTGAGGAGTCATAATTGTAGTGGAATCAGAGCCTCTTTCAAGAAATCTTACAGAATTTTACGAGCGATTCTTTCATTTAACGGCAAGCTAGGTGACAGCTTCTGTTATCCTTTTTCCTTATAAATTTTTTAATTCCTGTCTTCTGTTATATACCCATTATTTATTGTATCCCTATCGAAATTTGTTGATAATTATAATCGAGAAATGAAACACAGATCAGTTTACGCCCGGTTGCGGTTGTTTTGCGAGCGTTTAATGAATTTGAAAAATTTTTACTTTCCTTTTCTGTTGAATAACAACACTCGTTCAAAAGTGCTTCGAGATTTCGTTAACCATTAATACTCAAAGTAACATGTACGCAACATTGTGTTACGAATGTTGTGCCATCAATTTCTGCTTTATATTTTATTACCCGTTTACCTTGTAAATATATAGTCGCCTTTACCAACAGAAAGTACCATCGTGAAAATAATGTATTTTTAATTTCTGGATATTAACGGATCAAACTTTAATCTCCATCTCAGGATACGAAACATCGTGAAACGATTCAGGATCGAGCACCGAGATTTCACGCAATCGCGATACTAATGATCGGCCATTTAAACGTCGCAATAGTTCCCGATCGATTTTCCATCATAATAGAAACTCGGCTATTGTAGATCGAAAATGGTTTCGCCGCTGAAATTCTTGCCGCTTATTTATTGCAACGCGCGTGTAACACACTGCGTGTCCGCGGTGATTGCGGTTTTATCCGCGATATTACACATTTTATGATGTATTAACGGTAGCATGAAATCGGTAATTGCGAGCATTTACCATGGCCGGCCAGTCCTAACGAGTTACATATCTTACGAATATTAGACAAGCTGAAAGCAGCTTTGATACATCAATCCTAATGGGGGAAAAATGATAACGATGTAAGGGAAACGACTCCTGGAAGTTCGTATCTCACGCTGCTAACGCCGCTGGAGCCTTCCATGTGTACCGTTCGCTTTACGACCCGACCATTTGTTTCGTTTGACGATCTCCGCGAGGCGGATACGAAAGTTTCGCGGCGTTTAGCAGCGATCGACGCTGCCCAAGACCATTAATTCGTACCACCGCACCGCGTCGCTGGACGCGCCGGGTTTCGTCAAACGCTCGTTTCACGGCTCGTTGCGTGAGGCTCGCGAACGCCCCGCCGAAGGGAAAATTTATAGACCAGACGTCTTCGGGATGCAGAATTATATATGTGGGAGAATACGCGTTCGTGATGATACGCCGCATCGATACAAGCACGCCTCGTATTCACAGCTGGACGCGTCTTCGGGTTAGACAGATCTCAAATAGCCCTGTGCAACCGAGAGATCGAAAGCAAACGCTGAAGCAACGAAGGCGGATGACGAACAACCGAAGAATACCGTTTGATGAACATCGGTCTATTCTAGGAATCATTTTTCCTAACTTTGTTCATTTTTATGTTAAACTGCCTTTAGTATCAATCCATTGGGTCACGATACCATCGATCAGACTCGTCAAAATTCTTCTTTCAAATAACAGATATTATTATTCTGTTCTAGAGTTAATTCGCGTTAAACGTTCTCACATTATATTGCCTTCTTTTTCTTTTCGTCTAACGACCTCTCCGAACAGACGCTAAACACGCTCGTCGTAAATATCAAAGCATCTTCCTACCGTTTTATTCACGATCGGTCGCAATTCGTTTACAGTTACGCAGTGACGTTGTGCGGCGATTTTTCACGACGGTTTAATTACGAGGCGCTAGGTTCCACGCGCTAGGAAAGTCGGTTCTTCGCGACCTGGCGGCAACTCGGTACCGTTACTGAAAATCACGCGTTAAAACTGCAAGAAGAAGCCTTGATTGTAAAGCTCTGCCGGGCGCAATAAATAATGCGTAATTACCGGCAGGCACCGATGGGGCTCCGAGAGTTCTGTCGCGAGAAATAGGAATTACTCGTCAAAGTGGCATTAATTCTTACGCTCGGTACATTTGACACTTAGTGATAGCGAATAATGATGGTGATTACGTGTGCGTATGTGATCACGAAGATGTACAACGTTATTATCCTTCTTCTATGATTGGTGTTATATTGGTACTAACAACTTTTCTATTTAACAGACTGACCACGGATGTTCAGAAACAAACCATAATTAGTACCATTGTATGATCAACCTTTGGACGACGGACCACGGAGGTAGCTAAATATTTTAACTGAATTTTGAAGTATTTTAGAAATTTCTTGCGCTTGAAACTTGAAAATGTCATTGCTTGACAATCGAAATCGTTAGTATTACATTAATACTGTAGAGCAGTAAACTGAAAGCTTATATTTGAAAAATAAATGGTAACATCTTTAATGATTGATGAAATTTCAAATTTTGTACGTCCGACAGACAGGACATTGGCTGTTAAATGTTAAATTGGTTGTTCACGAGCAATTTGACGATGATCAAAATGGAAACGGATAAAAATTCGTAGTTTCTAACGGAGCAACACGGTGGTCCCACCTGTGCAACGAGTAATCGCGACCCTGAAACCGATACCTGAAACGCTCGCTGAGCTAACTTCGTTCCACCTTCTGCGGTCGCATAAATTCGAGTGTCGCAAACCGAGCAATGGATCGTTCCACCGGTAATAACACGCTCTGCTTCGTATAGGTTCACGCGCGGAATTTAAGGGAGGACAATTTATTGCGATACCCTTTTTCCCCGTTTCGAGCTCAAAACCGGCCGCTCGTTAAAACCGGGAAACCCCGGCACGTTCTGAGACCTGCAACAGTATCGTGAAATTTGTGGCATTTAATTCGTAAATCTTCCCCGGCCGAGTTTCCACGCACGTTTGCAATAAAATTTATTTTGCAACCGTGGCGTAAATTCGTTTAATTCGTGAGTTTCAGATGGAGATTGTTGCGAAAGATATCCTGGTGCAATTCTTTTTTCATCGCTTATTGTGTTTATTCTTTTCTTTTTTCTTCGCGAAGATAAATGTTCATAATTTATGTTGTTTATGATACGAATTCCATCGAGCATGCCACGAATGCTCGTAAATAACGCGCATCATCGACTGACGATCGAGCCTGATGTTTAATTAAATTAAACGGCGAGGAAACGCTCGTGAAATTCCATTGGCCGACGGTCGTGCAATTATTCAAAAGTTTCCTCGTTATACTTATATAAGCCGATAGCAATTATCTAAACGCATTCGTGAGAAAGCGTTAGTTATGCAACTTGTTTATATTTATCATCGATTTGATTATCAGCGTGTACGCGTTCGAATGAGTTTAGTTTCGTTTCGATTGTATACCGAACCATGACTTGCCTGTTGCTATACTTTCAAAGTGAAATGCTTAAATACATACTTAAATAAACACGAAAGCATAATTTAAGCATTTCACTTTGAAAGTATAGCAATTGGAAAAAATAGAAATTTAAAATGTCTATCATTTGAGCACTTCACTTTGAAAGCATAGTAATTTAAGAAAGTAACAAATTTAAAATAAGTATTATTTGAAACTTAAAAAATCATATGCAGCATAAATCAAAGAAAAAAAATTGTTATTTGATTTTGTAATATTTACAAAGTCATCAATACGGCATTAATAAATATTTTTCATCTGTTTTTTAAAGAATCGTAGCTGTAATATTTGATAATTTCACACGGTTACATTTTTTATTACTTAGTTTTTAAGTTTACAACATTATATCGGATATGAGTGTCCTTTATTACGAAAATCGTTGCTTAAACAGGAACTTATCTATCGAAACGGGACAAGGCATCTCCTGTTATTGCATTCGCAGCGAACACCTGCGTTTTCAATGAATTTTTAACGACACAATCGTCGAGTTCGATCAGCGATTAGCTTCCCGAGATACATCGTTGTCCATTTCCTTTTTTTTCCGTTTCGACGGTTTTTCATACAGGTATTCTAATGAACCATTCACAGCGTCGTTGTAACCGCGACGCGACGCGTCGCGTGCAGTCCATTCTCGAGATTGATGGTCGGTCCGTAGCGGAACACGTGGAAAATAATTACGGTTAATGAGACAAATGACTCTTTGCTCGCCTCTCTCGGTTACTAGCAACGCAACTTCACGCTGCGTAAACCAGCCGTGAATTTAACGTCTGTAAAATTGTTTAGTTACGGGAATTTCGCTCGAAACTACTTGCAACGTTGGCAACTTAATAAATATTTTAGATTTCCGAGGACGATGCTCCAACCATTCGATTACATTTCAGTATAATTTTAAAATTCGCCAAATTAACGTAACCCCCAAAGGAATGTGCGTTGAATAAATAAATTTGTGATACCTTCGGTTTTGGTTACTGAGCAGACCTTCGAGGTCGCAACAATGAACCATCGTTTTTAGGATAGGCTATAACCGAGCGAGGGGACGACAATCCTGCATCTCGATTGCGAACGGTTCCTAATTTTCAGGTACCGACCACCGATCCTCAGAACATCAGAAAAACTCGATATAAACACATCTCTCCACCATCATCACTTCTCCGACATCCGCAATTTGAATGACCGATCACACCCTAACTTGACCCACCTTCTGTGGCCACCCTCGTAACCTTTCCACCACTCGTCACACGGAAGAACGCGAACTACTTTTCCTTTATTCTTTATAATTTTGTCAGAACTAAACTAACCGTCAACTAGTACATAACTCCTCGAACGGACAATTGTAACAAGCAGAACATAATAGCAAATATAATCGCTATTCATGATCAGCAGAGTCAATCGTCTATACTTCCTAACACAATCCATCCTCGAGATATTAAGCTATCGTGAGAATAGCTAAGGCATTCGAGAGAGGACGTACACGATCTCGATCCTGACCATTCAACAGTTTTCTTTCGGCAATCACACTTGACATCCTTCGACAATCAAAGTATCTTTTCCTCTTCTTCGTTCACAATAAATAATCCTTTCGTTTCAACAATAATCACAAAAACTCTATAGCTTCCGATGTCTCAAAGAACAAAGCTTTTTCTGCCTTTCCAACGAGATCGTATTAATCAAGCGTGTAAGCGGCGTGACCGAGCAGCACAATGGAACGATTAACTCGGTGTCACCGCGGCTAATTCCTATCGGTTGTCGCATCGGTGAAATAGCGTGCCGGCCAGGAACGTAGGCGATATTGGTTAACGGTGGTCGTGGATGGTTGTTCTAAAACGGCACGAGGCACCGGTTTCGCCACGGCTGGCTGCTGGAAGCTCGAGGAACGAGGTCTGTCTGCCGGTTGAACACAGGCGGACATTCGACTGGCAGCATGAGCAATCGCAATTTGTCACGTTAAAACGTAAAGGGCCTTATTACGGTCATCCTTCATATGTCACCGTGGCCGTGCTAATAAGACGTTATTAGCGGTAAAAGAGACCTTTTCACGTCGGTGCCGATCGTGGGACGGTTATTATCGATGGACACCGATTCCTCTTGCATTCCCGTGGCCTGACGCCCGACCACGACGACGTTGATGGATGCCGAACCGTTGGTCGACAGCTAACTGCGCATCGGAAACTCGTCGCTTCGTGGCTAATTGCGTCGACCGGCGAAAATTTCGTGAAAGTGTTCCAGGATGAACGCTCGTGGTAGGTTGTTTGGTCAGTTTTTTTGTTTTTGACAGTTGCATGGTCTGCTGTACGTTGCTTGTTCCATGCGTAAAGCTTCGGACATGTAATCAATTTTGGGAACGGTTGATGGTAGGGAGATGGAAGGATATTAACAAATTGACTGTCATTGGTAGAAATTAATTCTAAAGTACATTTTGTTAAATTTTGACTTCACAATTAAAAATATATCAACAATCGTTTTATATTCTAGAGTTTTCAGTTATTTTGAGTAATACGAGTCTATCTACTTGTACCACAATACATAGCCTACACTAATTACCTTATTAACCTTTCAACTACCTCGGCATAGTGCTTGGAGAACCATTTTGCCTGAAATTTGACGTTGTTACGGTACTTAAGGGTTAACCTCGATAGAACCTCGATAGAACAATAGAACTAAAAGCATCAATACGTATTTAAATTTGCGCATGATTAATTCGAGAGAAAATTCAATCGCTCTGACAGAAGTAAACTTGAACATCAGTCGTTTGCTTCAAGATAAACTGTCGGGTAGCATACCAAACGATCGGCTCGGCCGAGCTGATGATCCTATAATTATTTCCACACGTACGTTCAGCTAAATGAAACACGGCAGAGGTGATCGAGCAAAGGAAACAGAGAGAGGAAAATCCCTCTAACGAGCATCGTTTCTAACGAATCACGTCGACAGTGATAACCGAGCCGGGACGAAGTTTCTCCCGCGGCCTGGCCTGCCCGTTCGCGGAATTACGAGGACACACTAATGTCCATAGCGTGATGAAGTCGACGGATCTCACGGTAGTAACCGTAACGAGCAGGACGAACGATGCCAACGAACCTACGTGGTGGCCGAGAGGATCAGAGCCAAGCGTAACTACGAAGCATCGTTTGGCTCTCAAGGCTCACCTTTCGACCCGTCCAAACGGTCCCGATCCACCGAGATTACCGACGAAACACCTGTCATCTAACGACCGAACTTTCCGTCTCCCGACAGTGTTATTTATTCCTCCTTGAAACGCGAACAACTTTCTAGCAATTACCGAAGCGTGTATTAAGCGATCCGTTGGCAAATGTCCTCTTCTTGCGGGAAACACTTTTTACCGCTCGACGAGTCTTTTATTAGAACGAGCATGTAAACGGATATACAACGTATTACAATCAAGATATTAAGGTTTATTATTGGACTTTGCTTCGGATAATTTTATGAAAGTTTCGAGTTAATTCGGTATTAACATGTTGATTGCCATTCGATCGATTAATTTTTTAATTTAACCTCTCCATTTGATATCTCGCATTAGTAATTTAACGTTGATGCTATTCACGGTTTGACTTCCTCTCTTTTACTAATTATTCAACTATACTAAGTTTACTAGCGAAATGATGATACTACAATACACTTCGACTTTATAAAAATTGCAAAGAGTACCTACATTTTATTAGTTTTCAAAGTCTAATAGTTTTGTTATAACTCACAGTACTTCTATTCTATACTCTATTATCTATTGGTAATCGAAGATAAATGGCTTTAATCTAAAAAGTTTCTGTCATATTCTAAAAGAAAATAAAATCCCTTTCAATTCTACTTTTATTGAGACCAAAATGCCTGCAATGATGCAAAAGATCAGATAGCCAGGAACGTGTTCTCAAAGTTTGCCTTTCGTTCATTCTGAAATATTTGAGCCTGGCAGAGCAAACGAATCCATAGTAGAGTAACGTGTATATCCTTGGCGAGACACGGAACGAATGGTCGCCAGAAGCCGTACCGGCAAAGGTATACCTTGGTTACACAGTTGTACGGTGACTAATGAACCTTTACAGTCACCTTTACGTCCTAGTGGCGGCGCGCCGTACCCGGCCGAGTTTATTGCCGATGCTAATTCAGGAGTCCGAGCAATTAGAGAGTTCGACGGAAGCGGATCCTTTGAAAATCTCCTTCCACTCTTGTCGTCGACGATTCGAGCCCGACAGTCAACGATTTTCCGTGAAATACTATCGAAAATTGTTGCAACCAGCGAAACCATTGTTCTGGAGTCACCAACAAAGGAAGAACGGGGAGGAATAAATTAAGGCGAGGACGAGAAAAACTCGCAAACGGATACTTCGCCTAATGACGAAGCGCACTTTGGATCGGTGACGAAGACAAACGGTGCAGGTGAGCCGACCGAAAGAAACTCGTTGTCGCCGAAAGGAATATTCATACGGCCGGTCGCGACCGGATCGAGGAATCGTTAATGTGCCCCGAAGACTCGGCAACCTTTCAACGCCTCGCTAATGAGATTCGGGCAGACGAAGTTCGAGAAACGACGAACACTTGAATCGGTTACGGTCGATTTATAGCTCTGTTTTTCAAATGCGAGGAAGCAAGATCATCGACTAATATTTTAAAGGGTTCTCTCAAACTTTCTGTTTTATGCAGTTTAATTTCAATCTGAGCCACTGATTCTATAAAATATACAATCATTAAAGTATCAATAACCAATGAGAAATGGGTATCCAGGTACCAATACCTAAGTTATTGATCCAAAGAATATGTTTCTGAACGATAGGATAAAAACCCAATCAGATTCCATTGTATCCAAGCTGAACAAAACTACGACAAGCTTTTAAAGCAATTCATCACCAAGTTCAACAATTAAATTACCTTGCCCTGTTCAAACAAGACAAACGAGTAGGTGGTCAGTCCAGCAATAGACAACCTTGACTTCATCCACAGTTCGATCTAAACAGAACGATCAAAACCGAGTCTACAATAAATATTCCCCTACTTGCGACACATTGATCAACATCGATCGCGCAATATACAGGGTGAACCATTTACATGGTTTTCGTTATTTATAGTTCTATAGAAAAAGCCCACGACAATAGTCGTTATCCCTTTGTCCAAATAAAATTGTCATAATAGTAACATATAAATTCGTATATACATGATAAACATTGTACCGTGTTCATGGCACAAAGGACAATTAAAAATGCGAACAGTACCTAGAGATTTACAACATATCCTTTAAAGAACTATTACTTATTCCGTGCATACGCTGTCAGCAGCGCATCGTCCGCAAAGGGTTAATTAAAGAAGGTCCCATAAACGTACCCATAGAACACGAACGGGGGAAAAAAGCAGGAAGAGGACACCAGGAGGCCGTGAACCGATCGTCGCGATAGCTACCGGGGAAAAAAGTTGACACGATCGATCTTTCACTGAAATGACCATAGCGGAAGGCTAACCCCGATGCAAGCAAAAGATCCGGGGACCTCGAGAAACGTAAAAGTAGTCGACTCCCTCCGTCGTGTCTCCAGTTCGCAAACAAGCGGACCGCAAGAGACTTGCGTAGCTATCGAGAGAGACGCATGCGAGAGCGCACGCAGTCGATACACCAGATAGTGATTGATGATGATTAGCCGGCGATTTGCCGATAAGGGAATGTACCGAGAGCCAAGGTAAGCTCCGCCGTGGCTGTTCGCCGCGCTATGATACAGGGTACGATATTGGGGCCCGCTGTACAATCGTGTAAATTGCTGTACAATGAGCAATTACAATGAGTTACGCAACCGGCTAAGCACGTTCCTTGCCGATGGCGACGATTGCGCGTTTTCCTTTTTTTTTTCTCCGCTCGCAGGTTGTCATTCTGGATGGTGAAAAAAGCGTAGGACCTGATATTCTAATAGGATTGAATATCATAATCGATTACCATAGATATGTACACCATTGTAAAAAAAATTGACATCAACGAAGAAAACTAATATAATGAAAAAAAAAAAAAAAAAAAAACTTAACAGATGTGTTTGAATTTTAAAGAAATCTGATTATAGGTCAGATCTTTGTAGAATTATTTTAGCCGAAATAAGCATCACTCGAATTAATAATCTTGTACTATGACTGTGTCAATAGAATTCGACAATTTTGATGAAAAACTATATAAAATATACAAGTTTGATTATGTTTATAATTATTACATGTAAAGGCAATAATAAATTCATTGATAAGATAATCTGGACTGTATTCAGTATTTATATCATCAAAATCAGGGATCACCGAAATATGTCTGACTTAACGATGTCATATTCCACTTACTGACGCGACAGCGTCCACTCGTTCCTCGAGGCTGCTTTATTTCCCTATTAGGCGGTGGTCGACAGGAAAGTGGAAACATCGAAACGTTCGATTTATCGCGTCGATTTAACGCGAGCCCCCCTGCCCTCTCCCCCTATCGACAGGTAGTTGCAGGTGCAACGAGAACCAGCGTCGTCGGTGAAGTACGAGCCCGATACGAATCTACCGGCGTGACAATCTTTCGATAACAAGCTGAGACGTCCGTGGAATCGGGAAAGGTCGGTGAACTCGATCAGATCGATCTGGTATCTGTTACCTGTATTGTTGTCGCGCACCAATGCACCCCTTTCCGGCACCTTTGTCGTTCTCCAGATTCTGCCAGATCGATACTGGCCCCTATCGGGACGATCCCGATGCAAATCGATCGTCGGATATACTCTTCCTTGCATAATATCTTCATACGCGGTCTCGGATCACGTTTCTACACTGTGATCGCTGTATTTTCTTATACATCTCGATGTTTTGATAAATACGGACAAATCTTTGCTATTTTGACAATAGGATCGTAAATCAAGATTCTTGTTTCAATAGTAGGGTAATTTTGTATATAATTTATAATGAATTATAAATTTATTAATTAACTCTTTCGCCCTAGCGGAACACATTATATTTTTAGAAACCTAGAACCTTCGAAATATTACATTTTTGGAAATTTAAAAATTTGAAAATATTATATTTTTAATGTGCACGGGGTTTTGCAGAAATCTCAAGAAACTTGTAAGCTACTGAAAGAATAAATAAAAGTTGTATTGCGAGTTATACTTGTTATTATATTTGAAAACTAACGAAGTTATATATTTTATAAAACATATCTTTGATGGACCTCATCTTACCAATTACGGTTCAAAGGAATAATGTTAATGATTCGAATAGTTTTATCGTTTCATTGCACTGCCTGCAATTTGTACTTTAACGATTAGAAACGTTAAGAAGCGATCGGTCAATTCAATGGTTCGATAGTTTTAATTAATTACTCTCCTCTTCTTTATCGCCACGGATTGTCGTCTTTAATTGATTGGAGTCATTAAATTGAAAACTCATTATGTTCCTTGTGTAAAACGTAATGAAATGCTGAAACGAAAAGATATGCACGAAACCTCCTTTCCCGGGGATTTTTGAGCGAAGACGAAAGCAGAACCAAATTATTCGAGATCCTTAAACTTTAGAGCTCTGAAAAGATCGATCAAATTTCAGTAAAAAATAGGTTGAAACCTTTTTGGTAAAAAATCAATTAATACCAGTGTTAATAGCAGAAAATCCTTCCATTTAATTAGATTGTATAAGTTTACTGTGACATTTTTATGATATTCAGCTTTACCAATTGGACAAATTTTCAGAGTAGGTATTTAACACGTTGACTGCCACAGTGAAAACGGACGTGTGTAGTCAGACACGTTGAAATCCTAATTATTAAGAATATAATCAACTAATTTTCAAATTTAACCTTTCAAATCGATAGCTAGCATTATTAGCTTAATGATAACGCTATCCGTGGTTTGTTTCGTCGTTTCTTTTGTTAATTATTTGATTGTAAAAAATTTCGGGTGCCGGTCACCGATGACCCCCGTGGCAGCCAACGTGTTAATAAGATTACGTTTAATTAACTAAGATCGTTTAATTTTGAGATCGCATGGGATCATTGCAGTTCCAAAACAAATCAAATAAAAACGAATCAGAATAATTACAGTCAAAATAATCAATGTATTGTATATCGGTCAATTATTGTATATACTTTAACAGTTCACACGAGCAATTACACAAAGAATGAGCTGTAAGTGGCTAAAGATTAAAATAGATAACAAAATAGAATACAAATAACATAGCGCTCGAGGCGTTAAAAAATTGTCTCCCGACATTTCTTCGAACAAGATCGTACCAAAACAACATATTAACCCAGCTTTCAGCTATCACGGTTAAACACATCGACATCCTGTCTTTCTCAAGGCACGTTAGCGAACGGTGTGACGGGTAGCAGCAGGATTCTCCGTGCAAGTTAAATCTTTCTGTGGCAAGCGTTAACCGCTGTGTGGTCCGTGGGCCGATCGTTCTGGCCGCTAGTTAGCGTGATTCAGTCGCGGTGCACGCTCACACGCTCACGAGACGAGGCCCTGGCAAGGGGCTCCAGGGACCGCCACGGTAGTCGATCGGTGATTAGACGGCAGCTTGTTGTTTCCGATCGCCGCTAAATATCTCGACGACGCTGCCGGATCGTTCGCGCTACGAGGATCCTGGCTACATCCTGTTGACGACTCTCCTCGTTCTCTCACGTGGCGATTCTACCCGCTCGCGGGGATCCTTGAGAGCACGCCGCGCCGCTTTACTTTAACCGCGCCGCGCTCGGTGAGAAAGTTTTACGACTCACTCGTGCGAACGCCTCGAACACCGAGGTCGAATCTCGAACGTCCATCACTGATTCCCTTTAACACGTGCCTATAATATTGGATCGCAAAAAAAAAAAACAATATATGCGTCCAATATTTCCTTTTAAGTAATCTTTTTAGTACTCTTTGTGAACAGATCGCCGACTAGGAAAACGAGGAATTTGGAATGCGACATCAGTATTGAAAAATAATTTAATTTGTTGATATTTCAAAGTTCCGATCGAAATTCCAAAAGTTCAGATTATATAATTAATAAAACGCTTTTTTGTTTATTTTGACACAGATTAAAAACCCATGATTGAATGACTAAGGCCGTCTGTCCACGGAGCGTCGCTTCATAGACGCGAATTAGAGACGACGTCGCTTGCTCTACGCTTCGTGGACGGTCTTTCATTACTTTCCATTACCCGCTGCACGAAAGCGTACAGTGCCGTAGAGCAAGCGACGTCGCGTCTAATACGCATCTATAAACGCGACTCTCCGTGGACAAATGGCCTAACTAACACAACGTATGAATTCTTAAAAATATCAACCTATTGCGATCGTATAATTTGCAATGTTAATTTCAAGATATCGTTTAAAGGCGCAAGATTGAAAGGGGGAAAAAATATCTATCGCTTTGCGATTCTAAGAGAAACAAGTACCTGGGGTACGTTCACGTTATCAAGACAGGCGTACAATCAGGAAAACCAGCAATCATTCCTTCTATAAGCGGACGCTAAAAATCGACGCGTTTTTAGAAGGATACCCGGTACACACAAGAAATCTAGCTTCCTCACCAGCAGGACTTTCGTATAAATCAAAGGTTCGTTTCGTGGCGAGTCGCTGCACGACCATAGATAGGCATAATATCTTATGTCGAGGTCAAGGCGCATGCGTCAGGCTCGTTTACAGCTCACACACGTGCTGGTATTAAACGCCACGATTAATCAGCCGAAGAAAATAATCTGTACTTTTGCTACGAGATCTTTTGGAAAATTCTTGCTTTCAACAGCTGGCAGGCTCGTTCATTCTCCTTGGTCTCAAGAAACGATGACCGATCGTTCAAAAATACACCATTAATTAAAATACTGACTGTCCACGTGTAATATAATAACGTAAGATTTTTACTTGAACTCCCTCCAAAGAAATTGAAACGATGTTCCAACTAACTCGATAAAATACGGAATTAACATAATCGTGTAACATGTTAAAGTAACAAAAAGTGTACGTTGCAAACTGAACAGACACGCGTCGACTTACAACCTTCTCCATTTAAAATTCTCAATTATTCTTGTATAATAATTTCCAGCAATCGGATCATTAGCTAGCGCTATTCCTATCTTGGTTTCGTTAGGACATAAACGTTCCTCATTAAAATTTCCTGCGTCGTTCATTTTAATGACAACGTCGTTTCTGTTCGATTGCTCAACGAATCGTTCGCGTATTCGAATAAAAAAAAAAGAAATAAAAAAAACGAGGTTGGTTAAACGAATTCGCGGGCAGGACAAAAGGCACGTCGCTGCGTGCTGGTGCAGGCGCGTTTCGAGGGCAGTTCATTAAAATTTATTTATGAATGCCAGGTAAGGGCTCGGCAACGTAGCCCGATGTCTCGTTGTCGGCGCGTATTATCATCGGCGCTCACCGTCGTGCCGCAACGAGTTTTATCGCCGCAGAGGTGTGTCATTGTGCGTTTCACGCCGCGCAATTTGCTCCACTTTTTCTTTTTCTTACTTCTTTCTAATTCGATCGTTTCGCTCTCCGTGCACGTTGACACGCCGATCGTGCGCACGATTTTCTAGCGCCGACTCGTTTCGCGGCGACGCGAGGTCAGAGTCGATCGAAAGATTCGGATGACTGATTAAGCGACGATAATTAAATCGCTCGAATGAGCGTCGATGAATTAACATTCTATATTCTTATTTGCTCGACACCTTGACACGTTGACCGCCACGGTGCGGTGCTTTAAAAATAAAATAATTAACAAAAGAAACGATGAAATAAACCTTAGGTAGCTTTCGTATTAAACTGACAATGCTGGCCATCAAAAATGGACTTATACCACTTTTAAAAATAACGACTCAATTAATGTATCATTGTTTCAAACATGAAACGGATCTATAAATCCTTGAAAAATAAATAAAGAATAAAAAATAGCTGGACTCAATGATTAAAAAAAATTGCGGCAAAAATTCTAATCGAGGGAAACGAATTCGTTTTGCTAGATAAAATAACTCTTTTCCGAGGGCAATTAAATGGAACTGTACCACGCAGTGACCGATTTAACGCGATAGCCGAACGATTGCGCAATACGTCGAACGACTGAGATCTAATAGTGATGTGAAGAAAAAGGGATTAGCGAGTCGGTGACGGTAATTTGTCACCGGCACATGACGTCGCTCTGCCTTTCAACGCGAGTTCTCGTTATTGGTAACAGAACAATCTGAATACCGGGTGACACGGACCCGTGTCCTGGTTCGCACGTACGTCACCCACACGTGACGTCCCACGCCTCGTTTGCGCGATGTATCGTCTCTCTTAAAGCTGACACCGTCTTTCCCCATTTCACCGGTAAATGACCTACGACAATTCCTCCAAGTTGGATCGCGAAATCAGGCAAAACTCTTCCATTAATGCTTAACCCTTTCTCGAATTGCGAGCAAAATTTATGAATTCTTCTATCACCATCTGTTAACCTGTGTTATAGAATTTTGTTACGATTTCAAAATGTATGATACCTCTGAAGATATGTTATCGTTCCTTTTTAAAAACTAAGAGAATTTGAACCACGGTACTTAAGATGTTACATTTCTAGCATGATTTGATAATTATTGAAATTTTCTCAGGGTTGAGTTTCGATTGAGGCTTAAACATGGCAAATCAGACAGCCGGCAACACGATGAAAATATAATGATCAGTTTCTTTGATGGATACGAACTGTGCAATTAAGTGCAATTATCATCAACTGAAAGAGCAAGAATGTAAGCGTAATTATCATTGCCTAGTAATTATGTCTTTTTTTAACAGCCGGATTTTATAGAACATTATTCTGTACTACTCGATCGATCAAGTGTTCTGTATCAGGTCAGTACAAAAGTTCATATTATTTTTTTATACAAATTAATGATTATCATCTTCTGCAATTTTTAACAATTTTATTCTTCGTTCGTTCAACAGAAGAATCTTGACAAAAAGAAAAAGAAATCACAATAAAGCTATCAAAGTCATACGCCACGTATCCTGCATCCGATTAAACTAGTCATACATTGTTCTCAATGGCGTCTGCCTTCTTCAACAAGTAGTATTTTCGCTACATTGCGCCCTGTTGTCACACGAGTGTATAAATCAGGTGTGGTTCGACGTAGATCTATCAAACGACCGACAGGAAGAGAACGGTGCTCGGTGACAGATTAATCTCCAGGTTGCAACGCGTGCACGTTGCAACCTATTGAACTTCTATCGTTCGACACACAATTCATTATTTTCCCGCTGTCAACGTATTCCGTTGCCCTGACAGGCTGGTACGATATAAAAACCCAACGAGGATCTAGTAATCGAAAGCAGGAATGATCGAATATTACCATCATTCATTTATTTGTTGTATTTTTCATTCTTTGTTGCACTGCCAAGGCTTTCGGTCGTATTTACTTTCGATTCCTGATACTGCTTATTTATTAACCCATTCGCAACCAATTGGTCAAACTAAAAACGGGAATAATCATATTAGATTTTAAGAATACTTGAAAACGTGGTATTAGAAAGTATTAATTATCCCAGGAATAACAGATCGAATTTGTTATAAATAATATCGCTTTCTTTAGAATAGCAATCCAAGTTTAACTTTAATTTTGTTAATGACATCAGAGCCATCGTTGATATCTGTTCCACTTTTGTCACTACGTATAAATTTAACTATCTCCTTCAAGAATTTCTCTTCTGTCGATTCGTCTGACCGTCATTAACACTTTAACAACCGGAAATCTATTAACAGATCTATCAATGTAATCGGCTCTTGACCGAATGAATTAATATACCTCCACTTCCTTTCGCCCTTTTTGCTCTTCTACACACTTCCTCAATCTAATACCCAACAGAAACCATCATTATACACACGTCAGTTTAACAAGCTTACATTTTTCCCTCAATACTAAATTTTTCTCATAACGAAAGGTGTTTGAAACGATTTCGTTTTTGAACGCACATTATGTTTATGGCTTGTTAATTGCTTCTCGGTCAATAATAAACCTCAGAACAGTTGGGAATTACTTTGCCCCAAGGGATCGTTTCAGACATCTATTCCTTACTCTTATCAAAATTATCGATGCACCAAATACAAACTAACCGACGTCGAGCGTATTCTGTCGCGTTGTATCGGCAAGCTTTCCATTTCCTCGTGGGTCGTATCGTTTATTTCGCGACCAGTGGGATCGTTATACAATCACCATGGACGGAGCCCGGTTTCGTCAAACTGGTTGAAAGGCAGAGTCATACACCAGCCGATATGGCTAATCGTATCGTTGCATGAAGCAATCGTGCCAGCAATGGGCATAATTAGCATTAAATGTGTTATTGCTCGTGTTTCGGGCGAACCTGTACAGCTGGTACTCTACCTTCGAACGTTCACTTCGCTCGCCAATAAACCGTTGAGAATCGGCGTCTTATCGATGACCAAAGAATCGCATCTCTTCGACGAGTCGTTTAACGTTGCGATCAGATTTTTCTTGAAACCACCGTGAACGAGCACGTGTTGCGTGCAGGATATTTCAGCAATATCCAGGCAATTTGTTTGACGCGATCTTTACCTCCAACGAGCGGAGAAAATTAAAGGAACCTCACGTGTAAACCGTTACCCTCGATGCTTCGTGTAACAATATTTTTCTTTCTCTCCTTTTTCGCACGAAAACGAGTCGTTAACGCGACACTGATTCTTTTGAGTGTGACGAGGGAAAATTGAAATAGACGTGTCGGTCTTGCGATATCGGTGCAATTTTATGTAATATGAAAACGACACCGTAACAGACGTACCAGGAATGACACTCTCGGGATGATTAATGCAAATTGCTTTCAGTAATACCAACGCAATTCGTTCTGCTTCGAGTAGCCTTAAACGAGAGCGAAGGAATACCTCGTTACGAAATTCGTGTGAAAAATAATCCTAAATAAAATTTCTCTATAGAAACACTCTCCGTGTCTTATTTTTGTAATCAAAGAGTACTTGCAATTGAAAAAAAAAAATGCATATAAAAACGATAAAACTGTTTGAGAAAACAGAATGTCACGGAATATTTCAATATCTCAATGTTGCAAATAATTTTATTATATGTATATTCGCAGATTTGTATGACAGAAAAGCTAAACATCGTAAATTCGAAGGTAGGACTATCAACAAAGTAAATAAGAGTCGTCACTAATGGTGATAACCCGAGGCGATATTAAATAAATAAGAACAATCCCTTTATGATTTAAGTAATACACGTGGGTGACTCGAGTTATGGGAAAGTTACGGTGATTCCGTTCGTTGCCCATTGTGCAAACGTTTGATAGCAACCAGACAAGATTTATTCGCGATTCTGGTGGACACAGACGACACCTCGTTCTCGATCGCGTGCTGCCCACCCACACCTACGTTCGTTACCGATACATCGAATCGAATCGTTTCTGCGCCGATAAGACGATTCCTAGAAACAGCGTGGCAAATCCAGGAAACGGGTACGATTGTTTCGTTGCTCGTTGATTTGTCAGTGTCTAATTACGAGCAACAATGCGTTCACCGTGAGATTACGTCCGAATAACTTTGCCTGGTGGATTCTTGACGTTGCTCAACGATTTCGTGGTGATCGTTTCTCAAGCCCCATCGTGGGACTCGCAACGACTAAGAAAACAGTTTGATATTTTGTGCCGTTTCACGACGATAATTAAGACTTTTAGATAGTTGAAGGCACTTTTGTAGCAGTCTGTTTATTACCCTTTGTATATTTCTTGCAGTATCTTTTATATTGTCGATGGATGGTGCAGTGTAATTAATTTTAAAACGATTCAAGCAGGAAGTGAAAGTTCGAAGGAATATGTTGATCGACCCGAAATGTCTTAATCCAATCAATTTCTGCTTGCTCATCAGAAGTAATTATATTAGCACACGCTGTGGGACATCTTTTGAACCGTCAAAAGTTTCTGTTGAAACTTAACGAGATACAATAGGGAGAAGGTCCAGATAAAAATTAAAACTGGTAGCTTTCTAACGTGTTACTGTTTTAATCCAAATATGTTAAATCTGTCATTTGAAATCGAGTAGTATTTAATCAAAGAATTCTAAACTGCTAAATATATTTGTTTCAAAGGTAAAAAAGGTGTTTGAGAATAAATTGAAAATTTCCAGAAATTCTGAATTGAATATCACTTAAATGATATTACACACGAATCATTTTCGAATAGGAATTATTTCTAGAAAGATGTTGAATAAAATAAGTTTTCATTAGGCATTTAAAGAATTTCACTTGAAATAATAATCACAGATGGATATTGGTCTAGCTTTAAACCAGAATCATCGAAACCTTTAAGGCGATGCAATTTGTATGGCCACTACTGCAAGCTGCTTGGCGATCATCACACGTGCGACGCGACGGTTACGCGAAATTAATAATCCGTCGTTTCTTATGCCTCGTTATCACGGATCGTCACGTCTTTATAACGCGGCTAGGGCTCGTACGTCAGATGGTATCGTCGTATCTCGTACGGGCTAGCAGCTAGTAAAGTAAGTGCGAGTAAGTATAAACTACCGCGCTCCAGCCACCACCCTCGATGTTCCGCCCCAGCGGAGAGATAGCATCTTCGTGCACAATCTTCGTCTCTCTCTTCAGCGACCTCTTCCTCCCTTCCACAACCCTTTTGCTCGCCTACCGTCCTCGTCGATCGGCCTGGAGGCTTCCCTACGATCGGCTACTTCAGTAGCTGCACCATCTACCCTCCATAAATCCTCTTAACCGTCTACGTTGTATCGATATCCTACCAGCCAGCCCATGCTTTCTCTATATTTTTTCCCCCTTTCTTTCGTTTTCCGTCATTTCTCTTCCGAGACGTTCGCATAGGCCAAACTGATTTTGTATTTCACTTACTTGAACGAAGATATGGTCCGTAGATTTTCATACGGATGCGTTTCATATTGCAAAATTGGAAGCTTCAAACCCCATATTAAACACAGTGTCGCTAGTATCCTATGTTTCTATTTAGTATATTACAAAATCGGAAACTTCGGGTCCCATAAGAAGAGAAATGGATGCAAAAGTCCTAAGTTCAACTCCCAACATTGTTATTTATTTACTAGTTATAATTTTGTAGCGTGCATTACCGAAGCTTTCGAACGCAATTCTCTCGGCAATCATCTTCTAATCAAAGCGTTAAAGAATATCTGAAATTATACCGCTGCTAATCCATCAGATTTCCATTCAAGGCAAAGAGGATTTCGGTTTCAATTACAAGCATCAGATATTCATACGAACGTTCTTCGGTACAGGTGTTTCGCATCAATAATTGTAACTCGGTGCATCAAACAAACCGACCCTCGAACCCGTTGATCTACAGAACTCCATAGCGGAACGAGCGTACGAGCCACCGCGTGGGAGAGTAGAGGCCTGTGTCGCTTCTTCTTCTTCTTCTTCTTCTGCTTCTTCCTTCTTCTACATCTCCTATGGGAACGAGAACCTACCGAAGGGATCCGTGCTCGCGCGAACGGCGCGCAATATATTGCCATTTGTTCCGGCCGCTATAAGGCAATATGTTTGTCAGTATCACGGAATCGAAGCCGAACCCTCGAACCTCGACGAGAGAGTACCTAGTAGTCTGATCTTGACCGTTATTTCTCGGGTGCATATGGTCTCGGCTGCCGATACCACCTCCCGATATCTTCCCAAACGCGATTCCGCACGGCTCTCGATCGTTCTCCTCTCGCAATCGATAAGTCTTACACGAGGAACCCTTCCACTTCTTCTTCCTCCTCGTCTTAGGCTTGTTATTCATTTGTTGCCCGTACATCTTCCGCCAATCGGCGCACCAGCTACATCGAGTTAAGGCTAACGATCTCGCCCCGACTTCTATCGATGCATCGAACGGGCCACGAGCGATCGTTGATCGTTGTTCACCAGTCGCTGATAAATTTCGACGGTGTTCTTCGATTTTTCATCAAACGAAAAATTACCAGACATTACTAGATATTAGGGGTATAAAATCCCCCTCTAAGTACTCCTCATTTCATAATATTTATTAATCCATTACTTGTCAAAATTATTTACCAATTTTTGTAGGATGATACTACAGTATAGAAATATAAATGTCTCTAAAAAGGGACAATGGTAGATAATGTGTTAATATTTTTACTTTGCAACGTGTTAAGAGTTAAACTTAATATCACACATTGGTATTTCGAATAACTAATGCATGCGCTTAAAAAATAAATTTTATTACAATCGAAGCAAGACAATTCTGAAAAGTACAAAATACTATGGTTAGATGTTGTAACGCAGAAAGCCGAGGATCGTGAGTCTTTCCCCGTGTCCCTGTAAATTTCCTACCCTTGGACTCTGCTCCGGCTCGAGTAGGAGAATTAAGTAGTAAAGGATTATCGCCTTACGAAATCAGACGTACGATCGTGACTCGTGTGCTTCGTTACGTACGCACTTCTTGCAGCTGTGACTGGTTGTTAATTTAGTAAAATTACAATGCAACTCTATAGAAATTATCATTTTTCCATAAACTTCTTTCCATTGTAAACGGAAGTACTCGTTTACAATGCAAACAACTCCGTTAAATCGTAAAAAGTAACCCACTGCATTCTTCCTTCGATGCTTCGTTCGTGTAGAATGATCTCGGGTACTATTTACTTGCATTTCACAAAATATCCGGGCAAATAACTCCCTTAAATCGTAAAAAGCAACACATCGCATCCTTCCTTCGATACTTCATTACGAAACTTATCCATATGGACATGGGCTTTCGAGAAAATACGCGTTTTACACGAAGAAAACATTACGCTTCGCGAGTCGAGTCCGGAACGTCTCTACTTCGTCGCCGGAATCCGACATTTATCAACCGGTCTCCGCGGGGCAGAAAACTGCGAAGAAACGAAGATATTAATCGCGCCAGCACGTAGCCCACTATAAATAGCGAAATTATATCGGACGGATCGTAAACAGGTTGTCAGAAAGGTGGATGGTGGTGACGATCCGGCCGTTGGGACGATCTTTCATCGATGAAAGATAGCTTCGGGACGATACGCGACAACAGGCAGAAATCTCGCGTACACCGGCTTAAGCGCACGCTCGTGTGTACGCCGGTGGAATTCTTCTGGTTTCTTTCGTGTCGGGCAAAAATCTTGCCGGGACGACTCTTTGTCGACGGTGAATTATTATGACGTTAACGGGAAACACGGTGCGCGGTTGGATGCGGGTTTCTTGTTACTTTTCGATTCTACGCGTTTTCCTGTTACGTTCGATAATCATCGACACGATTGTTCGGATGTGACCGACGTATTAACGATCCCGGCGAGGACGGACGAAAGCAGTATGACAGCTTTCAGGAAAGCATCCGTTGAACTGGGTGCCGGTGGATAGGCGGACATACCTGAGCAACGATATCATCTACATCGCGTTCTTTGCTTTCGTAAAAATCATGCTTCCCTTCCCGGACGATATTCAACGGTGGAAAATACGCATCTTACGAGCGTAGATGGCAGATAAAAACCGATTGAACGAAACAGTTTCGAAATAAGACACATCTTTCCGTTTCATTTCGATGCTACGCTATGCTCCTGTGAATGGAATTCTTCGTCCGTTTCTTGGATTTATCGTCGCAAGAAGTACCGGTTACCATCGTAACAACGAAGAAAATTGTATCCATACATAATTAATAAAAGTGTTATCTGTTCTTTCGATTAGTGATATACGAGGAATGTTAAGATTTTCTTTCAATTATTCAATTATTTGGTCCGCTAGAAGAGTGACGCATTCTTTCTGTTATTCAAACTGAGAGTATTATAAATACCCAAATGCACAACAATATTTTATTAGGGATCTTCAAAACCCAAAAACTGTTCATTAAATTATGAAAGCAAAAGATTTTGATAATCTTCTTAACTTCTTTCCATCGTTCTATTACTTGTCGAATAAACCGATGATATATGTATTAAAGTGTCACCAAATATATACAGAAATACGAAGCATTAAAAAAAAAAAGTAAGAAGAAAGGAAATATATGAAATATAAATTTCCGAGATACGCGTGTTTAAAGCGCAGCGCTTAAAATTCCCGAAGTTATCATGACCTACATTTTCCCCCGGAAATGCGTACGCACGATAGTAATAGTAAATATAATTGAATGAACGTAGTACGCTGACTACCGGTCACGCGACCGGCTTAGGGCAGATCAGGGAAGCGGCGTTGATGCGAGAGAGACAGAACATTATTGAAAATTACTGTATACTTTACACGACGATATTTCGGCAACAGGAAGTCGTATCACCATGAAACAGAAACCATTGTGAAGCTGAGGGTTTCCCGCGTTCAACGACATAAATAATATTTCTCTGAAACCCTACACTTTCTTACAATAAACTATCAAAAGAAGAGGTTGTTTAATTCCCTTCCAACGCGAGCAACGGTGAAACCATGTATAAATAATGTGTATAATTAATGAAATTATTTATAAATATGAATACTGGTATATATTTATAAATAATTACAGTTTATAAAACGTACTCCGCTCGCTCCCCGTTTGTAAATCTAAAAAAATACCAAACTAACGTAGACAAACGGGACCGGAAGATTTATTACCACGGTAGTCGACGGGTCAATCGTTTCCGGTGCATCGAAACCGCGCGAATAAGTAGAACTGTTATCAGATTCGAGGAGCATATATATACGGGGTACAGAACCAACAGAGGCAGAACCGAGAGGATCGTGGCCCGCTAATCCGCGGGGGCGAACGAAGATGCACAGATTGGCGCATAGCGAGGCGATTCACGGGACGCCTACAGGTGAAGCCGATGAAACCGGTGGAAAGAACGAGATCGGCTGCCGATCGACGACGAGGTCGTACAGGAATCCTTAACAAGGACTCAAATGTCACTTCTGGGTCTGACCCTGGAAAACTGCTCTAACGATCCCCGGTGATCTTTTACGGTATTTCGATCGACGGCGAAAGGGAGATTGGACCGCGAGTTCTTAGATAATTTTCTTGTTTGAACCGCCAGCTAAGGTGAGATGTAATTTTCACGTTATTTTCATTCGTCATTTTATCAATTGTCAGATTGTACCTATCCTTTCTTCTTTTTAATACATTCTTGACCGTTGAAGGAAATTTCATTTCAGATTGAAGATTTTGTAGGGTGATAGGGTGATGATCTCTCTGACCCGACGTTCCACACGGCTAATAGAAATTTCGTTAGGTGTATATAAATTATCATAATTTAAAACATTGAGTTTTCCAGATTACAGCCACGATAGTTGCTTAAATCTGGAGGCTTAGGTTCTGTGCGAATAAATTTTGAAAAATAATCTTCTGAATCAAAGTTTATGTAGCGTACGAAAATTAATACAGTAATATCTTTACTAACTTAGTAATTTAACTCCTTCTAAGTTAGCAAGTTTAATAATCTTCTAAGAATACAAATTTATGAAATTTCATTGTTACGTATTTTTAATAATTTACCTAATAGAGAATATGTTGTCGAAAATAACGAGATAAAATTCTGTTGAGAATATTGAAAAAACATACACGTTTTGTACAAAAGACGAGACGAATTAAAATACCCGTGTCCTGTACCGGTACTTCTTGACTCTATACGCAGTACATGCACCTGCGAATCTTTGCGTGGACAACATTTATGGCCACGTTGGGAGACGCGTTATCGCGATCCAACAAACGGGGCACAGCCTTAAATTTTTTTGGGGACATTGCTCATTTACGTGCACGTGACCAACATTGGACTTTTTTCTGATATCACCAAGATCGAAACGACTCTGTTGCTGGCTATGTTCCTGGGACATTCCTACTACGCGACAGGGTGCGTTCACCCCTTTATCTCTCGAATTTCGTCTGCACGGTTCTCGTCTCTTACAGTTTCTTCTAAAAGATCACATTTTTATACAGTGATGTTTAAACACTTACCAAACTTCGCGAAAATGAAGTCATTCAATATTGTCGGCTTTTAAAAACTCACCTGAAACAGAAAACAGAAACATACACGTTAGAATCGTTCACTGTAAAATGTTAAAGACAGAAGATTAATTAGTCAGAATTGTAGGAATTAAAATAATCTAGATTCGAATATTGGTAAATCTTCCTTTTAGAATTTCACCTCAAACTCGTACAAGGTGTTTGGATTGTCTGGAAAACGCGAAACCTCTCCGTTTGCGAACTTTACGTTTAAATTACTAGTTGGAACCTACAGTTCCCACGTTTACGCTCCGTGCATGCATGATAACTGTGCTTCAGGATTCATGCAAATAGTCGGGCATAAGCGTACGAAGAGATATGGTAACGAATTTATCAGAGATCATGGGAAAAACCGTGCGTCAGAGGCGAAAGAAACGTGGTAACGATCTGGAACCCTTTAACCCTTTCGCCGTAGAGCATTACAGCTTTATCGAGATTCGACTTATTATTATATTAAACA
The DNA here is from genome assembly GCA_943735885.1 of Stelis phaeoptera. Taxonomy (NCBI): domain Eukaryota; kingdom Metazoa; phylum Arthropoda; class Insecta; order Hymenoptera; family Megachilidae; genus Stelis; species Stelis phaeoptera. The sequence continues at coordinate 12,623,944 of OX030930.1, forward strand.
ATATGCAATTGGATCACTATTGTAATTCTTCCACCAAGTTAAAGAAATTAACCGAATTATTCTTGAACATATTTGAAAACTGCTAACCTTCTATTTTTGCCATGACAATCAAAGGATCGGTTGTTTCTGGCCTCAGTCTAATCAGGCATAGTGAAAAATCTAATCATCAAACTTTAGGTAACATCAGTACTTTAGCTGAGACCAACTCTCGCCTCTTTCGGTTGTTCGAAGGAACTTCAAACCGCGACATCCGTGCCCGCAACTATGCGACGTCCGTCAATTACTCAACCCCTAGCAGTTCCCTGTTGCCGCGAACGACAACGGTCACATCCTCTCGTCCGAGGCGACGGGACGTGCGGTTTGCAAACGCGGACAAAGTTGAAGACGAGTTCGTCGCGTCGCGTCGCGTCGTGCAGCAGCCGTGTACCGACCGATCGCTGATATCTCAAATAGACACGTTAACGTAGGCTCTGCTATGAGCCTAAGGGCTTTCACGGGGATTGCTATATGAGGCTGACGTTCCCGGTACCTTGTAGTATCCTGTAAAGCCACGCTCGGACGTCCCCCACACTCGTCTCCCTCCCCTTGTCTTGGCTGTTCTAACGTTGCCAACCGCCTCTACTTCTCTCGGTGGTTGTGCGCCTTGCAACGTGCTGCTAGCCGACCTACCGTTATCCGGTTAACGAGCTACCACCGCTACATACACCGGCCACACGGTATACCCGTTGCGCATGCACGAAATGTAAACGTGGGAACCGGAATTGGTAAAGCTAGGGACCGTCGAGAGACCGGCGCATCCTCGGGTGAGAAAGGACGAGCCGACTAGGTGGTTGCTGTAACGATGGGACGGCTGACGCACGTTTTCCTTCTTCAACCCTTGTGATACTATTGTATACGAGTTTCAGGGTTACAGATTTAAGATAAAGGTTAAAACGCATCGAACAAAATAGCTAGAACTATCTATTCTCCCGATTTCTTAGAAATATATTTCTAAGTTTCGAGGTTTCTAAAAATATAATATTTTTATGTTTCTGCGTTCCCGAAAATACGATCTTTTGGAGTTTTCAAATTTCGAAGATTGCAACATTCCGGATATTCAAGATTTAAAGTCACATAAATCCTTAGCTTACAATTCAGTTTTTGGACGTTTGAACTATTCCTAGTTCTAATTTTTAAATATTTCAGGTAATTTCTTTAAAGTAGAACACGACCAACCAGTTTTCAATGAATTAATATTTCATCAAGTAGTCATAGTACGTGATAACTCATACTACCGACGAAAAAATAAATTATTCAAATTTCTGACATCATCGTTTCACCAATGACTTAGAATCGGCAATACCCTGCTGTACGGTGTACCTCGTCACCTTCCCAACGCGTTCCTTGGTCATTTTTGCTCGACGCTCAACAAGTGCAAGATACCCGTGTGGCGTGTGAATAAATTCAAGGAAAACGAAGGCGTGGCACGGTGTAATTCTTTCTATTCGACCGGGAAATTACGTGATGTCTCTCACGAGTTACGGATCGTCGTTACCAGCGACGATAAATCCCGCGGATAGCCTGGCAAAGTATATAGAGTCCCGCCAGAATCGACTGCGTTTCGGTCGAGGGAAAGGGGAAAGCCTTCCAAGTTACACCTGTAATCTGTAATCACGTATAAAGTCGTTTACGACGTTGAACAATTTAGTCGGACGGAAAGAGAGCCGACGGGACAGGCTTCCGTTAAATGAATAATGAACGTTGAACAGCACGCTTCGTCCACCAAGCGTTTTCCTAAGGGTACTAATTAACACCCTGCCACTGTGTTACGTGCAAGAAACGACGCGGTTAAAGTGTCCCGTGGTTCGTTTCGATTTTACTCTTCCTGGAAAATCACGATTGGTTCACCGTGAAAAATATGGCACGCAGTCATGGTCGAGCGAACACGGCGACGAATTAATCGATAAATAATTGCGTGAACGTTTGCGCAACGAGCGCCGGCAACAGGAAGAAGAAAACATAGAAAAGGGAGAAAATCACCGATCAAACTTACCTGTAATTATTTCTAGACTGTTTCCCTCGATAAATGAAGTCACGAGAATCGTCGTGCGCCTTTTGCAATATTTAACTGACCACTACTAGCTCGTCAAACCGATGATTAGAAGCGTTAATGATAATCAACGCAGAAGGGTCGAATATCTTAGTCACATTTTAATATACTCGTTAGAATGACGACTGATCTTAAGATTTCCAATTAATCTACGTGAATGGGTAATCAACGTGGCAATATAATACTGAAATCTCAATTAACTGTAAATTATATAATAAAAGTCTAAATCGAAGCGTACAAATTCTATGTATCTTACTTGCAAGAAAATTAAAAATGAAATTATAGGTTAAGGATTCTGCAGATATTACGATAATTTTAAATATAAATTACATCGTTATTTTAGACAAATAGTTTAGTTTACATATGTCCAAAGAATTTTTGTTTAAATCAAGAAAATCTCGAGTAAAATTTTATCTGTACTTGGCACGAGGCACGTTGTACGAGTACCTCTTTGATAAGAGTGCCAACGTATTTAATGGCGCTACACAAGGTGGCCACCGAGCACGCTAAGAAATTATCTATTTATACGCCAGTTTGCATTAACGCATTTTTTCCAGCGTTAATCCATGTACTTATATCGGCTCGACGATAATCCTATTCATTCGCGGCTCCATTTGCGCGACTGTGCACGCGAGTTAAGATCTCCGGGTTAACTCGTGGCCATTGTCTACGGGATTTTTACGCGGTTCGAGCAAGCGGTATCGCAATTACCGGTTCACGCCCCGCAAACTTGCAGTCTCGCTTCTGTAATCGGTGGCTTTAATTACCACGTAATTGCTTGGACCCCACGGCGAACTGCTACGTTTTCCGGGCTTCTATTAAACGGTCACAAAAATCCTGTTAAATAAATTTTTATAATCTCCACGGTAGATTAACATTCATGAATTTGATTACGAATTCAAAAGCTAATTTGCTCTGTTTTGTTTTTTATTGTGTGATATCAACGGTTAATTTTACTATAGGATAGCCATTTAATAGTAACAAGGATAGCTGACACTGAATCATTCATGATACACGCTGAAATTTGTATCATCTCCAGAACTAATTTGCGATATAGTTTAAACCTGAATAAACGCCTTCTATTTGTATATATCACTTTTCCTCTATTATTCATGATACTTGTACTAGTAAAAGAAATCAATCACTACAAACAAACAAAAAATTTTACTTGACTTTAAACGGACTCGGGCATGGCCATCCGACGGCTCGCCGTCCAAGTGTTAAAATTGAAACGATGAATTTTCAAGTCAAAAAGAACAGAAGTGTACATTTCTTTTCGAACTAGCAGGCGAAAAATCTTGCGCTAGGGCGCAAAGTAGAATCGGACACTTTGCGCTCGCCAAATAGGCATTAATAGCCCGATTTTTATGCACTCTGGTTGTAACACGGGCGCAAAGCGACTCTCACCCATTTTGCGCCCTTGGTACGTGATACACTATTTTCGTCGCGAATTTATGTTACCACTTAATGATTGACCAGTTTTTAGTTTAATCATTTTTTCATTGTAACTTAGAATTTTATTTCTTACTAATCATTATGTACAATAGTACTCAAGTTGCGAACAATCTGAGCAAAATTACCGTCGAAAGGAGATTGCGTAAAACTCGACTCGATCCGTGTCAGTGCACATCAATATTCGTCGTCCCTTACATTCCAAGTGACGTGTAATCGCCTGTACTCATCGGCAATGAAGTTATCAGCATCGATTGCTCATCCCGATCGTATCTCCTTCCCCGGGGCTTGGCGTGACGAGTATGCCAAGAAAATTTTAATTAATCTCGGCACGATATTTTTTCTTTCTTTCTACGGTATAAATCAATAACGTGTACACACAAAGCGAGAGCGGGATGCGTCCGAGCGCAGAAGAAGACTATCAGAATTTATGGGTAGAGCCGATTGAAATGTTTCAGCGCGTTAACGATGAATGCACTCGTTGTAACTGCGCCTATGCGAGGAACGTGCAGTAATCTCGTAAAAGGTTACGACATCGTAATTATAACCACGTTGATCATTACGTAATTGCGTACGGTGAACAAGATACTCCTTTCGACTCCGAACACAGGCACGAAAAGAAATTCCAAGGAAGATTGAAGAAAAAGAAAAACAAAAATGAGACGGAAAAAAAAACAAATTGTATCGAAACGACCGATACAAAAGCGGTCAGGTTTGTAACGAACGTACGTCACTCACCGGTTTAACGATATTAATAATCCGCCAGGTATATCTCAATACCGTGTACGTAGCTGTACATAAAACATGCGGCTCGTATATCACGTCAATTAAAACAGAAAATACCCAGTGTCATAAGCGAGCCTTCGTCCGGCTTCAATTATCGACCCGGTTGCGTACGAACAATTACCCGCCACGGAAGCTGCTCTCCTCTTCCCCTTCTAATAATCACGGCTCGCGTTACAATAATAACCGTTATAAATAATTATTCGCCATTCCAGGTGGCTTCTCGTAAATCTGTACCGCGAATCACCGCCAGTTACCCGCGTATAATAAATAAATATACCAACGATATTTACGAGATTGCACACCTACCAATCGATACCATTACGATCGTTAACGTTGCAACTTGTATCGCATCGAACGATACGATATCGCGACAAAGAGGAATAGTTTAATGCTACGAGTTTTGCTGACATTAATTAAGTTCGCTGACGCGTCAACGCCTAGAGGTATTACCATTTTAATGGATAGTATCAATTAACGACCGAACACTGATTTAAAGACGGACGATTAAACCTGGACGACGATACGGTGGCACGCGATCCTCGGACCGGGTACGAGCTTGGTCACGCCTCTGTCGAGAACGATTTTCAAGATGGCGAGGAAATTAAAACGTGTTAAGGATAATGATGGCTGGGGAGCACAATTTGACGCGATTATTGTTAGTCTTGGGATGCGATTTTTTAAGTAATTTTTAAAGAATATATCGATACTTCTTCTGTTTTAATTCAAGAATATCTCGTATTCAAGAATATAAGTATTGTTATTGATACATATTTTCTACGATAATTTAGAATGGGTGATTACAGTTACTCTAAGTTAATGAGATTAACCGAGTATACTGCTCGCATCAGAGGCAATCAACGAATTATATTCGAGATGACAGACACGTCTGGTATCCAAAATTAAAAAATCATTGCGCATAAACAACCCTCCCGATCCTCCCCGAAGCACGTTTCCTGTTCCCCAGCTTCGAAAGACTCTTCGTCTCCTCGCGGACGTCTCAATCGCGAGCCATCAGCAGGATATTTTACTCAACCGTTCGCCATTATCGAATATCTTCCTCCCATAACCCTCTCATTCCGGCTGTCCATTCGCCTCCACCCCTTTCTTTTCTTACCGACTAACGATCGTCAGTCGGTTTACATCCGTACGAGCAAAGACGAGAGGTGCCCGACGCGTTATCCGCACGTGTGGCTACGTTGGCTGCTTTGCAACCTGTCTACCAACGGTAATCACCTGCCACTCCGTTCTTCCTATCCTGAGCCATGCCAACGAAGAAGAAGAAGAAGAAGAAAACGAAAAATTCACCAATCGCCATCAATCATGGAGAATTAGAGAAAACGATTGGGTCTGCGAGCACGTTACACAGCCCCCCACCACCCTCTCGCCTTTCCTCCCTTTCGAACGTGTCTACGACTACTTTCGCCTGCCTCTATCGCATCGTCTTTCACCAATTCGCCCTCTTGATCCCTCCTTGCCACGGTATTTTTCGCCTGTACGCCGAGGTCGTCCCTCGTGTGTCGTGACTTGCTCCGCCGTCAAGATTTCCTCGTTATTGCCGTTAAACGCGATACCCTACGACCGCCAGGAAACGTTGGAATCTCATTCGATAACTCGTTACCGTGTCTACGTACACGTGGCGTCCGTACAACCGACCCGACGACGATAACTCGAAGATGTTAGGGCACGTTTGAATGGGCGAGAACGATGCTGCGAAGAGATTCCCTTTTGAGAAGCAAACACAATTGCAACGGATAAATTGCAATATTTTTTCTAATACATTTGTACGTCAGATATGACACTTTGAGCAACACGTTGCGATTGGAAAGAGATTTTCATGTCTGCACGTGTATGCAAGAAAATTGATCAAGTTATTTCAACTCAATTCAATTTACCTTCGAATACCATCAACAAATATCATCGAATCAAATTACCTGGAACGTTTGACGCATTGAATTAAAGAAAATCGAACTTTGTTGCGCGTAACGAGTTAAATCGATTTCATTTTTTACAGTCATCAATTGCCAGCAACATTCCCAAGACAATGTAACAAAACGAGACAGGAGTGAAGGCCAAAGAGGCCAGTCGCAAGTTAGAAATCCACAACAATAGATTTTTCCCCTCGCGTACATTTATGGTATCGAATTAAGGGCGATAAATTATTAATTGTAGGAAAGGAATCGGTTCACCTGCGAGCGTGGGAACGTTCCAGCGGCCTTGTAGAACCTCCGCGAGTGACGGCCAGCAAAAACGCTAATGATATCTGATTGCTCCCTATTCACGATGATACCTTGGGCTGCAACGCCGCTCGCGCTCGTGCAGAAAACCCGCCTCGAGTGTTGGCGTTGCTCCGGCCACGCTTATCTACCGCTTATCATCGCGCCTCCGCGAGACGTGGCTCGCCTCGTCAAACGGCGCTCTAGGTCCCCCCATTAAGAATCTCGCGCCAATCTTTCCGACAAATGTCATATACCGTCTAGCCGTTACGGCTGACAGCGATCGAGTTGCTCGATTACGCTCGATAAAGCTAGGCGACTCGCTAATTTTCCAAGCCTGCCAAGCCGCCAACGATACAATGTATCTCCGTTGGCGTAGACGGTAATTGAGGCGTTCAAAAGGATTTTCTCTTCGATCGGCTACGAGTTTCCCGAGCGCATTATCGCCGCGTGTGAACTGAGAATGGCAGGTTCGCGCGAAACGGCGCGGCGCGGCGGCGGCGCGACCACGTCTCATAATGAGTCGGCGCGGCGGCTGTAAAAGGCTTATTCCACTTTTCAGCCCCCGTTCCCCTTCGTCGCTGCGCTTCTCGTGCCGTTTAGGTCATTTACAGAAGAACCACCGTACTTTTTTCTCTACCCCTAACCCCCGATCCGTCGGCTAGAAAGCGCGTGAAAGAGTTGTTACGACGTAGACTCGCGATAATGATCCACCCGTTTCGGTAATCGACCACGGCTCTTAACGCGAATTAAATATCGGAATTGGTTAAAGAGGATCGTGTTGGAACGACTGGTTGGGAACGTGAGCTGTAAAAATATCGTGGAAACGGCAGTTTGTTGAACGGCTTCGGTGATTAACGGCTGGAACTGAAGATTGAGATGGAACATTGAAGCGACTAGGCGGATCTTGATGTTTTTTTAAACTCTGGATACTGGGAATTATGAGAAATAGAAATATTTTATTATATTTTTCTTAATATCCCTTTACACTCGATTGTCCCGTCTGAGGGAACATATTTAATTTGCCAGAGTATTTTAAAATGTTTCTTCCAAAATAGCGCATTTGGTTTTCAGAAGCTTTGGTGGAAAAAGTAGACTAAATTCAATCGTAAAGAGATAATATGCAGGGATTAACCGTCGGACAATCTTAAACTGACCTTTAGGACATTATTTTCCTAATATGCGAAGCAGCATATGTGGTGTAGCTCGTATAATCTCCGATCACGATTAACTCGGAGCTGCTCTTAATTACGCACAAAAGTAATCGTTAACCGATTCCATCCATTTCACAAAGTAATTCAAGTATTCTTTATGTTTATCGATATTTGTCTCGAGTAGGTGTTAACCCTATAGTACTCGTTCGAAATTATGGAGCGTAAGTATCTGTCTCGGTCCAAGAGACCATCTTCAAAGTAACGTGAAGAAAGTAGAATTTAATGACTAACAGAGACATCAATATATCAGATTATAAACTAAAAAGATATTTTTATCGGTAAATTCTATCAATCCAAAGATCATGGGGGGCGGGGGGTACTCGATGATTAAAAGGAAATTGCATTCGAGTAAATGAAAACTTCCTCGGAAACTTCCTGGCCCTCCTCGGAAACGGAGATCGTGACGCGAAGGGAGAGGAAGATTGCGGCAACGGATCGTCCGTCGCGGATAAAACAATAGTCGTAAGCTTCTGTCAGGCCGGCCAAACGGACGGAAAGAGGCGAGAGGAGGGTAGAAGAACCGACTGGCCGACCGGTTGTGGGAGGAAACTAGCAAACTCATTCCCAGCCGTGGAGGACCTCGACATTTCCCGTCATGGTACCCCTGTCTATTCGTCCGAAACGTTTCGATCGCGATACTCCAGAAAGAGAGGAAAGATTAATCGTCTCTTGTAGCCTCTCTTTTTTCTCCTCTCCTTCCATCGTTTTGTTACCTTCTCTCACTCTCTCCATCTTTCCTGGCTTCGACAAATGATACTCCGTCGGACGATTGCGCGAGGCGAGCCTGTCAGTTAAATTATTATTGCGTTTACTCGTTGCGCGCGACTACGCAATCATCGGGAGGACTTTGTAATACGATTGAGCGAAGGTATCGTCGCCTCTCGTAATTATGTGCCAATCGTGATCGACCGATCTACACCCTGCTCGTTCGAGGATACCGCGATCGGCCATGATACTTCTTGGATTAACCCTTTTTTTGCGCAAGCCGGCGATTTCTGCGCGACGCTGACAGCTGGTAACGATGAAACCGCGTGGGTGTTCTTGACGCTTGATAACAGTGCCCGTTGATATTTTACGTTGGCAACGTGTCATGTTTTTTCTCTGTGCACGTTTCGAGTGGTTACTGACAGGTACGAGTGATTCTCGTGACAGATCGTGCGCCGGTCTGAATGAAAAATTAATCGAAACTTGACTGGAATAGTCAATGTATTTAACATTAAAGAAACAATAAGAATTTGGTGAAATATTATGTCAATTATAATAGGAACTATCAATAACTGATGGTTCAAATGTAATATAATAGTGTCTGTTAAAATTTAGATATCCATTGTCAAAATACCAAGTATCTCCAACGATACTTTGACAAATACTAATAGAGTAATTACATAAGTCAGTACTGAAGGAAATGATTCGCGTAACTCTTGACGCATGTGCACATTATTTGACCACCAATAAAGTATCTGAAGAATCAGGAAGCGACGATAACAACGAACAATGTATGAATGCAAGTTTGATTACTATTGTTCACCCGAGCGCCAAGGATCGAACGCAAAGACTTCGCAAGAATTTATGCGAGTGACTTGCTCGTCAGTCGAAGAAAAGTTGACTTGTCTTCCTCCACTGACAAGAATCAATGGACAGACGTCGATGACATGCCCGATCTGAAAGCGCTCTATGGAATGTGCTGTAACGTTCAAGATTCATCAAAGTTAATCGTGCGCCCGGCACAAGTCCGAATATCTTCGTGACAACCTTATTTTTTGTATTACTCAAGTAACCACTTCTTCTTAAAAGACCTATTTTCATCTTCGTTCTGTTATTTACACAAATAACCTGCATGGCAAGCATAAATGAAATTCGAACGATAAATTAATTAATAATGAAAAAAATCAGAATCGAAGAAGTCGAAGTTCCTTAGGAGCAGTCAGTCACATAGGCCAAAGTGATTAACTCAATTTTTTGTATTCTTTAAAATTTCGTACTAGTCAGACGTACACGTTTTCGACGGGACTTGGTCACGTGCTTGCATTAATTCGTTATTTATTTGAAATATACGGATCATTCGTCGCTTCGGGCGCAGCACAGTGCAAACGACGGACATTGACTGTTCTTGAGAACGTTTAACCTTAATGACGCGTCTTTAACGACGTACAACGGTTCGAACCAAGCTGGCTCTACGCTCTTGGCACCGCCGCGTCGTTTCCCACGAGCTTCTATCAACAGAATCTCTCACTGGACCAAGGCACGATCTCTTAATTGTTGCCTCGCTGTACATCATACACGATGTCCTGCACCACGAGTTTCAAACACGGATTCCTCCTTACACGAGGTTTGACTGTTCAATCATACACGTGTTGTGTCCGACTGTTCTGTTCGTTACGTGTTTATTTTGAAATTTATAGCTTGATAAAAGAGAAAATTAAAATTGTGGAATTAATTACTCGAAGATCGAGTAACCCTTTCTATAATTTTCGTAACACTGAGTACGCCTCGCCAAAAAAGAACAAAAAAGAAAATTGCGTATACTTTAATAATAATCAAAATAATCTTTATTTTTTCCTTTTTTAGTACATAAACAAAATAATAATAAACGAAAAATAAAACTCATCCATAATAACATATGAATAAAATAAATGAAAGTTACATTATAAATAACATTCATTATAATCAATGAGAAGCTTAGTACGATTAGTGTTAGTTAGCATACAGAAGTATTTATTCCACCCAACGTGTGATCAAATGCTTTCGAAAAGTACTGTAGAAGATTCAAGCACGAGAATCCCCGGAAAATGTCGAAGGACATCGAGAGAAGTACCAGCAATGGAACGATACTTGACGATGAAGGATGATTCATGTCACGATGAAATATGTTCGAGTACGTTTCATGATTCACACTTTCAACCGATCCGAAATGCCATCCGTTAAATCAAGCCCCTTAACAAGATTAGGTAAGGACCGGCATTGTGCGCCGATCACACAATTTTCTTAAAAGTGCCGTCCAACAGAAATAGAGCACAGAGAGAAATATATCAAGAACCGTGTACGATTTCAATTATATCCAAGAAATCACCTTCGCTATTCTCGCGGTACCCAACGCATACCAACGAAATGATCCAACCTAACGAATCCTACGAGTTACCTCTCGCTGGAGTAACCATCCATCAGTTAACACTGATAAATCCTCGAATTGCCAAGAATCGTTCGGCACGTCCGTCGAGGCGTTTTGCAACGAGAGCGTCAGTCGGATAACAGAGGGGTATACAGCACATGCAAATGCCGCGCGCGGAAGCAACACAGAGAGAGCCAAGAATCGTTCCAGGATTGGTTGGTTCTGTTTTTTTTCTTTTTTTTTCCTTGGACGACGTGGCCGATGCAAAAGGAACCTGGATCGGCTCGGATTGGCCGGTTGTGGCCGCGACTTTTCCGATTAGAAATCAACGTTACACTGGATGCCCCTCTACTTAGGAGGAGCCTGTCGAAGTAGGTCATCCTATCTTGCCTTGGACTAGCGGTAAAATAGCCTCTCTCTCGTTCGAGTGGGGGTGGCGTGGAGGGGTTTCTCCTCCTCGACGAGCCAAGTCGAGTTCATTCTGCTTTTATCTATCTCGCGGCTTTCTTTCTTTCTTGCTCCTCCTCTGACCGTTTCCTTTCTTGTCGTTTTCGCGAATAGAGGGAGAGAGAGAGAGAGAGAGAGAGCGAGGGGAAAAAGAAAAAGAAACGGTTTCGTGACGAGGATCCTACGCGAAGGGGAGACCAGAAGGGAGATCGTTAAACGGTAGAAGTGGAAGGGGTCGTATTCCACCACCTGCCAGGTAAATCCCGGATCGGAAAGACCTCTCCACGTGCCACGATTCGCCGATTGGATCCCCGCCAATCCCGTTTCGCCCGATACCGCCGTGCCAAGTAATCAAGCGGCGGCGATACACAAGCGGCTACATGGAAATCCTGCCTCGATCCTCGTTAACATTTCCACTTCTTGCAACGATTTTCTATACGGGGATCGCGCGGTTTTGCCAACGACAGACCACCGGGACTCTCGCCTCCTAGTGTGGTGCGGTTTTAGGTGGTCGATCAAGGAAGATAACGACTCTGATCCTTTGGTGGTATCGATAAAAACTGAAGCGATGGATGAAGCGACTCGACGTTGTTCGATTTCAACTTTAATTGGATAATCTACGGTTGTATTTTGCTAGACGATTTTGATGGAGCGAGTTATCTTGAATTTAAAATAGAACAGATAGATGACGGTGTCTTGCTTTGGACTTAATGGATCGGACAAGTAAATTTACGTTTTTGCACGTATTTTGATTTCATTGTTTTTCGATTCTCAGGCGCATAGGGCTTTCGCGTTATTACCATTAATTCTATTAATAACTTTTTTTTTATATCAAAGTGCAGATAAAACCGAAACGAAACGAGATTACAATTATTGCATGCGGTCTTATTTAATCCCTGAAAACCCCCGTCGTTAGGTGACAGACGTAGTAGATAATTATTCAAAACTGAATGATTCAGCTCTAACGTTTCATTTGTCATATCTTCATTTTTCCAACTTTCACGTTTCACTTGGTCGATGATTCTTCTTTGCGCACGTGTTACTCGACAATAGCGATCAAACGTACTTGCATTCGAACGGTTTCAGATCATTACCTCACAGATGATTGCCAATGCTTTCACGCAATCACATCTGACAAGTTCAAACAGCATCACAAAAGAAACTGCTATCGAACGCTATTCAACCGAGAGTATCACTTTCAGAACAGGACTGATCCAAGTTACAAAAGCTGTCAGCTGGTTAGAAACTCTGATATTCGAATTGATTACCAAGAAACGGGTGGAAAATGGACGGTATGCAATAATCTATCAGATCGAACAACCGGATCTGGACACACGAAAACTTTCACAGCCACCCAGATGACAAATTCGTTCGAAGCAGGGTCGCCAACATCGAATAATAACATTTCTGCGAGACATATGTTTTATTGGGGTCGTCGGTCGTGCTGAAAGTCAGTCGGTTATCGTTAACGCTTCGAGAACCCTGTATCCCGTTAATCACGAGTTCCAATATTTCTCAATGTCTTAATGAGAAGAAGCATTATCGTGCGGTCAGATGCGGTACGGGCTGTGAAGTCGCGTTATATAGATCGCGTGCTCGCCTGCTATCATAGCCTGGCACGGTATCTAAATATCTTTTCTGAACGGAGGACACGGACTTCGTGATACTCATCGATGATCCCTCGACCTCTTGTAACGACTACACCATGAGCGCGGCTCATATTTGCTGATTTGCTAGTTGATCCTCGTTTTGGGGACACCAACGCATGATTAACACTTCGAAGGTTCCTGTCATACATTCCTGACTTCGATATGTAACTTTTTACTCCAGTATTCTGTATTTTATTTCCGATCATGGTGACGTAGTGTTTGCAAATAAACAATTGGTGATTTTGTACTGTATCTTACGAAAGCTCCCAAACATAATTTTCTTAGAAATTTTATAATAATTTCGATACAATATGTGAATGTCAAAATATTACCAAACTGAAAACAGATATTCGTTCAGACGCAAAACAACGTCAGGCTCGGGCCTATTTGCGATCTAATCATCGACGGCAGCAAAAAGAATTCGCTAAAAAATTAAAAATACTGAAACGTTTAACGCACAACTTGTGGCGATCAGTTACATTCCAGCTAGCATTGAACATCGTCGGACCACCGAGTATTTCCATTTCCCAGCGTCGATGTAAATTTTCCCCTCTTCCCTGGTAACTCGTTAATTAATGAACGCCAGCCAAGCCGCGTAATCTCTCTTCGTCCGCCTGTCTCTTCAACGTAACCTAAAGAACGCAAGAATACCAAAAGAAAAAAGCTCGCCGGGGTCTCGCGCTTAATAACCTTCCATAGTGACAAGACACCCGCCCACCTGGGATACACTCGACGTTGGGTAATCCAATGGAACGATTGTGAAGGCACCGGAATACCGCGAGCGACCAGAAACGTGCGCGCAATTGATGATTATAATTAAGAAGCAATTAAACGTGCTTATTTAAGCATCCGCGTACAGTTATGCAGAAGAGCTTGCCAGCACAGTACGTGGCTAATTAAGGGTTAACGTTTCAATCATACCTGGTCCTGGTAAGCTTGTACGTTGCGCAAATAATTGTATTATACAGTGTAACCACACCTGACGCTGCGGTTTTCTTTTTTTATCCCCCGAGTCTATGTGAACAAGCTGCATTGTGAATATTCTCGAAACAGATCCTTTCTGAGATTTATGAATTCGAATGAACTAAAGCTTTCGTTATGCAGCAGTTTTAGACTGTGATAAGTCGAGTTATTTTCACGTTTTCTCGTGATTATCGATTTTAAATCCTTTCGGTATGTTGTCCTCGATTGAAAGTAATATACTCTGCTTAGCGCAATTGTCCTAACTTTTCAAGGAATAAGATTTCATGATTTATATTAATTAGGACGAATAAAATCAGTCATTCGTACTCCCTTATAAAGCAAACATGTCAGTTTGACTATCATGATAAGAACTGGTAAGATAGAACCATTTTAACTAAGGAGGCCATAGTGGATACAGTTACCTAGTGCGAAAAGAAACTCGAAGAGCAATCACAAGCTGTCTCAGTTCCGCTAGAAGTACACCCATGATTATCCGAAAGGGTAACACAATACTCTGACCACCGATTCCGTGGCGCAAATAAAAGTCTCGAAGGAAGCACAGGTAAAAAGAAAGACAGGTGTGTGCGTCTAGCGAGTTGCACGCGTAGAATGAGTGTGTGGCGAACCGGTTTTAATTGCGATAACGATCGAGGGATGACAGGGACTATTGTAACCCCGGGTCTTGCGACTACGAGCTGACACGCGCGTTACGCGCCAAGTTACAGCACCGTTCCTGTGACGTCTCGTACGGTTCCAGTTTCCAGGATCAGATACCAAATGCGGTGTAACCGATCCAGCGGCCGAGCCTCTTCGATTTAGCCTCCGCGGCTCATTTGAATTTCGCCGTCTAGGCGTATCTCGACGCGTAATCTTTACCCAGTCTTCTTCACCGTTCTCCTTTCCTCCTCCTCCCCCCCCCCCTTCCGTCTTCGTCTCGACTCGTTCCTCCACCTCCCTCGACCGCCCAGTCTCTATTTCCAGCTATAGGCTTAACCTCACGACCGATGATCCTGCCGGGATAAGGATTCACCTCGGTCGCGACATAATCGTAGGGACATAACGCTGACATTCCGTAGAACTTCCTGATCGCAACCGCCTCGTTTCCTGATAAAAGTTGCGCCATTCACCTCGTTTGTACTCCCCCGCGATGCACGCTGTCGTCCCGTTAACCATAAAAAGCTGTCGTTCCGTGCCAACTTTTGAAGCTAACCATTCCTCTGCCAGACTATCGATTTCTTTGTAAATGAAACGCGGTAAACTGACAGATTGGCTAACTAAAAATCGCCGAGTCGTCCAATTGAATTTAACAAAATTCAATTTGAATCGCGTCCGTAGGAGCCATCATTAACACGATGGCGATGAAGCAGCAGCGTCTAGATCACAATTCGCAATGGTGCATCGCGGTTACGACGTCGCAGCGGGTAAAACGAGAAGCCGATGCCACGTATGGAAGAAGCACAGAAGGGAAGAGACCTAGCCGGTCATTACCGGAGGAACAACACCTAGCATGACTTATGGGGGAGTTCAGGTTAAGAACGCTCGCGGGCAAGAAGTAGCGAGGATTCGATCCCGCGACCGGACTCACGCGATGCATAATTCTTCGATTTGCCTTCGACTCGAACAAACTGCCGCTTGTATCGTTACCAATTGTAGTAACGACTACGGAGAAAGTGTACGCAATGCTTCATGTATTTCAGTTAACCTTGCCGGAGATTGTACACGCGTTTACACCTTGATAGTTGCACCGTGTTCCGACAAAACTAAGAACCTGTAACTCGACGATGTCAAAATGTTATCTTACTGTTTAAACTCGAATCTAATAAATATATTAATCATTTTTGTTGACGTTATATATCGGTACGTTTACAAAAACAGAAAAAGCGGAGGACAAAATCGACCACCCGCGCATTTGTTTGCAACGCCTCGCGCGACAGAAGGAAGAAACGTATTATTATTCCGTTATCAATCAAATTTTCTTACAACGTGGCCGGTAGCGAAATGCTCTTCTTGCGTGGCAGCAGTGCAAACAACCGCGGCGAGTTATCGACGCAAGAATATGATGCATGGGGCGCCATGCGGCGTCAAACGTTTCTTGCGAATCTCGTGGCTAATGTCTGGAAACCTATTACACGCGGTGCGTGTACCGTGAACATGGATTCCGTGTGGTTACAGGCGAAAGAAACGCTTCACTTTTTTTCTAGAATCTTTCCTACTACTCGTCTTGCATCACGAGAACAACTTTCTGATCGTTAAAAGTTGAAGCAAAAAAAAAAAAACGGCTAATCATTTTGTTCTCCGCGTCTGAACGAGGATTCTATTCACGGCATCAATCATCGTGACGGATTAGATTTAATTTGGCAAACGTTGCGATAGCCTGAGGTAATTTTTCGACGTACGATGTCTGATATAAGAAAGTAAGAAACACCAAACCCAAATGAATTTAACGTTTCCCTTAAAATTCTTTAACTCTTTCTGTTTCCGATTCCAAATGAAATCATTAATTAAATCAAACGTTTATAACTCATATATAATAATTTATCTAAATATTCCATATAGTATCTTATCATATAACTCTATTCTGTGTCGCTAAATGATATCAATTTTCAACGTAACGTTTAACAATTGTTTATCAACGCACAAAAGAACAAGTAACAGATTCTTCGCAGTTCTATAAATGCACAGAAATAATTACCATTAGCATCCAACACAAGATAATAAATGTACAAGTCATACTTAACAAATATTTCACATTAATACGAAACAAACTATCCTGAGAACAGCTCGTTGATTAGATAGGAGCGGGTAATGCATGTTTTGTAATTAATTGCCCCCTTCCAACGATTCAACAGTGAACACAGTTCCAGGATGACGGGATTTACCGCTCAAGGGACCGATAGGGACGAGAAGGAAGAAAAGAAGCTATTCGATATGACAAGAAGACACAGAAAGGGTGGGAAAGGGAATAAGAGGGACAGAGTGCACCGACGACACTATATCAATGTAATTGACGTGAAGCTGTGGCGTCGTCGACGACCTTTCACCGCCAACCATAACCACCGTTATCGTCTTCCATGGTTCCTGTCTTCAGGATGCTTTTCCTGAAACCGCGCGTTCCTACCAGGCCGATCGCTTCGATCATCTCGAAAACGCCGCAGACGAATAACGTCGATAATGAATCGATCGTAGATTAAATCTCATTACGACAGGTGAGAAGGATTCGATAAAAATCGATATCTTGGAGATACGTATCTATCCTTCGTCCTTTGGTCGTTGAAAGAAACTGGCACCTTTCCTGACGAATTTCATGAGAGTTACAAAGACTTCGTTAGGTGCAAAATTTAACGATGTTGAAATATTCAAATTGTGACATCGAATTAGGCAGAAAATCAAAAATTAAACTTCCTTTTCTTTTGTCTTTTTCTACCCTCTTCCTAAATGTGTACTAAAAATGTAAAATCTACACCAGAAACCCATCAAACACCAGAAACTGAAATTTCATAACAAAACTCAGTAACATCCATAAAACACTAAAAGAAACTTAAAAAATTCACACGTATTATTAAGAATATTATGAATGATAATTTGCAAGAGGGTTTACGATAATTCGTTACTCGTGTAATTTCTTGGGTCTCGAAAGTTTTTGAGTAGAACGTTACGATTTTGATTTCGGACACGATCAAACGTGATTGACAGGGATCCTCGTTACAGTTTCATTGACGCTGTTGCGAAATACATACATTGGTGTACACGTGTAATTGGCCCCCCGTCGAGTACGAAATTTTATAGGGACGAGTGTGGTACACGCTCGACGCGTTTTCCTGGTCAGTTTCACGCCAAGCCGCGCCTAAACGCGATCCAACAACTCGATAGTGTATTGAACGCGTTTCAGGCACGTGTTCGTTCCAACAATCAACGTTTCTTATATGCAAACGAGCATTTTGCCAACCTACTCGGTGATCGCACGAATCGTACATTGTTTTGCGTGAAATCGACTCGAACAATTTCATTTTGTGCGTGTAAAAGATAAAATCTCGAAGCTTGGGCAATCTGGAGCGATCTTGTGCAACGATTCTTGCTTTTTGTTTCAATGAGTTATATCAATGCTTGGATATGAAACGTTAAAACTGGTTCAAACCCACGTACAAATAGTTACGAAACAAATCATTCATTTGTTTCCTTATATTGTGGTATAGCCATTGTACGACGCGTATCCAATTTCTATATATTTCTTGTCATGTTAGCCAGAAAAAAAGGCGTTTTAAAATCGGTGGTCTTAAATGAAACTCCATATAAATAATACTGAATAATGAAAAGTTTATGAGTAAGAGCTGAGCAATCGAAGGGTGGAATCGTACAAGCGAGTAAACGAAAAAACGAAGGCAACATTCTTAAAATCTCCTTCAACTTGAAAAGTTCCTTCGTACAAATAATATACGTGTCTCGATTATAAACTTAAGAAATAGAATTCAAGAATTTTCCGAAAAATCAAGTGAAAGTCCACGATGTATAAACATGAACGATCGAACGGAGGAAGGGTGCAGCAAAACCGGAAGAATGAAAGTTGCGGTGGAGTCGATGGTAAGGCAAACGCGCCTGGATGTAAGGGAACGTTACTTTGTCGGCGCGATAACCATTGGCCATTGAATTTATTCCAGGAAGGATAACTCGAAGTTAGAACGGAAGGAGAGAACGATAAGATCTAGCCGGCATCGGGCCAAAGTAGCCCTCCGCGGTACCACGATAACAGATACCAGCCTCAGATAGGCAACGGCGGGTGACAAATAGCGAGTGCTACATGCAACCCGAGTTGCTAGCTTTTTCTTTTCATCCTTTCATTTTCTTGTTTCCTTTTTTTTTTTTCGTTTTTTTTTTTATCTAGATAGCGATTCTCCACTGTCCTGTCTCGATGATAAACGTTGGTAAACTCTCCCGCGACTACAGATCCAGCCGGATCGCGTTGGGAGGTTTCACGCTGTTTACTTGGAATGATAATTATCCACGGGAATGCGATCCCCTGCGATTATTTTCGCGGTTATTGAGTCTGACAACGTTAACGAGGCTATTGGAAAAGTTGTAATCGCGGCCAAGCTGATTCAATCTCACCTTGTCGGCGTTCATTATGCTGCTATCGTGAATTTATATTGTGGGCGATTCTCTCGTTTGAATAAAATTCCGTAAATAATATTGAAAAGTGTCGTAGAATTTTTAAAATAAGGAAGAGAAAAGAAAAAAATATGTTGCATTATTTAAAAATATTAATCTCTCGTCTTATGATAATGTGTTAGGCTTGCGAGGCATCCTAATTTCATTCGTATTTTTAATTGAATCGAATTTCAAATTTAATTCTCATTACAGATAGTATAATCGAGGGTCGTTAATATAACATTTTTATTTTGGTTTATTTATTTGTCGTAATATTGAAGTAATAAATATTTAGCTTTGATTTATAAGGCAAGGGTTTTAAAAAATGAATATGATTTTTACTCAATTTATTTTGGTATTTGTCGAGTGGTAACGAAGAATGGCTGTTTCTACTGCGTCTGATTCCGACACCGCTTGTCCGTTACTACTTTCTCCGAGTGGCGTGCACAGGGTCCCATAAGTAGTAGAGGATCGTGCGAATCAGCCAAGTACCTATATCGAATCTGTTGCTCGCGTAACAGAAACATTAGCTTTGTCTGATCATCTGAGTTAACTGCATCGACGCAAATTAAACTATATTAATGCATTAAACAACATTATACTTTAATTAAATAATCAAAATACAAAAAGGAACAAATTTTCAGTGTATCATTAATAATGTATGACAAACACTTAAACAGTAAATTAAGCGCTTGAATTAGAAAATTAAATTATTTTACCGATTTTATTACAATTTGTCACTGTTGACATTCAACTACGTTTCGTTTTCTATCGTTTTCTATTGTAAAAATATAATGCACTAGTGTCGCATTTGGATTAAATTTATCAGATTGTTCATTTTATATTTTATCCAAAAATACAGTGATTTATATATTTACTACAAATCAATTGCTACTTGTTGGCTTGATTCGGTTCAAAATTATAATAAAGCAAAGGTCAATGGTGGAAAGAAGAACAAGAAAAATAATACACCTACGATCGTGATACTGTACCACGACAAAACATAGAAATCGTCACGATGCTCGAGGCGCAGTTGAACGTCACGTCGCGACGCACGTGTAAAAAGCAAGCCAGCAGCTTTGGCTCGTCAGCGTGGACGCGCGATCGACAGGTGACACTTGTTACACGATTTTAATACAAAGCAGCCGCCCCCCTTTGAATTTCAGAGCAGTCGCCGCCATCGTCTCCATTCCTGTTCGTATCCTCTCATGCACGCATGTAAATGCCCAACGGACTAGTAGCCGGATCGTACAAGCGTGTGCATCCGCTTACAAATACGCGACGCAACGAAACGTGCTCGTGTCTCGAAGGGATTCGTTCATCTTTGAAAGGCAACCAACAAGTTTTGCGTAACTATCAGGTTCCGTTCGCGAAGCAATTCTGACTATCAATTGTATTGATAATAAAAAGTTAAATTTTGCCAGAGAAACACAAATATCAATACGAATAAATTCTAGTATCTACGAAAGGGTTAAATTAAATTTTCTACTTGCTAGTTTGTGTGGTGATACAATATTAATTCCATGTGACAATTTAATGATATAAAATTTGTGGTATCAGCGACATCGACGGGTTAAAGGCTTTTAAGGAAAATTTAGAATTAAAAATAATAAGGCCCAGAAGTCAAAACAGAGATTTTACAGATATTGAATCGTATTTAGGACCAATTCCTACAACATCATTACTAATAGGGCGATAAAAAGTAGGTAGCACTTTGAAGTCGTAACTGGACTTCAACTTCCACACGGGACCCCCTCCTAAGTTTCACTTCTAACCCCTACCTCGTCTACAATTGATAGATCCAAAGTGGAATTTAAATTTCGACCCGGCAAAGTACAGTAGGAACGGAGGCACGAGGCGCATATAACAGAGCCGCATAGTTAGTGGCACGAGTTAACATTTGACGCAGAAGGAATACTAAGGTTCTGCATGCGACTGCATCTTCTCTGTCCGTCTCTGTTCCCGTCTTTCTTGCAACAAAGACCCCTTTTTCCTTCTTCTCCTTTCTCTTTCTCGCTTCGTGTCCGCGGTGCGTTCGGCATTTCGCATGGAAAGGCAACGCGAACCATTCGTTCGCGAGTCTTCTAGTTGATTTACTTCGTTATGCGAACGATGTCACAGAACGCGTGTCCCGATCAGAGAGGGCCCCCGACTCTTGCCAACTACGGGGGACCCGGCGAGATTGTGGATAACGAATAGGTAACGATCGGATTGTGTTTCCAGAGATGAGGGCCAATTATGGGTATAACGTCTGCCGCACGAGCTTCGCTGATCTTTGCCCGTTAGCGGTACACCCACGCGTGCGGAGTGAAACCCACCGGCATCGGGATACCCTGTTCCCGAGCGGGGTGCTCCGGCTCCGGGAATGATCGATCGATCGTGTGGCTCTCGAGCTTCTCTACGGGAATTAGTGCTAATCGTTTAGTGCCCCATTCGACGGGAGACTCCTTTATACGATCTACGTCGATTCGTGTAGTGTCGAGCACGTTAACCTTCCCTCGGGGAAAACGTGGACGTAGGGGTTGAAGGTTCTATCATCCGTGTTACACTCGACACTGA
The DNA here is from genome assembly GCA_943735885.1 of Stelis phaeoptera. Lineage (NCBI taxonomy): Eukaryota > Metazoa > Arthropoda > Insecta > Hymenoptera > Megachilidae > Stelis > Stelis phaeoptera. The sequence goes on from OX030930.1 coordinate 12,645,567, forward strand.
CTAGGCATAACACGCCTACTAATATTTTAAATTTAAACGAAATACCAGGGAAAAAGTAGAAACAAGTATAATAAGTACGACGAAACGCAAATTTTTCAATTCTCCTCCCCTATATTAGGATGAAACCCGAAACTCTTGTACGTTACCATGTAAATTCCAGTAAATTTGAATTATAAATAAGTAAAGCAACCAATGGTTGCCTTATCTACCATAAACCTATCTAATTCTCCAAACTAAAGTTCCAGACGCAGTTCAATCTCAATTTCAACTTGAATATCGTGAATCTTTCTCAGGTGCACTTCCTCGATGTATCCCCAGTTCCATATCTTTCTAGCCAAGAATTCTTCTCGGCTTTTAGCTGAAAATTCATCGCCGAAAGTACGGGACGAGCAAACGAGTGGCCGTCGCCCAAGAGACGCGTATTGTGATCCGCGAAATGGAATGAGGCTGGGTGCAGCTGGTGCTGGATCGTTTCCCCTCTGTCTCGCTCTCTAACTCTGTATCCGTCTCGATTCATCCCTCTCTCCAGTTGGCGGACTCTCTCCCGGCGCGGATCGTTGCGCAAGCCGAAGAGAAGATGCTCGGAGCGAGTCGAGGAGGAGCGGCTCTCTCGGCACGGTCTCAACCGTGCATCCGTGCCAACAGCTCGCTCGCGTGCCGTAAATTTCGAGCTCGTGCGCGATGCTACGGCGTACGTGTGCCCCGAGTGTGGCACGAAGTGTGCCAGATCGTATGCGAGAGGATCCCGGCTCGATCGGGACGAGAGAGGATGCCTTCGACGATCCATTTCGCCCATTACGAGAAGACCGTATAACCCGGGCTCTCTCTTACTCTCCCAACCATCCCGCCTTGGCCACGCTCGTTGTTTTTGCTCGACATTTAATCCTTCGTAAAGGCGAAAGACGCGTCTAAGGGCGCGAAAGCCTTGCGTCGATATGTGTGGGTGAACGGGCTCGAGACCGCTTAACGGGAGCTCGAACATCGAGATTGTCACGCCACGCTGAGATCTTGTCACGATCGACCCGGAGACATCCTTCCTAGCCTTCTCTTCCATACGGGATTCCTTCGTATCGGCTCTGTTCCGCGATCGAGAATTAATTTCGTCGTGTTTTCGATCGCGAGCACGGATTTCACTTCGATCGTGGTTCTATTGTGTTCCAGTAGCCTTTTTTTTTTTTTTTTCAAACGTCGAAGAATTGTTTTAGATACCCACTCGTACTGTTAGACGAACATTTAAGGTTCAATACGGTGATGATCGATATTCGTGATTTTCTATATATAACATGGTAATTGTGGTAATTAGAAAATTAGTGATTTTGTGGTTTAATTGTCTGTTAATTTCATAAAATATGCAAACGTTGAAATTGAATCGAACCACTATTATTTTTAGACAAAGTATGTGGATCGTTCAAGAAGTTCTAAGTGGCCAGCACAAGTTTGTTGAGAATTTTTTGATCAGGTATTCGGGACAGTGCTGCGTACGTCTGCATTCCAGGATCTTTCTGAATCCTTCACGTATTTGTCTGAATTGGCTGGGGAAGTTCACGCCGCGTATCTGTATGAAAGATGTATCGAGTCTGCGATCGACAAGCACCAGATGCTACCGATTAATTAATAATTATGGATTACGAGTGCATTAATAACGCCTACACGGACAATGTCGCTCAATGTCCCGGGCTTTGTCCCTGATCACAACGGCAAGCGATTAATCACGTCGCTATAAATCGATACCTAACAATACGTGTTCGATCAATCATTTTTTCTTTTTTACCATTCGGAAAGATTTCAAACAACAAGTATTTATATGTAAGCATACAATGAAAGACCTCGTCAAACCTTTAACCGTTAAACACATGATTCTTTAATAACGTAATGAAATATTCTTTTTGTTTATTCAAAGACATTTTCCTTTCATTTGAAAAATGGATTGGTAGGAAATTAGACAAACCGAAAGCTAAGCATTGTAAGAAACTTCGAAACAAATGGCAGCAATGTGAACATAATTTATTTAAAAATTAGGTTAGTGTTAGGATGTTATAATTTGAAGATACTATAAATACAATAAAGGTATTATAAATATTGGCCTACAATAACGTGTCACACTCGTAACGCACCTTACAGTTCAGATGTGACTTCTGTCGTTCAAACTTTGATCACAATTGAATTTTAAGTTTAATTCTGATTACAATTTATACAGTTAATGTTTGTCAAGAACGAAGTATATGTAATATTTCAATTTCCTTGATTTGTTTTAACGCCGAAGTAACAAATATTTAGTTCTGGCTGACGCACCTGTAGGGAAAATCGTAGGACAAGGGGTTAAGGGTTGAATCGATCTCAAAATCATTCCTACGGTAATATCAGCAATAAGATTCCAAAAATACCGGCTACGAAAGGGAACAGTCTCAGCTCGAAAGGTATTTCTGGGTACAACCTGTACACCATTCCGGCTCGTCTGGTGTACCGAATGCTCGCTGAAATCGATTCGTCGAACGAGCGTGTCGGCGAAGGGTCGTCGAGGTGGATTGGAACAGGGCTTGTCGGTCGTTTCACAATGGAGCGAATTGAACGCGTGCCGTCCTGAGACAGAACCCGGGGAACATCTGCATACCTGGATTTCAATGCACGCTACACACCGAGGAAATAATCGGCTGCCTACGAATATCGCTATTTGCCTCCGTGAACGCTTCGATCGAACATTCAAAGTCTCCTATCAAGACCTTTACTCGTTAAACAATATTCGATGCTGAATCCTTTTAAGGATCTCTTAAAATCTTTTTATTTCTTCAAAATTAACCAGACTTAAGACAGGGTGATTTTAAGAAAATTAATTCTGCTCTTGCAACGAAGGAAACTTATCAAAATATGTATCTATGGACGTTGATCAGATGATTTCAGAAGAAATATAAGTTACAAGAAAAGGATTTAAGAGGTAAATTACAGAAACTATTAAAACGCTTTTGTCAATTTATGTTCAATTTAAAAATAAATAAACATGTGTTCAACGTCGGTTGTTCATTTACCACGGGTATCTGTTATCCCACTTTACGCACCATCGTCCCTAACGGTTTGCTCACAACCTTTTATCAAATTTTTCAAAATCCACGGTGACGTATTATTTCGCTAATTTTTGCTTGCGATAAAGGGAGAATTTCCTATGAAAGGCAAGCAGACGATGCATGGACACGGACATTCGATACGCGTCCTATCTGGTGTCGGAGGCGGCAGGCAACGCGGAGGAGGTGATCGGAGTTCCTGGTTCACCTGTATGCCTCATCCGTGGCTCACCTGAGGCTCACCTGGCCGTGTTGCCACTCCCGTGGCTGTGGCACCACCTCCGCGACATGCCGCCTTTTCACTCGCGGCGGCGTTATTATCAAAGGTCAGCCGGGAGGTCGTTTGGACCGAATTACCATAGTATAGGTCATGGAAGATACATAGTGAACAGGACCTCTCCGCAAACGGACGAGGAGGGGGATAAACAAAGCTGGCGGTAGTCTCTAATCGAAAGGTAATCGAAAGGTGCGTAATTTATCGCAATTTCCTCGATGACAATATCTAACATGCCTTTGACATTCTCTCGTAATGATGGCGAAACGATTTTTGATTTTGAAGCAAAATTGAATTTGTTATCATTAGAAAGATTACTTAGGTTTCAGTTTAATCGAAAACTAATTTTCTTCTAATTTTAATATTTTTACATGTAACCTTTAAGAAACCTCGAAATATACATGGTAATAATATAAAGACAAGGACCGTTTTATCGTGCAGGATTGAAAAATGTTATAGGAAATAAGTATTTTAAGAATGACCTATATTCAAAAATAAATATAACTTAATGCTTCTTTCCTTCACTCTAATAGTTTCACAGTTCCGCAATGCGGGTACCTCCCAACGGTTCGAAGTGATCCTACCACCGAATAGCCACCCTTAAGTCGACTTGTTGGGCCAAATATAACTGCACCGCATTGCAGTTACGCGTGCAACAGATTTCACGTCAAAATTTATGCTAAAATCACTGATCGCGGTCGGGAAAAACATCAAAACGTCACGAACTCTAATTTGGTTATTCGCAATTAATAAGTAATCACTGCAACAAATTTCATTTAATCAATTGGTGATTCAATCATAAAAATAGAAATCTTTGGATGCTGTTAAAACTATATTAGAAATTGGATAGGAGAAGATAAACATCTATGACCTGTATTATCGACTGCCTCACTAGAGGAGATTTTAGGATGAAGTAGGAATAAAATTCTTAGCAACAAACGGAAGATTAAACGTAGGTACACCGCTTCAGGATTGACCCTTGGATGGCAGATCGCTGGAGGAACACCCACAATATAAATTCTATTTATTACTCTATTTTCAAATGTCAGAAACCTTCTTCTTTAAAATTTATTCATCCTAGGCCCGGACCACCATCGATCCAGACTCAGTTAATACAAATCACGAAGAATAGCATGTTCATCCGTCATAGCACGGAAGACAAAAAAAAATGCCAGAGCTGATCCAACGTAACCTACACCGTGGAAGAATCGTTTCTGGTTGAACATGCATCTCTTGCTTTTAACGTACGCCAGTGCGATAGTCGTGCGTGCCTATCCAGCAATTACAGTTCAGAATTCTCGAACTCCGGGGCTAGAAGTTCAGAGTTCACCCGCGGCACAATGAACCGTTCATCGATGCCTGGAGGCGGTCTTCGTCGTGTTCCCCTCTCGTGTACCAAGTAACGGCGCGTCAATGGAGCTGTTGTGACCTCGCGGGATCAGGATTCTTCGGGTGAAAGAAAGAAAGGAAAAAAAAAAGAACAAGATAGAAGCCAAAAAGGGGAGTTTCACGAAGCGAGACACGGATAGCCGGCTATCTGAACGTGGACGTTAATGGAAGACGATTCCCACCCGCTGAGCGTCGCACCGAATCGGAACCGTGTTACGCGAACACTATTCATAACTATATTTGTAATCAAACCGCCATGCTATTGTAGGCCGGTGACGAAGCATCGCTGCAGAATACCCCCCGCGGCACCGAGCTGAATTACCTTTAACGCTAACGTTGCACGATACCATTAGCTCTGCTTTCGGTTGACTGACTTTGTGTGGGCTGTGGAGTCCTTTTGGAAAGTCAAAGATATGAATTTGACAACAGAAATTAGGAATATTGCGCCACGTTGTTCCTGAAATCTAGTGGAATAGTCTTCCGATTGGAAGAGATAGAAGAATCGTTAAAATCAGTTTTATTTATTTTAGCAAAAGACTAACTTCATTACCTTATTAGTTCGTTAAAAAGGAACATAGAATTACGAAAATGATAAATGTCATGAAATGTACAGCCGTCAAAGTGTTAATGAATTGTTACAGAGTAACAAGGAATACGACAGTACATAAAAATATATGTGTTTCGTACCCTATTACGAGATGGTGAATGATCAAAAAAATTGTATTTTATATTCTACGTTAATAAGTAACCTCCCCATGTGAATATTCATTTACATTACAATGCTGAAAATATTCAATTACGAGAACCGATCTGTGGAACAATTGTTCCTACAGAACCTATGCAATTCTACACCACAGCCGCATGAAACTAACGACAGAAGTCAGAGGAGCAGAACTGCGCTCATCGAAAGTGTCCAATTCATAACACGGATTCTGTAAACCTTCATTTTCACGACATCATTTTGACATGGTCGTGCTCGTATCACCATCTCAACGACACGGTCAACCCACGAGCCCGGTTTCCTATTGCAGCAAATATCGAGGTGCGTGAGCCATCCCTTAATTCGTTAATAATAAAACACACCATAAGCAACCATCAAACGTCTAATCGAATCATTACAAGCCAGATACGTATCCACTTGAAAGTAAAACTTGCATAAGAATATCTGTCAAAAGCATTTTTCTACACGACAGTGTCCACTTGCGACAGATGCTCTTAATAGCTACTAACGATAAGTTAAATAGTTTAATACAGAAACGTACAGTGGTAAGGATGGCCGTAACAAGTGAGTTAACAAATTATCCAGCTACGCGAACAATCGAACAACGAGAATTATCTTTGCGAAAAAGCGTTGGTACGCGTGCTGGCGAGGACGACAAGAGCGGAGATTGCAGAATCGGCTAGAATGCAGATCCACCGTCACCGTGTGGTCGTTTCTACGTGCCGACAACCTGTGCAACGTTCAAACGTAGAGGCTCGCATTTCTGGTTTTACTCGCCTTTACACCCATGCATCGTCCTGCATTATACGCTACAGTCATCGTTCCTAACGTCCCCTCCATTCCTCCACCTCCTCCACCGCCTACTTTTACCCCTTAGTCCTCACCTTCTCTCTCTCTCTGTTTCTCTGTCTGGCCTCTCCCTCTGCTTCACGAGACGGCCTGTCGTTTCGCAAGGATGCACGTATCGCTTTATCTCGGGCTGCATTTAATTCACGTAGGTAGGGACTAGGAAGAAGAGCACGTGCATAACCCAGTCACTTTCAAAGGTTGGGCGTTCGAACGAGCTGGTTTGCGAAACGCAGGAGCATGCCGGCTTCTCCCCTTTTGCTCGGCCATTTTTTTTACTCGCTCCCCTAACGGCGCACGGCACGGAGCGTACACGCGTCGAGGATGCCTCGTAAATCGCGATCAAGTTAAGTAATTCCAGGTTCGAAAGTCCGCGGCAACGTGACGCAATTTTGACGAGCTTCGCGGGTACGTGCTTCCCGCTTCGGCTCGATTTTTCATAGAAAATCAACGATCTTCTTTGCTATCCTTTTAATCCTTTCCCTACAGCCATCTCCATCTCCGTATAATAATTCGATTAATATTGTATATCCGAATAATTAGCAAAAGAATAAAATGCCCAACTTGGAAGGTTAATATTGAAAATTAATAGACAGGGATTTCGGTGTGTCTTGCTATACATGTCTCGCTCTACTGTGGCAGTCAACGTGTTAATAATCCTTCCACGTCCAATCACGATCATTTTCTCTCAGTTCCTTTCACCTTTTACCTTCGGACACTAAGCCACGCAAGTTCCATGTTTACGCGTGCAAACACCCCCGGTGCTTGGCCATCGTGTTCGGTCACACTCGATCACGCGCTTCGCGTTGGCCAAGCGGAGTTACCAAGTGAAAACAGAAACGCATCACGAAGGATGGGATGAGATAGCATTGTGCCACGGCCTCGATCCTAGATGCCATTGGTGTAGGAGGATGAGTTGTGCCTCATTGTCGGGGCGGCATACGATTAGAATACATTAGAGATCTCTTCCTTGCCTCCCCACTTAATCCTGATCGTTTCTCTAGGATTTCGTCGAGTCGCGTTCGAAAGAGGGACACGAGGGACCACGAGGGCACGAAGGTGGAGTGGGATCGATCGTTCATGATTCTCGATGATTAAATGTTCGCGGAACCGTTGTGAATTATGTTGTGAACGTGGCTATACTCGCGAGGGGCGTGATCGATCGTGGACTGCGATGCTAACTAGCCACAGCTGGGACAACGCTTTATTAAATAGCTACGCTGGGCGCGTTATCGTTTCCGTGTCGTGGCTCGAACGGTACGATGCGATGGACGCGTAGGAGCGTATTGTTTCGAATCGACGCGATCGATGCTTCCGATATCTTGTAATGAAGATGAACATATAATAGAGTCTGTCCAATAAAATATACGTGTTATTGTAAAAATGTTAGTACAGTGAATGTATATAGTTCCTGGCCAATGTATACTGATTGTTAACTATATTCACAAATAACGAAAATGTACTTTTCTTTTTAAGAAATACTTTTGCTAGCATCTGTTCACGTCAACTATATAACTTACAAATTTTAAACAACATTTTTTCTAAATACCTCAATTTTTTTTAATTTCCTATCCATAACAATATAATTATTTATTTTCTTGTACAGTGATTCACGTTTTCTTGGTACGATTCTTACAAATAAATAAGGGCGATGAAATTTCCCTTAACGAACAACAAACGATTTTGTTCGTTCCCGAATCGAGACGATATTTTACGCGAACCGAAAGCGTGCAAAACGTACGGAGGAACACATTCGCGTGTGATCGCGTGGTAGTCGCGCCGTTTCTTGCACGAGTACAAATTGTTAGCCGCGTTTAAGGTAGCACCGATTTCTCTCACGAACGATACCCAAGATCTGTTCCTCGATCTTTCACGGTTGACCAAGTGGAGGCGTTAATTAAGATATACCCCAGGCTGGATATCGGCCAGCTGGTAAATCAGCCGAGGTCGATCGATCCGATCAAACGAACCTGATGCCGTCCTCGATTTAATTAAATCGAATTAAATAGACAGCATAATGCCAAGGATCAAGAAATATCATTAAAACGATCGAACATGATCTGATCATGATCGAACCGTGTTTACTGAACAACTTCAGGCAAGGCGAACAAGGATTGATTAATGAAAGAAAAATAGGACTATAAGAACCCTTATTTTTTTTTTACATTCAGTTACAACAGTTCGATTAAGAATGTTTCAACACCGGAATGGAAATAGGAATCGATCGTTCTTTAATTATATTAAATAAAAGTCTAGTTACAAAAAATCAAAATTATGCAAGAAGAAGAAATAAACTGTCTTTCACACAAAACATTAATATAAAAGTTCAGAACAACTATAAAAATGAAAATGTACAAAAATAAAAGTATCTTGCAAAAAGCAAAGCATAATTTGGAGAGGTTCTTGTTAACCCTTTAACGCCTAGTGCAAAGTGTGCGTTTTCAATAATAAATGATTCAAAATCTCCAATTTATTTAACACTAGAACTACCGACGTTCACCCTTCCTTTTAAATTTAACCTAAAATAGAAAGCAAAATAAATAAGGGATGAAACGTAAACTAACATATAGAATAATTCTTTTCCTTGATGAAAGCCAACGTATATTTCGACACAAGCGTTTTAATAAATTTTGCAATGTGAAATAAGGAACATGTAGCAAGTCATTTTGACCCCTTTGGTAGTTCTAGTGTTAATTTTCTGAATGATTGCAGCATCGTAAATGTCCACAGACGCTAAGGAAATCTAATCCTGATCAACATTTTAGTTGAGTGCTTGGGTGTTAAAGGGTTGGTGTTATACATAGTATTAAACACTTTCAGAGCAAAAACATGCGTTTTAATTTTTACACAACGCATCCCACTGCATCATTCGAAGGATACTGTTGACGATTATTTCCCGTCGTTTCGTTTCAATCCTCAGCAGAAAATTCTCACTTATCCGCGAGGTTATACGATCGATCAAGGTCTTGCGATTCGTAAATCTAAGCGGTTAAGGCGATTCATTGAAGGGAATAAAATTTGTCATAGGCACCGTTCGTCGTAGCTGTTCACGGTCGAACGATCGACGCGTAGGACGTTGAATTTACGCCGGCTGCTTGCATTCTCTGCTTCCACTCGATTTACGATTATAGTGCAACGAGTTAATGGGAATTAAGAAACGTCCAACGTGTTGCTGCTTGGCCGGATCCAAGGGAACAACGCTGCAACGTTTCGCGCGAAACGAGAAGCGTTTTATGGCCGAAACAATTCAAATTCTTGGGCGCACTGCAACCAAGTTTAATCCGTATTTATGTGATACCTTGTTTCAAACTAATCTATCGCAATTTCTGATATATCTAAGAAAATACTTGAGCACAAATTGTCGAAAACAAACCCAGAACATCCTAGAAACTGTACATTGCCAGAGAAAAATTAAATTTGAAAAAAAATTCTGTCATTTCTAAGAATAATATTACTTGATCGTTAATTGATGCTACCGTCACACGAGTTAATTAATGTTTCCCGATTTGGATCTTCGCTCGATTGAATCACTCGTCACGGCAGGACGCAACGGCCGATTAAATAATTCATAGCGACACGAATGATCGAACAATAAGAAACGACAGAAGCAGGGGCGTGCAATTTCGCGAGTTCCCGTGGAAGTTCGAGAGGCCGTAGCCACGGGAATCGAATTAACTCGACAAAGTATCGGCAGGTAGTCTTTAATTAGCAGAACTAATTGCACGCTGGCTTCGCATGCAGAAAAGGTTACGCGTCGTGATTTATTGACCCCTCCCGCCACTGTCCTAATTAAGTGCAAGCGAAACGCTATTGTAGCGAGCACAACGAGCAGAAACAATTACCGATCCGATGGACGACGACCACGAAAAAAGCCCACGGCCGTTCACGGGCACGGAACCGACGAAGAAGAGGAATCCAGCCAGGAGTCAAAGGTTCGTTAACCCGTTTTGTCCTCGAGTTAGGTCCGCGTACGATACATTTGCCTCTTTAGGAAGGGTCTGCAACATCGTCCTCGTCGAACGACGAGATCGTATTTCACGAAACACCTTTTCCCACCGCGACTACCCTAACTCGAACCGGAAATACACCCCCTACCGCGGTACTGTACCTCGGAGCCAGACTGACCAAAGTCCATTTTCGATGCGGAGGTGTCAAGGTATACAGACTTAACCTTACAAATTGTCTTTGTGGTTTTCATTAAACTTATGTTACTAAAAGAAATTAGCCAACAAACTCCTACTGTATGGTTAGCTAACATACGGGACGAGGTTAGTTGACTTGACATTGAAGCATTTCAATAAAATAAATCAGGTAATTTGTAGACTGATTAAAATGCAATGTAACTCTTACAAAATAAAGAAAGAAGAGTAAAATGATGTGTATAACTGAATTTTAGAAAAAGTGGACTTGGATTAGTCGGACTCTCAGGTAGAAAATGGTCGTCGTGTGACACACGCACGAACGATTATACGGAACGATCGAGAAGATTAATTTTTTGCTTCGACGAAAGGATTCGGGCACGAAACGTTCCGTAATTGAATCGAAAGAAAAAGAAAAAAACGTTCCGACGGATCAGCACGGAACCCTTTCGCAATTCCAATCACGGCTAAAAGCCGAGCGGAAGAGATACCCGGTTGTTTCGCGCAAACCCGTACACCGAGTCATTAGCTAAGCGAAGTGTAACGAGCCTTCTCTCGCGCTACGTGATCTAAAGAATTAAGATTCGTACGAGTAAACTGCCACGATTATCCCTCTTCCCATCTTCTTTATAAATTTTGCACCGAATGCTTATGAAATACGCGATCAAACACATTTCATTTTTCTTCTGTCTATGATACCTTCTGTTATTTCCAGATTTTGAATCGATCGAGTTTTATTTTAATATATTTTCTATATTCAATATTGTCTATTGTGTGGAATTAAGAAATTTGTTATTTTACGTATCTTTATAAATTTATAGTGGGTAAAGTAACGAACTCGAAATTTTACGTGTTAATATACAGTAAAGTTTCTGTTATCTCAATTAACACCTTGACTGCCACGCTAAAGGCGGTGAAGACTTGTTCAGGTAAAGCATTTATTTCTCCCAAATTTTACCTATTATTATTACAATTTTTCGTTATTTCTATTATTCAGAATTTCGAATATCTAATACGACGATTTCTAATTAAGTGTTCGAAAGGATATTAATAATGCAAGCGACAAACTACGGAAATTCAAGTGTCACCAGAATACGGGTGACGCGGCAGTCAACGTGTTAACAGGGAGATATATAACTTCTTTCCTAATACTATTATTATTCTGTATTTCTAATATTGATACCATGCTGTATTTCTTTAACCAAAAATCTAGATAATCAACCATCTATCTACGTATTTGTTCATTCCATATTTCTTCAATTTATAAATTACGCAAAATTCGCACCTCTTAAGGCTTAAGGTAATAGAACCTGGAACAGCAGAACTGTTCGCGCAATAAATGCTCCAATATAAAAAGTTCTACCGGATAATTAGTCCAATCAAAATCAATTTCAAACTAAAATAATAACAGACATCAAATATCGTCGTTTTCATCGTTGCATCGCAACACTTCCATCGATTTCAAGAACACCCTGTATACACGTATAAGCAGAACAATCGTTCAGCATCTGGATGGCTACCGTGCTGATCGATTGGATTTCTCTGTCGGTGCGGAATCGCGTTGTTCCCCAAGATCGATCTCGGCTCGGAATATGTTCGATATGATTGCGGCCGACGGACCGGAAGGCGAACGAACATTGCACACGATCGCAATGTGGCACACAATTAAACGCAGTCCACCGCAAGCGGCCGGAGGTTTCATGCGGTCGAAAGTCCGTCGGCGAGTTATTACGATTCTCCATCAACGGTGCCGACAAGCCATTATGTAACAGTGCGGTGATCGATCTTAACAGCGAGATAATGGATCGCGGTTCAGTTCCGTATTTTAGAGAACCCGACCGTGCACGGCCCACACTTACACCTTCTGGAATCCTGGAGCCGAACCACGGGAAGGGAAGGATTCGTTTCGAAAGGAGATCGAGCTGCCACGTTCGTGCTCGAGATTCAAAGAATCGAACACCGCGAATCGACGAAACGTTAACCCTTTCGTGTCCATTGACAAGATACTACGTTAATTCATTTTTGCGTATGGGATACTTTTGAGGGGGAATATTGTAACGAAACGCGATTGAAGCATCTTAAGTAGTTGCAATTAACATTTGGATAATGAATTGGTAACATTTCATTTTCCGATCTGTCATTAAATATTTATTGTAAATCTTAAATTTCACGCGGCATTCGGCATAAATCAGAAATTTTCTTTTAAAATACGCACTTTCACACTCAAATTACCAACGTGATATCACAATACTATGTAGTCACTGTATAAGTCTTACAAATACAACATGTTCGATAGATAGAATCGATGAGATACAGTTGTGAGATGAACGAACTAAGAACAAATACAGATAGACGAAAAATGACTCACAAGTTTCTCGCAAACCTATCAAGAAAAGTAAAACGTATCTTTCTATAATCTCTAACCCATATCTGTGCTATCAATCGAATCGTACACCATCTCTCATGCTATTCGATCGCCAGTACACTTCATGACAGTATATCACTTCTAATAGACAGATAATCTAACGATTCTTTTGCAAAAGCAAAAGAACCGCAGAATCCGAACGTCCCAGGATTAATCGCCGTTTAGATTAATAATTACCGATGTAACGTATTCCCGGTTCCCGTTGATTTATGCAGTAATTACCAAGCTTATCGGGTTACCTACCACTCTGCAAAATGTTAACGTTACCGTTCCTTCGCCTTGAAATGCTAATGCGCCTGTTCACATGTCCCGTATCGATACCAGTAATCTTTATTGCCGTCACCGAGGGAATATTGAAATATCTACCGCACGAATCTATCGCACATCAGACGTCGACGCGGGCAATGGCATTCATATGTACGTACAATTAAATACCGATTAAGTAATTAAGATAGAATCGTTTAATTGGATATACTGTGCCACGGTTAATCAAACCGTGTCGCCCGAGCTCTTTGTGCACGGACAAAGAGATCGTGTTCCTTAATCGGTTCCGAGATCGATCTGTATACGAAACAGATCAACTACGGCCATACCTTAAACTTTAAACTGTTATATCGATTCCTTCTATAACGAAAGAATTGCGCTTCTAATTTATTCTATCAAAGATTCGACGGAGAATTTAAAGCGACCCTAATTTCAATAAATTTTACAAAACTATCATTGCAAATGCTTCTGCAAGTATTTTTCAAATAATTTGGTATGTTATGGACTAATTTTAATGTGATTGTAATTTAATATAAAATTTACTTTAAAATTGTAGTATAATTTCGTATTAGTATCTTGCTTGTACAGTTATACCAAAATTATCAACTTTGAAAATTTCTTGGATACATGTCGACACGTGTGCTAAGTATTGGGTTTATATTATAGTAACTGAAGATATTGAGGGTTTTAATTAGTATTATTTAATCTTGAAACAATAACATACAATTCCCGTATCTCAACTGTAAAAGGAAGAATTTTATAAAAAAAAAAAACAACGTATTATAGAATCAGAAAAATTTCGGAAGATTTGTGAACATTGTTCCGCAACGCAATTGATTACATGAAGATTTTATTTCTCCCTAGATTTCGGCACGTACTTTCCGAACAACCCAATATTATACAATAATCGTTATTTTAAAAGGTAGGTCATCTTTTTAGTGTTGTCGTAGTGCTTGAAAATGGTAATTTGGCAACACCTGATATAATAAATAACCACGTAAAACATCCAAAACTGAATTTCCAACATCTTATTATCAATAATTGTAAGGGTACGAAGCGGTTTAAAAATCGATCCAGGAATTCGACGAATCGTGATGAACTTCTGAAGACAATGCAAGACGAAAGACCGTAACTCAATCGACGACACGTCGGATTTTTCGGTTTAGAAGGCAAGAGGGTTTAGAAAATTTACCAGGACACAAGCTCGTAATAATTTCTTCTTGATCGTGACTGTGTAAACAATACTACCTGACAAGGTATACGCGAACGTTGGCAAACTCTGTTGCCCAACGGCACGAGTCTCCCCATGAGACTCGTCCTTCTCCCGGTACCATCCGTGTCCCATAAAGCCACGATTTCGCAAGCTTTTTCAGCTCCTTTCCCCTCTCGTCTCGTAAAACCGGCGACAAGATAGGATCGCGAACGCGTCAGGTGCACCACGCTCTGTGCACCTAACAGCTACACCTAGACGCGAGGCGCATGATCATAGATCCGATTTATATTTGCATGAAATTTATCCGGACCCGAGGCTGACATGTGTTTTGCAGGATTATCGGGTTTTTATCGAGGTATATCGACGATGTGTCGGCCTACGGCGATCGAACAAACACGAACCGGAAACAGGGGGTGCTTTTTGACGATCTTAACCTTTGATCTTAACGAATGGAATACAAGAATTAAATAAGAATCGTTAAATATAGAAGATCCAGTTTAGTAACTGTATTAACGCGTCTGCCACCTTCGGACGCGTATTTGTAGCACGTAAAGGGTTAATAACAGTTGTTCGATATCTCACGAATTCCATCGATTAAACGAAAATTACGATACCTCGCTTTCGACTTCCTTGCGTTTCTATAATCTTCCTCCCGTAATCCTATAATTATTGAAAGCGGATTATTACGACAACCGCTTATTGCGCTACAGGTGCAACATTACATAAAGTTACATTCAATTTCGAAGCCAACAAAGTGCAAATGAACAACTGCAGTTTCGTTTGAAAAGAGAAGAAACAAAAGTACTGTTTATTTTTCAATGTAATATTTCTGTAAGCTTTGATAAAGAATATAACATTTATACACTGCTGTAAGTATAATGAAGAAAATATTATAGTTTAATAGTAAAGAAGGATAAGTTGGCCTAAAAATCCAATTAAAATTGTAGAAAACATCAAGTTTTCACGCCCAACATGCCTAATTGTAAAATATTTACAATTCAATACACATTGGTTGAATTTCGTTCAACCAAATCATTCATAGAATTGTAAACATTCGTTCCGACGCGTTTTGCGTAGAAACGCGAGCCAACTTTGTGCTCCACGGTAATTGACTTTTACTTCTGGCTCCGACTACGGTTTTATTCCGGAAACACCTGTGTCCATTCCAACGATCGATTGCGCAAGCAACGGCGAACCAGAAGCTGACTTTTGTCGATTGCGAACGAGGCTGTCCGATATTTTTTTCACCGATAGTATGCAGATCGTACGGATCGACGGTTAACGAGCGGTCGAATTTGGCAACAGTTCGGCGTAACCCGCGTTTATCCCTCGATTTAGGCCGATTTAGAGGGCCGAATGCAAATCGAGGTGAACGTGGACGCAGGTGCGCCTTAGCCTCGAGATCGTTACCTTATGTCGGTGTGCGTTGCCGAGCGAGAACGGCCAGTGCATGCTAACGATTATTTTCCAACGATCCAGATTCGATTCCCTTTGATTTTTCCCGCGTCGAACGAACGCGTTGATCGAAGGTTGAAACGGGGTAACTTTCTTACCTCTCCACGGGTGCTGCTAACAATTACGCCCGTATCGGGTGCGTACCCTTGGCACCGCCGCGAAAGGCGCGACTCAGACAAATCTTGGCAAACGTTTGATAGTTGCGTTGCTTTGTGACAGAATAATGCTCGATCGAGGAGAAATTCCTTAGAAATTGCGAGCCAGATTTGAAACTATTCCTTCAGACATAAATACAACTCCCTACTTTCGAAATAAGGGCAATCTAATATTTATTAAGGGAATATCTGATATCTACCTCTTTATAAAGAAAATTTGAAACTCCATAAACCCAAATGGCTGACATCTATTACTAAACCTAAGACCACTATAAAAATTTTCGAATTCGTTTTAACCCTTTATAATCTTCGTCAGATATTCCATGGTTCAGACACAGTCGGGCGTGAATCTCGTGACTCATTACAGCGAGCAGGATACGCGGAAAAGAAAGGAATAAAACGACACGAGGAATCGGAAGCCACACGGAACGACGATTCCCCGACAACTCGGCAGGAGTTGATTTATAAAGAGTGCACCAGGAGTGCTGGTAGCCGATGGAGCCGGCTGATGCAGCGTTAATTTCAAAGAAGTTGCGGCGGCAAGCATTAGGAGCGTCATCCAGTAGTTCGGTCAATGCGAGAGGATGTACCTGCATCTTCGTCGGCGTCACTAATAATATTTACTGTCCGGACAGCGAAATGGTAGTCAGGCACACACCTTGCCGGATAATGACGCGGCTACCGACGCCATGGTTACCTTGTAATTACGTTTCTATTCTATTATGCGTTGTCTATTCTACACGAAATTCATCCTTCTTCGTCCTATCTTCTTTTTTTCTTTTCGTACTTATGCCTCAGGATGAATTTTACGGTAATAAATTTAAAAATTGAATAATTTCGAATTTAAACCTTACAACTTACACAATATTTACTTGCAATATTGGGTTTTCATTGTTTTCTCGCTGCAGAATCTTTGACACCAATATTCACAAATAAAATAACATTATTCTACCGTAATTTAAGAAAAAAAAGTGAAAATACTGATGAATATAAAACATCTTCTTGCAACATTTGGGATTAAACTTTACTTTCGTGTTACAAGGTGCTCTGTAAGAATCGAACTACGATGTTACACGGTAAATTGATCCTCGAGTTCGATTAAAATCTGATTGCGTGTAAAGTCAATTATTAACCACTTGCAATTTCTCGGTAGCCACGATTTACGAAATACGATCGTGTTACGGACATTCCAGTCGGCTACTGTAATGATACATTCATTTAAAACGGTGAAGTTGCTGCTTCTCCTTCTTTCTCCCCCTCTCCCTAATGATCCGCTATTCGACGTTCCGTTTAATGGAACTGTTTGAGAGGGACTAAGGTGATTAGTGCCGTCCCGGATTTTGTTAAGATTCTTTGGCGGCTCGGATTAAACTGACGCGATGAAACGACGAATAATAATACGGAACTGATAGAATCATCGTTCGTAAGAAGTCTTCTTGTTCGTGGATTACATTGTGGATGATGTACTGTTCATTCTGATGAAGCGAGTACCGTTTATTTTGCTCTTTTAACGCGAGTAAGGTACTTCTAATCCGCTAATCAAGGAACAAACGTATTATCCCATTCATACTTCAACATTCCTTTGACACGTTGAGTGGTGAGCAAAATTTTAGGCCAGCAGCAGGTGTTTAAAAAGTAAATCAAAAAAATGAAATTCTGATCATTATACTACATTTATTATAGTATATTTATTTTCACGTTTAACTTACTGGTGTTAAAATTAGCCAACTACGATATTAATGGTCAACGACGCTTAAGTTTCAAGGTATATACTTCGAAGTCACTTCCTCTCGTAACTCACTCGTTTTTAGGTGAAGAAATTAAAAATTTCGCGCCGTACGAAGAAGCGTATTTCACTTTAGGTTATCTAAGCAAGTTAAAGATCAAAGATGTTCCCGTCGACGAGAGTCTCGTGTTCAGACCCGTATCTAAATCACGGGTACAACAACGTCAACGCTCGTTTCCCGAAACGGCGAACGACCACCTAAGCATTACAAGCCTGGCAGCCAACGAGTAAACGCAGTTTGTTAAGCAAGGATCCCTCGACTTCGTAGTCTAATCGCGGAGGCGAGGGCGAGCCGCGTATCCGCGAATCAAATACGCAGAGATACGCGCTCGTACACGAGCCGGTACACAAGCCGAGGCGTTCATTAACATGCATTCACGCCGCAATATTTATCGTTGCTGCTCGCTGCTCGCAACCTCGTGCCTCTGTAGCGCGTCTACGCGTCCCGAGGGACGCGGCCACGGCATTCAGATGTTAGATAAAACCGCCGCGAAACGCGGACGTTACGCGTCGACCGCCTGCGCGACACGCACCGAGGCCACGCACCGTAGAAAGCGGTGTACTCGCTTTACTCCCATCGTTGTTTCAATCGTTTCACCAACTTACAGAGCCGACCGATCTTACATTTTAATTTGAATTACAAGTAGAAAAAAAAAACTGCGTAACAGTAGTATTCTAGTCCCCTGAATATCGGAGGAACTAAATTTAAACTCTTGGAATGTTCTAAAGTGTTGAATATTGGGAATACATCAAATATTCGAATTTCCATAAAAATCAACTTCCGAATTTACTAATTTGTGCTTACAATAAACGCTCGCTTCAAGATGCAAGATTGAACACAACCGAGAATTGATTTGGAAAACCAATTTCCCTTAAACATAAAAGAAACATTCTATACAATCATGGAATGTTGCTGACGAATACATTAGTCAAGCTTGATTCAGAAATAATTACTGATTGACAGCAAGCTGTATAGTAATACCATAGACGCATGAGAGAGTCGGTGGTATCGAATCGTTGATTAAGCAACAATCAAGAGCAACGATGAATTAACCGAGCAAGTAGCGGTATAAAGTCTTGATTAAGACGATCGTCTTTGATCGCCTGGAGCCTGATTGTCCGATGGTTTCACACGGATAGATTCAAGCCGAAGGCACGAAAACGAGGTTTCAGGTAAACGTACACACATCACCGATTAATCAAAGCGATATTAAGGTCGCGGTATCGTCTAAGCCACCAGTCTAACAGCTGAATAAACCGGTCCACTCGAGAACGATAGACTTGGCGCCAACCACGCCGGAATATAGTTGCCCATTGAACATTCAGCACAGGCAGGATCACGACCCTCTATATTAAGACGAAAGATCGATTTAAAGGTTGCGAAACGTTGCTGCATATCTGGCACGCACAATCAGCCACTGACACCTTTCGAGTTAACGAGTAGCGTGTTGGGTGTGCCCAAACAGAAGTAGACACGAGCTTGACGTTGAATGAGAAACAATTGTCAATGACTTCATTGCATAGAAATCAATATTTTTTTTCACTAATCACGCACGATGGATATACGATAACTTCGTTCGAAGTTAGCGATATCACAGATTCTATGAAAGATTTTTCAAATGGCTCATAAATTCGCTTAATTAATATATATTTATATAATTTCATCGGAATTTTTTGCAATTCACTTGAAGACCCATATTACAATTTTTAATCAGAAAATCGATCAAATTTTTCTGATTCTTAAAATTCACTCTACTACTTTTACTTTTACATTATCCGATTCGGATCAACGACAGAGTTTGTTAATTAATCAAATTGGTTATCACTTCAAAGAATAGTAACGATGTTCTGAATAATAAAAATTTCCGATTCGTATCCTTATCACTCTGGAGAGATTGAATTGTATCGCCTTATAGGGACACCGTGGGTCCCCGGGGGAAAGCAAGCAAGAAAATACGAGCTGCAAGGGGGAAACCAGGACGTATATGCTAATCGGTCGAGCGTGTCAAGATCCTTTCCGGTATGGTGAACCAGTCTACCCCGGTTTAGGGTGAACGAGCGCAATAGGAAAACGCGGATGCACATGGTGTCCCTTTAAAAGGCACTGCGTTTCCTGTTTCTTCCTACCTTCTCCGACAGGCCATGAACTTCAACGGCAGAGATTTTCAATATGTATCTACATTCAACATGTTGACTTCTGCATAGATTTTCCTTTGAATCGTCATAATATTTTACGAAATTAACTTATTGTTAGATAGTATTGATATTTACTTGTTTAATATTTTAATACAATACGTTAATAATTTACTTGTAACTTGTAAGTTAGGCAATTTAGAAGTGACTATGGTAATTGCATAAAATAATAAATATTAATATGAATGACGTCGCTAAAAAAAAAAGATCTATGAGAGTGTCGTTTGATCGATGCAATTTATATTTAATCATCAAAAACAACACGTGTAATCCACGATATCGAAAGCAAAACTGATCAACCGAGAACAACTCCGAGGCACCTTGCAAAGACGTTTGCAACGTGCGAATCTACGAATGCAAATCAAGTCGAGCGAGTTCGAGCGTGCAATTGTGCCGAAGCACGCGAACCGTACACGGTTTCCAATGCACAATATTATCTTGGTGCAAGTCAAATCGAAAACTACCTAGCCCTTAACTTCTACGAAATCGATGCACTTTATAATTCCCAAAATTTAGGGTTGAATATCGTACCGTTCGTGCCGTTCAAATTTTTATCGTATTCGTATCATTCGATTCGTACGTATCGCAAAACATAGAATCAATGATCAAATTAATTAAATGCAAGAATTAACGCGGTGATGGGACTTTGATTCTGATGATTCCTACGAATCGTTGCACATCGGCTGGGAATAAACATACATAAGTTATCAAATACGTACAAACCTTTCCAGGGTGATTACGAACAAATTACAGGTAATCATCGGTGAAATGAGGGTTTGCCTATCTCCCATGAATACATTAATAACATCATTTCTTCCGTAGAATCGACGCCGGCTTCGTGGTGATTACCGTACGTGCCAAAATGTGGTTTTACGTTTCCAGTGAAACTAGAATGACGTTCGAAAGCCGGCTGTTTTATTGCCTCCCCAGGTGTCTATGATCATCTAGCCGATAGTACTGTTTAATTTTGGGTCACGACTTCGGCGTAGCGTAGGAAGAATCGCACGTTGATCGCCGATTTCACTTCGTAAGTAACATTATGGAGCAACGAGAAAACTTTCATTATTTGCCGAAAAAAGAAAGAAAATTCGATCCTTAACCCTCGGACGACGGGTCACGAAGGAAGCTAACAATTTGAATTGAATTTTGAACCATTTATTACATTTCAAAACATTTCCCGTCAAATATTATTTTGTCCATTATTCCGATCGAAATACCGTGGTATGTTTACTGCATCTGGGATACACGACTGATCCAGTTTCACCGTTTTAAGCTTAAAAAAAAAACATCGACGGTGACATTCTTATAAAGGATGTCTGTCAATTAATTTATAGTTTCAACGCTAATGTTATTTTGACTTTGAGTAATTGCAAAGTATCTGTACTTTCAGTTCGCAATTTTATTCGGCATTTTTCAATTATGCAACGTATAAATTCTTCCACTTTCATGAACAGAAATCGTACGAATGTAAATTGATTCACGCGTTTGTTCACAAAAAGAAACGAAGCTAATACGATGCTCATGCAATCTATATATCAACAACAACCATTCATTATACTCTCATTAACACGTTCAACCTGGCATGACCCAGAGATGGGTCATAAGCTGTATTTATCAGCGCGTGCATGAAAATGCGCCTGGGGTCGAATGCATAGACGAACACGCGTTATTTATCTTCGAGTCCCATCGCATACTTCGTGTTAAGAAATCCATGTAAGTTCAAGATGCGATTAATAAACTGCAACTGATTCTTACTGTAGTTGCATAATGAAGAGCGTGATTCGTACCGTATCTTTGAACTTGGAGACAATAATGAGGATATTCAAAACGGAAAAAAAAAAAGAATTAGAAATCACATGACCCATTAATTTCCAGCAAATAGAGATATATTATTTTCAATATGCTTACTTTTCTTATAAATAACTCGTCCTAAATTATGTCACTTTCAATTTTACTATTGTTTCGAGATTTATAATAATTCTGATATACTTTGTCAAAGTCTTTCGTTATACGAAACATTAACACGTTGACTACCACAGTGAAAACGGACGTGGGTAGTCAGACACGCTGAAATCCTAATTATTAACAATACAATCAACTAATTTTCAAATTTAACTTTTTCAATTCAATAGCTAGCATTATTTGCTTAATGTTAACGCTACCCGTGGTTTATTTTATCAATTTTGTTGGTAATTATTTGATTGTAAAAAATTTCGGGTGCCGGTCACCGGTGGCCCCGTGGCAGCCAACGTGTTAAAACTCGGAATAATAAGAGTAAAAATTTGAAGGAAAAAATAAAAAGTATTTAGTAATGATACTGATACGGAAAAGAATAAAAATTTGTGATCGCAGAAGACACAGAAAAGTATTGCGTACACGCAACTTTGAAGGTTAATGAGTTAATACTGGTGACAGATCGGTGCTTTGATACACAAGCGTAGAGAGGTATTTTGATTGGTCAGATTATCGTGGAAATTTACGTTACTGCGAAATGGAACGCGACGGCGATGCAAAAACGACATCTTCATCGCCAACATCGTTTCATGCGAACGATAATTATCCGGCTACGGAGTCAGGTAGCCAAGGAAGATGCAATAGTACGTCGTGCAGATGCAAATAAAGGTGATCTACAACGGTGTAATCTCGCGGTGGGTAGCTCACGGTGGTGGCAATCAGACTTCACTGTACAGAAATTCTGAATTCTATCGTGCGAATGAAAATCATACGATGGACCTTAAAAATATTCCTTTTCGATCGTATGCCTGTTTAATTATCCATATGATCAATTACACAATGATTGTTGATCATTTATTTATGAAATTTACGTTATTGTCAGCCGCAGAAATTTGACATTCTGTGATCCTTACCAGTTTAAATAACTAAACCCTTGAATTATTTTATTCCCATTTTTCAAATTTTAACAATGTCCGCAATTTTTTTCTTAAAAATTTATCTACCTACCTTTCATAAAAATGTTATTGTATTTTTACTAAGCCTAAGTTACGATTAACACAACTTTCAAGGATTAACGCAGCCTATCGAAAGACTTGTAAAAGGTGTGCGTTAAAAAATATCTATCAGTTACTCGAAACAGAAATATATAGCGAAGAACTGTCCACGATAATAACTTCCACACCCAATGAACAAAACTACCAACGTATGCAAGGAAAGCAACTTCACACGCGGGACTATCCTACCAATAATTCGATAGGACTAAATGGAGAAGAAAAATGGCCAGTGACATCGGTACTTCGTTACACGACCGACCAGTCATACCAGTCTTGACCCCTGAGGTACCGCTTCGAAACCTTTCCCAGCACACCTGGTGGAAACGTAACCTTCCTCAACGTCCGTGCATCGACGAAACGATTTACACTGCCTCCTCCCATCGTGTCTTCCCCCTTTGCTCCTTTCCGTGGGTTCCTCCCCTTGTTATCGATCTCGTACGCGTCTGTCCGACAGGTCGCGGGACGTGTACCAAGCAAACGTTCGTGCCAGGAACACGACGCACGCGCCGTGTTACCGTAATGACAGAGCACCGTTTCGATCAAGTAAAAGTGTCAATTCCACAGAACTGACGCTTGTTCGCCATGGATCCTTTAATTCCCTCCTAGAAGACCGGAACTGTTACAATCGCGTAATAAAGATGTGTTTTTGATAAGATTGCTAGACGTAGCGATTGGCAGTAAGTTCTTTTACGACGGATTGGTGACGCAGTTTTACGTCATTTCAAAGTCTTTAGCTGGTCACCAGATACGTCTTTCTTCAAATGCAGGAATAAGTAGTAATTCTAAATTATCGAGACAACTGGTGGAACATTGTCCCCTTCGTCCCTTTTTCCTAGGTAAGGCTAGGTGATTTTTCGATAGGAAAAATCACGTCGTAAGTGCAGAATATCCTTCAATAAGCTCCCATATTCAAAATATTTATTTCGAACAAAGTAAACTGAATAATGAACCGGGCAAATTATCGATAATCCATAATCGCTGGTATGTGGAGGCCTCCTTCTCCTAGAAAAGCCTATGACTCTCAACAATATCTTTGATTGTGGACGTAAGACCTTACCGAAATCTAAGCGAAGGCGACTCGAACGCGTATGTATGTGCTACGTGCGATACGTAGCTAAAAACGGGTACGTAATCAGGCGTAATTAGCCTGTTGTGCCGTGGTAAAAGGCAGCGTCGGAAGAGAGAGGAATAGGTGAGTGACCCTTCGCCTCGGGCGGGGTTCACCGTGGGGTCTTCGGTAGGGGTCGAAAGGGGTCTCCTACGGTCTCCGTCTTTTCCTGTCCGCCTCACCTCCCCCACCTACACCACTACCTCTTGGCTGCGTATACCTTTCTAGCTTCAGGATTCTATCCCTCTTTCCCTCGCTGCCTTTGTCCCCTCCTTTCTATCGCCCAACGATACCTACGTACATGCATCTTTTTTCTTTTTTTTTTTTTGCGTTTTCTCTCGCCTCGAGGGCAACGGCCTCGGTCAAAGCGGTACCGTCGCGGCAACCTATGGCTTTTCCCCTGATACAAATAATTCTACAGCTTTCTGGGTTGTTTCTTTTCTTTCTCCTTTCTTTTCTTTCCCACTGTTATCGATCACGACGATGACGAACGCTGATAACAGTTGTTTCGTGACATCTGTCTATGCATTGGTGTAGAATAATGTACTTTGGTCAATTTTGTGATCGATGAAATTTGAAAAAGTTACAATTACAAAAAGCCTTCGTGTTTAAATATTTTACGTGCTTGGAATCGAGTCATACGTAATAAATGGGATTAGTAATCATAAATTAAATTTAATCAAATGGATATGACTCTTTCTGTTATGGCAACAAATGTATTAAAATTACTACGATGTTTGTACCGTGAATCTTCAAACATCGTGCATAATTTACAAGTTTTCCCTTTGAACGTTTATTTCTCGTTATCTCCGTGTGACCTTTGTTCCTTTTCACCGTCGAGGCCAGTGGCCCTACAATCACGTGGAAAGGCCACCGTTAGAGTCGCGAATTTTTCGACGATCGATCGTGGAAACTTCTTCATAGGTGGCCGATGCGAATTATCACGCGACCAATGACCGACGATCCGTCGTTTCTGCACGCGATCCCCTATATTATTCGATGCTTGGCACCACACGACATTCGTTGTATCGTGAAATTTGTAGTTTGAACTTTGTTGAACTCGTAGATGACGGATGTTATCTCCGATCATCGAGAAATTTATGGTTAAAGCGAGATTTGAACACGAAACATCGGCGAAAGAACACAGTTTCAATTACCTTAATTTCGAAACCGTTAACCCTTAAATAGCAAAGAATTTAAATTTAATTTTAGATCCTTCGATATTCCTATTTTCAAATCTTTCTATTATTTGTCTAATAGCTGAGTAGAATTTCAATAAAAATTTTAATCAAGTAACTTTGTCGTAACAGCTAACGTTCAACAATCTTTGCCGTCATATAATTTACTCGCGATTTAAACTGTTATCCCGTATTCAAAACTACACTTTCGCGACCTTTTGGCCTCAATTTCTTAATTATCCTAGAAATGCTTTTACCTGCCAATTTGTCAAGTTTGGAAAATCCCGTCCGTGAACGTGATGACACAATCAAGGGAATCATGTTGCATCGTCGACCTTCGTCGTTACGTGGCCGGTTTTGAGACCGGGGCGGAATGTATTAGTGTCAATTAAGTGATAATAAGTACGGCTGGCAACGCGATATCTTTTTCTTCCACGTTCGAACCGACTCAACTTAATGACGCTGCATCCTGCTACTTGATCGTCGCATCCTGGCTAGCTCATTAGTCACGATTGCTCAATAACAACGGGAGCGGAATTGTTACACCGTCGGTGAACTTATAAATCACATGATCCACGACGTGATAAAGCGTAATGATCCTCGCGAGAGAGTATTCGCGCTAATTCGACGGACTTGGCTCGCGGGTCAGAGCAATCGTCTCTATAATGCGTGCACAGTAGATGACTCGTAAGTTTCCGTTATTAATATTGAATATTCATGAATATTATGCCATTGTATCGGGCTGTTGCGTATCAAATGACCCATTTTGAAACGTAGAAAGTCTGATGTAATCTAATGACGCAGGACGTATTGCCAAATAATATGTATCTAAATGGTATCAATTTAAAGCTTAAAATTTCAAAGCGATCGTAGTCAAACATTATGGATAAAGATTATTTTTTTAAGAATTTAAATTAGGACATACTGGAATTTAAAGTATGTAATTTTAGCCAATTTTCTTTGAAAAAAATATATATAGATTCAATTATATTATACTGAATCGCGTAATTAGCATACATACCAAATGGGGTACGTTTCTTAGGTTATTTCCAGTTTATCAAATTTCGTATTTGCGTTGATTAACAACTTTTACGAGTTCGTTATGTGCAAGGTAATCAATCGTTGGGAAAACACTGTGGGAAATTAAGCTACGTGTTAGTGTATGCATTGGAGTATGATTACATTCGCTGCGTATAGGAATATTATTAGTGGTAAGTTTTTATTCCATGCCACGTTACACAGCTACACAAGTAATTCTCTGCGACTCTTGATTGATAAAAATAATTTCCTATCAATTCCAAGAGAATTATTCAAACTACGCGTTAACATAATGATCACAATCAACTGAATATAGGTACATATTCTAACATGCATCAAACGAATAATCTATTTACAAAAACTTTAAATCCCTGTTAAACTTCTAATCTATACAAGATTTAAATTCAAATCAAGTGCCACGAAATTAATTAAAAATCGGAATAAATTTAACTTGAACATCGTGGGAAGCCACACGCACCTTATGAAGATAGATAAGTAATTGTGAAGATAGTAAGATAGACAGTAATTGTGAATTCGTCACGGCGTCGATAAAGGTTGTTCGCGAGTCATTATTCCGATTTTCCATTAGCCCGCGCGTCCAAGTATCGATGCGTCTCTCAGCTTTGTGGCGAAGCTCAACCCGACGGAAGAGGAAACGATTAATTTGCAAGAATTAGCCAACCGTTTTGTACCAACCTCGACGACATTAATCGTGTTCAAACAGTTCAAACATCGATTCAGCCTCGTGTCTGCCAACTTAACAAACGACTATCGATCCCTTCCCTCAATTTCCTTTCAATTAATCACCCATCTTCCATAATATTTGCGCAAAATCGTCTCGATCGATGACAGAAAATCAAACGAAAAAATTGGAAATCTTCAAAGTAGATACCATGGAAACTCGTCGTTCGTGATTCAGACGTAGCAACGTGGAAAAAAATCTCTTTATCCGTAAAATGTGCGGCTGACAAGTGGAACGAAAGTTTCGATCGTAAGCTCGATAATGCGTCAATTAACATCGATCAGAAGTGCGCATCATCCTCGCCGGATTCCCATGGTGGCCGATGGTGTAGCGTTAATCGTTTGGCCGGTCGGCGATAAGGTGAAGTAGGAAGGATACAGAGAGCCGGCTAGTAACGAGGGGTCCGTGATCCTGGCGGCAGTAGTGGTAGGAGGGAACATCTATGGGAAACTCAGGATCGTGGCCGTATGTAGATGGCCACGGGAGGCGTTAAGAGGCTGTGGTACGTGGCCACGCCACGAGACTCGCTCACGAAGAAGGTGGTCTATTAGTTCTGTAACCTTCCCGAGCAGTCGAGAAGGCGCACCATATCTGCGATCAACGTCGATAAGATACGAGACGTAACAGGAAGTCCGTGCTATTCTCACCCGAATACAAGCGTTTCGTTTTAGTAGTACCCTTACTGGGCGTGCGCCGCTCTACGTGTCGAACAACGAGTCGACATTACGTCCCTTGAAAAGCTCTTCAAAAAATGCGTGAAAATGTATCCTCGCTGCCACTTGTATCCCATGAAGATAGACATAAATGAAAGAGATCGCCACGTATTCCCTTCAACATTTTAAACTGATTTTTATCGATATTCATCGAACTAGAAACCTAACCTGCAAACCCACTATCAAGTAAACTGACTCCAACCCGTATAGAATAAATTAGCTTTCTTATCTTGGGTTCTGAATAGAATATTTTTATGTTATCTAATGCGATTTTGACTTGGCAAGCTACGAATATCTTTTATTCTGACTATGGATACAAAATAAAATTCTCTTCAAATTTCCTGCCATGTTCGTTGAAAACCACTATGCTGAAATGTATGGTTTAAACGCTTACTTCGAATAAATTTGTCCTGGAAGAGAAAGTCCTGTACCACAATTTCATATTCATGAAAGGATGTCAAAGTCTTCGGCCAAAGTCTTTAGCGACTTTGAAGGATAGATGTTCATCTTGTGTTCGAGATTAGGCGTGCATCGAGGAGTCTGATAGATGCACCGTCAGAGAAACGCGTGTTTAACTCGCGTTTCAAGCTCGCCGATCCCCCCTCGCGATGTCCCAAATGGCCTCGGATCATCGTCGACGATAAGATGGCACGCACGATAACGCATAGCTTTATAAGGTGTTCCGTTTGTGTGTACGCGCGCGGTACGAGACGGGTTGCATCGGTCAGTCCGCGTCGGTTTCAGCGTGGCATTAACTTTGATGCAATTGAATGCAGCGGCGATTCGCGAGAGGCTAGTTCCGGTTCGAACGGAGCCGAGGCATTGCTTCGTGCCACGAGATCGAAGGATATATAACCTTCTCGACGGCGGAATCCTCGCGTCTGAATAATGCTAATGTCGTCGAGGAAGACGTCTGCCTAGGTTTGACCGTCCGCCAGACAAGTTTGAGGAAACTCGACGAGATAAGAGCTGGCAGGCTGGCGTACCGTTGCCGTTTTACCAACGTCAACCCTCTCTTCGTTGCCCTCCTATTATCAGTTAGAATATCGATTCTGCCCCCTTTTGCATTTTCACCGTTCCCGATCTCTACGTCCATTCAATCTGAATCATATCGGAATTTCTGATCTCGCATCCTTGGCACGGTTCGCGCAGCTGCGTCGTATCTTTGGCAAAATCCTCGACAACAAATCACCTCGTCCCGACTTCCGTAGATTCGACTCGTCCACTTCGAGGAAACTCTTGCATCCGGAGAGCATCGTGGAAGTTAAGTTACGAATTCATTTGAGAGTAAAACTTGCGTCAGAAACTACCAAGAGTACTTTTTCGAAACGAGTACCACGCTGAGAATGACTACCATCGATCAAAAGTAATATCCATTTGCGGCTGAAAGCTCTCAGAAGGGACAAAGTTCAAACGGCGCACCTTCTTCCTAATAATTTTCCACGACCATCCTCGATCCTTCACCATTATTCCACAAGGTCCGCGAATGCAGAAGCGGATCGTGAAGCTCGAACAGTTCGCGTACATCCTGCTGCTGGCGGATACTCCGGGTGTTCGCGGAGCCACGTAGAATTCGTGTCGATTCCGTGGAGGAAACGGATCCTCCCCGTGGTAGGCGGGGGGGAACGGAGGGCGAAAGGACCTCAGAGCGGCACGACGAGGGGGCTGGTGGGGGGACAGGAGGCGCACGGCCCACGCCAGGGATTCCACAGATGCAAATTCGCTTGAGCTATCGCCGGATCGTGAGCCTCTTCGTTCGAATCGGAAGGGAAAAGACAACGAGGAACGAATATAAGTAGCTAGCGTCCACAGGATCGCGAGGACCGTGTACGTGCACCCACCCAGACGATCGGCTGAAAGTTCCTGGCAGACGTGCAGCAGGGCTGGCTTTTCGAGCGTTCGTGTGGGTCCCGTTTGTGTACGGACACCGTTGCACTTGCGCCACGACCCGCTGTTCTGGGTTGCATGATGTATATCCGCCACCGGGTTGTGCAGTGGCGAATATGCAAAACCGGTGGCGTGGCCGGGAAGGGTCAACTCGACCCTGCGCCGCTGCCCCCTTTTCTCTGCCCTGTCCCTCCCCCGGCCTTCGGCGCTCGTGTTCGGCCAACGATCCACTCGGCGCAACGAGAACGCTCGTAAATCATAATATTATATTTCGTTCTCCCCCGTTGGCCAGACTGTCGCGTCCCTTCGCGGCTCGTTAAACTCTTCGACGTTGAGAAACCTTCTTACCATCTTGGCAAAATGGCGTCAACGATACCGTCGACTATGTTGCGAGTCTCTGACTAACAATCGTGAATTCAGATACGAATTTTTCATTCATTCATTCTGATTTATTTCTAGAGAGATTAAACGCGAACCGTGATTGAACGCATAGAAATGTGAACAGATAGTTGAATTGCTATTGATTGTTGCTGGGCTATCTTCCGTATGATTAGTATGCAGAGTCGATTTGCAAACGATTTGCTTGAATCGCTGGCGTTGTCCGCGATTGGCCAGCTTCGGATGCATCATATCGGTAAACAGATGTTACAGGTGTACGGAATATTTCCAGGTACCGTTTTTCTATTATCTCGTCTTACGGGCAGCCGTCTGTTCTTGCGTGTATAAAGTTTCTCTTATTTTAAACTAGTAGCTATGATTTATGATTTGTGCACTTATTTATGCAAATTGAGAACAATCGCTAACTATTACAAGATACCGGACAAAATTTCAATGATATACCATTTTTCATGAAACAAGTATACTAATTTTTCTTATATCCGGCAAGTTAACAAGAACAATACCATCCCTTATGACTCGAACCGTGGAACGCTCACATTTGTACCAGTTTGCGGTTCGTTGCACCCGCGTATCGTAATTTTACAAGAATTCCTCCCCAGGATTCTCGAGAAAATGATACGCCTCGGTGGCTGGTAAAAAGGATAAGCGTGCAATTAAAGCATAGGCGCAATCATGACAATCGGAGCGAGGAGATACCGATCTTTCAAAGAGAATTCGTAATCACAAGTGTGGCTCCATTAAGCGAGATCGATCTACCGTTACGAGCGTACAGCGAGGGTAAATGATGCATGTGAAAATGATTGCGCCGCCGACATCGATTGCGGATAATGGCTCCCCGAAGAGAAAAGCGGCGTTTTCCCTTGGAAACGTGCCAGAAAGTATAGCATGCGGTGGAAAGGGTCGAAGCAAAGAAAGCAAAGGGAACAATGATTGCTCGAAGTGGGGCTACTCTTCGATTACATGATACCAGACGATTCGAAACAAGAAATTGAATGAACGGTAGGGGATATTCAAAGACTACTAATACAAAATGAAAATGAAGGCCAATCGTATTCGAAGAATATCGATTTATTTCTGCGATCATTTAATCACCCGACTCCCGTCACTAACAATAAGTGTTCTAACAGAGTACTGATAATTTAATATCCATCCGCGTCGGCGACGGTGGCGGCTGTATTAATAAAGTAATTTATTATTTGCACCAGATTTTTACGCCTCTCGATGGTCTATCGTCTGTCACTGATTTACGCTAATGACCAACGCGACCAGACAGTTTTGTTAACGCGGCACTGGCACCAATCACACGCTCGAAGAGTGATAAATACAGATTCCGACGTGTCGTTAAGGGAATACCACGATCCCAACGTCCGTGATGAATTTTCTTTTTATCGTGTACGCTTTTTGATCGAAGATCATAAAAATATGATATTGAATATTTCTTATCAAAATATTTTATTAGCCATTCCATCTCGTAACTTAGCACCTTGATTGACACACCGAAAATGATCATACATGGTAATAAGGGTATAATAATTTTTCAATCTGACTGTTAATCTTACCACTTCCTGTTATTAGCAAACTATCATCATTCTACGTTTTTTCTTATAATTAATCCAATAATGAAATTCGTAGTAGCCGACGACCACCAAAGCAGTCGACGAATAATGTATGCGCGGAAGCTTCAGCCTTCATTATCATTTCTTTATCTAATTACTTCGTCCACGATGATAATCTCGGCGATAATTACAGTCCTCTGTCGCTTATAGTCGAAAGGAACCGTAGAGAAAAAGGTGGTCCCCAAACTCCGACCGGTCGGTGTACATATTTCATGCAATCTTTCAGCTGTTCGCGGGTTAATCGACTTTTTTTTTCACGCGTCTTTCGTTAAATTCTTCGCCGGTTGATTTACGATCGATATTTTTTATCTCGTGCCTTTCACGTACCTCCTGGTCCCTTTTCTCCCCCCTTCCTCTCTTTCTCTCCCCGGCTTCATCACGAGAGGCAACGGTAGTCGACCGGCTGCCAGATTTCTACGTACGTACGCCGGTATTTATTTCTGCATAATATGCGACTGCCACGGGTAGAATTATGGACGCGCGCCTGCAGGGACACAACGACGGATAAGATCTTCACGGTACCACCGAGAGTACTTTCTTTTTCTCTGTTGCTCGAGGCTGCGCGTACAATATAAATTAACGATCGAGCGATGATTAACATTACGCGACGCGATCAGCATACGAGATGCTGAACCACCGCCACCGCCGCGAACACGACCCGCCACCTTTATCGTATGCAACGATGAGAAACTGCTCACCACTGAATTGCAAATCATCGAACACGCCGACTTTCGTACAGACGTCGAAACCAGAGTTAATGACCAACCGTACGGTCGGTCGATAAATACCTTCTAAGCAATGAAACTCAACGGCAGATAATCAGATATACGTTCGTGTTTAAATTTCCTTCTCTAAGACCAGTTACTGGGCTGTTAATCGCCTGTGCGCTGAAGATATTTCGTCGTTCCCCTCTCGTGTGGGTCTCTTTGTCAAACATTCCCACGCATCTTTCGCTCGGTCTCGAGTTAGCCAGTGGGAGGGTACTGTAAATATTTGTCGAATAGGATCGCGGATGATGTACAGGTACCCTAGAAATCGAGCTGAAATGGTCGTGCCACTATCTGGCACAGGTGTGCATGGATTCAGGTGCAACACCGCCGATACGTGGAACGACGGCCAAAGGGGATGCTGAGAAAGCATTCCGACACGAGTTCAGAGCGAGGCTGTAATGATAGCGAAATAGAAGAGGTCGAAACGAAGGAAGATCGGTCGTGGAACGGAGGTCGAGCCACGGTTGCACTCTATCCACGGCCAACGGCGTAGATCAGGCCGTCGACTTCGACGGTTTGAGCAATCTCCATGGCAGTTATCCACTTGCGAGCAGCTGTTCCAGTCGCGCTCGTGTACCCGGCTACTGCTACTGGGTCAAGCGTCGCTGCCTCCGGGGCCACGGGAATCTCCTGGTGCATCGAAGGATGCACCAGTTTCGTACAGGGAAAATAATTACAGCTTGTACGATCGAACACCGTCGACTTTCGAGATACCCCTCGACCGATGTTAAAGGAATGATTGATATTCGTTGCCGACAAGCTTCTTTAAGACCGAGTGACAAACGATCGAACATTAACGCTTTTTCTTTCTTTTAACGGGAACGAAAACGATTCGTTGAAACGTACTTTGGTTACAGGTGAAAATTTACCTCGAGCGGGACACGGTTTCGCTTCATTTTTCTTGCGATCGGATCCGTTGCGCAAATTCGATTCGCTCTCGGAGAGATGTTGTGTAAAGAGGAATCGACACGTTCGATATCCTTGGATCGCTTCAATTAAGAGTAAGTAATCGATGAAAAGCTATCCGAGTCGATCGATATTCGTCTGTCCAACAGAATGAAACAAGGTAACCACTGCGTGTTTAATTAATCTGTTGCAGTACGAATTAAGTTCGCGATTCGATCGAAAGTGATTGAAAAAAATTCGATGAATTTCATTGGATCAAGGACGGTAGGTACCCGATTACATTTCGTGCCAAATGAATACGAAATTCGAAGTACTGATAATTGAAACGGTTAAATTCCGACCGACGATCAGACCTCGATGTCCGTTTCCCTAGCGACGAGCACCTTTACCTTCCAATTACCTTTAACCGTCCAATTACCGCAAAAACTCGAATCGAAATCCGCGTTATTACACAGCGCGCACACGCGTTCCTCTTCTTTTTGGTATCCCGCTAAGAGACGTAGCGTGCGCGTGCATTAAGTAACTCAACGTGGCCAGAAAAACATTTCGTACGTGACAGTGGAACATCATTACCGCCCAGCCAAGAAATTATATTTTTTGAAACCGGCCCGTTGATCTTTCTCACCTCTCGTGTCCATATTTTTCATAATCTTGACAGAACGGCGACGAAGCACGCGTTGTCAGATCGCCAATTTTCCGCGGCTTTAAAGCCAGCTTTAATGCATCCTGGCTGCAGGTGCCAGCGAAACGGGCCTCTGTTCAGCTTGTCTGCCACGTCCTACACAGGCTAGAAGCACTGGCAATACGCCGCGATAATACGTTTATTACGATAGGCAATTTACGATACACCGTGTCGGCCGTTCGTGCCTCTTTCCTTTCGAATATATACGCAACGTCCGCGGATATATACGTAACGTCGATCATCGAGAATGGGTCCTTCTTCACAACGATAATGCAACGTGTCGACGCACTAGCAACGGAATCGTACGCAACGTCATTACACGCCGGTTTAACGCTTTACAAGCTCGCGCTCTTCCTGATTATGATCTCACGTGCCCGTCCGATATACCAGCCGGGCGAACGATCGGCTAACGATTGCTCTCGCGCGAGTGTACAATTGAATTAGAAGACGCGTTTCATCTTCGATCCTTCATGGCCGCTCGCGGCGGATTACGCGGAGCAAGCGTTGAAAATTTCAACTTCGTCGCGGATAAATCCGTGACGCGGAGCTGACTTCGTTATTGAAAATCAAGAAACCAGAAAGCGTTTCGGTGTCAGGTTGCTGAGAAAGCTGTCTTTGGAATATAATTTCACCCTTCCCCGGGGAAATCTATGTCAGAAATCTCACTGAGATTGCACGAATATCTGACACTGTGGCAAATTATTTTATCAGATAAGGACAAGAATAATTTTAAATGTAGGTTTAATAATTAATTTTATTTTTCTAACCCACGATAGTTAAGGATTAACCAGATCTTTATATAGTCTAAAGATATTTCTGATGAAAGTACATAGTTTCACTATTGTGCACCGTAAAGTATCCTGGTCTGACCTATGACTGAACCATACTACTGATTCCAAAACCAAACGGAAGATGGTCCGAAAATTTTTTCAGATAGTATCCATCAATGCCCAGAGGTACTCGGAATAAATACGACAATCAAGAAACATACTGACCTATGATTATAAGCTACCAATCAAAGATAAGCTGAAAAAATTCTTCACCCCGGTATCTGGAACGAGCATACGAACCGAAGGATCGAGCTGAAACGAAGATTGAACGCGAGCGCGAACGGGCTGCCGGGCGCGATACAAATTGACAAGGATCTAGCGCGGCTAACCTTGAGCCGGGAGCATTATTTATCGAATTAAGCGCCGGCAACGGAGTAGGTAGACGGGCACAGGACGTAGCGTCCAGACGAGAAAACGGTCCGAGGCCTCGGCCTGGAAGGTGGATGCTGGTGCTAGTGGGGGCGTGCGATAGTTCAAGTCGTGAGCGGGCAGCCCCGCCCGACACGACCGAGGAGCATCTCCGTTCTGACCCCCGCTGACTTAGTCGACGGCTCCCTCCACCGACACCCCGCCACCCTAACCGCGGTCCCACGAGATCCAGAGACGACCTCCGTCTTTTTCCCTCTTCCTTCTATAGTATCCCTCTCGAGTCGATTCTCCTCTCCGTCTCGTTCCCATCGACTCGTCTTTACTGTTGTTGTCTTAGTCTCGCCTTCTTCCTGTTCGCGGTCGTCCGAAACACCCCACCCTGAGGCCTCAGCGCAACGCCAAGGGCACCGTGATCAGGGACCGTTCTAGCCAGGCCTCACGGGCCCCGTCGTGTCTCAGGGTGGGGATCCATCGCGAACACTACTCCTTTCCACCTCTCTCGTGGTTAGAATAACGCAAAGATGCATCGGAGAAAGAGGAAGGGGACAAAGAAGCAGATGAAGAAGAAGAAGAAGAAGAAGCAGAAGGCAGTGATAAGTGTGGGAAGGGCAGGTTGCATAAGGTCTAATATTATGCAAGCGCACACACAGGCCTGAATGCGTTAGTTCCCTTCAGTCCTGCCCCCCTCTTTTCCGTGATACTCTTACACGGCGTACACGCAGAACATAAGGCCCCGGGTACAAGGGAACGGTTCTCCTGAACGTCAAGGTTCAGGGTTTGCGCGTGCACGTATATACGGAATCGCGAGCCCGTGTTGGAAGTCCTCCTCCTCCTCTTCCTCCCTCTCTCTTTTATCTCTGTGTTTGCATTCGTGTGTATACCTTTACCCTAGCTGCATAGAAATCGTAGGAGCGTTGAACTCAGGAAGTGGCCATGAAATAGTCATTCCTGAAAGGTTAACTCTCCTACCGCATCTCGCGGGGTTCTCAGGTCGGCTCACAAAGTCCGGAAAGTCCGGCCAGGACCAACCGGAGAGACGGATGCGAAACGAAGCGCGGATGAGGAACAGGGAGTGGAAACGCAAGGTTAGTCTGATTGTCGGTGTTCATTTAGCCAAGCCAATCTTATGAGAACCGATCATCTCTCACACAAGTCAAAACAAATCTATGCATATCTAATACGAGATGGTGTTAATTTATTTTTCTAATTATCACCCAATTCAGGCATATCAGAATGCCATAGAGTAAGCGTCCACTTGAAAATAAAAATTGCGCAAGAAGGACACTCCGCTAAGAGTCTCGTCGGTTGAAAGAGTAATGTCCATTCGCTACAAATTCTTTGGTTAACTTCTTACGCAAGTTTCACTCTCAAATGGATACGTACTTTTACATCGGAAAACAAGAATCTTATATGTTTAACATTTTAGAAGCTTGTCATCCATCAATTTTTGCCCGTCAGGGCTCGACAGCGAGCAAAAATCAACTAAATCAATAATCTGTTTCCCACGGCTGAACTACGAACTATTACCGATTGATTCTCGAACAGGGAGGTCAAAGATCGGGCGCAACGTCGAACGTGTCAAAATTTTGATCGGACCGTACACAGTTCGACCGGTATTGAACGAAGAAGACCGTTCTCGCGTACAGTTCGACCGTTCGGTGTCTCTCCGTCGTTCTTTCTAGCCGCCGCTCGTCGCCTCATCTCTCTCTCTTGGTGCACGATGTGGCTACGTCGAGGTACCTACGGACGAGTAGTACCGGGGTACCACGGAGGCCACGAAGGTCACAGGGCTAAGGCACTTCTCACGCCCCCGCCATGTCGGAGAGGAGCACCCCACTTAGACGGACTGTACATACCTTAACGCGGCCGATTAGTATACGTGCTTAATTACTGGTAACGTGCGTGCATGACGCTGGGCATCGATCATACCGTGCGAGCTGAGAAGAACCGAGAAAAAGGGCTGGGACGTCGCTGACGCTTCCTGGATTAACATTTTCAGAACCATGATTCTGCGTCTTCTAGCTATTCCTTTTCTTCGCTTGTACGAAATTATGCGAGGTTATCGTACACCGGTTATGATGAAAGTTTTTGGGTACACAAAGTATCGACTTCCGTAGAGTTGAAAAGTAATTTCAATAGAAACACTTCACAAATATTTTAATAAGAACTGCTGGTACAAAACATTCCTGATTGACAATTCACAAATCGTGAAAATGACTACTATTTACCGTACAATCAACGAAAGATCCAGGTACCACCGGACCAAAGTTAAATCAATATTTGTTTAAAAAATCAAAACTATCCACAAAAGACGTAAGACCATGTTCCTTCAACTCTGCTCCAACGGAGTCGATTCGAGAATATCGAGGATCCAAGGCCTCGATGCCAGCATTAAACCATAATCGAGATCCACCGATTCGACGTACACCTGATCTAGTGTTCAACGATCAACGATCTTGGTGACTGGATTCGATCCTCGAAATGTCAGCCAGCTATCGCTCCTCTAATAGACCGAGCAGAGGCGACTCGAGGCGGCCACGATACAAGAGGACATAATGTCAAGGGAACCACCGCGCCATTGTACACCACGCGTTCAAAGAAAAAGAGAGAGAAAAAAAATGATGAATGGTTCCGGGTTGAGGATGGGTACGGTACCCATCTTTTCGGACCATCCTCGTCCACTTTTTCACGTCGCGGACGCGTAGGCACATGAATGTGTAAATTGTCTACCGAGCAACGCGCACCTTTCGATTCTGTTAATCAATCGAGCAAAGCCTTTCTACATCCGGGGGCACGTCAAGGATTTTGACGATCCACCATCGGACCTGTTATATCCACAATAACTTCTCTATTCGATTGACCAATTTAACCCGAGGTTCGGGTCCCTCGATTACACTTAATTTCTTTGAAAGTATGTCGCTACTGTTTGCGGTCTACGCTTTCATTGGGCAATACATCCTTTTGATGAAAGGTGAACGGTTCGTGTTGACGCATTAGCATTGTATTTTATTTCTTTTTTTTTTTTTTTTTTTTTTTTTTAGAAGCATACTTACTTTTCAGTTTAAATTCGAACGGTTTACAGCTAGCACCTTGTTGCTCACAAGTCGCTTATCCTGGGTATTAAAAATGTAAAAGGTTAACCTACACAATGGATCTGACAGGCTTATGCTATTACGTTTTATGTTATAAAATATATATATGTGTTCTTTTTGACAATTGAGGTTGTTAACTTTGTGAGAAGTCACAGAGTATTTCAGAATAACTGTTAAGTTAACTATCAATATGTATATTTGTACATCTGTTTGGATAAGAATTAAGATCTTGTTCACGTTACAACCATCCATCGTGATGCATTAGAACGCACAATATGCTATCATCCTGTTTGAAGATTGCTTGAGGAGGATGCGGAAGAAGAAGGTACGAATAGGTTCGACTTCGCGAAGTAGAAAGCGGCTGCGAAGATTCCTCTCTGAACGGGACGCGTTTCCATCGTCGCTGCTTGCACAAGTTGACGGGTTTAGGCACTCGAAAAAGAGTTAGGAAAGGCGTCGAAGGAAGAAGAACGGGATGGAGGAGTAGGAGGTCGGACACGAAGAAGGAACGGTACCGACCGTTTACACCGTGACGAGGACGAAAACGTGGCGCAACGGAACGTTGGCGTTATGTAAAAGCGTAAAACGACTTAAAGATTCGCCTCACGCTCTGCTCCTCTTCTCTCGACCAGAGTCCAACTTCTTCACCGCTCGTACAATCCCTCTCTAGTTCTCCACGCCTCTAACGTTCCTCGTTCTATTCGTCCCTTGACTCATTTCAAACTCTTCTTCTTCTTCTTCTTCTTTCGAACCCGCGCTCCTTTGGCTGCGCGTTTCCATCAGAATATCAATTAAACTCGGCCCGTTAAATATTATTATCGCACAACCTTTCGTGCTCGTTGGCAACACTCTAATAAATTAGCCAGAGGCGCGCCGACCGCGGTAAATATTTATTACGCGTAATATGCTTTTTGCCAAATGCCGGGACAAACGTATGATTAATCGTCTAGAATCATCGGATCGTATCGTGCACGGAATCAAAGCGTCGGGTAAAAAAGTGCAGGCTTCGTTTAAAGGAGTCAAGGTGAGCCTGATGGTTATCGATCGGAAAGAAAACAACAGGTGCTTGATTCGGTAATGACGTAGACAATTATCGACGACTTTCGTTCGATATAGTCATTGTAAAATAATGCGTCG
This sequence comes from Stelis phaeoptera, assembly GCA_943735885.1. NCBI lineage: Eukaryota > Metazoa > Arthropoda > Insecta > Hymenoptera > Megachilidae > Stelis > Stelis phaeoptera. The sequence continues at coordinate 12,684,958 of OX030930.1, forward strand.
TCTTCGGACAAGTAATTCATAAGTAATTGTTAAAATTTCAAAACTCTCATAAACTGTCTTCGATAATTATACGTATGTATCCGACACAATGTCCAATCCGGTAAATAAATTTCTACGAATATTGTTTCGTGCATTCTATGCCAAACCACCGAGTAATATTCATGTTATAACTGAGAACTAATATTTAACGTTTAGGAGTTCAACGTCTATAAAAGAAAAAAATAAAATACAATTTAATAAAAATTTACAGAATTGCATAACTCGTTGAGTGGCACAGTGAAAACGGACGTACGTAGTCAGACACGATAAAACCTTAAATATTAAGGATGCAGTCGATTAATTTTCAAATTTAACCTTTCAATTCGATAGTCAGCATTATTAGCTTAATATTGACGCTATCAACCGGTGACTGACGTTAACCGTGGCTTTGACATAAAAGGGACGACAAATATTTTAAAGCTGTATCGATTAGAAAACGAAGATACCGCAAAGAAACAGATAAGCGTTGCATTATGCCTATGGGTTCGATCGATTTACAGCCGGTCATAAATCAAAACGACGCAAAGCAACGTTAACAACGATTTATTCCAACTGAACCGAACTTTATCGACGCCTACGAGGATTTCACCTGTACAAGTAGACATCTTCGGCATAAAACTGGTGGCGGGGAGGGAGGAAAAATGAAGAAATTCCAACCAGATTTATTAACTCGACGCGTGCGTTCATTATCAACGACAAGTACTCGTGACAGAAAATTCATTCGACGAATGTTTCGAATACCGTGTTCTCCACCGGGTGGAAGTGAATTATTGTTCGTGCCGCGACGAAAACGACATAAAATGCACTTTTATGGTGCCCGTTCGTAATTCAACCGAACGATAGGATGAAATCTTTGCTACGTAACGAACGAAGAAGATTCGCTTTTAAAATTAACGTAACTATCACCATATCGAAAGGATCAAGATCCATGCCCCCATATCTAACTCTAATTAACAACGAACGAAGAGGACCGGTGTCCAAGGATCCAGGACGAAAGAGTCACAAGAACAGAGGACAAAAGGAAGCCGAAGAAAAAGAACAGAGGCCTTTATCCGACTTATCTGCTGACAGTGTCGAAACGTTCAGGTCGCGGCTCGACGCAACTCGAGATCACTTACGGCCACTCTGATTCGAACTATTGGCTGCAGAGAATGGCGATAATCGGTGGTGTGTGTTCGTGGAACGTTCTGTATCGAGCGGCTGTTGTTGCTGGCCGCGTATATATACGCGTACCCCACGAAGAATCTAAAGATCCTATCGTGAAATACTCGGAGCGCGATATGACCACCACCTATTGCTACTTGTCTTACCGGCCACTCTCTTTCTCTTCTTCGCTTCGGCCTAACGCTTCCCTCTCGCGATCATCGTTTTGCCATTCAACGGGGATTTATCTCGATCGACGGTACATGCCCGCAGCCTGCTTCTCCGTCTTCGATAAGACCCCATAAACGTCGCCTTAATTGCGGCTAATAAAACTGCGACACTTCGCCGCTCTCGCGTTCGGATTTCGTGAAAATTGCCCGCGCAAGCCAAAAATAACCGTGTCGAGGGACGGTAGTAAAGTCGAGAGATACCGCGAAGTAGCTCCGCTGATGCGTACACGTAATGATCACCGGGGTTCCATTCGCCCTCCCTGTTCTCGTATCGGCGATAATTGCTTTTCGATCTTAAGCCCGCTTTTGGGCTACCATCATTCGAACGAAACCACTTTGGGTGCAGCTTTTAATAGATTTATAAAGGATGTTGGTGAATTGTGGGTATACAGGCTGGTACAAAATCACTGGACTAAATTAAACCCTTGGGGAGCAGAAACAGATCTTGTTATTTCTTATTTTTAAAATTTGTTAAGTCTTATGATGATTTTTTTACTATTTCTTTAAATATTATTTTGTTTAATGTTTAATACATGAAGCTACTTTTCCCTGTTTTGCAAATTTTACGTTAGTTTTCGAAATTTTTAAAGAATCTTAGTTTCCAAATTTGATACGTAGGTACTATTCCTTTGGATATCAATACACGGAGACAGTCAAAGCACCGCTGTATAATATGTTCCAAAGGTCGATTTTTGGAATATTAAATTTTACATTATAGGAATACTAAATTTTACCATATCGTGCGTTAAAAATAGCCTAAGTACATTTATAAAATTTGTCAAAACTAAGAAATTTAATACCAAAAGAATCCACAATTTTTAAACGACTGTTCCTTAAAATTCCAATTCTTTTCAAGGAATAATTCAATAACACGATACATAATACATAAACCAAATTTTAAAAACACTTTTCTTGATATAACTCGTATTACATGCAAGTCACACATTTATCACATCTTCGATTCTAATTGATATTTATTAAATCGCACAACAAGAATCTGTTACTGTTTGATATTCGCTAGCCGTTGGTGATAAATCGCGCCACGTTAAGGACTACCATCAGACGAACTGATTATCCATGACGTTTACAAGCTCTTATCATCGAATCGGTTAGCCGGTCGCTGATTATCGTTTTACCATTCGCAAAAGGTATATCACGATGCTCGGAACATGCTAGCGGCAAGACCGCTGCTAACTGTGCACGATAAGAAAGCGTTATGATAACAAGCGGTTATTTGCTGGAGCAACACACGGTGTCATGATGCTACTATGCAATTTGCACGTGCTTCGTCTTTCTGTTTAACTTCTGATCCGCAGCAAAGACCGTCGCGATGTTCTTATCAGTTCAAACAATTGTTGTGCAACGAGAGCCCGACGTTATTCAAAGTAAGATATCATCTATTGTAACGCTTTTTTTAATTACATTCTATGGTACAATTAGAAACTTCACCATATTATTAACCCTTTTCGATCAAAGTTTACTCGATTTATTATTGGACTGTAATATAAGTTTGCGGTGTTTTCTTTCTTCCCAAAATAATATTCTTTGCTTTACGCACAGCTATTTCCTTCCGTTGCATGTGAATTTTTCACCCCCCCCCCCCCCCCCCAATTACTTATAAGGAATATCAAGCCTTTGGTGTTTCGACTCAAATTAGGTAATCAAATTTTTAAACCAGAAACAGCCATATTACAGCGAAAGAGTATTATCTTAAAATAGAAAAGTTCTTAAAATTTCATTTCAAATTGTTGCCTTCCCAGTGATTCACCGTCTGATGGTTAATATCGGCAATAATTGCCAATTAACTAAAAAGAAGTAAGAATACTTTGGTAAGGATGCCTTATCGCCTTATCGAAAAGGGTTAGTCGCAACGAAACAATGTTGATTATAGACACTGGATGGCATAAACGAATCCAAAAAATGAAAAAAAAAATCGTTTCTTCTAATCTGACAAGTTCCTTGAATCGTTGGCCGCACAGTGTTCTTTCCAAAGACAAAAAAATTACGCCGGACCGTTAATACGGTTACGCATTATCTAGATTGCTACCCGTCGGCTTCCGCCGGCCGAGAAACAACACGAGTAATTAATCAAAGACAATCAAACTCTGGGAGCGTCGGACGAGGCTGACTCCCAACAAACGAAACGCTATCCGTCATCTTCTCTCCGTTAAAATCAAAGAAAGAGAGAAAAAAAACAGAAGAAAGAGAAGAACAAGCATGGTGCACGGGTATTCCTCTCCCGGATGTGAATTATACGAAAAGCTTCGACCGGCGTGCCTCACGAACCGACCACTTTCTCCAGGAATCTTTTGCGAGATGTACTAAAGCCTCTCTATTTGGCAGTAACGAGATTACTCTTTGGTTGGAAGTTGCTGTTTCCAAATTTTGTAAAATTTGGATCTTTATTATATCGCAAGCTCTGCTTTCCTTAATATTTCGAAAATATTATAAAATAGATGGAATTTTATTTAAGCAAGATTAAAATTTCGGATCTGGAAATGATCGAATTTATTTATCGTAATTTCTTCAAGTAATGAAATCCAATTTTTCGATAGGTTAATTAAGACAATTAAGCTAAGAAGGGCAGAGCTACGAAACCAGAGATACTCCGAATAATATATATTTTAAGAAAACGACGAATGGCTAAATGAACGCGACTGAGTTATTTGGTAACCTCAGTTATATTTCAATTTTAATAGTTAAGATTCCGAATAATAGATCGCAGACATACGAAGCTACAGCAATTATTAGATTGGTAGGAAATTAATGTCGGTTTTTTTTAATCAAAGTAAGATCCATTGCAGTTTACACATTTTTGCCAACAAACTGTCAGTACCTTCAATTGGTCGTTGTCGACGAGAGAAGGGCGTCCACGACAATCTTCATCTTCGAGGCTCTCATCTCCACTTCGAAATTTTTTGAACCAACGCTGCACTGTGCGTTCATTCGCGGTATCTTCTTCAAATGCACCGTTGATAATTACGAGTCGCAGCTGCAGCTTTATGAACCAGTTTATATTCGTATAAGAATATTACACGAACTTGCTTAGTATCCATTGCGCAGTCAATAACTTGTAGTGAGCAGAAATTAACAGTAAAAACAAAAGCATACCTATCAGAATGCAGCACGATATCTGCACTTTAAAATGATATTGAAAGGTAAATAGAATAAAGTGAACTGTTATCCCAAAACCGACATTAATTTCTTACCAACCTAATAGTATTTTAATTTCTAATGAGCAGAAGTAAAAATATGATCATCGAAACAACAAAGTTTTTCAGTACACAACGCAGACATTAGTTGTGACTAAAAATTATTTATCAAGTTTCAATAAACAATTCTATGGGTCCCGAATTTAATTGTCAACCAACTGTCTGAGGGCCCAAGGTATTGTCAAATATAGAGATTTTACCGTATCGATCTGTGCTTTCGGCCAACAAAATTTATGCGAAGCAGTGACAATTTCGAACGTCGAGACGCTTTGTCCCCGGGGTTCGCTTCAGCAGGTGCTTTGTTTAATTATTCACCGTGGCAGACGACAAAGCCATCTCGCTCGACTACGCCCCGCAATTACGCTAATAATATTCATTGCCGTGGAATCGCGCGATTGTCGGTACTCCCAGTATGCAGATAAGAGCGAGCTTTGAATCGCTTATTGTTTTGAAATTGCGATAAACGTGACTGTTGCTAACGTAGACGAAGGTAATGGCGAGTCTCTCAATTGAATGGTAAAAACTATGAGAAGAAACAACACTAATGGGTTAATACATGAAAAAGCAAACATAAATTTTACGAACAGAATGTTAATATTTGATCGAAACATTAATTAGTCTTCTTTTATATTTATTTTTATATTACTACATCGAAGTGAAGATAACTGCAATTTCTAATCATCAATTCCAAAAGTATAATATTTCTTTTATCAATTCCTACTAAAAAAAAAAGTATATTTCCTGCGAAAGGGTTAAATATCTTCGAAGCACATAACAGCAACAGTGATACAATCGATCGAGAACCGAGTCCCATATTAATTTCGAACGGCACGGAATGCAAATGAACGACAACCTTCGGCAAATTTCTAATTTCACTCTGGCTCTATATATGCGAGTAGTATGACGAGTTGGATTACTTTCGCACGCTGGCCCTTTTACCGAATCGCTGCACGCCCCAACCTGGGACATACGTTTACGTACGCAAACAAGTGACGTCACTGTTGGATCCGTGGGACGGGACGTTGGTGAACGCGTGACAAGGTTCCTTTATAAACGGCAGGACACGTTTCGAAAAAGGGAGTCAAAGGGGCACCGAACGAAATACCGTGACGCGTAACAACGACCATACTATGTACTCTGAAAACCATGAAAAATCCTTTGTATCTATAATTTTATTCCCAATTAACAATCAAATATATTACTTTTATACGTACTTATCTCTATTGTACAAATTGTTTAAATTCTAATAATATTATGTGCGATTTGTTAAAAAACAATCACACCAACCCTTAGGATTATAGTTTAGACCCTTTCTTATGGTTAGGATATTAAAGGGTAAAATAGGTGACAGATTTTTGTGACAGATACGACAGACACGGCACTCAAAGTGTTAATGCACAACGATCGTACAGCGGGTAACCAGCTAGAAAGCCTTAAGATGGTTAATGACTCGACGACCATAATGTAGAAATAAAAATGAAAAGAACTCGAAGAACAGTGTAAATGCCCCCTTTAGAATTCGACGTCCTTAATTGCTGTTTTTCGTGCAACGAACCCTCCGCCACGGTATTAAAGATAACATTTGCGAAGAATCAGAAGTTTTGTGTCGAAGAACGAGGATACGAACAACTGTTGTACGTTCGCGTTTAATCGTGAAATTATTTGATCGTTCGTTTTATGAAACGATCAACCGTCGTGATTTATCGCCGTCCATCATTCCGAAACAGAAGCTTCTTAATTGCCATTTTTATTCGTCGAATCATCCGCACGGTTCTCACGAGCGTGTAGCAACACACGATTCGCGTGGTTGTTTCGAAATTTCTGATGATTGCTCCCGATTCTTTCTGGGCTTTGAAAAAGTTCGTTGTTCGAGTTCGAAATGTCAGGAGGCACGTTTAGAAAGGTATATTCAAAATGGGCCGTGGGATTCAAGAGGGATTTAAATCGCGTTCTACAATGTCAGAGAGAAATCATTGTGCCCTTGTAAACTTTTGGATATTTATCGTTCAACCCTTTAGCGCCTGGCGTGATGTACTTTCACGATAACAATTTTCGATAATTGAGAGTCCCAAACCTAATAAATTTTCTAAATTTTCGAAACAGAATCGCTGTGGCGATTTACATCATAATTAAATATATTATTTTTGAATGTGTGTAAAAAAGTAATTAAGGTAAATATTTACTCACAATACTAATTATTGCTTTATAGATAACAAAAAAAGTAAAATATTGTTTATTCGTAACTTTATGTATTAAGGGCGTAATTACCAGAAATGTACTTATAATTTACAATACCGTTTTTACAAGTTCCAATAAATCAGTGTCTCGCGAATGGGGATGATTTTCAAATCGAAAAATGATCGAATCGTTAAATTGGTTAAAGAATTCATTGAATCGGCAATAAACATTGTATAAACGTCCGTTTATCAAGGTATTTTATTTTTCATTGCGTCAACAAGCCTCCGGATATCCCGAACGCGGTCGAGCCGCTGAATGTGCAACGAGAACCAAATCCACACACGCGTATATGGTATCCACGCACGATCGGAATTTTCCGATAGCCACGGACCAACGATTTATGGACACCAGCCAGTTATACACGGCTTCGACTTTGGGCTTGAAACACGTATCACCAATATCTGCTTGCATTACATCAATTAAAAAACAGAGTAGTACCATAGAAGAGCCAAGGGTGCTACACTATTTCACCCTATCTGTCGAGAGTGAGCCTTAATCAAGAAGAAAACTTCGTATTGATTTTGTCTATTAAAAATTACGAGCAAATGAATATTCAATGTATATGAAAAAACATAAATAAATGACAGTCAGTTTAAAATTCAATTACAAAATTTTTCGTTTGATACTGATTCATAGTCAAAAGGGGGTTTGTTTAACCACCGTTAAAAACATTTTGCCCCCCCCCCCCCCCCCCCCCCCCAAGAAGTCTTCTGTTCGCATCTGAATATCGTATTCAACCGAGACCCGGTTTTTAGTACCAGGTGACCGAGATGGTCAAAGAGCGTCGAACAAATTGCCTATTCCCGAGCAATGTACAGCGATTCGCAAGAGAAAAGTATTCGCAGCGTTTCCGAGCGACGAACACGGCGACGAGACCGTGTCGACTATAGGACAACGATGCCCCGGGGCAAGGACTACGGGTTGCGACCCCAATCGCATTCGGACTTGGCTTTGCGCAGGTGTGCGTGGTCATTAATCCAGAAATGGAAGTGAATGCGGGTCCAAACGCTAGCCAGGAGCTCGGCACCACGCGTTCCTCCTCTTGTCTCTTTCGTCTCTTTCGTCTCTTCCTTTTTCTATCTTTTTTTTTTATTTTTATTTTATTTTTTATTCTTTTTTTTCGTCCGGCTGTGATTCAGGTATATAATAAAAAAGAGGCGTGGCCCGTGCCCCGGACCGAGCAATTTCGCGGTTCGAACTCTTTAAGTGTACCCACGTTGCACGCCACTTTACGCGAGGAACGACTTTTTTTGTCTCGCCGCCTTCTATATGAAACTGGTACCTCTCTCGGTGGCCATTAAGCTCGCTTAGGATCGTTTCAGGAACCAACGGCTTTTTGCCTCGTTTTTCGTGTTTCGTTTGAACACGTCGGAATATCAGACGGACGTAACGTAATCTCGTCCTCTGCTGAAGACGCTCGGACGAATTAGGCTGCGAGCCTCGTGCGATGCGTGAGGAATCGATTTCTTAACCTTTGCACGCTTGTTGAACGACGAAGTTCAAGAAATACTTTAACCAACTACGATATGACTCGCGCATTTGAAGCGCTTTCCTTCTCAAATTGAAGCAAAACCCCGGAACGAAGTAAGAATTTTATGAAAAGTCGCGTAAAACAGCCACTCTTGGATACCTAACTAGCATAATCCCAAGCTGGCTAACAGGATCGCTCGAAAGGGAAACGCTGCTAAAGGAAATCACAGGAGTTGACCAAACGTTTCCAGAACAATTTACCAGGCAAATCGATCGTTTGCATGCATTCGTGGTGCGCAAGGACGCGGACTATCGTCGATACAGCCTTGGCTCGTTCATAAAAGTCCCCGGTAGCTTTTCCATAGAATGGCCAGAGTCTCGTCCGCGGACGGTATGCAGCAAAAATCCGACATAATTAACCCATAAAGCAACGCAATCACCAGGGATCTCCACGATTTACCCATAACCGAGAGCTTGACCAGTCTCGGCGTGTGCGCACGCTTTGCACGCACACGAGCTTGATGCCGACTACACGAGCCTACGGATAGGCAATAGACGATACGAAGAAGGTTTCCTACGCCTTCGGTTCATAATGTAGACTGTACGGTGTTGCGAACGTTGGAATTTTAAGCACGCCCCACGAACGGGCATTTATTCGCAACCAGGCGTTAACTGCGCCTAAGAGATCTTGCAGAGCCACGTTCAAGATACGTCGAGTATGTTAATCGAATTGGCTGCTCCATCGGCTAATTGTTATACGAACGCTTCTGTTTTATGGGTCTGTTTCGTTCGAACCGTGTCTGGTTATGGAGTTTGGGCTACGAGCACACCAGACGTTGAAGAATAATTCTCGATGCCTGCCGGGACGAGTTTGTTGTCCTAACGCAAATTGCCTACGAGTTACGTGTCGGTCTAACGAGCTTTTAATCGCTCGATTGCCTTATCCTTTCGTGTACAACGCTGAATAAATGGATGAATATTAATTTGTACGTAAGAGGAGATTCTATGTTTGTTGAAACTTCTTTACGAGTAGATGCCACGGCTGACCCTCGTGCTACGCGAACGTTTATCGAAGATTGTATCAGTGTACGATCATTAAGTTTCGCTTTCGATCAATCACGAGATACACACGGTTATTGAACGAACTGTAGTTATATCTCGTATCGCGTTTAAACCGAATTTCCACGCGTATTTATCATCGAACGTGTGAAATTGATACGTCGACTGCCAAAGTAAAAACGATTATATCCAGCATGGTATGTTTCAATCAGAAACATTTCGAAAACTACAACTACGTTTACTTTTTAATCGAATCCTTCCACTCGGTAACTTTATTTCCAATCAATTTAAATTCCACTGTAGTGGATAACAAATTCGCCACTCAAATGTGAGTTACAAGGTACTAAAACTGTTGAATTTTTGTGACGTTGGCTATTGAAGACCACCGTGGCAGTGAACGTGTTAAAATAAAAACTTTATTGCCACATTTTTTCCCCTGCTTTTTATACAATCTTCGATATAAAAAGTTTACCTTCAAGCTTGACTTCCCGAAATGTGAGGATTTAGATACGCAGCTATCACGGTTAACACTTAAACGTTCAATAAAATTATTTATTTTTTAATTTACTAAAGATACATCAATTTTAAAGGTATGTAGCGTTTAGTTTAACATTAACATTATATCTTAATCTTACGTATGATTTGAAAAAAAAAAGTTGAAGCAAATATCAGAACGTGTTTAAGTGTTAAGGTAATTTTAGTTGAAGAATTTTGCGATTCGTAATCGAGAAAGATTCCTTCGATATTTGACGAATAGGTGCATGCATGAATTAAATTTCGTTCACTCACCGATGGAGATGGAGAAGGGCGGAGGCGTGGGCGTCGTCGAGGGTGAGGAGATTTTTCTGGTGGCGGCAGTAATTATTGCTGCTGGACTATACCGAGGCACCTGCAACACCACAGGAGTTTTCACGGACAGGTCCACTGGTTCCAGCTGCACCGGCGGTCCTGACGCCTGAAACATGAATCAAACGCAATGGTTCGAGTCAAGTACAAATAACTTCGTAATCAAATTTTAATACCCTTCCCATGTAAGGAAAGCGCGGGTAAAATTATTAACCCTTTGCCCTCGGTTATCCCCTCTGAGGAGACATATTTAATATACCAGAATATTTTGAAACGCGACATTTAAATTTTATTTACATTAGAACGCAGAAAATTGAGTTTGAAGGAAGGTTTGCTGGAAATATTTGATCGTATCCAAAAATGCTCCGAGTGCAAAGGGTTAATCGTAGAATTTTCATACTGCTTTAATTTCTTTGGAATAATAAAGTGATATTACAATGGAACATCGATGGTAATTACGATTGTTCAAATGTTACTATGTTACTTCAGAACAATTTTTAATAAAAACACTCGACAAACGATTGAAAAACTCTCAAAAGCATAAGCAATAGCAAAACATAGTTTGATGACAAAAGTAAAAATTTCACGTGACCCACGAACGAAGCTATCGCGATTCTATGATCGGATAACCGATCTGAAATCCCCCCGAGGGAGTGCACCCGATAAATCGATAGCCAAAGGTACACAGCTTCATACCTGCCTTATCTGCGGCAGTGCTCGATGTTGGTAGCAAGCCCAAGGGCAATTAGCATAACTAGCATTGCCACTGACATGGACTAATCACGACGAGTTCCCACGAGACCCGAATGACCCCAGTCTGCTCACAGTCTGTATAACTATCGACTATCATCGATCGATAAATACAACGGAAACGTAAAAAAAAGAATCACTTTCACATGTTCACAAGCTATTATATAATATATCCGAACGCGACGCGTGTCACCAAAACACTGAGACAAGATTGTTTAAGGGTGAAACGGGTCGTTGGTCTGCGTGTTTCGATCGAAATGTTTTCATCGGATGTTCTCATCGAATTTGGAAATTGTTGTTTACACGAGAAGCTGTACACGCGTTCGATGGAAGATGCCAAGGACGAAGCTGTCGTTTACGAGTGGAGTAATTTAAGGGAACGTAATTCCACACGAATCGAATGGTCAATTTGTCTTCCTTACGGTTTTTGTATATTCGGATAATTATACGATCATAGTCGGTGTTGGGCTGTCGCTCGCGCTTAATTACTTGTATATTTCCATCCGTTTGAGAAGATTTATGGCCGTGCCACACGCGAAAACGACATCGAAACACACCGAGTTATATTCTAATTTTCAGTCGCGTTGATCGCGTATTAATAAACCTCGCGATATAGGATTCTAATGAAATAAGAAATGATTGCCGTTAAACGAACCAAGGCTTGTAACTGGAATAAAAATATTATCCATGATAGCTTTACGCGTTCAAATTTAGCTATACTACGAAGGGTTGCTAGCTTTTCGATATTTACGAGAATTCCAAACCATGAAACCAATATAATGTATATGAAATCGTAATAAAATTCACAGTATTCTCGTTGATGGGATTGAAAATTTCTGGTTTCCCACAGTCCGGTATTTTTTTTTTTTTTTTCACAAATTCATCCGGCAACCCTGATTACAAATACGATTCAAGATCGTCGCACGTGTAATTCCGCATTACAAGACAAGGGGTTCAAACGATACATTAATTCAACTGTTACCTACCATACCAGTCTGTCACCGTTTCGCAAAAAGTATTAAAAAGCTTAGGTGACGCAAAACGCTGAAAAGGATGATCCCGATCCGATATCATGCGTTTCAGTGCAACCTGTTTCGGCGAGTCAGAAGAAGCCGTCGTACGCGCGACCAACAGCGAAAAACAGCCATTTTGTATTCTACGTACTGCTCGAGCGAGGAGTCGTGCCGGTATCGAATTTACAAAACACAGTCGGACGGAAGATCAGATTTACAGCGGCGTTTGCTTCGACCACCGAGAGCGATTGTTTCCAGGTAATATCTTGACGAAACGTGGGAATGCTCGAGCATATATCGACAATGAAAAGCAATCGCCCTCCTCCGCCCCCGCGATAGATCTCTCCCGTGGCAGAGAACGAACGGTATCGGTTCGTGGTACACGATACTACGGCTAATAACGTACATACACTGTCGAGCATACTTTGCCAGCCTTCCCTAAGGAATACGGCAATATAAGGGAAGGAAATCCCACCGGTCACTATGATACTGAAAAGTTAGCACGCATTATGCCTAGATTAGGTCTGGATTAGGTAAAACACGACACTAGCAAACGTAATAAACTTGAAAATGATTTCAAAGCGAGTTGATTAATATAGCAATGAGGTAAAGTGGCTGATAAGTAGACATAAATTAGGCATAAATTCCTAGGAAATTTCGAGTGTAAGAGAGAATCGTTTGAGAATTATTACGCAATAAGTCTGGGTCAGATTTGGATAATAATTTCAGTTATGCGTAATACTTTTTATTTTAAAACCAATTATTCTCCAATTACTCAATTCGTGGCGATGTTCACGCATGATTATTACGGCGATCAAAAGATTGTTATTCTGCCAGAAGAAGAATTCCATTAGGATTGTGTTCATTTCTCTAAATAACACAGCATTTGATTACAGAAACGTTTTATCTCGATGTTATTAAATTCCGCTATAAACTCTTCAAACAAGCCAACAGCTGGTACGAACAGGAGGTAGAAATTAGTGTTCGAGGTCTATAATGTCAGAAGCAGTTTGTTTATGATAATCGTTCGACATTCGTAATCGCTAGACGTGTCTAAAATAGGAGGAACTTGCGAAACGGAACGGTGAATCGATCCAAAAAGAGATACTCGTCACGCGAGACACGCCCATGCCAGCGTTCCCGTTTTCAGGAAACTCGTCGTTACGTGCATTTGTTATTCATGAACGGGGACGTAGAGGTCTAGCCTGTAGTTTCGACCACGGCAATGAAATCGTAATGCCATGCACGACTCGACGCAACCGAGACGTCGGTGTCTTTGCAATTTTATAGCTCTAATTAAGCATCCGGCTAGCCGATTCTCAGACTCTGAGAAAGGAAACCCTTGTGACCCAAATAGCATTCATTTTTCTTTATCTTCGAGAATTCAAGAAAAAAGTATTCAATATTTTTTATATTACTTATTTCATTTTAAATTAAGCGTTACACAAGTCACGCTAAGTATATGTTTCTTTTTTTCTTTTTTCCAGAAAATATGATATTAATTCATTTAAAATTCAAATTTCGTGACTTTTGCATTTCATATCCACCTTGTGCCAAATTTTCGAAAAATTGCAAAAACTCGTAATTCGATAATGCATAGTTTTGTGAATAAATTCGAACGTGAAACCTTCAGTTTTTCAAATCGATTCAGTACACTTACACCAGCCGATCGTGGTCATAAATCTCAACCAGAATTTCACGACAAAATCCGGCTTGGAAAAAGATTGTTTGACACGATTTGTCCCGTGCTGAACACTCTGATACTTCGATCTCGTTAAAAAAAAAGGGAAAAAAAGGAACGAATAAAACGAAGGTGATCGTACAGCTTGGTGGATGAAATCAAACGACGTATTAAATCCGCGATGACTAATGAAAGACCGGGTAAACTGTTCTTAATGATGCCAGTGCGCTCGAGACATGTATAAAGAATGCACATACTTATATATATATATATGTACCGGCTTATATACTGTATATTATACGTACATATATTCCCACAGTAGCGACTGGTAATGAGAATATAACGTTCATCAATCATTCGTTAGGCAATCCACGGTCGAACAACTCCCCCTGGAATTAATTTAATTACTACAAATGTTTCACGATAAAAATGGTCGACGATCAATACGTTGTCAGCTTCGACTTATCTGTATAACTGTTCCCGTGTAAATTTATGCGAAGGAATGCTCGAACGTTTTGTCAGTTTCGAGATGAAAAAAGAAAGACAGAAAAACGGTGCACCGTAAAACGTTATTAGATCGGTTAAACGTAATTAAGAAAATTTAATATGGATAATGACCTCTAATAAATGTAATGATACGTTATGCTGGCGGTGATCGATAACTTTTAATGAGCCGTCATCTTAGGAAATTGATACCCGGCTTCTTTCATTTGTCAGCCGTGTGGCTGAAAGAAAAAAAAAAAAGGGAACGATGAAACACTGAACGAATATTATCCTGAAGGCGGCAAGCTAGCTGCGAGTTACCCAGGTAATTAAGCGTTGCACAACCTGAAGAAATATACATCAGTCTTCTTACGAACGGTCAAAATTTTATCTTTGCGTTTGGAAGCAAAAGCCTTGAAAAAGATACGAACGACGCCCTTGATAAATTTTATACTTTTAGCTGATTATAATATTAAATATTTCTTCAATTCTTGGATGGATGTATGAAAATTTTACTAAATAAACTACACACCTAATCTAGGATATTAACAGTAGAATATTAATAATTTATAGAAGCTTGTATGTAGCATAATTTTATTTTTTCTTAGTTATTCAATAGACATTAAATTCGTGTCTTACAAGGAAATGCACGGAAGTGTCCCCCTCCGATTTTGATGAAACTTCGTAGGTTTGTTAAACAGACAAAAATAAGAGACACGTATTTTCTTTTTATCGGATTAGACGCGACTTTAAAGGATGAAACCACCCCTTGTACTATCTCGAAAACCATACGAGATACATTAAAACTTCTAATAGGAAAGTTTTTTGTGTGTAATAACAGAATGTTAATAAATTGCGTCTCAGCCGATAAAAAAAAATACGTGTCACTTACATTTGCCTGCTTAGAAAACCTACGAAGTTTCATCAAAATCGGAAGGGGATACGTCCGTGCCTTCCCCTGTTAGTATTGTTTTAGAAACTGAGGTACACCCTTCATATACTAACGACAAGTTTGAGCTATCAATGAGCGTCTAATAATTAGTTTCCACAACGATATAGATCTACCATTATAGGTACTTTTCGTTCAGTCATCGTGATCGGTACCAAACAGATAATTACTCAAGAAGAACATCGATTGCGAGCCTAGATAAACCCTCTAATCACTCTATTGAACGACGTCGAAGTGCATTTGCATGTTCGACCCGGGGTAAGATCGTCCGTGCACTTCGACCCGACTCACAATTTTACAAAACGCCGATTAGAATCGTCGATTGCGAGATCCGCGAGGAAAATCGATGTATCGACGGATAACGTTACAGGAAAGAAAGAATGCTTTCAAACACCAGGCCAAGTTCGACGAATAAATTAGCCGACGAGTTTCTGCCCTTACCTGTGCGATCACGTTGCGCGCACACACAGCGCTCGGCTCACGGCTGTCTTTGAAATTATCGGCAAGATCTATCGTGGCCGAAGTAACTACAAGTTATTACGACGATAAGCCCATTATATATTATACACGGTTTCTTTTTATTACCACACGCTTGTGCAAGTTCAACGTGCGCCAGATTAGGTTAACAGCCGATGTAGACATTACCGGGGATAAGGTGTTTATAGGGCAATTTTTGAGACAGTAAATTCGTCTGTCCACGAAGGAATTTAACCCTTAATCACCTATCACACGTCTCACAGACACCAAACGATTTCCCAGACATGTTCGTTTCTTCCAAAAATAAGAAGTCCATGAAACGTAAATTGTTGTTATAGAGGTAAATGTTAATTTTCGAATGTTGATTTTATGTAAATAAAGAATTTAAATCCACAAAATACTTGTAATGATTTTAGATAACCTGTCAATGTACTGGATTTTATTAGGGAGGGCAATAACGTGCCGACGCGACGTCTCCTGAACGGGTGGTAGATGGCTAAAGGTTAACCTTCGATTCCAACAATGTTTTTTCTTCGTTTCAGAAGGCTTTATTGAAACTGTACGTAAAGAGCACGCATACCCCTGATAAATCGTAAGATCTAAACTTTGACAGCTATCGTTTCGTTTTGAAAATATCTGAAAGATATAAATATTTGTTGACAGAAAATGTTTAAAGAATCGGAGGTTTCATACGCTACAACTTAATACGTTACACAATAATCGATCGTTCGAAAACACAGCTGACCGAGTTATGTAAAACAGATACGTATTCCGGCATCTTTTTGCCTGAACGATCAAAGGTGATCCAAAGGTACGTACGTGTCCGAACGGCAGAACTGTCTTCATTAACGTTCTGCGCGTAGTGGCTGCGAGCAAGCAAGCGGATAAATCAGTTCGTTCGCCGTTGTAAGTCGTACGGGGCTAATCGAGGCTGACCAAATTAACCGGCGGCGCACGGTACACGGACCTTTGGAACGCGGTATTATCCTTATTTACCGAGTGGCCGGTGCACCGTGGCCACCTTCTCTCCCTCCGCTTCCTTTGTATCGGCCCTTTCACGAGCCTGCCGAACATATTTCTCGATAACGATTTATACGTTCCATTCACAACGAAATTCGCTGGCTTGTTTGTATCCGCGAATTATACCACCTGACTACCGAACAAATTGTCCCTGCTATTGTTGCGCCACGACAAACGAAGTAGAAAAATGTTCATACACCTCCCTCCGGATACTACAGCTGACAATATATACAACAATTTTTTGGGGAGCAAGTGGACCATACAATTGCTTGATATTTTATGGAAAAATGAATTCAGATGGTATTGGCAAAACCATTGGATTGTATGGAAAAATCATTCGTTTAACCTGTCAGCTGTGGCGCCCCCTTTTCAGAGCGTGCACCTATATTGTATGTGTGTCGCGAAAATCAAACGATGACGAGTATACTCGTCACACACAGAGCAAGTGACGCTGTTAAAATATTGGATAAAAAAGACGGTTTTATTTTATAAAGTTAAAAATTCAAATTGCTGCTGTAGAGTGGTATTCAGAAAAACAAGGAACGATACACATAATGGGACCTTGCACGTCGAACACCAATAGCGTGATTCTTTTCTAATCTTATTTTTATAACAATGTGAACACCTTCGTGTAGGATTATTTGTTGATGAAGTGTCTGATAAGCTGTTTCATCTTGAGTTCATCTCAAATTTTTTATATTTTCTATTTGTTCATTTCATTCCGGCCTGGCCTCAAAATATTCTAAACATCTTGAAATTTAAGAATATGTATTAGTTTTCATTAAAACTACAATTTAAATAGCCAATTGCCACTACTTTTTACGCATGACGAGTATACTCGTCATGACACGACATACTACCACTTCTCCATGACGAGTATACTCGTCAAACGCAGGTAACTGGTTAAAGGTTTACTCACAATAACATTTCTACTTCTTCCTCGGCGCAAGTAGCAAGAAACCGTACCTTCGAAAATCCTGTTCGCGGATCCCCAAGGAAACCGTTCGACTGTATTTCGTGCTGAATTTCGACGACACGGGAGAGCAAATTAGAGTCGCGTTTCTGCGAAGCGGGATCATACATCGTCGAATGTATCGTTACAACGGGGATCTTTTTACGAAACTGTCAATCGTGATCGAACGCGGAACCACATCGTACGGCTCAATTCGAACGGACGGGAATGTTTATGACGTCGGTCGTTCGTCTCCTTATTTGGAGCCCAGTGGACGTCTCGTTAAAACGACAGGAACGAAATAAAAAAGGACAACGTCCACGACGAACGAAGCGTTAATTCGATGACCCGGGTCCCGATCCACCCTGGAGCCCGATGCTTTCCATCGCGAACGGTACCTTTCTCTCACCTTCGCGTTGCTCGTCTCGACGTTAATTTGGCTTTTTACCGCGACATCTGTGTCCGAGTTCCAACGTTTTTCCATCGGATCGAATTCGATTAACAGTGGTCGTTAAAACGTCCACGGTGGTCGTCGCCGACCATAGTCCATGCCTTATCCAGGGGTGAGTTTGAATCTAATTTTCAAGATTTCAATATGTACAAAGATAATCTATCCGAAAATCCATTTTAATTGAATAATTTATCATACGAGGTAAAAATAAAATGATCCTAAACTTTTGGTCGTAAATACAAATCCATGCCAACTAAAATTCTTATCAGCTGCTATATCGAATCGTTAGTCCCTTTTCATGGTGTTTCGTTTGGATATCTCCGATTCTGTCCCTCCTGGTATCTGGAATCAAGCAACGATGATGTCACGAGGCGTGTCTCGTATCGCGAAACGTGCCCAGGATTTTTGATCCCCGCTATTTTTCTCCTTTCTCCTGGTACTCGGTGTTGCTTCTTTCTTTGACATGGTCGGCCAAACGAAAACGCGTGTTGCCTCACTCGCGAACGTGAACGGAGTTTCACGGAGCGAGCCGTGTTTTCGAGGGACGCCAGCCGGTTCCCAGATCCTTGGATTATTTTTAGGAGATCGTGGATCGGTCTACGATCGACCACGCGAGACCCTGTGTACCTTACCCGGGAATAAATTATTTATTGCGAATAGCACGGTGAAAGGTAGAAAGTCCATCTCCATATCGGGAAATAAAATATATGATTCGTTGCGTAAGATTCGCGCCGAGGATGAAAGTTGCTCGGTAAGAGTTCGCGGCTCGATTTTTACGAATGCTACTCGCTAGGGGATGGATCTCTCGAAACCCTTCGAAATCTAAGAATGTCTTCAGATTCCAGAATATGAAACTTTGCACATCTGTCGTGACTCGTTTATTCGGAAAAAGGAGCTTTGACTCCGTCATCTGTGTCAACTCTGTAATCAACTTCTAGCTTGAAATAAAGTAAATTAAATCACGCGATACCGAACAGTCTCCGTTATTCTTTTGGTGCCTACTTCATATCCTTTTTAACACGTTTTTATTAACTCGCTTTCTTGCGAGTTTGCAATTGATTTGAAACTAACTTCCCGATGAGCTAGAGGCTTGAAACTTTAAACATAGCTCAGAACTGGAAGACAATGCAATATTAACTAAAAAGCAGAAAATAATTGTTTATATAAAACAACATTTTTAATATACCACGTTTTTAAGACGGACTAAAAAGTATAAAATAATTTTTCCTAGCTCCCATACAGATGGTCCTGAAAATTAGTGATTGTGAATTTTTAATAGCTATGAAAATACTTGTAAGATTTAAAACGAAAAACGTAGGGCACAAGATTATAGCAAAGAATGTAGAGAGTAGGTGCCATTGAGAAAATTCAATGCAATAAAACTATTTAGTGACTTAGGTAAACAATTCATACATCAATTATCTATTGCATGCGCCCCACGTTTTTCGTTTTAAATCTTACAAGTATTTTCACAGCTACTAAAAATTCACAATCACAAATTTTCAGGACTATCTATATGGAACTAAGAAATATTATAATTTATTTTTTTTAATTAAATAATTATCTTCTGTATCTTCTTAACCTTTCACCTTTTCACCCTTTCGTGTTTTGTCATTCCTCCAAGTGTCCCTTCTCGCGGAATCCACCAGCTTATCGTAAACACGCCATTGATTATACGCACCGTTCACACGCTGAGATATTACGCCCAGTGTGAATATACCGTGCAATAAAGATGCCTGTGCGCGCTGAAGCGAGCTCGCGCGAGTACTCGCGCGTGTACATCGCTCGCGAATCGTCCACGAGCTGGTATATGCAACGCTTGCGGCGTGTTGGTGAAAGTCGCGACGAGAGAATCGCGATTGTTTAGATCGATGCAGTCGACTAATTGCAACGGGACCACCATTGTCCTCGTAGGAAAAAGACGAGGCAATAGTCTGCGAGTTCCTCTTTACCTTTACATATGAAACCAATCGCGTATATGTACGTTCTCGAAAACTAACCATTAATTGCGAAAGCCATATTATACGAGCACTAAAAATAGAATTATGTTTCATAATGAAAGGGTGGTCAGTGAAACGCGGGTAGTGTATTTTATTCGTCATGGCTATACTTTTTGTAAAGCTTGACGTTAATCTTCTTTCTGAAATCGGGAAACTAAGAATTGTTTAGATTATTCTTATTGAAACCTTACAATTGTCGCTGGCGTATTTTTCCTGGCAGTGCAGTGGGTCAAAATCAAACTTTGTTATTAAAAGTCGCGGATGAAATATTTCAACTGGGTAATCGTCTTCTGCGTTTCGCACAGATTTGAAACCTTATTACTTTATAAAAGTTAGATTTTCTGAATATTCTTAATAATAACCATTCTTAACTATAACTTAATAATAACCAAAAATCGGAAAAAGTAATCCGTATTATGAATAAATCTCCTTATTCTCATTGAATTGTAGATAAATTATTAACGATCAATGGCTTATTAATTGATTTTCAGTTAATAATCGCTAACATATGGAGGTATAAACAATTCCGGTTGGCAAGGTGTTAACCGATCGCGTTTCTTTCCAAGTTTCCAACACGAGTAACAAGACAACGTTTCACACGTTATCCTAGTTTCACATTAGAAGAATCACTTGGTATTCCACTATTTCATTCCGGCTAATTGCCCCAAGTTCAAACTGCTCCCTCCGGGGCATCTTTTCTATCTTGTACATAGCGAGAAAGTGTTTAAGCGGCATTTCACCGAGAGACCCTATATGTCGTCTCCTAATTACACCGAATTCTAAATGAGCTTCTGCACCGGTAATTACTGTTACGTCTGCCCATAAGCGTGATCATCATCGTCGGAAGATTTCTACTCGTAGCACCGAGGGGGCTCGACTTTCGAGGTGGGAGGGCACGCCATCGACTTACAGGAACGGGCGAACGTAAATGCAGTTTCGCCATCCCGGTTTTGCCATTCGTCTAGCCGCTTAAAGATGTCATTGATTAAACGAGCAGGAAGCACCGAACGGTATACTTTGTGCGCGCGTTTCTCACCCACACGAGAGTTCGCCATCCAGCGACCGGCCTTCGTGTGGGCAACGCATTATGGCGTGGCAACGTATGAATAGCCATGGCCCCTGGTCCCGGGAAAGATGTGTCTGGGCGTGTACCGGGGCCCTTTTATATGTACCAAGATACGTACCTTGTGGCATGCCGGATTCATCCGTGCAAAAGAAGGGTAAGAGAGAATAACTTCAGCCTCGAAGTCAGTCGTGCTCGAACCTTGTTCAATTCTACTTATGTAACGTTGAAAATGTGTATAACTTTACGTTGTAAAATATCATATACAATTTACCCTCCTTCGTTTTGTATTAAGCCTCGTTAAGTAAAACCGAAACAATGTGATGGAAACATGTATACTCGGTGCTTTCGGAATACCGTTTTATAAGAAGGTTGAGTGGAACAGTACCGAAATGAAAGAAATTCTCACTATTCGTTTTATATTTCTTCGATCTAGCTCATTATCCCATTTTACCAATTTGCTTTGAAATAATTACCAGACTAAAAACTCGTCACGATTAACTTAACTCAGACGTAATCCAGTAATTCTCGAACATGCTCGCCTACTACAGAAGGGAACAAGAAAGTAACCTCAGTCCACTGTAAGTGGTCGAAAAAATTTGTAGAATTCGTAAAAATGTTGTTACCGTTAAATGTCTATTTTAATTTTGCAAATTATTCATCAAATTAATGTGGTATCACGTACTGTTTCAATCGAACGGAAACACTCGGCCAGAATTAATAATCTTTCACTGGCTGTTACTTTTTCCTTCCGTTCATTCCGTGCGCCCCACAGTGTTCCAGCATACAAATGTGCAATTTGAGGATAGCACGCTATTCGATCAAACTGAAGCGTCCGTGATAAGCCAGACGTCGAACTCGATTCCGCTCGGTCGTATTAACGTAACTACATGAATCTAGTGTCTCGTGTTGATCGAACAGAAGCCTTTTAGAAAATAAGTCACGCACGAAGGCGCTTCATAAGCATAATGCACCCAACGCTACGGACCGGCAAATAAGCTGAGTGAAACAGAGAGAGAGAGACAGAGAGAGAAAGAGAGCCATCGATATATTCGAACGATCAGCTACTAGCGTTTATGAAACTCTTACCCGCGGTGGCACTAATTCAACGAGAATTTAATCCCCGTCGAGATACCTGCCGCGAACTTCATTATCCTACGACTAATTATCCCTTCGTTAACGGTACGGTTCACGGTTTATTGATTTCAATTCAACGTGCTAAAACATCAATTTCTTCTAAGACACGATGGTCTTGTTTCATCCGCTTTTCGAGTGCTTTCTTCTTCTCTTTCGTTGATCGATCCGATGCAGCGATGAATCCGATCACGAGTCATTCGATTTACCGTTGACGGGCGGTCCTTTCTGTGGCAGCCGATGCCGAAGATCAATCGGATAATCAATAACGGTGACCAGCTGCCGCACTGGTTACAAATTGTAAATTCTCCATGAAATTAGGCGGACCGTTGGCTACTTTCTCTGTGTACGTGCATACTATAGGCAGGTATCAATCTAATCGATCTTCTTTTAGAATCGGAATTTTTAAGAAGAAAAAGATTGCATTTTTTGAGTTATGTAACTTTTGAAGTTACTACCAATTTTTAAAAGAATCTTAATAATATCTTTCCAGCATTTCGATTGAAGCTTTCTGTGTGTCACTGAAATTCATTTCTAGCTACCTTTCCATGAAATAAATAAATAAATAAATAAATATTAAGATTGTGTAATAAATGTGCCCTTCACTTTTACACGAAGCGGTGTCGATCGAGACAGGCGTTATAAACAGTAAATTAATAATGCGATCATTCGAAGGCGGACAGCTAAAGATCGCAAATTGCCACTTTTATCGATGCCCCTTAACAAAAAAGAGAATGATCGTGATCGATGGTTCTCTAGTCGTCCGACAAACGAACCAAGCACCTCTTTTTTTTTTTTTGTTCCTTCGCCCGCATGCAAATTGGCCGTCCGTTCACGATACTTAATCAAGACAGCAAGCATCGTGGAGACAATAATCTTGTTACATACGGATACCGTAACCGGACATTGACAATACAACAAATAAATGATCACGCAACTGATTGATTAATTTACTCGCGACCGAAACTCGCGTTCGTTCGTTCGGGCAGGATTAACATGTTCATAGTCCAAGGTAAAAATGCACTCTCCAATATATTAAAAGCATATTATCTCTGTCTAGATTCGCACGATTCACATATGGGTCACAAGACATGCGACCCAATAAGCGTGGATTTAAGTAGCAAGATGTAACCACATTTTGAATTGCTATACCGGCGTCGACTATGCCCTGTCAGTATATGATGATTCACATCGTACCAATAGAAATGAACCTTTAGGCGGTTCTGAATTACCGTCCAATTATCGTCGGCCAACCACTGACGAAGCATCGTCACGAAACGCGTCAACGCTACGTGTAATCGCTAATTGGAGACGACTGATCGAAAGTCGAACAAGATTACGCCCCTAAAAGTAACGTAATTACGCGTGTCGCGGCATCGTGCACGGCGTACAAACGCGACCGAAGAAAAAACCGCGGCAAAAAGTACACGCTCGACGCGTTCGAGGATCCTGGAGTCGCGTAGATCGAAAGTCTGATCGTTGTACGCGGACACCTATGGAACGGGCCTTTACCAACGATCGAAGGAGGTCGAAAAAACAGGTACTAGTGAAACTAGAGACTCCTCTTCTACGCTGACGTTCGAATGTACCGTATGGTTCGATAATCAACAACGTCCAGTTACAGGAAGTGGCGAGCCGGCGTCTGGAAGACACAAGGCCCGCCGGGAAACCTGTTCGATCGAACAAAAATCATCTCTGAAGATGAAATGAACGATCGTCGTGGGAGGAAGTTCCTTCGCAACGACACGAGGTATGCCGATTAAAAGAAGAATAAACGAATAACAAAGAGGAACATGGATGAAAGAGTCGGTGAACGGGAATCGTCGATTGAGCATCGGCGCGTTTCATCGCTGAACGTGGAAGCGTTGCTTTTTCTAAACGGCATCAGCATCGGCATCGAAACTAATGGGCGGAATATAGATATGGCGCCGGTGTATCAGACGCGGCGATATCCGAAGAAAGGCCGATTAAAACAGGCAACGAGCGGCGGTTTTTCAGCGTCGGTGTCGGTGCCGACGCAGAAAGAGTTGGGATCCTCTATAAGGAAGCACGAGGCCCTCGACGCTGCGCCGCGTTGCGTCGAGCCGAGCCGAGCGGACAATGAGCGTGTGCCGCACTGGAAATGACATTTCACCGGCTACGAGCGCCGATCCAGGCACACGGACGAGAAAACGAGACGACAACACGCCAATAAGAAGTATCGGCTCGTTATTGCTACCTGGCGAACGAGGATGTTTAAAGATCGTGACTTCTGTCGGCCGCCGACAGCTTTACGAATCTCCAACCAGCGAATTTCCGCGATGCACGACGCACGGTCACCGTGGATTCTTGTAACTTTGAAATTTACCACCATCTTTACTCGCTCTTTGTATCGATTTGGCGATCGAGAATCTTTGAACGTACCGTGCGACGTACATGGTTATCGGTTGCAGTTTATTTCGATAGGGTATAAAGACGTTACGGTGGCACGAATATTGTTACGGAACCGTTGAAAGATTTCTTCAGGGTCTGAGTAAATTGGTTATCATGTTCACTGGTAGGAATTGAAAGGGGCTATTTAAAAAATGAAGAACACATTTTACAGAATTAAGATTCGAAAATTAATTCTCTATATGTTGAATTATCAATATTTGCCATGAGTTTGAAATTATCGAATAATAATAAGAAAAAATTGACGGAAATGTTTTGTATGATACACAAGGTAAGTAGAAATCTTAATTTCAGAAATGAAACGATGATATGCTGAGTAACTGCAGTTGCAATGTGTCTGACTACGTATAGCCTTTTCTACTTTAAGACTGAAGAGAAAAGGTTAATATCCCTAGTACCTTGTATTTAATACTTACCCTATACAAGTGAAAAACACACCAACTATTGCTTTACGACCTGAACTGCTATAACGTAATATTGATCGAAATTTGATTAATATATTTTTGGTAAATAATTTGACATCAAGGGGCGCTGAATGATATTTTATGGTGGATCGAGATCACATACCATAACACGGAGAATAATAATAGCCACACGATTGCTCTATCCAGGAATTCAATTATAATCCAGCAGTCTTGATCCCGTTGATCGATCAAACGTTAATGAAGTCACGTCCACGATCGGTAAGAAACAGCTGGTTATACAAGTTAAACAGCTAGATACAAGTGCCCCCAGTCGACTTTTTACGATAAATCAAGCCATACCGATTGGTTCAAGTAAAACATACTTTGACCTAATCGCGTGTTCGACCAACGAGGTCGAACGAGTACGAACAAAGAATTGAAAATAATAGAACAATCGAGTCGAACAGTGAAGCACGTTTCTTTCGCTACCTGAATTCGAGGCAGCACGGATAATAACGAAGATTAATTCGATAACAGAGGCTAGAGCAACGATACACTCTATTCTATTTACGATCTTGTAGGTAAATCGGTTCGAATGAAAGTCCAGCATAATGCAAGGCTGCCGGCCGGCCGATAATCATGTACTGTTTATTCAAATGAATTCCACACTGGCTGGACTTGGTTCAATATTTATCCTATCCTGGCTCGATTGTCGCCACATTAATAATCACATCGCTATAATACGACAGGCCAGATACGATCTACTCCCAATATTATTATTAAACCGCGTATCACGGTAGCCAATATTAAATTCCTATCAAACTATGTGTAATCAAATCGATAATCTTGTGTTAAGTGGATGAACAACTTGCTGGGATTGCAGATTGTGAACAAGGAAAATCGTATAAAATAAAATCGTTGAACATAACTGTCCGCGTAATTCATTTAGCGGAGGGAACTCGAAGGTTCATATTTTTGTAGTAATTTTACTAATTACTAATAAAGGTATTTGTTTACCGATTCTACTAATAACGACCCTATGTTTATATTAATTTCAGTAATAATCGCGGAATTTAGTAAAATTAAAACTCAAAAACTTGCTTGCATTTTGTACAAAACACTTTTCCAGTGGAATATAATTTGTCATCAGTCTGATGAGCACAGATTAATTCTAACCATCACTCGATTCGAAATTAAGTCACAAATCATCGAGTAACGATACGAACCCGTGAAAAAGGTTCAAGAATCATCGATCATCGATATATGGAAACAAGAAGAAAGGGAAAGAACGGTGTAGGATAATCGTAGAACAAGAGAATGTGTGCTCCGCTATGGTCGACCAGAGTCTCCCCGTTTATTTATGAGGCACGCAACAACGCTTCGGGAACGTTTTAACGAACGAACGGTTCACCATCGTAACAGCATATTCGCTCGTACAAATTAAGTGGCTTTCTTCCGATAATAAACGTCCGTCGATAATTTAGAGATTTAGAAATTGTGCCGCTACCGCGGTTGCCGGACCATCAGCCCACAAACACGATTGGAACGAAACAACCACAGCCTTTCTTACAGATGGACTCATCCCGTGTCGTAATTCGCGTGTCGTCCGCTTCCTAGGCTGCTTATTGCTTGTACTTGGCGTTCCATTAGGGTCCCTCGTGTCTAGTGATGGGTAAATTCTTGTGTAATCTTGAAAATCTTAAAGATCTTGAAACTCTGAATAAGTTTGAAAATCACGAGAGATATCGAAAGAAGAATTTTTCGAAAAATATAGTAAAGACAAAGACCTAGCTTATCTACGAAGAATTAATACGTTGCTTCGCAATTACAGTGTACACGAAGGGCATAAAAGGTTATCAGCTTCGAGCTGATCCGAATCTTCCGTCGCGTGACAGATTCAAAGCGATTTCAAGTGTTTCAGATCCGATCGCTACTCGTGGCCCACAGTGAACACTCATCACAAAGCCGTGTTCCGTGCTGACGTTCCGGATGAAGCATCGTCGAACCGACATAATTAAACGCCCCGGGAGATGCTTATCCGATATTGCCAATAAGCTGTGCAGATCCGATACGACACTGACAAATAACCGTATTGATTCGTTCGTGCGTTGCATTGCATACGAGTCGGGTGTATCGTTTCTCAATTAATTAACGAAGATTTCGAGAATCGTGGACAAAGATTCCACGACGACAACGTCGAAAGAGTCGGCTTGGATCTCGAGCGTTTCCTACACGAGCAGATTGTCTGGACGTCGAACCATTTCACCGTGAGATAGGAATCTACGGAAATGCCGACGGGAGCACCGGCTATCTTCGGCTACGATTCTCGCTGGAATCAGTCGGTTGCTCAGGGTTGGCACGAAGTCGGATTCCAGATATCACGGTTCGTTATCTCATCTAACTTCGAGGTGGTCGATCGTTACGTGATCATTACCCGGTCACCGGGTCATTGCCAGGATCGCTTAGATCCCAATGATAGCGTAGCGATCGGGGCTCAATTAAAAGCGTAGCAAAGGCAACGGGGGCACCCGTTCCAGCGAAGAACGAAGAAGAAAATTAGCCTCCTCGGAGCAGTGTTCCTTCTGCTGATTCAACTGGAGCATGAATTTTAAACCCTTCGCGTACAATATCGTGCTACACTCGTGGCGCACCTTGAATCTGAATGTGACAAACCTGACTCGCATTTTTGGTATTAATATTAAGAATTCATTCATTTTAAAATCCAGTCCCTCTGATATAATTTTGGGTAGAATTTGAAAGCGGTGGAATCTTTTGCATAACGCTTGATTCTGACTAATGGACACGTCGTAAAAGTCGTAAGACGAGGGTTGAAAATTTAAAGGATTCGTGATGTACCGACGATCAAGTACCAATCGCTTAATTTCTCAACGTCAGTTTAGAGAAGAGGATTGTCGCGACGTGTAAGGAGAGAAGACTAGCATGTTTCAGGCTCCTGGTCGAGAGGATTATGAAAAATAGAAAGCACCGTGATTTCTCCAAATAGAAACGCCGTTTAGGATGGCCTCGTTCGTCGACCGCGCGAAAACGTTCGATAAAATGGCGATACGACGATGAACGAAGCGTGTATCGTGGTGATCAGTAGGTAAAAAAAAAAAAAGAAAAAAAAATTGGTGAACAAATATTTAACGAGCCGGCTAGGCTGTCCGATCGAGTGGAAACGAAAACACTGGACTTCCCCGATAGATATCCCGTCTCGCCTGGGATTTCATGGACGTCTAAAACTGTCAATCACCTAATTTGGGGATCGATCGTCGACGAAGCGGCTACGGAGGGAAGAGGAACGAGTAGTAATTGCAGGTCTTGTCGATTCACCGGCCGCCGTCGAGGTCGAATGAACACACGAGGAATCGCATCCGCGTCCACGGATACATTTAATCCAATGATGGTATTTAATTACAGACCATCATCCTTCTGGGTGATTAATCGATCGACGGAAAGGTGCCACGGCCAGGGAGAATTTCGGATCGATGCTACATGGAACTTGCAATTAACGCGATGAATCGGTATGCTGTAATTCGAAAGGCCGCTCGCACAATACCTCCACGACATCATAATCGTTGGCGGATTTCACCTCGCTCCTGTTCAGAGTCCCAACGAAACCTGTTCTCGATCGAACCGTTTTTCGTTTAAAAAGCGTTTGGACGATTGAAGATTTTCGAAGGAACCTTAACGATTAACATTCCTTTCTACTTAATCCTTTCGCAACGATCATTCCTAGCTAAATAACTTTGAAAATTCTTTCCTCACAGAATTATTTATTAACCCTTTATCTGGTAATGTTGACCTCAAGCAACATGTGTTTCTAGCAGCGTGCATGTGAAAGAAATTCCATTTTTTTGCTCTTTTCTGGCACTGATGCTCTCAAGCAACATTATATCGGCATAATTTGCATAAATTATGCTAATAAAGTTTTTCAGTTCTTCACACTCTTAGAAAAGGCATATATACTTAACTTGGATAACTCCCAAATTTATTCATTTGAAATTTCAATGCTTGCCAGATAAAGGGTTAAAAGTAAACGAATAAGTGTCTTTCTACGATAGAATTCCAGTGATCTTGACGCAAAACACAGAGAATATTATTTAAAAATATACATACGTTGCGTCACGCAATTACACTTGTCATTCACAGTCATCTTTTTATGGCGAACAACTATATAGTCATCCTTAGTAGCGAAAGGGTTAATGGATAAGTACCACGATTCAAACAGTTACGTTCTCAACCTTTAAAATAACACCAGTCTGGCTATTGTCCGGAGAATCAATCACGTTCACGTAACAAGCCTGACGTAACAAGAGCGAAGAGGCTGGGTCGTTTCAAAAGAGACTGAAAGTGTAGACACTAACGACAGTATTAATAAAACCACCTGCGGATGGTCAAATAATACCGGATACAAAGGCGAACAAAGCCTGGACATGAAACGACGTTCGTAGACCAATGTAAGTTAATCGTGGTCCAGGAGTTGATGAACCGAACAAGACGAGGCGCCGTGACGTGTGTTTACGACGCAGGGGGCACCAATTCGATCGGTACGAGTCCATCGGCGACGGATAATAAATCACGCCCAACTCGACTAGTTGCGATCTGAATCAGGATGTCGAGATTCATCCGGTCGAGGAGGATAAAAGCAATTTTGGCGAAAGATAGAGTCGTCGACGCAAGCAAATAATTGTCATCGACAAGGAACGCGTGAACGAAACTAGTTTCGTTTAATTGACGGCCTCCTCTTCGCTCGATGACGCAAAACAAAATTTTCAGTGTAAATGATAAAACCGGTTCTGTTGCCCGTTCTTCTTCTTTTCTAACTTCAGGGTTAGAACGACTCGCGATGACGATTCGCTCGATTGTTCCCGTTACCGGGCAACAAAATAGAAAATTCCCTAAACAATTTTATTTAAATACCCGGAAATTAATACAGTGTTACGCTTATGCGCGACAATTTTTCCACTTTCAGTTTCTAATAAAGCTAAGAACTAAAAAGTCCTAAAATCTTAAAAATTAAAATTTACCAAGGTACACAAAATTACACACACAAATTATAGAAAAGGTTCGTGACACCTACTAACCCGGGTGTTCCTACGAATTCAGGTATTCCCCAGAAATGTACAACTCGAAAAAGAACAAACAATTACGACCCTTTTAATCCAGAATCGTCGCGTCCCACGATGGACCGTCGATCCATTATCGTCGATCGTTTATTGACTTAGTCGTACCGTAAGCCCGATTTCCAGCTAGAGTGGATGAATACGCCTCCATGCGCTATGATCGTGTGTGTACACGTATCAAGAAAGAATATTTTGTCACGACCGATCGTTACCGCGGCAATCGACAAGCCTTAGGCGAACAAGACGTGTTTATCCGTGGATAGCGGTGAATCGGCAATCACGTAGCTCTTTTTTTTCCTCGGCTGACAACGGCAGTCCGTGATGGCGCACCGTGAATTGACCCCGGATCAGTATCCTCGAAACGGAACAAGTGAAATCAAGGAGGGACTTTGCATATCGGCTCCTTTCTCCGGCAAGGTGTAATTCTCACGTCGATGGAATCCAAGCAACGACGAGCCGCGGTATGATTTAGCTACGAAACGCAATAAAACCCGTGGCGGAGCGAAGGAAGAGGACAAAACGCTCGCTCGCGGCTCGAGGCGGGTACGGTACTCCGACGACGATCAACAGGCGGCAGATGTTACGACTTTGAGCTAGGCTGCGAGCGACTGACTCGACATATTTCGTAAGAGAGGAAAAAATGCCGCGTTTTATGCGGCACCTTCCTCTTCCTCGTGGCAACGACGAGTACTTAGGCCGCTAACCGGGACAAATCGTGGCCGAAGGATCTTGAGGAAACGGATTGAACGCCTGCCTCGTCGACCAGATGCGGCTCGCCTCGAGTGCGCCAATCGAATTTACCGCGTGCCGTTTGATAATAAAAAGATAAAGGAAAAAATCGTGGACTGACGACTTGAAAACACCCCTCGTACGTGAGAAGCTTTACGATGAGAATGTTATATTGAGCTGTATATGTCGTGTCTTTGTAATACTCCTTTGACAAAATGTAATTTAGTGCTCTGGAGTTTTATGTCTTCAATGACATCTTATCTGTACTGTATGATTTTGTACATAAATATAACGATACTTTGATCAGAAAGACAAATTTACGACGTATGGAAGAGAGACTGAATTATATTAACATCTAGGAAAACACGTTAAGTGTTATGGCAGTCAGTGGTGACCGTTACTTCAAATTTTGTATAATTGAATAATTAGTAAAGACACAGGTAACACGCTAAAAACTTAACTGTGATAGTCAACGCGTCAAAGAATGCCAAATTCAATACAGTGAAGCATAAATCGAGAAGAACTTTACTATCTTACAGATCACGTTACATACACTTCATCTGAATCAATTACAAAATATTTAACACGTACATTGATGATATATAAAAAGTTCCACGATAGTAAACAGAAGAACAGATAAGATTACGCGTTCTATTTCTTTTCAGCTGGTTATAACTCATAAAGCAAAAGTGTATCTGGGACATCGTCTGCATATATCACACTCGTACGTTCCAGATTCATTCTTAAAAGATTTGCGACAGAATTTAAAATGCTTACTGTTATACGTGCAGAAGAAACATACGTTGTCTGTTATAAAATAACCCTCTGGATCCAGAATCCTTTTTCGAATTATTATATCAAATTTCTAAAATTAACACGATTTAAAATTGTCAACAAAACGCCGCGTCATTCATCTCGAACGTATCAAAATCATCTAAAAAAGAAATCAAAAGATCCACCGATAGTTTGAAAAACGAGTTTAGTACGTAAATTTACGAGTACCACTGTCAAACGGGGGCTCCATGATCATCCACGCGCAGGTATGCGCGCGAGGAAAGTAAGAAAGATCATCATCGATCGAGAATCCGTGGGCCGCGTGTGAATCGTCGGAGTTATGCCTTCGACAAAAGCCACCGGAGTGCCTGGACAAAGCAATTCCGTCTGTGAAGGCACAATCGAACGAGAGACGCGCCTCGTTTCGACGTGTTCTCCAAGAGAGGACCTCCTCCCCTCGTAAAGTGGGCAACACGCGCTCGGCTCGCGCGAGCCCGATTGCGAGCTCGCCAAACGTCCGTGAGAAAGAAACCAAACGGCTGAAATGGCCGCGTTTATACGTGCGTTAACGTCTGAAAATATACGCGCGACGGCTCGCGTGCAAATCTCAAAGCGGGCATCCATTCATTCGCGAGATGTATCCGGCTTAAATGATTATTTATCGAACCGTTCACCGCATGAGAATATTATCCAGGTGAATCTGCCAATTCAAGATAGCATGATGCAGGAAGCAAATTCCTCAATGGATTATTATTTTTGCGGAGAAACGTCAACTAATTGGTGTACATCGATTTTTATGCGATTTTAATATAATATGTGGAGGGGTCGTTTATCTTTACCCATCAATTGTAATTTTTAGGAAGCGTGGTAACTGTACTTAATATAGCCTGAGATACCCTTCAACCCTTTCGCTATCATGGATAGACGATTGACGCAAAATTTATACCTGAAAATAGTAGGCTTAACACTAGAACTACCAAAGGGGTCAATTTGACTTGCTTCAGATTTCTTATTTTAAATTGCAAAATTTATTAAAACGTTTCTGTCGAAATATTCGTTGGCTCTCATCAAGGTAAAGAATTATTCTATTTTAGGTTCAATTTAAAAGTAAGGGTTCTAGTGTTAATAGAAATTTTTTACGGACGATTAAAATAAAAATAGACACAGAAGGCGAAACGGTTGAATTTCCTGAATAATAAAGTTAACATTCGGTACAGTGGACAAAGACAGCGCGCCGGTTAACGCGGCCGTCGAACATATTACTCTTCCCGTTATCGCGGTCGGCATGCTCGCAGGACCTCTCCAAGCTGGTATGATGCATCGTGCGCATCATGCAAACGCTTTCGTAGCTCGCCTACCTCCCCGCGTCGCGCGTGCAATCACATAGACAAGTGCCGACAATAGATATTCCGCAACGCCCACGTTGGCGGGAGACAAAGGCCTGAATGGCCGGCAGATGCACGGGGTCTTGGGACGAGCGTCGGTCGATTTAGAACGCAACGATGCGCCCGTACATACAGGACGTATATACGTACTTACGTCCATGCCGTATGTACGTTCGTTTATTCGTTCTTCGTGACGAAGGTGCGGTACGTAACAGCACGAACGCGAATCGTACAACCGTCCTCCGCCGTCCACGTTCACTTCTTTGGCGTGTGCGTCAACCCGGCCTGCACGTACGTACGCTCGAGGTTACGTAATTCGGAGAAGAGCACGCGGCCGGAGGAGCGACCGGTGACGACACCTTCGCCGCGGAGAAGAGAAAGAGATCCGGGAGTGTCCACTTCACGGAGGTAGTCCGCGGCCCAGCCCACGTTCCACGATCGAAGATTCTCGTGTACCATACATCGTCCGGATTCCGTTTCACGGAAATTATTCTTTCGACGCCCAACTGGCTCGATTCTTAATCACAGGAATCAAGAATACTTGGCCGAATCGGTTCGATTAAGGATCGACGAACTGACAATGAGATCAAATCATAGGGATTGGAAATTTACATAGAAAAATTCTTATAAATTCTTTGTTTAATACCATTAATAACTTGAAAAGTGACGACGATCACGTTTCAAATTTCCTCCACGGAATACTTAGAACGCGAATCAAATCTTGCTGAATTTATTAGAGTGTTTTCTATGATGAACTATGAACTTATGTAACTGAAGGTAGGAAGTGAGAGGACAACCGGCAGCCGGTGCATTTCATAAATGGAACGATGCTGCATCTCGATGCTCGTGCGAATTGTTTGCGAGCTATAAAGACGATGTAATCGTCGGTTTCTCTGTGGATTTAGAAAAAGTAAAAACCAAATGATCGAACTGATAACAACGGACGAAGAACGGCTAGGTGTGGAATCGGTTATGCTCGTCCAAGGGGATCGCGTGGGCGGCTATTTGCCTATTTACCCACATTGGATGGGAAATCGAAATTAGAAATCAGAGAGATGTAGGTGCTGATTTCTAGTACCCATCCAGCCACGTGAAATCATGCTCATGGTCGATCGTGAAGCCGTTCGAGCATCATAAATTCTGTTCGACGAGCAAGAACGGACGATGACGACTACTCCCGGTGATCCTACTTTTCCGCTCGTCCCAGTTTCCATATTTCTGCTCGATTCAGACCTCATCTGCGTCGCTATTAACGCGAGTATCTTGCAGGAAGCTACTCCTATTGGGGCACAAATTTTAGGTGTAACAAACAATTTTGTCAACTTCCGAAGTTTGTAACTAACGGATAAGGATACTTCCTTATCTGACGAACGAAGGTATATAACAGATTTGTTTGTAAAAACTTTAAAGAAACGACTCTGAGTTTACAAGGCAAGAACGACAGAAATTTGTCTTATATTCGACAGAACGTGAAAATATTATTTTCCAATATATTTTCTCCAAAAATTAGTATGCCGTAGGTTGTTCGCCGAAATTCAACGCTATCTAAATGGCTAAGGTATTCAAACGAGGAGGAACATCCACCAGTGGAAACGTACCTGTTTATCCTAAGCGCCAAAGTCATTAAATCACTCGAATCCGGTAATATATTCGAGCACCGTGAATATCTCTAACGAGCCTGTCTCTATCGTCAGGAAAATCCGACAAGCAATCAAACGAGGAAAGATTCCACGGCTACCAAAGGCAGAAGAGGCGACGTGGCAGCGGCTAGGCACGATGGCCACGATGGAATCCACGACTATCGGAAGCGATCGCGAAATCTTCGAGCAATAATTCACCCCCTGGCCTCTCGCCACGTCCCGTCCTGCCGTTCGACGACGATGTTCTCGTAGACTTCGGGGGACGACCATGCTGCCGTCGCCGCATCGTTGAACAGTTAATGCTCGCATAATACGTGCACGGCGCAACAGGCCGGGACTAGGGGGACGGGTATTGTTACTAGTTCGGGTACCGTTATTTTCTAGCAGTTGACAGAAATTCCTTAAAGTACAAAGGTGAACTGTTATCGACGAATCTACCGGGTTTCACGGAGAAAACCACGAATCCTGACCCTTAGCGAATTTACCGTCCACGATGTGCTCAATGTATGAAGCTTCTATAGACGGCACGACGAAAATTAAATTGCATCGTGAAAAGAGTTCATTTTTGTATCGTATAGAAGATACGAAATAAATGCAGAATCGCTGGAGTAGCGGACGAATTTCCCGAATGTTCTATTATTATTTCTCCTAAGGCTAGATCACACGGCAGAAGGTTCAAGCTATTATTTTTTCCAAAGTACTCGGAAAATTAAACCTATCAACAGGAACATCCTTTAATCTCGTGATTCAAACGATCTAGTGATACGATTGGAGGATCAGTATCGCAAAAAAATTAAAAAAAAAAGAAAGTGAAACGTTCCCGCGGTCTACATTTCCTAGACGCGTCTAATTACCGAACGGTGCAAGCGGAGAGGGATTAAAACGTAAACGTCAAACGCGAGGATAGGTAACAAGGGAGCAGCGTATCTCTGACGGGCCGCGAACTCTTTCCACACAATTACGTGTACCAGGTGAACCGAGAGAGAGAAATATTACGCCACAGTGGTGGACGTCGTCGTCGTGGTCTGTGCATACAGCATACAGTTACCTGGACGGTAATATCGCATCGCAAACAACCACCAAGAGAAGAGGATGGTCGAGATTAGTTCCGATTGCTTACGAGCCGCCGAGTTATAGAAGGGTTGCCCGCCTCGGCCAGCCATCGATCCCGGCTACCGGCTTCTGCCCGTTAATGAGTCATGTTTAATTGGCGTGGGAAGCCCGTGGCTACGTCCACCTAACGGAATTGAACTGTACCCGATGCAACAGTCCTTGCAGCAACGTAAATATACCATCTCCTGTCCGCCACCGATTGACCCTATACGACTGCCGACAGCGGATGGCAAATGGTACGAAAGAATTCTTAATGAGGAGCTAATCGTAGCAGATCGGTGGATCTTGCGTGAACGATCCTCTCTTCTGGTTCTTGATCTTATAGTGATTTTGTGATTCGATGTGTGCTTAAACTGCTGGTTATTCCTACAACGCACGGTTATAACTATTGAGCTTCATCCTGCTTTAAGTTCTACTTTGTTCACCAACACTTATCAGAATCCTATATAAACAATGCGATCTTATTCAACTGCGTAAATCTGCTTATCCGGTGGTCGG
Organism: Stelis phaeoptera; assembly: GCA_943735885.1. Taxonomy (NCBI): domain Eukaryota; kingdom Metazoa; phylum Arthropoda; class Insecta; order Hymenoptera; family Megachilidae; genus Stelis; species Stelis phaeoptera. The sequence continues at coordinate 12,721,267 of OX030930.1, forward strand.
ATATTAAAAACTGGACCATAATATAATCAGTTGTAAAAACCCAGCATACTGAATAATGAGGCGTTTTAAATATTATCGAAAATTTTTTAGTAATGTTGTATGACGCTGCACGTAAGTAAAGCTTCGAATTTTAATAAATTTCAATAACAAAAATAATCGTGTCTTTGCAACTGTTCAAATCACTTACTTGGGATTGGTATCGCGCAAATTAGAATGATCAAAAATTGTTTCAAGCTTAACACATTTAAGAAAATCCTACGTCTGCATTTCTCAATTTTTTAAATTGAAATTTCGATTTTCCATATAAACCGATTTTGATGGCTGATGAAATAACTCTTGTTTATAATAATAATTACATTTGTGCCAAATTGGAACGTTACATCTCAAAGCGCTTAAAAGTTATGAAGTTTTTTCGCATTTTTGCTGATTTGAGACCACTGTGCAACGTTTTGACGATCCTCCGCACTACTATTACTAAACAATCTTGCACTGTACGTTAAATAAAACTTTCGAATATAATTCTATAAATCACAAACCGCAAAAGTCGTAGATTCCACGGTGAAATCGATCGTAAGTGATACGTCAAACCATAATCGCAATTATTTAGGATGGATTCGGTTCATTCTTCAAATCAATCCTCACAATTTACGTACCGTACTAAATTCGTGGTGTGAATAAGAACTCATATGTCTCAACAGCAGTTTCATGAATCAAAAATATTTAAATGGCGACGCGATTCTGCAATCGTAGAACGCGTTCGTAATCCAGGCACGCCTGTGCTGGAAGCCGCTTTTCGAAAGAATCCACAGTTTTACGGCGACCATGACAAGCAGCTCCAGGCATTCACCATCAAATCGTGATTTCTCAGACGGCGACGATTTAACGCGCTGCATTCACGGAACCAACGACGACCACGAGCACGGACCAGAAACGTTGTCGCGAGCGGCAGATGGTACGCGACAGACAGGCCATTTCAAAGGATTACTGTTACGCACGAGTTCCTAGAGAGGCTCCTGTCAGCCCAGGCCTAACTACACCGGTATGCAAATAAACGACATCGGTCGTACGCGTTAAAAAACGCACAATATGCTTGCAAAGCGTGTGCGAGCCACCGAGCATTGTCTCTAGTCTAATCACGACTCCGTGCATTTACGAGCCACCAGTTTAGACGGACGTAGCTTCAGAAGAGGGACTACTACCTTTTGCGAGAGGCGGTTCCCGTATTCTCCGCGTTACCGTGCCACGTAGTAATATGTATCGCGAATACCAACACCAGTCACACCCATCACACAGCCCGACCCTGTGGGTGGCGCCACGTACCCGTGAATAAGTCCTACGAATCGCTTGTAAGCTCATCATCCGCGTCGGCTGTGAATATTCGCCGGGAAACAATACGCTCTTTGTCCTCTGTCCTTTATTTCGTAACGTTCCAAAGCAATATCCAAGAATCAGACGAGTATCTGGAAGAAGAACCTTCCTCGATTCAAGGTGTTACAGCGCGCCGACTTTGAACACGAAGGATCACCCACCAGTGTGGAAAATTGGAAGCTGCAATTAAGCCGTCTTTCATTGCACTCTTAGCGTACTACGACTTTTGACCTACGCTGGAAGGTAGACAGTTCATCCAAGTCGAGCATCTTCGCTAGAATTTTGTGTACCGTTACTTATTTCCTAGGAAACTTTGATCCTGTAACATTCTAAGCCCTAAACTGACGAAAGATAAGCTGACCCGACTCAATATTACTCAGTATTACTGGCTGACCACTCCGAACCAGAATATTCTGTTCATTTCGATGACAAAACCTGCAAGGATGTCTGAATCGTTGATCGAATGAAATAGTCGCAAGAAAGTGTCAAGGTATCCCGGTAACCAGGTTCATTGGCGCACTCGAGAACCTTGTACGATCATGTAGTTAAATCGACACCTCGCCGCGGACTCGGTGCTAATCGTCTTTCCGCCTGTGACGTGTCGACATACCGTGGTTCTTGCTAACAACTCTGACGGTCCCTATTAGTAGCCCCATATATATAGAGAGAAAGAGAAGTATACACGGAACTGACTCGTCCATACAGCCGGCATCACGATTTGGGTGCCATCACGTACCGCGCGGAATCGAGCGGGTTTCCATTCGCGGCCAATCGACACGCGCTTCCATTCAGATCGATACCGATCGCTGATCGTGATCGCAGCCCATAAACAAATGGGGATACTGCGCTTGCAAATAGACGCGTCGAGCCGGTAGAAAAATCGGATAGATACTTTCTGAGATGGTTCAAATGAAACGTACCCTGCCACTGATTGTGAGATATATTATAGAAACTCCTTGTTTGTTTTTGTCACTTTTTTTTTAGCTATCACGTCATAATTTTAAGTCTTATAAGAAATTTAATAATTTTACAGGAATTAGGAAAATGTCTGTGTACTTTTAAACGGAGGGTGTAACACGAACTTGTTATAAACGAATTGGAAAATGAAATTGCTGTTTCTTGTACGAAACACCGGTTGTCTTGGAACGCTGGTAAATGCTTTTTCGATGCTAATTCTGATCGTCGATCAAGGATTCTTAATCGAAGGAATATCGATGGCCTCATGTTACATCGTATATCGTCCTGGCTCGTATTTATGAAGGCCTTAAAACATGCGAAAGATTCAATTTTTCCATGTTCTTAGCCTAAGTTTGTGACTTCTCTGGCTTCGAATCAATAATTCATTAGCGTATTAGTACAGAATTCGAAATTCCCCGGTTCTATGATTTCTAGAAAGATTACAGATTATTCAGCTTGTACCGTGACAAGCTTGGAACGATCGAGCAATATTATTAAAGCTGCAGAACCCTTCTTAGCGAACCGATACCAGACGCAACGTAAACCGGTCTTTAATGTATAGACCAATTAGATTCGTAACCCAGAATTCGAACTCGAATCTCCCCTATGTTTATCAGATCACTGTTCTGTCAATCAAGCTGCTCCACTCAACGTATTCCTCCTCCCCAAAACGTCTAACTGTCACCTAACGGTCGAATTATATGTAGATAAACATTGTACGCAAATAGCACTCTGATCGTATGCAGGAACGTTGGAAGTGCATCAGCGTTTCATATATCAAAATGTAATAAAATTCGTCATGGTTACACTCGTCGTCCAACGCAGAGATTCTCAACCTTCCAAACCATATGGGCTCCAGGATATTCCAAGAAAGGAACAAGTGGAAATCACGCAAAAAGGGGTACAAAGCACAAGATTACGATAAGATCGACCCACAGTCGAAAGAAAGGTAAGAAACAGTGATCCAATATTTTCTATATAATAAATAAATAAGTTTATAAAAAGAAAATAGACATACCTCCCTAGAGGTTGGTGCCCCCAGGAAGCAGGGGCTGTCCGGGCGGCGGGGCGCGCTGGCCCACCGCTTGCTCGACAGCTCGCTCTCATCCTGAAACAATAAACGTGACCTGTAATTAGATAAGACGAAGGTAAAGGTGATAGACGGTCAGGTTTGATGAGCTCTATTATAGCAATCGTAACGGGCTACTAGGAAACCAAAATTGCGGTTCGTAGAAAATTACCGAGGAAACGACGGAAGGGCACCACGTTGTTCGCAAAAATCCAAGGATCCGTTTCGATTCTACCGATTATCGCAAAAATATTTCTTTTGAAAGTGGAATAAGTCCATTAAGTCCACCTATTTACCACGAATTCTTCATTATGTTAACTGTAAAGGAGAAATAAGTTTAAAATATAAATTTTTTTATTTTTTGTTATCTTAACAAAGTAATTACATTTTACACTTGTTTATTTATATCTTCTTTTTTAATACAACTGAATTTAATTCTTAATAAACTTGATTATTCGTATATTTGATGTCTTCGTTTTAATTATTTTTTATATTAAAAAATCCATTTCAGTAAAGCCGATGTCTATAAAAATATGGACTTTTTCCTCTTGTTTTTATTTCTTATAATAACGCTAAAAAATCGTTTATTTTTTTTTAATTTATTATTGCATAATAAAATTTAACAGGTTTATAGTGTATAAAACATCACCCGGATTGATTTAAATTTGCCAATATTTTTCAATTAATTCAATCGCAAACCCTTAATATCTCGATGTATGAAAGAATGGACTTATACCACTTTCAAAAATAACGCCTCAAATGTAAAAAGACTAAAATTATATAAAACATAAAATCGAATTTATTTTAATAGCTCGGCGTTCAAGAGTAATAATATTAATATTACTAATATAATTGCTAGCAAAATTTATATCCATATCCATATGAATATTATTGTTACTTATTCCATATCCGACGAATGTCTACAATCCTTAGCAGCCGTGTTAAATGTTGACGATTAGTTTACTTTCCATTAAACGGTCGAAGATAGCAATAAACGGAGACCGTTAGATCGATATTGCGTCGCGTTTATTCGCGTGTAAATTTTCAGCTTTTGCCGCGAGTTGCCTGATAAGCATGGCATAAAAATTGCAACGTACGTCCCGTGTCGTTTTACGACCATGATATTCCGCGGTTTTTTCTCTCTGTCCTTCCTTTTGCTCATCGCCGATGCCCGCGTAGTAACTCGCGTTGTGTGGCCAGACAGATAAACGCAGTCACGAGCGGACTCGAGGAAAGTAAGCAAGCATGAACCGGCGGCGTCGAATCGAGCGCAATTTTCCGGCGGCGCCGACGCGAATCGATGCGACTGCAAACTGCTCGTAGAATTGCATTTTGCGACACGATCTATCCAACCACACGTAGGCCGAGGGAACAGCAGGGGCGCTCTAATGGATCAATTACACCAGTCATTTCGAGCGAAACGAAAGAAAGGGTCGCCGAGAAATGGTAGCAGGCTGAGCTGCGCTCGAATAATTAAGATCGCATCGCACTGCGGTGTCAACCGTAAATCGTTTTCTCCGCGAAAACTCGCGAGCAAACGAAAGTGAGGATAAACAAGAATTTTTGCTTTTACTTGGACTAACGAAACTTTTACACGGAGCAACTGCGGTTCATAGTAGCCTATAAAAATGTTAAGAAATGTATAGGTATAATTCATAGGAAATGAATGTTATATCACGTTTCCAATTTACCCAGTAAATTTTCATATAGTACCTATACAACTGCTACCAGTTAAATGATGCCGTATGTATATCGTAGTAATTTCCGATCACTTATGCCGACCAACGAGATAAAAGTAACCGCCTCTTTCCTACTCGTAAGACATTACATTCTTATGTAAGTAGAATGTAAAAGACTCGTTGGTACGTTAATACTGTGATAATATTGTCGATTGAGTAGCGAACCCGTAGAGTCAACAAGAGATCGTTTCATTAAGAAAATCAAGTGTTTTCATTTCGCGTCCGAGCGTTATACGGCCTTAATGTCTCAATACGACAAACCATAAAATATTGTCGCGTGTCGCAATCGCCATAAAGTTTCTTAGCAAAGAAACAAGCCACGCCCTGTCCCTCTTTGTGCAATCATTTTCGATGTCGCTCAATTAATGAGCATTATCTTTAGATTCGAGGCGTCAAGTTTACGACCGCCTCTCACAAGATCGACCCGTGATCGTAAAATTGCGTACGTTCATTATACGTGCCCATGTGCCCATATTCTGGCTGCCTGATGCGCCCATTATCCCCGTCTTATTATTACACATTGCATTATTGCGCGGCTAGTTGTAACAACTCTTTGCCGATGTTACGTTTACTTTCGCTAGATTTCACCCATTTCCCGTGATACGTCGAGATTGCGGCTGAAATTGAATCGGCTCCTTTGGACGTTAACCGACTCAAATATAGATGCGTTTCACATTCAAACGCATCGACTACTGGATCAGTCTAATTCGATTATCAGCTTCAGAAATTGATACAATTTCGTTTTACGTGAGATTTCTTACATTATATCATAAAGGACTTTTTTAACCACAGGCCGTAATCTACATGGGTTGCTTAAAAGAATTTGAGAGTCAAGAAAACTCTATCAACCAGTGACTATCACAGCACACATACACTAAAGTATTGTTCAAGATAAAAATCCTTCGATTTATTATATCGCTTAACGTTTTATCAGTATATATATTTTATATACCTATAAATTCATTGATTTTGCGATGACAAGGTAATTCCATAGGCTACAAAATGGAACCACGACGCGATGAAAGCGTTGCGAGTCGCTAGCGCGAGCGGGCGCGATTAAATGCAAATGAGAGCCCCGTAAAAATGGTCCGTTCAACAGGAAAATTCCTAATTAACGAGCGGTGGAACGGCTAGCAGAGAAGCTGCCTCTTAATTATCAGCGAACGTGGACGCCCGATCTACGTTTATGAACGCGAGCATAAACGCGAACCGATCGGATCGGGTGTACACGGACAAGAAGGCGTGCACGCACGGTTCTGCTCAGCCTTCCTCCTGTTCCCACGCCGTCCTCTCTTTAAAACTGCTAATGGATTAGACAGCTTTTAAAAAGCTCTGACACTTCTGCCGAGAGTCTTCCGCGAACGTCCCAAGCTTCGACACGGTGATCATCACGACATGCAAATCTGGATGACAACTATGTCTCCGCTGGAACCTCATCATCCATAAATGGGTAACTTTCTTCGTCCAAGTAAGCAGAATTTTGAAAATAATTTAAAATAAACACTGGCGTATAATAATTCGTACAAGAACCTTAAAAATATATTTGTGAACTCTTAGATTTCTAAAAATACAATATTTCAAAGTTTCCAAGTTCCCAAAAATGTAACGTCCGTTTCTTGATTTCCATTATAAAATACAATATTTCCACCCGCAGCTAAGGGGTTAAAATCGGAAACGTGAAAAGAAATTTGCTTTAAAGCAATATTACAACAATAAATATTTAGCTCTGAAAGACACACCCATCGAAAGAATCATGCGACAAGGGGTTAATCCATCTGGTGGTATCGCGTTGCACCAATCGGCCTTACCATAAATTACAAACATTCGGTCATAAAAACGATCCTATGGAAAGCGATTTGCAACACGACCAGATAGATGCACGACTCCGTCTCCTCCCCGACGGCGAAACGGGGCCGTCTTTGTAATAAAGTATGAAATCATCGACGAATGCGAGCGCGTCCGCTTGAGCCCGTTCTCCATATGCAGCTTGTAAGATGTAAGGAGGTGAAACGCTTACGTAACACGGGGCATTAGCGGAATATTTATAACGTTAATCGTCAAACCGGGCTGATTACGCGCCCGGTGCACGTTGCGAACGAAAGGACAATCCCCGTTAATCCGATCTCGCCCCCAATCTTCGCACGTTTCTTCGAGCCGACCCGGCGATTTGACGATTTTCCATCGTACGAGCCGTGTCCACGTCCATGATCGCCTGTTCGAATACGTACCCTTCTCGTTTGCCCGAGATTTAACTCGATACCCTTACCATAAACGTCAATCCACTGTCGAATATCAGGAGGCAGAATCTGATCATTACACGAGTGGCTTTCTTGACGGAGGTGCCGTCCCATCGTATAGCGAAACTTTATACATGTATACGTACGAATTGAAATCGCGTGAAAGACTCTGGAGGGAAGGGTTGTTAACTCTCAGACTCTGAAATCCTTCAGCAACGACGCGGGGAGTCGACGCCAGACCACTTACGATAGTTTCTTTATTAAAATTATAACATCACCGAATCACGAGTGAATTAAATGACGTTAGAATAAATAAAATAACAAAGAATCTAACCAAAACGATGGGTCTGAAGTAACTCGGTATTCAAGTAATTCAAGTAACTCGGTATTCAAGTTAACTTTGCTCCAGGAACTCCGGATAGACAAAACAAGAAACTCTGTGTATCTTTGACATCGACAATTAAGATTATTCTAATCGATAGTTCGTCGGAAAAGTGAGATTGGATGCAAAGTTTGAAAGTTGCAGAACAGCGGATCCCTTTATCATCTTATATCTGTTTAATACATTCGTTCTCATACACAGGCTTCTCTATTTCTCCCTCTCCCGATATTTTCTTCTACTCTTTATCCTCGCGCCGCCTAACGGTAATTAAGACACCTGTCTGTCTTCCCGCGTCTATTTAAAACCTGCGTTCCGTACTCCCAAATATAACAGCACGATTAATATCTGGTGAAATAATTTTTGCGCTTGCTCTAACTGATTTACGAATGACGAACACGGAACTCCCAATGAGAGGCTCTCTAAATACTTGAAACGCAAGGATTTATACCGGACGCTGGCAATATCCTGAACAGAAATATGGAATGCGAGAGGCTACCGTGCAGCAACGCTCGGGTCATTCAATGAAGGAAAACAATGGAGGTCCTGATTTATGAGGGCATTACCGACAACCCACGTACATGCTTAGATCTACATATTATACCAATATTCTCGATGTTTACTGGCCGAGCATTACCGCTATCCGCGCACACGATGTGATTCACGTGAGCCTTCTTCTTGTTGTATCTTCCGCAATGTCCCACAGAAGTATTCAAAGTTTTTGAAGGATTCCTTGGCGGTATCTTCAATGAAAATATCAAGACGTTTCGTCCGTCACAATACTTGTATCGAAATTGAAATGTTCGAGTATGTTATAAAAGGAATTCTGCTTATTATCAAAATTTCATACATGCTTGGAAACGTTTTTGATAAATGTACCATATCTATACATAAATATTTTGAAAATTGACAAATTATCATTCACTAATGAAACTAATTACGTTTAGAAGGTTTAATTTATAATAGTAATTGTATCAACACGTCCGCAGCACTGAAAGGATTAAAATGAAGCCAATAACGATAGTTCTACAGCTGGGGGATTTTTAATGATAATTTTTACGCGTTTTATGATATATTTACAGGTATCGTTGGGGCGTAATGTCTCGCATCCGGCTACGGTATAGAGACAAGATAATAAGTCATACGTAAGCACGCACGACGGGTAAACCATAAACATTGTGGTACTGGATCGGCACGTTGTGTTGCGTCGAACCGTTGAGTCATTGGCAGAACGGGTCGCTCGTAAAAGGGAGGAAAAAAAAAGGAACGGAAGTGAAGCAGGTCCTTGAGACGTAAATCACAGGATGCGGTAAACGTACTAAGGAGGATATAATGATGACATATATCATCGTACTAATAGTAGGACCGCGATACGATCACGCTGGGCGATGGTCGCTAAGAAATGGCCAGAAACTGCCCCCCAACTGAGTCCGAGCGACCGACCGTTTCGTACGCTTATAATCGGCCGGCTCGACCGGATAATTGCATTCGTTAAAATAACTCGACGTAACCACAGTCCTTATCCCTCGCGCGAGCCGAATTTTTCACGTATTTTTCCCTGTAACTCGAAATCCTTGACGAAACGTTGCAATATCCTCGCGCGAAAGATAACAAAAGTCACTTTTGATAAAGGTCTGCCCATGATTGCACTGATTTATAAGAAATATTTCTTAAAACACCAGTGCTTGAATAAATAGTTTAGAACAATTAAAATTCTTATTTCCATCCGAAAGGCAACGTTACACAATGAAAAATAATGTTTGCCCTATAACGAGTTCGAAAACGATGATTCTCGGGGTATGAAATTTCAGAAACAATAGAACCATACGATCTATGATAATGAATATGTATTACACGAAGTATAATCGACGTCAACACTTCATTTTCTTCGTACGTAGAATAATGAAGAGCAGACGAAGAGAAAGGAGTTCAACTTCGAAAAATCTGCATATGCAAACTCGTGTTTATCTTACTGAAATCTGAGGGTGTTGCGTACATCTAGGCTCGTTCGTTTTACGCTCATTTCGAGGCACGAGCAGCGTGGAAGAGGACGAACAGGTAATTAGCGACGCTCGAGCAAAGAGCACGCGTGCCGGGGCAACTTAATTACGAATTTCGAAACGCAAAGTCCGCGAGCCGTGGCGAAGGGAAAGGTAATTAATTTGGGGAAAAAAATTCCTAGTCGCCGTAGCTGGCTACTTAAACACGCCACTACCCAACTGAAATTGAAAATTAACCAGTTTGAAATAGATGCGGTGTTAATTGCGGTTTGCAATCTCTCTCCCGTTTCGTTACGTGGTGTGTTTATCAACGATCTTCGAGAAAGAGAAAAAGGATATGAAAGGAAATCAAAAAAGGATACTAGTCCTTAACTTTTCGCAAACCAGACAGTTGGGTGATGAACTGTGCTAGAATTCTTCTTCTTGCATTATTAAGAATTTTTATATTTAAATTCCTTTCTGAAAAATTAGTAATTTTTTAGCTTGCAATTAGTAATTAGGCACTTTACAGATACCTATTCTTACCATAAGGAGTCAAATGACCCCTTATGAAATAAATGTTGATTTTTAGAAACTTCTGGTTTCTAATAAAATAATCAAATATATGCTTTTATTTCTATAAATAAAATAATCAATTAATTACACGTTTTGGTACCTTTTTGGTTACGACCCCGCTTGGTACGTTCAGTGTTAATGACACTGACTATCAAAGTTAAATATACCCCACTTGATCCACGAACGGTTAAAGTGTAAATTAATCGTTTGCACTCAAGTGGTGCCTCTGAGGCACCATATTTAATTTATCGGAGTATTCTAAAATGTGAAATTTCAATTTCACCCGTATCAAAATATAGAAAATTAAAGCAGGGAATAAAAACCAACAGATTCGCAAATATTTCTAACACTCTTCTTCCGACATAATGCATTTGGTTTCCGGAAGCATAGCTAAAAAATTAAATCAGACCCGATTACGTTCAAAAATGTTTCAAGTGCAAAGGGTTAATATACGTAGCTGAATATTCTACGAGATACAGTTGTTCACAAAACGTTATTGGAGCGAACGTTGACGCGAAAAAGGACATTTTCTGGCGTGTATCCGAGTATCTCTAGTCGGTCGGTCGATAGCGGCGGCTTTTAATTTTCGCAGTGAAACAGTTCGCGTATTTTTCCAGCCGCAGCCCCCGGTGAAAGTCTTCGCAGCCTCCTATTTGCCGGCACGAAAGCAAGGGAGAGCAACCACGAACACCGACAGGTCGACAGAACCGCTCCTACGTGTTCTCCGCAAATCTTTGCGCCTTGCACGTAACGCAAATCATGCGGCACAAGTGTGGCACGTGTTGTCAGCGGGTACCAGCGGGATCGTACGTGTAATGGAAGCTGTCTCGCGCGATTACACAACCAGGGGATTTCAGTTTAAATATGGAAGCTGTCAATTCCCCACCTTCCATGCTCGTCCGTGCGCCGCAATTAATAGTAATTGCCACTCTCCTTCCAGTTCCAGTTGTTGCATTGGTTTTGACGGCTGATTAGCACGCCCGTCTTCGCGAATGAAGCAACCCGCGAATCAAGAATCACTTACATGTATTATCCGTGGAAATGTTTTTATTTTTTATTTTTCCAGGAGAATCGTTTGGCGAGCGTATAAATGATAATAAGCGTTTGTAACAGAGTTTTGTAAGGTGTAGATATGATTGAAGTGACAGAGCGCGATTAAAACGATGATGCAGACGAATGAGAGTTTTAATTAAACAGTAATTTAAAGGTTGGAGTAGTAGATTGTGGTAGAAATATAGGAATGCTTCGACGAAAATAATACACTGATATTTGTATGTTCTAGTATTGGAAAAATAACATTTGAAGAAATAGTTGTCGTTTATTTACTTAGAAGTTTCAATTATGCTTATACCAACTAAAGATTTGTTTAAAAATAATCTTTGCTCATCCTACGTGTGTGGCGTAGACGAGATCTACGACCTTTTCGTCGAGGAAAGATTTTCTCGCGTACTTTTCGCAAGCTGGACGACGAGGTGTAGAAACGAATGCCAAATCGATGTAGAATCGCGCGAGCGAGCGAGAACGATCGCGGCGGATCATGCAAGTAGAACACGGCACGTGTTGTCAGACCCGGTGTGTACGTGACCGTAGGTGTGTTAAGCTGCACGAGTTTCCTTCGATTACACCAGCGGAACGTGCTCGAAATGAATGTTAAAATCACGATCGAGTTCGTGTTAAATGCGAACGGATCGTAACTCGATCATCCGATATCGCATCCTCGAGATTGCTCATCCACTTCGAGAATGAGACATCGTTTGCCTTCGTTTATAGAATTGTTAATCTTGAGCAACACGGGAGAAATATACTTTCAAGCCACGTACAAGAAACATACAACGTTTATTTTCCATTCAATTTCATAACACGTGCTAGATGGAAACATGTGCAAATTAGAATTCTAGTTACTTATTATTATTTATTGTAAATCTTAATTGTGACGGTGATAGATCAAATTCTCCACGAATGAGACTATTTCAGTAGTACGACTAAACAGTATCGTCCACGTATAAAGGAAAGCTTCACAATTTGTTTCCAAATTACGTTAGTACAAAAGTTAATTTTCTATTAAGCATCTATACTAATACAACTTCTATTTCATTAAATATATTGACATATAAAAATCAATAAGAACAGAAATACGAAAAATTCCTTAATCGTTAATTAAAATCACCAATGAATTATGAAAGTGAAGCCAATTAATATCGATGGTCGGTTAGTTCTGGCAAATTAGAAAACCGTTCGATTTTATTTCACCGCCAATGAAATCAATATTCCCCTCGTTTCGTTTCGAGCATGTTATTAGTTCTTGATCCCCTTTTACGATGTCATTTGCGTAGAGTTCGGGCTTTCATGATACCCGGACCGTTTAAACATCGCCGTGCGCCAAAACGTGCGTTCGTCGACGAAAGCAGCATACTAAAGTTCGAGGCTCGTTTCGATTCGCCGTAACATCATTCTTAACTTTCGTTCGGCGAACGAAGAAAAGAGGCGATACGATCGCGATGATCGCGCATAAAGATCACTGGCGCCATTCCGTTGATGCGGAGACCGTGAATCACACGAGATATTTTAACGGATACCCGGGGTAATCACAGTGTACTTCGCGTAATTTATTACTAATATCGGCTATTAACGTCCTTAAACATCACCGATACTTTCCTGAACCGTTCGACACCGTATGTTTTACGAGCGCATCGCGCAATCCCTTCCTTTTTATTCATTTTTTATCTTCCCTTTGCCGTTTTGTGTTTCTCGTACATTGTAATTACAGACCAGACGAAGATATTCGCAGGTGCATCATGATGGATTGAATGTCGAACGCTAGTCTTCTCTAAAGAAAATGGAGGCACTATTACTCAACGTCTCAATATTTTTTAATTATACTCTAGTTAAAAATTGTAGAATTTAGGTATTAGAATTAGACATTGATCGTTGGGCAATGAATCATAGAGAAAGGTAACAATTTAAATCGAATTTTAGACTACTTTTCGTTTATGTTTCTAAAATTTCAAAGCATCCCCTTATAATATACGAAGCTCTTGCGTTAACAAATTTTATTATCTAACAACTCGAAATACCGTGATATGCGTTTTCTAGGACTGTGTCACGTATTGACCCAGCTTCGAAGATTAATATTAATCGAAGAATTTGTATATTACTTTTTCAGATATTTCAATCTCGAGACTTGTATACCCAAGGTTAATATTGTGACATGTAGATAATGTCTCAAGTTAATTATCGCATCTAGGTCTAATCCTTAGAAACTTTCAAGTATAACACGAATGGTGAGACCCCCTTCCCCTACGTCACCATTTTCCCTAGGGAAACCTGCGATGTTCGACACTGTACGTACGAGTAACTTCTCGCCGTGTTACGGGTACCCATGAAACAATGCACACCCACCGCGACGCGTTGGTGTAACAATGTCTTGGCGCCAGAAAGGTACAATGATATATCTGTGAGCCGGGGTCGGTTACTTAGACTTCATTGAAACCGCGAACAACAATGACTTTCTCCGCGAATCGAAAGGAGGAAGTTAAGACCGACGCCGTTACAACTATTTGCTCTGTGCTCGTGACGCTTCTGTAGCATCGGATCGAACCGAGAGAGAGAAAAAAAAAGAAGACTTCAATTATTTATTTTACGCAGACTAAACAGCCTGGACGGTGAAAGGACGAGATCGTCTCGTCGAACGATTCTTCTTTCTCGTAAGGGGGATGACTTTCGTTCGATGAAAACGCCGATCCCGGTAGATCGAGAACCATAAAATCAACGACTCGACCAGGTACCTCGAGCTCTCTGATGCATATAGTTATTTATTAAGAAGGTTGCCCACGTTGTACCCACCGCAACGAAGATAGCTTAATGGCTTCATATAAGCTTTGATTTATAACGAGCTCCCCGTTTCCTTATTTCCTTCGTTCGCTCGCTTCGACGATCGCGAACTCTCAATTTTGTAATTCGATATGCCTCGACCACCGCCGCTTAACCCATTACTATAAAACCATTTATATATCCAGTAATTGAAATTGTGGAAATAATATTAACCTAATGATACAATCAAATCATTTAAAATAATAGTGGCACAACTTTCATTATCGATCTTTTGAAAGAACCAAGTTTTTCTGTATATTATGTTTTTGATAAAACTGAATAATGTATTAATTGCTTAATACCGGATTCTTGAACAAACTAATCCATTCGTCAAAAGTATTTACTACTACTGATAAGAGCTTTACTGTTCTAACATTCGTTCCAAACGCACTGTAACGTATCGGACATCGATCGAGTTGTCATTTGTTCGACGATTTCAGCCCTCGAGCCCTGAGAACGCAAGCCAAGGTACCGGCACGAGCCTACTCACGTTACGACACGGAGCCGGTAGGCTTGATAATTTATTATTGCTGAAGAAATGGAAGCCGCCGATCTATTAGCACGTTCGACAATAACAGCACCGGCCGTAAGTAACCTAAGTGGTTAAGTAACGTCAATGCGGCTTAACCAACCGCCTACGCGAACTTCTTACGGGCATGTGCCTTCCACGTTGATGCGGTTGCTCGAGTTCGTCCCGACCTGTGTGACCGATATCGATCGCGACGACACAAAGGTACCAAGTTTTTATATGGAACGAACTCGTGCCGGCGTAGAAGGAAAAAAAAAACACGGGAAATGATAAATTCCCAGAATACACGGAGGTCGAACGACTTCCTGGATCAATCGTCGTACTAATGCCATGACTGGGTGTTAATCTTTCGCGGTTTGTTTATTCCGTGTATTAGATTCAATTTGCTAATGGATACACTTGATACTTCACAGCACACTTCAACAGGAAATTGAAAATGAGAAATCAATTTTAGAATTACTTGGTAACAACGCATATGAATATAAATTAATACAGAATTACTTGATATAGGATGTTTCGGATAAAGAGAACATGGCAGAGCTTACAAAAGACCCCGCAGAAATATTAAAAAATTTATAAGTAATTTGAAAAACTAAATAGAAATAGTACTATAGATTATATTTATTGCCGCACTTTTCAAAGTGTATCATTAATTTGGGAACGCCCTGTAGATTCATACATCAATATCTCCTAGAAACGAGTTGTTAAGAGAGACTTTAGAAATCTCTGTTACACAAATTTAGAAATCGCGTTTGAACTGTCTCGTAAAGAATAATCAGTACACAGATCACCATAACGGACCTCTAAAGTAGAAAATAATTAATTTGAAAGAAAGCAGAACCCGTAGCTACCTTGTGCAGCCATTCTACTTAGTGCACGTTATGGAAACTGGTCCTCCTACATCACCGGCACGCTTGATAGCCACAGAAAAATCGAGCTAATTCCGGTATACAAAGGACTCGGAACGTGTACGTACGTTTAGGAAGTCATATAAGATTATTCATTTATGTGCATCGTTTCGCCGGTACAAACGCGGCCGCTACCTTTCTGATCTACGTAGACTAAGTTGGCGTGGTCTGCGGGCATTTACGTGATTGTCATACCGCCTCTTCTCCCCGTCGGAAGTCTGAAACGTGGCCAAGTAACTAGCATAGAATCTTCCTGCCCAGAGTTTGCTCTTTTCTGCCTCGTAACCGAGAGAAAGATGAGTTCACCGACGACCATTTATTAATCAAGAAATTTTCTTTCGACAAACAAATCTGAGAATGTAGCAAAAAATCCCATAGATTAATGGACAATATTTTCAACGATAAATCTGCGCCTGAAAACCAAACTAACCCGAAGTCCATTTTCGATATTCTTCGGTAAAACAGAAAAACAATGGTGATCACACTTAACCCAAGGTTCGATCGATTAAACAAAAACTGATTAACTATGTAACTGATGTGATTCAGTACGGACAAGAAGTATAGCTCCTAAGTTAAAAAAAAAACCGTTCCCCATAACATAATGTGACCCTTTGATGTCGAGAGACTGAAGTCACCCTTAACAGTGGAAAGGTTAAAATCCCCAAAGTAACGTTTCTACAGAAACACCACAAGACTAGACGTAACGTTATTGAAGCGTAAATCGTTTATTTTTATTCGTTGCTCGACTGGCTTTCTCGAAAGATTTACATGGAGCGCGAGTCCGGAGGAGGATTTCTCGTTGGAAACGGGCAGACACGAGCGGTACAGGTCCGAATGCAGAATCGCAGATGTCGCGGGACCAGGTCTCACGTTCACCAGAGGAGAAGACGAACGTCAACGGGGGAGGAGGAGAGGCGTACGCGACGAGATCGAGATCCGCGGCTTTAACAGCGGCGCCGTCCGGCCGCAAATACGATTCGCCTCGGCGCGACGAACGTTTTGTCGCCGGTGATTGGCGTTTGAAAGAACAACCGCGTACAATGCAATTACCTTGGCCTTAACCGCCTCGAACCGACCGATAGGATTCGATCGCCGCGCCGGATAAATACGCGTGCATCGTGAGCCGGTCAACCCGGGCTGCCACCGTTCCCAGGTATTCGATGCACGCTCCATTTCTTCTTCTGCTTTTTTTTTCCTTTTCTTTCTTTTGCACCCTCCAAATAAGTAGCTCCCGACGCCCGACAACTCTTTTCTTTGGAATTCTTAATGTACCTGCATTCTGTCGTGAATAGTTTTTTTTTTTCATTTTTCTTTTTTTTAAGGAAGAAGATAATTTCTTTTGGAACATTAATTTTGTGTACTTTTTATATTAATATATTGGATAAAGAATTGTTTGTTCGAGTTACTTGATTAACCCTCAACTACCATGATTATTTTATAATTTTTGCTGTTTTAGTTATAGATCTACTTTTCACATATAAAGCTATAGATTTTATTTTGACGGGGTAAAATTTGACCCTGTAGCTGTGCTTAAAGATTGAGTGCCTTGAGTATTCGGAGTGTGCACTGTCATTCCGGACAGGAAACAGAAAGTAAACTTGAAAAATTAAAAAGAAAAAGAAATTCTTTGAAATGCGCGGTCATCAAAGTGTTAAATCCGTACATTCGTCTACGTAAATCTTTTCGACGTCCGCTCGGCTGTCAAAGGAGCGAACATTTTCCTTGTTGATTTTCGACCAATTTTCAAAAGATATCGCTAACAAGCTTGTACCGTGCAATTTGAGAGACAAAAGAAACAGGTACACTAAAATACACATCCATACGTAATAACGAAAAGTGAGAACCTTGTCTTAGTTACGACAAGTAATATAATAAAAAAAAAATTAATTCTTCATTGTATAATGCAACTTCGATAACAAATAAGAACTTGTTGCAATTTGATCGAAATCGATAAAAATTAAACGAATTCCTCGATTCATCGTTTTAACCCTCGATTGCTAAACATTCGTCGACGTTAATTTTGCACGTTTTCCCATTTTTCAATTAAGAACTAATTATACATCTCGAAAGTTTTGCTACGTTGTTTACAATAAATGAAGAAGATATAAAAGATATACATATTTCTATGAGTGGAATAATTAATAGCAGAGTAACACCGATTTGAGCTTAGTGATCCAGGGTTAAAATAAAATTATAAAGTTCAACAAACATTTAGTAGCAACTTCCGTGTGTGTAACAGGAACGTACCGAATTTTTGTCTATTTCTTTGCCAGACCCTTAACGAGCCGTGAGATCGCATCTCGTTAAAGGGTCGTTAGGTCATCTCCCATCGACTCCCTTCTTCGCTTCACGCTTGTTAAAGAACCTCGAGTAAAAAGAAAACTAATGAAAGCAGCATTCAGTTTCGAGAATTTCCAAAAATCCGTTCATAGTTAGTGGCTATCCTGAAATCCGCCCGCGGGTAACATCAGGAGCGATTGAAATTTGACGATCGGCAGGGATCATTTTTCGCAGAAGCAATAAACGTAATTTCTCTTTTTTCGTACGATAACGCCGATAAAGACACGGCTGAGCCTTTTAAGGCGCATTTCATGCCCGCATCACCGGATCATCCGGATCCGTGAGCGTGGGCGCTATTGCCTTTAATGCCGAATCAACGCTCGTAAAGGAGCACCCCTCGCGTCACGATCCCATGTCGTTTATTGCCCGAAAGTGGCGGTTCGGTTCTCGTAAACATTGGATACATTCAATTTTTCGTAACACCACACCGACGATTATCGTGAATCTAATTAACCCGATCGGTACACGTCGAGCAGCCGCCGACCTTCTGTGACCCGGGTCGCGTTAAAATTTATAAATTTCAACGATATTTCGTCGCAACGAACAAGGTCCGTTAAATTCGTCGATCCTTCCTGATAACACTTACCGTTAGGACAACCGAATAACTGTGCCAATCGATAAGGAAACGTTGAGAAATCGTGATGACTAATATTTCGTTCGCAATCAAGATAAATCGACCCCAACTTGGGTCGCTGACAAAATTTGTTCAAAAACACAACGAACGATTGTATAACACGGTAAAAAGTTTTTCTACAATTTTGTCAAAGCCCAACGCTGTAAAATAACATAACTGATCTAGTTTGCCTACAGAGGGTTAATTCCATCTGTCATGAGTCGATGCGATCGATAGACTGTCGATGATTTTACCAGCCAAGTGAAAAGCAATTCCAAGACTGTACTTTATTGTAAGTTAGCCTCGCGTCCAGCCGGACAAAAGAGGGAAAGATGGCGAGAACGAAAGAAAAGACAGAAAGTCGAGGAAAGAGACAAGCTACGCTGTGTTGGCTGAGATTTACGGGTTGGTTCGTAACGAAGGGGACTCATCAGCATCGGTAATGGCGGCATTTAAGCTCTCGAGCCTTTTGTGTCCCGTAAGATATCCCTGGACTTCTGTGACCGGATAGTCAGGCGACTTCGAAGCTCGTCGGGAACGGTCAATCAATTTAATTACTCGTTCGAACCAGTCGGATAGCGGAGTCAAACGTTTATCAGAGTGCCGGTTCGCGGCGCATAGACACACAGGGGAAAAGGAAAGAAACAGAGTTATTTTCTCGAGTGACTTGTCTACCCTAATAGCACTAAATCTCGTTTAAGTGGTTGACTTGAAAATCGCGCGTAAGAAGGACCGGTCTAAATCGCGTTGTTCGCGATACCGAGACTTCAGAGAACCGCGAACCTTCGACGAAACAAAACGACGAATGGTCAGAGACGGTTGTTTGTAAAGCAATGAAGATGGATGGATACGAAACGAAGCCTCGCTTCTCTTGTGCGCACGTTTTCAAAGGTGTAAAGCGGATCAACGAGCGAATTAATACTTTCAATGTTGTGCTACAGTCGTAGAGAGTTCTTGAAAGTTATTGTTTCACTTCCAAGAAACATATAATATATTACAGGGTGTCTGATAAATCGGTATAAAGTAATTTTCTTTGTTCATATTTCGACAGTGCAAAGTATTGGAGTAATTAACACACTGACTGCCACAGTGAAAATGGACCTGCGTAACAAGATGTGTTCAAAGTGCAATTACTAAAGATACGATTGATTAATTTTTCAAATGCAAGCTTTCGATTTAGCGCCTTGCATTATAATTTGACAGACGTAAAAATATATTACTTTTTACTGTATAATAATGGGTGGCAATAAAAAAATAAAAATCTATGACAAAAACTTACAGCAAAATACAACTGTGGGCATCAATGGGTTAATATTACATTGTTCGTCTTATACCACCCTTGCCAAAACCACCCATGGGATAATTTTGGGGTATTACTGTACTAACTTCTCCGACACCCTGTCTTATTAATATTTAGCTCTTTCTATCGTACAAACTTTCCAGTATCTAATACAGTTATGTATAATTGAGTAAATAAGATCGAATATGGGAACCATGGCAGTCAAAGTGTTAAATGTTTTATTTGCAGAACGATCATAAAACCATTGGAGGATTCGACGATAAAAAAAAAATCGTCTGCTTGCTGGAAACCCGTTCGGTAGGAAAATCGTGTTCGTAATCGACACAGAATCGGTTTCGCTTTTCAAGCTTCGATCATAAAGCGTTTTAATTACTCTCCTCGATGCATAACGAATTCGAACGATTGGAAAAATCGTGGACCGATATCCGCCGACGTGTTCGATGATTTATGAATGACAGATACGATAATTACGGAAATATTCTTCGCCAATGGTGCGTGCTCGTTTTACGAGTGACGATGAAATCGGTGCGAACCGTGTCGGTCTTCCTTGCCACTTTACGAGTATTGCGCAATGGTGCACACGATAAAAAAACAAACAAAAAATAAGAAGAATAAAGAATTGTATGAACGCAATCGATTCGTCAATCGCGTTCCCACAAGGCTCGAAAAACGAAGTTCGGTTGACGGTATCCGATTTTATGGTCGTTCGTCGAGAAAAAAAGATTGCGTAGATGCAGTTTCCGCCGGGTCACGGAGTGCATCGTGCTTTCAATTCTTAGAAATATCAATTATGTAAGCGTGAGAGAGTTTAACTGAAATGTGAGCACGGCGTTTTGAAAGGAGATATCTATGCTACGGTTGAGTAGCCGTTTGTGACTGATCGTGTGCGGCCGGTGTATGAAATAAGTTGTAGCAAAGTCAACTTTATTCATAATTCTCGGCTCGTTTTCTACTCTTTAGTCCATTCGTTTGAACAAATCTGCAAGCCAATATACATCATTTCAATGACTTTCTAACACAGTCAATTCATCAACTAATATTAATTAACATTTCCGAGTCCATTCATCAAATACAATCTTAAATTTCTTATCTATCTTTTGTAAATAATGTATATTCATGGGAAAATTCTCCGTGCATCCGTTTAGTTCGAATTTATAGCATTTATACATTACTGAACGATCGATATTAAAGAACTAAACTTGGAAAGTCCGACACGATTTCATGACATAAAAGTGTTAACGAATAGCACTTGTGGCATATCGTTTTAAAGCTTCAAGATTAATGAAAATGAGTGCCAACAGATTTCGTCAATATTCTTATTACAAAATGGCTGGTGCTTCGTTGAAAAAAACCTTTTCTGAAACGCCTTGCATATTCTACCACTAGTGAACTCTAACTCTAACCCAACCTCAGATCAACTCCAATTTTCATGCTGTTCAGATTAAGAAGACATAGATTTGTGCAAAAATAAAGTCAAAACTGAACTTATGTTTCGTAAAAGATGGACGGAATTTCCACGAAGATTCCTGGCGGCGTTTGAAGCGGACAAACAAAACGAGCCACTGACCGTCGAGGAATTAGAGGAGGACACAGGTTCGCGAACACACGTCACGATCGCGATCCACAGATATGGTAAACGAGCTTATTATAGGAGTCAATTGCGGCATTGTTCGCGCGGATCTAACGACCGTTCATTTGCATAACGCGTATCGTGTCCCCGCGAGGCTCGCTCGCCTCTTATGTAAGATTAAGCTTTTTTGCGCTATCGAACCAGGCATAATTGAACGTGAAAGGAAACCATCCCGATCGAATGTTTACCGATTTTCATTTCTACGAACAGCCCGTACATTGAACAAAAAAGAAAAAATGACCAGAACATAAAATAATCAGCATTGGACAGTAAATTAACTGACTTGTAATAATTTCTGTTATCGTAAAATTGACAAGCTATACACTCAAAGGGTTAATAATCCGCAGTCACGATTAATGACTTAATTTCACATAAAGCATTAATCGGATTACGTTTTGGCTAATCGTGAAGATGGAACTGGACACCAGAATCGTTGAAATCCTTCTGCGGCATATAATTAAACGCGTTGCCGTTTCGTGCGCTTTTAAACGCGCGTTACGTTTAACGCGCCCGCTCGCCAATCACCCAGCCACAATAACGCACGGCGAAGAATGTAATTGCATCGTGATTTAACGAACGGGAGGGGAGGGGGGAGGGGGGATGCAAGATAGGCCGGCCGTAAAGTACTTTTTAAGTACGTTGAAGGATTATCGAGAAAGTGAGTTTAAGCGAACTCCCCCGGTATAAATTTGATTATATCCGTTGGAATGCCACGGCTTTTAAGGTGCATCGTTGCGAACACCTTAAACAACAAGAAAAAAGAGATAAAAAGAATTTAATTGTCTTCGACGGTGTTGTATGCCCGTGGTACAAGAGGGAATTTCCGCGTCAACATCATTCGATTTCTCTTCTTTTCCATCTGGCAACCGGTTTCGACGGACGTCGCGCAAATCAAAATGATCATCATCGGTCTTGCTCGATACCAAGAAACATCGCCGTCACTGTGAGAATCATCGTTTAACTCTTTTAGCGCCGATAAAAAAAGTTAAACCCAAGAGAAAAGTGCAGAGCCAACTGGACATTTGGTAAGATTGGAGAAAAGAATTTTTTAAATTCAATTTTACATAATGACTACAAAATCTAGAAAGGAAGGTGTCAACACTCTGGCAACAAATTTTGATAGAATCATCGATTCTGGATATTTTCAATTCCTTTTTATATCTAAGGAGAAATTACTAATAGAATTAATCTGAAGAGTTTATTTTACGTACACCACAAAATGGCTAATTTTTCAATTAGAATTAGCATTTAATAGCAGAACGATATGTCGCCGTTGGCGCTAAAATCCAGCCATCACTGTAACTAATTGCTCGAAGGATCGATGAAATTTTCCTCTCGAAAGTGGAATTTATCTTGAGCATACATGGCTCGACACGTGTTTCGAATTCCTGTGAGAATCCTTGCCAGATTTCGAAAAATAATTCACCTTTCTTTCCGCGATTTCGATGAACCGACAACATCCAACCGAGGGAAAGAGAGAAAGATATACAGGTTCACCAGGCTCGTGGGCAAGCTTTGATGGACCGATATCGTCCCATTTCACGTTCGAGCGAGGCCGCGTAATAAATATTCACGAGGCTTCCGCCGTGGATTGTCGCGGAATACCGACCACTGGGATGGGACGTTGTAACGCGGCTCAGTTTCATAAACAACCACGGTGTACCGGCAGGTTGGTTACTTATGATCCTCGGAGGCTTGGTGGCTGGTGCGCCGCCTGCACCCCGTCGCCGAACAACCAAAGACGGATGGCGTATCGGAGAAGAAGAACTCGAAGAAGGAAGGCGTAGCCTTCTCTTGGTGCGCGACCTTTGAAATTTTCTTGCGGTGTGTAAAGCTTGCGACGTGTTTACACGCTCGGCCAACACCTGCACGTCTCGCGATCACGTTACGGGCCGCGTTAGCGGTTTAAGATTTCCATCAATACCTGTCTTTGGCTTCTACGATTTTCCTGGGCCCACTGAATCGAGATCGGTTCAATTATACACGATGTCTCGCTAGGTTCTCCTCCACAAACGATATTTCGTATTCCAAAAATACTGAATTTCAGTATCTGTGTTAACACGTCGGGGACCACAGTGAAAATTATTAAGGATGCTAACTGTTAAGCTTTCAGTTTGGTACCTTGCTTATTTCGATTCTATAATCAATATCAGTAAAAGGGTTAATAAAATTATTCCGGGTAACATACATAAGAAAATTACTAGTAACAATTTGACGACCGCAAACTTCGTGATATCTACAACCTTTCTTATATCCAAACAGACATACTGTTAATACGTGCCATAGAATGACCAACTTCCAAATTACAATTTATAACCGACATATTGTATAAAAATAGAATACAAAATGATAAGTTGGAAGACTGTGTATCAAAGTCACGATTGCCTGACAGAGGCCGTCAAAGTGTTAACTCTCGCAACGAACGACAAAAGAGCAGCGTTGTATAATTATTATACGACACTTCGAAACGCGATGTTCGCCGCGCTTGTACAAATGCAACTCGACGCACTGTACAAGAGGGGCAAACAAAAAAACAACAGCAACAACAACGACGACAACGACAAACAGCAGGATAACCAGCAACAGAAGCGCGTTAATTAAACGCGAGCGATTAGTTAGCGGCAGTTAATTATATAGATTAATATGCAAATGAATTCCCTCTCTCTTTCCCACCGCTGCGCTGATCCGAGTGAAGGTAGACGGTGCAACGAGACCAGCGATCCCGATTGCATAGCGAGCTCCAGACTGCATCGACCACTCGGTTACCCTACGTTAACGCACCACGTGACTCCTTACCTCGAATCTAATCGATCCACCGTCTCGAATAAGAGTTACGCGTAATTAATTGCGGCAACTCCCTCGATTACATGAACCCTTCCATGGCTGACTGTTCAGATCGCATCGAAATACGATCAACGTTCGTTTCTCACGTGGAATCACCACCCTTTCGCCTGGTACCATCAATTTACAAGTATGCCTCGATTAGTACGGGTAATAAATCTCAGAAATTCATCCCGTTATTCGAATTTGTACTATTCGAATATTTAAGATACAGAATCATTTGACACTGTTGGACTTTCGTTTGCTGAATGAATATATTCGTAAGTGATAAACCCACATTACTTTATGAAAGTCTCTTACATTTTGCATCCTTTTTAATTTCCTAGCTTTTATTGTAAGGAACGCAAAATTAAAATTTACAGAATATGTTTATTCACTACCGACCTATCGAAATCTCCTGTTTGGTTAGATAACACACAGCGTCTATTTTATATTTAACGGTCCCTTTTATATAGTTTATGTAAGTTACTTCGGATGTAGGATAATCTGTGTGATAATATTTGGAGCTGTTTGATCAATGTGCAGGTAATTAACACTAGAACCACCAAACGGGTCAAAAATGACTTGCTTCAGATTTCTTATTTTATATTACCATGTTTATTAAGACGTTTTCGCAGAAATGTCAGTTGGTTTTCGTCAAGATAAAGAATTATTGTATATGTAAGTTTATATTTTATATCTTAATTATTTTGTTTTTGAAGTTATTTTTAGCTGAGAAGTCGGGGTACACTGAACGTCGCGTCGGTAGTTATAGTGTTAAATTTTAAAATATTGTCACGTTATAACTGAATCTTTGTTCGCATCAAATGCAACCCGGTTCCATTTGCAATTCGCGCCAAATCAAACATCGCACAGCCTGTATTCATTTATTTTGTTATAAATTGGCAAGTTCGAATCGCATGAAATCACATATTATACGGTGACCGTGTACGAGCAAAAATGGAATCGATATCATTGAACAACCGACGATCCTCTTATTTTCGCCGAGCACAGAAGGAAATATATTACGGCCCGTTCGATTTCTTGCTCTTTAGACAACGGAAAGAAATCTTTATGAGCGTGCTCGAGACAAACGGAAGGCGTCCCTGCTATTTCTGCGACTTTTGCCTGCATTCCGTCGCCATCGGAATGCCAGTTTCGAAACGAGCCACTTCTTTTCGAGTGGCCACGAGAAAAACGCATCCCCGCCGGCCAGCTACCACGAAATGGTATTACAACGACGCGCGTGCGCCGCTCCGGCCATCACATGTTTTTTTTTTCTTCTTCTTCTTTCGTTTCCAATCGCCACGAGAAAAATTCTGAACGACGGAGTACCACCAACGGGGAGAACGGAAATTTGCAAGTGTTTCAAACCTGAACGCTCGTAGTTCATGCATTATCGAGCGCACGAATTCGAATGTGATATTGACAAATCGGACAGCTGTTTACCGTAAATTGGCTTAACGTCGTCGCGTCAAGACCATTAATTATCGCTAATGAAAACCAATTAGAACTTCTCAATACGCGGCCGAACGGGCCCATTAACCGTTACAAGAGTAGCTGGTTACTTTCAGGCGCAAAAACGTGCTGGCGCATTAATCGAACCTAAGAAAATTACGGAAAACCAGATTTCGCGCGCTCGACCTCTTTTTACCTTATAAGCGTACGCAAAATTGGAGCATCGTTATTCGACTTAGCTCAAACTTTGTATATTGGATGAAAAGATAATTTTCTCAAGTTCCAATTTTTTTTTTAATGGTTTCAGCACCGAAAATAATGTTCCCAAACGCTAGAAATACTTAATCCAAAAGTAGTGTCTGAGCATTGAAGGATTAAACGGTTCATAACCCGAGGATTTGTGAACAAAATACAAACATATGTGAAACACTATTTATTTAAAGTAAAATGAGTATTACGATGTTACCAGTTCACTAACGATACAGTAAATCCATCTACCAGCAACAAAACTGAAATTGAGCCATACACCGGACAACATTGACAGTTTCCAAATTTGGACGACGTTTCATTTCAAATTGAATTTATCACGAGACGCAAGCTTATCGATGAAAACGTTGAAGTGTCGCGTATTGATCAGCGCTTAAAATTCCAGACTGTTATACCGTGGTAAAACGATGTAACGGCAGGTGGAGAGACGAAAGATCGAGAGCTAAGCATCGACGACAGGTAGACGCGTCGGTGTCCGATCTTATAAACTGAGAGCCCTGGGAAGATGGGCCTAACGCCTTCGTGTACCTCATGCAACTAACATTAGATGCATAATGCATGAATAAGGTGGCCGGGCTAGGTGTCGCAGCGACAAGCCTCTACGACTCTCGACGCCCCTCGCGTTGCATCATGCCAGCCAACACCAGTATCTCGGGGAACGTTTGCTGTTCAACCAATATGCATTGGCCACGGATTTTAAAATACAATCGACCGCAACATCCGTGAGATTCCGCGATACTTTAACAGGGCACGAGCGAAAACTGAATTACGATCGTTGAAAGGGTAATCGAGATTACGGACCGGAAAGAGACGATCGAGAAGTTCCGTTGAGAAAAATTGCATCTGAAACGAGAAAGGATCGAGCACTAAATTCAACACGAGCTACGTTCCGAGCTTAAAAATCGAAAGATTCCAATCGATTCTTTAACAAGATCGAAATAGACCACTTAGAGTAACCGAATGTACGTTGGGAGTTTTTTTTTATTTTTTTTTATTTTTTCTTATTTTCCAGATAGAGGTACAAGTAACCAGCGGCAACGAACAGGTCTACGACCAAGCAGCATAGGCGAACAGGGCCGATAAGCTTTTTCACCGAACACAAAACAGTGTGTACCTGGTAGCCGGATCGTCCACGTGAGATCTTGGTCGATACAGCGTTGTAAACCATTGTAATGGTAATATGCGGCGCGCGCTGCCACCGATACACATCACCCGGGGCCCCGAGCCACGACCATTCTGCCCGCGAAAGTGTCCCCGCGGCGTAATCGCGACGATTGTGCGCGTGCAACGCGCCTGTACATCGAACACGATGATACTCGTTAAACAGGAGGGGACAAAAAAAAAAAGAAGTCACGAAACGTGTAACAACGCCACGACATCGGGGTCAAAGTACCGAGGGGGCCAGGTTCAGAAAAGGATTTTCCGTATCAACGGTGCCAGGCCACCGCGAACGAAACACACGAACGGAGACGTAAATCACTCGCGGCCACGAAGCAATCATATTTCACCGAGCCACGGTAGCCGCATTGCTAACAAGCCTACGCGTTACAGGCAATTACAAGGCTGCGCGCACGCAGCGAGGATGCTCGAACGTGTACCGTTCCCCGGTGATTCTAAATCGATTTGTCAGAACGTCAGGGCGTAAGTCCGCGGCAACAATCGCGAACGGGACCGGAAGAGCAGTGGCTCGAGTTGTACACCGAACGAGCAACAAGCAACGGCGACCGTGACTCGAGGACGCTTTCCACGGCTACGGACAGCTAACAACTGCGCTGGCCCATTGTGGACGAGTCCCAACCGGTGACTTTTACAAAGTGGACGCATAACAAATGCACGCCACGCATACATTAGCCCGCATTAATACCTGCTTGGATTTATTAATGCCCATATTATATTCATGCGTTGCTACGAGTTACGGTGCGGGGCATGCGCCAACCGACCGATGATATATTCAGCGTCGCGCTCACTCCATTGTTCGAACCCTTGGATCTGTACAGTCTTCTTTATTTCTCTTCTGACCGTCTATCGTTCTCTGTTCTACCCGCATCGCCCGTCTTGCAAACCGCCAGTTTTGTTCTTTCGCATGAACCCTTTCGAGGCTCGTTCGAAACATACGTATGAAACCGTACGGGCTCGTTGTACGCCCGCGATCGCAATAAGTCTGCGGTTGACTACCGTTCGGCTACACCGCGAGACCGCCTCGCCTTTCGCCAGTGTGAAATTGCTATCGAGAGATAGAACTCGAGACTAGGTGTTCAGATAAGAATGGAACGATAAAACGGCTACTGGTAAGCGTAAGTTGGTCGTGATTTAAGAAGTTTACGCGGAGAACATTCGTGGACGACCTGGATAAATCAACCGTATTCATTGCTACTGGTGTTTACAGGTGCTCGAAAAATTCGCTATAGACATCTTTAGAAACATAATTAATTTTTCTAATTATAAATCACCGGTGTCTTCAAAGTTCCGACAAGAATCGTTTAATGCGTGCCATTGATAACTATTGAAATTTTCTAAATACAATTTCTCTTTTTGCACACAGTGCAACAAAGTCGGTGAATCGATTATGACTGAAAATTATCTCCGACCGATCAAAGTTTATTGTTAAAAGGATGTACGCCCACGTCGAGGCGTACGTTCCCATGTACCGGTTCGTAAGTATCGTACAGGATACATGGAACGACCCTTAAAATTGAATGGGCTTTTAAACAGCGAGAGAAAAACCGCGAAGACATTAAACGATGGTTGTAAAATTTCAATATTCGCCGACTGATGAAACGGTAAACGTATCCGTTCATTTTTCTGCGTATTTTCTCTTTACCGGGTGCATCCGAATGTAAGACTTTCACGCCACTCTCGTTACAAAGATCGTCTAAACCATGGTTCGACAACCGGCTTAAGTGGTGGCCAAAGAGGCGAGAAAAAGTATCATATCGAAAGAAGGAGAATTCGACGGCAAACTTTCACGAGGAGTTCCTTTCCTTCGCCATCAACGGAACAGACTTTTACCCGAAACGGAACGAATCCTCAATTGTGTGTGACGGGATGTTTTTTTTTCTCTTTTTTGCATCTTTTCCAACCTCTTTGCATTCAGAATCGACAGGGATTATATAACGAGAAGTTTCTGCTTGACGACATTTACCGTGAGAAGCTGACGATTAATTGCAACGGTGTTCACCATTCACTGTGATTGTCGCAACCAGAAATTCAACAGTTTGTGGACACACTGTACTATAACCTTTACAACAAACTTGTAACTTTGTCACAACTAACCGAAAACGATGATGCTGTTAATGTGAACGTCTTGCAATCGAAGACAGAAATATTTTATGAAAAGTAGAAATTGCATTAACAAGCTTTCTACCATAAAGTTCGCCAGCTAACATTACGAAATTTCATGTAATCGTACCAATGAAATAGAAAAGAATTAAATAAAACTTTAAGCGGTATCGATATTATAATTGCACCTCAGCGTACAAAGTCTCCTCCCACAGCCGAGAACAAACTCTCCGCGTCGTTCTCGAACATTACGCATCTGTGTGACAACCGCCACTGTGCAAGCAAGTGAATCGAGCCACGGCAAGTCCAACAAATATAAATGCACTTACTGACCGGTGGACGAAGTTAAGCTTTGAGGTGGCAATTCAATGGGTATCCACGCGTGTACGAGCACAGAAGAGGGAGAAATGAACGCGGTCGAGCGAAGACGATGGAAAAGCGTGGCGAGCGTGCGCGAATCAATAAGAATGGTCGAACCGACGGGGAAGATATAGAGAGAGAACTGATGCATGTAACCGAGGAGCGCGGTGGACACCAAAGACATGGCAGTTTCGCTGGCCACGTCGATACTCGTTAACCGTAACACTACCAACCACCACCTTGATTTCAGCTTCTACGTATCTGTCTACCCGTTTGCGTCTTGAAAATAGGCGCCAGACCGTCTTACTCTAACTTAGGAGTTGTTTGCGCGTAGAATAATTTTAATTCTAAGCAAGAACACCGGTTAACTTTGCAGTGAAAGAAGCGGAACACGAGTGATATAGTTAAGCGAGTTAAATTTTAATTGAATTAATAGAACAGAGAGCTCACAAGGTTTTAACGCCTTAATCACGGCGAAACGACAATCGCGTATTTTAATTCGTAAAGTACTTGTACGGTGAATTTGTCGCGTACAAAGCGAAAATTAAATTCTCGATGTAAACGTTTACATCGAGAAGACGGCCGTCTCGTGGCCGGGAAACGGTTTTTACACTTGCCCGCACGATAATAACGCCAACACGGTTTTTGGCAATGTGTAGCAACTAAGCCTACTTTGAAAATGCGCGCTCTTAATCCCGAACATGAGTCGATGAACTCTTTTGGTGATATGCCACATATTAGATATTTTTGTGGAAGGAGTTATAACGAATTCTTGAAATTTTACCAAGTACTTGTCGATTGATTTTATCCGTGGATATCCTCGATCTCGACGTCATCGCATCCATATCGAGACAACGCAACGAACGCGTCACGGCTTGCTATTATTCGAGAGCGCACGTGCTGTTGAATCTCATTGGTGCCCGACATAGGCGTCGCTCGGACGTGCTTTACATTCGCGAGACGTCATCGTTCTTATCCTTAACTCGACGCCTGATCGCGAGATCGAATCGGTGAAATTTAAATCGATTCCCCGTACGTAGATCTGCAAGTCGATAACGTCCACGAACACCGACTCGATCGTTGTTTTACTAAGACCTTGGGGGGCTTGCTGTTTCTTTCCATAGTACCGATCGCAATAAGGTGTTCATATTCTAGAAATTGTTAGCTAACGAGCAAACATTGTCACCCATTAAACGCGCTGGCAACACGCCAAAATGTCTGTTAAACGTTTTAGAAACCGTTTCGCGATTCGCATTAACGGGTTCCAGTTCAGAGCACGACAAGTCGAGTCGCATTCCGCTCGTCAACCAAAACAAGTTACGTGTCACGGCTCGTGGAGCTCGGTTACATTTTAACTTTCGAACTGATCTTCCTCAAGGGAAGCGTTGCTCGTGTAATTCGCTTTTACGGATAATCGTTATTGTAATGGGAAAACGTACGAAGCTCCCGTCCGTATATACGATCTAACAGCGAACCGTTAGGAAAGCCCGTTTTATACGAGCTCACGAGGGAAAAGTGCTTCTTCCCAACGACCAGATAAACGTCGTCGAATAATAAAATATAATAAAAAGAAAAGTGATCAAAACGAGCGCAAATAACGCAGCTAGACGGCGTTAACTAACGCTTGAATCGGGTCTTAACGACCGCGAGGAAGGTGTACCCATTTTATCAGTCTAATACACGCACGCACCTACTTAGCGGCAAACACTCGGGCACCATTAATCGACGATAAAGCGACTTCTCTGCTAGCGTGCGGATCGTGCTAATAAAATGGTCAAAGTTACAGCACCGGTGGCGTTCGTGTACGGCAACAAGCCGCGGGAAGACGACAAAAAGCCTATCGTTTATTAACGCGTTAGCATAAATCCTTTTGGTAAAGGCCGGTTCCCACGGCGAGGTGGCAAAAACGATGGTCCAACGGGCGTGAGTGGCTTCAGGTCGACAATGACCGGCCGCCATGGGCCGAAGGAAGCCGTAAAGGCTCGTTGAACACGAAGGACGTGCCACCGCGGAAACTAAGCTACGCCGTCGTGGAAACGACTTACGATACGTCCACGGAACTGCCGATAAACGCGACAAAAACGGAGCTGGCCAGTCAGCTGCTGAAAAATGGCAATCGAAGGAAAAACGAGACCCGCGACAGACTTCCTACTACTTTGTCGTTCGTCGTCGATCTATTTGCCGACAACCTGCGAGCGAACGCCTTATTCCGATTCCTGCGTTGGATACTTGATTCTCTTTCGATCGCACGGGCGATGTTACTGTTAACCAATCGTGGAGCGACGACGTCGATTGAAGATACGAATATTTAAAACGAGGGAAACAAAATAAATAGAATTAGAAATTCAGTTTGTAAGTAATTCCGAAGTGTACCTGATAATAGACGGCAGAAACGTGCGTACGATCGAAACGTTCGTCGTCCTTACGATGTGAAATGACGTTGATGAAGAAGAACTGTTAGACAGAGGTCGGGTGGGTTGACTAGCAACAATTAGAAAGTAAAATATTCACCTGGAAGTCTCGATTAAATTTTAATCACCCCGCGCGCCGCGCCGTAATGAATTGCATAATTGATTGTGAGAGATGTTCGCCAGGAACCTGTTACCGCCGCGCGGAACACGTGTACGTTAATTCAAATTAGCGAGCGCACCGCGTTAGAAAATCATTCGACGACCCACCGTGTTTACCGTTCAATGGTTAAAAGTGATTTGAGAAAAGGATACGGGAATAAGAAATCAAATTTGACGATTCAGCCGACCGAACGAAGAGACATCGAAGGGGAATAAACTGGTTTTCGATACGAGTGAAAAATCGATTTTGCAACGACGACCGTTGGCTTGATAGAAGCTGATGGACCCCGGCCAGACAGAAAGCAGCCACCGTGTTGTATTAGCCTGTTCCTGGACAATTTGTAACGCCATCTTGGATCCCATCCGTGCGTAACAATGTAACCAGAAGCCTGGCAACCGGCGAAATAAATGATCCTCCGCACCGCCATAAATCAATCATCGTGAAAACAGCCGCGTAGCCGCGAGGATGACACGCGCGAAACCGAGAGTACTATACGGACAAATGGAAAACGGACGTGGAATCAAGCGTTTTATCGCGATGAATCAAAGAAAACTTGGAAAATCGCCGACGACTCAGCTTACCGACGAATTACGCTTCAAATTTTCTCCATGTGATCGATGATTGTAGGTACTTTTTCATGAAACAAGCGTTCGAACAATACTATAAGCCAAAGTTTGCGTGGTGTACGAAAATTTTGCGCGTTAAGGGGGTTAGCATGAAATTTGAATTTTTTGAAACTTTCAGGGAATGTAAATTAACCTATTATACATAACATATAAAAATCTTAAAATGCCTAGCTTCGCCGAAACCGAGATATTAATTCGCAAAGTTTCAAATTTTAACACCATGAAGAAAAAAAACCAACGTTTTTGTTGATAATACCAAGAGTTTTCTTGAAACTTTTCTTCAAAAAACTAATATATTACTATAAAATTTCAAAAAGCCTAGCTCCACCGTTCGTGAGACATAGCAGCTCAAAGTTGCTCTCTTTTCGTAATTCTCACGCGCGTTGAGCGTGAAGGGGAAAGCATCGTGAAGATGTGCTCATATAAGCACGTGTGTGTAGAATACTCAAGTGTTGAATAGCTATTGTACCTATTCCAGCGTTAACAATTACCACCAAAGATATAAAAATTATTTCTTTCAATTAGAAATTATACCGATCGAGGGTTTATGAAAAAGCCAAGATCTACACGACATCCGTATGTCGTCGTTAATGGTTGAAAAAGAAAACTGTTCGAGAAGACGTCGCTTATCTTGAACGCGAACGTGCAAGAACGAGTAAATCACTTGAGGAGGTAAAAATCCTTGAAAATCTGCTTGTCCGCGAGAGACAAACAGAAAGAGGCGGTCATTATTTGATGCGGCTCGTTTAAATACGCGCGACATCTCGTCCGTTCCCGGTTAGCGCGAGCAAATTCAAAGAAAACCGACGAAACCGACGTCACGGAGGATCTTCTTGCCAAAGGCAGAGAGGAGCGGACAAGAAACATCGCGGTTCCCGATTGTCCTGCCTGATTCCCTCTTCTTCTCGCCGCGTGTTTAGGAGCTGTTGGAACGCGATCCTTCGGATCCCCGAGCACCATGGAAAAAGCATACCCGAGCAATTTGTGACGACGCCGAGGTGCCGCCGCTGCCACCGCCATGTGAACTCGACACGTCCGTGTGCGTTTATACATATTGGACGTATATATCTTCATATACACGTGTATAGAAATATACGTCTATGGAGGTGGTGGTGGCGGCGGCATTCGGTCATGGCAAAAGACCGCTGGGGAACCAGGATCGCCAGGATTGCTTTCATTAGCTGTAATGCCTAGATAATTCGATAAAACTGAAAAATTCCGATGTCGCGTAAAACAGTGATACATGGGGACCCAGTGTTCGTCCATGTAAGGCTACGTTACCTCTACACCGTACTCCCCTTTCCCTTGAATTTGTGTATTTAAACTACCATTGCCCGTTTCTTGTCCTTCACATTGTGAGCATCGACTTCGTTCGCTTCGAATACCGTACTCGACATATGTCTCGTGTTCTTTTAAGATTTATGATGTGTACTGCCAACTGGTAGCTGTGTCGATTGGTATCTGATAACAAGGTGGATATTCGTATCGATGAAGAGCTTCGATATGCAACTTCCACCCAGAGAAATTAAATCAAACATTGAACAGCTACGACGCAAGATTCAATTTGTACTTGTCATAAATCGTGGCACGAGTTAACGAAGTGGTTCAGAAAAATCAATAAAACCGTGCGAAAGGCGTGTGTGAAATACGATGTTCGTGATTTTGACTCGTCGTCGTTAGTCAATGAAAACGGCACGCACTCGATAACCGGATACGAAAAACACGGTCAATTCTGCGTTACACGTAGGCGTGGACGACTTCCGCTTTGACTGCAACACGAGTTCGACTCTCTCCTTAAGCCTTAAGAAAAGTCAAGCTTACCCGTTCCACCTTCGCCCCGTCCTTGACGAGAGACGCTACAAGGTCTCCTCTGCATTTAACTCTTTCGAGACTGAATTTTTGTGGATAGTATACAAAAATTGTATAATAGATATTAACAATAGGAGCCTGAAGCTTCATAAGGCCAATAGAAATTTCGTTATAAATCGTCGTAAATAAAAATTCACGTAGTGTACAAAAATGAGTAAATCAGTACTGTGTACTGATGCAAGAACGAAAAGGTTAAAATACACGCAATATCGAGCGTGAAAGGGTTAAAACGATCGAGTTTGCCGTCTTACAAAACGTTCTGTCCGTCAATAATCGTCAACTAGTCGTTGTCGACAATGACTCGACGGAAAGAAAGTATATCGGTCAAGTGGCGAACAAGTAAATCCATTAAACAACGTTCAACGGGTCGTGCCCGAGTAACAAGAGGAACTCTATCGTGGAACAATGATTCTTTAATAGCTGAATGTTCATACACGATTCGATAATATGTAATCGTAACGAGTTCACCGTAAAAATGTGTTTCATTGCCCACGAACGTGCTTCAATCCCTTCCAATTCATAAGACAGAGTAACAGAGTTGCAATACTGTAGCGAAAGGAAGTAGCTATCCAATGACGTATAAAATTAATATTAATAGAATTGTACGACGAAAAAAGGAGAATGTCACGAATTTTACAGCCTTATATTTTTATACAATTACATAATTTCAACGTAGTCTTAGAAATTGATATTAACACGTTGAGTGCCACAGTGAAAACGGACGTACGTAGTCAGACACGATAAAATCCTAATTATTAAGGTTGCAGTCGATTAATTTTCAAATTTAACCTTTCAATTCGATAGCCAACATTATTGGATTAATATTAACGCTATTCACGGTTTATTTCATAGTTATTTTTGTGAATTATTTGATCGTAACAAATTTCGGGTGTCAGTCACCGGCGATTGACATGATGCTTAACGTGTTAACCACAGAGGAGAAATCTTAAATTTTATAATACAGGTGAAGTTTTGTAGAAATTGTACACTAGTGGAATTAATTCTGGACGATTTTATATTTTCACTTAAATTTTGCATTTATTCAAATTGTTTAATATATAATCATTTATATTTTATGTTCTAATCATTGTTTTCTAATATTACGATCTCTAATTCTAATATTACCTATCTAATATTACCTATCCCTACTTATTCTAATATTACCCAATGTTTAGGGTGCCAATAATTGGATACTTTAATCTATCTCGCAAACTTATGGGACAATCCAGTAGTTTCTACATCAAATCCTTAAAGACTAGATTCAGAGAAGCTGGCATCCCGACGACGATGCTCCAGCGACTCCACCCCGTCGTGTATGTACCTCGGCTTTATCTCCGGATCGTCCGAGCGTTAATGAAGCGGATCGGCGTGCTCCTAACCGAGCAACCGAGTCTCAGTGCGCGTCGTGCGCGACGCTCACTTGCTCGACATTCCATACAAATGTTCCAGTCGATCAGATTACTCGTCGCTCTGGCTGATTTCACCTTTTTCCCTCGTTTTTATTCACTTCCCCTCCACCCTGCTCGTATTCATTTCTTTTTCTTTCACTACGAGAAACCAGCCCGGCGATGTCTGTGCAATTTCGTCGCGCAACGATCCGCGATCGACCATCCGAATGCTGTTCCTCGGATCACGATCCTCGATCGTGACTTTCCAGCTACCGTTTAACGATAACTACTGCCACGCCTCGCAAAAGCCCGAGGAAAGACGGCATCCTCGTGAAACGAATCTATTTTCTGCTGATCTCACAACGCGCCACCTGTTTCCGTGATTCGATCAATTAATTACCGGGTAATTAGTGTAACTCCTTCCACTTCGCAGTTTTATAAGTCAAAGTTTAATTAACGTATGAAAATTTTTGGGTTGATACAAGGTCCCGACAAAATTGTTTTTCAAATTGTTTACTATTCCCCAATGTTCGAAACTTTTTTCTTTCAAAATGTGCTGTCACTTAACTTTACTCCAAATATTGTTGTACCTTTCATAGATATGAGTCACCATCGACCCATGGTCAATTAACTAAAAATTGCGACTTCAAAGGCGCCGTCGAAATGCAAATCCGAGCAAGAACGTTGCAAACGAGATCTCGTTTGCAACCGTGCACGTTGCGGATGTCTGCACAAGGTTGGTGGTGAATTAAAGAAATCAATTAATTCATTGTGATCGAAAGATCCGACGAGCAAAGTTGCGAACCGGCCAGGGTTAAACGAACGTCCCGATCGCGGATGCTACGCACGCTTTCGATCGCGATTCCCGCTCAAGCCTTAAATTACTCTCGCGCCTCGGCGACGGCTGCGCCTCTTAAAAGGTTCGTACGGGACATTCGTTTCGTTCGAGACGCTTATCGCCACGTAAGTACACGCTGTTACGTCCAATTCGGTCGCCGGGAATGCTGATACTCGCGCGATATCGGTGTCCTCTCTTTGTACGCGGAAAAAATGTGCAAAAGTTCGATCAGACGAGACCGAGAAGAAAGGGTACGGTGAAAACGCGTGTTAAAGTTCATTTATACTAGATCGTACTAACACCGTAACATAAATTTCCTAATTTATGACTGATTGTTGTTTGGACCTTATCAAATAACTCCAGGGTGAGGAGTTATTTGAACTCCGCTAGAATGGGTCGAAAAAATTAAAAATATTTCTTTCAAATCGTAACACCGCGGAAAAGTTGCGAATTTGAGAGACTAAAAAGGGGTAAAAAAAGAAATAAAATCAGTTTATATCTTCCGATCGCGCATATGCTCTAAAGTTTGTCGAAATTTGGAAAAAATTATATTTACTATATTTACTAGTATACTCGAGTAACTTTGAAGAATAACACATAATTTTTATTGTAAACTTAAAACCCTCTTTTTCGAACTTTTCCTAAACACCACTGTGACTTAGACGTGTCATAGTAAATTTTAAATCATTACAGAGGGCAAACTCTTCAGTTACTAATTGTAAAGGTGATTACAGTCACCGTTAGTATCTTTAGTAATTATAGTTACGCGATATTAATCACTCGTTGTACATGAAAAAGTATTTACATAGAAAATAATGAAATAAGGCGAAATATAAATTAAAATGTATAAAGTCAAATAAATTTGATAAAGTAGAATTTGTATCATTTCTTTATGTAACGAATCGAAACAATTTTATCGCAGGTACACGTCCGAATAATGTGAAAAGTTTACGATTCGAATAGTGCCGTAGCAAAAAAGAGTTAACGCGTCGAAAAATTTCGTGTCTTATAAATCGAGCATCGTTTCGAAAACTGTTATTAAATTGGAAGGGACGAGGAGCCGACCGGTTACGTTCGACGATCCTTCATTACCATACGAAACCATGAGAATTTCGCAACAATCGGCAAATATATCATTACCCTTGACCGACCAACCAGCTCCAGAAGGAAGAGGATATACTCTTCCGAAGGATCGAGGGAATTAATTGGAGGGTGTCGATTTTATGGATAGATGCGGCAACTACTGCTAGCCGGTAATTTCACGAGCTGTAGGCTCGATCGAGGGAACACGGTGGTGGGGTCTCGCTGTGGGAACCTTAAGTAATTTATAGGATGTTGTAACGGGATTTTTACAACATTGGACATTGCAGCATGGGAACGGTAGACCGGCAAAAAACTGGGGCTACGATCGAGGCCGCGGCTTTAACCGCGTACGCCCACCAACGCTAGACAACCATTGTCTTGCACGCTTAAAAAAAAAAAAAACAAACACATACACACACACCTAGTCTCGTTTAAGACCCATCTCTTCCCACCGTAAATCTCACGGATCATCTTAAGTAGACGGTTCATGGTAAACAGTGACTACCTTGGAACTACCTGTGCACGCGACCATTGCACGCGAAATTGAAGAATTAGGACCAATGTTGAAAAACATGTGAAAAAATTCAATTATAATACCTAATTACAGGAAACTGCTATTATTATTGTTATTGATGTTAACTGCCATTTATTGGAACAAAAGGATGGAACAGTAAAGAGTATATTTTAAATAAATGATTAATAAATCTTCCAACGGGCATTAACATTTACCCCGAATTACACTTGATCCTATTATACTTCACAGTAGAAATAACTGTGTCTGGTGCGACACACGCCAGAAGATACCCTTTTTAATACGCTGACCATCGCATTAGAAACAATATCGTTACAGTTGCTAAGGATACAAACGTTTCGTTTCTAACTTTAAACTTTCCTCTCTAAATAGTCGTTCAACCCTTTTGCTCCGACTGGGAATATTATGTTTTGTAACAGAAATTACGAGAAGAAGTATTATACTTCGAGGAATTCAAAAATTTTGAAATACACCCATGCCTCGCTATAACGGCCTTTGTTAATTATGGCACTTTTTCGATTTACGGCCCACAATGTTTCGTTATACGGCAAAAAAAAAAATGCTGTACTGTTAGCGACCTTCTGTTTACTCGCTCCGCAAGAATTCCAACTTCTCCCTTTGTATCAAAATAACTGATTCGTTATACGGCCTTTCGCTTTACGGCCAACTTTTACGGAACGTATCTAGGTCGTAAAACGAGGTATAGGTGTATTGTGCTTTTAGGAACATAGAAACTTAGAATGTGAAAAATATAAAAAAATGTAAATAAAGATTATTATCTTTTACTTTCTCTTCTTTTAATAATTCGATCATATTCACACGCACTGCGTTTCCCTTGCAAGGTATTAACAAAAAGTATCGTTCGTTTTACAGGCACGTAAACGTAGCGATTCTTTTGAAATAGAATCTCTATAGCAGCTCTTAATTGTATCTCACTCGACTCGGTATATTTCACGAGTTACAACCACCGTTAAAACTCCAGCGGACTCCTTCGCGAGAATTCTACTTGCAATAATTACCCACACGGTAGGAACCCGGTGTCCCGTAGCTTTTAAGACGGCGATAATTATACGTACGGGAACGCTTGAAATCAGTTAACCTTTCGTAGGCGAAAAGCAGAACTTCCGACATGAATAATAATAAATAAGATACGTGTCAAAATAAGTTGGCGGGGAAAAAATAATTCTCACTGCCTATGAAAGGGATTAATCATTCGAGCGCGCGCCAATCGAGCATTAAAAAAGAAGAAAAGATTCGTCTGTCCAGAATTCACACTCACGCCAGCTAATGAGCGAACACGGTTACGCGTCAGATGTCTTTTCTTTTCTTTTTCTTTTTATTTCCTTTTTGTCGTTCCAATTGAATGACGTACAGAGAAGGCGTTCGTGCGATGTCATAATGCCGCGCGAATGAATGAAATTGCTTCGAAAAAATACGCCTCGTGCCGTGAATGCGTTCGAAAGAAAAGAACGAAGAAGAATGGAAATAAAGAGGAAAAAAAAAAGGTCTCGAGTCATCCGAAAGTCTAGGCCCTGTTGATTGCCCAATTTCTTAATCGGCTTCCGGGAATCGGAGCCCACGATGCCCGTTTAACTATAATCGGATTACAGGATAGAAATGGCGGCAGGTGAGCAGAAAGGTAGGGCCCAGCTTTCATGGGAATATAATACTATAATCGACGAGAGGAGTGGTCTTCCTTTTCGTCTCACTTTCTTCCTTCGACCTCTGGCAAGACACGGCTTCTGGCGTGAAATCGTTGACGGTGTTCGACGATTCGACGCGTGCCGATTTTCAAAGCGGAAGGAATCGAAACGCGATCGATGAGATGCAAGTTAATAAGGAAGCCAGGGTGTTGGTAATCGTAACGAGAAATCGTTTCATTAATCGGTTCAATTTCGTCTTACCGGGCTTTTTATTGCATTTTCAACCACGACCACGTTTATGGGCGCACCGATTGAGAAACTAAAGGTATCGATCTCCGATTCGATACAGAACGGCCGTAAATAATAGCGATTCTTGACGAAATATGCCAGAGCACCGATCACCGAAGGAGGACTAAAGTGGTCGTGAGAACTTTTCACTCTCCGTGAAAATATCCTTGCTCAATTTATTCGCGAAATAACATCGAACAAATTGAGAAAAATGTGTACACGTACGAAAAGGAATGTGTACAAATTGAAACGGGTTCTGTGGAAAGAATTTCGCACGGAATTCATGAAATGAGGAAAAAAAAAGAATGAAAAGTGTCGTCCTTTAAATTTAACACGAAACAGCAGAGACACCTTTCGTGTACGTCTGACAGAGAAGAATTTACGTTTCGCCGCGTGAAACGTGAAATTAATCGATGATGAAAGCGAGATACGGTGGTTCGATTGGCTGGTAAAAAAAAAAAAAAAAGAAATCAGAGCGAAAATAAAATGAGTTCGGTGGTCAGCGGTCCCGTACGAACGTGTCCGAAGTTAAT
Organism: Stelis phaeoptera; assembly: GCA_943735885.1. NCBI lineage: Eukaryota > Metazoa > Arthropoda > Insecta > Hymenoptera > Megachilidae > Stelis > Stelis phaeoptera. The sequence continues at coordinate 12,762,316 of OX030930.1, forward strand.
GAATCATAAAGACGTAAAGGATCGTTCTCGTAAAGATCGCTACAATGCCATTAACACCGTTCGTAATTAATGCATACCCGACGTATCACCGTTGTAACATTCGACGGCCTCTCCGAACTACACCTTGAAGAAAGAGAAGCGATTTTCTCCTTCGCCGCCGCTGCTACCCGCGAGAACGACTTCGATCTTTTTCCCTTAATTAAAAATAACGATTGCTCGTTCGAGATGCGGTCTCACAGTTGGCAGCGTCGAAACGGGATTGGCACGGGCATAATCATAATTTCCCTTCATACCGTACTTTTTATCTCTCCTTCTCTCTTTCCGTGCTGAGAATCTCGCGGTAACTAGCACACGGAGGTGTACGATTCCCTTACAGATGTTCAAGGCTGTACCTGTCACCTTTAACATCTCTCGGTTAACAGGAGAGCCAAGGAAACCTATCGAAGTAAAGAAACTGATTGTCAAGAAAGTTTCCAGGAGAATTTCCCGAAGAGTTCGACATCAGAACACGCAAAAACTATAACACGTTGACTGGCACAGTGAAAACGGACGTATTTAGTCAGACACGGTGAAATTCTAATTATTAAGAATATAATCAACTAATTTTCAAATTTAACCTTTCAAATCGATAGCTAGCATTATTAGCTTAATGATAACGCAATCCGTGGTTTGTTTCGTCATTTCTTTTATTAATTATTTGATTGTAAAAAATTTCGGGTGCCGGTCACCGGTGACCCCCGTGACAGCCAACGTGTTAAGAATATAATCACCTAATTTTCAAATTTAACCTTTCAAATCGATAGCTAGCATTATTAGCTTAATGATAACGCTATCCGTGGTTTGTTTCGTCATTTCTTTTGTTAATTATTTGATTGTACAAAATTTCGGATACCGGTCACCGGTGACTACGTGGCAATCAACGTGTTAACAAAAGTGGGTAAAAAAAAGAGACATCAAATATTTAACTATGATAAACAGTCTTGCTAAATTTTGCTAAGTTCAATTTTACTTTCCTTCATTCCTCTTTATTCGCCGACTTCGTGAGCCATCGTTCTCCCACGCCAGCTAACTAACGCACTCCCGTGTGCACAAGTGCAGACGATTTATCGAGCTAATTTTGGGACAATGGCGGAGGGAATCGAGGAGGGAGACACGACAACGGGAGGATGGAAAACCAGTGGAAGGATGCACAACAGGTTACATACCGGCTACGGTGGTTAACGGTGCGAATTGCTCGCCATATACGTATCCTGTCACGGTTATGTTGGCCCGGCTAATGCCAGCCATGAGCTTCGCGTACTGCTTTTACACAGCCGTAAAATACACCGAGGGACTAATGTGGTGCAACCTTACGTCGCGGGTTACACGATCATCCCCCCGACGTGAAATGGCCGTATGCGGATACGGTGTCGTAGAGAAGGGGATTTCTCGTTCGTGTACGCCGGATCAATTAGGAATTTAAATTTCCGCCGTTCGAGTCGTCCGCGTTTGGACATCAAAGGAATGTTTCGAGTGGGAATTACACGCGGCCCGTATCACGGACCGTTCTCCAAAGGTTACCGTGACACACGCTCGGGAACGTGGTCGCAGAAACGTCGCGTTCCTTGAATTTTTATTATAACGATCGACGCCGTTCGATAACCAAACGTGGCAACTTGAAACGAAGTTTAACGAACGTTCCTCCAAAAGGAGGAGTTTCTGTTGCCCGTATGACGAGTATAGAAAATCTATCGATTCTTTGCTAACTCGATTACCATCGATTCGATTCGACCTTCGTCGATACCAACGTATACGACGTAGGCCAAGTCGAACACTTCCGTATTACGAATCAAGCTCTCGTTTCGTGTCACATTGTCTGTCCGGTTAAACTCGCTATCGACTCAATTATTGTTATTTATTCGGATAGGAATGCCCGTTAATGGCCGACCTTATTCCAGTTCGTAGCCGGTAGTTCGTGCATTTGCATGCAATTTACTTAAATCAGCGGTCGAGAGCCGTGCCCCGACATCGCCACGTTCACCGATCGCATAAACCACCACGGAAACTGTTTCTGACTTCTTCGAAGGTGTAGGTTGCTGTATCGAATGTCCGACCTGCTGCCGTAGCTGGCTGCCGTGGCTTGGATCTGCAACGGTGACAGGATCGGTCAGATCTCGTACCGATACGGTGCTACTCTCGTTTCAAAGCAATTACGCATAAATTTTCATGCCATGGCTACGACCTTTCCACCGTGGCTGTGGAGTTTAACAACTACGAGCGAACTTGCGCGCTCGCTTGCCCGTTCCCGGTGAAAGATAAAAACCACTCGGCAAAATGCGTTAATAATTATCTCTTTCCAGTTTCTTGCCGTCATTCGATCGATTCCTGATTCTTGTACGATGGAATTACAGGAGAACCTACCGTGTTCTAAAGTTTTATGAAGGGGATGCAACAGTTTTCATGGTTTGCAAGGCAACCTTCTTTATCAATATTTCACGAGTATTAAACATTTATTAATATGTCTACCTTGCAACGTGTTAAGTCGCAGTGTTACAGATACGATGGACTAACTTTCGTACACGATAACTCTTGCGTATAATATTATCTGAACAAAGTGCTCTTATCAAACGTGATTTTTGCGCAATTTAGCAACCACCGATTATCTAGATTTCCATCTGAATAAATACATAGTAGCGCATGAACTCATATTTAATGTCAGAAGAGTCGTTATTCTATTATTCGAAAATTGTAATTGCAATACTATATTTTCCCGGCGGGAAAGTGGACGTCAAAGGTGCAACGGGATATCACGTGGACGTCGTTAATCTTTTGATTGGAAATCGAAGCTCATCGCGTAAAATCGTGTCACGTTCGCAAGACTCTTGTACCGCGGATCGAGGCTGCAAATTATTCCTCAACTTGCGCAACCCATCCAGGAATTCACGCGACATAAATTGACCATCTTCGGTTAAATTAACATCGGCGTCGCGTGAAAGTGGCATAAGTCACTACGACTTCGAGTAAGTCACGTTCCACTGACCCTGGCTGCGTGATGAACACGTCTTTCAACGATTTTACCAAAACAGGAGTATAAGCGTAGCCGCGTTAATCGATTGTTCGGTACGTCACGGTAAAAAGCTTTTCTTTACTATGCGATGCTTCCAGTTGCGCACAATGTTATCGTTCCCAGGATCTTCATTAAATTTTATACGCTGCATGCGAATAAAAATACCTATATTTTGACACACGACTGGCCAAAAGAATTTTCAGACTACACACGGGAGACTAAATAATTTCCCTTGCTTGCGAGATGCCAACCTCAAAGTTTCAAACGATCGTGGTATCGCCCGTGCATTAAAGCCTGTACTTAGGCATACCGTTATTTAGTTATGCCTCGTGTTTCCAGTATTTTTTTCATTGTCTTACGGAACATCGACGCGAAGATTGCAGCAATCAACCGTAACCTATCAGTGACTTGCACAAGAACGACGCGACCGCGGGATTAACCCGTGGACAATGTCTTCCCCTTATGCGAACCCGTCGTATTTGACAAACATCTATCCCTTTTGTCTTCCTATAGCCATTTGATTATTTGTGATTGGTGGTTTACAACGTGATTTATACTGAAGTGAATCATTCGCATTTTGATATCTAATTTTTTGCGTCAGGATATATTCGTTTATTTCCATTTACTGTAAAATTTGCTATCGTCAAAGTGTTAAAAGCTTAGCCTCTGAGGTGGAGGTTCGAAGCATCGAAGACGAATGTCTTTATACGCGGTTATACTGGAAAGATAAGTTCGTTACCTTGAAGGTTAGAAAGCTGATTAGAATATCAGAACGGCGACACGAGCGTTAGACTTCTGATTCGATTCTAACTGGTACATGATAGCGAGTAGTCAGATACCGACATCAAAGAGATAGTAAAGATTGCGGTTCTCGAGTCTTGTTTGGTCGAGTGTGACAAGCTAATGGTGTCCTTGCTCCATCGAGGCCCCGATTGAAAATACCACACCACGCAGTGTCTACCAAATCGGACCAAAGTGAGCGGACAGTGCACGTTTAGTCCCAGATGCAAGTGACACGCTGCGCCGGCCGATTGCCGATTGCCGATTGCCGAGCGAGAGGAGAAGGCGAATGTCGAAGAGGAGGTGTTGACTTTCGAGCCGAAGCACGTGAACGTTCCACTAGCGCAACACAGAAAACGATAAAACCCGCTATGGTAGCCCGTCAACAATGAAACGATCGTCATAAAGTCGTCTCGTTAACAAATTGACCGAACCCGTTTTCTGTCTCGCGAAATCAGCTCGATACAAAGGAGCAAAATATTCTGCTGACATTCAGCAGAAGCTGTTCCGACGAACGCTTCTGTCTCGTTGAAAAAGATAAAGCGTATATCCTCGAACAAACATCATTGCATCGTCGCGATTGAGAACCGTGAAAACATCAAAACCACTGATCCGTTAGGCTTAAACTCCGATAAAAGGAACGATAATCGAGACAGAAGCGATTCAAAGATCTTTCGATGAGAAGCAAAGAAACGAGAAAAAATTCAATAACATCTTTTCGTCGGTCTGTACGAATGCTATAGACAATAACGGACGACCAAACAGCCGGTAAGGAGGATATATGACACCTGTCCGATAAGCGCAGACAGGTATTCGTCGATTCACTTTACGCCACATACGTGTACGCCGTTAAGCCGTCACGAGTCTGCAAGGTGTTCTTAAGATATGCACGTTTTTTCCCCGATTACGCGTAGAATTACAGGCGAAAAAAAAATATAATAATAAGAATCTCTGTTGGCGCTTCTGTTCGTGATACCTAACGCACACTAAGTAATCCTGGTACGAACTTTACGAGGCTAACCAAGACTCGTGCACCTTGCTAACGAGCTGAACTCGTAAATAACTTCGATTCAATCAACCAGGATATTTTTTTGCGTGTTTACTGATGGAAATAGTCATGTTCGAAGTGCTGTTATTAATAATCAAGGAAAGGAACAAAAAAATATGTATTTTAAAGGTTCGATAAGTCTACATACTCTTAATTAGTATGTTTTCACTGTCACTTGAAATACTGTAATTCGTGAAATCATGTCAACTGGTAAAGACGGTACGGCAAAATAACTCGCTATTCCGTCGATCTACGAGGATGGCAACAAGCTTATTAATCCTAACCCTATCGCTGCACACGTAGCAAATTTTCTTCGCTATGCTCTAACGTTCAACATCGCGAAGAATCTTCAAACAGGAACTAAGTTCCAAGTTTCGCACTTGTTTCATACGACAGTAGGAAGAGGATAATATGCATCACTGATTGGCATCTCTTGCCTTGTACCTTCAACGAACATCCCTAGGACAAGCTCGAGCCACGGGGGTTTACCGAGGAACTGACGACTTTGTTAGCGCACCCTGATGTAGATAGAGCACCTCCCTGTTACGCTGTTGGCCATTTGAATGGTAGAACGTAGTCGGCTGTAGGTTACCGTGCTATCGATGCCGATGTACAACGTCGAGGTAGGCAGCATAAGCGTCCAAGAAGAACTCGGCGCTTTCCGTGAAACACCTTCGTGTGAAACGTACGATGTTACCCGAGAAACAGGCCCCCGCCAGTGGACCGATACTCGACGATGCACCAGCAACGAGTACCTGAAGATGTACGACGAACGCCGGATTCTATGGTGAACGTAAACACTGGGGATGTTAACGCGAGACACTGAATTTCCAAATGATTCAACGATAAATTTCTACGTTCCATGCTAGCGTCTAGCCCAAGCGTTGGCATCCTGTTTTGGCTGCGGGTCAAAATCAACTAAAATGCGGCTGTTAAGAAGACTGTTCGGGTCACTGGGGATTATTTATAATAGGAAAAATTGAATTAGGGAATATTGAGACTAGGAATTGTTGACCCTAGGTATAGTAAGACTAGGGAATATAGACGTTAGGGATTATTTATACTAGGGGAAATTGCATTGTGGAAAATTACACTAGGGAATCACCTTAAGACAAATACAAGCGTTGAATACATGACGGATACACGAGATTCGTTCGGACAATGTCACTGTATTACTCACTTGATAATCCGCGGGTCATAGGTTGCCAACGCCTGGTCTAACCTCTTTTCGTAAATAAAAATTTAAGGGATTCTGCGATTAAATTTTCGATAGATTTCTCTAGGGAAAATTGCAATTTAAATAGTAGAAAAAAATAGTAGACTTTCTGATATTACAGCTGACAGTGGAGGGTACCGTCCCCTATGATGCCATTTTCTCTATGGAAACCTACAGTACTCGGCACTGCATATACTCTATTATGTCTACCAAGTAAAAATTCAATGACAAAATTGGAAAATAAAACGCAACGAATGGGGTAGCTATCTAGCGATAAGACCTAACGGTATGAATCTTACCCAAAAAAAAAAAGAAAAAGGTGGAAGGTAAAGTAGCGGTGCAACGGGAGACGAAGACAAAGCGGGACAACGGTAATTTGCATCGACGACCATATTCGATCGCAGGATTAACCGCGGCAATGAAACGAACGAACACCTGAGGTGTATACTGCAAGGCAGGTGAAACGTCGACGATCGAACACGTACACGCGGGACGCCAAGGTGCGCCGTTCTCGATCGATTCCCGATGCACCTTACGACCTCTGGCCCGACGCATATGCCATATGCATTACCGTTGCATCGTGCCATCGACAAACCAACACCGGAGAAGATAATTTCGCGCGTACGGAAATTCGAAGAAGATTTAATAAGCACTGCCGGTCGTGTATCGTGTCGTATTTCCAAGTACGTCGTATCGGGACCTCGAGTAGAAAGAAAAAATAAAGAGAAGAAAAGAGAAAAGAAACGAAAGGTTACGCGTCGAGATGAATGCGTAATTCCAGTAATTTTCTGCGGTCTACCGTGTGTTACTCTCGTGACAACGACGATATAAAAAGACTCGTCGTTTAAAACGTCCAAGTCGTTTCGCGCCAAGGGAAATTCTTTCAAAGCCATCGGTCGAGACGCTCGACCCGTAACTCGGTTCGAATGATTTCCTTGGAAAACGATTACGAAGACGAATCTATTCTGCATAATCAGCCGTTGATTAATAGCCACGAAGGCTCTTTTGCGACATTTACAATTATAATCGGACGCGGGTGTTCGACGCCGGCAGTTGAACAGCTGAACAACAGAAACGCTATGATCGCTAATCATCGGTATAATAAAACGTGGATACTCTCAATCGTAAAAGAGAAAAAAGGGATCCAGTGAACCGTATGAAAGCTACTCCGTGTCGATTCATTCATCGATCATTAACGGACGTATTATCGAATTGTACGTACGTCTACCAATGACGTTAAGGTAAGCGTAACCACACCGATGAATTACCTTGTATCAGTCAGTTAATGACTGTGTCTGAACTGTCAGACGCTAATAAAAGCGATAACAACCTCTGCCCTTTGAACAGGCTCCGGATAAGAAGTTCCAGGTATACCGTAATTTAACCACGCAACATGCTTTCACCCGTGATATCCATAAATAATATTTGTCCGGGAACGTCATGGTTTATTACGTATTGCACGAGATACGCCACGTTACCGCGAACAACAATACCGTTTAGCTCGCTTTAACGGCCGATTTAACGATAGAACCGGGGTACACGCGGTGCACGATGTGGTCGAGACACGTTATCCCAACGACGTATCTAGATTTACGGAACACCAAGACGTTTAACGCTTCGAATTCAAACTTAAACGTTAACTGGAAAAATTGTTTCCCTACACCCGTCTCTCGTTTTTATTTCCATCTTTGTTTAATTTCGCTAATTCGTACAAATCCAGGCGGTAAGCACAAGAGCGAGCTAAACATTTTTTCTGGTTAATTTGAGTAACTAGCGAATACCAAGAAACAAAGAGGAACATGAAGAAATCTTGATGAGCGGGCGTGGCTGCAGTTGTCCGAACACTTATAAAGATCCGCTCTATGAACCTTCGTAGCCAAAGAAGACAAACGTGGCTATGTTAAGGAAACGGTGTGAAACAACAACGGGCGGATGGACTGTTGCCTACGCTTGGAAACCAGTTAATGGATCCGATCCATTTTTAACGAAATCGTGGCAAAAAGGTTAAACGGTTGGCAGCACGGTCGGCGGGGCAAAATTCAATTAATTATAAATCATGGTTCCACCATGAAATTCCAACGACCAGTTTTTACGCGATCAAGTTACCCACCTATGAGAATTACCCGGAACGGTTCCAACGGTAATGCTCGGCCAAAGACCGGATCCACCATCGACACATCCTGCCATAATTCGTGTATCCCACGAATTCTGCGTCTCCTTCTATTTGTATGTTAATGTTGCCGCCGTAAGAAAGGAATTAGCGATTCTACAAACGCCGTAAAGGCGACGAGTTAACTTCTTCGTGAAACGATCGTTCACACGGTTGCCAACTCTCTTTCTTTCTCGTTCCACTGTCTTTTTGCTGGCACGAATTCAATTATACCGCATTATGGATGCTGAATTTCCTCGTCCCTTGCTGTACCACAGAATTTTCTTACAAGCTTACCGAGAAATTCGTCCGTAATCGTGTCGCGACTCTCTCTCGAAGGACGACGTATCGCGACACCGAGCCACCTTGGAAATCCTGGAGATGAAGCTCGCACGACCTCGTTACTCTTGCCGAGCCAAGCTTATTACTTCGAGAACCACAAACAGACCAAAGAAACAGGAGTGGATATCCTCTGGTGGATACACGTTTACGTGGACCCATTAGTCCGGAAGATATTAGGTAGAAACTCGTTGGGTGGACAAACTGTTCAGCGAGTAATGCATCATGTTCAGCGATGGATTCAAGTTCTTCGCAAGTAAATTCGAACTCTGACTTACAATAAATATTCTCAAAAGTGGAATCAGCATTTTCAGCCAGCCTTGTATATGAATGGTCAAACAGAAATATTGTATTAGGTTGTTAATTTTTATATCAAAATTATACAAATTTTATGTCAGAGAAAAAATTACTTTGGACGGTGCTAGTTTTGACTGGAAATTGTATGTTGAATTTTGACAAATAATTTTGTAAGTAAGAAAAATATACGACGGTCATGATTTTAGTTGATGCCACCGCTAATTATATCGTTAAGAAATATTCCACTCGCTATTCGTACACAATATGTTTCGAGGTTGTTCAACTAATTACACTTGTGTTTCGAACAATCGTTACTTACACAAAGAACGGTGGACAAAGGTTTCGTCGGTTCATCGAACAATAAAGGAAACGTAATTACGTGATAAATGGTTGCTACCAGTCGAAGCTTAACGTCGTAATATTTATAAGAAGCGAAGACTAACGGATAAATCTTGATTGCCCCGACGAAAGAAAAGGTGTAAAATAATCGTATCGTAATGAAATCTTCATCGACGATTACCACCTCGTGCACAGGTATCGAGCGTAATGGTTTCTTTTCATAGTTTCCAATCCTCCCGTTCGAGAAACCAATAATAAAATTACCATTAGCCGAATGGAGGGAGAGGATTAAGATTTAACGGGTATGAAAAAGAAGAAGAAAAAAAAAGAGAGAAGACACGAGGCTCCCGTCTCGATCAAGTTCCGTTATCATTAATTGCGTTTATTACGGCGGCTTCGCATCAAACGTTTCACCGCAAAAGTGTGCGGATAAAAGCGCACCTGCTTCGACAGTTAGCACCGTCCGAGATCTTACCACACCGTATACACCGACACTCTAATTGCGTTCTCGAGTTTCTAGCACGACTTCCCGAAGATGTAGCGCGCCTTGCTACAGGCCTGTTTACCCTGTAAGCTATACGCAGAAGGGTTACGGACAGCTACGTTAATTTGCCGGCAATAAATGTAGCACGTGCTCTTCAACGGTTTTTCCCGGTACTCGATGTCGCTTCTGATCGACCGGGCAAATATTAGGAAACGGGAAAAGGTTTGTGTGGTATTTCTGGCAGAGATAAATTTGAAGTTATTTGCCAAAGATTTCTCTGCCATCTGGTAAAAAAAAAAAAAAGAAAAAAGTCTATTCCTAAATTGTGAAAATTTAAATCATATTTGTTAACCCTTGGACAGTGGCAATTTAAATTGAACTCTTTACCTTATTTTATTTCCACTTCTCAAGTTTTCTCCTATTACTTTAAATATTATTTCTGAATGTGTAAAGCTTTGTTACTTGACAGTTATTTCCATGCAATTTTCAATTAACGTTCAAGGTTCGTTTACTTTTAAACTTTGTAATTTAAAATAAGAAACCTGAAGCCAGACAAAAAAGTCTTCGAACAAAGCATCGGCAAGATGCATAGGAATTTAAAAAAAAACCGTCAAGACATCGCATTAGAAAGATTAAAAGGAACAATATGTTTCTCAATAATCTAGGGACGTTACCGACACGCCAAACGTAAGTGGAGGTACGTGTATTCATTCGAATCAAAAGAATCACGAACACCCACTTCTTTTGCAACTGAAATAGAATCTTTTTCAGCAGACGTTCAAAAGCGCGTGCAGACGTAGACATCTTGAAAGGTACTGTTATTCAAATGATCACGTATCGTCGGATACTGAAAAACGATCTTTCCTCGACGCGAAAAAGGTGATCGCAGGTGATCTTTCGTAACCGTGCACGCCCACGACAATTTGTTTCAAAATAATACAATATCAATTCGCCTGCGTGCGGATCCATGGAGACACGACCAAAGTGCTCGATACACATATACAAGGTGGCCTGTAACTAGTGTGGAAGCCGGAAATAGGGGGGTAGGTGAGACAATTCTGAACAACAATTTCCTTCGCAAAATTGTCCTATGAGGCTTCGTTTTTGAATTATTAAGGAAAAACACTGACGTACTTTAACCTCGTGCCGGGACGTCGGACTAGAACGAATCACGGCGAATCTCTGATTGGTCAGTGTTTTTCATTAATAATTCAAAGTCGAAGCACCATCCGACATTTTTGCAAAGGAAGTTGTTGTTCAGAATTGTCTCAGCTGCTCCCCATTTCCGGCTCCTACACTAATTACGGGCCACCCTGTACATATCACGGGAACAAGGCTAAGTAGCTACGGTTAATTACTTACTGCCAGAACTGCCAGCTACCGCGACATGACCGGAATGAGCGATAGTTTTCACTTGCCGGGTTATCTTCCGTTTCGATCCCGACGAGTGAATGGCATCCGAGACTCCGTGCCATGAAAAGAAGACTGAAATAACGCGGAAATCCCACGCGATTATTGTTTATATCGTGTACCTGTCAAAACGAGCGACGCTTAACGCGTGTTCCTTGACACGAGACCAACCTCCCAAATAAGCTAACCGTTTCCTGGTAACATTCATGAATTTTTCTCAACAGTACAAAATTATAATATCAAGCGAACGTCGCGTCAGTTTAAAACAATCCACCATGGACAGCGTAGATTGCGTAGAAGAAGCATCGTTTCAGAAAAGGAAAACCCTGCCGGTTCAAAGTATTGATATAATCGAAGATTATCCAACAAGATCACCACTGCCCAGGCAAATCCCGACGGATGTACAAATTACGAGTCGATAGGTTCCCAGACGATTTCCAGAATCGATACAGGATACATTTACCAGTGGATATCGACGTCGATCCGTAAATAGACGCGTATTTGCAGTCGGTTCAAGAGGATGTGGTTTTTCGACCGATTAGGTAAAAGCTACACGCCCACCAGTATTTTCATCGTACGTACAGCTTCCAAACGTACAAATTAACACGTTGAGAATAGCGCATTATGTGGTATTAATGGATTTTACAATTTTACATTTCTTTATGCGGAATTGGTGGAATTCATAGATAGTACGGCAAATGGAAGGAAATATTCTCAAACGACGCGATCAATAAAATAGCAAAAACAATTCAATTTTAATTTTCAAAATCTTCTGCTATCATTTTAGATGTTATTTCCTCGATTTATATAAATTTCTCGTTAAGAAATTTAAGTTCCTAGTTTTAGAATTGTTCGGGCTGGATCACGGTTGACTCGATATCCGACGTTCGAAGGTTAAAGAATAATGACAGGGTCATGAATATGTGACGCTGGCCGTCATGTCATTCAATAAATTCAGCACAATGTGTGAAAATACAGAATCATACGAATACTGCTTTTGGTTATTACCGAATGGGTCCAAAAACCTCATTGTTTGAACTGGCTGATTTGCTGTCGTTGCTCAATTTGAGCAAGTGGTCCATTTTTGTTAAAAATCAGCCAAAAATGGAAAAAAAGAACATACGTCCAAATAAAAATTCTTTTCATGATTTGATTTATAGGTGTAATCAACGAAGATGTTCAATTACTCGTAAGCGAGGATATAAATAATAATTAAAACTATTATCTGGTAATTTTTTAATTTTTTTATTTTAATTAATATCGATTTTTGACCGTAAAATGAGACAAATCGACCACTGTGCGTCGCAGCTTCGCGACTGCATGAATAACGACTTCCTACCGATCGCTGAAGATTCGCCCACATTGGCCCTCGAATCAATTATGCGCGCGAAAGAGGAACAGAGGTGGACACGCCGAGTCCAACGGGGCGAAGAAGGTAAACGAGAGCGGCGAGAAACAGAGAAGTTGGAGGCAGATAGAAATACTAACAGGGAGGAAGCGTGAAAAAAAAGAGGATAACAGTCGGTCAGAAAAGGGTGTAAGAAAGAGAAGGAGAGAAGTTGCACACGAGCTCGTTTGCAAAGGTACGCATCTCGAGTGAAATAAATCAAGGCTGCACCCAGATTTCAAAGCGTAAGATTACAAAAATTAATCGACCTGACATACGTTGCGATAAAAAAAAAGCGTCCTCTACGCTCTTCTTTTCTTTTCCTTTTTTCAATCCTCCTCCTCGCGAAGGTGTGTAGAGTGTAGAGGCTCGCATGTGCCGGTTTTCGTCCACGGATACGTAACGATCAAGCAACAGACAGCTGGCGGAGTTTATATCAATTACACCGATCGTGGCCATAAAATTGCGATGAACAAGTCCGGGATGTCGTTAATTACACTGCACGCTCCCGTAAACCTTCGAATAAGTTCGGTGGGGGAAGCAGATCGCAATCGAGACCGCTTCTCGATAATCTGTTCGATTAACAAGAGGAAGAGAAACCCCGGCCACGAGGCAAACTTTTGTTGACCGAGATCGAGCAAGATCGATGCGTTTATATGTATATCGTCACTCACGATGGGTATTTATTTTCCTGTTCACATTTTCGATCGATTATAAGTACTCTCAACGAAAGTCTTGTCTGCATCTAGTCACACAGTCTACACCTGGCGGCGACAACCTTTTTTTCAATGGGCATTGTCAATGGGTATTTTCATTTTGAAACAGTCCGTTAATGAATAATAAGATCAATTTTATTGAAAAAAAAACTGTTACAATATGTTTTTAAACACTTTTTAAACTAAACATGAGAAAACAAAATTCTAATTCTGATTATTATAAAAACAAATATAACTGTTAAGTTTTAGTTAATTGATAATTTATGAACTTTATTCACGAACGTTCTCTTCGTTATCGATGGCTTGTGACACGTAAGTAACGAAAATATTAGGTTAATTAATTTGTGTTTTTGATATTGGGATGTATAGTGTCGGGTATGATAAGTTTCCCTAGGGAAAAAGGTTTTACCGTTTGAGTAATTTTTGAAAATTACTATGGATTATTAAAAATAGGTGTGTTTGATATTAGGGATTATTGGAACCCTTGGTGACCCGTGGGTCATAGGTTTCCGACGCCTGGTCTACACAGTCGTAATCTGACGATCACTTGGTCCAATTACCTAGTATAAATTTCATGTAACCCTTATTCAGGCTTCTATTGTTAACCCCTTAATAACCGAATTATTTCGCAACAATTGGTCAAATATTTTCAAATTTTGAGGTACACAGACAGCGTATAGAACTACTAGTCCAACGAAGAATCTCCGAACCTGATTCTGCTACACTGCTCAATCATAATAATTATCAATAATCGCAAACAATGAAAGTTCATCAGTCCAAAATGCGTGCAGGGTTTAAGCTGACTTACTATGTTTGATTTAACGTGGCACGGCTCGTACGTGGACGAAACAGGAAGATAATAATTTTATGATTTATGCCCTCTTCTTCGTAAACGTATCCCGGTCGGTAGTACGTTATTTTCAAGAACGACGAGGTGGTAAAAGGAGGCCTTACCGTTTGCCGCTCGAAGCTCGATGGAAGGTCAATTTTATAAATAATACGTTTTACGATACGGAAACGGAATGACCAGTTTCTTTCTGCGGCAATTACGCAAGCGATCATACCGAAATTAACCGAAACATCACGACGTCATATTTCACGGTCGTTTTTAATTTAACGAGTACCTCCCAACGCGAGCATCGGCCTGGAAATGTTTTGACGAAACTGATCCCGTCAGAGGGAAAGAGCGAGCATCAAAGAGGGAAAGGGTAACACTGTGTTAACCAAAGATTTACGCACCGTAGCGAAATAACTCGACAGTCGGCTCATTCGCCGAGTCGTCCAATAAATATCGCCCCGTTGATCGACTTCGTACGAATTTGCACGATCGTTAGCTTCCCTTCGACACGCTTAATTAGCTCATCGCCGATGATGCCCGCAATTCGGGCCACGCGCTTATGAATCAACCGACAATCCGATACGACCAGGATGCGGAATAACTTACGATCCGATCGAGGGATTCGTTAGCGATCATTGAACACTCTTTCGGGATAACACCTATATACGAGAGCGATCTCCCCTCTCGAACGTCCCGATTTATGATTATTACGATGCATCTCGAATGTAAAGAACGATTATTAACCCTTTCGTAAGCAACGGGACATACGCGTCCCATTTAAGATGATGGTTTTCCAGAATCATTATTTTTTGGAATCGGCAAGCGTAAAATTTAACCAAATAAGGGAGAGTTACACAAGTTTTTTTAATAATTATATCCGTGAGTATTAAAGAACACTTAGTTTAATAATTTGGTAGGTGGCCGCATCGGTCCCTAAAATCCGGAGAAAATTGAAGTCGTTAAATCATCATCATTACGTGCATGTATTTTTATTGAACGTTGTAAAACAAAAAGCTGGGCACCACGTTTCGTACAGAGACAGGTATTCCAGGACGGTGGCAGACAACGAGAGCATAAAAGTGCGCCTCGATAAATCTGTTAGGAGCGTTACGGTAGCGAACGTCTCTCGCTCTCTCCCGCCTGCTGGCTTACTCGAAATCACATCTGTATACACGTACACACGTACACACGTACACACGTACACGTGTACACACTGGCGATACACGACACGTTGTCCCAGTGATATTAACGCGATACGACGAAGGCGGTGCATATAGGTATATTCTTTCGAAGTGGCTCGAGCGTGTCGCGTATGTATACGGGGAACGCAATGCCGTTAAAGATTTAAGGAGCGGACTCAAAAGACCTCTCTTTCCGATTAAACGATAAAGGGGAAAATAAATGCGAGCCGTGCGTTGCACACGCCGAACCTTTTATCGCCTTACACGACGAACAGGATCTCCTTTACCCGTTTAATCCCTCAAGATTTCATTTTGCGCGGGTGTTAAGGTCGCACGCGACTTGTTACGATCATGGAAATTCCATTAAATCGCAAGTGCAACCATCCGACGCTCGACATGGATGCGATGGTTCTTTTTTATCTGATTGAAAAGTTACGTTCTTCGATTGAACGGTATAATGTTGGTGTAGGACACGAAAGAAATAAATGCCGACGCGCGATGCTAATTAACTAATTAATCTCTCGATTTAACGGAATACCAAATCGATAATTCTATAAATATTTATTTGTAGAGTCTTTTAACTGCAAGGATCTCGATTGTCCTTCGGTGAAGATGTTAATGGTACCAAACGTGAAAGATGAAAAAGAATTCGACCGCCTATCGTGACTTCGCACGCTCGTAGGCAAACCAGTCGCATATTTGCACAATTAATACGCGCGAGAGTACCGTAAAACGCGAAGCCAATCGGTCGGCAGGGGGAATACGTTAAAACGAAGAAGACACAACTATCCGCGTAGGTGTTAAACGCAAACGCACACCGCCAGACACCGATTCCGAGAACTAACTTCGAAATCACATTAATCACCGGGAAACATAATCGTTCGGACGTTGTTTAATTAAGAAACAATTTATTCCGTCGCTATTTATAACCGTGGAATACGAAAAGTCTACTTCGTGACATACAGAAGCGACGATAAAATAATTCTGACTCTACAGAAATCCTATAAAATCATTGTGGAGGAAAATCATCTATCGATTAATCTTGGTGACCCTTACTGAAATTAATTAACTAGGATAGCTTAGGAATATAATTTAAGGGACATGATATAATGGAGATGGACCCAAAATATGTTTAACGTATAATAGCTGTATTTTAGAAATTATAAAAATTTGTACGTTATTTTAATATTACAGAAATATGCCGAATAACATATACTGCTGTCTATCTACTTTGGAAAAATATAGATTTACCTTTAGCAAAATAGATTTTGATTTTGAAAATTACTTTAATAATATAGAAACGTTCAACCCTACCATACCCTCATGTTACATGTCTAAATCGTAGTAATTAAGGATTAATTTAGGTACAGAATACCAGGATCAATTGATAGGTCAAATCTGACCCTGTCATGTTACCCAAGGATTAACAACACTGTCTGCCAAATATCAATGTAACAATACGACCATACAAACGCCATCGCGTGCATTACACGGTTCTCGTGTACCTGGGTCTTAGATACCGGTTTTAAAGGTGTCTTAATGTTGCAAATATTTCAAGGTTCCTCGAGTGCTGTTTTTTAAAGTGTCGAAAAGTCCATCGTACGCATACGTCAACTCGGGTGTATGTGGGTCAACCTGTACCACAAAATTAATACAAGAAGCTTGTTAGCACGCACCGGTGAGAAAAGATCTCTCTAGCAATAACTCTCCTCCTTGGTCTTGCTTCTGTCCCTACCGGATCTTATATCCATGCAAATTGATTGTTATTGGCCATTACCGTTCACGGTGCATCGTCGTTCGCACGAAATTACATTGACTTTTGCCGCGTTTAACAAACGACCGTTCGTTAACCACACGCACGCCAAGCATTCGCGGCTGATCGTGTCCGATTAATTACGAATATGATAATGTCGAGGGTTTAACTGTAATGCAGTCACACCGTGCAGCGTGAACCAATCTCATATGCACGTAACGTGCCATTATGTCGGACGATATTTGTATTGAGAATCGCTTTGAGCCTGTCGCATGGGTGCGGTTGCACGCTTACGTAGCGGGCAGCTATTCAAACCGAACGTCAATCAAATCGAGTCGAATGTGTTCCGATCGTAATTGAAAGCCATCGAGTTATTCTAAGGTTGGTGTGAAATAACGTTGCTCGATTGTGAAGGTTAACCCTTTGGATACAGATTTATTTGAAAATAAAAATAATAGATTTTATGTAAGATTTCGTTTATTGTAGTGATATTATTTACGTCGTTTTAAACAAGATTTCTATTGCAAAATGAAAATAAATATATCAAAGAAACAAAATAAAAAATAAATTACTAATAATTTTGTAGAGTGTGATATTTTTCAAAATATGTCGGTAAATGCAATGGTACTCGGCATTGTTTGCACTGTCAGGTAGTCTCTTTTCTAATTTTGTATTTATAGCAAACACGGCACCTTTTTGACTAACAGTATTGACTACTCTCCAAAAAAAAAGAAAAAAGAATAAACGTCAACTGTAACTTCGACATAACATGTGCATGACGAGTGTGTGAGACGTCAAATGTACCCAAAGGGTTAAACTGAAATAACATAACCCCACTGTCAAATGGTTACTATGTATTAAGGGTGACTAACGTGATAGTACTCAGAAGTGTCTATTAGGATAAAATTGTTAAACTATTAGAAAATTTGCAACTCCATTCTTTTTAATCTGAAAACTTATAATTTTAACTTAAAACATTGCAATATTACAGTAGTTATCCTGTGATATATTTTATTTAAAAAAAAAAAAGGAAAAAAAATAACGTTATGAACTTATACTACAACCTAATATTTCCCATTCTAGAATCAGATTTATTGTCGAATGAAAGCTGTGGACAACGAGCTAACAGATCTATTAATGCGGCAACTAATATATGCGTTATAGCAATTGATAACGAGGTAACGGACAACCTGTTCCATTTATCTACGCAGCACGATCGATCCACCAGGTAAACCAAACGTCGGCACAAAGTCACTGGTTCTCAAGGGAACCGAGAGGAAAATGGCAGCTAATAGTGGAACGATTTCCCTGGATACGACAAGAAACCCGATACGATACCGATCGATCGTCCAACTCTTGAGTCGAGCTTGGCAGCGCTCGTTATTCAAATCGAACAATGCACTTTTTTCACCGTTCCCCGGCGTGCATTGCGACGGATTAAAGGAAAAAGAGATAAAACCTGCTGGAAGACCCTTGCAATCGATCAATCCTTCGATCAGGTAGCGGTCAACGATGTACGACGTGCCCGTATCGTGCCGTGTATATCTGTGGTGCAATAAAATTAGTAGTCTTGTACGACCAAAGGAACAAAGGACCACGAAGAAACTGTTCAACGAGGCTCGTCGCGTAAAAAAAAAAAAAAGAAAAAGAAAAATACCTTATTACGATTTGCGCACGAACAACACCGCCGTTAATTATCGCACGACTAATTGATGTTCCGCAACTTTGATAAGCACCGGCTTTCTGTTATCGGAATGAGTTCTCGGTTGACAGAAGCTTTCGCGTTCCCCCGATCGGAATAATAAAGTAAGTTAATGCAAAAGAAATTAAAATTAACCCTAACCACCACGCAAAATTTAATTTTATAAATCGTCGTGCCCATCGCGTCAAGTCGTCCCGCAAACACTTTCTATTCTCCATCGTTCATTACGATACATTCTTTAACGAACGAAAGGTTCGGCTTGGAGGACAGTCACGGAAGTTTCGAGCGCAGATTTTTCGAGAATCCGCGGAAAAATGGTCCCGTGGAACAGGTAACGGTATCGTGGAATTCTTTTTTCCTTCCGCTTTTAACGTATTCAAGTCTACAAAGCGGTTGGAATTCAAGCGTGACTCCGTAGACACAAGAGTTAATATAAAAGCGTTCACGCACACGGTAGCCCAACTGTATACGATTCAATCGGTCGCGAGCGCAATACGCGTATAAAAGGTGGTCGCGTGCTTGTGTACGCGCGGCCAATCCGAGGCACGAGGCTTATTTCGAAACTTCGTACAAACGTTTGTTTATGCCCACATTCCCGGCGGAGACTGATAAATTAATCTCTCATGCTAATACATCGAAACCGGCTGACACAATCCGTTGCCTCGTGAACGCCACGATTTCGTATCACCGTGATCCACGGCATTAATTCTCGACCGCTTCCGGATTTCATTTGCTCCGTGATCGAGAGCCAGAAAATGTATTACAACGTTCGCAGATTACAACGACGAAGTAAGGAGGAGAGGAAAAAATAGGGACACGGTTTATACGCGTAACGCGTTTATTTGCATGGAGCCAGACCCATTATGCGATACGGTTGTTCCATGCCGGTGATTCGACCGAGATGTATTAATATTTAATACTCGAAAATAACACGGAACACTACTTTCCTAAGCTCTTGTGAACGGTATCTTTTACGACCTTAACGATAAACGTGTTTTAAAGCGAACACGGATTCGTTTCAATTTCCCAGATGTGTAATTTATCTGTTTCGTTATCGAATCCTTTAATTAGTTTCCTAATTATTTAATTTTATGTCTTCTGGGCGTTAATTTGGATCGTTCCAGTGGTTAATTTCTATTCCGTAAACAGCTGGGTCGTTAACGGTACAAGATGAAATTCGATTTTCCTCCAAATTTTCATTTTTATAATTGAAAATTTGCTACATTTGACGTCACAAATTGCTGAGAGGGTAAACCTTGAATTTTATAATACAGGTAAAATTTGGTAAAAATTCCATTGTGGCAATAATTGAGTATTTTATTCTACAATAGTTATTAATCAATTATGAATGTAACGGTGAACATGATCCTTGTATCTTTCCGTTTTGCAATCGCCAACGATAGTTTAGGTCTAATGTCAAGGGCACGTGGTCGGTTCAGCGTGAAACGGCGTAAACGCTTTTCCACGAGCAATGGCGAGCCGAAGTAGACTCCGAGAGTACAACTCGGAAAAGGAAAAGTTGGACGATAAACAGGACTGATGGACTTTCCCATGCTCCACCTCCACGGGAGAGCCGTAAACGTCTTGTCTCTCGATTTAAATGACCCGGCATCCACTGGGTTGGGCAGATCCAACAGTCGTGGCCATTGCCGCGCCCTCGTGCGTCCTTACGTGTTACACACCGTCACACAGACACCGATTATGACGGATCTGCATGTTCTCCGTTTCATATTTTGCAACATAGTACTTCTTACGTTTCAGTTCCGTACACGTTGGTCTTCTTACAAAATAAAAATTAATCATTTTGCTACTACTGTATGTGCCACCAAATCCAATTTCTTACTTCTGTTTGTTTCTTCGATACACTCGATCGACTATCACCGGTTATGTCATTTGACGGGCGATAAAGCAAATGGAAAATTAGAAACAATACTTCAATTTCTGTCGACGAATGATAAGACGGGTTAAATGTTAATACCCGTGTCGACGAATGTCATCGTTACGTAATCAGTAACAGTCGTGGCACAATGATAAGCGTAATTGTTACGTAGCCACGAGGGTAATGAGTGCACTTTGAGTGAAAATGTAGCGAAACACGCTTTGTGCAAACAGATTCTTTATTACTGAAGATAATACCGTATATTAGAGACCGTATAGAGAGTTAAGAACAAGAATTTAAAATTGTACTTTCTTTTATTATAAAATATTTGAAATTAGCAATAATCGTATTTTTAGTTTATTTGCATGAAATGTGTTTACGAATAAAACGTAACGGACTACATTAAACGAAACTAAAGGGTTCACCGCTAACTTGGTACGTTCATACACCATACTACATTATATGTAATACATTCCTGTTACGTTCTCAATATCGCAACCACGATGCAAGAGCCAGAGTACGAGAGACTTTTACGAGGGGCAATGAATGTCCGTACAGCGAAGTTCCGTGAAGTTCGCCCATATATTATTGAAAACTTATTAGAATTAATTAACTTTTCACCCGTACACCGTATTACTTATTAGCCTCGACGACCTGGTTGGTCGTTGACGTCCACCTTGCGACGTTTCCATTTACAGACGATCGTCGAGTTCCCCTTAAAAGATATTTCGTATCCCATCATTCTCGTAACAAGAGGATTCATTCGTTACCTGACAATGCCGTTAATTCTTACGAATAAAGGAGAACAAACGGTATAATTTATGACTACTACACTTTCAATTTTATAGATATGACAATGAATTCATAATTCTATTTAAATTCAACGGTTAGTAAAAGTCTGAACGAAACGTCGCATGACAAAGAATATCAACACCTATGAATATAACAAAAGAAAGAATAAGAATTCCATGAAACGGAGCGACCGTTCAACCAAGCAAACATCATCTACGACGATAACATCGTTTCAAGACCTGGTGAATTGCATTTTCAGCGTAGACCCAACATCTCTTCCGATGATAAATCCTTTCAACGATCAAGAATCAAGGAAGACGATCAAGGAGGGGAGGGGGGAGAAAAAAAAAGAGCGGAGAAACGTCAGAGTTGTTCGAAAAGAACGGAACACCGAGAACGGGTAGACGAACGAAAGGTAGGAGAGAATGTGGAAGAGGTAGGAGGAGGGAAGTTGAGGTCGAGGTGATTCGCGGCGTGGAGAGACGAGGTGAGGCAAGGTGAGGCGAGGTGAGTGCGGACCCACCTGCAATTATCCGGTCTAATGAGCAAACAGTCTGCTCTGGCCGTCTCTCTCTTTCTCTCCCAGTTTCCTTCTGTTCCCTCTCGTTTCGCTCGATTCTACTCGCTAGACGGCCCAACAGAAACGCGTGTATGTACTTGACTCTGTTCCACCGGCAACCTTCCACGGTCGTATCCTCCTCCGCCTCTTCCACTCTTTTACATTTCGCTGCCAACCTTCACCTCCACCTCCGCCTCCTACCGGTACGATCCAGGTTAATGAAGATTATTAAATTAGTACCTCTCACGAGCGGTTTTTCCATCGTGGTCGCGGTGGTCCTGGCCGCTCCCATCGATAGCCAACTGGTTCGTTAACGTCAAGACGTGCCCCGCTATTTTCGAGTCTAAAGGATCGAGAGCGAAAAATTCGAATCACGACGGTGCAAGGAAAAGAGAGCAATCAAACGGACAATGCACAGGGGAAACGGAGAAGAGAAACAGGGAAACTATTCCCATTGGTTTGCCGCGAACGTAGAGATTTACAGGCGTTTCGAGCCGGGTCAAAGGGCGGATTTATCGGGCGACACGTGGAGGGCGTACGTTGACCCTGATTTCTTCATTTCAGAAATAGAAATGATTCGGCATAATCGAATCGAGAGGAACGGGACAGAGGTAAAAGACGATGACTCAGCCGTTGAAAGAATTAGATGAGACACTGGTTTCGAATGGAAAAGGATGAATGTATGTATAGTCCAAGTGGACATACACTACCAAGTATGTAACAACGTTCTCTAGGAAAAATGGCAATGTTACTAGAACATTCACTTCTAGTCTCCAGAATTAACTTTCGTCGCGTCCTCGAAAAAATAACTGCTCACGCATACAAAATAAGTACGTTAAAAATATATTGTATTACGATGTTTCCAAGTTCTTAAAACCACATTATAACCTTTCGTCCCATTTCTATTTAAAAATGTAATATTTCTAGCCAGCATAAAAGAGTTAACTTAAACCATCATCCATTTTACCTCGTTACGAGATTACCAACTCGTGGAACGACGTCGAACACATCACATTTAACACTGCTTCCTTTCTTATGAAATAGCTTAAAATAAAGTTTCGCTGGTTTGCAAAAGATACGCTAAACAATTTGATCATTTTGAACACAATAGACTGTCTGGAAGTTGGCCCATCGTCCGTCATTCGTTTACTCGCGTTTCGAGTTGTTGGAAAGAAGAACATCAGATTTCTCGGACGAACACCCTCCGTCCTTCGTACGAAATGGTCTTTTAGAGAGGAAGACGGTGATCAAGGCATCGTTCAAGCAGGATGCACTCATCCTACCTGGTCTGGCCGCCACGCCCGCCATTCACCTTCAACTTGGTCTCTCTCTGTCGCGGAACAAACGCGTGTGTTACAACCAAAGCCAGACGGACGGTTCACAAGCAGAACCATCGTTGGAAAGCAGCGCAGAAAATAGCGAATCGTGGAGAGGAGAATACCAGAATCGAAACCAGTTCCGACAAATTGTCGCGGTGCGGTGAAAACGGATTGCTTTTCAAGAACGACAGAAAATTATAACCGACTGTATTCTCGAAACTACGCCTCTTTTCGTAATAATAATTCATCTGAACATGGTATTCGTACGAATCTCATTCTGCATTTCTGATTTATTTTTTGTATACAAATTCATCAATTTATCGATCATATCACCAGCTCGGAAACACCCTGTACATTCATGAATTATAATGAATTCTTCGCACGAATACTTGAATTATATTTTTCATGGCTAAAGTTCGATATTTATACAGAATTTCGGCTGTAATTTCCCAGGAAACACGAGGCTCGCGAGATCGTTGCCTGTGTTGATTACAGTGGTTAACCGACGGACCGTAATCATCAACGATTAAAGAAGCCGAGATCTATAATATATAGAATATTGCCTATATATTGTATCGTAATTAATAATCTCTCCGTACCCCCTTCGTACCCGTAATTTCTGACCAATTTGCATCGCTTTGCGACCAAATAACTCCCTATATAAAACACTTTGCTACTTGACTCTTCAATTGGAAACCGCAAAGCCGCAACAATCGCGATTCAAAGAAATTTCACTGTCCATCAAGCGAAGCGTAAATCTTGTTCGGATCGAACAGGAATCGAATTTTTCATTATACTTAATAATATCCAGAAACAGATTAACCAAGATTCTATTACGCATTCTCTTTAACCCCTTAAGACCACCCAACATTTTAAAATAAAACTCACTAGAAACAATTTCAACAAATTCCTGGTTGTAATTTTAAACATTTTCCATAATCATTTAGCCCCTAATTTCTCCCATATTTAATACTTGAATGATACAAAAGGAAACTACATATTTTCCTCAAACTTAATAAAGAAAACAATTTTGATTAGTAAACGATAAACATAATATTAGGGAAGTGGGCTTTAAGGGATTAAAGTGAAAACTACTTTGTTTTTAGTAAAAAATCGTCACAACTTTGTCGTTTTAATGAATCTTTGGAGCACGTTAAAAAAAGACTGATAGTTTCACTTCCTCGAAAAAAATTCCCGTTTAATCAAAGTTTAATTTTAAAATTCTATAATACCATAAATAGAAGACGGAGCAAAAGATAAATGCGAGTGTCAGCCAGGATCATGTACATGACGTAAGAAACACGAAAACGTAAATGAGCCCCTGATTATTGCGTTTGTGTCCACGTTACGATGCCCGTGTAAGAAAGTATTAAATGAACGCTTAAATTAACGAAAGAAAAAAATCTCTTTAATGATTCGCCTTTGTGTAAACGCACAACTTCTTCGCGACAAATTAATCTACATAAAGTTATTCTGTCCAACCGTTTCCTTTAGCATAAGAACAAAAAAAAAAAAACAAAAAGAAAATGAACGAGAAACGGGAACGCAATGACACTGCATTACACGAGCCACGGGTCTGATAAGGCTACGGCCAATGTTTAAACACGTTGAAACCTTCGTTGGTTGCAGCTGCGGAAATGTACGTTGAAACGAGGTGAAGGCTACCGCGTATGCAGATACACGCGCGTATTAAGGAGGCATATACATGCACACATAGAGAACACGGTAGACGGTGGTAGCGTTAGGTCGGTTTTAAAGAAGCTACGACGATGCTTAACAGTGCATAAGTAAGTAGCTAACAAGCGGGTTGCATAACGTTGCGGTCGTCGTCGCCGTCGAAGACCGATGTGCACCACGCAGTGCCAGATAAGTTCGTGTAAAACGTTAAGGTGCCCCCGGCAACAGCAACAAACGACTACCTATCATCGATTGCGTTAACCTTAAGGCGATACCGGCTTCCATATGTACGTTTGTTCCACATGCGAACCGCCGCCACTGCGAGAGGTATCGTGCGTTACAAGACTATGCATACCTGACCGTTTCTGCGCCGCATGGCAGCGATACATTACGGCCGACATGCGTGTATATGAGTTCGGTTTTTTTATTCGACGCGGGTGGGTTTCTTCGCGGGAATTATATAATATTAGGGGTATGCAAAAGTGTCCGTCGACTAGGATTACCATTAGTACGTAATTCGAATTTTTGGCGCCTGTATTCGTATTTAAGGGTCCTTGAACACGACATCCTTCGGTACTCGAATTATTAATTATTCTTTATGCATTAGGGACGGGAGAGGTTCTACCGTATTGCAAAAGTGTTAAGCCTTACCAGTATCAGGCTCAGGTACGTCCACTTATACGTTTCCACGAAACCAGACGGTGCGTGTTTCTCGCAACAGGTGAACGAACCATCATCGAGCAATTCGCGAATACGGTGGAAGAAAAAAAGAAAGACTTTCTAAGGAATCGGCGACACCCGGTATGTAGGAGAACCACGCGACGTATCGTGCGACACAGGAGAAGGGCGTGCCTGCAGTCGTTGCACACTGCGCAGTTTGTTGCACGCGCTGCAATCGAGTTGCATGAGCCACATTGCGTACACGTGAACGCACACGCGCGATCTGCTCGTGCACACACGACTTTTACGCGACGAAAGATATCCCGAACGCGACATTTCACCGGGAAATGCTGGAAAATAGAACCGAAACGCGAGGCGATATAAGTCAAACGAACAGGCGGGCGTATGCAGACGGAATTGCACGTACATACGCACGTTTAAACGACCGTTACGATGGGTGTTGTCTTTCGAGGATTTATGGTCAACGAAGTTATTGAACATGGAATTTGCTCCGCTTGTTTGTATCGGGCACTGGAGAAATGTATTGCAGGAAGCTTGAAATGATTAATTGATTACATTTTTAGGAAATTATTGAGCATATAGCTTTTAAATACTTGTATAATTGTTGTACATTAAAATTCAATCATTTTGCTTAAATTGACACGTAACGTTGGAGCTCGAGTTAACTTTCGTAGAGTCTGAAATTTCCCTTTTAATCGAAAAGATTAACCACGAATGCGGTAAATGAATTAATAGCTATGTTAGGTAGCTATACCATAGGATCCCAAAGTTATATGTATATTATCCATGTTTTCTGGAACGAAGTTTCGAAGCTCGATTCCAATTTTCTGACGGTTCCTGATAAGATGACACGAGAACATGTTTCATCACATTTGAGGCAAAACGGCAAGCTATTTACACCGTGAATTGTACGAAGATTTATAGAAAGTTAAAACAACATCCTAGTTTCTATTTACAAGGAACATGACAAGTACGATAAAAGTATAACATTTTTAAATTTCTAAGTTTCTGAAAACATAGTATTTCGAAGTTTGACATTTCTAAATTCCTAAGAAAACAATATCCCTGCCCCGAATTTCTGTAAGAAAATATCATGATTTCGGTCAAAGCGAAAGGTTTGATAACGAGTAATTAATTAGTCCACTCTCTTATTAATCTATGAAAGGACAACCGTTAACGAATACACGTCTGGTGATTTCCACTCGACGCATCCTTATTATCTCGTACAAAGCGACCACGCTTCGAACTCACTCGCCAACCATTGATTATGATTTAGTCACGCGTGACAGATTTATCAAGTTATCTCGGTTGTAACCAATCTGTAAGTTTCTTACCGATCACAATTATCTTTTTATACGGCTTGCGAGCCTATACGTACACCGTATCGGTCTTGTTTCGCGGGTGTGTCCAGAAAAAACGATTAAGAAAAGCAAGTCAACAGCGTTGCACCGCGATATCTAACAGTTACAATTTAGAACTAGAATTAATTGTCGAATCAAATTCTACTCTGTTACCATGTTGACCGTTATAAGATCTATGGTGAGCAGTGGCTAGAATTGTATACAATCGAATAATAATTAGTGAAAATCAAACCGTGAATGGAGTTAATATTAAACTCAGTAACTTGGACCAATCGTGACTCGCACTTAGGAATTTTTCAATTGTTATTTCTCAGAATGAATAAAAATAAGGTAAATGATAACGGCGTGCAAAGTTAAACGCCAAAATCTCGAACACGTCGAAATTATTATTTTAACGATTCCTGTCACACATGTCCGCACTCAATGTATCAGTGGACGTGTTAATAAATTTCATCTGACGCTATGGAAGATCTGAATTGGCCGTAGAACGATTCGATGCAGCTACGAATCACACCGTGGATGACGTCCCTGCCCCGTAGTCGAGAAGCACGGAGCGTGTCGGTGGCAAGGGTCCCCCTACTTCCGGCGAATCATATCCGGCAGAACGCCCACCTATATCTCGCTCCGTCAGACCGTGCACACTCCCTACTGTTACAATCTACTCTATCGTCGTCGTTCGATTCTGATAGGTAAATGTCCCGACCAGACGAAATTGTTCGAATCGCTCCCACTCGATGAAAATCGATTTTCACGATGGATTATTAACATTTCCATCTGTCGCCGGTTCGTTTTCAACTTCATACTTTATTCAAATCTAGTGGAACGTATTCCTAAGGATGTGTCTATTAAAAACATGCACCGGTATACGTTAATCATTTTAATTTGATTTATGCCGGGCGTACTATCGCGTTAAAACATCTTGTTCATTTAGAAAACACCGACTTTCTATGATACTGTATTCTAATCATTGTTATTCAAATAAAACATGGATATGTATTTTTAGAGATCTGAGAACTTCCTGAACACGGTGCATCGTTCTCAATAAATTTGCATGGTCGGTCGGATAACTAGAGCAACGCGAGCGCAGATAATTTGACGTTTACGAAGTCCTCGTGCTCGCCGGTGTTTGATTTCAATCGACTGTCCTCAAGCCGAAACGGTGCGCATCCTCAAAACGGGTGGGCGGAATAATTTATGCTAACCCGTGAATTCGTCGTTTAACCGCATTCCGTTTACTTAAAGTTTCTTCCCTTTAAACGCTACGAAGGTGCATACACGTTTTAATGCAATATTGCATTTATCTTACGAAATTGTTTATTAAAATTGTACAAATAAGAATTTTCGATCGAAACAAATATCATTTGTACGAATAAAATTTTGTACTATATTCGTGGTAATTTTTCGTGGACAATTTTTAAAGGAAATTAATTGCCAGCCTAATGATTTTAACAGCGCTTGTAAACGATAGAATTTACTGAAAGAATTTGACACCGAAATGATTTAAAGAAACTTTCGTTGTGAACGAACAAGCATCACGATTCACGGATTAAAATGTTAATAAACAATCGAACGGAGATTCGATCGAGATGTAAACAGCCTCGTGGCAAAGAGGCAAAAAGGCAAGCAGAACGGCAAAAACGATATTACGAAACTGCAAAAAGATCGTGTGCACCGCGGCACATGCCTTGGTGCATATAATGCCGGCAAAAACTTGTAACGTCTGTTCTTGGCCGTCATCTGCCGATTCGATCGCGTCCGTCTAGCCTGTACGACCATCCGGCTTGGAATCTTGAATAAAAATCATCGTCGATACAAACAAGAACGTCCAAAGGAGGCCGTTCCGCGACTCTAACGCGAGGAAAATAAAGATCGATCGCCTTGATAAAAATTGTTTCGGATAATCACTATCCACGTGAACACGGGATTTGTATTAGCGCATTATATGGCATGCTATAATTGTAATTACATATTTGAAATACGATCGTTTTCTTTTTCGATCGAATCTTTTCACTTGCTGTCTAGAAGTAAATTAACCCTTTTAAGGTAAATCTTCGTAAAATTAAGTTTGCCACGTATCGATTTCAAAATTTCTTACTACTGTAATGTTACACAGTTACACCCAAGGAAAATATGGTATTTAACCAATCATAAAAATATTTGAAACTATAGCCGAAAATAACTAAAAACTATTCATAGTGATTTTACCCTAAAATTGTATGGGTTCTCAAGGGGTCAATGATATGTATTTAGAATTTCCTTTAATCCGAACACTTCGCATAGCCAATACAAATTTGAATAATTATTTACTATATGTCGGTACTTAACAATAAATACCTACAATAAATACTCGGTTTTTTGTTTTCAAATGCTCCAAAGTCCAGATTTCGTGTTTACAAGGTGAAAGCAAGGCTAACTTCAAGCAGCCAAATCACCGCGATATATATTGAAAAAAAATTGTTTTCAAACCTCTACTTTTATGTATAAAAATGTTAAAATATAAAAATACATTTTACTGTGAGAAAAAAATTCTTGAAGATACGTGCAATAATTCCATACTGACCCCTTAAGTTTCGTATAATAAATTTTGTGATAAACACAAGTTATGTAAGGATCAAAAGTTACCAGTTTGCAGATCAAAGTTCACGTACTGTTCAGAGAGGTTAAATATGTAATGCCGAACCCGTAATCTCTCCCCCACGGTATTCATTTAACGATCCAGAGAATCGAATCTGTCGCGTTCGAAACGTGTGTAAATATTAGAAGAGTTATGAAAGTTCTTTCCGCGAAATACGCCTGATTTTGCACGCCAATATTTATCGCACCCACATATCCCGTTATCGTAATTAACTTGGCTCGCCGAGTAATCCGACTCGTGTGGCGGTGTATGCACGATATACACCGTATACACCACGATTCGCAATGTTATCCAACCACGTGGGTGTCCATGTGGACCCGGCGCGAAGTAACCGCGCGATACATGACGTAACCGACGAGGTAACCGATAAACTTGATAAACGATAAAGAACCTTTCAACCCTGCCTCCAATCGCGCCCATTAAACCGTACAAGCTGCTACAAGCTGGTCAACAGGCTTAAAGCTTTCGAGCCAATAAATTCAAAAGGATTTATCACCCGAATGACACTGTTTTCCGACCATTTAATTGAAATATTGGATGAAGTTTAGGTCTCTTTAAAAAAACAAAGGAGCAAAAATTTGTGTATACCCGTAATATATCATAGACGACGATCGTTCGGCGACAATACGTATAGTTACAGGTAATTGATCGAGTGGCTTTATGAAAATTTAAACGATACGAACATTAACTAGAGACAGCTATTCAACTGGTTACTCGATTTCAGCAACGCCGGATGATAATTGAAAGAGAGTCGATAAATCATTCGACGTTGACCTGAATAGCTTATCGTCTTGTATATTTCGACACGTTGTAAGAATGGTAGAAAATTTAGAAAACAGAGATAAAAGTGAGTCTATAATTAAATTTAAATTATCACTATTCCGGTGGTCAAGCTTAACACTCGTGGAGCTTAAATGTACCTAACACTATGGTAAATATATTTCAAACGGAACGAATGGTTTCGAAGAAAATCAGTGGATACTTTGAACAAAACCTGGTTGTACGTTCACGAGAATTCCCAGGCACCGGTACAAGTAGCAACAACCGATAAATGCCCTTATCGTATTTCTACGCTTGCACAGGGTCAGCGTTCTGCTATCTGTTAATCATTTCGGGTTGCATGTGCAAGTGGTTCTCGAGTTTCCAATTACACGTAACAAGGAACGGTCGCCTGAACGATATGCTATATCAGCGGGGACAATAAACTAAGAACAGGCATCAGCGAAAACGCTTCGACTCGAACGGATACAGAAACAGCTACAAAACGAGAATCGTTTAATTACTCATCGACCCCGTCTCAAACCGACTTATCGTTCGAATAAATTTCCAGACTTTCGGCTGCCGTCAATCATCTCGGTGTTTACGACAGGAGCCGGTGTGTACGCGAGTTTATTAACCGATAAAAATTACACGCTTACGTTATCAACTTCGAAATGAACCGATAGACCGGTATACGTCTCAAAGACATCCAAGAGCTCGGCCGTGAGCTAGTTGGTCGAACCGACTTGTGTAGCTAATGTACGTGAACCATTTGTCATGCTTGGTTACTGCGTGCTCCAGCATCGAAGTGACTTCATATACTCATGAGAGAACACCTGTGGCGCATGAGAACACTCGCATACCTTCCATCCAAGTGTCAACCTACCTGTTAACCAAACAATCTGACGGTGCAAACGTTGCCCCGTCGGAGGGCCAGATATCGAAACAGATCGACAGCCAATTTCATCGAGATTTCATGTATCAACCTCTCGCTACTGATCTTGAGGTGTGCTTGACTATAGAATTCGTGAACGTCGGTTTGTTTAACGTAACAAACGCATGAAATGCAAGATCGTAGGTAACTGAACGCGGAAATATAAACAGTTGTAACACTCCATACGATCAATCCAAAAATCAACGACTCGCAATGATTTTCTGACTGAATTAGTACAGCACCTTTTCAATTTTCTTGTACGCGTGATATTTCTTCCAAAATCGATACGCGACCTGTACACGCAATTTTATAACCATTCAAGATCATATCTTTAAGATAAAAGGGAGAATAAGAAGGTTTCCGATCGCATAAACGTCGAAAATTGATAAAATATTTGATCGGCGTAAAGGTGCTAAGTGAATCGATTCTGCTGTCTGAAAGAATCGTAACAAGTTGACGGAATACTAGAGACGGTAACAGCAATATATGATCTTACCAAACAACACGTACTCGGCAATAAAATCGATGTAAAATAATGGTTGACGCTCGTATTGCAAAACACGTGTAACTTTGGTGGCGAGCATCGTTCGGTTGCTCGTAAAATGCCAACACGAGATGCTGTTCACCCATGTGCAGTTTGTATTACCTTCTCATCTTACTGAAATCGAATTTCAATAACGAGACAATCTTTGTCGGTCATTTTATCGCGAGCGATCGAAGGAGATTAAATAATAATTGAACAATCTTTTTGGATTTTGATTTCAGAACGAAGTCAATATTCAACACTACCTATTGTTTATGTCATATTAAATACATAAATATTATTTAACCCTAACCATATTCAAACACGCCATCATCGCGTTAAGGCAATTAATTGAGTACCTACAATTAAACCTATGTTGGTACTAGGTAAGAAAAAATTAATTTTCATGCAAAATTATTAATTTTTCAACAAAAAGCATAACGAGTGAAATTAATCAACTTGAGCTACAAGAGAACAATATTACAGAATCTGAAGGGACTTTTGTACCATCCAAAAGGTTAATTGGAAAATTATCGAAACCTACAATGAAAAGTAATTAATAATTAAACGAGGTACACAGCCAAAGAATCTCATAATCAAACTGGAGACTCGACAATTTATAATTCTAAGCGCTAAACGAACCGGCAAGCACGGAAAGCATAAAATCAAAATAACGCTTGCGATCTGCATAAATTGTAAACGTTATACGCAAGCTTTATAGGGAACGAAACGATTCCATGACGACAGCGTTCACACCCACCGAAAGTCGGGAATAAAATTCGGACCGAGGAGTAACGATGCAGCACGCGAGACATAAAAGGAACAACAATTATTCAGTGTTGCTGCAAGGAAGTCACCCACCGGAGGACCTCATGCTGAGGCGATCACGTTCCATGGACCGGTCCAACCGTACCGTACCATGAAATCCCGTAACTACCACGAGTCTCGAGCATACTAAACGGGATCGAAATTTCTTCCAGGAATTGAATTATCAATTGTTCGAATAATTTTTCTCTCGGACTTCTTTATATTTCTACGTGATATCTAAAGACTCTTGAAAATACTTAAGGATTTGTGTTAGAAAAATTCATAATTTTAAACTGTCTGAATTCACTCGTTCCGTGTTAATGGTACCACTAGGCATTCGACTAATTTTATTAGCTACAAAGTATTGTATTTTAATAGTACCTTAATTTTATAGAATTATAATTTTCCAAATTAAAAAATAAGTAACTTTGAATTTGCGCTCGGCAATCAGCCTGTTAATAAACCGCAATTTTAAAAAATATTGATCGAAATTGATCCATGTACAAATACTTCTTAAATTCACTGTGCAAGATAAATTTTCATCCTTTCTGTCAAGAATGATAGAACGTCAATTGTCGTGTAGGTATTACGCTCGAATTGCTCCGAAATCAAGCGAACGAACAATTAATACAGGCTAATGATAAGTGACGATTTTAATTATCAACCAACACGTAACTAGGTGCCACGTAAGCGCATCGTACACACGAGAAATTAATAAGTCATTTTCCAGCCGAGATACAAGGCGGGAGAGTTCTCGACACGAGGTGTAACCGCTACCTACGATACGCAAGGAATGCGATACCTTGCATTTGCAATTCGTTTCTCGATAATCGTGAACAGACTCTATATCTTGCATGTACGTACGTACGCTTCTTACGCAGGATTCCTCTTGCGCAATGATCGTTTTATCGAAACGCGGTATGTTCCTCGCGGACGGCGCGCCGGTTATTTGAAAATTCTTGAAAACAAACGAAATCGAAAGTGACACGAGAATTTTATCCCGATATGCGATTTAACAAGCCCTAAAAACCATAAATAGGAATGAATCGATGAAATACAAGCAACACTTGTAGTACTTTTGGTATCGACACATATGTAGGTATTGAAAGAAAGTACTAGTATCGACATTTGATGTAAATAAAAGATAGAAGGTAAAAGAATGTCGAGCATTTGATAAAGTGTTTAATTCTCATAAAATATATTTATAAACGGAAAACACACGAGTGAGATGCATAAACTTTTTCCTCTATTCTCTAAAAAATTGTCTTTAGTTCTCATGGAAGAAGAATCGTTCGAATCAGTCCCATCGATAGCGAGGGCAGATGTGATGCAGTTTGCCATTCTGTTCGCGAACAGAACCGACATTAATTCCGAGCTAATAAACCTTAATGACGGCTAACGTGCGTGCAGAAAGCTCGCTAATGACCCACCAGTGATACAGTTTTCTTGTAATTACTATCGATCCCGCGGTTTTTACTTTCCTTCGTCGAATCGTGTGTCTCGATTTTAGGCTTCTATCTTGTTACGATTGTGTAAATAATGATATAAAAGAAGAAAGGTGAACAACGTAAAATTGTTCTTTTAATATTTACGATACCGTATCGAATGATTTGATACTGTATACAAATGTTTTCCTTGCAGAAGATGAAATATCAATTGTATGGCGATTATAATCCGATTACGCGCAATGAGGTATAAATACTCGACAAAAAAAAATAATCGGAAACAAGTTTCAACAGATTACGTTCTCACGAGGTCGATGATAATTCAGGATACTTCAACAATTAACTCGTAAGATAAACGTCGGCTAGGTATTGTTGATGGCGAAGTATTTTGATCGATCATTAATAAACATTAATCCTCGAGTTTATATCGAACCTATACATTCGATCGATACAGAAACTTATATCATGCTTTCTCCGGGCCGATCGCGAAGAATTCTTCCATCGTGGCTCGATAATTATTCACGTAATAACTCATGTCGTGAGACGATCGATAACTCATGCGCGCCGTCTTGCGAGCTGTAAATTACGTTATTAGCGTTTTAATTGCATGGTTATCGATTTATTCGGATACACGCAAGTCGCGATTGACCTTTCCCGTACCGCGGCTATATGTAGAAGAGACGGGACAAGTAACCGCGGCAATAAGGTATTGCGATCGACAGACTATCGACGAAAAATGGCACGCCTATTTGGCACGGTTAAGCAGTTGCCGTGAAATGTCAACTTACTGCAAGAAATCCATAAGCTCGATTCGATACGGTACCGTTTTACAACTTTATATGCCAACCGTTAACTCTTGCCAGAGGAAGGAGAAGAGGAAAAAGAAACAAAAATTCGCACTTCTTTCGGTATACACCAAACACTTTCGCCGGCTCCGTTACAAGTTGTCTTCTAAAAAAACGATTATAAGCTTCGATGCGAATGTTCTTTACGTTTCTTTATTATCGTGTTCACGCGAATTTACATTTACACGCGGCATTGTATCGATATACAGGGTGGCTTGCTAAAGAACTAATGTACGAAATATGTTTGTGCTTATCAATTTGTTAAAAATATGTTTGATTTGATGAGGTTCGTAGCGCAGAGGCATTTTATAGTTAGACACTCTCGAGTTTACTAGGTTTCCTTAGAGAAAATGGCGATATATGAAAGGCCCATAATTCATTTTATATTTGAAAAGAAAAACCAACTCCCTTTGAAATGAATACTAATCTAAATACGCGTATTCTCGGGTATTAAGACGAGTGGTAAGATATTTTTCTCCTACTGCGATATTTTCCACAGAGAAGTTTACGGTGGGCGAAACTGTATAAATTCTACAGACGCTAATTAACATTCGCATTAATTTAAATAGTTAAACATTGCAAATGCTATTAAAATACTAAATGCTATTAATAATTTCTTATCGCATGTAAAAAAGAAATCAACGATTCCACTTGTACTGAAAAATTACTGTTATATACAGAAATGAGAACGTTTCTTTCGAGATGTAACTGTTCTTCGTGTCGTTTGACAAAGGCAGCAATTTTCACTGGTATTTTCTTTCCTTTTGTTCGTGTATCAGTGGCTGAACTACCTCGGCCCATTTGTCCATTTTGGGCGGTAACGTGCGGAAGAAATCTTTCCGGTTTTGGTGGTATAAACCGGTTTTATCTTTTCGTTTCCATTCTTTCTTTTTTTTTTATTTTCATTTTGTTTCACCCACCGCGTTGATGCACTACGACACGAGACCCTCGCGAACCATTTAACTTTTTATTTATCAATCTACTTATACGCGTGTGCATGCTACCCTAGAAATTACAGAATTCAATGATCCCACACCACGAAACGTTTATTTATGTTAATCCTTTCGTTACTGAAGAAGGTCATAATCATTCGATGCTAATCACCGTTTGCATATGAGCCGTTTTTTTTTATAGTGGTATAAATCCACTTTTGAAAAGAAATGAGTTAATGGTAATTTTAATAAGATATAGATATCTTCTTTTCATATTTATAATCATACATTCAATGGAGCACGATTTCTTGATAAAGTAATCAAAAGAATATTAGCTATAAAATGTTATAGTAAAAATATGCGACCTAACTACAATTAGGTGTACAAGTTCTTTGAACAAAGGAATTTCGTGAATTGTAAAATAATATTCAAAGAAACAATACAAAATTTAGAAATCGAAATGACGCTTCATGTATCTTTATCACAGAATTTAATAAATATAGTATTTAAATTTCATTTATATTAGAATATAGCAAATTGGTAAATAGAATAAAGATAAAACAGATTCATAAATACGTGTAATTTGTTCTTTTTAAAAGAAAGCTTTTATCCTTCAATAGCTTGAAAGTAGATTAGACACAGTTCGAGTAAAAAGGATTAACAATGTAAGAGTGACCAGTTCCATTGCTATTTGGAACGAACCGCGTAAAATGAAACGAACGCGAAGGGAAGCAACGAAACAGCATGGTTTCGCGGCCGAGCATATGCAACGAGCAGAAGCGCTTTTCATTAGCACCAGCCGAGAGTTCAGCCGAGTTAATTTGCCCTCTAAATAGATCAGCGGCTATGCACAAAACCCGTCATTAGCGCACGCTGAACAAAGAGGGACGCAAGAATTAAGAAGGTAAGAGAGACGGTGAGACGTAACACGGCACTCTCGAGAGCGCATAATCATGGTGGCCGTTTCGTAGCGCACCACTTTAATGCTTCCTATTACGATTATTCGCTCGGTTATTGTTTCTCCATTAGATACGAGAACTTAAGGACTCGAAACGGTCCTTTGAAGTTGTGGCAAGATATTGTAAATAGCCATGGGAATTATCTGTCGGAATAAATATTGTTTTTTTTTTGTAAATAAATTATTTCGCATTGAAGGAAAACATTTCTTTTCGCTTTACCTAATATGTATCAACATGATTATTGCGAAAATCATAAATCGTTTTGATTCTTTGAAGAAAATGTGCAGATTCCAACGATTCTTATTTTGGAATAGGACTATGATTTATTATGATAAATGATCGTCAAAATTTTTTAAAATTCACGTGTTTAAACGCGTCTCTCTTACAATTATTCTGTGAAGCACAAATGACTGTAATTTTTCCGAAAATTTCTGAAATGAAAGTAGAAAACTTGTAATTTCTTGAAAAAATCTACAAATTTTAATAATTCTTATTTTGATTATTAACGTTTAATGCAAAAATAAATGTGTGTTTATTTAAAGTTCCCATTATAAATCGAACATTTGATATGCAACAACCTGATACAGTT
Organism: Stelis phaeoptera; assembly: GCA_943735885.1. NCBI lineage: Eukaryota > Metazoa > Arthropoda > Insecta > Hymenoptera > Megachilidae > Stelis > Stelis phaeoptera. The sequence goes on from OX030930.1 coordinate 12,799,697, forward strand.
TGTGTATTAAATTTCTTCGCTTCAAAGTGGTACAATTGTTATGACCACTACTCGTATAGTTGCACTTGATAACAAAAGGGTTGAACTAACGGGAATGCTGATAATTACAGGATAATAACCACAATAAACACTAACCTCCGGTACAATTGCACACATACGCACAGAGAAATTGTGCACCGATCTGCCAAGATGGGCTCGAGTTGAATTAAAACCAACTCGGACAATCTGTGAAGACGCGTACCATAATTGCGGCTATAAGTTAACACGTTAATTAGCCAAATGAATGATTTCGATCGTTTCGTGATAAAATTTCACGCGCCAGAAGGCACGAGCCTCCCGTGAAACATCGCTGGCAAGGATACACCGTGGCAAGAAGGATTAATAGGAGTCGGCCGCGATCGATGTTCTGTTAACGTTTAATGTTTCTGGACATATACAGTAACCGAGAGAAAGATACGGATTCCGACGATCCATCGCCGTAACCTGGGCCCGGACAGTGACGGATCACGACGCACTCGATAAAATCGTTTCTTACATACGGGTCGAGAACGGACCGGTCGTACCATCGGTGTCAACTGAGTAAATTGACGTCGATACGCCTACTTATCGAATCAGCAACGTGGCTTCGCGAACTTATGACAACATAAGGGACGCATTTTCATGAAACCGTCGGATTCACGACGATAAATGTCCACGACCATATCCATTCGCCGACATACCGTTTAGAGGTTCGATCCTTCTGTCAGCGTAAAGGCTAAGCGACAGAAAAACCCAACAACCTTTTCTAGGTAACGATATTCGACCGACACGAACCTAACGCGACGATCGCACAACGTTGCGACAAAGTGGACCTCGACGATTACACATCTGGATAGATCGATCGGAAAACGATGAAGTTATAACAAATCGATCCGACAGTAGCAAGAAAACAAGACAGGGAGAACAGGGAGAAGGTTGACGGGGATAGAGAGGGGAAACTTTGTGCTGCACGATTCGAAACGTGAATTATTGCGACACGATAACAACGTAAAACCGCGAGGTATACACCGGTGTTCGCTATCTCGCGACAGTCTAAATAATGCAGATAAGCGGAGGGAAATTGCGACATCTAGTAAAAGAAAAACAGTATCGTTCGAAACGTATAGTTTCTATGGGTCGATGAAAACTTCACTACTAATTATCACTTTCATTTCAAACGAATGTTATTTACTATTTAGGAAACGTGAACCTTTGAATTTCCAGATAACGCAATTTAAAATATTATGCACGATTCTTATTTCGAAATTTTCTCGAATGATTATGCTTAATTTCAGTTAATGAAAAACCAAATTACACTTTTTAAACTAAACGACTTGAAAACTATTATACAATTAGCAGAAAAATACCATGTACAGTATTTCGAAAATGCAAAGTAACGCATAGATTTAACGCGAAGGAATTCATAAAAGGATTATGCGTAATTGATGCTGTAAAACGATGCTAATTAACTTATCAGTTGATCTCTCTCAGTCTACTTAAATACGTGTCTCTTCGACCATAAATCACCTGACTTATTCCTTTCTATACGAAAAGCAGGATATGCGTTTCATTACGTATATGCTCTGCCGAGAGGTTTGAAAGCGTTTGAAAAGTGTCACGTATTTTGTCGCGATACTTGCGTCCGGTTTTTTTCACCACCGACACACACGTATCACCAGACATTTCAACCACGAAATTTTACGAGGAAGTAGACCGTGAACGCGTTATTTATCGCCGACACTGGTAGTACATCAATCGCAAAGTGACTTACAGATGTAGCCGCGACGGAATCGTAAGAGCCCCGCGAATAAACTCGATTTAGCACGGAAATCGTTCAAAGGAGAAATCACGAAAAAGATGATTATTTCGCAAGAAGTCAACGATTTTTCCAATAGCGATCAAAAGAAAGCGGGGAAAAGGGAACGATAAAGAAGTCGAGTAACAAATTCGATAGAGATCCAATTAAAAGTAACCGCAAAGAAACGATCGTTGTTGTATAACGAGAAAAGTGAAGCCGAAAAGACTTCGAAAAAGTCAAGGCACAATTGCTCACCGTACGGAAAGGGGAATCGATGCAAAACTGTCGAAATCCGTTCTTCACGCTAAAATGCATCCGTATTATCGTGAAAGCGGATCGATCGAGAAGGCGATTCAAAAAATTTCCCACCTTTTTAACCGGCACGCCAGATTTACGCCCGGCTTTAAATCTTCTCCTCGAGAGAGTACAATTTCGTCGACTGTTAATGCCACGCTGGCCGACGTTAACGATTCGTAAATTAAAAAGTAGCCATTTTGTTGGAGCGTTACAAGACCAAAGAAAGAAGGTGTTCGTTCGTATAAATTGTATAGCGCTTCATTGTTCCCCTTCCCCCCTGTTTTTATATCATCCGGATTCGCTGTCGGTAAAACAATATACGAGATAATATACACTCTGTGTTACAAAATAAAAAATCAAACACGATCGTAAATTTCCCCACCAATAAATATTTTTCGCGGGCATTCCTTGTTGCAAAACTCGTGTCCGCCGATCACGTGGCCTTACAACACACGTGCGATTATTTACGACCTTTCTTTGGGAGCACTTTCACAGACGAGATCGCTTATTGGCCAGAAAGATGAGAATGTCGACTAATCAATGTCTTATTGTTAAGGATATACTTATTATTAGGGATATATAGTTTTTTTTTTCAAAATTAGACATTCGAATATTCGATATTTTTTCCAATTGTTAAGTAATTGATTAGTTGTGAAAAATATGTTTTAGAAATATTACATTTCTTAGGGACCAAGGAAGGGAATATTATACTTTTAGAGACTTAAGAACTTAGAAATATTATATTATTGAGAATTTTGACACCTCGAAATGTTATATTTTTAGAAATTTAGAACGATGAGCGACGTCTCGAATTTTCCACAATTCAATAATTAGTCAAAGAGAAGAGAAGGCGAACCGACTTTAGCATCAATATTAAATTAATAATACGAGGTATCAGACTGAAAGCTTAAATTTGAAAATTAATCGATAATTAATGCGTCTGTTATACTGCGCCAGTCTACATATTAATTTGTACAGAAGTCTCCATCATAAAATTGAAATTTCAACTTGAACATCTTTAGCGGACAAACAGAAGCTAGCTTGTTTCTTTCGCAACGATCGATGCATCTTTTTATCGGGTTTCTTCGCAATTTCGTAGTCGAACGCGTTATAAATTATCCAGAGAAAGTTATACGCGCGGTAAAGTATGATGCTACCATTATCCTTTTCCATGAATGTTTTACGACTGTACGGACGAAGGGAAAACGTCTATCGTACGCCATAAACAGCGACACGGGTTCTTTTCACAAAGCCATGGAGTATCTCTTCGCGATCAATACCTAACTATGTGCGTTTCGTATGGTTCGCTTCCTTTCGTATGAAAACCTTCGAAGACATATGTCGTTCACATCGAAAGAATGTAATGTTACAATAAAACATCGTATTCCTACGATATGTACCTACTACTCGACGAAGAACAAACTGAACTTCGATACAACCCTCAATTACTGTAGGTGGTCTGCGAGATCCTTCTTGATATTCAATAATCGGTATTTCCCTCGAAATCTAATCCATAGGTATATCTATATTTTTGATATTTTTATATATACACTGATGCAATATATGTTAGCGATTTGTCAACATTTCTATAATAATTATGCAAGTTATAACGCCTATAGTATTTAACACGTTGACTGCCGCGTGTATCAAAAATGATACACACTAGTTGGGTGTGTGTATGCTACCAGGACACATTTAGCATAGGTTTCCTATGGCGGGATGATTGGTGTGGCATGGAGTAGTAACACACATAGCAACTTAGCCGAAATTTTTTTTACGTAGCACAGAAATACATAATAACAACTCCGCGCCGCGTGTATCACTAAATCACACGGGGAAAGAAGGGGGTAAAATAACAAAATAATGTAATTGTACTGCATAATAGTTCTAATACATCGTTTTAAAGAAAACTGATTTTTTTTAAATAGTGGCCTGAAGGATCTTTTTCAAAAATACCCGCGACAGTCAACGGGTTAAAGGTTAAATCTATAATAATTGTATCAGCTATAAGTTTCTAGTAATTAAGGCTTAACCCACAGGAGGCATATTACTCAGTCAGCAATAATTTAAATCTAATTTTATGTTAATATATTACTTAATATGTCGACTGCTATGAGGGTCGCAGCGCCTCAAATATTCTTTGGTAATCGAATAATTAACATTGACGTTAAGATTGATCCACCTTCACCACTCGATGGTTCGGATTTTATCCGAAAAAAATGATCCAAAATACCACGAAACTCATCTTGTCGATCGAAACCTTAATAGGTAACATTTGTTTCGAAGTGCAATGATGGAAAAGTTGTTGAACAAATTCATTATATTTCATATCATTCGATTTTTTTTTTCCCGGAATGACCGTTTAGCCAAGGATCGTGTGAATAAATTCCAATTGTAGATTCCGTGAATATACAAACGATCCTCATCATTGAACAACGATTATTATCGATCCGATCACCTGGTACGCCGGTACACTCTCGTATCGTGGATTTCATCAATAATTTCAAGAATTCAGCGGAAACCTGTCCCCGAACGTTTAAATCGAATCGAACCCGTACGATTTGCCCGCCGAGTATTTCAGAACTGGCAACCTATAGCCACGTTACAGCGAATGTTGCGCGCGTTGTGCAATAACCAACACGTGCCGTGTCTTAAATATAGCGCAAACGTTATCCCTTCTTTCTCTCTTTCTCTTCAAGTCTTCGCGAGATGCATGCTTCGAGATCAAAGGAGAATAACACAGTCGCTCCTAAAGTACCTAACAAACCACCACCCTGTTGTCATCCGATTTCCGTAGCTACTTACAAATCGGGACCACAGGTGTTATTTAACCAGTTAACTGCAGAGAGTTTAAATCAAGCAAAGACATGTATACACGTCGACCGCAGGGTAAATGCTTTTATTATAAATTGTGAGAAAAAGGTAAAGCAAATCAAGGAAGGATTACATGTTTATACGATACAAAATTAACAATGCATCGTTGAAAACGTTATGATTATTAAAAACTTAAAAATTGTCAAAAAAACAATAGAATTTATAAACAAGAAAAATGAAAGAAAACTAATATATCCGAATTAACACAGTAAAGTATACAAATAATTCTGAGCATACCAGATGCATTGGAGAAAATAATCAACTGAGTTTTTAAATAGTAATACATTGTACCTGGAGTGTCCAATATATCAAAAAGAATAATCAACTTTTGTTTCATAAAATACATGTAAAATACATTGCAATTCTATTGGTGATATAAAGGATACATACCGCCAAATGACATTTTTATTTCATCTTATTGAAATTTTGAATTTTTATAATCAATGATAATGTCGACCGCAGTAAACTGGTTAATCCTTTGCATACGAGGATTTTTTTCAAATTATTTGCCAACTGGAGAATATTTCTTCATGAAGTAACTTGTAATGTATTATTGAGAATAATTGTTCTGTTTAAATGATATTTGGAATAAAAGCTTCAAAAAGTCGGCAACGCGCTAAAGAGTTAACTCTGAGAAGGCCGAGTCGAAAATATAAAGATATTTGTAATAGATATTCAATAACGTACATTCTTTTCTCTTTGCAAAGTTAAGAAACTTCGGAATACTACATATATTTTTAGAAACTTCGAAACTTCGAAACATACTTTTTAGCTCACGGTTAATGTGTACGCTCTTCGGAGTGAAAGGATTAAAGAACCATAGCAAACATTTTCAGTTTCTAAGACATGATAGTTAACACTATTCCTACCGACATTTCGTGTATACCTATTCCTACCGTGAGCGGTCAAATGACCACTTTAAAAAACAGATATTTCTTAATATAGAGTGAACGTTATGAACAATTAGATAATGAATAAAATATTTTTTTATATTTAAAAATAAATAGTGTTTATTTCAATGTTTATATAAGAAAAGTCGTGAAGTTAAATAGCGATACAATAACGTCGTACGCAGATTTCTAAACGAAATTTTAAAAACGGTCATTTGACCGCCCATGGTAGGTTTAATGTTAAGAAATAAGTTTTTAAATGGTTCAAATATCATTTGAAAATACAGACACACATTCCCGACGATAGCATCAGAATTCATCTCTTCTTCGTTCAGTTACGTAAGTAAATGCCTCCGTTCTTTTCTTTTCTTTCCTTTTTCTTTTTTTTTCTTTTTACTACATTTGTCGCATCGTCTCTTACGATTACGATAATGCACCCGCAAACACGACCCACGTTTCTCAGTTACGTGTGCGTTACAAGAAATCCGCGACGAGAACAAGACCGTAAATTCCGGGAAAATACAATCCACGAGGAACGAACATACACTTCGTGCCGTTCGTTTCCAGATATGTGATTAAGTTCGTCGAAACAATTGTGCTGTTAGATAAAGGAACACTTCTGAAACATGTGAAACCTTTTTGCATAAAATTTGAATACATGTTTAGTTTTCATATTATTTTCTATTCGTAGGTATCTTGTAACTTTCATTATGATATCTTAAAAATTAACGAGGCTCGATCGATTGATCCTGTCTAATTAAAACTCAAACATAAAATAACTAACCCCTTGCATCCTAACTTATGTCAGAATCGTAACGAAAACAAAATCTTCAGTTTTCAATAACTCTAAAGGCAATATTCCAAAAGATCTGTGATTATAATTATTTATTGATCGTTTGTATCGGGAAACACGATCAAAGCAGTTTCGTTATTTGATCATTGATTATGGATTATGAGCGATCACGATCAATTTTACGATCATAGTTCGATGCCTTCGCATTGTATTTTTTAATCATATTATCCTGTATAAAACCACTTTAGTATCGATCACATATATTTTAATAAAATTCACTGATATTAAACTGTCGATTGAAGAGATTACCGAACCAGTGGACCGTAAAATAACACCTGAGGCAATAAAATTGCGTACTAGAAATGTAATACAATTTCCATTTTACTTTTTCAATAAAATTTTCTCAACAAGAAGCTTTTGAAATTGTGTCGGTTACCTTTTATAATTGTACTATTTCCGTTCGATTAATTAAAATACAAGGAAATATAAATATTCAGAGGATGAAAGTAAAAATGAGTTTATAGGTACATACAGCAAAAAATAAATCCTACCATAATGTTACGAACGTCCAAGCTGGAGCTATTACATCTTAGATGACAACCAAAGATAAGACGAAATATCGATTAAATGAAAGGCGAACGATATACTGAATAATTCAACAGAAATTAAATGATTCCATAAAACTCGACAAATGTTAAGAGCACAACTTTAATGACTCATACAATTCTAATTTAAAATAGAAATTAACCCTTTCGCGAATGAAATATTTTTTACGCGATTTATTCTAACATAAGTACAAATATAAATTTTTATATATTTCTATTCGAATATATACATTTTCCCGAAAAAAAAATGTCCTTTAAATCCTTTAAACTCACCCTTACTTTTCAATTAAAACTAAAGTAGAATGCGAGATAAATATAAAATAAACCAGCATTTAAAATAATTCTTTATCTTAACCAAATTCGACACATATTTCGAGTAAAAAGCAACTTTACAAATGTTGTCGTTAAAGATAAAAACCCTGACGCGAGTCGTTTTGGCTTGTTTGCCAATTCTAGCGGCAAAATGTATGAATGTTGAATCGGATAAAAGATGTCAGTGTCCGATGCACCCGGAAAAAGAATTCGAAGGCCGCGTCGGAATTTCGTTTCCCGTGTGCTCGCGTGCTCGTAAAGGAGATATAATCCGTGAGAAGTGTGCGTATATTTTTCGTGTACCACGCCTTGGCGAGCGACACTCATTTATTTCGGACGCCAACTTTAAATCCATCGGAACAATTAACCGGCACAAGTACCGGTGCACGCGTATCGCGTGGGTGTCGCGTTCAAAATTCATCGGACGATCTTCTTCTTGAACGCGTACACCGCGAGAGTCTCGTGCACGACGGATAAGAAGAGATGACAAGAATTGCTCAGATAAAAATGAGGCTGGGCTACGCGTATAAACGACTCGAGCAAATTACACCGTGTGAGAAAATAAACTCGTTGCGTGGAGATTATAGTTTTGCATGCGAAATCCATTATCACCGTCAAAGACGGTGTTAATGATCTAAATTGATCGATTTCCAAAAATGTTTATTGAACTGTAACTCGTATTACATTCTTTTTTTTTTTTTAATAATTGTTAGAATGCGATTTTGTTCGTATCAGATATTGTATATCGCTGGATAGTTACTTTGCGATACTTATCTATTAAATGTGTTGTTATGAATTAAAATTGTTAACGTTTAAAATGCAAAGTGTCTTTACATTTAAAACACTGCAACGAACCAAATATGCCAAAAGTTCTCGCATGTCTTTAATTGCACTCGGTTTCTTTGAAATTGTGTAAATGATACCAGCACTGAAAAACACAGTATTTAAAAATATGATACTAACGTCAAAAGAAGTTTCATCGAAATTAGAAGTATGATATTAACAGTAAAAGGAAATTACATTGTATGCACCCGGAAGCAATTCTGGTTGTTTTTACATCGAGCCATATCGTTGCATTTTAGAAGAAATTTACTGTTATAATAATTAATCTTCACAGGATACATTAGGGTATATAACTGTTTTTTTGGGTCGTAAAATAACCGCTTTTATGAATATCGCGTAGAATGAACATGAAATAAATGAATAACTGCTATGTTAATAAAAATCATGTATATCAGACCATATCATAAGTTCGTAGGAAAAAAGAAACTTAAAACTTTAGTCTTTTCAACATGAAATTCATAATTTCAATTAAAAATACTGCAATATTATAACTACAGGAAATATTTATTCCAATATTTTTAGAACAGATGTCAAGAAACTCTAGTTACGATTGCAATGTTAGTTCCAAATGTTTGATAAAGATTCATACAATTTGCTTAGATACTCTGCTGTACAAATAACAATTAAATTCACTTAAGAGTGGTATTTCACGACAATCTTTAATGGCTGCTTGCAACAACAATCCCTTTATTTATCATTTTTAACAGTGTCATTAACGAACCTCGAAAAATTAATCCCCCGATCGACTGTCGCCAAGAATTTTTCATCGTTTATAGAGGGTCGTTAAACGTATCGAGGAATTCCGTACCACACCTGTGTATCGTCTTACGATCGAAAGCATCAGGTCGACGATTTTTCAAAAACAAAAGATTCGATACAAAGACGAATGGAAATTAGGTACATTACCGGATATATTTGAGCCGAGCAACAAATGGCGTTCAACGTATCGTCTTTGACAAGAAGCATGTATCACTTTCACGAGGATTGCGAACCGTACGCGGGTGATGAATCGCGGCATACTGTTCTTTCATTTTTCAACCGCACAGACTCTGCGCGAGTTGCGTTTGCTTTGTACGTCGTCGTCGAGAGAAAAATCTGTTGGCTAGAAATGCGTCGAAGCCGTCTCCACCCTTCAGCGGAATTCATTCGCGATGCATGCCCGACTGTTTAAGCATACACCACCGGTTTGTTCGTGATATATGACCGATAAACGTTCATTTGTGACGAGGAACATTTTTATTGACTTCCCCGACGACGCATTGCCGGGTAATATCGATATTTATGGGACAATTTAAACCGTACACCGTGTTGCACGGGTACAAATAACGTTTAATGTTGCGTTACTCAAACGTTATTGACGGCAGTGTGATTTTAATACACGAAACGTCGCCGGTACTTTGCCACGGGAATAATTAAATGAAACTGTGTACACGAACAATGCGAGCGACGTCGAGACACCTTGTATAAAACTGTACCGTGTAAAGGTAGGTTGAAAGCAACAAAATTTTTATAGTCTGTTATGTTGTTTTTTTTTATTGTATTGCTAATGTGTCGTTAAGTCAGTGATTCTCGAAGTGTGTGTCGCAACCCCCTTGGAGGCCATGAAAAAATTGAGGAAAAATAGTGGAGGTACTAAAAATAATTTGCCATGATTGCAACGTGCTTCTAATCTTAATCGTTTTCAAGATATTATCCACTGGTTTCGAATAAAAGTATCATTATTTCCAATTTTATGGAGAATTCTATGATTCTTTAAAATATTCTTTAAAAAATTTAAATATTGCCTTCACACTCTATCCGAAGCTAACCCTAACCCCTTAAATAACTTTTCCCAAAATCGAAACTTAGCTGAATCGTCTGTAAAATGCGCTCCTATGATGGACAAAGGCAATAAATATAGACAAATACATCATTATTATTTCGAATAACATATAAAGGTGAACGCTAACACATGCCTACGAATCCGCGCACAAAAATATTTAGTTTGTGCGATTTTGGGTTTATTAGATAGATTTTGTCGTTCTAAATCCAATGGCATGCTCCTTTTGACCGGCCGGGCCCTAGTTCCAGAGTTCTGGAACCTCAAAGTTTTTTAGGGCCCGGTATTCTTAAGCTCATGGCCTATGGGTACTTGGCGTCAGCCTTTGGGCTAGAATCCTGGCAGGTTGACAGCCGATCACGGAAATCTCCGTGTTTAGCCGCCTGAACGTTGACGATTGGTCACGGGGATTTCCATTTTTCTACACCTATGTACTTTATCGTGTTTTTCTTATATCTGTGCGTTCTGCAAGGTTCCTCTGCATAAAGGAAGGTGTTTCACGCAATATCACACACGAGAGAAATATTAGATACATTGGGGGGGGGGGGCATTTTTTATTTTATTAAAAACTGTTTACAACAGTAATGTGTCATTTGAGTTAAAAGCCTATTATATGCCCAGACCTACGCGAAAGGATGGAGATCAAATACCCGGTCGTCAACGTGCTAGGAAAACAGTGAATCGCGATGTAACCGTATACCGGGTGTCCAGTTATGCAGGTCACGATGCAAATGCGGTATAAAACTGTATACGTATATCTGAACGTAAACGAACAGACGAACAGGAATCACGAATTGAATTCCAACAGGGTTCGCGAGAGGTTAGCATGCATACTTAATGTTATGCATCACGGCGAATATTATTGATGCGTCTCGCGGATGCAACCGTGATGCACGTCCGAACGATGGCCTCTATTAAATTCGGCTCGACGCTAAATATGCTGATTCGTCGCTGCAGGTGGCAATGGTGATGGTGGTGGTGGTGGAGTTAATGGCGAGGCCGTTCGTAGAGGAGAAGGTTGAACATGGGGCCGACGACCGATTTTCACGGGACAACCGATAGGGGCACACATGCTGGAGGAACGGGTTCCTTGCTGTGGGGAATTTTTTTCTTGCAAAGACCCGGGTGGATGCGATCGCTGATTCGTCGCACTTGCGAAAAGAACGCGCATATTTATCGCGGTCGTTAATAATGCACCGTCAAGGAAAAAGGTCGTGAAGAATTTTGTTCGACCGGTACCAGCCCGCTCTTCGATTCGATCTCTGCCCGATTGTCGCACCGTGATGATTAACTCTTTGCACTCCAACGACCATTCGCCGTTTCATTTAATTTACCAATTGGATTGAGACGCGACAAATCGATAAATTAGAACCGAGACGATATTTTTCTTCGATTCGTAACACATATATAAAAAACTTGCTTTGGAAATTTGTATATATTCTCTTGGAAAGAAAAGGTTAAAATCATATTTGAAAACAAAAATTTATAATATATAATTAAAAATTTATATATTTATATATAGAAATCCAAGGAAAATGTACTTATGCGAGTAATCAATGGTTGAAAAGTTAATATTTCGACCTGAACTTTGAGTTGCAACTTCCTTATAGGAAAGAAACCTTTGCATCCGATGGATTAAACGTAGGTTTTCTAACGTATTAATGATAATCGCGATCACGGATCATCAATTATCGTGAAATAGCGAAGAAAAAACAAGACCGATGCCTGCGAACGGAAGCTTACGCAGTGAATACCGCAGGTGTACAGATGAAATTTTTTCGCGTAAATTGACCGGGCCGAGCAACAACACGCAATTAAATAAATACCCGTGAGATAAATATGCTTACTTCCTACTAAAGAATGTTTATTCGAAGGGGGGTCGAGGTGCAACACGGCGAAATTCACGGTACGATCGTTCTCATACCGGTTTGTCGAGTTTCCCGACGACCGACGTTCGTTTCTTCAATTTTAATCCTCGCCCCCTATTTCCAAAATGAACCATCCAGATATCTAAACGTCCTCACTTCGGATAAAGGATATAACGTTTCGGGCCCGCAAGAATGGACTTTATTAACCCTTTACACTCGGAGAATTCTTTTCTCAGATAGCCAATTCAGCAATTCGAACGTTTTTATTCACAAAATAGCGAGCAAAGTGATACAGGTTTGGAAATTATTAATCTGCTTATTGATATTTTGAATAAAATTTGTTAAAAATGAAGGTAAGAGGGTTAACCTTTCCTCCATAATTACGGTCGAGCTAAGGATTATAATATATTAAATTGAAATATATTACCGTGTTAACACTTTGACTGCCGCATAGCTCGAATTCTTTCATTTACCTGACTAGAAATATTCGTATTAGGTATTTGATCATAAAGACAATAAGCAACATTTGTTTTCGGTATTATTATACATAATAAAGTATTACCAGTGAAGTGCCAACTTAACGATTTAAATATTAAATATTTAATAAATATGTTATTGTTAATTTTCAATACAATTTTTAGCAGCTTAAGCGTGGCAATCAACGTGTTAAACAACACGGAGGGTAAACATCAGATTTAACGAAAGAAATTGATCGATCTTTGCAATCGACACGAAAGAATACGACGATCTCGAAGGGTTCGAAGATAAATTTTCAACCGTAATGACAACGAAACGATTGTAACGATACGTCGAGCATGGATCAGTTTGCGCACCCTTTCGCCATTGATTATCCTTTTTTCACGACATATACGTTCAACTGGTTTACGAAGGCACGACTGGACTTTTTCCTCCTGTTTTGCCCGTTCGATGCACCACGAAGCGAACAGAGCGAAGAAAAAGTAAAGGAGATGCCAAGAGTAAGAGAAAGAAGAACGAAGAAGAGGAAGAAGAGTAGGAGGGTTAACGCACTCGCCACACCCTGCTTTAAAGATTGTAAACGATTATTAATGCTCCATCGTGGCTGACCCGTAACCTGGCGGTGGATCCCCCTTTTTATCCTTCTCTAAAAGGGAAGAAGGTCCTTGCGTGCTTCTCTCTTTCCTCACCCTCGAAATATCTGAGCAAAAGTAACAAGACAGAAATCGCATAACCGAGAGAAATCGAAAAGATCAAATACCCGATATCGTCCCTTATCCGACGCTTTTCTTAATTAGCGAACCTCATTACCCGGGTATAACACGAAAATTACGTCCCGTTATGGTAACTAATTTGCGTATTATTATACCTGTTCGCATTAACGTTCCGAGAGTGGTCAAAAAAGGCGGTCAGAATTTAGGAACGAATAAAGAAACAGGACAAACGAGAAAAATATGTGTACGAGACTGAATCGATATCTTTCATAAGACTCCCGCTGTTTACGTTTACATGTAAAAGAAGCTTCTTCTTTAAAAAAAGAAACAGATTACTCTGTACACCGTTAGGCAGATATGATCGATTTTCCTTAGAGGAAATGATGATATAGGAAAAGATACTCCATGGCTAGTTGGAGTATTTTTAAGTATGAATTAAGTTAAATGCGACAAATACTCGGCTTAGTAATTATTACAAATGAATTGATTAATTTTGTAACGAAGTAAAATAAATGATGGGCTGGGTTAATCATCGTTCTTAATAAACGATTATCACACGAATAGTTGGATTTTCTTCTCTAGTGCACCACGGATGGTCTACTCTGAGGATTACAAATTACACGGAAATAGATGTTCTGCTTATGATTTTCAAGCTAAAATATTAGCCTAAGAGCTAGCAACGTCGAAAAACACCTGATTTCAGCAAAGTTCATTTTTTTATATCTCCTCCCGATTTTCGTAAACTATTCGTGATACTAATAAATAAATAAAAAATCATTCTTAAGTAGTTTAAATTTTCAAGCTAAAATATTTTAACAGTTCAATGACAAAATTCAGTAAAATTAATATTTTTTACAACGATATCTCAGCGTATACCATTGCGGGATACCAATATTCTCACCGAACTTGTTACACGTCTCTTTCTACACGTCTGAAAGAATACTTTGTAACAAAGAAACACAATGTTGAGATAACATCGATTCTCAAAAATGTCACGACTACAAGGTAAAAAAAACTGGAAAGAGATGGTGAATATTTATACGGTACATCAACACTTTAAATTTCGTTAAACCCGGTTTATCGAAATGGTTATGGTAATGTCCATTGAATATCACTTGCAATAAACGGGAAAGATGCAAATAAATTTGCAAAGAGATGGAAGTTTATAATACGTTCGGTAGTCCTTGTTCGTCGATATTTACGGGACAGTTTCGGTTCCTCGAATCCCCCATTATCGGACGTTACGTTCAAGCCCGCGCGCTTGATAATCCAATGATCCGCGATACGAAACGATACGACACGTATAAAGATAAAACGTTTTCGGTGGATCGAAAGAAGCCCGTCGATGTCGCATTATGCAAATTGCATGTGACACGTGCTATATATTTAGTGAAACTTCGCGGCATCTTGGTGATGAAAGAAACTTTTGCGTAAAAACCGCATCGACCGCGACGGGTCCGCTCGTCAATTCGTAATTGACCAGCCGACAAGGGGAAAGAAGATAAAAAAAAAAAAGAACACGAGGAGAAATCAGGTGTAAAAATATCACGGTATTTTTTTGCGTGAGATTTTTCGCAATGAATTTCCTCGTGTTGCGACAACGTGTCGATAAAAAAAGAACGAAATTTTTTACTGGAACGTTCGAAAATCGATCTTCGCAAAAGTTTTGAAATTTCATCTTACATAAATTGAAAAAATCCGTCGATCATTCTATTTTTACAAGGAAAAGTAGAAATAATAATTATTATGATTTTGAAAAGACGCTAGAATAAGGAAAATAAGGGAAAAGTATACATTTGAAGTTTTACATTATAACTTGCGAAAAGGCTGAAGCCGGGATTACAAATTCAACGCTCGTAGCATGTACCTTCTTTTACTATTATAATTAATTAAAAAGAAAATATAGCGGATTAGTGGCATCATACAACCCAGACCGTAAAGGATTAACTAGAGATTACGTATAACTTGAAATATAAATTCGTTCTTCATTTTAAAAATGTAAAACTTTGATGAAAATAGCAGAGTTAAAAAACTTGAAACTTATTGGACGAAGTGTATCGGATTAATTACGTAGAAAAATAAAAATGATTTTCAAAAAAACAATGCTGTTTTCTTTATACTTGTACACACTTCAAACACAGTCCGTGTACAAAACGGGAAAGAATGACGAAAAATCGAAGGTACATGTAACCGTATTAAAATCGTTAGAAATAGATTCAATGACTCACCATGAAAACCATGAACCTTGATTGCAGGTTGGCGCTCTCGATGTAAGTCAGCGTTTCCAGTCCGCCGTGCTCGCCGGTGTGTTACGCTGCTCTCTGTTCACTTCCTTTCTCCGTTTCGATCGTTTTCCTGGGATATTAATTCACTTCACAGCCGAGAAATCGATCGATCGGTCAGTCCACTTCGATGATCACAAAATCGATTGTACCGGTCCCAATTTTATCAATATACCGTCGTAAAACACGCGGCCACTCGATGGAACATTCAAAACCGTACCGGTAGAAAAATGTTGCCCGTTCGGATGAGAAAAAAAAAAAGAGTACGATGCAAAAATAATTTCTTGATATTCGATACCTTATTGCTTCTCGATTACATATATGCTTGTAACGTAATTTGTATACGGATTATATAGGTAGGTGTTTTAATCATCTATCGCGTCTACGTTGTCTAGTAACGATATTATCCAAACGTGTCTGCGTTTGTTACGTTTCGTTTCGTGTACGTATGTTGTCTATTTAATTAAACTATCTAAGTAACTTATTAATTGGCTATCGGTGGCGACAGATACAGATACTGGCTCTCTACTGGCATCTGATTGGCATACTGGCATGAATACTGGCCCGTTCGGCGTGCGTCACCTGGAACATACAAACGTACGTATCTGCATTAGAAATTAGTCTGCACGATCGCGGGAAACTTAACCGGTAACGGCTGGCTTTTATCATAATTCTACTCGTAGTTCGGCCCTGTTAAGTTAAAATCCTGGAACGAAGTAGAAGCAAGTAATCGTTCCACATTCTAAATGGACTTTGGTGTACGATGTACACGGATTGTATGTTTCCAGCAAAACGCAGAGACAATATTTCTTTCAATTCAATCCGCACGAAATACGTTCTCCAACGATCAGAATTTTATAACCGAAACGAGATTGTATGAAATTTAAATTATACAGTTCCAGCTCTATTAATTATAAAGGAGGTATCGAAGGTAATAAATGAAATTTTAAGACGATTACGAATTTCTCTGTTTACCTAAGAATAAACTTATTAATCTGATTAATTATTATTTATTAATCATAGTAATTAGTTATAGATACTAATGCTTAAAAATGGAATTTAGGAATTTTGTAGCAAGCAAAATGTTTCGGTGAAAAATATGAGAATGAAAGAAACTGAAATTCATATTTTAACTTCAAAATGTACGTTGCAAAAAAGAAAAACGAAACTGTGCAAAAATTATGTAATTCTGCTGACGGATGAACATCGATCGTGTGACCAAGAGAAAAAAACGTAACAGATTAAACGTAATAACGAGCAAATGGCATCATTTTGTCGGGCGCGGTCGACAGTGCCGGGCCGGGCCCATGACGCACCCGGTCTTCATTTAAATCGTTCAATCCGTCACGCTATAATCGATTAACGCTAATAGCAAGGGAAATGGAGTCGAGAGTGGTACCGAGATGCACGATTTCTTGCTACCGCGTCCTTCGTGAACACCTCCTGTTTCTTAATCGACCAACTTGTA
Organism: Stelis phaeoptera; assembly: GCA_943735885.1. Lineage (NCBI taxonomy): Eukaryota > Metazoa > Arthropoda > Insecta > Hymenoptera > Megachilidae > Stelis > Stelis phaeoptera. The sequence continues at coordinate 12,816,754 of OX030930.1, forward strand.
ATCTAATCAACGGCTAAACATTTCGTTCGTTAATCGAGTTCTCTCAAACACGTGTTACTTTAGATCGTTATCGAGGATATTACGAGAGAATTTCAATTTCATCCAACATTCGTGCTTCTCCTTTTACTACTTGATTTGTCGTTACTACACCTGGCAATTTAAAACGGACACTTTACCAACGCACGAACGCTTCGAGTGAAAAATTATATTGACACAAAACAACGAATAATTTCTATTGATTATTTAACACTTTCGCTACCTTATATCGCTTCTTTGTTAATCAGTATTAACCCTTTTCGCTACGACCATCTTCGCTATTAAACGCGCTTCTATATTTTTATATTAACCCTTTGCACTCGAGGGGCGCTTCTGAGGCAACGTATGTAATTTACTAGAATATTGAAAAATGTGTATACAGGAATATAGCAAATTAATGAAAGAAACAAAACTAAATAGATTCATAGGCTTTCGAAGCTCCTTTCTTCCAAAATAGTGCTTTCGAATATTGAAAGCGATACAAGGAAAGGAATTCAAAATTTGTCATATTCAAAAATACTTCGAGCGCGAAGGGTTAATATTTTGATAGTTCTGCATTCTTTAGTTTACTTCCATTTCAACTTGAAAATTGCAAAAATCTCCAAACATAATTTTACCAGTAAACTATTTTCTATTAAACTCCATAAAATAAGCAATCATCAAAATGTTAAAATTATTTAACTACGTATATCTTCCATCCAATATACGAAAGTTTCACATTTAAAATTCTATCGTTTAAAGAACAATATTTGTTTTTAGGTCTGAGCCATGATTGACCCAACTTCGAGGGTTAAACTAGTGGCCTTCGGTCATAGATGACCCTCGTGGTAGCGAACGTGTTAACGGTGAATTCCAGATCCGGTACGCGTAATGTAGTACAAACATTTCGTACACAATGTGTGTAAAAAAGCCGCATTGGCATTCGCACTTTCGTTAGTGCACTTTCACGGCGGCTTCGTAACGGTAGCCCTTGCACCTCCTGCGAATGCATACCGGCAATGCAATTCTCTACGAGTCGTACGCAAAACAGAATTCAGCCCGGCACTTTCGAACGCGAACACATCGTAACTAAAAAGTATCTTATAATTACACCTTGAATAAATCCGCTCGTAACGCAGATCGTGCAACAATATTACACTAACTCGTGCCATTTAAATACAGTCATCTAAATATTTTTTTCTGGTCGTGAAAGAAAAATATTTTATGGGCAATTTGAACGGTATCAAAGAATAAATATGAGTAAATAATTTTATTCACATTCAAAGATACAGGAATGTGTTATTAATTAAAAATAACCAGTGTCGACGAATAATGTCTAAGAACTTTTTTAATCTTTATTTAAAATGCTATTTTACCAATAGGACTGTACCTAGACGTTGATATTGAACGTCAGCTTTAATAAAGCGTTGTTACTACGTCGTTATGTATAGTGACTATTATAGTTATGACATTTCAATAACAAGAATATAGAGATCGAAACGTATTTAAACTGCCGTTGAAACACAAAAGTACAAAGTAGGAAGAATGGAAAATGAACGGATCGATCTATACAGAATGCAATAGGATGCACTTCCTACTGTGCAAACTTGTGTTCAAGCGTTACTTCAAACGTGTTATAAAAGTTCCAACGATCCGTCGTAAAAACTTACATATAACACGACTGTTCTATAGGAAAGTTCTACGTATAACTGGGTTTGACGTCAAGCTGTGTGTTCGTCCAGCGTCAACGAACCGTAAGTCGTTGAAGAAATTATGAAAATTATAGTTATGCAACGACATTTGCTTAAATAACTGAACGGTGCTGTACACTATCCGTTACAAATTATTCTTTGAATGTTTTCAGATATGTCCGCTACTTCTTGCTCACTATACATATTTCCTTTCAATTCAATTTTGTATTAATCCTTAACCGATATGGTAATTATTTCATCGTGCAAAAAGTATTACCGGGCCCATAGGCGTACACCAGAAATTTTCCAAAATTTACAGAGAATTAAAAGGAAATAAAAATAGCATTACTTATACTATAATATTAATAATTATTACACCACCGTGGCGCTCCGACTCTTAATTGAAAAGTTACGAAACCCGACGTTTAACGAATAAACGCTGGCTCGAGAGCAGAAACTATCTACCGGAATACTAGATCATCCATTATATCTCTTTCAACAGATATGACTGCGCATAATCGCGATGCATGGAAACCGAGATCCATCAAACGACGCGTAAAACTCGACGCTCGGATTTTACATAATTTCGCGTTACGTAAAACGACATCTTTTGTTCAAATCCATCGAATCGTGCGCCTCCGTGCGTCTCTATAAGACGATTCTAGTTTCACGAGGTCCTTAAACGAAGAAAAATAAAAAATAAAGAAAGAAAATAATGATCGGACAGATCGATCGAATAGAAATCACCGACTCGTATTATGATGCATTTCCGCGTATTTATGTAGCTGCCAGCCTACCACCTATCGGATCGTGTGTACGAGACCTCTCTTTATAGCTTTATGAATGGAACAGCACGCGTGCGCGACCACTGGAACAGTTCGAGCCGGCAGCGAAAGTGACCTGCTCTAACTTGTACCTGTTCCAACGCAGAACGTGTATAAAAGCCTAACGTTTGTACACGCACACGTTACAGCATCGTAAGAACCGCCGCGGATAATTGCATCGAGCAGCTAAACCGCTCGATGGACGATGGAGAGTGCACCGGTTGCAAGTGTGAAACGCACCGCGGGGCGCCATGAATGGTAGTCCCTACAGTTTCAGCGATTTCAAACGGGGAAAACTGGTAATTTATAAGTAGATTTTTGTCGTTGGAACGTCAATCTGTATCGACGCGCCCACAATGATCGTTTTATCCCGGTAGTCCGTGTAATTTCTAGTTAAGGCAACGGTTTACAACCTTTATGCTACTACGCCTCCCTGAAAAAAGATTTTATTCCGCGCCTCCCTACCTTTTATTTTTCTATATAATAATATAGACACGTTTTAAATAATAAAAACTTTATTACAAAAAAAAAAAAATTGAAAACTTCAATTAACAGAATAATAACAAGGTTTTGCTATAATATATATTTACGTTTAATGCGGGTACGTTTAACTCTTTCGATGCTAAGGGTGACTATGGCTACCCCATCTCAATAAATTAGAATTTATATTGAAATGATTTTACGCAGAAAAGGTTGACTGTCGTGTCACCTCTGTATGTGTGATATTTGAATTTCTATAAAAATCCTTTCAGTCGATTAATTAAAAATACTCATAATAAGTGCTTGACATTATGGCTATAAATAACGAAATATTGTAAAAATAATAGATAACACATGTTGAAGATAAACCTATCATTTAATGCAATTTTCAACGGCTTCAGCGTGACAGACAACGTGTTAAGAAGCGAGGCTCGACGAGACTCCGCGGTTAAAATGATTTTTACACCGATCGCGACTATCTAATCACAACCGTCGTTTCTAATAATGACTAGAAAGTTACGGGTATTAACGTTAATAAGGCGACACAGGGAATCGGGAGATATACGACTTTCACGTTGAGGATGGTGAGATTAAGTTAACTGCTCGATGATATTATTAAAATTAAATGAAACGATCAGATGCAACCGTCCGGTATTCAAGACGAACTCGAAACTTTCTTGTTCAACGTGAAGATACAGAATATGCATTTCTCAATACGAACAAGAAGCAGAGAAACTTTTCCTTTTTTGTCGAACAAAAATCTGTGATACCAACGTGGAAGGACATTCCTTTCCTTAGCTCAATTATTGACATAGTCTTTATTATGATATATCGTGAACTTTTGCAGGAGCTTTGGCTGACAGCTATAAAGACACATGGTTGCATTCTTTTTTCTCCTTTTTATGTACCTCTCTAATACGTTACCGTACTCTATCATGTTGAAACAGATATCTGCATAAAACTCGGCCAATCGTACTACCGGTGCAAATAATTGTGTTATACCGGGACACGTTAGATAACGATCGTTAAAGATCGGTCGTATCCGCGTGTGAACGAAAGCACATGTTACCTATTGCCAGGACATTTCCTTATCTGGCCTTCTCTCCTTTCGCCTTGAAAACTACCGTGATAGTTTGCTCGTATAGTTATCCGAGACAAATGTCAGACATAGCTGTATCACTGTCCAGTTAAGTTCCAGTCGTTAAAATGCGCAAAGATATATAGAAAAACATATGGCTACGTAAGAGTAATCGTACGAACGATAATTTCCTCAATTTACTCGTAATAGTCTTAAACCGTGTGAAATAGAGGGACTAATAACTTACGTTCAATCGATTCGCGTTCTATTTACATAACTTGAAAGTATAACCTTTCGAGGATATGATCCTGCATTGATATAAATTACAAGATCGTAATTAAAGGTGATATCTGATGATAAAAACTTTCATCAAGAAGCTGGTATTTTTTTTAAGTTCAAAGTGTTATTCTCTCTGTACACTTAGGGGGAGTTCCTCTAGCTCCGGACGGCATCTAGTATCGGACATTAGGTATATCTAAATAAATTATAATGCGACGGATTTGGTTTAACCGCCAAAACAAAGGAGAGGATAAAATAAACGATGTGCGGTATCCGCACGCTTTTATCGTATATGCATACGCAATGAAATCGGTCAATCGTTGGCGTTCGAGTTGAAATTAGTGCATCGTGTAAACTAAGAAGTATCATATTTATCAAAATTTTGGAAATAAAAGACATCTGAGTAGTATTATAATAAATAATAATAATAATTAATGCTAATTTTATTTAAATATTATAATAATTTGATTTTTATTACTGTTAACTTGTAATTAATGTAAGAGAAATAAAAATAAATCAGTATTCCTTCCATTTATTTAAGGAAAACCTTAAGTGTCCGGTACTAGAGAAACTCCCCCTACTACTTCCTATACCTACTCAATATACTGACTATGATCCTAGAATTCAATTGATTAATCCCTGATGGCCATCGCATCCTTTTAATTTCTTTTCACAACCAATAAAACTATCAACGTCATTACTTCCTGTGAACCAACCATCAAACACGTTTATCTACATTTAACTTGATCGATGATTCCCAAACGATACCCATTTCGGTCACTTATCGTGTGTCGATATTGCTAATTATACTAATTGCCAGCCACGAATAGTTGCCTTAGAAAGTGACACGAGCTCTTATTAAAGAATCCACTTACATTTACGCATTATGTACGTTTACATTGATGTACGAAAAAGAAAGCTTCGAACCGTTTGACCGTGCTGAAATTATAAGCACCGGTGTTCCGACCTATTTAAGACTTGAAATAATTGCGTGCGTCGGTTTCACATAAATCGGAACAGGGTTGTCATCCATCGTGCTTCTCTCTCGATTTCTGTTCGGTCACGTCTATTTTGCACCGGGAATCATCCTTAATAATGTTAGAACAACCGACACGATTTCGATGGAGGAAGGCGCATTAATAAACTCGGTTCGTAGCTGAACGCGCGCTCCGTGCATTGACATTAATTTGAAATCTGTTCGACCGACAGATCTTATCGATTTATTTCGAAAGCGTATCGTGTTTTAACGTACCGGCGAACTTGGCGACACTTTGACGTATGTACGTGACACGTACCGCGACGCAAGCTTTTGCATTTAACGTTTACATTTGTATATTTCCCCCCGTGGGTTTAATGGGAATCCGACGAACCAACGGTATCTATCTTCGTGATTTATTAAGTTCTTCGAATATTTATGACACGCAGATGCGATTATTTTTAAGCGACAGAATGGCGAGAAAATTGAAAGAACGAGAGATGACGGCCTGAATAATAATAGCTGAATAATAATTCGCTTTCGATTAATGACAATTTTTGAAGGTAATTTATTCGCTTTTTACTAACAAAAGGTGTGTGCGTTTTTCAGAAAAATTTGAATTTCAAGATTCTGCAATGTCTACTGACCCGTAGAAAAGTGTTAATTCCACCAAAATCCATATTTTTATTAAAATTGATTTAAAGAAACGTACTCATCAAACGATAATAGATAAGTACTGCCATATCATTCGAACGGTTAATAGTTAAATACGCGTTACAACTTGAGAGGCAAATTTGTGTCCTCATTTTAGAAAATTACGTGCTATATCTTTGCATAATAATTTTTTTACGTTTTACCAGTTTGTTTTAGAAACTTCAGAAATTTAAAATTTAAGAAATTTAAATATTAATTTCTTATTTTGAGAAATTTTGTACTAAAACTTTACCCAATTATTATTGTTGGTATACTCTATAATTTATCAATGTCTGAACAAAATCGATGCCTCGAATGTCGTGCGTTCCTTTTCTAATTCCAAGTTCCCCATAGACACGTAAATACAAAGTATTATTAGCTGTGATATTTCAGAAAGACGTTAGGTATCAAAGTCCAATTTCACGAAATACTTTCACAAAACGTCATTCTTTCGTTTCATCGTATTAAAATAATCGTTGGATGCTCGGTACACTCGTGTGAACGCATTGGTTGGTTACAAAGCACGGTTTCTAATACGCTGCGTATAATAACGCGTTAATAGGAATGCATCAAGATCAGAATACCGTGTCAAGCATATAAATATAGGCATAGTTGCAATATGCACGCGAACACACTGATATATATCAGAACGTACCGCAAAAGAAACTCCCATTCTGTCACGAGTTAATGTAAATCACGTACGTATGTATGTACACGTTACCTCGTATCAGATTTTATCGCCCCGTGTAAAAGAATGAAAATTAACGAGCTGATTTAGGTCCCGAATTAAAGGATATCAAGTTGAAACACTTTTACGCACAAATATTATTTTCGACTTTAGAATAGCGTTCAACCTTTTCTAAATCGCGATCGCCTTTCACTATGTTTAAATAATTCTCCTCCTCCATATAAGGTAAAGTAAAGAAACACATTAAAAGTAAGTATTTCAGAATATAGTTTCAGTTTGATAGTATCACATTTTGAAAGGAAAAGAAAATTATGTATTAATAAAGAGTTACTTTAAAAAATGATATATCATATGTATTAACACGTTGTGTGCCCCGTCACCCATATTCGGGTAACACTTGAATCTCCATAGAAATTTCTCGCTTGCATTATTAATATCCTTTCAATGACTTAATTAGAAATCGTCGTATCAACTACTCGAAATTCTGAATAATAGAAATGACGAAAAATTGTAATAATAATAGATAAAATTTGATCAAAATAAATGCTTTGCCTGGCCAAGTTTTCAACGGGTTTAACGTGGCAGTCAAGATGTTAATCCAACATGGAAAGTACGTTTTCCTTTTAAAAAATCTTTTCCAAGCGTATTCAGGAGGTCGGCAATTTTTCTTGATCGAGTGAAAGGAACGCGGCACGGTAAATGGTCAAGTTTTCTTCAAATGAACGAATTCGTGCAGCCGACTTTTGTTAAGTCAAGAGCAAACGTCTCATTAGGCGTAATCCAAAGACTCTTTTAAGCGCAGTCTTCGTTGCAGGCAATAGAACGTTAGAGTATCAATTATGACGGGACGTGCATCAATTGAGACGAAACGTTTCCAACCGTTTTTATCGAGTTTCTCATTATCGACAGCCACTTGCTTCTGTAACCGCTGCCTCTCTTACCGCTGGCCATCGTTTTGTAAGCATTCATTTAATTTTACCACCCGACCTATTGGACGTTTTTACTATTGGCGAGACCAACGTTCGATCTACTAACTGTACAGCATAAAACGTCCTGGCAAGATGTTAAACTGAAAGTTTCGAGTAATTGAAGTCTTCCAACGCAAATCATACACGCGATTTCAACTGGTAAACGGGGACTAATGAGACGTCAAACCGAACAGATAATTACTAACTTTACTTCGACGATCGACGTATTAAACGATTTAAATAAATACCATCGTCACAAGTTAAGCCAGTCATCCCTCCAGTCTAGTTGAATATTAATTATCATTTCATGCAAGCGAATTTCTTTCGTTGCTTTTATTTCAACGAGTCACGTTTTATTGTACACCTTTTCCCCAAGGGAAAATGAGAATGCTTGAGATGCTTCTATATCTTTTTAGTAACTAACTTAGGCAAATAGTAGATACGGGAGGTTCAAGATTAATATTCAGCTAGATTAATTATCGTGTCTAGTAACTATTTATTAAGTATAAAAGAAATGGTGAGATTTCCTTCCCTTACGTTGCAATTTTCCCTAGAGAAGGCTAATATCCTTAGCACTAAACATTCGCTATGCGCCAAGTATGCACTCGAGGTTCGTATCGTGTCATCGTTGCTACGCTTCGAAATCCTCGACTTATCGTATTATCTTGTAATCCTCGGTTGAAAATCCGACGAAACGATAATAATGAAACAGCGAGCAACAAGAAACTACAAGTTGCCGGGACTACCAACAGGGAAACGACAATAACGGCAACGTCTCGTGTTGTCTTTTACTGCCCTGCACTAAAACCCGGCTTTCGTACGCATTCGTTGCACCGGGACAGTAATGGGAAACGTAGTTAGAACTATGATGCGATAACGTGTGAATAGCAGTCGGCGTTACGATTCTTGGCTTGAAGGATTCAAGTTTAATCCTTTCGTGAGCAACCAATTTGAATGAAATAGTTTTCAACTTCTTTTATAATAACATAAGTCAAATCTAACATTCAAACACTCTAATCGTATTTTTATTCTATTCGTATCATATAATTCCCGTCGTCCATGAAAAATTGAACCCTTTCGGTGTTTAGCTCATACGTGATACGAGAAATTTGAAAAATATGTACTATATTAATTTAAAATAAAAAAATTTGTTAACAATGCACCCTATTTCAATTATTTAAAAATCTTCGGTTTTTATCATATTATGATAAGATGGCAATTCTTATTATGACTAATGGTTCAACTCGATGTACCATTGTGCGTTATTCAAAGTAATTTTCAATTGAGTGTACACTACGTACCTCCTATACGCCGCGGGCACGAGATAACAGCAGGAAGATAAACGATTTTATTAATGAACAAAAGAATCAGACCTCGCTGTTGCGAAAAATAACAGATGAAGTTGATACGCGGATTAATCACTGGAATTAATCAGCGAGACTTTTGTCGAGCAATAATATTGTTCTTTTGAAGTATGAAGCTCCCTTTTTTATTTAATTAACGTACAACAAATGCGAGACAATTATTGTTCTTACGAATAAAAACAAAAATCTGTTACTCGATAACAGCGTTTCATACTCTGTGTTTGAAATTTTTTTCTTGTTTACTTTCCGTTACAAAAAACTTTTTAGCGAATCTATTTTATCATAGAACAAAAGAAGACAGGATAGAAGAAAGAGGTTTAAGCAAAGAACTACTGATCGCGTTTTTTGATAAAACTGACTACGAAGCTCTTATTATCAGGGATCCGTGTTCTTAACAAAGGCCCATTATTCCTACCCCCCAATTTAATTAACTTCGTTCCAATAAATTTCTTATCGCTGATTTGCTACAACAATGACATAACTCAAAAATCACGATTTTTAGGAAAGCTTGAAGAAGTCAAAAACCACGATTATACGACGCGATTTATCGATATTTTATGAGAAATATAAACGATCTTAAATGAGATAAAGGCAAAGGGTGCCTTGGAACATTATTAAGAAGATTAAAAGTTAGGTAATTATTTTCGTAACGGAATACCTTGAAATCGAGTTCTAGGAAGAGAAAGATTTTATGATTTTAATATCATCGACACTGCCCTTTCCCCTCGAAAGGGTGAGTGAAGTTACGTGGGGACGTGGTATTGAACGGTAGCCGTCAGCGTGCGATCCCATTAGCCCGTATTGTATGCTAATGAGCGGTTGTCGCCTGTGATCCATGCTTATATATCGTGTTATATCGCCACCAGCGGTTCTCCGTTTTTTTTTCAATCGTTCACAGTACATATTATGTACCTATTACTCCCGTAAGTAACATTGCATCGTATCGATGCATCGCTGCATCATCATTGAAACGTGGAATTTTCGGGGCTTCAAAGCTTTCATTTCTGTCGTCGCACTTTCACGACAAATACGGTTCAGATTAAACGATATAATATATTATAGTATCCCGAAGTTTCTGAAATATTACTAATTCTCGTCGTAACGAAACGATTAATACAAACTGTACGCACAACATTTTATTTATAAGGAAATAATTTCGATGTCGTTTACTACAATTTATTTTAAAACTTCTCGAGGTTACTCAGACCCCCTATCATCAATTAATCGAAGGTATTAGTATAATTCATTGCGCCAAGTTCGATACAATTATTTCTTTTAATAATCGTACATTTTCCGACTACAATGTTCTGTATTTTAAGTAGCCCTGAAACGCAACTAGTTCTTAATGCGTGCGTAAGCGCAGATTAATGGGTGCGTAAATTTTTTTATGCGCCATTAAAACGATCGTGAAAAGGATCGTACGAACGCGGTTGTTTCGCGCTCGCGTTGGCGTCCAAAGGCATTCGAACCGAACCCGAAGCCTGAAACGCAATGATGGCTCCGTGCAAAAGACTGAAACGAGTGCAATTAACGTTACGAGTACTGGCGGGTCATTATCCGACTGAATCCAGCCTCGTCTTAAAACCGCAAATTACCCGCGGCAACTTACACGCTCGCGTTGACACACGCACACACATACCAGCGAATTCTAAATAGTTTCGAGCATCGTGATACAAGATGAATTAAATATCAACGATCAAGAGCACGAACAAGTACTTACATGCATATATTATCGATGCTGAAGTATATTAAAAAAAGGAGGAGAAAAAATATTCATCTATTACATAGATATTGATTAATTATTATTTATGAAGAAACGATTGCTATACGCAACGTATTACGATATAAATTCTAGCGTAACGAAGAACGCGTATGAATATAAAAAATGCATTAACATTCTTTCAATAAATGGTCTAAATAATACATTTAATGGTCGTTACTTGTAAATACATCTGAAAATCAGGTATAGTCTCTTCACGGATTTTAATCAGAACATTCCTCGTCCAATGTTACTCGCATTTTAATCATACGTCACGGTACGATTTTTATGCAAAAGCGTGGCTTGCGTCCCCGGTAACCAGAGGCCAATTATTTTAGTTCTGAATTATCTATAATCTATGGAAACCTACTCCATTTAAAAGCTGGTATTTGGGTGAGAAAGAAAGGAACGCTTACTAAAGTTAGCTTTAAGTACTTCAAATAGAGTAAAAGAGATTATAGGCGCAAGGTTTTTAACTGCCGTAAACTATGACCAAAAACAAAAAGACATTTTTTGTCAAAATTAATGTTAAAGTTTCTTGAAAAATGTTAAAAAAACACTTATGCACTTTGCACAAACAACTGCAGTCAACTAATAGCTATCTAAGCACATTTCATTCTCAACGATTTACATACTACACCGTTATCAACAACATAGAAAAAAAAAAGAAGGAAATTGCATTACCGTATCGAGCGTTCCTTTCAATTAATTCCCGTTCGTTCTTCCGTGGGCAACGATGCGAGATAATCATGTCAATAATCATCGGAACAAGTTATACGGCACGTGTTGCCACGATCGGGTGTTCGTAGGCGATTAAAATGTCTCGTTGTACGTCGGAAGTCGAGCGAAGACAAAATCAGGGACGTATTATAGGCGTTGTCGGTCCGGTCGGCCGTGGCTAGGCCCGATATATACAAACCGTGTCGACATAATTATGCTACGCGCCGTCAGGTAGATGAAGCCGATACGAACGTGGGACCATTTAAGCGCCTTTACAAGCATAAATAATCCTATTAAACGTGTCACTGGTTGTGTCAACAATCTGACAGCGAACAAGATAGAAACCTAACCTAAGGTAGGCACGGTTTCACGCGTGTTCTTTCGTGTACGCATGATTTCCCGTGCCTTTCCGGTCAACGAAGTCACGGTTGTCGCGCAACTTCAATCCCGGAAGAAAAAATATTTCTTTGAAGTGCTCAAACATCGCGCTAGAAGCTCAATTATTTGTTTAACGTCTTTTTAAAGAAGTATAACCAACATAACGAACGTCATTCGATGAAAAGGGCAGAATACTTTGAATTCTTTGACAAAGTACAGGGTGAGATATAAGTGACGAATTATATTTTGAGAAAATTCGATACTGATACTTTGATATTAATTTAATTTTAATTTTTTAATTTTTTACGGTTACCTGAAATTTGTACGCTATACACGATAGCGGATTTAACAGGATTTTATGTAGTATCACATGTTGAATACCAGTCATCAATTTTGTCCGACATTAAAAATACACGATTACAGTGAACAGTTATCCCATAGTTGAACAGCTGTTTATTCATTTAGATGCCCCAAGCTACTTCACCTTTCTCGATGTGTATGTAAATATAAGTAAGTACACGGGACGCATGCTGTTCGAGTGTCGTCAAGATGTCTGTAAACGTAAAGGGAAAACGGGAGTTTTGTCTTCGAAATCGTACAGTATAAAACACTGTATGAAAAGCAAAGAAACGATAAAATTAGTCATTGTAACAGTGCATTATACAATAAAATACGCACTATTCTTCGTACGATTGTTTTCTTTCATATCTTGAACTCACGTAGGAAGTGAAAAATTGTACGCAATATAAATATAAATATCTTGTAAGTAGAAATAAAATGACTGCTACCAAACGTTTTAGTTTGACTATCGAAACGATCCTGTGAAATCTGATATACCAAAAGCAGCGAAAGTAAGAAACGATGGGTAATTGCTGTTACTTCTTCTTGATTATAAATTACACGATACTATTCAAGAAAGAGTATTCTTTGGGCAGACTATAAATTTCTGGATACGCTTCGACGAAGCTTTGTCGCAAGCCTCGTTGGCGAGAGCCTCGTAAACCTGACAATTACACGAACTCATACCGTGAACCATGAGTCGCAAATGAAATAACCACGACCGACTAATAACCGTCTTCCCAGTCTCTTTGTCTTTTATTCCCCTCCACGATTCTCTGTGTGTTCTATCTAACGCCGTGCAATTGCAACAAAACGTTAACCATTCGGTGCACAAACCGAGAACAAACGAAATTAAGAATGCACAACCGCAAATTAAGATGCGCCTACCCCATTTCTTGAATACGTATTACACGCCTTTGTATCCTTTTCTATATTTTCGCGAACATACGCGAAACTACTGTATTGTAAAATTTGGAAAATTGAATATACCAGGATTAGAATTAATGCCGAATGAAATTTAGGATCTTTATATTTAACACCAATTAGTCAAATGTTTTAATATTTAAAATGTGTATTATCTCATAGAGTATTCTGTATTAGACGCGATTTTTAAGCAAAAAGATATGGAATTCGTAAATATGCGTCAGGTCGTAGCGTAAGTGCGTGGCGATGAGGAAACGTAGAAATTAGACAATTACAGCGTTCTGCTGTTGTTAATAACTATGAAGTACAATGTTAAATCGTTTGTCGCGATATCCATTTAATTAAAATTGCCTTTTTTATGTAACATTGGGTGTTAAAAACCACGATAAATTCCGACTTATTGCACTTCGGGGCGTTAGATCCCAAGAGTGTGTTACAAAACAGAGAATCCTCTTTAGGTTGTACACTCTCGAGGACAGCATACGTTTAAGAACTAGTTTGTAAGAATTTAGTTAATCAGTAATCACACAGGTGAACGCATACATTATGCTTTTTTTTTTTTTTTAAACTCAAAATCAAATTTGTTTTTCGTTACTTTTCTTCGTCACATTGTAATATTTTACATTTAAGTATTGTACTTTAGAAAATATAATTTTATTTCAGTTTTTTTTTTTTAACTTTTGCGTACCAATGTTTTAGTGTCCCGTTGGAAAGAAGAAACTAGTTCGTATGGGAGAATGGATATTCGTTTCCTTTGTTCGAAATATTGGAAACAAAACCGACAAACCGATATATCGTACATATAGCCCGTTATTGTCGACAACTTATCATCGAGAGTGTACATTATATACGTTTATCATTGAGCACAGAGAATACATTATCCTTCCTCATTTACCAAAGAAATATCTTTTTTTTAACAGACTTCGAAAAGGAGGAGGTTACTCAATTCGATCAGTATATATATTTTTTTCCTATTTCCTTATTCTACTTTCGAAGTATGAAAAAATATACTTTCACAAATAACAAAAGTTTTACTTGAAATCCTGATAAGAATAAACGGATGATCAATCATGACCCAGACTTAGAAAAGTATAATGGTATTTCAATTGAAGCTGAATATACACATTTTTATTTTATTTCATATGAAAAGATTACATAAATTAGTAAATAATAATCAAAACAATAATAGAAAATTTGGAAAATGATAATAAGGTTTTAAGGGAATTTAAATTTTCGCGCTCTTAGCGGTCCAAGGGTTAAAATTCATGTTTCAGGTTATAAGAGTATTTCCTAAATCTAATACTCTTATTTTCATACGCGCGTACGCGAAGCATAATGTGTTGATAATTTATAATGCATAATCAACGAACGGTGTTAATTAACCGGTTTGTTCTGACATTTATGATGGAGGCTGTTACCTCGAAGAACTTAAGAAGAAATAACCACGCCAGAAATACAACCCAGCTTGCATTCCTATGTGACATAGAACGGGGGAGGACAGACGCGGACAGGAGGTAAAGATCGATAGAGGTTCGACGACTCGACAACCGACTGTTGTCTATATTCTGCACGATGTGCTTGCTCATGCTTATCAGCGTACAAATTATAATCATTTTCCGCGAATATCTATTAGAATTTGATACGTGCTCGTTAGGTTACGAAATTCCGTGTTCCATTACGTTCCGCTTTATTCAAGCGTTATGCACACACGGAACGATTTTGAACGAGAACCTGAGCGGCGGGAAAAAATGAAACATGGCGTCATCGAAACGCGATTAGTGTTTGAATACTCGAATTATACGTCTGACATTCCACGCTCGAAAAATCGTGTTGTTTCGTTTTCCTTACATTAAAAAAAAAAAAACATAATAAATGTGTTCTGTACTCACCGAGTTTTCTATCAAGATGATCGCAGATGCCGCGTTCCCCGCAGACAATTTAATCCGAATAATGACGTTGCTGGCATCGGTTATCACAGAGTTTCCATGTGAACGAGAAAATTCTTCAGACCGTCATCGTCACTGCTGACATACAAGATGCAATCGTTGAAACCGCACGACAAAACGAAAATCACTTTTGACGAATGTTCATCGGAAACAGAGTCACTTCGCGTATTGACAGTCAAAGTTAATACGGTCGAACGATACGTCACTGGTACAAACGATTGTCAAATAGTGTCCGTATAGAAAAGAACATCCACATTCTGCAATCCCCGTTGTCAAACAAATTGATATTTTTCTTCAACAAAAACTATTAATCACTGTAATCACTGTTTCCGGACTGAACATGCCCCGTTCCCAATTTCGTACGTACACGGCACGCGCGATCATCGTCTACTGAAGTCTAGCGACACCTGACACGGAACATTATCGATATATCAATATTTCTTTTTCGAAAACTCGCTACGACTCCATCTTGTGATTAATCGATCTATGACAGTTGCGTTGCATCTTTACAAACGGTACGGTGCACTGCCTGTTTACATTGAATAATCGAATCAATTTACCTTGCAATGACAAGAAGCGTATTTCTGAATAGGTGTTCGATAGATTGTTTCAATGAATGATCGTTTCTTCACATGTTTATTCGATTTGTTTTGTAACGTGTTGTTGATGGTCGCCAGAGGTCAGTGACGTTCGTAAAGTCATCTGTCGGTACTATCGGGAACATAACGTAAAATAAACTTCTGAGCCAAAAAAACCACGCGTATTTGTTGTATTATTTGTCTAATAATCAACGTTACTAGTTTTTGCGCGTACTTCTTTTACGTTTCGACAGACACTTGTCCGAATGTGGTTCGAAACTGCTTAACGAAAAATATTTTGATGTTTCAAGGATCATGTTTTAAAGCTACCGATCGGACGAGACATGACAACAAAAATTCAAATCCATTGTCATTGGACGTTCCAGCACTGAGTTTCATTTCTGGACGGTTGTGTTTAAAATGTATGACGTAAATCGTGGCAAGGTCTCAATGGTCGCATGCGATGATATCCGCTGCGTATACCGAAGAAACTACAATAGATCTTTTTTCGCGCTAACTGCACACTACGGACCGAACTGGCAAATAACATTGCCATCTTATCTTTCCCGAATCATGTTGAATGTCAGTGCATGTCATCGACGATACAGACGTCAATGGATCGTTTCGGTACCATTCCCAGCAACCGCGATTACCATTGCACCGACTTTGTCTCGTTCACCATTGAACATTACCCGCAGGATAACGCGTGTCGTTCGATTCCGGTCATTCACGAAACTGTTTGTTCGCCGATCACCACGTCGCGACGCGAAAAACGAGCTGGCTGCGCGGAACGCGTGCACAGACAACGCACTAAACGCGACAAATGGACGGAGCCGCTTGTTGGCTGACTGCCGACGGTCGAACACGCTCAAGTCCCAACGATCAGCTGATCGGCACGCGCGCTACTATGGTAACCAACGTCAGCGGGCTCCGGTAGGGTTGCACGCGCACACACACACACACACACACACCAAGTTTTGGAGGGCGCCTCGTACGCCAGCTAGCGACTCCGATAACGTGTACGTGCGTTGTGCGTGCGCGCACACGTGGTTAGAAGATTGAGTGCTCGTGTGTGTGTGTATACACGATCGTAGTGTCCGTAGTAGATGACAAAACACGACGAGGACGGAATGAGGCAAAGGTCGAATGAAGAAATAAAAAAAACTTCCTTTCGCCTTCTCCGTGTTTCGTTATTTCCTTTTTTCTATTAAGCTCGTTCTTTTTTTAATTTCTTTTTTCTTTTTAATTGCGATCGGCGACGCGACACCCAACGTCACGGAGGGGGGAGGAGGCTGATTTGAAAGACTATGAACCGCGTGTAAGTTCTCCAAAAGGTGATTGAAAATACTGCGTGACTCGTCACAAAATCGACGACGGTGACCGTATCTGACAGGAAGGAAAATCACGAGGTAATCGTGGCGCGAGCGGCAACGTACGCCATCCACTCGTGTCGGCAGTCGGGCGTGCACTGCCTTCCTGAGTCGCCGGTTGGTTCTCGATCCTCGACTCTGTTCGCTCGACTCGCTCGCCTGTTCGCGGCCTCCATCCCCGTATCGCGGTACGGGCTACCTGTGCTCGATGGTACACGATGGTAGCGCGGAACTTACCTATTTCTTTTCACGATCTATCACTTCGATTACATCCTTATCATTACCAATCGTATTATTAAACAGCCCTCGATCTATATAATTTGTGGATAATGCCATCGATGTTAGATGAAGTATATAGGCTGTATCTATCGCAAACAATAGACTTTTATTGCAATCAGAAAACATCATTCGGATATTAATTTTTTGGATCGATATAATCTTAAGTCATCCTTGACTCGCGTTGTTTATCATTTGTATTGTGATGATATATGAAACAAAAATGATAATTTAAATGTAAATTGATATTTTATGGAGTTGGACAATTGATAGATTTCTTATTATTATTATTGCAAGTATATAGTCAGAAAACTGAACGAAAAATAGGTTTATGAAGGACAAATTATAATGTAATTGTTCCACAGTAATAATAAGTAATAATTAAATTTGCACAATAATCCTATAAAACGATAAAAACAGAAACGTGAAAGTTCAATTTCCATGTTTAAAAATTCTTTAATTGCTTGTACCGCGATTCCTAAGCAATTAGCGTATGAATTTCATAAATAAACCTCTTTTATGGAAAAATTATCCTGTTTTCTGAAAAACACTCCAATATGGTAACAGTTATATAAGTAAACGTATTATTAAAAAATATTTAAATGATGTTTTGGTCATCAAGTAAACTATTATTGGAACAAACACGTTTTAATTTCATGAAGTACATGAAAGTTAAATAACTATATGCCGTTTCTGAAATAATAGAAATACTAAGAACTAAATATATATTTGAAGTTGAAAATATTAAATTAAAAATGTAATATATTTTATAAATAATGTATGTAGGATATAAATGAAAATATTTAATAGTTTTTTAAAAATACGAATTTAAATAGTTTTAACCATATAATATGGGGTAATATAATGTAATAAAACTGACACAGTATACGTATTTATTGTAGAACAGTACAGATCTGTGGCGACATCTATCGGAAGCGAAATAGAGTCTCCTAATCAATAGTAGATCGTGTCGACGAGCTACTAACCGTCGGTGATCATGTGTTCCTAAGACAGATACATGATTGCAAACCAAAATAATTACCACAATAATTTATTGTTTAAAGAATTAAATTATAAGGCTAATATTACCAATCGTTAATGTGCCAAAGGACAAAAGGACCAAAGGTATCTGACGAACGACACAATTGTCCAAAACATTAACAATGACGTTACCGTTACAATCGTATAATGAATCCAGCGCAACCTAAAACGCATTTATTCCGTGTAATGGACAATTTTAATATTGATAACTTGCTGAGAGGTAACATACCTATTGAACGTGGCTCGACTTTCTTCTAAAGTGTCTAAAGGATCTTTTAACATGTATACACGAAGACCTCTTACATGTAGGAGAAAGTACTGATCCCAATCAAAATTTTCCATGTCGAAATTGAAAATTTTTCGATCAGCAGAATTCATTTTCTGCCAGAGTTTTACAACATTGTCATTCCGGAAATTCCATTGCCTTGTTGAGAAGTAATGTATCACGTTACTAAACTTGTGTATTTTTTTATATGCACTCAGTAGTCTAAAAATATATCCATAATTGACATTATTGTATCCTACAGTTTGTTCGCGGCTTATATTCTACATTCGAGACACTTACATAGGTTTTCGACCAGTAAGAAAAGCTAATGTATCAACAATAACTGCCGGTATTAAGTGAAAGAAGAAAGCACAAACATTATGCAGAAACAAGTATCTATTAAGTATTAACATGTAATACCAAATAACTTTTTTACTAGGTACATCAAAACCATAAATTTCATTCTTTTTCATGAAATCACCCCATGAAATTGGATTCTGACAAGAAGACACAGAATTGTAAACCGGAACTCTTTCCTCGGAAGATATACTGGAATCTTTATCTGCTTTCATTGCATTTTTTCTGTAAAAATACAATAGTTATCATTAATACAAAGCTTTAAATGTTCTGATATGTAGAAACAATTATTTACTGACACAAGTTTTTCTTAATCAGTAGTTCAGATTTATAGGATTATGCTTGTTTATCTGTAATTAAACAACATTACTCAATTTGTCAAAGTAAACAATACAGAATTAATCGTTTTTATGTAGTATTTTTATGATTTGGAAGTATTAGAGCTTATATCGAAGAAGTTCGGTCTTGAGGTTTCTGAGTTTAAGTATGAAAATTGTAGGACAATTAAAACTCTACTACCTAGTAGCCACATCCCAAGCACAAGAAATTATGGTAGAGACAACAAAGTCTGCTGGTATAATGTCTGCCACCTTTTCTTGAACACAGTGCAATGTATGCAATAGACCTAAACCGCTTCCCATAACTACACCTGTAGCTCCATATAAATTGTTTGTCCATGCAGCAATTGGTTCCTTAAAGGTTGATATAACAATGGCAGGTCGTACAATACAAACTGGAAGATCATTGCTATACTTCAGCACAATATTCTCTGCTACTGCCTTGGTGAATACATATGTGTTGGGCCACTTGTCAAGCAAACTATAAAAAGAAAATATTTATAATTCCTCATCATTATTTTTCCTTATTTACAACGTCAAGGTTAATAGATTTATTGAAATAACATTTACAAGGGTGTAATACGTGCAATCCGATTATCATCCAAAGATTCCATCAGCATTATTAAGTTATCAGCATCAATAGAATCTTTGTAATGTTTCTCATCAATGGTATCTCGCACACAGTGTGCAAATGCAGTTGATATATGTACGAACGCCTGAAAACAGATGTATTAACATTTATTCATATTTTTAATTAACTCTTGGGCAGAGGACCGCTGAGTAGGCGAGAATTCAATTTAATTTTTTCCTCTATATTACTTTCATTTTCCAAATTTTCTACTATCGTTTTAAATATTATTTGCCAATGGGCGAAGCCTAGGTCTTCGCCGTTCTGCAGTTAAATATCGTAAAAGGTATTTAATGTACCTTTAAATTGGGCAGTTGTTTTGCAAACGTCAATAAGAATTTTGCAGTTTTCACATTGACATCTGTTATTATACGAAGATTTTCGTCAAAACGGACAAGGGCTGCGGCATGGAAAATGACGTTTGTATTCATTAACATTTGTTTAGTTTCCACTGACCAGCCAAGCTCATTCTTCGACGCATCACCCTCCACTAGGATCACTTTGCTAAGAAAATTCGGCTGTTCACGCTTCAATCTATCGTAGATCTGATAACAGAATAATAATTAATTTTGTTACAATTCAATTATACAAACGTTACGGACACCCTGTATATTACTCACAACATCGTCAAAGTTTTCTTTAAGCCGTTCCTTTGAATCTTTCCCTTTCTTCGATCTTACAATCAGATACACTGTCGAAATATTTGAACAACTTCTGTAAACACACAGACCTACACTTTAATAGTGCAACAGTTCACTGATAATTCTCCAAGCTTCCTTTTTATTTACATTTTTAATTATGTGACATGAATGAATTATTAAATAGAAGTGATTATAAAAAAGTATAGTAACGTGAAGAATAGTCAGATACGAAATAACAACATTATAAATATAGGGCAAAATACCCAAATTATTGCCACTACTAACAGATTCGTATTTTACACTGCACTTTCCTAAAATATGAATCACAATTTCTACAAAAATAAGATGTGTAGTATAGAAATGTACAAATCCTTAGTTATAGACATTTTCTAAGTACGAATAAAAAGTAAAAAGATAAAAATAGGTGCAATGTGATTTAAACTTTATTATCGAGTAAAAATAAAAGAACTGACTTTTGCCTTGTATCATTGTATTGTAACATTGATCGACTTAAGGATCACATACATTATCGTTCAAGATATAATTAACATCGTATCGTGCTAGCTTAAATTTATTCTTTTGTAATTCGTAAATTTTCTCCAGTATCGTTTGCGGTGCAATAAAGAAATAATAAAAATCCAAAATTCAACGGATCAAATTATTTTCCCCTCGAATCGAATTTCGAATTCCCGTTCGACTTTCTTTCGGATCGTATGGTGGCCATGATTATGCATTAATTCGTATCGATCGTAGACGCATCAACCGCTGATGTATAAACACCGGATGTACCTTTGAACTATTTAATTGAACGTAACACTGACGCGACATTGCAAATTTTTGGAGGATGTGACGCATTGAAATTATGAACTAAAGGCATAGTTGCTTAAAGGAAACCGAGTTCTCAAGATAAGCCATTGTATTCTACGTAAGTAGATTATAATCCGCTTACGAAAGCAATGAATATTAAAAACAATCGTAAAGATATTTAACGAGTTGAAAATTGTATACTTTGAACGGTGAATACTCGAAACAATAATTTGAATTTAATTTTAAGTTTTTAGATGTCGTTTATTCACACATGTAACTCTTCCGTTTAACCCTTTCTGCGGCCGTAATTTGAATTTAAGGATCGCATGGCACCATACTGTATATAGTTCTATTTTTTCCATTAGTTGAAAGCAATTTCCAAAAATATATTTTTCTCTCTTGTTAGAGAAGAATTCCAGACAGAAAAGGTGAAAAATTCGTGAATCTAATTGTAGTCGAAATGCTATTGTATTGGTTTCGTAAATTTAGATCACGATTGATCCGACCCCACCGTTCGAAGATTAATTCTTTCGAGAGTTTTAACAACACTAATAAATATTTATTATTGCAATTTTCAATGTTTAGTCATCTCGTATCTAAACCCCACAACTAGAGTGTATTAAATCCGCTGTTTTTCTTTTCTTTCTTTTTTCTTTTTTTTTTTTTACGATATTTTATAACTTTTTTTCACTCAATTTTTAATACCGTAAAGATAATATTTTGTCTCAAAATTTGTATACCTTAAAAACAAACAAATATGATTTTATGTGAAATTTTCGATTTCCAATATAAGAATTTGATTCTTTATTCAATAATATAGAAATCAAACCTTTTATATCTTTATATCGAATAATACGATATACAAACAAGGTAAATGATTTGAAGTGATATTACTGTATTTTATATTATTTTGTTAACACTAGAACTACCGACGTTTTATGCATACTGACTTTCAAGTGGAAAATAAAATAGAAAAATAAATAAATAAAGAACGAAATATATATTAGTATATACAATAGGTCTTTATCCTGATAAAAATTAATACATATTTTAATAAAAGCGTTCTGATAAAATTTATGATTTTATTTAAGAAACCAGTTATTTTGACTGGTTTGGTAATTCTAGTGTTAAATAGAGGATGACTTACAATAGATAAATTTTCAATTGATGAATGGTAACAAAGGTGTTAACACACTTTAGTTCTGGGAACATCAAAAATATAAAAATTTGGCAAACTGTTCAGAACAATATAAAAAAAAAATTACCTGAGTAACTTTTCGACGAGTAATTTTCCCAAGAAACCTGTACCCCCTGTTATTAAAATGTTAGCTTTATCAAAAAATTCCACAATCTCACTTTTTTCGGTCGATTCTAATGGTTCAGACATATCCAACATTTCTTGAATGTATGCACCACTTTTTTCTCTTGTCATCTTGATAGTATACCTACTTAGTTTCCGTAATGTATACAGTCCAACAACAATAGTTATTTAACAATTTAACAGAATAATATTCGATTGTACGATTATACTTTCCTCAAATACCTGTAGAAAAATTATATGATTAACAAATTGTTCAACGAAAATAAACAATGCTGAGAAACAGCGTTTAGATTCAATTAAAATCATTTTATACAGCCGAAGAATTGATTCTTTTTTTATTTGTATCTGCGTTTTTGCAAATTGTTAAAATTCTTTTTACGGTTCATGTTTTATAATAAAAAATCTTCACAACAACAATTGAAAGGATTGCAACAGCAATTAGAAAATGAACAACATTGAGGAAGAAGCAAATATAAAATTCGCTACAAAAACTTACTGTGTATAATTATCTTTTTTTCCTTGAAAAGATTATTAAATATAAACTTGACCATATTCGTGTATAATATTATGATTCGATGTCATCTAAATTTTCTTACACTTTCTAGAAAACGTAAGACAATTCATTTCTTCAAGTTCAATAATTCGCGGGCTTAATATTAAAAGAAGATATTGTTCACTTAGAAATGTTCAATTAAAGTTTATAAAGAACACGGAAATCCCACGAATCCGATACATTAACAGAAAACAAGTTAACGAAACATAATTTAAAAAATTTAGTCTTAACAACTATAACAGTTTAACTTCTTTCTTATCGCTTACCGGATATAATTCGATAGTCCAGGCAATGCGTCCGATGTGAGTTCAACAACGGGTGAATTTCAACTGCAAAGTATTCCGACCTCGTTCGAATACCTTTAAAGAGATACACATTTCCTCAAACGCACATTATCGTAATACGTGGTTAAACCGGCCCGTCCCTTCATGCAGATTAACCTTTTAACATATAGTCATCTTTTTCAAACGCAATAAATTGAATGACAATATACATGTATGTAAATGATTTCAACAATGACTAGAAAAATACGACACCAGCTATCGGAGAAGGGGCACTAAACAAACATAGATACAATTGATTAAAACCTCGATTCAGGTTGATTGTTACGTCGAAAGTGTTACTTTGATGTAAACATTGTAACGCAATCGTTGCAATGTTAACTCGTTAATACACAAAACTGCGTATTCGAAACAATTCGATACACCTTTTGCGGTTGTGAAGTTTTATATTTTTTTTTTCCATTCGTTTGGAATTTTAACTGTAACGTTATAAGCGAATACTTATTTACATTACTATCTATCCACGTGTAATTTTGTTTATAATAAACAATACTATATTGAAAAAATAAGTACTCTGTATAAATTCAACTTGACAATGAGCGAAAAGGATACGAAATGTTTCATTTAAATTATTTTAATTTTGGAAATTTTTATCACTGTAGTAAACCTCGGTATTTATTAGTACATCAATTCAATAATAAACACCAAAGTTATAGTGTCGAATTTAAAATAAAATAACTTGAAGATTGTAGAATTCAATTTGCAATGTAAAGTGACAAAAAAAAAAAAAAACAACACGGTGTCACCAATTAATGATAATAACCATTACACCGAGATGCGGTAAAAAGTGCTTGAATGCAAAAGAAAGTCAATTCAAATTCAACGCGTAAAGAATAAACTTGCATAACAAGTTGCCCAGTGGTAAATACAATATTTAGTGTGTTCCGATAATTTTCACTAAGTAGAGTATTTAATATTTTCCAACAACACTTTTCGAACCGCTAAATACGGAGAATTTAGTGCCACAAATACAATTTATTCTATCGATTTATTTCTACTACTACATACTTCGTAAAGAGGATACAATATATACAATACAATACATGATGGTGTGACATTATGAATAGATAAACTATATGTATATAGAATGAACTACACATAAATTACACGGAATAGAATATTTTCAACGTACGTGTGAAGCTCCGGTTGTGGTTAAAATTATGCAGATTAGCTAGATATTACAATCCTGTGATAATAAATGAAACGGTATTAATTACTATCTTAGTTCTTTTATTGTTCGTTGTTCTTGGCGTTCAATAAAAATCGTTTTGTTATATTTACGATCTCCGTTCAAGAGAATCATCGTGGAAAAATACTGTAAAACATTTTTGGTGATATATCTTAGAATAAATCATAATGTGCTCTTCAATTTTTTTCTTTTGTTTTCACGTAAAAAATAAATAACAAGAAACATATACTTTGTTATACCAATAAATTTTTTTTTTATCGATTATCTTTACACAGTGCTTATATTATTTAACGCGCAGCGTTCTTCTTTCTTTTCTTTCGTAATTTATACACAATTAACACAATGCATTTGCATTTCAATGACTACTTCAATAAATATACAATTCGTGAAGTTAATTCGAGAAACTTAAAAATTATGGAACAAATATAAATATATAGAATCTGTTAAAAATCTGATTAATCGTCTTGCAGAATACTCAAAGGATCGTCGGCGATCTTTTCAGCCGTCTTCTTCAGGTCTTTAGTAACCGATTTTTTAATAGTTGCACGCGTCTCTGTCGATTTCGCGTGTGTTTCAATCGTAGATTTCTTTCCAAAAATATTATCATTGCCATCGTCGTCGTCGTCGTCTTCAGAAGGAAACAATGATTTCGACGTGATTACTTTCTTCGGTACAGATTTACTGGCGAAGATATCGTCCTCCCCGCTCGATTGATCGGCAAAAATATCTGTAATGTGCGAGGTTCTCACAGGTTCGACGACACTTGGGAAAATTTCATTCTTCTTCGATTGGTCCTGAATGCTGCCGGAATCTGACTTTTGCGTTTGCTCTGATGATTCAGAAAACAAATTAGTATCATTATCATCGTCATCGAACAAACTTATTTTCTTTCCAGTCTGTTGTGCTGGCTGCTTTTTGACTGTTTCACTTTTAACTGACGATTTCTTTACAACCGGCCCGAACAAACTATCGTCTTCATCGTCTTGGTCGTCGTCGTCGAACAGACTGATCTTCGTATCCTTCAAAGGTTTTTTCACAGGTTTGACCATAGATGTCGAAAATAAATCCCCACCCGCGTCGTCGGAAAATAAATCGAGTACCGACTTTTTAGAAGTTTGTTCTTCGGTTGACTTTTTCATCCCGCTAGAGAACAGGCTGTCATCTTCAGAAAATAGTAGATTTTTGCCTTTTTCTGGAGATGGTGTTTTTGTGACGAAAGCGAACAATTGGCTGGGATCTTTCAGAGGATCATGACTGCTGTCGCGTAACGGATCAACCACTTCTTTCGACCCGTTTTTGGCTTCGACGTTATCTTCTTTGAATTCTTCCTTACTCGTGCGCGATACTGCGGCTATCGCGATAAAGTCATTGCGGGATTCAGCTGACATACTTGTTTCGTCTACCTTCTGCATATCCCTTTCCATCTCCACATCCGTGTCATCGATTTGTTTTATATGCGTATCGTTCAATGGTTTAAAGCTCGTGGACGCCCTTTCGGAAATAACTTGATCTACAGGCGAAAGAATGGGAGCTCTACCGAACAGCGTATCCTCTTTCTGTGGATCTTCGGGCAAATCTGGTGGTACATCGAAAAGGTCTTCTTCGTCGGTGGATGGCGACAGCAAAGTATTCTTATTGGCACTCATTGAACTTTCTTTACTCAAACTACCAAGCTCAGACTTATCATCCGCGGTTAAGAAAACGTTAACATCGGTAGTTCGATGAAGATTATCAGAAATCAAACGATCAGAATTCGTGGTAGCAGTGTGCGAAACATTCGCGTTCGCAACGTTAGATGGATCTTTATTAAAAGTATTCTGAGATGGGTTACCATGATTTTCGTGTTGTAAGTTGTTCTCTGAAGCGTCCACAGTGTCGAAATCAATTCCACTCTGTATAAGAGCCGACTTACGTGCGTGCCTGCTCTGAGGTCGACGTTTCGCCTGGATTCTCACTCGCGTCTGGAAAATGATGAATATAAAATATTAGTACGGTTAATAATATTTTAAAATTTAATATATTATTAACCCTTTATGGACGATAGATGCATATATGTGTCACAACAAAATCGTCATAGTATCTTATAAATTCGTAAGCACATTCAATAAATATTATGCTATGTTCAAAAGTAGACATGAATGTAGACAGTAGAGATTTATAATAACTGCCTTGGAGAAGGGAGTTTGACAACACATGTTAACTTTCTAGGGTTAATAATATAAAATTATTACTGATACACAAAATTAAATGTAACAATTACCTTTGATGCAGTAGTAGACAACGTTTCCACTTGAGCAGGCTCATCGAAACTAATAGCAGTTTCTGCGTTACTCCCGCCTGAAATTGTTGATTGTAAAGATTGCTTCTGGGTAGTACTGTCCTCTGTAAAAAGAACGTTTGTTTTTGTTTATAATAACAATGCTGTGATATTAATCAAACGATACTATTAAAACTTGAAAGAGTCAAATAGTATAAATGATATACGTTACCAGATACACTTAAAGACGAACTATGACCTTGTATACTAATGCATCCGCCATCATCGCTGTCTCTATCCGCCACGCTATCTTCCTCGTCCGTCTTTTCTTCGCTTCTTCGCCACAAAGGCGGTGTATCCATGGGTGAAAGTATCTTTAAATCGCCCATTTTACCCATCAAATTTTTTATTTTACCAGAAACCGTCCGCTTCGTTCCTTGATCATTCTCCTCGGGCAGAAGCGAGGAAACATCTGTCTGAATGTCCAACGATTTTGGTGGCCTCTTCTTCGGCTCGTTTCTAACATCTTCTGTGACAATGCGTTCTTCAGAAGATCTTCTATTTACATCTGTATCGCTCTTTTGTTCTACTTCGTTTGACGTTGCAATACAGACGGTCGGTTCTTCAACTTTTTCAAAGATGATGGGTTCATCTAACGTTTCGACATTCTTAGTCGAAGTCTGTTTAACTTTCGAGTCATCTGTTGCTTCTGACTTTGATGACGCACTTTCTTCTTTCACCACCTCCTTGGTGGTCTTGATACTAAACAGATCGTCGTAATCGTCGTCTTCGAAGACCAATCCATGCGTTCCGATAGTTGTGGAAAACAAACTGTTGCCCGAAAAAACATCCTTACCCACCTTTTCACTCTTTCGAGTGGCTACATCTTGCTCGACGCTACTTGCACCAGATACAGTCGTTCCTATGGAAGATTTATCATTTAATTTTCCATCAAGTGTTTTCTGACCATAGAACAGATCATCTTCCTCCTCCTCCTTCTCCTTGTCCTTCTTCACATTATTATCATCATTGTTGGAGACACGAGGTTCGTTTTTAACAGGCTTCGTGGCAAATAAATCACTGTCATCGATGTCCTCTTCATCATTGAACAGACTGATCTTTTTTGATATACCAACGCTTTGATTTTTCTCCATGGTGTTCGTTTTTGCTACCGTGTTTCTGAAAAGGCCATTGTCGGAGATGTCCGGAATTTTCAAACCGGAAGTGCTGTTACCCTCTTTGATGGACGATTTCGACGCTGTACCAAAGATATCAATGTCTGGTGAGTCTTTGTTCCCGAATATGTCGATCTCCTCGTCGAACAAGCCTTTTTTATTAGAAGCTTTCGTCTTGTCAGAGTGCTGAGCACCGGTTGTAAAGAAATCGCTGCTCTTTTGAGATCTGGAACCGGAACTGGTCGTCGAGAATAGTTCGTCGCCAGAATCGGAGTCGTCGAATAACGAGGACACTTTCGACTTTGCTAATTTCGAATCTGCTTTTGGTAACGGGGGCGGACCGAATAGGTCTTCGAAGACGTCGTCCTGTTCAGTGGATAGAACGTTCTCGCTTAATTCGCCCGGGGACTGATTGTTCGTCGAATTCGGGGTAACGTTTATCAGATTGCGTGTTCGTGCCGTGAACAGGCTATCGCTGGCGACTCTCTCGCGATAGATCTCCTCCGATTTTATTCGGGTCGACGTCAACTGTGGCGATGTTGTACTAAAAAATAGCAAACAAAGAATTGTGAACGTTAAAAAATAGGAAGGTATAGCGTCACGCATACATGAGAACTGAATTGTTTATTTCTTAAATCTGTCACGTAATTTCAATAATAACTTTATATCATTGCGCGCTTTCTTTAAAACAGCACAGTCGGTGCGAGCTAACGAAGCGCGGGAAAACTGACGGAAGATAAAATTAACGATTTTTGCGCCTTATTTGCATACGCTTGCGGTTCCACGATCATCATGTTACTCGAATATCAACACTGCGATAAATTTAAAGCGTTACAAATGAAAATATATAAGATCGCGTTTCCTGGACCAAAAAAAAATAGCTGTCCACCTTAGCGATAAATCCCTGGAACTAACAATTTGAATTCTTGTTTAATTTTCTTACAAAACTTGATCTTTTTCGACCAATTACAATGATAGTGTTATTTATACGAGTAATATTATCGCCGCAGAAAGCTTCGTATACTCCAGCAAAGCACAAAAAATACTAATTTTATACCAAATTTTCTGTGCTTCGGTAGTTTTCCAACCCGCCGCTACACAGCGCCAGCGATACTGTTTTCGAATCGCGCGCTAGTATATAAAATTAGGAATATAAGAATGAGTGTTACACAATCTTTTCGGTTTTTCTCTTACTGCTGTGCAAATCAGATAATTAAAACGTTTGAATGAAACAAAATACTGACAGCAGAAAGGCGATCAGATTAAAATCAACCATATCGTGTAACAAATGTTCTTACAGCGGGATTTAATATTTGAATGAATCTATATTCTGATAAATATAGTTTTAAATATTCATTCGACTTAATTACTTCGTTTGAATTATTTCAGTCGTATTCGTAAACGTTTTACACTTTATGTGCGATGTACTAAGAAAATATGCTGAATTAATGAAAGAAGCAAGTTTTAATTGGTTTATATTATCACAATATTCGGATAATATACGGAGATTGCGACACGAGAGATCGTATAAAGGTCAGTGCAGATAAGAAGAGGCAAAGGAGGTATAAAAGAGAAATTCGTTTGTCAACAAAGCACTAGTACATTTAGTAAATCAAATTATTTAAGTCGAACCGGTTAAATCCATTAAAAATGAAGAATATCATATTGTGTTCTCTTTTGGTGGCAATATGCTTGCTTTCAGAAGTACAAGGTATGTTTCTATTATCAAGAAATAATCATTAATTACAATCACTGAATGGACCATAAGTGCAAAAACACAAGTTGATAGGGTGAAATGAAATTTATGATGGTCTAATCTGAGCTTAATTAAGATGATCTAATTTTGTTTCAATACTATTCAAATAAGTTAATTATCATTCATTGAAAATGAATACATAGATTAATAAATAATACGTTTAATACGTGAAATTCAATTTTAGAAAGTAGAAAATTCAAAATATTCAATTCTATAAATATGTTTTTCATAAACAGGCACTTGTAAAGGATTTGGGGGTAAAGACCTCAGTGTTGGAGAACACTACATTAATTGTATGAAGATTATATGCAAACCAGATGGAAACATAGCACAACTCGCGTAAGTTCCGTGATACGCATACATTTTACCATGCAAGATTAACGTTTTTAATTAGTAATTAACTTTGCGTTAAATATGATTAAATATTTCAGATGCCCATTGTACCGTTGCGCAGAAGGAAAACAAATTGGATATCGGGAAACAGATTTGAGCAAACCATATCCGCAATGTTGCGAAGGACCCATTTGCGCGGATTAAAGTCAATATCTATAATTGTCAAATACTCTTAAAAAAAAAAAAAAAAAAATTCAATGCTAAAGAATATTATGTAGAGAATGATGAAATTAAATAAATAGAAAGTATAAATTGTGAAATGATGTCGCACTTACTTTACATGATACGATTGGAAACAAGCAGATGGGTAAAAAATAATATGTTTAAAGCAAATGCGTCCGAGAGACACTGTTTCAGGATGAGATAATAGTAAACTGAAGGAGATTGCCTTGGAACTGACGCTTCTAAACCATACAATCGTTGCAACGCAATGAAGGATGACTAATGTTTGGATCATCGATTCAATGACATTTTCAGCGCTTGACACGCGTACCCATTTTTACGTTCGCGAAAGGCAAGCATAGCATGAAATTTCTATCGTTCATTAAATTTACTGTAAAATCTTATTAACACGTTGACTGTCACAGTGAAAACGGACGTGTGTAGTCAGACACGTTAAAACCCTAATTATTAACCCTTTGCGGTCCGATGTCGAGCGTGGCTCGACATGAGTTTTTATCACAGGGACACTGATACGTCGGTTCGCAAATGACATTTTTAAATTGCCAGTCAAAATAAAGAAATAATTGAAAAATAATTCGGACCGCAAAGGGTTAAGAATACGATGAATTAAATGTCAACTTCAACTTTCCGATTCGATGGCTAGCATTGTCAGCTTAATCTTAACGATATCCGCGATTTATTTCCTATATACCAGCTACGAGTATATTCGTACTGGCAGTCAACGTGTTAAGAAAAAGTGATGAAATTTCTATTTAAATTGGCAATATATTTTTTGCCTGAATTAAAAATAAAATAGATAATAGTAATAATATTGAAACTTACAATATGCTCGAACCTACTGTGTTAAAACTCCACGGCTGGATCGATATGCCGCTACTATAACTGCTTTCATTGGTGACAGCTAAATTTTCTGCGTTGTTCCTAGCTGTCTCGACAGAATTTTGTTCACTGTTATTATCATTTGACATGACATTTCGTGAATGATCATTAACAGGCTCGTTGTTTGTACTGCTTTCGTAATTCGTTGGCGTATTATTTCCAGAAGATTCAGATTGAGTTCGAAGGATTCTGCTTGATAATTTATTCTCGACGTCTGAAGTTAAAATATTTCCAAGTATCGAGACTCCTCCCACAGGTTTCTGGATCATGAAACAAAATATTAATCTTGCAATCCTATTAAAAGAATTTCCATCAGCTACACTGTTATTTTGCGTAATCCTACCTTCTTGTTTTGAGGTTGATTTTTGAACGATTCAAAGAGATCGC
Organism: Stelis phaeoptera; assembly: GCA_943735885.1. Lineage (NCBI taxonomy): Eukaryota > Metazoa > Arthropoda > Insecta > Hymenoptera > Megachilidae > Stelis > Stelis phaeoptera. The sequence goes on from OX030930.1 coordinate 12,848,611, forward strand.
CCACATCTTCGTCGTCACTAAATAGGCTGGTAGTGTTCGTATTAGTCTCTGGCGTGCTTGTAGCAATATTGTTCGTAACCGCAGGTGCCACGATGTCTAAATATTTCTTTTCTGCGATTTCTGTAATCGCTGAAGTACTGCCATTGGTCGAATGTTTATTTTTAGCAACTGTTTTTACTGTATTTTTCGATGAAAAAATATCGTCAGAATCTTCGGAATCGGCGTCAGCGAAAAGATCATCAATCGCTGATTTTGGTTTGGAAGCTATGTACAAATACAAAATTCTGTTGAATATCTTATAATATAATTACATGAATTTTACCAAATTTAAGTTTAAAAAAACCTACCGACTGTACTGATTGGAGGTGGTACGTCAACGCTAGCAGGTATAATATTACTCTTATAAGGTTGGATCGTTTTCTCCTTCCATAAGTTTGCAGAGAATTGATCACTCGTAATTTTTTTGCTTTCACTGAATATATGTTTCGATCCATCGCTTGGAATATCCGCATCTTCCTCCGGTGCAAATAAATCCTCTAAAATAAATATAATAACCATCAAGTATTTTGATAAAACAGAGGAATTCTTGCGTTTATGTGAATACCTTTAAATCGATTTATCGATGCTTCACTTTTCTCGTCTACAGGATTTGATTTTTCAGCTTGACGAACAGTACCTAATCGTTTAGCTAATTCTTCTGCAAAATTTGGTGCTGAATCATTCAATAACACCTAAAAGAATAATATCAATTTTTTGTAACATTACAATAAACAATACGAAACAAAAATGGACATACCAGAAAAATTGTACAAACCTTTGGTACACTATGGTTAGGAGTAACCGATTCAGAAATAGAATCTATATTTTCACTGACTTCATCCATTTTTTTATTATCCATATATGTTATGTCATTTCTTTTACCATAATTTTCATTTAAAGAAGGTAATAATCCAACTAGGTTTGTTTTAGGGTCTATATTGTGATCTTTAAACGGTGCTGTGTCGTCAACCTCACTGTCTGACTCCTCCTCATCTGCCTGATCTGATTCACTGCTACTGCTGCTTTCTAAACCAATTTTACTCGAATTTTTCCATTTTTCAGATCCAATAACATAAGGTAAAGGCCGATCTTGGTACGGATTGTTTGGCCCCAATACAACACTGAAATTAAATTATGAAGAATTCAATAAATTGTTTTTATAACAGAAATGATTTAGCAAATGTATTTACCTTAGTACTACTTTATTGTCCTCATCTTCTTCTTCTTCTTCTTCGCTATCACTGTCGACAAACTCCATTTCTTTATACTTCTCATACATTATATTCAGACCTTGTTTTATACTGTCGCTGACATTGGCAATCAACTCTGCAGCTGCTAAATCCTGTGTCTTAGATTCCTATACGTAAGTAAGCATTTCAGTATATAAATAATCAAAATTATTAAAACATTTGACATACAATGTTCATCTACCTGTACCGATGTTTCTGCTTTCTTCTCAATTTCTATATCATCTTCTTGTACACGGCTTTCGATAAATTGAGTGTTAGCTAAGGCCAATGATGTATTAGTAACATTATCTATAAATACTGCTGTTTCGTGTAATTGAGTTGTCAGTGAATCTAAAGTCTCCTCAGCTTTATTAGCCTTTACTACCAAATTCTATAACAAAATATTATAAGTAAATATAAATCTTATAGAGTTACACACAAATTGCCTCGTAAATTTAATTCGTACTTCAGAGAATTGTTGAAGATGTTTAAGAAGTCCTGCATCACCTGCTAAACTCCATTCTCTTCTTTTCTTTCGCATTTCTTCTGTAGTCCATGGATGATCCCATGATTTATCCATTTCATCTGATATATCCTAGTTGTATAAAAATTTTTTTTTTTTAGTTATTACTTAAGTTATTTAATACACCCTATAATATATTTAGCGAATCAACCGAAAATGAAAATTTATCCTATAGTTAATATATTTTTATACGCAGAAAGTATCATTAAATTGTATTGTTGTTTATATGTGTTAACCTTCAAATTACTTTTGAAGTATATAATCGTTAGTGACAATAAACAATTATAAAACATACCATACCGCCCAGCTCAATTTGATAAAACAAACTGTTACTTCTCTTTGTAATTACATTTACATATGTTTTATTATATTTTTTTATCAAACTTAGTAAAAGAAAAAAAAAACACCAACGTAGCACTTAGGACTATCAGCTACAGTTGTCCAGCACTGTCCAGCACTGTCACATTTACTGTATAATAATTTCTTTCCAAAATATGTAAATGTTAAAATAAGATCCTGATTTTAGAAATTTACTCTATAATATTTTACGAACAAATTTAAATAAACGTAAAAAAACGGCTAATTTAAAACTTCTAATTCAAATAATTTATTTTTCAAACAAACTATTTATTAGAGTTCTATAAAAATAAATATTTCAATAATGTTATAACAACTGATTTTCTTCATTGCTATCTTGTACCAAAATTTTATTTAAACGAGTATAACTTATTAATATACATTAAAATTTCTATATTGGTTTGAACGAATAGAAACGGGGCTCTTTCTATTACAATGTGCAGCACTGTTATATGCAATGTTGCCAAACGGAACAGTATTTTGGTCCGTATTCAACATTCCGCTGTTCGACCGATAGAGGAACAGCGCTGTAGATAGATTGTTTGTCAATATCTTTGAGTTAGTTGATTTTTACTGGGTTTTTATGTGTAATGCAATCATTTTGCAATGATACAAAAGATCAGAAAAGTATCCTGACTATAAATGTGTCAGTGTGTTTAGTGCACATGTATAGAATGTACTAACAATACTGTCAAAGAGAACGTCGTATATGTGCAATAATGTTACTTTTATATGCAAGCGAGGAATTCCATCTGTTTCATTAAAGAAAATAATATTTGGAATATCTGCTCCATTAAGCAGAATTTAAACTTTGTTAAAACAATTTTTTTTCCAATTATACATAATCATGGATGTTTAACACAAATACCAATTTTTCAAATAAGAAACTAAAAATTTATATTATAATAAAAAAAAGACAGATAACCCTTAGTGCAACAAAAGTTCCAATATTGGCACTTTTAATTGGTATGTTTATAAAATAAGTACGCCTTATGTTAAGAAACAAAAGATCAAATTTATCAAACAATCCTGCAATCGATTGATTCAATTGTTGAAAATAATGTATGTATGATTACATACACGTAGGCATAATTGTCTAACAAGTAACAATAAGTAATGGTACATTTAATTATAAAAAATATATAAATTATCTGTTTATCATTTATTGTTATGCTACAATAATTTATGTTTTGTTTGTTTTAGATACGCTTTAAAAAATGTATATCAGAATGACAGAACAAAGAGACATAGGTGGTTTGTATTGCAAAGATGAATACATTCGACAATTGTGTATCCTGTTTAGTTGATGCACAAAATATTGTCTTAGACAATTGTCTATTATTTTTATTGAATATCTTCGTTCTTGCTCTTTTAGAGCATTCTCATTGTCATAAAGTATTTGGTATTCATAAAATCATTTTTAATGAGGCTGAAAGCACACATAGGAAGGCAAACTCTCTTTTGAGAAGGTACAGTGTTTTTCAACTGACTTTCATGAACAATGAACCATTCGGGAAGTGGAAAACGTCAGGCGAAGGTTTTGGAAGAAAATTATTGGGACTGTAGTGTCTGTACGTATAGAAATACCGCAGAAGCATTTAAGTGCCTCATGTGTGACGTCCGAAAAGGAACTTCTACGCGGAAACCGCGCATTAATCCCCAACTTGTGGCACAACAGGTTATAATATTATAAAAATTTTCTTTATGTATTATGCATATAATTCTACTTATTCATTGTAATATAAATTAAGGAATGTAATTGTATTAACAGCAGTTTATATGTAGGTTGCACAGCAACAGTATGTACCACTTTTGAAACCGGGAAAAAAGGAGGGTGGAAGCGGTGGTAGTACAACGAGTAGCGGTAAAGAGAAAGACCGTAAATTGGATAAACCAAGGCGTAAAAATAGGCATCCACCTCGTCTCAAAAATATAGATCGTAGTACGGCTCAAACCAATGAAGTGACAGTAAATAATGTTACTGTTGTTATTACAGAATATAAGCCCAAAGTAAAAAAAAGTTCAGATCAATCTGGTTTATCTAGCAGTGCTTCTTCTGAAAATGGAAGCCAACATGATTCTAATCAAGATTCTAGAAGTCTGGATATAGGAACGGATGCTTAGCTCAATGCTATATCACATATGTGTATGAATTAATCTAATTAATATATTACATAATGTATGTCAATCTCCATGGACTGCAGTCCATTCTGTAGACAAAAACAACCATTTTGTCTATATGTTACAGTTTATATAACATTCAATGAGGTCAAATGTTTTATGCTATCAGTGGAATCATTGAATTATGTCTTCAATGCATTAGAAAAAATATGTTATGTATTGTTGTTTCATATTGACATCGAAATTGTCTATTTTATTATAATAGTCTACTTCATACACGAAAGGTCAACTGAACTTAGTTGTACTTAATATTTATTTTACAGTTTGACAGTATTCTAAATTAATTTTTAATATTTGATTAAATATTTTATATAATTTTACTAGTGCAACTTCGGATATTATTTTATTTATTTATTGATCGTATCGAATGCATCATATGCATTGATATGGCAAATGAAATTTGATAACATATTGTTGACATAACAATGCCCACATGACTTTCATTGAATCTATAACACCACTGCCAGAAAGCATGTTGCAAGATTGTTAATTAAAATATTTTAATGAACTCATTTATGTATAATATGAAATATTTAACTTGTTTATTTAATATAATTACTATAATGGAGAATTAAGAAACTGGCATTGGTACGTATATACCTTTAATCCCATTCCAAATTATCTATAAATTCGATCTGTTTCAAGCTTTATACTTTCATAGCAATTAATTTTACTAATGCAGAAATTTTTAATTTATATACAGTATATATATATATACACACGTATATATGAAGGATCATGTAATTAAACCGCGTAATATAGTGCGTAATATAAAAAAACATAATACAATATGTGTCACAATAAAATATGTGACATACAATTTTACATATTTTAAGTAGATTTGAATTTATAACAAAAGATCTTTGTTAACTTTGCTCATTATGATGAAACATAGATGTAAATTTTTACGTACTTCTTTATTGCCCATACTGGAATAACATTAGAATATATAAACACAATATACCATTAATTGAAAATGATATTTGACCAATCCATTAAATATTAATTTTCGTAAGTAGTAAAATAAAAAAAAAATAAATAAAAACGGAATATTATTTAAAATTTTTGTTTTTTCGTACTACAATAGAGCAATGATGCTGCTACAGCTAGCTCATATTAGTAACTGCCTGATCACTTGTAACTGTGATTTATAATTTTTTCTTTTTTTTGTATTTATTTTTATATATTTTACGTTACCAGGTAATAAATAGCATTGCCGAATCAAATCACACACAATTTGTTGTGAATGTAAGGACCATAAATAACAGAATTATTTTCTAACTGTATGAAAATATAAAATGTTATACAACCCATCCTTTTTAAATTCATGTAATATATTTGTATGCTAGTTAGATTGAAATATAAAAAAGTAACTTGGCATTGCGATTACTATTGTTTATCATAATTATGAAAGTAAATAATACTTTTACAGACATTTATACATACAACTATTGCATTACATAGGTAATAAAGAATTATGTAATCATGCAATTTTAAAGAGAATTTATAATAACGATATCTGAAATTCTTATAGTTGCCATTAGTAAATTGTTTTTCATAAATGTCACCGATTTTATAAATTTTATAACGTAAATGTCAAAGTTACATTGAATGGCGAAGCATTACTTTTGTTTTCGTATCAGAATTTACTTTAACCGAAAACAAAGGATGTTATTTAAAAATGTTTTTAGGTAATTTCAAATTATTGACAATGTATTTGTAATTTTAGAATTTATGCGATACAGATTACATTTTATAGTATGCAATTTGAAAATCCGGACACCTTATTGTAACAAAATATTTAATAATAGTTAATTCAAACTGTAACAAATTTTTAATAATTTAATAAGTTCTTGTATTTTTATGATACTGAACACATAAATCAAAAATTTTTACCAATTGTATTCAATGTGTAAAAAATGTGTTAAAATTAAATTGAATTTGTGTGTGTGTGTTGTAAATGATTAGAACGAAATTACTATGTTGTACAGATTGTAAAACTTTCGAAAACTATTGTTGAAATTAACATTATATTATTACAAGGAAGAAATAAAGTACATGTTTTAAGAAGAAAGAAATAAAATTGTAATTTAATCATCCACGTATATTCCTTTTTAATATTTTATTCATATCATAATGTACAAATAATAAAATACGAGCACTGTACCTTTAATTTGCAGTCTTTATTCGTAGATTTTTAACTCTCATTTATTGCGCTTCTTGTGCTTAGCTTCTTTGCTAAGAATCATTGAATCCATGTGTTCAGTTACATCCATCATTTCTTTTGCATTTTCTTGATTTATGGCATTAAGATTACTCTTTTTTGTTGCATCCATTCTACCTTGAAATCTTTCGCGAACTATTCAAGAAAGAAGTTGCATATTTTTTTTTTAAACATAAATAAAAATATGAAACTAGCTAAATTTGATAGAAATATACCTTCGGATATTTCCAAAAAATTAAACACTTTATAATTGCATGTCTTGTTATCTCCACCAGCAGAAAATACAAAAGAATTATCTGGATTTGGTGCAAGACACAGCAGGGCACCAAGATTAGTTTTCTTCTCGAAAATAAGCTGTGGTTCCGTATTATCGATGATATCCCATATTTTTATAACACCATCGTTTGCCGATGTGACAAGAAAACCAGGACATGTTGAACTAAGTGATAAACCTAAAATCACAATGTAGAAATTATATGAAGCTTTAAACGTTTTTACTTAGATTTCATGTATACTTACCTGTTACTTCTTTTGTGTGACCTTCTATACTCCAAATTGGTTTATCTTCCCTAATATCAATATAATGTACATATCCGTTGGCTGTGCTTACCTAGAATGAGCATAACAAGTTTTGATGTAATGTTTATTTTAATTACAAAACTCGAGATATCGAAAGTACGTACTATGGAGTAGTTTGAATCAAAATGATTCCATAGTGCCTTTTCTATTTCTCCTGATGTTTCCCAACATTTTACAATTGTTTCATACCTACAGTCAAATAATCTCACCATCCTAGATACAAAATTGAATACAAATACTCGAAACATGATCCAAAAACCATTCTAATTAATCAAAAATTCGTAGACGTACTTATCTGCGCAGCCTGTCAGTAATTGATGTGTTTCTGTTGGATGCCATTGTAACGACTGAACTTTTTCATTAAAAGAAGCAAACTTATTGACAGGTGTTCCATTTTCTAAATCCCATAGTAAAACTGTGCGATCGGCTGATCCGCTAGCAAGTATGTGTCTGCAAAAATAGTTCATAGTATTAGATTTTCATAACAAATGCAACAAACTTTTAGTTTTAGTAAAATATATATCGCTAACACATAATTTTCATTCCATGCTAGATCTAACACAGCATCCTTATGTCCAATACGTTTTTGATTTTTCTTTTTATTTGGCTTCCTACCAAGTTTATAAGCAGGTTCTAAGCAATCTATTAAATCTAGATCCCATACATCAATTACAGAAGTCATATTACCAATTGCACATAAATTACCTACAATGAAACAGATATTTATATTAAAAGGTTTGTATTATATAGATATTATTTCTACTTACTTGGTTTTGAATCTGTAGGGTCAAAATTAAGCCATTCTATACACAGTGGGAATGATGGTAACAATATGTCATGATGGCAATAAAATGAACCTTCAGCTTCATTATAAACTAAAAGGTATTTAATTTATATAAAAACATTTGCAAAATTATATATTCTTCCATTAAAAAATTAAAATTCAGGGATGTTGTACAAACCAAATACTTCTAAAATACTAGCATCACCATCAACACGTCCTACTAATACAAGATTGTCATCACTTTTTATAGCATCATCTTCTTTTTCCGAATCATCATCTTCCCCTGTCACATAAGGATCTTTGCCATCTTCTCCAAAAGTTGCAATATTCTTAATATTGCAATGTATGTTACTTGCTATACATATAAAGACAAATATATACTTCAAGAAAAAATTTTACTGTTACGATTAATATGACGTATCAAATTGTTTATCATACATTCTTCATCATATTTGTCAAAGTTATATTCATCAGTTTCAGACGTGTCAAGCTCAAATTTCATATCAACTTTCTGTTCCATGATTTTATCCTGTTCTTCGTCTGAATCATTTTCAGCATCTCTAAAAATTAAAATGTTTTACAGTTGTAAAATAACATTTTCATTAGTTGAAACCAAACTGTTATAATACCTACTGTAATTCAGATTGTGTTTGTTTTATAATCTGCTCCAATTCTTTTGGTGTTAATTCAACCTAAAAAATTCAGAACATAAGTTCAATACATGGTATGAAACAACAATTTTCGTAACGAAAGATTATACAAATAGCATTATTAATATTAACATAAATCAAGAATTCAATTGAAATATTGAGATATTATTTTAATAATTAACCTTTTGTGGTGCTGTAGATGCAACACCCTTTTTTACCCAAGTTGTACACGGTATTACATTCATTTCTATATTATATAATTACATAAATGTTTATAATACAAATATTTACAATCTTATACAAAATTCAATACAGAAATACACGTGGTGCATGTGTGACACATTGCACGTGGTAATGTAGTTCGATCCTGCTCCTGCTTCGATATATCGAATTGTATTGAATCGATCTATTGCAATGGACGACAATGTATTGGAGTGTTTGAAAATCACGAATTTATTAATTTTGTATTATATGATTAGCCTTTATATCAAAAACTTTCATAAAGTAGTAATAAAATTTTTATAAAATATCTAGTTGTGTACTATTTAAAGAGAGACAACATATTGTACACATGCATTTTCATCTCATTGACTATTTTTTTGCAATACAACCATGCCCCAAAATAAGGGAATACACATTTCATAAACCACAGCTTATTTTTCTAATATAAAGTAACAATAGTAACATTAAAATTTTTGTAAAAATGTATAAAATTATAAATTCATAAATGAACAAAGGCAAATTCATTAGGTGCAGATTTATAGCAATTTATATAATCAAACCAAATTCTATGGCTACCTATTTTTGAATAACAACAAGAGAAAACATTATATTATCATAAATTAATCAATTTAATACCGTTCAAGCTTTATTTATTAAGCAGAATCCGAAAACGGTACAAGTGACGCCACATATAAAATCGAAAAATTCAAAATGTGCCACTATTGACCCTAGCCAGGTGGCGAAGTAGTTTATTCCAAAGATGGTGAATTGAAAAAATCACAGTTTGTACTGTAGTAGGGTCTGCATTGTTATATACATACATAAATAATACTGACAGCACAAATATCACTTTCATACACACTAATCAGCTGTTTCATTGTTTTTTATTGAACAGTAATTTTAATATTTTCTTCTTAAACTAAATTATACTGGTAAGTAGATCTCCATGTTTTTATATTTTGTATTATTTTGATTTAATACGAATTAATAACATGTATTAAACGTTACGATATAAGATAACCTTAAACTTTGTGTTCAAGATTTGTTTAAAAACGAAAATTCTAACGAATGAAACAAGATCATTAAAATATACAATTTTTGGTAAATTTCAGCTTTTTAAAATGAACAATTCATCAGATCCTAGACGTCCAGAACGAGAAGTTCGATACAAGCCCAGTGTATCAAGCAGTCAAATACAACCTGGTGACAACTCAACACCAGATTATATGAACATATTAGGAATGGTTTTTAGTATGTGTGGTTTAATGATGAGATTGAAATGGTGTGCATGGGTTGCATTATACTGTTCTTGCATAAGTTTTGCTAATTCAAAAGTAAGCGACGATACTAAACAAATTCTGAGTAGTTTTATGTTATCTATATCCGCGGTTGTAATGTCATACTTACAAAATCCACAGCCAATGACTCCACCTTGGGCATCTGCAATGCAATAAAATCTCTTTGAAATTCTTTTGATGTTATTAATAACTTAAATACATTTTTATTAAAAATACATATTGTAACATACATTAGAATTGATTTAATGGCATGTAGATAACGTTTTAACAGAAATCATAATTATGTCAATCAATGTTCTTTTAAGATTGTCTTATTTTAATAATATATTATTATGGATGGATCCAGGGATAAGTAAAACAAAAAAAAAAATATATATATATAAGATTTGAACTTATTTTTTTATTTTTTGGAAAGTATTTTATTTTAATACACTAAGTAAATTGTTTTGTTAAGTATCACTTTTTCCTAATGATATTCTACAAATATCACTTACAATAGATTCAATATATATTTTCTAAATATCTATTATAATTTGCTAGACTTAAATAGATCAGATATATTCCTTCTACTTTTTACATAAATACAATGATTTTTGAATTTGAACTATTAAAAGACTTAATAAAAACCATGTTTCATTGTTCATTCTTTGTTTACACAACTGTATCATCCTTTAACAGTTATCTATTTTACAATTCGTATATATTTCTTTAAAAAAGCAAGTAAAAAAAGGTCGTGAAAATGGTTAAATAAATATTTAGTTTTAAATAATATAATATAAAAGTTATATATATATAAAGAGAATAAAATAACATCACTTTTAATTACATATCTGTTCATTCTATTAAAAGGCTGTACAAAAGCGCGTAAAAATGTTTGTATTAAATGATATTGATGTAGAGTAGGCCGGTGCAACTTCCATGCAATGTTCACATGTTTTCATCGCATTACAACAATTAACAATTTAAAACAAGAGATCTGCTCTAAAAACTAATATTCTTCATTTAGGTAGCAAGGCATCTTGATTCATACTATAAACTGTGCTATCCGCATAATCCACTGTATTTTCTTCTTTCTTCGTAACCTCTTCCGTACTTTTCTATATACATACATGTAAGTGGTTTTGCATTTGTCATTCGATTTGTTTATTCTCTTTTTAACTGGCAGAAAATTTCCTGAATCAGAAAATACTTCGTTCCATCAAAGGAACGACTATACAAATATAAGAAGTGACGACATTCTACGAATAAAAATTGGAATATCATTCAATTCGATTATTTACAACGAAGAGGCTACACACAGTATATGGCCCCTTAATTTTAGAATATTTCGAATGTTCGTTCACTCGAGGGCATAGGAAAATGTTTTTGAACGATCACACCAAGGTGTGATATTGGCACAGACACCTATGGGATACTTTAAATCTATTCTTCCTCCTTCTTCATGGTCCCCGGTCGGCCTAACTTCTCATAATCAACCTTTTGACGCCCATACACTCTTCTGGTAAGAAAAGTTTTTACCAACTATGCTGTTAAACTCATCAGTGACTTTGTCTCAGAGCCATGTAGAAAATGTAACGGAGTTTGGAAGCATAAATTATTTTTTACAAAGGTCAAAAACAATGTTACAGTAGGCGTTAAAGGGTTAAACGCTACTTTCGCCTCGACCAACCAGCGTGATCGGATATACATATTTCTTGCGTTTCGCGTTGAAGAATGGGGAACTGTGCTGGCCGTGCGTAGGCGTTGGCGATAATCCACGCAGAAGAGGTAACGAGGCATCACCGCTCATACCAGTGGCGTCAAACTTCTTCTTCCACTCTGCGCCCAGATCAGTGGCTGGTGCCATCAGGCCTTTACACTCCGGGGAGCTTCTCACGCTAAGGAACACATCGTTACTGCTGTCTCGTTGTCCAGAAGAACCCTGAAATGCCGATTTATGGTTCGATGAACGCACAAAGGATAAATAATTTTATACCTTCGCTTCATAGAAATCCAAACTGGACTCGTTCGTTTCGTTCTCCTCCTCGGCGAAACCTGATTGCGCCGGGTTCGATGCGTGAGACGTTCTTGAAGAATGAGAGGAAGCGTGCGACGAAGAGTTCTCCGACAAATCGTCTCTGCAGCAAGCAGCTGTGCACACTCTTTGCTCTCTAAAATGTAGCATACAATATTTTACAATACAGTTTTCTTATTTCAATTCATTCAAGTCGTCGCGTCGATTGGTAACAATATGTCTCTACCATTTTTTCTTTTTTGTTAATATTATATAAATTTACATAGACGATTGAAGATCAAGATTTCCTACGTTGAATTGTAAAAATAAAAAGAAAAGAAACAGTTAATTACCTTCTGGTAATTACTGAATCTCGTCTTCTCGGTACTGGCGGCGGAAGACCAGCGGTTAAGCTTTTGGCACTCTCGTAACTTGCCTCGCTGTTACCGCTGCTTGTGTTACTGCCGTTAGTCCCCTCCCTCAGGAAGTAGTTCTTCGCCGAGAGCATAGCGAAGTGAAGATTGTTCTTCAAGTCGTCCGCCGCCGTTGACAAGTTTCCCGAGATCTTTGGAGTACGTCTCATCGGTCTCGATGGTGGGACCGGTGATGGTGGACTGCTCGACGCCTCCGACAAGGTTTCCGGTGTGGCGAGCGGCGCCATTCGGGATGCATCATCCCAATCGATTCGACGATTCGATCTTCGCATTAAAACAACGATTAAGATAGCTGTTTTAGCTAAGAAAAACTACAGCTTGAACAGCAACATTTTATCAAACCTCCAAACGAAAAACAAATAAGGTGCGATGCGTTGTTCTTAAGGTTGCACGCGTCTACTTGAGAATAAAAATCGTGCGAGTAGCTGTAGAGAGGATTTGGTGCAAGTGGGCACTAAGTATACTGAAATTCCTTTTTAGCAGACGATAGTCACTCTCAGCGCAGTGTCCATTTTCAATAGCTTCTCGTATGAATTTTAATCTCAAACGAACGCGTACCCTGCGTTACTCTTAAGCTGCAATTTTCCTCAAGAATTTCTTTTGTTCGAGTGCAATAAATGAGTATTTATGTGCGCGATTGCCGAAGCGGTGAACGTTGCGAGTCGTGAATTAAGCGATTGTGAACGAGAGAGCGTAACATGAGTTCCTCGAGTTTAATGACACGTTACTTCGACCTTTTCTTGGTCTCAAAAATGAGTTCAATGAAATTAACGATGCACTCGCTTCTGAAAGTGAGTACGAAGGAATACTGTCATCGCTGTCCTAACTTTATCTATCATTCCTAAGTACAATTCGCCTGTTAATTTGCTACGTCTAAAAGTATACCGTTCGCCATTCGTCCAATTCTCTCGGTTGCCCTAACTCCAAATTGTAAACCTAATTACAGGCGTCTTCCTCCTCCATGAGAGACCGTAGTACGGTTCGTCGTCCTAAAAAGTGCTATTCTTACGATTTGCTTTCGTCGGCCCTGGGCGTGTTGAGCAATTCGCTGGCTAGGCTGACGTATTCCCACGGGATCCCTCTGGAATCGACGCTCAGCTCGCGGCCAACCTGAGGGAACTCTGAGGGACTCTGCAAGGAGGTGAAGCTAGTTTCCAGGCAGAGTCTGTGCGGCGGCGTTTCAGCCAAGTTGCTGGGATGCGATTTAACCGGGCTGGAGGACGACAGCAACGCTCTCATTTCCTGTTCGATCTCCATCTCCTGGATCTCGACGACCTCGCGCGCCTCGGACGCCTCCGTCGACGATGCGTGACCGGAAGCTAGCCTCTGTGGCTTCGCCGGCCCCAGGGTCGTTACAACCTGACATATCCACACGCGATTGTTTCCAATGTAATCGTTTCAGGAATGTCCTCCGACAGTTTGTTTCGCGTTACTCCGTGTCGTTCGCATTCATAGGAATGATAAGGTTCGATTGTGATTCGAGAAGCAAAGAATCAGCTTAATTCTAAACCAGTGGTTCCCAATCTTTTCTGAGACACCATCATTCCCTATATAATATTTATTTTTCATGTTCAAGATAAGAGATTAAAAAATGTTCTATTTTAGGATATTTGTATCTCATATAAATTTATTTTGTGGTACTTATTAACCAACTGTTAAAATTCATTTGATTCTGATAAAGGCTCCAGGTTGGAAATTGAATTTTTAGAATAAAGAAAATTAAAATAAAAAGAACAAGTATTTTAATAGTCGTTGCTGGTGGAGACATCAAATATAGACTGCTGGTTTCTTTGCTTCTCCGTTCTGTGCACACATTAATATGTTGGAAGTTTAAATTGAAATCGTATCCATTTGGTTTGTGCTGATGATCGAGGATTTCTTGCAAATCTGTGATCGCATATCGTTACAATTATTCTATTATTATTTAATGGATGAGATAAACTTATAGTTTACATCAACGTTAATGATGTATGACAATAATTTTTCTCTCTCTCTCTGAACAATTTTTAATCTTATAAATTTCTTTTCTATCTTTTTAGAAGAAAAGAACAAAATAAATATATGACAAGGTACGAGGATGATTTTTCGTTCGATGAAGTGAGATTTCTGCAATGAAAGAGAATGATTACAACTGAGAACGATTCTATTCTTTGAACACGATATTTGGCATGCTGTTATCGTACGACGAATCACGACGAAATTAATTAAGTAATACGTACTGACAAGAAAATCAAATGTACAATTACGACGTGGTAGACTAAATGATGCGTGGTGCACATGCACGAGTGACTCAGTGATAAGTACCATTCGATTGATCTACCATCAAATTAAATCTCTTTTACAGTGACATTATGATTGCACTTTCTTCGCATATATCGTTCAATCACGATCTCATATAACTATTCTCTACGTTGACCTACAAATACGTGGTTCTATCAATATTTTTGAAGTGATGTATATCGAGCAAACACATTGGTGAAATGATGAATCTAATAGCTAGGAATCGTGATCGTAAGTAATTGCATGCAATAGATTGCGGTTACAGGTAATCTTGCAAATGGACCGCAACGATGACAATGGTTAAGATGGTTTAACCTGTTAGAATCGTTCAGTCGCTGTAGATTAATCAGTTTGTAACGTGTTGAACGATTAGTATAATTAACGGACTCATAAATGGAAAACATGTTGTCTGTGTTTTAGTGTTAATTCGTTCTACGTTTAAAGCAACACAAAGGATAAGTTTAAGCAATTTCCAAAAGACAGCCACTTCTACAGCGACCGTTTTTGCTTATCAATGATGTCGCTCCACGATATCTATTTTCGCTTTATCTCATCAAGGAAACATCTAAAGATTCTTAACCCTTTGACTACTGTTGGCGCCTATTGGCGTCTGAAACATGTTGGCTTCCTGGTACTGTAGGCGCCAATTGGCGCTTGACTTATTTTGCTTCTCTGGTACTGTTGGCGCCAATAGGCGTCCGGATCAAATTTCGTCTGTTTCGTGAATAATTGCCGATTAAAAATTTTATTATTGCTCTTATGGTAATGTAGATTACTTATTTTAATTAAAAAACTTCGCTGTTCTCAGTGTACGTCGCGACTGAATTCATACCGTACAGTACGGCCGGTGCGTGCCAAAGTCTGCCGTAGTCAAAGGGTTAATCTGACTTTCTACAGATATTCTGGCAATGTTATAACTAACTTTATCAAGAACTTTTGTACACATTAATATATCAATTTCTTACAATAACAACTCTTGAGTCACTAGAAATTTAGACTTAACTCTTAAGTACCACGATAAAGTCAAATTCAACACTGTCAATGTTAAATATATAGTTCTACTGCTCAAAAGACAGATAATGGTATATGTTAATAAAAGATACTGAATAAATTTTCAGTTTCTAAGCCACCTAATGGAAATGTTCATAAGGATTAATTAACGACATCATTGATAAGCACAACCTATGCAACATACTACAACCGATGAAGCCTAAAAACGTCTATATACCTTGTGCCGTGGCAAGAAGAGTGTGTGGTGGCATAGACATCGGCGTCACGGTCGTGCAAGCTCGTCGGTGTACTTTGATGATGGAGTACGACGTGTTGTTGATCGGGTCTCCGTTGGTTAACTGGATCCGTTGCAACCGTTTCATGGGTTGCTGCATCGGCCTCAGCAGGGTCCCGATCTCTGCACGCAGACACCTAATCCACACACCACACACCCTCAGCCACACATCCTCTCGTGAGAGTCGCCGGTTATCGGTCGCCACGATTCGAGGGGACAACGAGTGCTCGACGTTTTTATTTTGTTCATTGTCAACAGGAGTTAAACACCTAGTCTAATACTAACTCACAGATCAATTAATCGTTTACGCTACAAAGGGTCTATCGTGGGATACATAAGGCAGCAAAGGTGAAGTTTAACGCGTTCGCTACGGACTAAGGATTGTGAACGTTCATCGAGTATGAAGTAAAAAATAATAATAACATTAACAATCATAGATATACATAGTGACAACGAGAATTTTAGAGAATTTAAAGAGTTCATGACGACACATATTAAACGATTTGAAAGTTAATCACTTTGTAATTTTTAAAATTATAATACTTTGTATTTAGTAAAATTAGTTGGACGCTTATTACCTATAGCCGCCAATAGCGAATGCGTTAACACGTTTCGTACTACGTGAAATTTAAAGCCAAAAAAAAAATTATCACAATTCTTAATTACAAAAAGATACAATTATATTCACTGTATTTATCTGATTCTATTTTTAAGCGAAACTGCGGTGTGTATAATTAATGCCACGTGGCACTGAACGTGTTGTATGATTTTGCGGGTACGATTCGAAGGAGCGTAATGCACAAAGGGGTGTCGAGTGTTGAATTGATTCTTCGTTCAATAGGAAGACAATTGCTCGTTGAAGCTTCACTGGTCTGATCTATTCGTTTTACTCAAACACAAAGTCCGAACAGCGAGGTGTGACTGTTTCAAAGTTCGACCGGCTACTTTTTGTACACGAAAGCGATAAATACGTGAACCTGAACTTTTTACGTTTACTTTGATTCGTTCGATACAATTCGTTAAGGTTCTTGTTACTTTCTAAACTAATTTCTGTAACTATAGCTTATCCAAATTCAATTGATCGTTCAATTATTTCATTTGCTTTGTTTTGCGAAAGGGGAGACAATTTTCTATAACGAAAGAAACTGATATTTGGTAATCAATTGATTATAGATAAACTTTATAATACAATTAACTAGGTATCACTTGAAATGCGATAAAATTCGACAATTCAATTATCATGCAAAGCGAAAACAGACAAATTATTTCTTGCGATCGAGCTCGTTGCTGATATAAAATTAGCAATAAAATATAAGAAACGTGTGAAAATAAAATCTGATTCGAAGCGCAAAACGAACATTAGTAAGCACTTCAACGAAATTAGCACTAAACGAAAATAATAATAAAGTACAAACAAAAGTATCAAGTATACGTGTATTTAATCAACCTTTCTATGCATGTATCATTTATACAATTTTCGTTTCAGGTAAAATAGTGAAAGTTTCAGTAATCGAAAGAGATATAAATAATACATGATTTACATTGCCTTTACTTATCTCTGATATTAACATTTATTCTGAAATGCATCAGACACAGAATTAAAAAGCGAAACCTAATGAATACATAATTAACAAAGTTGTTTTATCATATAAAGTAGGTTACGTCGAAAATTATACAGAATCACGTAGTAGTTAAAATGTGCAATCAAAACGACCAGCAGAAAATCGATAATTTCAGTGCGACTTCTATATTTGTACATCGACGATTCATTCTTCGCGTAAACGGTATTATATTTATAAAAATATATTACAATTATTTACACAAGATATAGTTATGTTTGATGCTTACGATTTGTTTTTCAGATTACAATTTCTTTCGCGTCGAAAACATTTTATAATGTAATTTACAGCTTCTTAGTCGTTTTGGGTGCAATCGATTAAAATGAAATTTTAAAACACTTAAGAAGAAAGATAAAATAATAAAACTGATATACAGGGTGTCGCACATGCTTGCTGTGCGTCTATTTTTGTGTAATTTTTGTAAAGTCATTTGTCCGGAGAAAAAAATTGAGCTGATTATAATTAGGTGAAACACCCTGTATACGGAATTATGCGAACAGTTACAAATATAATCGTTTGCAAACGTTACGGTAAACCATGCAGTGTCGAAAGCATGCATGTCAGCTACTCGCTTATTTTTAAAGCAACAAATAAAAGTAAAATCAGATGTAATCATCGATATACAGTTACTCTCAACAATCTCTCATTACGTTGTATAAATATTATTGCATTATTTCTGCTACACGCTAAAAATCAACGAAACACACGTTACACGATCTTTCCGAGTACAAATAATACAATATAAATACAAGGAAATGGAATAAAAGCAGCAATAATAACACTAATAACAGTAAAAGAAAAAGATGCTACTCTATTATACATTCATGTAAGTACATCCTTATTTATTATTTATTCTGTTCTTACAACAATTTTGCGTAAATTTAATGAGAAAAACCTATAGGGTGTCCCGTAACTAGTGTAATATCGGGAAATGGGGGGTAGTTGAGACGATTCTAAACAACAATTTCCTTTGCAAAAATGTCGGATGGGGCTTCGTTTTTGAATTATTAACGAAAAACACTGACCAATCGGAGCGCGTAGAGCGTGTGCTTAGCTGTGATACGGTAACTTCGAGGCGAGACGTCGGACTAGAACGAATCACGGCTAAGCGTGCGCTCTACGCACGCTCTGATTGGTCAGTGTTTTTCGTTAATAATTCAAAAACGAAGCCCCGTTCGACATTTTTGCAAAGGAAATTGTTGTTCGGAATCGTTTCGATGTTACACTAGTTACGGGACATCCTGTATAATAAATAGCACTGAGACAATTACTTAATTTGTACATTTGATATTAATTAAATCTGAGTGAAAATCAGAGTTCAATTAAATTTTACCAACATTTTTGCCAGCCCAGAATAAGCAATAAATGCATGTATAATTACACAATTGTTTAAAACACTGCGTTTTGAAAAATTAATTTTTCGCGTCGCTGCTGTATGGCAGCAGTAAACTGAAAGTATGTTACGAATAATACCATCTAGCGGATGTAGATGGTTTCTTTCGCCATATGGTATTAAAAAAGATTTTCAGTTTACCGCCGCACCGTCATACAGTAGAACGCGAAGAATTAAATTCGTACAGCAAAGTGTTTAAATAAAAGAAAGACCACCACTACAACCACATTAACCGTGGTTTTAACCTTTTCTCTATACATAACAATGTACACAAATATTGTGTAATAAATTAATTGTAAAATCTTTTCATCAGACGTTCAACATCTGTCATGTAAAATATGGCTTCAACTAATATCACGGGTTTAATTCTTTTGCTGGGACACGCAATTTTACTGAAATATTTCTAACGTGTTATAAAAGTCTACGATGTATAATTATCCTATCATTCATAATATATCAATAATTCTGTCAACTGTTTCTATGCATGTTGTTTTTTTTTATGCATAATTCTCAATGATTCTTTTCCCATTAAGTACAAACCATTAACAATATTATAGGAAATCATAAAAATGCGCTTGCCAGCGAAGGTACGTATTGTATTAACCGGACGATCTGTATCTAAATTACGTGTCCTTCGGTTCATGTATCTCAACATTGACCACAATCGTCTCGTTACACGTCGTCGTGTCACTGGGTGTAGTTTGTGTTTGCGTGCTATTTGTATCGCAACTTTTTAAATGTCCATTGCTCTCTACATCAGCTACTACTACGTTCTGAGGCTTGTTCCCTTCCTTCAGGACATCCGGATCGTCGGTCGTCTCCTCCAAGATCTCGTAATTACCCGGCTTTAGCGAGGACATCCGGCTAACCGGCGTGTGCAACCTCTTTATCGAATCAGCCTGGCTTACCTTGTTCAACGCTTCCAGCATATTGTCCGGCATATGGTCCTGTATCATCACCGGGCTTATCAACACCTCGTCGAAGTCGCACGGCCCAGCCCAAAGTGCTTGATACACCGGTTCCTGTTTGTGCAACATTTGTCTGAAATCGAACAGAGAGAAATGAAGTTCAAGGATTTCTTTGTCAACCCTCGACATGCATCAATTGCTGAATCTTTTGCTGCTAATAAGTCGCTACGCGGCCAACATGCAGTTAGTTGCGTTCAGGAATCGAAGTAGTCGGGGTGTGACTTTATTTACACTATGTACAGAATGATTTTTATAAAGGGACGCAATGCGATTATTAAAAATTTCAAGTTCTTCTTTTATTCAGTATTATGATTAAGGCTGTATCGGAATGGATTGGTTCCTTATAAACTGAATGCCATAAGTTTCTCACAATGCTTGGTTTCCGATAAGTTGACAATTTACAAATATTTTGTTACGTTATTAATTGATAAAAAAAAAATCCGAGGGATCACTCTATAACAATCACTCAGTACGATTGCTATGATTTACTCATGCATACATGTATGGAATGGTAACGTTGGAACAGTAATTCTGAAATAAGACACTCAGACAGTGTGATAAACGCATTAACCCTTTCGTTACTGCAGGCGACTATAGTTGCTTTCCATAAAATGCCATTGACATACTACAGGCGACTATAGTCGCTCCGCATAAGATTTACTGAATATCGAGTATCTTACTCTGGACATGCAACATCAGTATTTTGTTTTGCATCATTTTCTTCCCTCCCAAAAAAGAATTTTCCCCTCAGAGAAACCGCCCGTAGCGAAAGAGTTAAAGAAGAAAGGTGTAGGACAAAGATCCAAGTTATGTACGCATGCGGGTATATCCTCAAGATGCAATTTACCCAGAGCAGCCCTGAAAACGTAAACTTTTCGATAAACGTACCTCCAACGGCGCTCATACTTTTGCCTAGAAACGTAAAAACATCGTTGATTAAAATTTTATTCGTGATCGCGCTCGTTTCATCTTTGATGCTTTTTCAAACAACAGGAACAGAGTTTTAACACGTTGATTGCCACAGTGAATAACAGTCGTACGCGTGCTACGGTACACTTTAATAAAGATTTAATTGAATTACATTCGTGGTGTCGGTCACTGGAACACTCAACGCGTTAACACATTCGCTGCGGTACGGGACATACAGGCTCCGTGTCAATCCTTCGTTGTATGCAGACCATTTTACGCTTTAAATACTTGCATACTCGTAATATTAAGTTAAACAATTTCATGTAAAAGAATACAACAGCGTTCAAGGGTTGACCTTGATATCTTCGTAATTTTCCCAAGCGATTTCTACTTTCATACACTTCGATGGACGTTTTATGGAACACAGTCGTCTCGTATCGCCAAATAGGAAAGCGTTTGAAGAAGCAACCACAGCGAACGCGTTTAACTTGCACGAACGTTCAACTTACTCTCCCTTGTTAGGATGATGGCGAACAACGTGTATGATCCGACCAGGTGGATACAGAGGCCTGTGCAAAGTCAACGCGATGCTGGAATCGCTTGGAACGACTGTCTGGGAACGTGCTAAGTCCTTGTCCCTCTGATATTCGCTGATGCATCCACCGGCCTCTAAATTTGCAGCCGATGTGGGGGTGGAACCGCAACCGCAACACATCACCGAGCAAGCTATCGTTTTCCACTGAAGTAAATATCACGATTGACGACGAGTTTCAGATCAACTGTTGCGAGGATATTTGAAGGGCGCAAAAGCCAATCAGTGTAAATCAGTCATAAAAAATGATTTATGCCGTGTAAATATCCTTCTTATAATACCAATTATAATTCAGAAATTAATAATTCTGCTATACAATGTAAATTGAAACTCTCAAATTTGATGTTACTCTTAAATATAAAAGGGAATTGAGAATTGTACAAATCAACAATTTTACAAAATGTACAGTCATCATAATATTAAGATTTTACTAATGGACACCAGTACTATTGACTACAGAATTATCTGCAAAGCTCTTCAATTAATGATCTTCGTTAACATACTTTATGAATTATATTGATTGGTTTCGGAGCCCTCCATTTATCATTTACATTGTCAGGTGCTAATGCATTCTGCAGACGCAACATCGAGTATCAGAAAGTCTGATTTATCCAAACGAATCTTCACAGAATCTATTTCAAAGAACATTCAATTAGAGCATATAACTTTATTTCAAGTTATCGGTGAAAGTCTGTTTTTCTAAATTTCTTGACTAAAAGGTGCGCTTGCATTATAAATACTACGGTGAAATCTATCTATAAGATTGCTCGTGATTTTCTATAAACGCTCAAGAATCATCCTTTCTTAATTTTGTCCTCGATTCTTGTTTCATTTTTTTTTTTTTTTTTTTTTTTTTTTTAGTAATGCAGTTTTTAGCGGAATCCTCTTAAAAACGTATACTTAATTTAACACAGAAAATATTTCATAACTTTGAAGACATGTATAGTCGAAAGAATTCATACTCAAACACTTTCTTTATAAAAGAATTTCAAAAACTTTGAAGGTTTTATATTTATACTTTCTGAAAAGTCTTCTCAAAAGTTATACATTATCCCTACTTCTTCGATTTCAGATTCTAATTTAAATTTCTGTACACATATATGCTCGTTCAAACTTGAAGTGTTTGATCGTATAGGATAGAATATATACCTTTGGATCGACGCTCCTTTTTATAGCATTGATAAGATCGGCTCTTAAGCTCTCCATCTGTCTAAGACCTATCCTAGGTACAACATCCTTCCCGACCACTACGGATGTAATAAATTCCTGCGAGTATTGCTGAGCAGGCATGCTCAAGAGACCACCCGGAGGACCGAACGAAAAGCATACTAAGTCTGGATAGTCTTGTTTAAGCAAAATCGCTAGGATAGCCGCGGTGCCAGCTCCCAAGGAATGGCCAACCAGTGCCAAACCGAACTGATGAGTCCCCCTCGACGGATCCTGTAAAAGGAATTTGAAGTATTTCCAATGAAATCCTTTCGATATGACGATATTCAATTGAAAAATTCTCAAACTATACAGACGTGTACTAAGTAATTGTAGTCACCCTTTTTTGACTATAGTTCAAATGGCAATTTTCCATTACAAATAAAAACGAAACCTTAAAAACAAAAATCCAGTTAAAAGTTGCAAGAAACAATACAATTTTTCACTTGTATCATGGTTTATCGCTGAAAATATGCAACGAGTGCAACGATAAACGTAATTATTCACTGTTACGTGTCGATAATATACGTCCGAGTGAAAAAGTATTTGCATTTAAGGTAACGATAACGTAGAACAATACCTTGGCGAGCGCCCGAGATATAATTTCTTCTTCGAGCAGCTTTTTTCGAATGTATTCGGCTGCTTGAACCATCCCCTTGTGTCCCAACCAGTCATCCCTCGGCGGTGACAATGGTAACACTTCACCCTCTGCGTTCAAGTCCGTTAATACGTCCTTCATGCTGAGAGTTCCTCGTATACTAACGACAACCTTGAAAACGGCGAGCAGAAAATTGGTAATTATCTGGTATCCAGCCACGCTCGAGTTCGCGTAGTTAAGCACAGTTTTATGAATTCAGTGATTCGGGATTAAAAATTTCGTGAAATTAGAATTTAGAGAGGGACAAAAAATAGGTTAATTGCACTGAGCATTTTGTACTATTACTCTTGGTAATTTAACTGGAATCTTTGAAATTTTCACTGAAAGCTTTTTACTAAAAGATGGTAAAAAGTCGAATTCCGAATCTATTGTAACATAAAACCTATTAGACAGATAAAAGAGTCATCTAACCGCTAATCAAAATTGAAACACTTACAGAGTTAAAATTTAACTTCTTACCATTTTTCATACGGAACCTATAACCAATCGTGGGAGGAACGAATATTTAAATAATTATTGGGTAAAGCGAAAAGAAATGTCGCTTTTTTTTAATACTTGGTTGCCTTTTTCAAGTAAAAACAGCCAGAATTTTATAAAAGAGGTGAATTTTATCATAAAATAACTATGCAAATTTTCTGCCCGAATAAATTTGTATTTTTTTTTGTAAATAAATTTGATCACATTGAAAAAAAAAACGACATTGCTTTTCGCTTTACCTAATACTTTATAAATTCACGATGACTCTATACGTAGCAACACGTTACAAAATTTTTCTCGACAAAATTCATCGCCCGAGACGGTGACACATTTAACAATCGACAAAAAGTTTACAAATAAACGGGCTTCTTCGTTAACACGTTCGCAAAAAGTTTATTGTTAACTAATTAATTTTAGTGGCAAATTAATGCCACCGTGGATCGATGAATTTGTCGTTAAAAAAGATCGTAAAGTGTTCTCCTCTCACGAATCAACTCGAAATATCTTGATATTTATCGAATGAACGCGGTCGGTGCATGCGAATCAATGAGGAACGCGCGAAACCTTTTTCTTCGTGTAATCGAGCGCGACGAAGAACGGCGTCTCACCGACGTCGACGTGAAAGGTCGCATAAATGACTTCCACCTCCGCGACCTCGACCATCTTCCTCAACGCCGCGTAATTGCACTTGCAACAATTGTCCTCGACAATGGTCGCCTCGTCTTGGTCACCGCCGCAAGGGAAACAACCGCATCGTAATCTGTGACACGGATTTCAACACAGTTATATCGCACTCTGATTCCAGCTACAAGTCAACAACACCCTTACTACCCAGCATCACACGTACGTGACATTTGTTTTCATATGTTGAATAGAATGAAAAAAATTGTACAATATCCAAATGGCATACGCAAACAGACGCAAGTTACATTATTTAGGTATTATTTTTATATTTTGTACACGAAAGAGCAAGCAACATACATCATATTAAATATTACATCGGTCGAGATAGCCCTCCTCCCTATCTTGCAAAAATAAAAAAACAAAAACATGAAAATTACGAGATATTTATGAGCTTTCATATTCTGCAAATTAAACATTTTAAGCTCGTCAAACTAAGCAGGAATTTAAAAATTTCAGTTGGGAGAATAATCATTCCTTAAAAATAAAAATATTGAATCGTACTTTGCGGCAGAAGTAGGAGCTATTTATGAGCTTTTAAAATAATATAATTCAGGTTTTTGAGCTCATCGTTTTAACTTTAAAACAAACCCTTAAATAAGTAGTAAAATGTACTCTCCTTGTTAAAATATCTGAAATTGAACTGAAATCTAAGAATAAGTAATTGACAAATTATTGCGTTAGCGATAAAACAGTATGTACCTAATTGAATAAAAAAATCAATCTAGAGTTTCTGTTTTGTGTACCCGATAAAAAAGAAACGAGCTGGTAATATCCCGCTCCTGATCGTTAAGAAACGAATACGTAACTTCAATTACAATGAAAATAACACCAACTGAAAGATAAGAACATTGATCGATCGAATCATTTCATCGCGTACGCGATGATACATTGATGAAAATCAATTAATTGCTAATAGTTATATCGCACAACGCAATCGCCATATACACACCCACAAACACACACACACGTTGGTCGGCATTACCTTGTGCACAACTGACAAAGGCCGGTGGAATGATTAACGAGAAACATCGGCCAGCCATAAGCAGCGAGGGCGAAGTGCATATAATGAATGGCCAACTGAAAGTGACCCAGATCACCGTCCTCGGTCAAGGACAAGAATTTGGTCCGTGGTGTTATTGGCACGCCTGACAGAAACTCGTAGGTATCGTTCTTCCGTTGCTTCACTATTAGCTCCCTTTCGATTTTCTGGAACTTCCTTAACAATACCAGACCGGCGACCACGTCTGATGGAACCACGTCAAGGTCACGGAAGAAATCGCTCAACAGCCTGGCAATGTCCGCGAACGAGTTCTAGGAAACGGATCGTTTTTCATTTGGAAAACACGTCAGTTGCCGTTGGTGCAAAAGAATTCTTGAGCTTAGCATGAAATCATACAATTCTCTGCAATAGTTTTTTTTTTATCAGGGGAAAGAAGTTCCAGTTGGTACGATAAGTTTCGATCTTCTTCGAGCAAAGTTCTGAACTGTTAAACCTTTTACGCTTTGGAATGATATTTTCGATGAAAACTTATAATTGAAAGAAAACTTTGAGCAGCTGCGTTGATCGACGATAAGTCGTTTTCGAGTTTAATTCGTACGTTGTAGAATTAAACTTACTTAGATAAGAATCGATTTAGGACAACAATTCTTTCGCATTGATTTAACCCTCTATGAACTCGCGTGACTTGAAGGTGACACGGTAAAAGATCAAATAGCAAGCAGTGCTCCAGTTATTGACGCTTTTCGTACTTTCGCTCAATAATAAAGTTTAAATTAAATATTATCATTCATGCCTAGTAAAGGATTTGTATATTCTTCACAGAAAATAATTTCAAAATTAATGGAACAAATATCATCATTTAAAAATGCAAATATTTCTTAATATGAAGAATTGGAGTTATAGAGGGTTAATATATTATTTTGAAAAATTTCATGAAGATTATACCATACTTACTCGATTCCTATCAGAATTTCCTATGCAGCAGAATAAAAGTCTGCACCTGTTGTCCCAGCTATCCTGATATGCTCGTATTACTTTCCTAAGAAAACGAGGTTTTAACCATTTTAACACGTTTTTATTAACTCGCTATCTTGTCTGTCTGTTCGTCTGTTTGGTAGAAATTTTGCAATTGATTTTAAACTAACTTCCCGATGAGTTGGAGACTTGAAACTGTAAACGTAGCTCAGTCTGTCTGTCCTACCTTTAAAAAGCTGTATCTTTTGAACCGTAATAATTTAAAATTCTACGAAATAGGATAAATAATAATAATGGAAAAATCCAGGTACCTCAATTACGAATACATGACACTTGACCGTCAAAATGTTAATAATCAGAATTAAAATCTGACAACTTATTTGACTGTAACAGTAAACCCCCGTTTGTTACTCAAGTACTTCGAAAATTTCAATTTCCTAGATTATAACACGTATTTTTAAACGGAACATTTAATTTCGACAATTATATAACAAGAAATATTCGTGTCAAGTTAAATTAGAAATTTCTCAATAAAACAGACATAACAGAAAACCTTTTGATGAAATCGCGATACCAAGAGCGACTTGAGAAAGGCTCGCAGTAGAACTGGATGGTAATAAGTCAGACGACGAAAGTAAAAGCAAGAACCAGACAAACGGGTTTACCTTTGTCGCCAATTTCTGTTTCTGCTGCCGCTACGGTTGTAATGCAATTTACCGCACCTGGATTCCGCCTCCCTCATACTGCGTTGATATTTCTTCATTTTCACCCAGGATCGACCTGCGGCATCGTACGTGCACCACACTGTTACAATCACCGATGCCAGTACACACCAATTCGATATCACTAAACCTGTAAATCAAATCAACTTAACACGTTACTTGCCGCAGGAAATTGAAACGGATAAGCACGCTATTGCTTTATAATTCAATGTTGATTAAAGATTAAGAAAAACAATTCTTATTTGCGATCTCGTCTTAACCCTTTGCGGACGATGGGCGGATATATTCGCCCAAATAGAATCTTCATAGTACTACTGCTCTTATAAAGTACTACTGCTGACCCGGCAAACATTGTTCTGCCTAAAATAATTATTTTATTCCAAGATTTGTTTTGAAATGTATTTCAATTACGGTAGGAATTTTTTTAATAAGAATGAAATGAAATTCTTTTTTTACGACTCTTTTTATTTAAATAAATATTATATGGTGTGGATTTGAGCCAAATCGGTTCATAAATAAGAATTTTCGAAAAAAATGGGACCCCAGCGCCACCTAGGAGGGTCTAACACAAATAAAAACAATCTGAAGCATCACACGAACATATGGTGTGAATATAACGTGGATAGCTTCAGTGGTTCCAGCCGTGATGGTCAGACATACATACGCACCAACGTTTTTGTATATTAAGATATAAATTCGTAAATATCGTGCTGTAATTTTGACACAAAGAAAAATGATAAATATAAAAGTAGGGATTTCTAGTATATCCTTTAGGATGGCAAGTATTGTTTGTTTTGCTTTAAGTTATTGATATTTCCTGCATACACCGTGTCAAACTTGGAAATACCTCATCCGTAAAGGGTTAATACATTACGGTTCGAGGTATTTGCGAGAAAAATTTCGCGTGTAAATGGAATATTTGAAGGTATTAAATATTATTATAATATTAAATATTAAATATTAAGAAACTTTCATTATTTTAATTGAGTCAATAATAATCAAAGGTCAAAAAACCTATTAATAGACTTCTGCTATGTAAAGTATTAAAATCGAACCATCCTTCTTATTAAAATAGATACGTCAGTATAAGTTCTTTTTCATGATTTCATTGCAAATTGAACAACTATAAATACATTCATTCGTATAAAATCCAATTAAATTACAATTCCAATTCTAGGAAATTTTAGTTTTAATTTTAATTTTAATTTCAATTGAACTCGAATTAAAAATTAAAAGAATTTAAAAAATTTCCTGTTACGTGAGATTGAACTAAAATGGACCTTTTTAGCAAAAAATTTATTTAACATGAAATGCACTTAGTATGGAGCTCTTCATGTCCACGTGCAATTTTGTTAATATTTTTTTTATCAAAGATCTTATTCACGTAAAATATGTTCAATATAAAGTTCCTCGTCCCTATAAAATTCATTTGATAGAATCTTATTGTCCATACGAGATCTAACAATAAGTAAATTTATGAATAACCTATGGTTTGTGATCTATCATTTAATCACTGCAAAAATTGAAATTCTTTGTGAAAAAAAAAAAAAATACTTACCTAACGTTACATCGTTCATTCGATCGACGGGACAGGTTTGGTAGAAATGTGTTAACCATGTTACACCCGCGCACAACCATCCAGTCTCCACCAGCATTAGGACTGAAAAAAATTATATAAAATCCACATCTTTTCATTTAAAAATAAAATAAAATCTTACGAAAATAATTTCAGTTTCTTGCTTTCTTTCCAAAATTTTTCACTATTTATTTATTTGCACCAAAGATGATAGAGTGAATTATTAACAATTATTGAATTTCTGAAAGCTTAACTTTTATGACCGACAATAAACGGGTTTCTATTTTATTGGACGGTAATAGATGGCTAAAGCAAATTACGAAAAATATTTAGATCGCACGAAGTCATTCGTGCTGTTCCTTCGATGAAAGGAAAATACGTTAACGCGAAACGTCGAAACTTCATACCGGATAAGGATTGAAGGTATTGACAGTGCTTTCTTCGAACCTACAGTAGACAGCTTTTCTTTACGGAAGAACACCCCATTATTTTCTACCACTCTATCTTTTGATGGTTTCTACGTCACCGCTAATATATCTGACGTAATTGTCTGGTATGATCGTATTGATCAAATTCATTGAAACTTCGTTCAATTCACATTTTAAATTCTACTTTCTTCTTACATAATTATAAAATATAGCAGGAATATTCTTTTTTACATTAAGCAGAGAAATGATAGATTTTATTATAATTATGAAATATTATAGCAATTCTCGTTTTTGGTACGGCACACGGTAGTATAAGATTATTAAAAATGAAACTGTTAATTTAACGTTTATAGAAGATAACCGATTACTTAATTAAACTCAATTTCGTCTGTATATTTCTATACACCTAGGCTAATTCGTTAAGTCCTAACGGGTTAATTTGCTGTATTCTAATGTAAGTAAAAATTCAATTTCACATTTTTAAATTCTCTGTTAAATAACACACGTCTCAGCGATAGCGTCAATCGAGTGTAAGGGATTTTTTATTTTATTCCATTTCTATTTTTCATATTTTCTATTGCTATTCTAGCAATAAGCATTATTGATCAATATATGGAATAATTTTATTCAAACATTTTTTTATCTAACTTTAATCAAAGTATCATTGTGTTTCTCCCAGGAGTGGGTCACGATCAGTTCTTTGATAAGACGAAGTTTTTGTTTCAATTTCCATTTCAATGCGTACCCAGGACTAAGAAAACATTTTCATTCTGTAGCTTCCTTTTGAAAATGCAACGCTTGGCGCGCAATACTCGAGATACTTTCTCAAATTTTCACGCTTCGTTTCGAAAACCATTCCGTTCGTCTGGCCGGAACCTCGAAGACACGCGCCTGTCGGAATCAGAGCATCGAAATCGAACAAAGAGACGACGAAAAATACAAGCTGCAACGATGGTGGCCCAACACTGGCCACGCATCCGACCAATCAGCTGTACGTGAAGGAAATTTCGATCGAGTTCTTTTTCTAGGTGCACTGGAAAACGGTCGATGAACAACACCGGACTCGAGTTGGAACCCGTCCAAAAATCCGTTAAATACGCGCCACTGCATGTGTCTTGTTCGAGAACAGACGGCTCCAAGTAATTCTTTGTAAATATAATCGGCGTGTAATGTGCTGACCCATCCCAGGGTAATTTAACACGTTGATCGACCCAGTGAAAACGTCCGGGTATATTCAGACATGCTACGATTACTCGGAATAAAATTTAATCATTTCTTACGTTCAACATTGTATGACATTTTATTCCTCTTGATTTTCTTAGTCATTTCGGACGACTGCCGGTTGAATCATGACTCGTTCCACTAAATATTTACAAAGATATTTTGAACAAAATTAAACACTCGAGATTCGTAAATTTGGCATAATAAATGATTCGATATTAAAAATAGACAGCTGATTTGTTTTCGTACCAAAGACGAAAATCTGTTGGCGCTTCCAGCATTTTACCTTGGTACTTTCGACTGATCTTTTATTCAACGCGGAAAGTTTCTTTCAAACTTTGAACAGACAAAGAATCGCGAGTTTAACTGCATTAAGCGGACGTTCGATGTCCATGCATTCTTCTTGTGATAAGTTTTCGCTTTTAGAGAAGATAAAAGAATTGAAGGTTTCTTCGCGGGAGAAATGAGAATTTTCGATGCGTCGTTGGATCAAGTTTCGAAAGCAGGTTAATCGAATCGTTTAAGTTCGAAACGCTTGAATTTCCAAACTCACAAAACCTTCAAACTTCGAAAATTATTCTACCCACTAGGTAAAAATTTGCAAAAATCCAAGGATACGAACAGTCACACGACACGTACCTACTAGAAGTCTCAAAAATCTCATTTTAACCCTTACAGCGCTATGGACGTATATATGCGACTGGCGAAAGCGATCGACGTGGACAATGAGCGCATATATGCGTTTGGAAAAAGTCACCAGCAGGTACGATGGACGTATATATGCGTTTGTACATCAAGCTATTCCGTCCACAGCAATTACCAGCGGTGAGCGCGTGCAGTCTCTCCAGAGCGCATCGGCAGAGAGTCGTCCGCACGCAAAGGGTTAAGATATTTGTATATAAATTTATTTTGATAAAATGAAAATTTACGAATATTTTATTGTCAAATAAAAGATCCCTCTTTACGAGAAATTCTCCCCCTGGTTGGATACCCCTGGACTAGAAGATATTAAAACTTCTATTCGGATGAGAACAAAGCGCTCATTTGCATAATGGACAATTAAAGAGCCACTAGAGGAAACAATCATTCAACTACAAAAAAAAGGAAAGGAAGAAACTAAGACAGCTAAGAAGACAGAAAATTTCACGTCAGTCTTCGCGTAACCAAAGGGTAGATGTAAAAAGGCGAAAAGACGAGAAGCAAAGACTCTTTTACCACCCGAAGAACTTTCTCAGAAACAAAGCAATATAGCAAATGGAAAATAAAAAAGAAGTGAACTAATTCCTTCGTCTGAAAGTAATCGCTGCTTTATACGCCATTCTGTATTTCATACCCTGAATTAATGCTCTGTTAAACCGTACTCGTTATTTTATTTGAGAATATATTTTTTAGTGCTGTGAACCCCTTAAAAACTCATAAAATCATCAAACGGGTAAAAAAGATACTGGTTTTTATTTTTTATAAAGAAAATGATCCCTATGCACGTGAATATACAGGAGTAAATTTTTGTAACAAAGCTCAGGTGTGAACGAAGAGTATCGTGAAAAATATTTACGAACAAAATTCTTTTCGCTTGCGAGCTGATCTTTCATTACGATCGAAAATTCACGATTAAATCCTGACCCTTATTAATATTCTCCCCTCGTCTTGCGAAGATTGGAAGAGCCGACAAGGGAGAAGTGGCTTTCCGTTACCACAGACGAAGCTCACGTTAACGAACCCCATGGTGAACCTTTAAATTGGTCACGATTGAGTTGACAAAATCATCCGAGGACTGTAGTAAGGACTTCGTTAACTATTTTAATATTCGATCGACAACACGCTGATTAATGGGTTGCTTACAAGAGATTCGTTAGGCACCTTTGGCAAATATTCCAACGCGATGCACGCGTTAAATTATACCCCCATGACACGAACATGCTCGTACAGATAGTAATTTTCGATATCGAGATCGTTATGTCTAAGGAATTTTCGATATTAACCCATTTGCATCATAAGCGTATATACATATACGCTCAATTTTCCTGGCCATTATCACCGGAGCGTATATATGTATACGCTCAAATTTTCTAGTCACTCTAACCGGAACCATATGCATATTTTCAATCTTGTTGATCACTATTATTATCAGTTAGCTTACAAATTTTTCTGGTGATATGGGCCTTTTTTTTCATATTTCCTCACGGTGCAAATGGGTTAAACACCAAAATTCGGTGGTTTTCGGTTTCAAGACAGACGAGCTAATGGTTTTCGGTTTCGAGTCACACGAGCTAGCGGAATTTGATGATTTTCAATTTTATATCTTGATACTTTCGACTTTGAACGTCGCGATTTCGACGATTTTCGAATAACATGATTAGGTTTTTTTCACTACATCAAATACAACTTTGATTTCGTATAACATAATCTATCACGTTGGTTTCAAAAATGAACTAATATTCTAAAATTCTCAGGTGTTTTTTGTATTCATGAAATCTAAACATTTATAAGTACGCTAGTGGAGTTAATTCTGGATACTTTAAAATTTTTACTTCAATTTCGCGTTTATTTAAATTATTTAAAATATAATCATTTATATTTTATAATCTAATCATTGTTTTATAATTTTAAGGCGTCGCTTATATAAAAAACAAAATCAGTAAAAAGACCATTTACAGTCATACTTTCAATATACAATAAAAATTACACTTTCAACACATCAAAGGAGGTACAAAAGTTAATTAATTGGCTAGTGAACATCACGCGACGTTTTGTGTTGCCAGGCGCAAAAACAAAAAGATCAACACATTTTAGATTTTTATTAATTAAAATTTTAAAACAATTCCAAACCAAATCATGTGAAATGTATAAACATTATAGGTTACAATAAAAATATTACGGTATCAATTTAGCATAGCAGAATATATATATATTCTGCACAAATATGAAATAAAGAATATTATTATTCAAAATCTCCAGAATTAATTCCACCAGTGTAGATACATGTAAATTGCATCGATACAAACAGCAAATGTATTTGTTCACTTACAAAGACGAACGTAGAGGACATACTGCATAGGTGCTCTCGCCGCAGTGTCCAGAATGCTCCCCCGTGTAGCCAGGAAGCAGATGGAAAATTCTATCGTCATGGAGATCACGAAAATGGCCAAGTATCCCACAATGTACTGCCACAAAAGGAGGATGCACGTAACGCTGCGATCCCATTCGAGGATCCCCAGTAGAACACCCAGCACTGTCACCCTATAACAGAAACGATAAGAACTTTTATGAAAAGGACTATCCTACATTCACAGAAACATCACGGATATCCCGTTAGTTATCGAACCGTGAACAGAATTACTTTCGTCGCATCTTTTGATCTGCTTTATTAACGTTAACTCTGGAATGTCGAAGCCAGGACCAATCGTGACCCAGGCAAAATACGATAGTGTTTCGATTAAAGCTGGATGTACAAATTTTTAAATAAGAAATTTTCATACATTTGGAAATGATATTTGAAGTAAATAAATTAAAGCACAATGGAGCAAATATTGCACGGTAAAGATTTCCTAATAATTTGGAAAATTCGATGGAAAATTTGTACCGTGAAAAATTTGGATTTATAGAGGGTTATTTATAATGATAGGATACAGTGTTTGAGGATTAAAAACGAGAACAGCGTATACTGCTAGCAGCAAACGAATTCATTTATAGTCGGTTTCAAAGTTCCTTGTAGTTCTAAAATCCACCTGACATTTACTAACCCCCCTTCTAAATTCATTTCGACCGTACCGTATTTCATCGTCGACTTACAGCCCAATATTTATAGTGCACTTGCGCGAACGAGCTGCACCATTTTAATAAAATCCTTATTCACCGTTTTGAATCTATCAAAACGTCGTGATTTACTTTCGTAATTAAACAGCCAGCAACACAGCATAATTCAAGCTGTTAGATGTTCAATTGCATGAATCATACTCATTCTGACGTTAATTAATCCCGTGATAAAATTTCATTTTGCTTCCAATTTACTGCCTTATATCATTTCTATAATGTAACACTGTAATGTTACTTACGAATATTTTTCTTTTCTGTTATTAATTCATATTCGCAAAATGTTAATTCCGAGCATGAAAAAATATTATTTTTAATTTAGCTTAAATGTCAAGTTTACATACACACATTATACGTATGCTGATATTGTACGTGGAGCATTATATGACATGCATATATGTATGTCCATAATAATGAAAGGTTTATCAATGCGTGAATATGTGAGTCACTTTATACGAGTTAAAGCATCCTCGTATAACTGAAGTACTTTTCAGTTTTTACGAGCCACAAGACGCGCAGGTATGAAAGTCAATTTAACCTTTTTTCTTCTGTTCGTTACTATGATAATCTGTAAGAGACGTCGATGTTCTTTTCCGGTGCGAAAGCACGTTCGCGTCGGATGAAATCCTGGCCAGAATAGTATGGGTTTTTCTCAACAACAAACAGCCACTTCAGAAAGTAATTGTGTATCGGGTCTGAAACTCGACGGAACTTTCCGCGTAAAGCCGTTATTTCGAAAGAGGCAAGTTTTCTCGTGCAACGAACAAAGAATTTTGCAACCATGCAAAACGAGTTCCGGAAGCCCCGTTAACGTCGTCCTCGATCACAAAATTCGCGCAATTCCTTTCGATCGTTCGTTGCAATGCACCGACAGCCCGTAGCAATTTTCATGTCGTAATTGGAACAAGTAATTGTCGGGAATCGTTTCTTACTTCGTTACGAACAGACGCGATTGCGTAACTGTTTGGCTCGTAAGCAAAGAATTACACTTTTGTATTGATATTTCAAAAGATCCCATAAAAAGTCGCAACCTTAATATAAAACGTACGTGATTGGAACAGAAATAAAAATTGAGAAAGCGAAATAAACATATCACGAAAAAATATTTCTATACAAAGTTATCAGCAATCAAAATGATAGCACGAAACTTGTTCCAGCTGGTATCAACAGATTATCATCGTATTAAGCAAAAAAGCTTTATTATAAAAGCAATGATTATGAAGGCTTTCGAAGATACTGTTAATTTAATAATTAAAAAATTTAAAACAAAGGCTTGAATCATTTGACAAATTAACGTATGTAACTTTGATCGCTTTTTGGTATTTTTAGTATGAAAGATTTCAAGCTTATCTGAAGTTCTTTCTCGAAATCCTTTATCTTGTGAAAAAGCGCATTAATTTCACGAAATCTCCGCCGTGTAGCAGCAAGAAACGAGATAAAACGTGGCAAGCATCTATGAATGGAGTTACACGAGCGTAGTTTAATAATGCAACGTGTGCATCGTGTACTACAGATGCAAGACCCAAGGGATATGACCGATCGTCATACTTCAACCGTCTGTTAGCCACTTCAGGACACGAGCTCGACAATCTCGTACCACGGTGCTTCGCGATCAAAGGGGGAAAAATGAACGTGTTACGACGTTAAACTTTTTTCGGCAATGAGCTCTTATTATAGCGACGATTTGCTGGCATTTTATTTTATTCCGTATCACCAATTAAATCATCAAAAAATCGAAAACAATTTTTTTTTCTATAAAATGATAATTTAAAAGGATAATTCATCCTGCAATTTCTGTAATTTTCTAATTTAAAAATGTTTTTTTAGTTTAAATAGAAACTATAAGTCTTAGCTACTAAAGAAAATTCATATTTCAGATGAACGATGCGCTCGCTACAGTTCCCGCCGTTTTTTAACTCACGCCACGACTTTCCCAGAAAAGTGTCTCGAAACTCCGCCATTTCTAAATTTTCTGGAAAAACAAAAATATTTTGAGGAAGCTTAAATGTATAATAAATAATCCCTTAAGTTTCAAAAAACAGGAACTTAAATAAAAAACAGGAACAAAATCTATATAAAAAATAATTCTCAAAGAAAAATCTCGGATAAAAATGAGGAGAAAGAGAAATCCTGTCCTTTAAAAATAAACCATTGTTCCACGAACAAACGTGAAACTTTCGTTCGGACACGAGTTTCGTTCCGCTCGACGCGTTCCAAATCTGCCAATTAGCGCCAAAGAGTTACCGGTTCAATTAAGTCCTCGCTGGGGACCATCCTGACGAGAGAAACGGTCGTCAAGCGTAATGTCAAGGTTTCATTCTTCGTTTCCTCCGTTTTCGATCTGGAAGATCGTCGAGCTTCCTTCGAGGCTAAACGCAGCCGAAAAAGAGCAAAGGTCATTGTGCAGAAGATAAGGGATGGCGGGTAACGAGCAGAGCGAAGAAATAACGTAAACAAGAAAAGAAAGGGGAACAGGGGATAGAATAGACAGAGAGGGAGCAAGCAAGGCGGTTGTGTTCGCGGTTAGGGGAGATTTGGAGGGGTTGCAGCGATACTTCCAGGATTGGATAAGTAGCGTTGGGATGAAGCGGCTTCCATGATTTTTTTTTTCCATTTCACGTAAGAATATTAACACGTTGACTGCCACAGTGAAAACGGACGTGGGTAGTCAGACACGCTGAAATCCTAATTATTAACAATACAATCAACTAATTTTCAAATTTAACTTTTCAATTCGATAGCTAGCATTATTAGCATAATGTTAACGCTATCCGTGGTTTATTTTAATCAATTTTGTTGGTAATTATTTGATTGTAAAAAATTTCGGGTGCCGGTCACCGGTAATCCCCGTGGCAGCCAACGTGTTAACAATCGTACTATTTTTTTTAGATAGTACAGTAGATACTCCCGTATCCGAATGAATAGGGACATAAAGGTGGCCGGATAGTGGAATTTTCGGATAATAAAACAATTACTTTCTTTTGCATTAAACTTCGTTGATTCAAGTAGAAATGAACAAAATTGACGCTTTCTTTCAACATCTAAGGGTTCCATACCTTTTTAGCTGCTAAGTCACATAAATTTTTGATTGTCATCGAAGTCCTTTCTCAAATGACTCAAATGCTTCGACATGAGAAGGCACTTCCTCATTGTTACTTTCATTCTTGTAGATTTCCCAATACCACGTGTTCTTGCTAATTTCGTTACACTTTCACCATTTTCAAGATCTTGAATTATTTTGTATTTCTCTTCAATAATCAAATTTACACGTTTTCGTTTACTTGTCATTGTAATATCGTTCTATGTCTGCTTCAGACCGAATTGATACGATTATACATTTAACCAGCTGAACACAGGAAAGTATTTGTTATATGTAAATACATTGTATCATATATGTAAACATCGCTACGAAACGTTGTGTTGTGCGGATAACAGAGCGTACGGATAATAGAACGTCCGTAAATTAGGATATTCGGATAATGGGGGTACGGATACGGAAGTCTCTACTGTAATTTCTATTGAAAACAAAGGTATATTACAAACCAATGGTTGTCATGGGAATTATTGATGATCTACGCCTCAAATTAGCTGTAACGTGTCTGTGTTAACATCAAATCAACAATATTTCACAAGATTTAATAGCGTTAATATTACGAAGAAAAATTTATATCTACTCCGGTAAAATTACGACCCGCAAGATGTTCACCATAAATTTTTACGCCCGTCGGTTATCGTTTTCTTGTCTTGCAGTCATGATTTGTCGCGAATTACACAGCCTCGAGTATTATTAAGATTTCCCAGTGAAACGGATCAGCCACGGCGATCACCTCGTGACAGAAAGTTCCCGATGCTTTTATCGGTACTTCACAGTATTAAGCATCGCGTTTCACAGAAAATTCGACGCTTGAACTTTGACCGAGAAAGCTTTCGCGGTGGATGACGTAAAGTAGATTGAACTGTCTGCGGTGTCCATCACAATGGGTGCAGTCGGTCGGTTGAAGGAAAGGCGGGAAAGAGAGGGGTGAGCTTTCAAATGATTAGATCAACCGGAAGTGCCACTTGCGCATCGGATTAACGATTTTTAGCTTGACTTTACGAGTACGAGCGAGCATGAAAAAATAAAACAACGAATAAAAGCTCCATCGGACGAGAATTCGTTTGCAACCCCTGT
Organism: Stelis phaeoptera; assembly: GCA_943735885.1. NCBI lineage: Eukaryota > Metazoa > Arthropoda > Insecta > Hymenoptera > Megachilidae > Stelis > Stelis phaeoptera. Next base: position 12,887,101 of record OX030930.1, read on the forward strand.
TGTGTTTGCGAAACCGCACGATCGCGTGGAGAACACCTGTTCCCGGCCATTATTCAAGCCAAGTTTTTGCCCTGTTTCAGAATCAACAGAAGAGCAATGTGGGACAGCTCTGCGGTTGCAGACAATGTTTGTCTGATGAGCTTCTGCGTTATACTAAATTGATAGAGACCAAACCGACAAGTGTTTCACACAGCGCGTTCACCAAGTTTTTCGACTGGTGTTATAAAAAAAAAACAAACAAACTCTGCATTAACGATTAAAAGAAAGAAAATTCAATTTTGTAGAACACATTCATAAAAATAGTCTTTATGTTCAGCCATCATGACGTTCGGAAAATTTTTAGAAAAGCCACCCCACCGAATGCCTCACTGGTTTTTTAATTTCTCCCCTTTGCTGAGTACCCGAACTTCTGTAGGGAGTACAGTATGGATTTTAATAAGGGATATCAAGGTGTAAGGAAAGTTGGAACGTTGAAAAATTATTGGATTATGTAGTACATTATCTTATTTTTAATAAACAAAAGTTATAGCCCAGAACTGTTTTGTATTATACATTGAATTTTACTTCATGCAGTTAATAAAAATCAAATGATAATCCATTTTAATATTGTGTTGATACCAGTACTGCGTTGTTGCAGACCAGACGTCGGCAACCCTTTTTGGCTGCGGGTCAAAATCAAACCAAAGTATGACTATTAAAAAGACGGTTCGGGTTAATGGGTATTTTCATTTTAAAACAGTCCGTTAGTGAATAATAAGATAAACTATATTGAAAAAAATCTATTACAATATGCTTTTAAACTCTTTTTAAACTAAACCTGAAAAAAGAAATTTCTAATTCCAATTATTATAAAAACAAATACAACTGTCAAGTTTCAGTGCATTAATAATTTATGAACTTTATTTATAAGCGTTCTGTTCGTTATCAATGGCTCCCTTATCAAGTCTAGTTCATACTTCATACTGACAATAAGCGTTGAACACATGACGAATACATGAGATTCGTTCGGACAATGTCATTGTATTCCGCCTATGTTCATTTCTGCAATTTTGCAATCGAACCAAAATGTTAATCTATTATTTATATTATCTCAAAGCGTTTGTTTCATGTTTATGTTGTATCATTTATTTTTATATATCATACTTCATTCGCGTAACGCAGGTGGGCCACTTTAAATGATCAAATGGGTCACTTGGTAACTCCTGTTGTAGAAGTACATACTATACGAGAAACTGAGAAATACGTGGTTTTAAGATTTCGATCTGCGACAGTACATAAATCGTGAAACGAGTAATAGGAATCTCTGAACCGAACAATATATCCTATTTTTACAGAAAACTAGATTCGCAAAACGATAGATTACAACAAAGGTGATGTAACGTTAAGGAATTTACGACGTTCCATTCTGAGATTTTCAAAGCCGTGGAAATCGATAGAATCAGGAGTGCTACTCTGTGGATAGCTATAAAACCAACAATAACCAAGAACGACTTTTTTTTTATTATTATACTAGTAGCCTTTATTATCAATGATCAAAATATGATCAATTTCGATATCAAGAGTAATTTAATTTTTATACTATTCCTTTTTCTGTCGTGTATTAACATTATTATAACTCTGACGAGCAGAGCTACCTAAGTGTTACGCTCACGTATTTATGAAACTTCGCCACCTTATAGAGTTCGTCTAGCTGAGTATTCCGATACCCCCCTTTTGGACATAGACGGCCGATAGTTTAGGAGATATTAACGATTAAAGGTAGTTAGACTTTAAATCCCGTGATTGAACGCTTGCCTGAAAATCCAAAGGTACACGGTTCAAATCCTCCGTTCTTTATCCTTTCTTTTTTTACGTACTGTCGCCCTTTTTTACGTCCACCTATTGAAGCTATGCTATAGTTTTTGTATGAGTTATACTCTTCTGCTCGCCCATCGGATACCTTTCATCTACAAGTGGTGTACAATAAAATAAATTCATATAAAGATAACTTCCTCGTGTATCACACGAAGAGGGTCGATTTCCATGACGGTTCAAAAGTTCTATATTTTTCAGTACCTAAAGTCTCCTTTTCCTAGACAAAATCCTCAACCTCCTCCAGCTAAGTTCTTGAAATAACTATTCTTCGATCAACCGTTACTTTTTCGACTGAAATTGTCAGGTTCAACGATCAACAAAACATAAAAAAACCCTTATCCTTATCAAGGACACTGACACATACGTCGATAGTATATTTTAGCATATATTTCATGTATGTATTGTTTTGCTTATTTAATTTTTTACGGCTTACTTAATTGCTGTCGATATAAAGTAATTAAAATGTATTCAAAGAAAAAAGAAAAATTTCGTCCTTGAAGAAGTTAACGCAGTACTTCATTTCAATAACTAGAAATTTCATTAAGTATACCAGGATCGATCATAAGTTTGTTCTGGTGGCAGCGATTCTATATCGAATTTTTAACTTGAACAAAAGAAGCAATTTATTTAACAAAGGAGATAAAAAATAGTGGAAAAGAATGAAAAGTGGCAAGGCGTCTTTCTTATGTTATTTGTTACTGTTTCTGTGCTTTTCACCTTGGGGTTCATCTTCAGGACAAGTTGAAGCTTCCCAAATATCCAGAGTATTTCGCGTACCAACATGGGCTGCGTTACTGTGAAAGTTCATACAAGTGCACAAAATTTCAGCATGATACAGACAATATCCGTAGGTCTTAATACACATGCCTACCCTCATTTATTGTTCTTAAATTACCCACTGTTTCATATTTATTAATAAATCCAATGCCTCAGTTTAATTGGTAGACGATGAAAACTTTCACATCCCTCTAATAAACCTTGCTGAGAAATCGTCCACCGATCCTTAGAAAATTTCAAACATCAATGCCTCACATATCTACGAATTTATAACAGAAGTTCGGAAGTGAAATCGTATTAACCCTTTGAGGACAAGGTCCAAACCCATATATAACAAATATCAGAGATTGAAATATTAAAATTCACCAAATATACTTTGGAAGCGTGAAAATTCTATATAATATAGAAATAAAAAATTATAAAAATTACCTATCGAGCGATTTTGATTTCGTATCGCTCGGTCCTGAAAAGGTTTAGGTACGCATAGTACGAAGTCCCAAAAGGTACGAACCGATCGAGAGAAAAGAGGGCACTGCCACGATGGCAAAGTTTGTAGAACGAGTGGTACTCCATTCCTATCGCTAGAAGGGAGCACCATAATCTGCGAGCAAGAGGGAGCGGACAGAAACGGAGGAAAGAGCCACGGGATAAGGGTGCGAGGAAACGAGCAGGAGAGAAAGCAAGAGACGGCGAAGGGCCGTCAGCCTTGGCTGCTGCATGGCCCGTATCGATTTACCTTGTGCCGGGTTTCTCCACCGTTTCCATGTTACTCTCTTGCCCGACTCTCTCACTCTCTCTCTTCTATCATACGCTTTTCTCATCGCTCGATGAGTTAAAAGGTTGACTGATTTTATTTCTCCCGCTCTGTTTACGATAGTCGACATGTCCTCGAAGGAACGTGATTTTTACGGTCGAATCAGGACGAAAAGAGTCTACGTTAAGCCTGATTTAAGAACGTTCCGACAGTACTGCCTGCTAATTGATTGTTTCGGTCATGATAAATATTGGGCGGTGATTTTTGTGCCAAGCGTTTGGATGAAGCTTCGAGACATACCATAATTACTCTGATAAATTGATCTGTTTCGTGAGTATTTATGTTGGTTTTATGTGGAGGAAATATTTCATTATTAATCTTTACAATAGCAAGCCTTTCTTTCCGAATGGGATGGGAAAGGGGGTACTTATTTCACAGATTACAGAGTTAGCCCTTTATCGTCTAGGTACAATAAGCTTTAATCGTATTATCGCTATCACGGTATACCTCAGCATCGATTGAGCCTCCAATTTCAGTATCCGCCATAGAACAACAGCAAACTCATTAAGGTCACTTTAACGACCGAAAGAATAACGAAAGAAGCTCCGACGTTGAAATCGTTCCAGTTCGATCTTTGGTATTCAAGTTTTGTAAATGAGGATTCAGTCGGTAAATCAGTGTGGCGAGGGTACAGTTGCACGTCGATGCACTAATTTATATTCTACCGGCATTCTGTCTACTCTGAGCCACGGTCCACCGTGGCTTGTTAACATTTTGCCTCGTACGTGAACACAGCTGACTCATCTTGCTGTTGTCGTTGCTTCGAATTAAACACAATCGAGTATCGGTAGACCGCGATAACTCGAAAAGGGAAACTGAAAACCATACAGGATACCGCAATCCTTCTATAAACGTAGCACGTATCGTACCTAAATTACGAACGTTATACGAACGTGACGAGGAGAACCTTTCTTTAAAATCTTTAATAAAGCTGTACAACAAAGATAGTTAACGATGGATTAATTCCTTTAACACAGAAGTTAACGCTTCTTGGAGCGTTCAACTTTCAAGTGGTATTACTTTAACACCGATCAGTTTCCTCGTTTGAGCGCTCAAGAGTATTTTCATTTTCCTGGTCACATATGTACGGAGTTGCTCGGTATAGTTTTCCAGGGTACGTGTACAAAGGATATCGCAGACGATGTCGTAGTTTGCTTAGACAAATTCTGGACCAGCGTGCCATAACGAAGAAACTCTCGAGACCTGGTGCACACACTCGGTTACGAGGAAAACCAGATAACGAGAGTGAAAAGGGTCGACGCTTGCGCCGACTCCGGTGCATGGAATATCGCGTCTCTGCCTGATGAAACCTAGTTTCCTTCCCTCCCCCGACATGTCTACGCTTTCTTTGTACTTTTTGCAACATTTTCAAGCAGATTCTCGTCTGCAAAAAGTCCGTTTTTTTTATTGCGAATGAAGATCCAATTTCTGCACCAAAATTGCAGCTTTTTCGGCTGATACTAAAGCGATGTGCCGTAATATTTTGCGCAAAATAGATGGAATCTGTAGAACGATTATTTAAAAATTCTGCCTGCGCAGGGGATTTCTAATTAGATTACAATTTTGAAGATATTCGTGATGTTTATTTGATTATTGTTAATTTTTTTTTCGCAGAAAAGAGAATTTGCAAGAATTTGTTAGTAAGATACATTAAAACATAAATTTCAAATTTATGTTTTGAGTTTAACACTTTATGCTATTAGTACGACCTTAATGCTATTTAAAGGTTGCCTATTCTTTCACAAATTATTTGATTATACAAAATTTAGGATAATAGTCGTTAGTTACTTCCAAGGCGATCAATGTGTTAATTATATTTTAAAGTATGATCCTGGAATGTTTCTTCGTTTTGTCAGGATTTCGAATAACATTATCGATGATCTTAGAATCCACTCAAGATTCACTTAACATTACAAAGATCTTTGTCTTCTAATGGAGACAGTAATAACACTGCTGGAACTTCGAAACACTCTCCTAAAAGGTCAACGCCTCCCTGATAACCTCAGTTAAACTGTGTCAGACATGGTTGGTACTCAAGATCATTGACCACCTAGGTATTTCATGTATCGGTAGATTCAACATTTAACCTTTTAAAGTGAACAAAAATTTTATAGGTACACTACTGACAAAAATGTTTGGAATCGGTACGTAAACTAACGAGGAACATCACTAAAATATAACGCGTCGATTTTAATGAAACTTATCTAGTTAATAATCTTTTGAAAAATATTTCACACATTTTTTTTTTAACTACGATCATCCATATCTATGATTACCTCTATGAGGTAAAAATGGTCCTCCAGATTGGGGATGAAAAACATATTTCCTTTAATACTTCGAAAATTATTTGTTCCAGAAAAGAATTGTTTAAACAAAAATGGTATGCTTCTTGTAATACATTTAAATGCGCAAGTAGCATTTTAAAATAATGATTTAGTAAAAAAAAAATCGTATAAAATGTTACTGTTTTGCTTGTTTTTTCTTGCAAATTGTTATTTCATATTTCCAAGCGATTGATAATATGAACTGCAGACTAAATTTATAAGGACACTCGGTTTTGGTAGTGATTCAAAACATTTTGCCGGTAGTGTATATTTCCAAATAACAATTATTAATTCCACTTCCGTCTTTCGTTTCACTCCCTATTATGTGCCGATCCTCATAACTAAATGAAATCTTCTGCAAAAACTATTTTTATCATATCCAGACAATAATTCGAATCGTCGTTTCAATAGTCGAATCGACGCTGGTACATTCATCGAATACGTTCGCATTGCGGATAGTAATATCCGCGACGCACACAAAATGCGTGGCTTTGATGAGTTACCAAAGAACACGGTAGGTGAATCTTTCATGCCTGGAAAAAACGTTCCTTTGAGGATCACGCGTCCATTTACTACGAGTCTCAGGACGATGCGCACAAACATATCCCGTATTGTCGCGAATGTACTGGAACGATTTTAAAGTTGTCAAAGCGGGTATCCACGTGTCGTTGAATTACGTTCCCTTTGTACGATACCTGCACGTGTTTCGTACTTTTTTTTCTTTTTTGTTCTTGGTTAACAGAACACACACGGCGGAGTAAAACATTTCAACTTCGTCATTAATATGTTCAAAGTCGACGCCCAGTTAAATTGAAATAAGACGAAAGTTATTTTGAAATTATAATTCAAAATATAAATCAACTCGGAAATTGTACAAAATCTGCTCGTAACATTAGATATCTACTATTACACGGCATCCTCCATTCTACTCGAACGTTATCCGATGGTACCCAACAGTGTGGGTGCATTTAATTTACATAATTTAATTGAAAGTCTATCCTTAGATCTATCGATTTTCCAAACGACTTGGGTCATCAATTTTCAAGTAAGTTTCGCGTCTTATTTCACCGACGAAATCCCAAATTAATTCGTACGACAGCTGCGAACGAGATACGACGAGTCTCTGTGGAAATGATCAAACCTGGAAATGTTTCGAGACATCGAGGTCGCGTTAAATTGCATTCGAAAAACTCCCCAAGGTGGAGAAACGCGGAGAAGAACCAAAGCACATCGTAAAATTGGATCCGTGTCATCAAGAATTTTGAAGAATTTATAGCCGACGGTGTCACGGCACATTGCAACGGAACAGTGGAAATTACGCGAGCAATTTGTGAAAGGGAATACGTAACGGGTTATTTGCCGTGGCACTTTTGAAGGAATCCGAAATTCGTCCCCTCCTGATCTTCTTTGGTAGATTGGAATTCATTTGGAAAACCCGTTCTGAGCGGCCGTGAATATTCAAGCGTATTTTAATCGACGTATCGTATCTTAAGACCCGTTTCAACCTGCTCGAAAGCTATCCAATGTGTTACGATAGATCAATAGCTAAAGAAAATGAACAAAAAGAACTTGTGTGCCGTGTCGATAAATGATATAATACAGGGACACGCTATTTTAAACATAAAATCAATTACAACAACGGCGAGGTGTGGATTAATCTTGACCCAGGTTAAGGAAAAATACTATCATATTTCGACTATAGTTGGATATCAATTTTTTTAAATAAATAGATTTCGCACCGATTTCAGCCGATTAACAAGTTTCCTAGCTGTAATGGTGTTCATCTGGCATTTGGTAAAGTGCAGCGGGATTACAAAGCGTATTATGTACGGTGAAGCACATCAAAGGGACAAACGACACGAATTTATAATCGAGTTCCTTAGTAAATGGCTATCGATTGGCCATTCACGGTCGACGTTAATTTCATCTCACCGAACTGTGTAACAACGACCGATTTAACAACAATATCGTCGTACCGATGCACCTTCCAACGATTCTACGGACAAACAACGGAAAAAAAAACGAAATGAGACGAAAGAATCGCTGGAAGTTTAATTCGAGAACCGACTTTATTTCAGTCTGTCGTTGACCCTATAGACCACGATGCCTTTTCCCTCCTGTGCAGCCGTACAAAAACGTTATCGTACGTGCTTGGTTTCGAAATTCTATTAACATGATCCTTATTCAATTAAGTCCTGCGGTAATCTACACCATTTCAAAGATACCCGTCGAAAGAAGAAAATACCTTGACGCATCGACGGTTTTAATTTGCCGATTAAATTCTGTTACTCGAAGAGAATCTTATGGCACGAATCGAAAATTGGAAATTCTAATTAACCTTTAACTATCATGACTTAAAATTACGAAAATTAAGAAAAAGATGTACAAAATGTGGCAGGGTACAAACAACAATGTTTTAAAATTTTCATTCTGATGATATGTAATAAATTACAAAAAGTATTGAAACGATACTTGATAAAATATTTCAATAAACAACATTCCACTTCAGATTTGCGTAATACCTTATTGTTATTGATCATTCCAATAGATGATAAATAATCAAACGACACCAGCAAAAGATATGTGATGATAGTGCACATTTTATCATCATCGTCGAAACCGAAAACCACAAGAAATGAATAAATACTTAAAATTGAAATCATTATTTATCAATTCGATAATTCTCCAAGATATACGGTATTATATTTTACGAAAGGATTAACCACTTGCACTACCATTTTCCCGACAGGTGCGTCAGAGGTGAAAACAAATCAAGGAAATTGAATTATTACATATACTTTGTACTTGGCAAACATTAACCGTGTAAATTGTAATCAGAATTAAATTTAATATTCAATTGTGATCAAAGTTTGAACGACAGAAGTCACACCTGAACTGTAGTGCAACAGGTTAATAACAATAAATTCTAATAAAATCCTCGGATAACTACGACGAATGTCTTGGAAAGCATATTTCCGTTTCCCATAACAGTTTAAACTGATCTTTTCTTATCTCTGATATATGTAAGTACTTCCTTCTCTGTCGAGATAAAAGTACAGTTTTAAAATTAGAACAACTAGAATTACGGTTCCTTCGACATTACTAAATCTTCCTAGAGCCACCGAGGTTCACTGAAACGCTCTGGTACTGTATTTCTGGCCCAATCGTGTGTCTTTGCCAAAGAGATATAGGATATCCCAATAAAATGTATACACAGTGCAATAAAAATTATAGCCAATAAGTTAGATAATACACTGATACTGGTAAAAAGTTCAATACGTAATACTTTTACTTATAAAATTATCTCGAAGTTTACTGCACGAAACTTAAGCACCGAGATATAATGAATTGCTATTCTGATTGCAATTAGAAAAATTACCAATTAATACTAGAAATATTTTGGAAGCTACGGAAATTTATATTTAACGAAATTTCTATTGACTTTAGTTAACGTTTGTCTAATTTATTATTATTGAAGTACATAATTATGAGGACTTGAGACACCCTATAGGTACACAGGATGAATCTGGAAACGTGATAATTTCAAATAACTGACTTTTAGGGGAGACACATAACACTTGCTTTTGTTTCAAACACTTTTTCGTACGACAAATACTTCACGAGTTATTTCACGTCGTCACGTTGCGAGTATGTACCGTGTAATATTTTGACAGGAAATGGTGGATCATCAGTCGTGTGAAAGAGGAAAATTTTGAGACATTCTGCGATTGGAAGTGTATCAAGGTAAATCGAGTAACAAAAGAACAGAACGAGAACGACTCGACGCCCGTCCAATTTCCCGCCCAGTGAACGATTCGAACGGAGTACTATTTCCACGCAATCTGACTAAATTGATCGATCGTCCGTGTGGGTATGACACTGGAGATACTTCCGTCGTTCAAGTATTCTGTGATCGTTTGTTGGACAAAAAAAACCGAGCATTACATCGAAAGGCCATCGCAATTGCTCGATGAATGCAAACCATATCGCTCGATATCTGATTCATAATGCTCTGTTTTGAAGAATTAACGTGAACAGAATTGAAAAGTGAGAGAAATTTCATTTCAGAAAAATAGAACGCTACGAGCTTATGTTACAACCCAATACTAAGGATAATTATTAGTATCTCGTATCACTTTTTCCGATCAGCATTGATACATTAACAGTAAACGTACCAGCACTTTACATATATGTACCTACTCTTACCATCTGAAATAAACGTCGACTTTTAGAAAAAAAATCCTTAATTTATTAAAGGATATAATTTGCAACATAACTTCTGATTTTTATTTTTATAAATAATCAATTAATTACACCTTTTTACATATGAATGGTTTCTCCTTCATACATTTGAAATTTTAAAAGGGGTCATTTGACCCAGCTTGGTACGTTTAATGTTAAACGGTTTACGTAAAACACGAAGACAAGTTTCGACGCATCTCAAACGACGAGCTGAACTCGAACGCAACTTTACAAAGAGAGACGATCCTTATGCAACTTGTAGTCGACAAAACTTTTTCGCGATCCTAATATAACCCGTTTAACTTTCACGCGACGGGGCTTAACTTAAATATCAAGCAGAAATAGCTGAAGGATTAATAATTCAACCGAGTGCCGACACGGTGAAGTGATAAGTTCCCATCGGTATATCAGGGATTCTTTGATTATTCATCAATCTTTGAACAAGAATCGTCGGATATTTGCAAATCCTTAAACCGCGATATCGATTACACGTTGCATAATTAGTTAACTCCGTTCCGGAGCCATCTTGAATTCCCATGTGCAGTTATCGATACAAATGCACTTTGCAATGTAATCCTGCACTCATAATCAAAGGATCAACCTGAATCCTTCGTACTGTTGGATGGAATATTGAATATTACAGGCGTATCTCATTGTTTGAGAGTGATTTATTTATCATGTTTGATCCATTCAATTTATTGTTTCATCCGACAACAGCGTAATGGAACGATACGCAATATTATGATGCGGCAGAAACTAATTAATCAGGAGACATAAGCACTTGAATGCTGAAATGTTCGGATAACAGAATAACCACTATTTTTAATATTAATACTATTCATTATTATATTACACTGGTCATAATACTGATACTATAGTGTATTTATTCAAATCGAAATCTAGATTATAGATGGCCTATTTATTAGATTGACTGATTCGGGACCTTCATATTTTTTCCATGGAAATATTTATTGAAATTTAAGGGGAGGTTCCGGTCTAGCAGGGTGAAAAAGTGGTCATTTTTATGAATTTTTTGAAGATAATAATCTAGGACTTTAAACCCTAAAAAAGTGAAGAATGCAAAAAAAATCGATTTTTTTCAAACTTCTAAACTTTAATAAGCAACTTTTTGTCCAAGTATGTATCACATGCACCTTTCTATATTTATGATTGCTCTTCGATCCATAAAAAATTCAGTCGGTTTTGAAACATACGCGAAAAGGTCGCGAACTTATTTGCCAACCTAATACATATTTATGAATCCGACATTTTTTTGGTTGCTAAATCATGCAAAAATTGCGTGGTGCAATGTAGGAATAGAACAGCAATATTTGCATAAAAATTCATTGTATCCCAGTAACCCCAAGTCTTACTGTTATTTTTGCGTTCCGTATTTCTATTACAACTTTTCAATTAAGCTTTAAATTTACATTTGGCTATCAAAGTCTGGAACTTAAGTAGGAAGCTATTTTAATTAATTAATTAAAATTTACTAATTAGTACCGAATCAAATCGAATCAACAGTATTAGAATTTGTTTAATGTTCATGCCAATTTCATGAAAAACAGCTGATGAAGGTGAAGTCAAAAAATTGTGATATTTTTATGGAAATTGGATTAATCATCCAACAAGACCAGTCTCCTCGTAATTTAAAATTAATTAAAGAGTCTATCGAGTAGTTTCCTTCGATATTCATTAAAACTTCATTAACTTTCCAGCTTGTAAAAACGGTCAAAGATTTATCTCTCCCGTAGATAGGAATCGCACGGTATTAAAGCATTGATAAAATTCGTCGGTGACTGGATGAAAATTAATTTAGTTTTTCGAAGGTCGTGTTTGCTTTGTGCCTCGAGATTATTCACGATAAGGTAGATTTATCGATTGATTGCTAGTACGCTTCTAATTTTACAAAGACCGTATTAAATCGGCACTGCAATTAAAACGTTTTTTACTTGATTAAAACATGATCGTTATAAATCTTATGGAACAATAATCCAAATCAACGCTATATACGTTTTATCTCTTTTAATTATCTGAAAATTGTGTCAAGGTTTATCATTCTATATTCGACTCCTAATAAAAACCAAGCGTCCGAGATAAAATTACTTTTCGATACAAAAAGAGCTCTAAAATTGTCAATTTTCTTAATTATATAAAACGTACGGCAGGACCTGCTCTATCGGTTTGTCACCCCGGATAAAATGACAAATTGCCGCTCCATAAGAATATATGGTATATATATATTTTAAATAAAGGTACATATGTTTTATTTTGAATAAAAATCAAGTACTGCGTTAATTTTTCAATAATAGGCTAAACCTTTTTAACTTTTAGGCATAAACAATATAAATACGCTAGGCACTGTAAATTTTTAGCGAACGAAAAAATTGATACGTAAAATTTTCTATTAATTGGGTATTTAACACATCAATATTTTTCTCACACAGCCAAAATGGCGCCTTTCATGTTGGCACCCTCAACAAATGTCCGGGTTGCCCGCTCCTAGAGTGAACGTCGAAGCGTTAACATTCAACAATCCTGATATCGTAATGCTGGTAATAATCGTGATAATAGTGCAAACATTTCATTCATAAAATTATCTTAAAGCTAATTTCATTAAATTTAACTGTTGAGATATAATAAATGGCTTTTGTAACTGTTATTCGGAAATCCACGATTTAAAATTACGAGCATTTTGGAAATTATGGAAATTTGCGATTAATGAAATTTCTATGAACTATATAAGAAGTGTCCGATCTGTGCAATAAAGAATTTTGTTCCTTTACCATTTCGGCACGCAAAGTTACATGGTCGAGTGATTATCTGTGCCACGAGAAATCACAAATTAAGCATCGGCTCGCACACCAAAGTCTATTAATTATCGGCTCGGTTAGCGTGGTGCGAACCTGTTCTTTCGGAAATTGACTTAGTTAAGTGGGCCACAACCGTTCGTACCAGTTCATCGTACACGGTTACTGTTTATTCCTGGCCAAACCCAACTATCTACGATCAAGCTGGAAACGCGGTTATACTAGCTGAGTATCGCCGTGCACGCGAACACACAAACGAACTCGATGGTACCGACGAAATATCGTGTTTTACGAGAATTTGACGATATCTTGCTCCCAACGGGCAGCACGTTACATCGTGTCACGGTATTTCACGAAATCCTTGCTTCTATTTACAGCGATTGTTTATGAAAATCGATCGCAATCCCTGGAGAACTAATTAACCCTTAAGTGGACTATTGGGACCGCTGCGGCTCAACGCAAATTGAATCTAATAATTTTTAGTATTTTCCTATACTATTACCTTAATAAACAATCGTCGTTTTAAAGAAACTATTGCATAATAAATATGATAAAATGTTGTTGTGCATAGGACCTATCCTTCGTTAATTAATACAGAAGATGTTCAAACAAATTATTAGAAAAAGAAATAAATAGATACATATTTTCCTCGGTCCGAAGAAAAAAATTCTAGCCTATTGTTTTCTTAATTATTTTTTTTCAATGTATTTTACCCTTTAACCTATTTTATTTGGATTACGAATACGATTTCCTTTTAGACTTCTTCATAAAGATCGCCACGTAGGTGGATCAAACTTTCGTAAATTTTGTGTGTCCAATTCGAACTTCTGTAAAGTCTAATCCAGATCTACATGCAATTTTACAAGTACAAATATTTACGAAACAAACATCTGCCCGCATACAAAAGCAAGATAATAAAAAACGTTCTCTAACGTTTTCATACTTTCGTTAGGTCTGCGCTTCTTTTTCTCACCGAATTGGAGAGCATCGTTCACACGTCGACTGACCTGGGAATCCTCGAGGACCATAATGGTTAAATATCAATTTGTGAGATACGTCGACCGTGACTGCGAACGGGTCGAATTCGTAGCAAGGATAAATGTGTTAATAAATTTATTCGATTCGAGCACAATGGCCGACCTAAATCATAAAACGTTACGGATTTCCAGAGTAAAATTACCATCGACTGAATCGGCCGAAATTACGTTCGTCGAGCTGATAACGAGTCCGCGCCTACGGGAGGAAAATAACTTGGCGATCGATCGTGAATTGCGGCTAATCGCCACCTGAAAGAGCGCAATTAGAACCGTCAGTATTATACGCGGTGGAACCACCAGAAACAGAAGAAGCTCGTTAAACGTGTAATACCGATGTTATTTGTCGGGACGATTACTAATTGCGACGACACACAAAGAGATGTTGATCGATACAAAAATCTCGATTTTAAAAACTCGAGATATATTGTTCCCTTATAATGGTAATCGCATTGATCCGAAAGTGATATCTTTGCTGGTCTGACCTCAGGCTTTTGAAGGATTCAAACGACGAAACTGTCCATTTTTTGACATTTTGCTTGAGGAAACATTTGTTCAGTGACCCAAAAAGTTTCGCCGGGGCCCATTTTCACGTGGTTTAGTGCGGGGTCCTTTAAACGAGTAAGTATTATCGTTCTTGATACGTTTCGGCGAGTACAAAAGTTCTGTCGATTTTTACGATATCCGGGATAAATAATACCATCGTGAAACCTCGACAGAACCGGGTCAATCGTGACCTAGACCTACGAAACGTATAACACGATATTGCAGAGTTCAGAGAATTTTTAAATAACAAAGATTTCCTACACTGGACAAATGAGGAAATTTGTAAGTTTTAAACTTTGCAGAAGATATTTCCATATGATACTTTACTGAAAGTCGAACCTTCCAATTTTCTAAGCAAATCAGTTATCAAATGTAACGTAGATATTTAGAAGAAAATTATTGGTAAAAGTACATTCGATTCGATGCTCCCTTTTTTGCTCTGTCACTTTCAGCAAATAAAAAAAAAAGAACAATTTCCGTTTAATATTTTACAGAATATAATCCAATAATTAATTTAATAAAAAGCTTGAAAAGGATCGCGTCGTATAAAATTGAACAATTGAATTTATATGTTGAATTCAATATAACCGTTCATAAAATCGAATAAAAAGGAATTGTGCGATACAAAGTAATTATCGTACCAATCAAAATGAAATCTTCGAACAAACATCACGTACATTAAATATGAAATATCATATTTCGAACGAGGTTTCGTGCCGTTTCAAAATCGGGTCGCTCGTTTCCTGAAATCGCAAAAATATAACCCTCTAACCCTCCGCGAAACGTAAAACTTGATCACGCACGAAACACGAATGATTTTAATTAAAGTCGCCGGTGTGCGAAGGAATTTCCGAAATATCCCCCCTCCGAACCCTACCGACAGCTTCGACCCTCGCCCTCGGGCGACCCTTGCCAGCAATCATCCCACGCATCCTCGAGGGTTCAGGACCCAGGTTGACTGTCATGTCGGTCGATTTTTTTCTATTTTTTTTTTCTTTCTCTCTGTGTCGTCCTTGCTCGGGCATCGAGCGGGTCCTGCGTCAAACACCGAATTGTTTTACGTTTCGTGGAGGGTGCAGATCCCAGCTCGACATCGATGCAAATCCACCCACACGACCCTTTTTACGGCCCTCCTTCGCCGATACTCCCCCTCGGTTTTCTGAATCGCGCGTGCACGGGGTCGATACGAGAGCGTTTCGGGGGCTGCACCCGGGCACCCCGCGGTGATAAATGATCCTTTGTCTCCGAATCGGTGAAACTACCCTGCACAGAGCGTACAAAACTGCGTTTTCGTCGCCCCTTGGTAAATCGGCAGCGTTCTTTTCCTCGCCACGAGTTTTAGAACGTGCTGAGGATTCTTTGGAGGGGGATAAGTTCGTCGTGGTGTTCTTGAAGCACCCTTTCAAGTACAGGGGTGCTGCTTCACCGTGATTGTGATAAGCACTTTATTTTCGAATATAATTTAGCATAAGGACACCCGCTAATAACAACTTCTTTCAAAAGTATGAAAGAAACTCTGATCGTCACACTGAACAGAGATACTAATCAATTTTTAATCAACCCATTTTTTCCCAGTGCACAGTTGATGACAAAATACCATATTTTTTTCACAATTTTTATTTTTGGGAAGAAATGATTTAACATTATGAATTTTTCGAACATCTTTTTACAGTTTGCTCATCCTGATTTCAATCACACCCCGTATAATACGTAGCCACGGGTCAATGAACGGTAACACGCTTTCATTTCGCACATTCCTTCTGTAGCTGATTCTATAATCAACGCGAATCAACGAATCCCGTGCGCCTCTCATCTTTATTTTGCATCCGCTACTGTCTGCAAGATAGGGTCCCGCGTTAGATTACGCATCCGCTTGATTAAGGGGTTCACACTCCCTCCAATTTGCTCGAGTCGATAATCACGGGTATCGATCTTTCGCGTGGGTTGCACCTTTGTTCCCTGCCGACCAAAGAGAAGCGCGCTTAAGACGACGATAACTCGTTAACTTAAGGTTGTCCGTTCTATCTCGACCACCGGATAAACTGCACTTTTAATTACTCGCAATTAGTACAATAACGCGATGAAAAGTAAATGAACTTAAAGGAGATCGAATATTTTACACACAATCAACCTTGCCGATTCGAAGAATCGTTAGAAAACAACGTGATCGAGTAAAATAATGAAACGGATGATTATTGTTAGACGCGATCAAATTCGTCAGAATTATTTTAGATTTTTTATTTGAATACTTTGGCGGTCAGGGTCATTATGGTAACATAAAAATGGATTTTTATTCCGTATCAATGAAAGACGTTTCGCGTGTTCAGGTTTCAAGCAAATAACACTTATTTTATTGTACGTTCAGTATCGGACAGGCAAGAATATTTTGTAGATAAATCGTGCACCATTGTGTGTATCGTACGGTACAAGCAATATATTGTCTTTTATAAACGAGGCATATTTATTACCGTCGTTCGTGTCTGAATTGATCTACATTGAGCCGACATATTTTATTTATTTTTTCGTTGAGTATTATTTACCTCGAAATTCCTCGACTGTTTCGTTAAACCACTTCAACGTTATGTTAACCATTGGTTGGCACACTTCCATAGAGTTATATATTTGGGACAGTGAGTCAAATTCACCATATGCAATTTAAAAATGTTCTTTGAAAGAAAGAAAAACGCAAAAGACCGTTTTTGAAATTTCATTAATTAGTGATTTTAACTAAAATAATACTACAGGGTCTACTGGACTGTGAACTCAACTCAGAGTTGATCAAAATTTAAGTAGTAATATATAGTAGGGCTGTTCGATTCACTGGAAAGAATCGATCCTCGATTCTAAAAAATCGTGACCAAAGAATCGGTTTAAGAAGAATTAACTTCTTTTCGATTCTGACGATTCTTCGGTGCAGCATCGACTATTGTAAAGAATCGATATTTTATTTTATTACATTTCGTGCTCTTACGTCTTACACCAAAGGCATACGCTCCACATTGTTTATATTTTCATCGCTATTCCGATACCTTTTTCAAGTAGTAATGTAGGAGTGAACCTGTTTTTATGGATAAGAAAAATCGATTCTTCTAAAAATTCGAAACCAAAAAGTCGATATAGAAACTTGATTTGGTGAGAATTAATTCCCTAGAGGGCAAAAAATCGATCTTTGATTCTTACATGAAAGAATCTATTCAAAAGATCGATTTTTTTACAGAAAGAACCGATTTTCTAAAGAATCAAATCAGAATCGAACATCCCTAGTATACAGTTATTTCTTTTAATATTCCAGATGAAAAATTACATAGCCATCTTAATATTAAAAATTGTAGCCCAGATTATTATACAATATTTTTAATACAAGCCAGGATTAACCAGTAACAACTCAAAATTCATTTTTACAAATATTTAGATTCTTTATCCAATAGATAAAGTTTTAAATGATATGAATGAATTCTATATTTTATCGTACCAAGAAATAGTCGAAAGTTGGACGGCTGCCTCTTGTTAGTTTGCCAATTACAGGAAAAAGAAACATCCTAATGATCAGTGCTCGAACATACGGGAATAATACAATGGAACAAACATCAAGTATCAGCTTTTTCGGTGAACTCTCTAGATAAATCTACCAACAATGCCAACGAAACGTTCAAATCGATTTCCAAACAAACGTGACTTACGACCGTGATTTTTCATTGTTGATAAAAACTTCAACCGTGAAAGCTTTGAAATTTTTATCGACGTCTATATTGGTACATCTGTTTTGTAAATTTGTATTTTCAGTTGTATAGATTAACTGAAAACCACTTTAATATCTTTAATACAAGAATTCCTATTTCGAAAATATCTTAAATAATTATTTGGTTAAATTATAACGAAGTAATTCCATTTCATAAGGTGGCCGAACACTTTTTTGATCAATTGTATTTACGCTCTTTGTATCGAAAGGGTTGAAGAGGAACATACAAGCCTACTGAGAAAACACGTCTTCCCTTACAAAACGCATTGTTCACATATAACGACAAATGGAATAATTTCACTTTACGGGCACTGATGAAAACGTGAAAGCTACCGGATCCTTTGATGCGTTTTACGCTCTGTCGAAACCATTTCGCTGCATCCGCTTCGAAGAGAAAATTTTAACACATTCTATTTCCAGAACAACCATCAGTAGCTTGTGTGTCGTCTAAAAATGACGATGAACGTTACGAAATTTTCGCTTATTGTCTCGTGTAGTTCACCAAAAGTATGGATGAATCGTCACGAGTGCTGAATAAAATATTTCTCTATACATATGCAACAAAGAACACACGGGATTCCCGAAGTACTTTCTTACAAAGAACAGACACTGTGAAAACGAACGCTGATAAAGAAACACCAAGTTAAAAGAATCGTTGTTGACGTCGACGGAAAACAGAGAGCGGCGAATAACTTGAGGCAACTCCGCGATTGGAAATCCCATTACAATCACGGGAATGAATTTTCCGATCGCAGAATTTCCGCGTAATTAAACCTTAATCCGTACTTAATTCATTCGAATGTTAAGTTTCGTTACGGGGTAATATTTGTTTTTAACCCGTAAAGTGCTGCAACGAAATTAATCATACCACAATCGTTTCATTTTCCAATTTCAATTTTCTCACTGCTAGCTTGCGAAATTAGAAAAGAAGAGATTAACTAATAATATAAGATTACTACTTGAAAAATTATCGATTCACGTTCGTAGTAATTAGTATTATAAGTACTATAAATAAGTATTTTATGTAGTAACATGTAAAATACTTATTTTTTTTAATTTTTACTTCGATGCATTCAATAAGTAGTAGAAGTCGTACGGTTCGTAATAAATTGCAACAAGTTTTATATTACTAATTTGTATTAATCGGCACTATAATATTTAATTTGTATAAATACAAGACACGTGGTGTGTCATCAGTTTCAGTGGATAGATAGCATACGACGCATACGGTGCATCTCGAATGTGTTAATGCATTCTAAATCTTGACGGCTTATAGGGCTGGATTTATATTTAGCCAGCTGCACATTGAAGAAAAAATAGTATTCGATCCACGCGTGCGGGTATTCCACCGGAGAAAAAGGTTCTTACGCGATCCTGATAACTTTCATGGGGCTGACTTCTTTTCAATACTGTACCAGCCTTTCAGATGTCCACGATATTGTTTCGAACAAATGTTTCTGATATTTTCTCGACATTCCATGCATCCCCTCTATTGTATATCTGAACGTAGAGCGATACTGATGCACGGACAAAGTTATCTTTAACCCTTTCAGGACTAAATACACTGTATTTAGTGTAACACTGTTTTACATTTTTTCATCGTAGCAATCAAAGTGTCTTGGTACTGGACTGTATTAACCCTTTGCATTCGAAACATTTTTCGACGTAATCGGGTCTAATCTAATTTTCTAGCTACGTTTCCAGAAATCAAACGCACTATGACGGAAGAAAAATGTTCGAAATATTTAAGAATCTATTCATTTTCATTTCTTTCCTTAATTTTCCATATTTTGGTACAAATGAATCTTAAGTTTTACATTTTTTTTCGTGCTATACGAGGGTTAACTATAATACGTTCTCACGATTTACCTATCAATTTTAGTTTTCGTCGTATTTAATTGTAATTGTGAAAAGTAAAAATCGTATCACGTCCATACGTTGTTCCAAGAATTTTACACTTTTTGTTCAATCTCAAAATTTGAAAAATCGACTCTGGGATCCAGACACGTACGTTCAGTCAAACGTTCCTGATGACAGACGAAATTTTTTTTATCGTTTAAGCTGTTTGATACTCCAGCCCGTTTTCTGGCAAACGAGCACGGCGTGAAACGTGTCGCGCACACCTTTTTCTCGCCAAGATTCCATCTTTCGTCGGGAATGTTCTATTTACGTTTTTGCAGCCCAACCGTGAGTTTTCATAAATCATGGAATGCGCCCGTGGCGGAATATTCGCGCCGAGAGTTCGCGGTTTAACGCGTGTATACGTCGTGAGTATTATACGTGCACCCATTACCGGCATTATACATATACGCTTGCATTTTGCCAAGAACACGGTGCATTACACCCGATATATTCACGTGTTTATCGAGCGTGTCTCGTTCCCTGCATTCCGACCAAATTGTTTCGTCCTTTTCAAAACTGTCGGATGCGACGCGTATTCGCATTTAAGATCCAGACTAACGAAACGTAGAGGAACAGTGTATAAAACGATCCTAAAATGATTCTACGGTCAATAATGATGCTACCTCCTTAACACTAGAACTATCGAACCAGTCAAAATGACTGGTTGAAGGTTTCTTAACACGTTGACTGCCACAGTGAAAACGGACGTGGGTAGTCAGACACGCTGAAATCCTAATTATTAACAATACAATCAACTAATTTTCAAATTTAACTTTTCAATTCGATAGCTATCATTATTAGCTTAATGTTAACGCTATCCGTGGTTTATTTTATCATTTCTGTTGGTAATTATTTGATTGTAAAAAATTTCGGGTGCCGGTCACCGGTGACCCCCGTGGCAGCCAACGTGTTAAATTAAATCACAAAATTTATCAAGATGCTTTTATTAAAATCTGTGTTAATTTTTATCAAGACGAAGACCTGCTGTATACGCTAATATATATTTCATTCTTTATTTATTTATTTTTCTATTTTATTTTCCACCTGGAATTGGTAAATTTTGTTTAAAATATTTCATTGCAATATTTTAGGATATAACTGCTTTTATTCATCTCATAAATCATTGAACGTGTTTTTAACTACAACTGCTGCATCGACTCGCTGATTAAAATTGTTACTAATAAAAGCTCCTTCTTATCTTTCGTTTGCTTTAATTATAATAAGCTAATTAAAGCGATCAGCGCTCGTATTATTCAGCGAGAAAGAATGTTGCGGAGAATTGTCGTAAGCTCCATTGCTTTGTCTTCGCAAGTGAAAAATATAACAATGCATGCTAATAGGTATGTCCGTACTATTTTCAGCTCGAAGATACGAAGTAAGCAAGAAATCCTCGTATAATATCCTGCTTACATGCAAATCGGATTAATAAATATGAAACAGGTCAGCATTCCAACGCTATGAAAGAATCATGCGAACGAACGTAATATTGCGAAAAATATCTTAACGCGTTGACCGCCACGATGAACATTGATTACTAACGATATAAACAGGTAATTAATTTTTTAATTTGACCTGTCAATTTTCCACCCTTATAGCAATCAATATGTTAAAAATATGAATAATTAGTTTTCAAGTTTTTATCATCTATTTTATATTATCTTTCCCTCTCTTTTCATCTTTTACTTTTTGACACTCAACGCGTCAAGGGTAAGAATATTGAATTTTCGAATTTAAGCTTATAATTCTCTATTAAAATGAAAATACGTATCGTTATTAGTATCACTTTTTATTTCAGTTTATAGTCTGAAAGCTTATATAATTTCGTAACTTAAATTACAAATTCTCCCAACCGCAATTCCAAAAAGAAATATAAAGAACCATTAATTCCATAAAAATACGACGGTAAAAGCGTTGAAGTAACGAAGAAGAAAGCTTTTATTCTTTAAAAAAACTCCGACTCCCATCAAGCATTTGTACGTTCTTTTCACAGTTGACATAATTAATTCATCCAAGCTGCGCAACCTTTAACATTCTTTCAAACTACGAGTTATTTCAACAACAAACGAAACAATATGGTTCTCCGGCCTCGTATATTACACACTCGCGGAGCTAGTAAGCCACGTTGTACAGAAATGCAGCATACAGTTCGAGATTGAAAATCAGAAACAAAAAGAACGACAAAATATAAAAGAAATACGAAACACAAACGAAGAAAAAGAAAAAACGACAGAGGATTTCTATCGATTTCAGGGAGGGAGGGGGCCAAAAAGACAAACTCGTTGTGCACGGCTTCGGCCGCGTAACCCGCGTCAACACAATACTGTTGAATGGGGACGGATATATAGGGTGAACCATAAATGATTCATAGCCGGCGAAAGAGGGTGTATCGGGCCATTCACGAACTAGTCTATTGCACGCGTTAGTTCTGATGTATTGATCTACAAGAACCACTTTCGTCACTGTTCTTTGTCGATTCTCGGAATAATGAGAACAAAGCGATACCCAACTGCGACATACCTATCAAAGATTTTAAAAAGGAAGGAAGATTTAAAAAAAAAAAAAGCTCAATTTCAATACGTATTTCTTACGCTACAATCCAACATCGTAAATATTTTTGGAAATTACGGTAATTTACATTGGCCGTAGAAAACGTGACTGAGGATGGGTTGATTTAGTCCGCAAGCAGTTAACTCTTTCTAAAAACTAAACTGAATCGTTCGTATATAAAAAATATGAATACGTTTCTAAGCTTGCAGGTTTCTGAAAATATATCATATTCCAATGCTTCTGAATTCTCGAAGATATAAGATGTCGAAATTTCCAAATTCCTAAAAATATAATATTTCTTTTCTTCATTCCTATTGGAAGGTATAGTATTTCTATTTTATTTTAATATTTCGAGCCGAAGGCGTTGCAACTCTGCATTCTTCGGACACTTTACATCGACCCACGTTTTCATAATAAAAATTTTAAACATCCATAGTTTCCATTCAGAATGTTCGCCCACGAAATGCTTAAAGGGGATCGTTCTATACGCGTCCATAAGTAAATTACGAACGGGTCTAGGTGTTAAAATTAAGGGAACGAAGCAAGAACGTGGAAATGTTCTCTCATTCAATTTCAGAATAATTAGAACCCGAAGATCGACAGGTGGTAATCTGTAAATGAGTCTCGACCCTTTCGATTAAAGCAGTAAATAGAAATTATAATTTAATATACATATACACGTACAGGATGAGATACTTAACTCCGCAACCCTTAATTCTTTCAATGTTTAAGATTTGTTATTGTATTCTTTATTAAAAATAATAATATTGATACAGCTCCATTTTGGTAGTTTGTTAATTCTGACATAAAAAAAAAAATACGTTTGGTAACAAGTTTATGGGATTATAAATTGGAAATCTTGGACTTACGATTAGACGCATAAAAGTAATAATTATACAAACATTTCGTTTTACTTTTATATTAAAAAGAAATATATTTAAACTCTCCAGAGGTTCGTATTACAATGAAACAGTTAGACTTGTGTACGATGAAAATCCGTAACAATGCTAAATTTGAACCCACTCTATACCAAGAAATCTTTGTAATTCTATTTTAAAACCATACGTAACGTAAGCTTCGCACCACGTATTAATTTAAAATATTCATTTAATTTGCTTACTCGTTTTTCGTGCTATGCGCTATTCGTTTTTTGAAAACGTTCCTACCATTATATGCAATGCTTTGGAGCACGACGCAAGCAGAATGCACGCGAAATGAAAGGCCGAGAGTTTATGAAAAAGCTAAGTAGAAAAGGATTCGTACCATGACGTCGAATTTTCCAAGAATATTCGGTTGAATTGTACGAGGTCGTTCTAATAAATTATACGAGAAGAAAAATTATTGTGCTAACGTATCCTGAGATTATTAAAAGTTGATGCTTCAGCCTGGTGCATAGAATCAAAACTCATATGAAGTTATGAAAAGCGGATTCTCGAATCTCTAATATTTTTCATTCAAATAACACCGCTATTCCGTAAATTTTCGTGGATCATTCCCCGTATGTACTTTCGAATTTCTATGAAATTGTATTAATGGGAACGTGCAGGAAGCTTCTACAAAGCTGTTATTACATTTGTATTGCACGTATTTGCATATTGCACACGTTTGCCTGCACATATCTTGGTGTTACTGTAAATGTTACGAATATTCTGAATCGTTAATATCGCACCCCCAAACCGTAAGGTAGTATTTTTAATACAATTATGATACGTATTAATATTAAGAAACGATCCGCAACATTTTCAAGAAGATTAGACAGTGAAAGATAAAAAATTTTAATATCCAAAGATTGCAGGATACGGTAATTTAAACAAATTTTATATGATTAGAAATCGAAGTAAGAATTTCAAAAACTTTCTAATTTTAATTAAATTCTGATTTTATCATACCTCGTTTTAATTTCACCGATTTCGAAGAATTATGAATAGAAACGAGGCACTTCACGCTTTGTAAGCAAGCTTCTTTAGCACATTAACTTCCGCAGTGAAAGTTTTATTGTAACAAAAATTAATACGTTGAGTGCCATAGTGAAAATGAAAATGGACGTATGTAGTCAGAAACGCTAAAACCCTAATTTACTAACGATGCAGTCAATTAATTCTCAAATTTGACCTTTCAATTTAATAGCCAGCATTATTAGCTAAATATTAACGCTATCCGCGGTTTACTTCATCGTTTGTTTTCTTAATTATTTAATTGTGAAAAATTTCGGATGCCGGTCATCAGTGACCCCCGCGTATCGATAGAATCGTTAAGCAGGGAATCAAGAAAAAAAGCTCTAAATAGCATTAATATTATAATAAAAATATGAAGTGTCAAATAGAGAAATCAACGCGAATCATCAATGATTGACGCCGCAGATACTATGCCGAGCATAGGATTTCTTTATTCAAAAGGGATTAAGGGTTAGAAATTAATCTGCCAATCTATGAATCTCGTTAACGAATATCCTTGTTCGCATTCATTGGCTCTCAGGATTAGATTATAATAAGTCGACCGCTATTGAACAAGAAGAGCCAAGTACTCGGAAGCGTTGATTAAAGTTTGAACTTTGTCGGACGATGGACTAATAATTCCCCTCAGCCTCCTTTACCTGATAGGAACTTCCGTTCCCTCACGTGTTACACCTGATATAAACTTCGATAACAATGAAATTGATTCATACCTCTGACACTCGGAATTACAAATCATCCAATTAACTCACTTTGAAACTTGTGATTTAACTTTCAACGCGTGTGCATGAATGGAGTAGCAATTATAAAGTCACAGATGTTACATAATTGAATTTGTCATCCACGAAGAAGCAAAATCTCGATAAATTGAATTCTTGAGAAGAACGACTGAACAGGATGACGAGAATTAAATCATTTTGAAGTCAACAAATCTAGAGGGTGTCGTAGAAGAAGCGATACCTTTTTGTTTTAACATTACTTGAATTATTAATTGAATATTCTTCGAAGCTTGCAAATTTGAATATAAAGAAAATAATATACATAAGAAACAACTGGATTTATCATCTTAAAATGAATCTTTTATATTATTCTAAATGGAATGATAAAAACATTGAAATGCGCTTCTTGTTACAAATCTTTGCTTTGTATCGTGAGTTCCAATTCCACTCGACATCCCTATCAAAAACGAAAGAAAAACTGCTTGATATTAACCCTTTGCATGATTTTATTGATATTAGTTGAATGCCAGTGCAACGTTTATAATATGAACATTATTTTCCTCATAAGACATCAATTACTTTTTTCCTGTGAAGTGAAATCAGCTGTAAATTACTCATAAATACGCAATGATAATCACTCCAATCAGACAAGCTTTTGAATTGCCCTAAAAGTTTTTATATTACATAAAATTAATTTCCCCTTGCTTGAGTTTGTCACATAGTTACAATTGCAACAACGACGAAAGATACCAGGCTAAAAATAACTTGAGAAGCATACAAAATTCTGATCAGATCATTGAGAACTATAAAAACAAATTCGAATCGCGAAAGGTCAAATATCTTAACAAAAAATCATCGCACAATCATTAAAATGTAAAAACAAGGTATCATAAAGATTCATAGTAAACTACACCGGTTTCGTTTCGATGCTACGTCCGTTTTCTCAAAAAATTTACATCGTGGCCCCTGACTAACCCGACGGATTTGAAATTTAATCGACCTTCAAACTCGTGCGTTCACTTCGCCCGGCCTCCATGAATTTTTCATCGAACAAACGAAAAGACAGAAAGTTTCCCGCCAAACAACGACCAAAAAATCGCGTTGCGTCGGTACCGGTACTTGTATTTGTCGTTTCGCTGCCCTCCGAAGGAAACCCCACGAGTACGCGTTAAATCGATTTATCGTCTCAGAGTAACCCCATGGAACGACGTTTCTAATATCCTTGTCAGCAAAGTGAGAAACGTTGTAAAACGTGACGAAAGATTACGACGTTCTGTTCACGTAATTGTCATGATCGCCTGTAAGACTTCCGGTTCGGTTCCGAACCGGAACTTTCAGTTGAAAATTCGCGTTAAAACGATGTATCTTATCGCTGTGTAACACACGGAACCGTGTAAATTATATGCTAACCGCGTGCTAGATTCAAGACCGTAATAAAATGTTCCAAAGATAGAAAATTGGTAAAATTTACATAATAAAATAATTTCAGTCAATTTCAAAACATACGAAGTGATGATATATTGAAAATTTTGTAAATAAAAATTATTCCACATCGATTATCAATAAATATTACAGAATGTATTAATTAAATGTATACTGTTGCGATTCAGACCTTTTATAACAGTTGATCGACAATTTGTTAATATTCTATTCACATGTTACAATCATTTAGCAATAAACCCATGTTTCAAATAAAATTTGAATTTTTCACACATAAATTGACAATTTGACCTTTTGGAAAAAAATTCATCATATAATTAAGGACTAAGAATCATTAAGCACGCAGTACCAAATTCAATCTTTTCTTTTTCAAGTACTTCTATATTTGCCTTGTAAAAATTGTTAATTATTTATTGAAGTACGTACGTCAAATGATTATACTGATTACGCGATAACCGATGAAGAACCCTTGATATCTAATCCGATCGTAGCCACTTGAATCACTGAAGTGATTCGTTTGAAATTTCATATACATAGTTGTCGTGTTGCAAATAATTAATAAATAATTTTTATAACGTTCAACGGTTTCGTTACACACTCTAAGTTTACTGAATCGAAGCGTTGCAAACTTTGTACCCTTGGTTCCCCCTTTAATACGAACTTTCGAAGATTCAAGTGTCGCGAAACATCGATCGTTAAAGCGAAGGGTAGGTAAACGAGAGTTACGCATCAAATATCGCTCATTGATTAAAATGAACGCAAAAAGAAACTGATCGTGACTTATCGGTTTTTAACAAATACGCTGTGAATCAACAACGTATCATACGTCATAAATTATATTATACACGGTGTCTCCAATTTAAATGTCAACAATAATGAACTAAGAAAAAAGTCGTAAATTTTGAAAAAATCGTAAAAAAAAAAGAAGTTTTGATATTTAAATAGGGGACATACTATATGTATGACTTATCAACAATTTAACGGGCAATGTTACAAGTTCCTGATTGCAATACCCAGTTTTTTTATCTTATACAAACTTCAGTACTGCCCCTAAAATTTACAGAGCCCGGAACTAAAATTCCCTACATCAATAAAACTATATGTCTAAAGCGATAAACAAAACACGCGTTTCAACGACGCTAATTTTGCAGAAAACTATATTTTTTTGTATATTTACTACGGGAGTAATGTAATTGTGAACATGTTTGAAAATTACAATCACAATTTTTACGAAATGTGCAAGTTGCCAAGCGTGGGGCCCGGGGCAAGTGCCCCCCCCCCCCCCCCCCCCCCCCCCCCACCTGCCTCGTGCTGAGGACAGTACTGTCAACCTTTGTCCCACTTGCATTTATCACATTACAATAAATTATGATTTGAAATACAGCTTATGATACAAACGCTACTAAAAGTTATCTCATTAACATTTTGATGGCCAATAGCATTCGTAACTTTGATAAGTAAATTTAACATATACACTGAAAATGGTAATTTTATTACATATAATATTACGTCACCGAATATAATTTCCCAGTTAACTTTTCTTTTAATATCTAAAGAAATATAAAATTACAAGATGTATTGCTTTCATCAAATATATGGCCGTCAAAGTGTTAATATATTTCTTTCAGATGATGGAAAAGTATGAACTACAGATCTCACGAAACGAGTAGTAGTCGAAAGATGTTTATTTTAATTCTTAAATACTGAAGCTATGTGTGTAATGCGGTTCTGATACGTTGTATATTGTTGACACTTTGACATTGCATCTGTGTGTTTACTCACTTGAACGCGTGAATAGAAGCCAAGGTGACGGCTGGAAAGAACAGATCATCGCTGCCGACTCGCCAACGTCTGCCAAATGCGACGATACCCGGCATTCTTGTGTTGACTTTGAGGCTCGATCAAAGAATCGTCCTCGGATTCGAGAGAAAACAGCATCCGCACAACGTGACATAACCTCTACCGGCACCAGTTACGCGTCCTACGCGCCGAATGAACACGACCGGCGGCACCACTCGACAAACCTCGTGACTCGCCGGCGGACACGAATGCACTGAATCGGAGAAGCGTGGGACGACGATCTATATATAGACTCGGTTCAAGATTCCGCGGAAAAGGGCATAGCCGGAAAAGAGGCTCAAAAGTATCCTTAAAGCAAATTCAACGTGTGATACATCATTCGATAGCTTATCAAAAACAAACACTTTTTGCCAAGTTTCAGCTTTGTATTTCGACTGAAAGGACAGTAAAGTGGAAAAATCGAAAATCATATTTTTGTTGAATTTCTTTCACCCTAGTGCATGAAAAATTTTGAAAAAATTCAGAGATATTTCTCTTAACAGGTCATATGTTATAGAATTTTTTCAAAATTTTTCATGCGCTAGGGTGAAAGAAATTCAACAAAAATATGATTTTCGATTTTTCCACTTTACTGCCCTCTCAGTCGAGATACAAAGCTGAAACTTGACAAAAAGTGTTTCTTTTTTGAATTTGCTTTGCGGGGCCCCTTTAAAGGGAATTTCGGAACCTACTTTCATCTCGTTCGTCTTACGTTACAAAATGATCAAAATTGTTCGCTAAATTGTAATTTCATAGAATGGCTATTTAAAATTTTCTACATTTCTTTTAGTTATTCAGTTATATTAAACTTATGGTGCGGGTCACTGGCAACCCCCACAGCGCAGATAGTCGCGGCATTGATTTCCAATACTTGAAAAATTAAAATCTGTTGGTTTCGATAAAAATTGTGAGATTGTTACGTTCGTATTGAACATATGTAAAGTGTAAATAAAGAAACGTGGTATGATTTTGAAATAAATAAAACATTCTTTCTCTCGAAGCACAAACTCTAAATTTAAAATAACTAAGAATAGTTTCATTGCAGTTCTCCTTGTATCTTTTTTCATTTGATTTACCTCAAAGGATATTTATTTTGAGATGTGCTATATTTTAATATCTTTTATCAGTATAGAGGGGAATTATATTTCTCTAAGAATTTTAATATCTATACGACAAAGGAATTTTTATTGAAAAAAAGAAAGTATTAACTCCATTTACTTGAAAACTAATGAAAGTGTCAAATCACTTAATTAATGCTTAACTTTTTATATTTAAAATAAATTTCTTTAATAAGTTAGGCTCTACACTAAATGACAAAAATATTTTGTCAAACAAGAATCTATATTATACTCTTTTTAAAAAGATACAGGATAAAATTTTGTTATGTATGGAAACATGTGAAATTATTTGCAACCAAAAGACGAAAACATTGGTTCAATCAGATTGCACGATTCATTTAGTATTTATCGTCGAACCAAAATTTTCGGGCTATAACTGTTCGAGATAAAATGAAACGTAAAGATGACAAAACGATACGCAATGCGATAACAGAGGAAAATTGGTTGTACATTCGTTCAAAGGTCCGTCCATCTGTCAACAATGGCTAGACGTTGTTTTAATCGAAATTTTATCGACTTCGGTGTTCGTTGTGAAAGAAAACACGGAGAAAATCATGCTCCAACATCGACGTATCGAAAGACATTAGTTTACAGGAATAACGAAAATGAAATGGAAGATCGCCAATTTTTCTGTCTTCCCTTACCCCCCTCTGCCTTCTTTTCCCGGGTCATTTGCCACGTTCGTTAACGATTTTCCGAAGCTAAGACTTACGGACACGAACCGTCTTGCCACGGCACGAAAAGTACCCTTTGATCATCGCTAATAATAATCCTGTGATATTGATGGCTGATAATTTTCTTTAAACACGCGATAAATTATCACATTTCGTTCGAAATGCATTTTGCTACGACCATACTGCTGCTTGGCATCGATAGTGAAACTCAAAGTATCTAAATTTTAGAGGAGAGATTTTTTTAAATTTATATTTTTGAAAATACTAAATACAGAACTTATCAGTTGTTAATTTATTATTATTGTGGTTTTTGGTTTTGCATGATACGAAATGAAATATAATATAATAAAAAATTTGAAATTTGGTTTAATTATTATATATCATTACCGATGTTTAGCAGCAAATTTTTCATAGGAAAAAAATGTATCTTCTGATAGAAGTGAAGATGAACTTATCAATTATTGTAGAGTTGTTATATTTTAAGAAAATAAGAAAAATATTAAACATTTTTTTATTAATAAAAAATTAGACACTGGGTGACATCGATCGTCCTTCCCCAAACCCAGAATTCCTTGACCCTTAATTTATCTATGTGGGACACGTTTCCCTTACGATACTACGATTTGACAGCTTTTATGAAACTCTGACACAGAATGTTAAAATTTGAATTTCAGGTTAAAATGGATTCTTCAAATTCAAAGCACATAATTGATACAAACAGATCATTACAATTTATCATTGTCTTATAATTTCCACGTTTCACGCTCGAGACAGAGTTAATTGGACTAAAACCTCGAAGTTGGACAACGACGTCACAGAAACTTGAGGATATAATTAAAATTTCTCTCTCGCACCCACCCTCTTTGTCCCTCTCTAATTTTATCGCGGCACAACTAATCGCCTTTAATTACACGTTATATAATAAATCGTCCAATTTTGTACTCGTACTCGAAGGTCGTTTCGAGTCAATTATCGAAATCTTCGAGCGGAAATTAAAGGACGGAAATTACGTGTTCCGAGAATATATCTGTATCAATTGATCGAAATACGTATGCATCGCTGATGCGGATGGATCAACGCCTAAAATGTAGGTCACGCGGAATCATATATCCTATATTTAAGGAACCCCTATAAATAATAAAACTGCACTCGAGTGGTGCTTCTGAGACACCATATTTAATTTATCGCAGTATTCTAAAATGCGAAATTTCAGTTTCACCCGTATCAAAATATAGAAAATTAAAGAAGGGAATAAAAATCAACAGATTCTCAAATATTTCTAACACTTTTCTTCCGACATAGTGCGTTTGGTTTCTGGACACTTAGCTGGAAAATTAGATTAAACCCGATTACGTCTAAAAATGCTTCGAGTGCAAAGGGTTAACCCTTTCGCTACTACGGGCGACGATAGTTGTTCGTCACCGAGGAAGAATTAAAAAATCAAACGTAACTTATTTTCTAATCCTAAAGTTATTTTGCGAATGTTCAACTGGAATTTTGTTTCGCAAACAATTTTATCAGATACCTGAAGTTTAACACTAGAACTACCAGACGGGTCAGAATGACTTATACCAAATTCCATATTCTGTATTACAAAATTGATTAAAACGCTTTTATCGAAATATAAATTGCCTCCCACCAAGGTAAAGCATTTTCCTATGTATATGCTAATTCATATTTCATCTTTTACATATTTTGTTTTCTATTTAATTTTCTATTTAACACATTGCATGCGGGTATATGTATTTCACCGCGGACTTACGCGTGTAGCGAGCGTCTTTCCGTTAATTTCGCGACAAGTTCAGTCATTTAATAAAATCGCAATAAATCGATAACTACCTCGTCACATACTTACAATGCCTATCGTATTTATACGACACCCGGTCTTCAGCACAAATCTATTAAATGCGTACTTTTACGTGACCCGGGCTCCGGTGACAGACGGCAAAAAACGTAAAAGTACTGGGCATTGAACGCCGATAGTTCTATTGTTAATGTCGGTACGTTCACTCACCATATCAGATGCAGGATGAACAGGAATGCACCAGGTACGACAAGGTCGTCGCTGCCGACGCTCCAACGTCGTCGAAATACCACGATACCAGGCATCTCTTTTCCCTCGTGTCGATTCTTCCATTCAATCGGCCAATGTGCTCACCCTCGAATCACCGGCTGTCTCGAATCTGGCCCTTGTTCCGAAACCTCTTCGAGACACGACATGATCGTCGGTTACCTGGTCGGGGTCGTCGTCGCGTTCCGCGACCCGCATTCCCGGAACTCTTATCCAGCCAATCGCGAGTCTTCTCCATCCTTTCTTTTCGAACGAATTCGACTGGTATCTTTCTCGAACACGAGTTAAACACGGTGCACCCTCCTCGAGGCTACCAACATCGTGTCCTTTTATTTAATTTAACTCGTTCATCCGACTACAGAGACTACGTACGCTCGTCTCTTCGACGTTGTCGCGAGATAACGCGACGATTTCGATGCGAGAGGAAGACGAATGTTGTAATTAATACGATAACTGTATGTGTGTGTGTGTGCCTCATTTATTGTACGAGTATGCATTTCTGTGCATGCACTTTGATAAATCGAAAAGCAAACTGTTCATGCACTTTTGTTCGTTCTTGAACTTCGTTTAGTACTTTCTCTGGGAAACAATCAAGATTCAGTCTCGAAGGAAACGTTGGTGCTTTTTCAATTAACCATTCAATAGATTGTCCTCTTCTTCTTGATTTGATGCTTGAAATGAAAATAATGAATGGTTCATTTGTTCTAAAGGACATTGTTTCGTGGATTCATTATACATCATGGCTTCGTGGTTTTATTTGGTCACCCCTTGGCGATGAATGAACGTTGTAGAACAATGAAGGGTTGGAAACAGTCCCGTGTGATAGAATGAAGGAACGAAATTAATAAAAACTACTTCGAGATGGACTCGAAATCGAATTTTATCATTGCACAAGAGAGGCTGTGTTGAAATTAGATATTCCTTTTGACTATTTTATGCGTTCCGTTGTAGAGGAAATTCAATGGAACTCTTGGGGCATCGTTGAAACTGGCAAAGTATCCAGTTACCCGCTATCTGCTAGCTGGAAAGTCGTGGATTTTATTCGAGTTAAATCACGAGGGACGATATCTTTTTACCACATTCTCAGAAACTCGTTTAGGCATCGTGAATGAAATTTAGCGAGGAAGTTGCAAGATCTTGAAGAAAGACCTCATTGTTCGATCCAAATGGAGTACTAAAGGGGAATGATGTAACTCTTTAGTCACTCGAATCATAGCTGTTTCAACGCGTTGACTGTTACCTTGAAGTTTTCCCAAACTTTTGTTAGATAATATTTGATTTTTCAACAAATTCACAATATCTCCTTATTTTTCTTACTATCCGTCGTCTCAAAGTTAGTTTTAGGCAAGTAAAGGAATTCCTACTAATGCAGGTGGTAAATTCGTGTGATACAAATTCCATAAATTCCTGTAGTGTAAATTTCATACATGAGTGAAATGGAAATCAACGCTTTGAAAGTAAATTCTACAAACATTTTAAAATACGACAAAAGGTAACATTTTGTTTAGCAATGACCCTATTGTTTGGTAATTCCGTTTCGTTTTCATTCTCAAAGTTATCAACTTCACAAGATCAACTTCATTTACGTGAACTTCATAAAATAGATCCTTATTAGACAAGACAAAAATATTTTTAAATCGGCAATGTCTCCCTGCGTCTGCACTCCCAATCAATACCGATTAAGTTATCAACGTCTCTGAAAATAGTGATACTTACTACTTACACGAAGTACATGTCCCCCCATTGATCGCGACCCACCACGCTTTATCCGATCTTACAAATAATCAATCGCTGCTCGATTATATCACCGTTTCCCTCGAGATTCACCTTGCAATTTCTCCCATTCGCAACGTTCATCGAGACACTTTTCTGTCATGAAACTCGCCAACGAAACTTGAACCGTTAACACGTGTCACGGTATTTTACCACGAGCATATAGCTAATACTTCAATCACAATCGAACGACGACCCTTGATGAGATCGTTCGGTCTTTTTACACGTTTCTTTGTGTTACATCTACCCTTGTTTCGTTGAATCACCGGTACAGGAGTCGCATGGATAGTTTATTCGACATCGTTCGGGAAATTCGAACACTAAAGGGGAAACGTCCCCGGCGATCGGGTCCGGCGTTACCGTCTACCGCACCGCAACGCGTGTCTCCTCGCTCCTATCATCTTTCCCTTCGAAAGTAGTCACCGTTACGAAATTTTGTCAGACTGTATATTTTATTGTCGCTGGGGCTGCACCACGTGTCGAAAAAACCGTGGTATCGCGAGAGGGGAGATGCATCGCGATGAAAACGCAGTATGTTACACGACCGTCGAGGTGAGCCACCTCGAGCGCGACTGAGCACCGAATTTTAAGCCACCGTGCACCTTCCACGGTTCCGAGAGCGCTCAATTTATATTGATAGACGCGCGTGCGTCGCGACGCCTTCTGTGCGACAGACGCTGCGTCGCTCTGCCGACGCTACGCCTCGTTCACGCGACAGTCCTCGCGAGTAACATTGACGGATCCATCCTCACGTATCCTCTGCAGCAATATCTCTGGCCTTTGATCCATTTGATACAGAGTCCCAATGTAAAATTAATAAACAAGTTGCCTTACGAATTCCGTGTAGGTAATTTGAAAGTGCACGCTGAATGTATTCTTTTCAAGTTGAAATAAAATCTATAAAAAGTTTATAATGAAAATTCCAACAACCTTTAAAGAAGATACTTTTTTATTTAACACATTACGCACCGGCACCGCGATGTTGCGGGAATGTTTGTTTGTATGGATTTGCATGCATTTGTACTTTGTTTTGAAAGAAAATTTCTAATATACTATTTTACGAAAATGTATAAGGTTTTTAATATTTTCTTTAGCTACTCATTGTTCAGAGACAAGCAAATGAGGCCGGCATTTAGGCTTTCACGAGCTGATGTGTAGCCGGCGTGCAATGTGTTAACAGTTTCGGAATAAGCGAGTTTTAGACAAGATATAGCGTAAAGAAAATATCTAGTATTTGTAGAAGATTTATTCTAAAAATATATTTTATTTGTATCAATAACAACCATTCAATGTTAACACTTTACCGACCGGTAGCGGTTGCATATAAGCCTATAAATAGGCTACCGGTCGGTAAAGTGTTAAAATATACTAACGGAAGTAACATACGATTTAGATAACAGATTATCTATTTTCTATTTAATAATTATTTAAATAATTATATGAACAACTAAAAATGCAGTTGTGTGTTATACACTTTTCTAAATGTTAAAATTGTTGAAATTATTTTAATATAAATTTAACATAATAATAAATTGATACTTTTTTTCTTACGTTCACACAGCCAGATTTACTGTAAATGCAATATTTAAATGGATTCGCTTAATTTCGCGCCCGATCGTAATTCTTTATGTACCAATCGACAGTTTCATGAATGGCTTGATTGAACGGTGTGAACTGAAAATCTGGTAAGTATTTTCGTAGCTTCGCATTGCTCGCTGTTTTTTTGTATTGTCCATCGGCTGCGGATAAATCGTAAACCAGTTTCCCCTTGAAATTGAAGGCCTTAGCTATTGCTTCCGCTACCTGGGCTATTGTAACTTCCTGAGACTCATCAACTATTTATTATAAAAAATGGATGATTACACAACAGCTGAAAATATTAATTATATTAAATATTTTTTAATATACCTGATAATATAATTGGTTCTACAGAATTATATTCTCTCAAGACCCATATTATTAACTTAGCTAAATCTAAACTGTAAATGAATTGCCGTAAAGGCTTTCCAGAACCTAATATAGTAAATACTTTATCTTCTGTATTTCCTGGAAAATATATATATATATATATATATATAGTTTTGAATTATCCTAGAAAATATTGAATACTTATAAGAATTTGATACCATCTTTTATCAAGTCGTACAGTCTTCGCATTAAACCTGGTATAACATGACTGGCTTGAGGATGAAAATTGTCATTTGGACCAAATACGTTGCAGGGGACAATACTTGTATAAAGTCTGCCATGTTGTTCATAATAACCCCTATTTTCAATATCTATAAGACGCTTGGCATAACTGTAGCCATAATTTGATGGATGAGGTGGTCCATTGTGGATCTACAAAAACAAATGAATACATGATAATATAAAGAGATATCAAATAAAATTTTAGAAGGCTTTTATAATATTACCATAGTCTCGTCGATAGGATATGTTGTTTTATCAGGAAATATACAAGTTGACAAACATGAAATAACTTTGACAACATCATTCTCATGAGCAGTTTCTAATACATTATCATTCATGTGAACATTCTTACGCTAAAAAATATACAACACACATTTTAATTAACATAATAGTAATGTGATAATTACCTAAGATTAATTTTATTTACCAAAAAGTCCAAATTATGTGCCATATTATGGAACAAACCACCAACCATTGCAGCTAAGTGGATAACATGCGTAGGCTTATGTTTTTCAAACAATTTCTTTGTACTTTCTTTATCACTGAAAATGCAATGTTTCATTTCAATCTGATCATATTAATCGATGTATTAAAGGTTAACAATAAAAGCAACAAATTACCACAAGTCTGCATCTTTAGAACCCACAAATATCCACCTTTCATTTTCATTTTTATTTGTCTCAACAACACTTTGAATTGCTTTACCAACTAATCCTGTCCCGCCAGTTACAAGTACGACCTTTTTATCTTCAGACATATTTCATCAAATCTAAACAAAAATACCAATCTGTTAAATGTGAAAATCCTTGCAGTATATAGTTAACCTATTCCTATGTAAGATATAATTGTCTGACAGGTATTGATTTCATGAACTCTTAAATAAATTTCTGTGAAACTGTTACGACAATTGACTAAATAATAAATACATATAAACTTACATAAATGTTAAAAAAGATTTTATTGTACACATTCAATTTTTCACCCTGCTGTATTGTGTTGATAAGAATAAAATTTAAACAGTGACATCTTGCGGTTGAATCGCAGTATCAATTGATCGTTGGCGCATTTGTTACTCCTGGTAGCTAGAGAACATAAAAATGTAAGAGGTGTTCGAGGTTTCTCCTCGTTCTACCATTACGCCACCTAATAGGTAGTACATCAAAATACACACGTTGACTGCCATATGCTGCCACAGTGAAAACGGACGTGTGAAGTCAGACACGTTGATCAATTAATTTTCAACTTCAACTTTTCAATTCAATGGCTAGCATTGTTAGCTTAATTTTAACGCTATCCGCGATTTATTCCGTCATTTCTTTTGTTAACACGTTTACTGCCAAGGCTTTCGAAGTAGTTATACCAGCTACAAGTATATTCGTAGCTGACAGTCAACGTGTTAAATGCAAATAAAATTGAATTATTCGTTTCTTACCAACAATTCATGTCTAAAATTTGACATTCTAAACAAATAGTTCTAAATAAAACAGTAGCAAAAAATTTATATAATATACCTAATGAAAGAAACATTTTGTGCCAATATATTTTTATCTCATTGGTCCTTTTGCAATACAACCATGCTTTGAAATGAAAAACATGTGCGTAACATTTATTTGTCCAAAACGATAGCTAATTTCTCTGTTATGTAGAGTAATAAATTGTAACATCAAAATTTGTTTACACCCATATGTGAATGACACTTCAATTTCCATAGAAATTAGTCGCTTGCGTTATTAATATCCTCTCAATTTCTTAATTTAGAAATCGTCGTCATATTAGGTACTCCAAATTCTGAATAATAGAAATTACGAAGACTTGTAATAATAATAGGTAAAATTTGATCAAAATAAATGCTTTGCCTGACCAAGTTTTGAGCCCTACTATTTTTAATTTTATACTAGACGCGGCCAGAAAATGGTATAGGTAGCGCCATCAATGACCCTAAAAATGAAAAATACATGCTTCGCACGGGCACCGAAAAGATATGCCATCTAGCGGTGTCGTCCTTAAACAAATGGAACTAAAATTCATATATCACATCCGCAATAAATGAATTTTATTTACATTTCAAGGCTTATTAAACGTATTTTACTAACAATAAAATTATGATTCGACTTGGGCAGTGTAATTTATTTCATACTTCATTATTATTTTAATACAAAATATTTACAATTTCTTGAAAGTCGAGGACTAATCAAGGCTGATGGCAGTGTTTGTACCTGATACTTTTAGCAATCTATCGGAACTCTTTGACAGGCGTAATCTTTCCTCCGGCTTCAAAATTTCGGCAATTATTTTCTCGTCGCTTCGACGTTCTTGTTTGGACGATAACTCTTGCGTTTTTTTGTTGTTTCGTTGCGTCGTGCAAGAATCACCTCCTGCCTCCTCAACAACGGCATCTAATTGAGTTACTTGAATCTCAGAGAATGTAAGTCTTCCGTTGATTTTAATTTCCGAAGGCGCGTGGGAATCAGATTCAGATGCTGTAGATGTGGGGGATCGCACTGATTTTTCGTCATTCTCCCCGTGTACTTTTAGAACATTAGCTGCTTCTACATAAAGCTGTGTTATAATGTTATTATTCAACATTTATCTTGATGATACATTATAATTCAAGCAATATTATATTATATTAGAAGTACTTACTGCATCGAATGTAGAATCTAGAAATAATTCTTGTAAAAATCGTCGTGCTGGCATTCTATATGTACCACTACCTAAACAAGCAGCTACATCCGAAAATAAACAAGTGTCCTATAACAGAAAAGACGTGACAACAAATCGGGAATATTTTAAGTACATTATTTCTCTTGCTTAAAATTGAATATCAAGGAATACCTGAAACTTCTCTGAATGTAGTTGTCTTAACCTAAGCAGGGTTTGTCGACTATGTCGGTACCATATAGGATTTGATAACCGTTGTGCATGTCTAAGTATTTTCCTATTCGTATCAAAATAAGTATCAATAACATATGTAGATAAAATTTTACGTTCCAAATTCGTAACGGCTTACCTCTGCAATTTTAGGTCTTGCTCTGGAAGCGAATCTCTGCCGTTGCTTTTACCGTGATAACATACTAAACAAATACGATAGTGCTCCGCGTCTACATCACATTCTGAACAAGATTCCTCGTCTACCTCGGTCGTTTCTATATCAGATTTCGGTACGTCGTCCGTCATAGTTGGAAACGACAACTGCGGTAGCTCCGGAAAAATAGTTACAAGTCTCTTTGGAAGGGCTAAACCCATATAAAATAAATTATCACTATTATCTTCAGGAGGTGGAGGCGTTGGGGTGAGTACTTGTTCCGCGATCCAACTACGTGACGAATCAAATTCTGATAAACTTTGTAACGAAAGCCGACCGTCTAAACTGTACATCTAGAATAAGATACAACAATGTATTTAAATAATTCATAATAGTACGACAGATAGAATTTGAAATGAAATAATTTGTTTTACCTCTAAGCTACTATGAGAATAACTGGGCCTTCGATGTCGTTGCAAGCTACGAAGTTTTGCATATCCCTCAGCATCTTGTTGGCTTAATCTTTGAATACTTGAAACAGGACTTGGCGTTTCTCCTCTTTCTCTGTAAAAGCACATTTATGAAACACAGGTTTCTAATTATTTTCGAATTACTTTCAAGACGTTCTTACAATAGAGCGTAACGCCTGGCTTCAAGATCTGTAGCTGCACTTTCAGACCGGTTTCTAGTTCTTCGAGCCACTGGTTCGGATAACTCTGGCTTGCCATCGCTGAGACTCCGATGATGTCGTTGGATAGGAACAGGACTCGGGGCTGGATACCTACTTGTAGGAGGAACGACTGGCCAATGATCACCACGTCTATGTCTGACACACGGCCAGTCGAAAGTCAACAATGCATCCGCGCCTGCACGAGTGGTACCGATAAGACTAAGAGCGTACATGGCTGTGGCTCGCACCACATAATGCGGGCATGTTTCCGCTATGGATGTTATCAGTTCTAAAATTCCCAAATGATTCAATTGTTCTACGCCTGCTGCCGATGATCCCAGGTGACCAAGTACCCACAACGCAGATTTCACTTTTAAAATCCTTTTGTTGAAACTTGTAGCTTGATCGTCTCGAGATTCAGTCTCTAATCTCCAACTCCTTTCCGGCGTCGTACGTCTGGAATCGTCCAAACTTGTTTTCCGACGGACATCGATTAAAGAATCAACTTTTTGCGTGTTACACGCATCCGTAACCTCAGCAGTTTCAGCGTCCATTATTGTTTCCAATTTATTCGATTCGATCGTTTCGTCTGTGCCAGACTCTTCCGACATGGCGCAAATATCATCGGTTGCGGAACGATTTATTTTGGTACACTTTGAATTCGACTCGGACTCTCTACCAGCGAATTCCATTTTATATCGTTGAATGACCCGAGCGAAACGTTGTATCACGTTTCGACGTAACATTAATTGCATACCTAGATCGTGTTGCGCCAATTGGCCCAACAAGTGTGGCAAAATAAAAATATTCTGAGGCGTCATAGGAACATTGGTCGTTCTTCTGTGATAACTTCCAGTTTCGTCTCTTTGACGACGGGTTAAAGAATCATGTATCTCTCCCTCTATTAAACCGACGTATCTTTCCGCGAACCCTCCTGGACTGATCCACTTTTCCAATTCTTCCGTAGGGGATGAAACTGTTGTAAAACCTTGGATCATCGAGTATAGTCGAATTTTTAATAAATATCCTTTGTCGCCCAACTCCTCTAGCCATTTATCCCAATCTCGAGACTGACTTCCTTGCTGCAACAAAGCTTCTAAATACTCTGGTTCTTCGCAAGCCTCGTGCAATGCCTCCAATGCTGTTAACGCTACGGTTTTATTGGAATCTGACAGCCGATCCGACAGTAATGCTATCGCCCAACGATAGGCATCAGCCATCCTGGCTCTGAGTATCAATCTAAGGAACTGGGTAGCATACAGACGAGTGCTGTCCAACGTTGCCTCTGTAATAATCTTAGTCAATACTTTTCTATTAGGTCCGTCTCTAGAATAATCTAAACTTGAGACTATAAGTTTAACGTAACAGTCATGATTAGTAGCTAAAACCAAGTCTTGCAGCTTTTCCAATAAATTAAATCCTTTCAGAATCACAGTCCCTTTGGCTGAATGACTCAACTGTCCGAGAAACAGAAAATACTTCTGACAACAAGTGGTGGACATATGACGAGGCGAGAACAAACACTCGTGTGCAGATTGAGCTGTACGGATGCTGGATATTTGTTCGGCAATATCTCCGATCAATTCGTTTAATAGTTTTGTACCCTCGGGTTCGTGAAGTTCCAGCAAACAATTCAATAAATCACAACCAGCTAATGTCGCTTCCCTTGCTAAATTAGCATTTGTCGCCAATTCCACCCGACTGTACGCGTTTGAACACGGTTTAAAGTAACGTACGAGCCTTTTCATGAACAACCTGTGATCAGAATCATGAAGTATTCTCATTGTATCCTCTCGTGAGCGTAGTATAGATCTTACTACCGGCCAATTCCAAGCAAGAGCGTCTTTAGAACTGAGTACTTGAGCATCTTTTAAAAGTGGTGTGGTCGGTGATTCTCTGCGTAACCAATGTCTGCTAGACGTTCGCTGACGTCTCGGTAATGTCGGTCTTAACCAGGTGCCTGCTTGTAAAAGCTTATCGAGGAATAAACTCGCCGGTGCTGGTCTTCGTCGCATCATCGTGTGCATTCGTTCCAAGATCGTAACAGCCGCTAAAGCTTGATGTTTTCCAGCACTTGCATGTTCTAGTAGATTCGGCAAAGGAGGAGTAAGATCGCATACTTCAGGAGGTAGAAGAGAATGCGCAAGATGGAGCAATGCGCCTAGAAGAACAGCTGCACGTACCGAAATAAACGTGTCGGTAGAAACAATAGTTTCTGCCAGAGCGCGATGCAAACCACATTCCAATAAAGCATAAACTAATAATGCTAAATGGATTTCAGTAATGTTTGGACATCGTGATGATAAGGATGGCAGAATATATTTTCCTTCGGCCGCAACGAAACCTTCTGACAATTTCCAAGAATCACGCGCTCTACTTGGATCTACCGCTGCGAGAGCAACGTCAGGTTCATCCGTCCAAGTGGGTAAGGGTAAGTCCAACAACTCGTAAAGTAATTCTAAGACAGCACCCCTTACTTCAAGTTGTTCAACATACAGTATATCCGATATAGCTTTCAAGCCTGAATTATTGTCGGGCCGACAAAAATGTAAAACTCCTGAATAAGACCTGAGTATGCTTAATAATGCTAATTTACTTGCTGCGAATCTTTCTTTTTCCTCTTTTGTTCTATCTATACTCAATGAATTAAGCTCGCAATAAGGAGCGACAAAACATAAAAGGGAAACGCTATTCCTAGTATCGGGAGTATTTAATAATTTTAGTAAAACTCCCACAACAGATTCAATTACGGTAGGGCTTTGTCCAGTCATGGCAGCTCTTGCAAGAGCACCAACTCCTCCGCAACTGATCAATAAATTTGAATTTAAAATACCTAACTCGCAAAGAGTTGCCAAGAATACTCGAAATGCTCCATCTTTCTCTTCAACTCCGCCGTTTGTTAAGCTTATCAAAGACCTTGCTAAAATAGGACTAAAATGTTTTGGTGCCAATACTAAAATCCTTCTAACAAGCCTGAGAGCTTGCATTCTTTCCATTTCATTTCGTAAATTAACATCCATACTACGAGCAACAAAGTATGGATACTGTAATTTGTTAATAGCAATAACATCCTGTTCTTTCTTTAGCATGTACCTTATAGCTCGTAAAGCAGCAGCACGAACTTGAGTCGCTTCGTGAACAAGACCGACCCGCAAACTATAAAATATATAGTGTAATACTAATTGAAAATTGTTTCTAATATATACATTCTTAAATGCTTACCAGCAAAATATGTCATTGATACTAAATCCATATTCTGGTGAATCATTTTCGCTAATTAACTTAACAATGGCATTAAGATATGCTAATTTTTTAATGCTTGGAACATTATGACGCTGACAGAGATTGGTTAAAACTTCTTTCACATTTTCCTTCAATCCTATAAATAAAACATCATTTTAACGATCATTTATATTACAGGTTGGGATTACATTTTGAGATATTTCTGTACTTTTTGTAGCTGTGCCGTGAAAACATTATTCATTGATGTATTGGATACCTTATAAATATTGACATTAGAAAGTAATTTTATAGTTTTTATCAAAGAA
Organism: Stelis phaeoptera; assembly: GCA_943735885.1. Classification (NCBI taxonomy): domain Eukaryota; kingdom Metazoa; phylum Arthropoda; class Insecta; order Hymenoptera; family Megachilidae; genus Stelis; species Stelis phaeoptera. Next base: position 12,930,709 of record OX030930.1, read on the forward strand.
ATTCAGTATATTTTGGACAGTCCTATTTCTTATTTTATGCATCATTTCATTGGAAGATGTGCATTGAAGATACACTGGTATAAACCGGTACAACCACGTCACATTATCAAAATCTTATGGAGTACAAAAGGTACAGATTACAGGTTAAGTTACTAACCTCTTGACAGATCGAGTTGCACGCAGCTGTCTTCGCTGTCTTGACGGCCTATAAAAAGAATGTATGAATAAGAAACGATACCGTTTTCCAAATAAAGAAATTGACAGTGAATGTTTAACGTACTTCGATGAGACCTGCTCGTCCGAAGACTCCTACCCCAAATCATCCAACTAGAAATTGCCATGTCTTTACCGGCTGCTACCCACGATCACAATCAACACTTTTTGTTCGATTGTTAATACAAATCTTTTGCGTGGTATATGTCATTCTTGCTGTTAACCCAAAGCCTGAAGCAGTATAAATGCATTACTGATAAATCAAGTGTAACACGAGTCAAGTGTTATATGAGACCGTTGCACTCGATGTATCGCACACTACGGGAAATTTGTTGGTACCTGAAAAACTTGCAACAGTCACGGTAGACATGCAATCAACGGGTGAATGTACTTGCTGTTTTTAATTTTTTCGTTGAATCTTAAACAAAATAGTAATTTCATACAATCTTACGTTTTAAAATGATATTTACGTTGATACAAAACTTGTATTGTTTATTTTATACCTTCAATTACAGAATATTTCCCCTTTCTGCGAATTTATAAGCAAAACATGCCATATAACACGCTTGACTTGTCTAGACTAATAGTTGGTGTTCGGAAGATAGAAATTTCGACACAAAAATAATTTATAGTTTGCGGCGTTTTACGACGGTTATTTTGTAAAACTTAAAATTCGATACATTTGATGACATTATAATATTTTTGCTAATGTCAATATTTTTTAAAACAAAAGTAATTCAACTCACAGGATTTATTTAATTTTTATTCATGTATGACGCAAAAATGACATAAGCTACAAAAAGTTTATTATGACGTGAACGATGAATAAAATTTCGTTTTTTCTTTCGTTTTAATAAAAACTGATTATAATATTTTCTTATAATTTCACTGTAATTAGTAATTACACAAGGATTTATGTTTAGCGATCCTGTTAGTTTAGAAATAAACCTGATTATCTATTCGCTCTTTGTAGATGGAAATACTGTAGCGCAGAGTTGCGCAGAGTTTTCAACATTCAAGTCAATTCAAGTGTTGTGTATTCAAGCTAAAGGAAGATTCATTAAAATTTTGAAATAATGGCTCACATGGTGGATAATTTAATTCAACCTAATATAGGTTCAATTAACGATAATTTAGTTCCTGATTGGCTTCATTCTGAACAAAGTACTGGAGTAAGTTCTTATTAAAATCTGATATTAAGATGTTTTGAGGTTAGAATGACAATGCAAACTTAAATATCTTTGATACAAATTGAAAGAAATTTTTTTGAAATTATACACGTACATTAATAGTTTTGCATTATATACGTTAATAATTATTTTTTGAAATACAACAATTTTATAATCATTAAAAATGAAATGTAATTTTCTATAATACAATGCACTGTATGTACGTATTATAATTAAATAAATTATCAGGTTTTTTAATTATTTTATTAACAGACATCAATTATGGCCTGCGAATTTAATGGAGGAGTTGTTATTGGAGCAGATTCTAGGGCAACAACAGGGTATGATGTTATTTAACATTAAAGAATAAACATGAGCTTTTATTAATAGCTACACAATTAATTATATTTCAGGGCTTATATCTCCAATCGGTTTGCTGATAAATTAACTAAAATCACAGATTATATTTATTGTTGTCGTTCTGGTTCTGCGGCAGATACTCAAGCTATTTCTGACATAGTTGCGTATCATTTAAGTCTCCGCAAGTAAGTATCTTATTCATATTATATTCTACTTTGTACATAAACACAGATAACTGATACTGTTATAAAATACAATGGAATTGAATGATAAAAAATGATTATTTTATTTTCATAGAATGGAGTTGGGCATGGAACCGTTAGTAGAAACAGCAGCAAATGTATTTCGTGAATTATGTTATAACTATAGAGATTCCTTAATGGCAGGAATCTTGGTGGCAGGCTGGGATAATCGTAAAGGAGGTCAAGTTTATAGCATTCCCTTAGGTGGTATGTGTGTAAGACAACCAATTTCTATTGGTGGATCTGGTTCAACGTATGTATATGGTTATGTGGACTCACAATACAAGCCAAACATGTCAAAGGATGAATGTGTAAAATTAGTTGAAAATAGTAGGTATTCATCTGGGTCTGGGTTTATTCAATCCGATTATCTAATAGCTTTGATACTCATGATATTTCTTTAATTTTTCAGCCTTGGCATTGGCAATGTCCCGTGACGGTAGCAGCGGCGGAGTTATTCGAATTGGTGTTATCACAGAGAAAGGAATTGAAAGAAGGGTTATGCTGGGCAACGAATTGCCACGTTTTTACGAAGGATAAACATTATAAAAATTACATTGAAATGAGTCACTTATACAAATTTCGTCTACGTTTAAAAAGTCTTGTATTAATTGCAATTTGTTTCTTAATTAAATCAAAATGAAAATTAATCATCTGACTACTTTTTTTTACAACCTGTTTCTCATCCCAGCGTATATGGAAATCATCCAGGAACTTGGTTGAAACGCGACCGTCAATGTGATCAAATATATCTATACAACTACTATCATATTTAGGTCGTATTATCCACTTACGATTCACTCCGGCATATACCCGGTCGTTTTAACTCATACTTAATGTCCATTGTCGGTTTAATGAGAAAATTGTCACAATGGCACAATTGTGATGTGTGCAATCGGATCGAGCCGCTCCGAGCTTTTGACTCTTTTCAGATGAACTGTCACAGTAATCGTGGTCGGTCTTCCGTGATATCATTACAATTTTCTACTTCATGTATTACACCGATTTTCATTATCATAAGTTCCAAATAATTCATCATCTGGTTCAGTGTAAATAATAAAGTGTGCGTGTTCATATGTGTATGTGTAGAAACTTGATAATTTTCATTTACAAATGTACTTGGAAGTAACAAAAATTTGTTGCTTCACCGTTGCATTCGATAAATTAATTTTATTATAATAGATTAAATAAAAAATTGTAGAACATAAAAGTCACGGTAAGCATTGTTTTAAAATTTTTTCATTTAGGTATCGTATTACTTGCAAAGTATTAATTATAATTATTACAACTTTTTCAACGTAACAATGGTACTGTAGCTTTCTTTTATGTTCCTTTAGGAATTTCAGAATCTTCAAATCTTTCTTAATAACTTTTCATCGCGCTCAATGGATTCTTAATTTGTTTGTTGATTACCGAAAGAGCTTATATTGTGATACGAAACGCCCCAAGGCGTTGAAACGATCGCACAATTCCATTTTGCAATAAAATGACCGCGGATAATACTATGGAGGATCGTCAACCGAATTGGTCACAGGATATGCCAACGGTACAGGAAGTCGGCAACATGATGCGAAATTTCGGATTATGGGATTACATGGTGTTCGTGGTCATGTTGATTGTCTGTGGTTTTGTCGGTATTTACTTTGGTTTCATTAAAAAATCCTCGGGGGTGGATGAATATCTCGTGGGTGGTAGAAACATGAAGACCTTCCCTGTCAGTTTAAGCCTCATAGCCAGTTTTATATCCGGTAGGATTTATTATAAACTTCTCCGAACGGTATTTATAATTGAATCTTTGATACTTTTCGATCGAGGTATATTTATCGTTAGTTGATTAACACGTTGAGCGCGGCGTCGGTCCCTGAGGACTGACAGTGGACTTTTCGTTTGGAAATTTCTAAATTTTATTCCAAATTTCGAAATTTCAAATCTCAGTCTGAAATTTCCAAATTTCGAACTTTTAAATCTCAAATTTCTAAATTTCAAATCACCAACTTTCCAAATCTCAAATTTCGAAATTTTAAGTTTCCAAATTTCCAAATTTCGAACTCTCAAATCTCACATTTCCAAATTTCCAAATGTCAGATTTCTAAATTTTAAGTTTCCAAAGTTCCAAATTTCGAACATTCAAATCTCAAATCGCTGAATTTCAAATTTCCAAATTTCCAAATATCAAATTCCTAAATGTTAAATTTCCAAAGTTCAAACTTTTCGTATGAACGGCGTCGGTGCGTGGGACCGACAGTGTCAAGGTTACAAAATAAATGTTGTAATATAATATAATATAATATAATTGAGCGCTCGTTGTCAAGTGCAGGCTCGCTGCCGGCTGGACGGAAAGGACAGCAAAATCGGCGCCGCGCTCAACGTGTTAAAGATACGTATAGTTCTAGATTTTCACGTATTAAATTTCCATACAATTTCTTTTCCTAGAAGGATGGTAAGCACATCTAGATTACTATTTATATACAAAAATTCAATTTGGAAAGGTGCAAAAGAGTAAAAATGCTTCGATCGAAAAGGATTAACCCTAGAACGGCAGATATTGGGCCATCTGTGACTCGTATCCACTACTTCCGCTAAAATTAAGCGTATAAATGTTTAAGCAGAAGGATATTGTTCGAAAATTTAACTAACAGCCTCAAATTTATCTAAATTTAAATTTAAGGTATTAGTGTATCTAAGGCTCGCCGTCCTAGAGTTAAAGAATCTCTTTTGACTTGCGACTATTCTACATTACTGAAATAAAAAAATTGTGATTAACAGGTATCTCATTGTTGGGTATACCAACGGAGATTTACGTACACGGTACCAGCTACCTGTGCATCGGTTTCGCAGTCATCATCTCGTGTTTTGTAATGTCTTCAATATATTTACCAGTTTTCCATGAGCTCAAGCTCACAAGCACCTACGAGTATCTCGAAAGACGTTTTGACAAGAAAATTCGTACACTGGGCTCGGTACTTTTTTCTATCAGCATCGTGAGTTACTTTACTTAATTCAATTCTATTCTATCCGTTCGAATTTTCTATACAATTATACGATTATGTACTTCTAGATGACATGGCTACCCATCGTTATCTACGTACCAGCTTTGGCTTTTAATCAAGGTATCGTACGTCGAGTAATTGCCGATAAAATCTTTCATAAATCGAGTCAAATTAATAGATAATATAATGTATTTGTAGTTACGGGGGTGAATGTGCACGTAGTTACCCCATTCGTGTGTATCGTGTGCATCTTTTACACTTGCGTGGTAAGAAAGTGTTTATAAATAAGACAATTATTACGTACCTCTTCGAAAGCACGAATATAACTTGGCTTTTATTAATCAGGGTGGTTTGCAAGCAGTAGTATGGACCGATTTCATTCAAATCTTCATTATGATTGGTTCTATGCTGCTGATTGTCATCAAAGGAACATCGGATGTAGGTGGATTGTCGTTAGTGATAAGAAGGAATATGGAATCAGAAAGGCTCGAGTTACCCGCGTAAGAATCACATTTTGTTTAACCCTTGGTTGGTATAATGGGTCCATTTTCATACGGAATTATTAGTTTTGCTAGAAGGAATACCATAAATAAGTTAGAAACATAATGTTCCTGAGTTAAAAAAACCGTTATTAATACGTTGACTGCCACAGTGAAAACGGACGTGTGTAGTCAGACACGTTGAAATCCTAATTATTAAAAATATAATCAACTAATTTTCAAATTTAACCTTTCAATTCGATAGCTAGCATTATTAGTTTAACGTTAACGCTATCCGTGGTTTATTTCATCATTTCTTTTGGTAATTATCTGATTGTAAAAAATGTCGGGTGTCGATCAATAGCGACCCCCGTGGCAGCCAACGTGTTAATTGATATCAACAACGTTTTAACAGGGCGGATTGGAGTCCCCTTACCAGACACACAATTTGGTCGTTGGTGATAGGCGGTATGGTCTATTGGTTGCAGGTATCCGCCATCAATCAAAATATGATACAACGATACCTTGCACTGCCCACGTTACGATCAGCCAGAAGGTACAGTTTAACTTCTTCGACAACGATCGCGTGCGAAATATCATCATGTGCAATTGTGTGTTTCAGAGCGCTCTGGACTTTCATGGTTGGAGTATTACTTTTAGTTGGAATATGCGGATATGCAGGAATGTTAATATATGCCTGGTATCATGTGTGCGATCCACTTACGACAAAGGTAATGATTAGACTTCCCTGATAGCCCAATTTCACAATGTATCGCGAGCTGCAAGTAATAGAACGATTTCATATTCATCGCACTGTACCGTTTTACATTTTGCATCGAGTTATTCGTGTTAAGTAATAACGTAATTCCATATTTACATTATGAACATTGTTTTTAATACAGTTAGCCGGCGCGAAGGATCAACTGTTACCGTTGCTTGTTATGAATATATTAAAGGGGTACCCGGGTCTTCCAGGTCTCTTTGTCGCTGGTGTGTTCAGTGCAGCGTTGAGGTGACTTCCTTTTCGTTCAATCATATTGAAATAAGAGTAATATGTTTTCATTTCAGTTTTGTATTTCATATTTTAGTTCGTTGTCCACGGGTTTGAATTCCATGGCCGCGGTGGTGTTGGAGGATTTCATCAAACCCTTCAAAAAGACACCTTTTAACCCTAAGACCGCGGACATCCTTCTGAAACTCACGGTCGTTGTTCTTGGAGTAATCTGCGCGGCTCTTGTGTTCGTCGTGGAGAAAACGGGATCTCACGTATTACAGGTACGATCATTCGAAGAATCTTGGGTCTTAAAATGAAGAGGAAAATATGTTTCAGCTGTCCACGAACTTGTCGTCCATCACCAGTGGACCGTCTCTCGGTATCTTCAGCATGGGAGTTTTGTTGCCTTGGATAAATGCCAAGGTATACCGAAACTTAATAATGTTAATTAACGATGTTTTATGAAAATTGTAACGATAGACACAGATGTATTGTATACAATTCAGGGAGCTCTGATAGGCGGTCTTGCTGGCTTGGGTTTCATGGGTTGGATTAGCCTTTCGGCCGAAGCTGCGATTGCCAGTGGAAGAATAAAGTGAGAACACAAAGCAACAGAATTATAAAACGAGTTACATGTAGATGCCACTTGGAGGATAAATTGTTGAATTATATTTGAACAGATTCGACGAGAAACCAGTCAGCACCGAAGGATGTTACTACTCGTTTCCTCAAGTGGAGAATTTAATGTTGCTCGAACCTCCGGACACAATTTTGGACAGCGATGATTTTCTCCCGTAAACATTTATCTATATTTTTTTACAGGTAGAATTAGTTATATAGGAACTATGATATGCTTGATGTATTTGATAATTTGCAGAGAACCTTTAGCGTTGTATCGTCTCAGTTATCTCTGGTACACCGTCACCGGTGCATTGGTAACGATGTGCGTCGGACTTGCCGTAAGCCTCGTCTCCTCGGAGAATGTTGAAAAGATAGATCCAATGTTACTGGCTCCTTTTGTCAGAAAATTGATGAAGAAGTCTGTGAAAGAAGGTCGACAGGTCGGGGCAAGCAACACTTCTTCTTTTTTTTAACCCTGCGTTGGTACACCTTGAAATTTTAACGTTGCTAAGATACTCGGGTATCGCATATCCCACATTATTTTCCATAAAAAAAAGGTTAAAGTTAATCAATATGTTATAGAAAGAATAATTTGAAAATATAAAAACGTTGAAGATAGACGATACCCTCGAATATTGTTATTTTATTTCTTGGGTATGTCCTATCTCACCGTACCATGGCTGGGTCAACTCTTTGCCTTAGAATTTAATCCGAAGGCGTCATGTTTCTTTTTTCGCTCGACGCTCTAATTAAAAATCTGAAATTAATATATATTTATGTAAAATGGAAATTTAATGTAAAAAAAAAAAGGAAAAATATAAGTAACTTTCAAAATTGTATACAATTTCGGAGACGCCATTGTTCGGTTTGGTACCAGACGTCTTGGAGACGTTATTTTAAGGTAAAGGGTCGTTTTAAGGCAATTTTATTGAATGTATGTTAACGGTATTTTGGGTTCTTCAGGTTGGAAACTTAGAACTTGGCCCTGAAGCACATCGAACCGGCGAGGAGAACGTGGTCGAAAGCGTGTTACATTAGTATGACCTTGACTGATGATTATTGAGATTGATCAAACCAGAGGTCAACAAACCGCACGGATAAAGTGTTCGGTTGACAAGCTGAAATATTAAATTAAGAAGATTGAGCTTAAAATACGTTAGATCAATGATGAAAATAAAGTACAAAATGACTGGAGGTAAAGTTTGAATGTGTTGAAATATACTTGCGAGACAGGAGAGGAAGAACTTACTTCTAATAACGTAGCAGGAATACGACATATTGAAAACTGTTGACAAAAATAATTAATACAATCTTTTTTTTTTCTTTTACACATACCCACAGATATAGTGTATTTCATATGTACGTTTCAACATTAAATGAGAATGTACAAAGACAATATGTATATGCGTTAGTATCCTAATGCTATGTTAATAATACTTTTAGTGAAACGTCACCATTAATATAAACTATATAACGTTCGATGTAAATGATGTTCCGAAATACAGTTTATCTTTGTACAGAAAAGAAAAACGACAAGCTTGGGTTTTTTGAATAATCACCCTTAAAAAGATATTTAACAATAAATAATATCAAATATACTTTTACTCGTTAAACAGAAACTTGTTAAATATTAAAACAATAATTTCATCTTTTAATTATCACGCGTGCGTAAATCAAACTAGTAAAAATCGTTTGTATTTTCGTCAAGCCGGAACAAAATGAAAATCCGTCGATATAGAAATATATTTCCAAACGATATGCATGAAAGGAATGCAACAATTATACATATGATATTTAATATATTGCTATTACTATATTATTATGTTTTTACAATACAGGTATCGTGTAACAAATTAAGATCCCTTTGACTGCAGAAACATTTGCGACCGTGTGACTCGTGCAGTTTGTATTTTATTTAATATTGAGCGTGGGTATATATGGACAAATTGATGGTATCATATTTCTTTATACGATTAACACTTGAAGCGCCACGTCTATCATTTCCACAGGTATTTGTCAAGAAAGTATCCTTTTCACATAATATTCTATACTTATTGAAAAGGAAGTTATAAATTCGACGAATTTTTTGCGACTTTAACGAGGCACTCAAAGTGTTAAGAAGGTTCCATAGAAAAAAGTAATTAATCATGACATTCTGATATACTTTGTACTTGAAGAATTCGACCAAACTGCACGAGCAGGTATCGTTTATTCTTCTGAATCGCAAAACGCATTCTGATATAAAACTTGTTTCTTAGCAATATTATTTATTAATAAGGTATCAAATATTTTGTCGACGTCACTGTATAATCTCTTGCTTCAACTGTTTATTGTTATCGTTATAAAAATGTTCGTTACATTCGATTCAACACAATCGTTCGATACATTTAAATATTTTTCAATTTTACTTCTTTCAATGTCATAAAAAACAAATCCCATTGGACGAGACATTAGTTATGTTATTAAATACTGTAAGGAAAGGGAAAGATCGACAAAATATGAACAATATAATGAAAATATATATTTAATATCTTCATATTATCTTCATTATTCGCATTTATATTATCTATTTCAAAAGATTCCTCATGCTTGCAACGTTAACAAACACACGATAGAAACATTTACACCTTAAAAACGAATGGAGATTAGACATTTATTGTAAGCACATTTTTATACACCATTTATTCTGTTTTCTTCTTCTCTCTCTTCTTTTTTTAATTTTACGATCATTCAACTGGAAGTATATAAAAAAAAAAAAAAAAACGAAATTTAACAATTCTAAATATAGCCAAATTGTATGATATTTCATGAGCTTGCAAATAAATTTCAGCAACAATTCTGTAATAGCAGAACAAATAGCAAATAAATATGTACTTATATGATTGTTTAATACACTTTGTTCCAAGAATTTCATTTCTCACCTACAAAAGACATCATTCGATTTGTACACGTTCATTTTAATGCAATTCTGTTATAATAAAGGGTGTTAAAAAATTACGCGAAAAGCTCTACACCGTTGAAAAGATAACGAGAAATTGAAGCGAAAAGTTCTACAGCATTTTTCGATGGGATCATTGGTGCGGCTAAACCAATGATCCTATCGAAAAATATTTCAGAACTTTTCGCTTCGATTTTCTGTGATCTATCCAACGGTGTAGAGCTTTTCAGGTAATTTTTTAATATTTTGTATAAAACTCAAAAATATTATTGGAAAATATTAATGTCTAAGAAATGAAAGTAACCCTCAAAGATGGGGTTAGGAAAGTTACTTCAACGAATATCGTATAGCGTTTATCCCTTTAACACGAATGTTTTCCAATTTAACCATAAAAGCTATCGTTAGTAAAATTTCATTTCGAACGATTTTAATGTTGTTAACAAATTTAAGAACTGGTAACACCAATTATTTAGGTATTTATCAGGTACTTTGTTGCATTCAAGGGTGACATTTTATGATAGCGTTTAAGAGTTAAAAACAAATACATATTTAAGCTTTTGTTTTTCAAGGATTATCTTACGTAAAAATTGCATAAAAATTGATATGTGTAAATTGTTTGATGTCCATCGTTGACAGTACATCATCTTATCCATACTTATCTTTCTTAATCAACTGATAAAATGCCGTTATAAATGCAAATGCAAAAAACATGTACACGTATTTATTTATTCATACATTCAGTTCCTTAGACGGTCACATCTGAAGAAAATCAATGAAGTTTTGTGCTAACGTAAACTGTAACTTTGAAGTCCAAGGCATCGATATAAAATATCATATTCTCTTTTTTAATCCCCAGACCTACGAGACGTACGCAATAGTATAAAATCAGGCGTACAAATTTTTTTAACCAGACGATTTTATAAATCGAAAAATATTTAAACGATTACTATAAAATGTATATAAAATATTATACATTATATTTTAAATTTATATTTAAATATTCATATAATAAAATGTAAGTTAACCAACGAGGACGACCCGTTGACAATATCGATGCCATTGTCCTCTTCGTTTGAGGTATTGATTTATGTCAAAGGTACACGTAATGGGAACGAATGTCGTTTTTTGAACAACACCAATTCCTATACGATATATTTAACATAAGTGTCATAACTATTTTATACAATTTGGACTAGATTCACGATCTTCAGGATGAGGGAAGCTTGACGCTTCATCTTTTTTGCATCTACATACACAGTCAGTGGTCACGATCTCTTAACGAACTGGCCATATCGTTTAATTCTTAAGAATTACTCGCAGATCACTGGTGTAATAAAATATTCTTTCTTTTGTACCTCTCAATTACACCATACAATAGGTATATCAACCATGGTAATACAAGTACAAATAGATAGTATATAAAATAGCTTTCCACCATACAAACAGTGATGTCAGATGAGCCGGGTTTTTTCGCGCATGCGCGATCTTATCTACGATGCGCGAATTATATCTACATATATACACAATTCTATACATACATATTTATTATTTAATATTTTAATATATTATGTATATATGTGTATTCGTTCACACATTCACACACATTTTATACATTCTTCCTTAAATCATGAATATATTTTCAAAATCATTTATGGGTGATTAAGATACCCGTTTTTACGGGTATTCGTCCTACGTTCACCGCGCATGCGCGAAAAACCCCGGCCCGTCTGACATCACTGCATACAAATGCTAGAACGGAGATTTAGGACATAGTCTCTCCCTGTATAGGAAGAATATACATATGAATATGAATAAGTAACATTCTCAAAATTTGCACATTAGATTAACGAAAGCAAACGATTCGATTGATATTAACGAGCAACACTATCGTTCGAATGTTTATATATCTGATCAACGTTAACCAAGAATCTCAATTATTGCGAGACGCATGCAAAAATAATTCAAACCTCGATTTCTCAAAAGAAGAAATTAAAAGTCTTGCAGGATATAAAAAAGTTATATTCTTTGTAAAACACGGACTTACGTTAAATGATTATTATAGCTTCGTTATCGTACCTTTGTTCTTTTCAAGTATTGAGGTAGCGCTTCAAAAGAAAAACTTGATTAATTTAAAATACACGACAGCTCAAATTTCACTTATATTTAGTGCTTATTGATCAAATATATAGTTCGATATTATACAATAGAAAAATATATAAAAGGAACGTATTTATCTCATTTCGTTTACTTTTCGTTACGAAATAGTGATTATGAAATACAATGTGAGTTGATGATTATACAACAGAAAGCTATCTATGAAAAATATTTAACAGATTGACCTGATTTTCCGATTCCTACTTTTATTCGTATCAAATCTATGCTACAAAAATTGTGCAGGCGATAGACTCTCCAACTCGACTTCCTGTATTCCAAACGACGTTATGTATAAAAATAGAAAAAGAAAATTATTGGCTAAAATAGTTCGATTCAGTTAGAGAAAGTCACGTGGATGTCGATGTTTGCCTGCTAACAGGAACCTTGTAGTTATAGAAACATGGATTAATTTTCTATCCTCGAGACGAATATTATGTTTACAAAATTGTTTACCGACGTAGTGTGTATTTAAAAAGGTACCATGATCGTAAATAGTAAAAATATCAGCGAGTTTCATTCGAAAGAAGAGAAAGGAACTTAAGACTTAACGGATTAACTTTAAACAGTGTAACATTTCATTCCTTATTACCTACATTATAATCTAAATGTACGAATTGTCTTCTATGCGTGGACAAACGTTTGAGGCAGTTAAAATGAATGTTAGAATGGCTATTTAAAATGTTTATGAATAATAAAAATGAAATCGAATATGTTTCACCAAATAACTACAGACAAGAAGCAAATAAACAAAAGGATGTTATTTGCAAACATAAATGCATAAAATATATTGTAGATAATTTTATCTGCCTCGAAACATAAGTGTAATGATAAAATAATGTAAAAGAAATCGGAAGTTATACGCAGCGGCCAACTGTAATTCAAGTACCAAAAGAAAATTCGAAGCACGATATCGTAGATAAACGCTTCGAATTCGAAAACAGTGTTTAGTTATAAATTGGACGTTACAAGATCGATCCTATAAATCCTGTAAAGGTACGGTTTGAGGTGGTAGCGTTGGCGGTAACGGTGCATTTTCTTCGTGAATCATCACGAGTTTACCGTACTTCACCATTCTTCTCTCATGTTTTTGCTGTAAACAAGATCTTGTGTATGTAATAAAACCGTCGTTCGAAGCTGATCTTTAATATTGATAAGTAATCGAAACACTTATGTTTTCTTTAAGAATTTATGTAATAATCATGCATCAATACACTATAATAATTATTCCCTTGTCACTGAAACGTGTCTTAAAGCTAAATCATAGAAAAGATTTTGTGACATTTGTGAATACTCTTCCTTGCTGTATTCTAAATAAAAAGTATACTTTACGACTAGATATAAAACCGCTTGAAACTTAAAATGATGTCTTAAAATTTATTTTACCTGCGAAATATTTCCCGCTGCCCAGCTTTCATTACTGCTTCCACTGTCACTACCACTGGATGTGAGCCCGTCTTCGAGTACGAGTTTTGTTTCGAATCCCTCGACCTCCAAGTCCAAATAGAGTTGACCCAGTTGATCGTTCACCAGGAGAGGTTGATTGAAACTCTTCAAGGCGTTCAAATCGGATTGAAGTACTTCGTTCATCGTCTTCGGGTGTACTTGATACTCGTATATTAATTCTGGAGTTAACTGGACACCTTCGAGCCATGGCGGTTCTTTTCTTCTCTTACCATATGGTTGCTTTAAGTTGTCCTACGAATAAATGTCCACCGGTTAAAATTAGTTTCCCTATTCAATGACTGAAACAGATTCTGGATAGATTTCGTGCTGTTCATCATCAGTAACCTAAGACATTTAACAAAATCATAGTTTTCATTAAAACGAGTAAAATCAAAATAAAAGAAAGAACGAGCGAACGAAATAGAAGCATTGAGATCTGATCTGTGGACCTGGATTTTATTTTACATTAAAGTCACTAATTTCTAGCGGTCGAAATTTATATTAATTTCAAGAAAGTAATTTCTATTATAAACAGAAGTTACACATAAATAGGTACCAAAATGAATAAGTATATTATTATAAGTATTAATGCCATAAGTGTTTACTTAAGTAACTAAAGTAAATATGTAGTGAAAATAGTATATTACGTACCAAGGGCGCAAAATGGGTGATTGGCGCCCGTGTTACATACGCTATTTTTTTAACCAGAAGGTGGAAAAATCAGGCTTTTAATGCTTGTTTGGCGAGCGAAAAGTATTTTGCGCCCTAGGGCAAGGATCGGGCAATCTGCGCTCGCCAAACAGGCATTGAAAGTCCGATTTTTGCGCCTTCTGGTTCGAAAAAAAAAATTATGACACAAAGGCCATAGAAAAATGTCGTGTGTATGCAACTTTGGTATTGATAGGTTAAGGTCACTCTACAGTAGCGTAAGTTGATAAGAAGAATGATAGCAGCGCTGGTATGTAAATAATAATACTCATTGTCAGATTGATTGGCTGTACGCTGGTCGTAGTTATGAACGAAAGTTACACAATATTTTACAACACATTTTACACCGCCTACAATTTACGCTATTGTAGGATGGCCTATAGAAACCTTAAATTTCTTACAGCTTGAAGTATCTTAACTTACCTCTGGTAGGTATTCCGCTGGCTTTTGGTCTGGATTGCAGCTGCTATCACTGCTCTTATACAGAAAGCTACTGTAAAAGCTCGATGAACTTGATTCGTCTACATTGTAATCGCTCTGTCTGTAGGTTTTCTGATTTCTTGATGTTGATGCGCCTATTAGACTCGAGCAACCACCGTAGTTGCTCACGCAAGAGGAGTACAGTTCGCCAGGCGATAATATCTAATAAATATTAAACCTATAGTATACACTCGAACAGCTAGACGTGATTAACGAGTTCAATACAAGTGACATTTTACTTTTTTAGAAGATTCAGACATAGCCATGGTGCTACCCGGTTCGGCTTTGATGCTGGTCGCTTGACTTGCTGATCGTTTCCGGTCGGAGCACCTGTTTATCGTGGACTGGTTATTTTCTTGACTAGCTGACGTTTGTTCGGGAATTAAAAAAGGTCTGTACATCATCCCTGCCGATGGTGCGCCTATTACTGGTGGATAAATGACACCAGACATCGTTGTGGTGACGTACGAAACTGGTACAAACACTGAAAAATGGTTTTAATATTTTAATACTCCGTCAAGCATTGATATTTACCAAATGTTTATTTCTTAATAAAAAAAAAGACGTACTGTAAGGGTTCGGCTGTGGCGGTTGTGTTGATTGTTGCAGACTGGGTTTCTCTTGTTGAAGCGATAATACCGACCGCTCGTTTGTTTGCGGAACAGGGACGTAATAGACTGGTATCATCGGCGGCAGTATTGGTATTCTCGGTATTGCTTGTGAATTGGCACTGAAGTGTAAACGTAGTCGTTATACGAATAATGTCTTAAGAATTTATTTCCGTTTCGCGGCAGGAAACTCACTTTTGTAATATATTTTGTAATTGAGCAGACGGTGGAAGTGGTACAGTAACCGATACAGGTTGCCACAAATTAATATTAGCACCTTTTTGAATTACAGCTGGTTGATCGACCCTCATGTTTGTGATCGTTGTAGTAACATTAGTAGGAAATTGACCCACGGTATTCGTCCTTGATATCTCATCGTGCTTCGAAACCTAATAAAATACAATCAAATTATGAATAATCGTAACCCAATACCTCAGATTACATATCTGTAATAATACCAACTTTGTAACTATCTCCCTCCCAACTATGACTTCCGGTTCTCTTGACACCGTGCCCTTGATTGACGAAGTGCGTGTTCGCATTGGCCATTTTTTCGGTGGTCTTGATTCGCGAATCCTTCAGCTTGTCGCTGTTCTTAATACTGGAACGTAGTAATCGATGCTTTTGCATCATCAACTTCTCCATATCCTCGTTGTGACGGTTGAGCAACGATTCCGTCAACGTCGGAGCTTTGAAGCTCTCCGTGCTGGTTGTGTTCGAAGTGTTGCCTCTGCTCGCCGAGCTCGTTTGATTGTTCGAACTGCTACTCAAATTTTCACCACTACCGCTACCACTCGCACCGCTTCCGTTTATTGGTGACATGCATTTCCTTACTGTTCAATAATATCGTGTTAGAATGATCGAATACAATTACTATATGTAGTTATTATAATAATATTCGCTTGAATGTCATTATTTCACTATTTGTTGCATTCAGACTCGACTAATTGAACCACAAAACAGTGGTTGAGTTACTGTTTTGTACTTCAGTGTTAAACTTCAACTTACACGGGATTCTAGAATGAGTAAGAGTTCAATTGATGGGAACGTAACATTGAATCCCTTAAACTGAGAAAAATACAGCATTCAAGCAAGTATTATTATATAAAAAAAAAAAGTTTCACCTGCTGAATTTGGACTTGTTTTTCCACCCTCGTCATTGCTGGAATTAATATTCTCCTCGTCGCTGCCGTACATGGTGGCAACCGGAGGTTTACTCTTAAAGAACCTCTCAATATTTTCGTTGTAGTTGAGCTGATTGTAACTTGGCGGTGTCTCGGTGGACGATTTACTGTCGTAGTACTCATCATGGGGCGATATCTCACCGAACATCACGCTGTCGTGCTCCTGTAACAAGGGATTGCGTGATCCCTTCACAAGTATATTGTAGCTACTTAGAATGATTTGTCACTTGATTTCATCACTGACAATTGTTTTTTTGCAAAATATTTGCATTGCGTTATGCTTGCGTCGAGCTTTCAAGATTTTTTGTTAAACGTTTTGCATAGACGGTAGCTGTTAAAACTGTGCAAGAAAATGCTCTCTCTCTCTCTTCCCCTGCGCTCTAATGCGTAAGTCCTTCTGCACTCTTGCAACCGTAAAAAGAATGCAATATTTACAGCTCACAAATTTCTCCAGCTCTGCAACACTGTTAATTGCTTCGACTAATACCAGTACAACCGACCAACTTCCTTTCGTTTATACCATCTTCTCTGCTAAACCACTGCCACCCATACTTGCCCTCCTATTCTTGATATACCATCAAACAATTATGTTAATCATATTTCTCTTTTTTTTTTTTTCATAAATTTTAAAGAATATACGGATCGAAGAGGAGCATCTATATCGACCAAAACATTGCAAGAGAAATACAGACAAATTTTTTAAATTCATTTTCTTTCGTCTTGAAATCTATCGTATCTCGATAAATGTTACTTGTCAAATTATTACTCACATTTTTAAATAAACATACCCTCCTCCCTTTTCGTCCTCCTTTGCCTCGTTAGTTTCAAAACCTTGTAAGTGAAATTATATGCACCGAATCGCGTTGCAATAATAATTTATAAACACACTTGTAGTTTATGTATAAACAAAGTATCAGAATACATTGTTTTGGATCGACAAGTACTTCTTGAGTACAGCTTGTGAAATTATGTATCGATATAATAAGTGTATGTTTGAACATTTACGCAACGCATAGGCAAGAGAAGGGATTTGACTTAATACATTTTGCTCCAATTCTTCAACTAATTTTATTTCACGAAGTCTGTACGCGGTTTAACGTGGAAGAAAATTTTCTAATATCCATGGTGGATGAAAAGAGAAATGAAACTTTGTGTTATTCGACCCAAGATCCAGAAGTTTAAAATGATAAAAAAAATTGAAGAGTTCCTCAATATACGAAACAGATGTGGGGAATATATGAGAGAAAATATCACACAACAGAAAAGATTATAATATTACCAGTTTTTAAGAAGACACAAATTCGTGATCATCGAATATAGTAACGAATTGCGTTCTTTTTTCTTCAGTCTGTTTTTAAAACTGTAGCAATCGAGATCATTTTAGAAATAGGTTTGGCGTTTGACCAAATAAAGTTACGAATAATAAATAACGAATTGAAAGAAAAAAGTAAATAGACTTACCAACAATGAGTCTACAAGATTTTGAAATTGACGCTATCCATCATGGAACCTACACAATTTTCACTTTGCTCTCCGTCCGTGTCTATGTACAAAACAACTTGATAGGTTTGTTCTCATTGTGGTTTGATTACGTTCTTACTTACGACTAGCCACGCTAAATTTGTTACAGTATCCGATGTGCATGAATACCCTAACTAGTGAAATTGTGGCTTTTAGCGTTACTGTTTTTTAAATTAACCATCCAGTTAGACATGACCACCAGGCTAAAAAAGGTTGAATCAGTTGGGATATCTTCTTACTCACCTTGCACCTTAGCTTTCAAATTATGTTTGGTATTTAAAAAAGAAAAAGCTCTAGGACGTATCCTTCAGAAGCAACGAGAATATTATCGCTTATCTCGAAATAATTCATTCAAATTTTTCTCTTTACTCCGTCACATGACAAAAATTTCTGGTTGCTTCGTAAAAAGATATATCAGCATAGAACTTTCCTTATTAGCCCTTCACCTAATTTTATCTGTACTCTACTTACACCGTGTTCTGCCGAACGAATCAGCGGAGAAAAAAAGAAATTTTGCAACAATTAAATGAAATCAATCGCTCTAAGCGTTAATTGTAGAAGCTAAATGAAATGGTGAAAATTTCTTTTTTTCTTTGTAATGCTGTTTACTCACGACACATATTCGGTACAATACAATAATTTATGTGAAAAGAAATAGAAGAGAGATGGTTCTTTCTTCTCAAAAAATCAAACGAATGGCAGAAAGTAGGCTATGGGTCAAGATTTCATGTTAAAACGAATAAAAAAATAAAAGAAAAGAAACTGGAAGATAATCAATGAAATATAAATACAAAGAAAGTAGAAGAAATACTGTACCAAAATATGTCACCGAGTGGCACACGGATAAATGTGTGTTAAACAAGATCGAAAAGAAATACCTTTCCAGATTAAAATCGTCATAATCGGAACCTCATATAAAATACAGTACTGTAAATACATATACTTTGTAGCATACCACCATAGCGCATCATAGCGTAGTTAATAGCAAAATAGATAAGTGTCGGCGATACTAAAACGAGGCTAATAGTCACCGAAAAACTCCTGTCGTCGGTAGCGAGCGCATCTTTGCCAAAACCGGGTGTCTTCGTTTCTTGCAGTAGATTTTCCATGAAGGACGCTAGGTCCTTGCACCTCTTTGGCACGCCGAGCTCGGTAATATCTGACTTTCGTTGGATGTTCTGCGCAGACGTACGATAGAACAAAAGAGAAAAAAAAAAGAGTTGAGGGATTGAGTAGGATTTCTTTCGTTGGAATTTGATGTCTGTCTGTATGCTTTGTTTTTTATCCTTCTTAAAATTCGTCTGTTTCATTGTCTCATTGCCCTTTGAAAGTGAATTAATCGCACGTATTTTGCCCCACGATATTTGTTAACTTATTCTCTTCTTTGTAAGCAGTTAAGCTCCTTTTCAAAAAAATTCTACAGGAATTTATACCTAGCTTCTATGAATTTTTGAAAAGAAAACTCTGAAGAGTTTGTTTCTTTGTATTCTGCTCTTATGATAATTCCCTTGGGAGCTGTACAATTTGTGTGATTAAACCGATCGACTGTACGTCATAGTACTTTGTTTCCTTCTTTGAATAATTCTTTTCCAATCGTAAACACGATCTAGATAAATTGTGTTAAAACTATACAGCCGGTTCAGAATGAATCATCAAAAGAAGACATACCTCGTTGAGAAGTGTACGTATCTCTCCTTGTATGATCTTGGCCTCTTTAAGCACCTCCTCGCTAATGTTAGCCAACTGGCCATAATCTGTTGCACATTGTACACGAAAGATATCAGGATTCGCTGGACCTTTCAGTACCCTGTGCTGACCTACGACAAACTCTAGTTTTTTCGTCCAGGGATTGATAAACGACGACCATTCTGTCTCAAGGACGACGTAGCCTCCATTCTGCACCCCAAACCTGTACGGTTTCGATCTGAACGAGGCACCTTCGAGCTTGATCACCTGTTCAACGATATATGTATAAATAATCAAGTATATAAAAATCGGTACGTCGTTCGACGGTTTTCGGTTGTCGGGACTCGTTTGCTCGCACTTTTCTTTTATGCAGATTACAATTTTGTATGCGGCTTTTTGAAGTGAAACTTCTTTGCTGAGGGTGCTACCATTTTCGAGAATTATGAAAATTCCGATCGCATGAGGGAAATAGTTAGATACGTGGTGGGGGAACCGGTAGAGGAACAGAGTGCGTCAGCGGCGACGCTGATCCAACGCATGTATTAGCGGTCGAAAGGGAAGACGACAGGGGGGATACTCACAGTCTCATAGATGTCTTTGATGAATGGCAGATCCTCGGGATGGTAGAAGTCAAATAACGAACGGCCAACCATATCCTGCGGTAGAAAGCCAAAGTAGTGGACTACATCAGGATCGACATGGGATAAGTGGCACGTCGCGGTGTGGCGAGTCGTGAATACCGAAGATATTATTGTTTCTTCTGGCGCTACGGATAACGATAATAACATGATTAGAGTCATTCTTATTCTTGCCAAGCATTTCTTTCGTTAATGAAATATGTTTTAGCTGCACGATATGAATAGGCTTCTCCGAACATTTGCGTTCATGTTCTGAAATGGCACTGTAGCTTTAACTGAATTCATAGTTGCTAAGAAGTTAAGATAAAATACTTGAAAAATATGTAATAGTTAACGTATCCTTTAACCCTCTCGCTCCGCCAAAAAGTATTGTATTTTTAGAAACTTGATATTTCTATGACTCTATAGCGAAAGGGTTAAAGCAGTTACATTTTAACGATTTAATTAGAACACAAATTAAACTATATTGATGATAATGAAGCTTTTGTCCGTTTCTTGAAAACGACGAATGCGTGCTTAGTATTTTAAATGAATAATCGAAACAGTGGTCTCCAAAACTGAACGAGAAAACGAATAAATCTGGTCGGATGATAAGAAAACGAAAAACTCAAATAATCATTTCTAAATTTAATAACATAATTACCTTCATGAGACATACCGCCATGGAAACCACTGACAAGGGTAGACACGGAAGGGGCCCCTCCGATTTTGATGAAACTTCATAGGTTTGTTAAGCAGGCAAAAATAAGAGACACGTATTTTTTTTTTATGAAACTACCCCTTAAAGTTTAGATCCACTTGTGCTATTTCGAAAACCATATGAGATACATTAAAACTTCTAATAGGAAAGTTTTATGGTTTTTGGTGTATAATAACAGGATGTTAATAAATTGGGCAAAATGCAATTTGTTTTCGAGATAGCACAAGTGGATGGAAACTTTAAGAGGTGGTTTCACCCCTTAAAGTCGCGTTGCAGCCGATAAAAAAAATACGTGTCTCTTAGTTTTGCCTGCTTAACAAACCTACGAAGTTTCATCAAAATCGAAGGGGGACACTTCCGTGCCTTTCCTTGTGAATCATGTTATATCGCCGAGGTGATTAGACTAATAAATCGACTCGATTATAACACGACGAATTTTCACAATTCGTTCGATATTTGCTCTCGAAGTTCGAAAATCTTTGTACATAATTGCAAGAGAAAAATTGAACCAAAGGAAATAAAATGAATCTTTTTATTAGTCGATTCTCCTCGAAGATCTTCAATCGCACTACCTTTATATGCGGAATGAACAGGTTGAGCAGTAACCATCAGAAACATTGCTTTGTGTTGTTCTTCAGTCGCACGGTCTCGAAAATCCCTGAACAACAGGGTTAGGTGAAACGGAAGATACAAATTCGATCTTGTTTCCAAGTGTTGACGAACAACCGACGATCTTGTGTATTTTCGTAATCCGCAAAATAAGCTTGCTCTTCTGCCGTTGATACCTGACGAAGAAATTGTCACTGATGATCTCGAAAGGAACCCTACATCAGCATGATATTTCATTGAATTTAGCAAATTTCCAAATATGCGGCTTATAATTACTTGTATAAATATTTAAAAAGTTTCAGAACGTAACTTTTATCTTCGAACTAAAGATACTTTAACGTCACGAAGTTACAGTTTTAAGTTATACCTTTCGATCTCTCTTCTCGAGGAGATACTATCCCATTGGTGATTTGATCAGCCAACGTGGCTTTATCCTTTGGATGTACATAATCGATGAAAGAACGACCGATCCACGCATCCTTGGAATATCCTAGAGCTGAGCAGATGGAGGGAGTCGTGTACAACACGAGGCCGTCGTGCATTGAAATCACCGCACAAAATCCCTCCTACAGGATACAATATAAACACGTCAGATCCAGTTGATTTTATTCATGAAATTATTTATTAACGGATAGATGGTATCGAATCTATGCCATCGTTTGTGAGAAAAATTTCAACGTTTCGATTCGTTACGCAGCTTGTAGAGAGAACTCGTCCTTACTTTTGTTCTAGCAGTGTTGCTCTGATCATTAACCATCAAATCGTATCAATTTTTCGATGGATATACCGTAACACGTGTCATGGGCACAATACCTTTGGAGTATTTTTGTGCTCGCTGAATTTCAAATATTTACACACGGAGAAAAGAGTCGAAGTTAATGAAAGAAAAGACTGTAATGTTTAACTCGACACATCTTATTTTCAAAAGTCAATATTTGTACATGCGAAAGAGAAGATGTATCTCTTATTTCATAATTGGATTACTACGGTGCACTGATTTATTCTTCACGGAGTGCATATTATTATCAGTTAAGTACAAATTCGATTAGTAAACCTTCACCCAACTACTAGATTCAATTATTGATATCGGAACAGAATTACCCGTTAATAAAAGTGTTAAGAACAGAAGTCGACTAATGTATCTATCGTCTATAACAGATTTCAACGAGCCTCTTTTCTCCATGTCTAACACCATTGCCGAAACCCCAATAATTCTACCGTGGTTACAACATCGTACAAAAAGCCATACCGAGTTGCAATAATCGAAAGAATTCTCTAAAATGTACCAATACGGGAAGCAGTCCAGTTAATATTAAACAGCATGATGCTACTTCGAGCATATCCAATTCTGGACCTCCCTTGAAAAAAAAAATGAAAAAAAAAGTCCTCTTTGATCCTTTGAGTCTCGACCGACAATATTATTATCTGCTTCTACGTGTCCTTTTACCACAGTTACCGGTTAAAAGAAATTTGTATTTCCCCTGTTGTTTGACTTTTTTTTTTTTATTTAATGAATACTAACATTGGCTTGAGAGATGGACTCATCCAGAGGATTCGTACGAGAAGCAAGTCCTGCTTCCGCATCTGTGATAGTATCGCTGTTGTGCTCGCCAGGATCCGTTGCATCCACCAATTCTACAATGGCTATTTCTTCTATGTATAAACCGAACAAAAATTCTCGTCGTTATACTGTGTTCTTCTTGGACACACCTATCTATCTTTGCTTGATAGAGACATACAGGGTGTCCTGAAACTAGCGTAGGAGCTGGTAATAGGAGGTAGCTGAGACGATTCTGAAAAACAATTTCCTTTGCAAAAATGTTGGATGGGGCTTTGTTCTTGGATTATTAATGAAAAACATTGACCAATCAGAGCGCAAGTAAAGCATACGCTTAGTCGTGATTCGGCTCGAAGTCTGATTGGCCAATGTTTTTCGTTAATAATTCAAAAACGAAGTCCCATCCGATATTTTTGCAAAGGAAATTGTTTTTCAGAATCGTCTCAGCTACCTCCCATTTCCGGCTCCTACACTAGTTACGGGACACCCTGTAGATGTTCGTGGCCGCTCAACACGGTTACGTTTTCGGAAACATTTCATGGATGTCCCGTGTCTTTGTTCGGGATACAACGGGAAATGTTGGATCGTTTTAATCCATTTGCATCCGGATTTAAATTACAGTAATAATAATACCGACGATGAATCCTACTGACTATGCTATTATTCACAATTTGTCCTGATCCAAACGCTTATTACTTTTTTACTAATCCAAATATTACGATACAAAGGAATATTTTCGATTATTCCGCGTTTCGTGATGCAAATGGTTCATAAAATCTTTCGACTTTATGTAGGGTGGCAATGCTAAAAAATTTCGTTACTAATAGCATTAATTTACTTTGAATTCAACTTTGGGCTCTATTTCGTTTTGGTTATATAAATTTGTGATTTTTTACCAAGATATGAAATTCTTTCCTTTAAAAATTTAAACACCTAAATTTCAGCCTTCCAACAGCTATTATCGTGCCAATCGTGACCCAATCAATGAATGCTAAAATATTAGGTATTTCAATATGTAAATAAGCGCCCTGGATATGTTGGAAAAAGAAAATTTGCAAACTGCAAATGAAAAGGGGTCTAAAGTTACATTTAAATTGTCGTTGTCTCAGAGGTTCGCTATTCGAGGGTTAATTAAAGTGCCTCGAATACGGAAGTTCGAACAAATTCTCCTGACGACGTAACTACGATATTTTCGAATCGAATCAAAGAAAAGGAACATCTAAGAAACACGCGAAACGTAACACGGTGCGCGGGCGATGGATTTCTGAAGGATTGGGAATTGTGGTGTTTCCTTAGTCCAACAAGACGACAATATCGCGAGAACGAGTTTCTAATTATTTGACGGAGTAATGAATTATCAGCTCAAGGCTATTTTCAAAACAATCAATAAACCAGAAACATAAAAATTCAATCTGGAATTTCATAGATATGTTATTTAATAATGGATAGTTGGTACCTAGGCAATTTTTCTTCTCGACTCTCGTTTACGATTCTCGTTACTTTTGAATTGTTTTTTTCGTTACTTTAACACTAGAACTACCAGCGTTCAATGTCCACTTATACTTAAATCGAAAATTAAATAGAAAACAAAACATGTAAAAGATGAGATATGAATTAACATATAGAAGAATTCGTTATCTTGGCGAGAGGCAACTTATATTTCGATAAAAGCGTCTCAATAAATTTTGTAATATAGAATATGGAATGTGGAACAAGTTATTCTGACCCTTCTGGTAGTTCTAGTGTTAAATATCGGTGAAAACGTTGGATTTAAAGCGACAGACTCGCCAGCCAAAGATTCCACGAATCATCGCAACAAACTAGAAAACGCGCATTCGTTGTTGCATAACGAATCTATTCTCGTGTTAAAACGTACCCTATTGCAGGACACGATGCTGGCTAGTAACGAGCAAATTAGGTTCCAGACTCGTAACGACCGACAAAAAAAGCCTACGTGAGAATAGGTTGTTTCCAATGGTTTATTAAAAATTATGTAAATAATTACGTGAATCATAGGAGCTTCACGACGTTATATAAAGTGCGATCAACCAGTTGGACCAACCGGATGCTCGGAACGATCTTCTTGTTCACTAATAATAATATGTCCTGATTATATAAAATTCCTACAAATAGGGATTAATTTAAACGTACCCGTGACAGCTGTCTTACACAGAAGGAACCATTAAATGTATTTACGATATCTTACGTGTGTACGTACTGAACTTTCTGACTTCTTTTTTTTTTTTTTTTGAGACCCGATAAAAAGATTGGGCGTAGCTTAATTTTGACCAACAAAGAATCGTTGATTCGAATGAAACTTTGTGGATTTATAAAGGGATCCAAGATCTCATCAGCCTTTATGGGGAGTCAAGAATTAATTTTAAAACCGAATAGGTACTTTTAGTATTTGTCACGTTTTAACCTATAACCGATTAAATGATATAAGTTGCGCGGAGGGGTTGCTGAGACAAGAAAGGATCAATGTTTCAGCACGTGATTGAATTAGAAATGGATCGTGTCTCCATTGTTTTGTTTCCATTCAACGGAGCTGAGATTAATTGCCAGGGTAACAACAGCAGTTATTACTATTTATACTATTCCTCGAGAGGAGACCTTTCAGGATAATAAATCAATTGTCGACCAAGTGTCACTATATATTGAGTCGACAGACCCTCTGTATCCACTAGATCGCTCTTTGTTCGAAATCGGATTATGTTTGATCAGTTTAACCCTTTGCACTCAATTGTCCCGTCTGAGGGGAAAATATTTAATTTACCAGAGTATTTTAAAATGGGAAATTTAAGGTTTATTTATATTAGAATATAGAAAATAAATAGATTGATAATCATTTGTATCCCTTTTCTTTAAACATAGCGCATTTGGTTTTTGGAAGTTTTGGTGAGAAAGTAGACGAAATTTAATCGTATCCAAAAATGCTCCGAGTGCAAAGGGTTGAATTCGAACGAAGGAGAGATTCGTACGAGGATCTGACGGACTAAGGGAACCATAAGACTGGAAAGGAGTACAGTGATCGTTCGAAAGCCTTCGGTTGTATAGTAAGCGAAGCATAACTGAAGGGAAGAGTGCACGAAACCAAAATTAATTTATACCACTGAATCATTATCACAATATTTGTATCTTGGTCGATTGTGAAACAAAGTTAAGTATTAATCGAATAATTTTGGAATAAAAATTACAAATAAAACGAAACTATTCGTTGTTGTAGAAATTTGTATCCAAGATCAAAATTACTCGAATAACTTTGTTCTACGGGCAATAAACAATTGTCCGACACCGTACTGATATACAAATCTCCTACGTCAAATTATCTACATAAAATTATCTCGAAGCTAAGTAACTATTCTAAAAATTACTTGAAAAAATTACGATCCATTATAAGTATTTTAAAAATTCTGATAATCTATGGTTAACCAAATTTCTATGACTGTTGCATCGATTAGCGAAACAAGTAGTGCAAGTAAACGATCGGTCGGACGGTAAGAAAATCCGATATTCATCCTGCTCTTATTATACCGATTGTGCAATGAATAGCGACACGTTGCCATGACGTTTGCCATTTCAACGAGTTTTCAAATTCTGTCGGGTTTACGTGCACTTCTTCCCGTCGATCGTAGATCACAACCAACCTGGTTTCTTTTCAAGTATAGGTTTCGTCGGGACGGCAACATTATAAGACACGACTTCCGGTGGTATGCCGACACTTTTCAAGGTAATATCTGCCTCGGTATTAACAGCCAAAATTGCCTTCGACTTCTTCTTCTTGTGTTCTTTATCCTTTCTTTTGCTGATTGGCTGCGGTAGGGCTTCATTGCTACGCTCATATAGACATTACATGTATTTTACATAGTGCAAAAAAGAAAATTCGGAAACTTATACGTATCAATTCTTTCACATTCGTCCCGAGAACGTGATACCGGAAACGTTCAAATATCATGTACATTTTCGACGAGTAAAATGTCATCTTACTTCTAAAAATAAGCATACTTTCCGCTGAATCGATAAATAAAGAATGTACTGGACGTGTATGCGAACACAAGCTGCAAGTCAATTTGCAACTTTAAAAACTTGATTCATCATAAAGAAAGTGGTACTATTGAAAAGCCGCAACAAGAACAACAAAATACTTAGCACAGTTAATCAGCGTGGATACAAATCCGAGTTAAAACAGAACTAGAATCAGATCGGTCAACTTTCTCCAGGAAAATCATTGACAATAAAAAGATACAATACGTAACAAACGCTTCGGGTCCGATCGTGATTTCATTTGTTATATAATAGGAGAAAGTGCACATTTCTCTAAGGATAAACCTTTCAAGCTTTCTCTAAGATAATCTCGATTACTTCACACATGCATTACCGGGTTCAGGACCGAAGTTTTAAACTGTCAATTGTATAACTCGGACAACTCCCAGGTATCCTTTTCGTAATTGGTTTAGAATTAGAATTACCCTAATTTATTAGACTAGCTTCAAATTTGTTAAGTTCTTATAGTAACATATTCTATTCAATTCGTATATAAATTTTCTCTGATAAAATAAAAATTCAATAATATTTCATTTATCTTTTTATCTATATTTCAAGAACAAATTCCAATATATGACGAAACTGGATGTTTCCTGACTGAAAAGGACCGAAATTTCAATCACCGCCCAATTTCGGATATGATTCGTTCACGAGATAATTAATTACGATTGTAACTTATGGACTGTCGGATTTATTATTAGAACGGCACAGCCTATACGGATTATGCAACAATACGCGGAAATGTGGCACATACGCGATGCCGTAGCGACATTGCAGGCACGTGGCAAGGCACATGCGCCATTGTTTATAGCTGTGATGTATCAGCGTTTGTGTGTGTACTTTCTCGTAACTGAATGTAATCGTTCTTTGCACGTATACACGCGAACACCACGAGAAAAAGTGCGCTGTGTCACCTTCGCAACTGTGATAATTATGGAACGAACGCGTCACTCGTACACGGACCACACACCGTGAATGTGTTCCAGGAATTGTTCCATTAATGATGCACGTTTGATCCAAAAAAAAAAAAAAAAAGAGAAAGGAGCGAAAGGTGAACACAGTAACGGATTGGGTTCAAAAATATTGATTGCCAGAAGATTGGGCTCATCCATAATTAGAGCGGCAAATGAATTCCCTACAGAGGCGGGAAAATAATCATTTAATTTCTCGCCTAAAATATAATCCCTATCCTTTTACAATAAAATTGTGTAAAAATAGGCATGTGCTCCAATTGTTTCCCTCAGATTTTAACGAGTTGTTGTAATAGTTTCAAAGGATATTTAATAGCAAATGTTTAATATCAAAGTTTGGAATAAAAGAGCTTCCCTTTCGAAATTGCACTTTCTTTTATGATCAATTATAATTTTATAATTATGACTCATTGCTCATCGCTTTTTTTTTTTTTTTTTTTTTTATCTTTTCTTAATACCAGATAATTTTAACGATGTAAGAATCGATGAAGCCACGTGTTATCTGATACATTGAAATTGTTGTACGTAAGTGCTTTTCCTTGCACTTACTTACTCGGTGAATAATATTCGGTGATGATAAAATATTGCAAAGCTATAATTAACGTAAACTTGTCAAGAACAAAAATGGACACATTTTCCAAGTTAAGGGAGAAAAATTATGTTCCACTGGATTTCTTGCTCTTATTTTCTATTGTCGAAGTTGCGAATGGCTTCGTTAATCATTTATCAATTCGATCTTCTCTTCGAAACGTATTCGTGAGATCCTTACGATCATAGATACCTTCACACGCCGATGGTATATTTATTATACATATTAATTGTATGGAATTTTACGAAGGGTTAAAACTACCCAATGCACATTTCAAAAGATTGACAAATTAACACGTTTAAAATTTCACACAATTAATAGATAATTAAGCCGATCAAAATCGAGTACACACTACAGTAATTAAAAATACTTTCTACGTCTGGTATCACGATTGAGACAATTTTTACATGCAATAATCGACCGCGATTACTTCGATCGTGCCAATTATGTCTGTGCCTTAGTCGATAACGAAAATAATTAAAACGGTGTTTTACCTGGATTCAAAGGTCGAAGGGCGCCTACCGCAATAACCGCTACTTTCGGAGCGGTTGCTGTTTCTTGAAATTGAACTGCCACTGCTGAAACACACATTCATCGAACCTTGTTAATTAGTGATTAAACATTTGTAATTTTTAACCTCTTAACTGGGTAATTTTTAGACCGAGAGATTTACAAGAAATGCAATGACGATTTTCTTCTTATAATAATTTTCTATAGTACAAATTTGTTAGTAAATTCTATAGTACTTATATTGTTAAATTGCAGCTTATATTTAAACTGTAATTCACTGTTTATAGTCTGCGTAAGTTACAATAGTACATAGTACCAAAGATAATAAAGAAAATTTGGAATATAATAATAAAGACTTAATATGATATTTTAAAGTTATAGAATTAACTCGTCGTGTTCAGTTAAAAGGTTAACAATAAGAAAAATATTGATTACAGATGCGTTTCAACGACCAATATAAAGTGGATTATGTAAGGTGACCGAGTTGTCTGACGATCAAGTT
Source organism: Stelis phaeoptera (assembly GCA_943735885.1). Lineage (NCBI taxonomy): Eukaryota > Metazoa > Arthropoda > Insecta > Hymenoptera > Megachilidae > Stelis > Stelis phaeoptera. The sequence continues at coordinate 12,960,620 of OX030930.1, forward strand.
CCTAAACTACTGAAGGTGCTCCCTCTACCGCGTCTGATCATCATGGTCTGTTACTACTGAATACTATTCAAATCCGTACCACTTGAATCTTGAATCCTTTGATCGTTACAAACTCTTTACCAACTATTAATTATCAAGGACTTTCTTGTCGCAGTAAGGTTTCAGGAAGCAACGATTATCGCCGAAAAACGTCATTCCAAGGATTTAATAAATCCATCGCTACTTTATAACAAAACTTAGACGTACAGATTTTAACCCTTTGCACCCGGAGCATTTTTGGATAGCTTCGAATCTAATTTACTTCTCCACCAAAGCTTCCAAAAATCTAAATCCACAAATGCTTGTGAATCTATTTATTTTTATTCCTTGCATTAATCTTCTATATTAATCTATATTGTACTATAAATAAAACTTAAATTTCGCGTTCCAAAATACCCTGGTAAATTAAATATGTCCCTCCAGAGGCACCACTCGAGTGCAAAGGGTTAATATAGGAATAATTTAACACGTTGACTGTCGCAGTGAAAACGGACGTATGTAGTCAGACACGCTGAAATTCTAATTATTAAGAATACAATCAATTAATTTTCAAATTTAACCTTTCAATTCGATAGCTAGCATTATCAGCTTAATATTAACGTTAACCGCAGGTTATTTCATCGCTTCTTTTGGTAATTATTTGATTGTAGAAAATTTCGGGTGCCGGTCACCGGTGACCACATGTTGCTTTTAATTATTACCCATTCGATATCGGAACTAATCAAAAAATAGTATCGTTCGAACTAGCTGTAAGAGGGAAACAACTTTTATCTAATCAAAAGAAATGACCCAGATGATAGATTCACCGGGTACCTACCACGTGAACAAAGTGCAAAACTTATTTATTAAATACGAAATCGTGTTCATGCTCGATCCACGCGCCGATGAAACTACATCCTTCGAGATTGTTACGCCTGACTGGCAGAGGGTAGACTTCTAGAAGCAATCGCAAAGGTATGAACATCCTCGGCCTATTGGCCGATTAAACCGGCACGAAATCTACCGAGATCGCTTTGTTGAAAAAGGGGGAAATGGGGAGAAAAGGATCGATCACATGTTCGGCAAACGTGACCACCACGAAACCAGGCCCTTACGACAGAGTCTTTCTGGCCTTTCACTGTCCTCATTATTTGCCAGGGAACGAGCACGGGGCCCCTACATTTATTGCACGTCGTTCAGTAGTAAAAATTATTGCATAAGAAGGCTTGCTTCACGTTCGTAGCCCCGTGACTGTAAACGTCGAACGGGACCGTGATCCGGCTATCGATTCTGTTCAGGGATTTATCTGGAATGATGCCAAGGAAATATCATTTTGTGTTTCATTAACAAAATGACAATTATACATAAATTGTAATTAACATGTTGAACGACGCGGTGGAAATAACACACCAGAATAGTAATTATTCAGAACACAATCGTTTCATTTGTCGATCTAACCATTTCACTGTTCAGTAAAAAGAACGGTAAAACTTTGCTAGGATCTATTACGATTCATATTGCTAAAATTTATTATAAATAATATGCAAATTTTTATTGATTATATTTTTTGTAATATTTTGTTTCGCCACGTGTTCCCCCACCCCCGTACATCGCGTCGCATGATCTCAAACACCGGAAGCGTTAACACGACACTGTCGGTGGTCGACGCCTGCAGTTTTCACATTGAGAATTACCGAAAAGTTCGTGGAAAGTACAATATTTGGAAATTTTTACAAATCTAATATCCCGAAATTGATTCTTGCTAGTTTTATAAGGGTTAAACAGTATTAAATGGTGGCAAATCGGTCAATAAATGCTTCCAAATTTTTAGAGAAGGATGAACAAGTACGGACGTAAGAAGAATGTTGCGCAAATACGACTTGTATCGGTAATTATTTATGTAGCTGCATTGCGTAAGCTATGAAAGCTTTTCTAGAAAGTACGTTAAGGAATATTCGTGGTATCGGTTACGGTACGAGTCTACAGATATAAACAGACCTTTAGAATTCATATGACCATAATTACCAGCGCCTATCGATTAACTGAATAGAATCCATCCAAGTCGCTTACAATGCCCTTTGTAATTACGGACAATTGTCGTTACCTGTTACATCGGTGATATTAATCAAGAGAATGAAGCTCGAAATACACCGTGCACAATGAACTACACCCTGAACGAGTAGTGTTTCTGAATAAATTTCAATTAAAATTGCAGACATAACGATTAAAGTCTTCGAAATATCACGGATATTTCAGTAATTTTCAAAGGTACAAAATTCATTTTTCGAATTCCCTTACTATTAGCAAACCATACGGCTAATCGATTTCGGCAACGTAGTAACATCATCTATGATCTAGTTCAATAGTAAGAAAATTGTGTGTAAAATTTATTTTACGGTATCTTTTCTTCTTCGACAATTCAAAACTACGATTCGTGTGCCACGCGAAAATAGAAAGTGGGCCAAATTTGATCTACGGGTCGCAATCTAGTCGAACGCCTTGCATTTGTCTGACCTCATTTTCATCGGGGGTTTCACAACCTGTCTATAGGTGTATTAAATGCGAACGTGGAAATGCAACCGAACGGCATACTTCGTCGAGAAACTAGTTAGCCTTAACCGTAGTGTTCGAGTTTCTATCTTTCTTGTACCTCTCGTTCTACCTCTTGCCTACATCATCCAACAAAGCGTGTCAATGCCAAGTATCCTGTGCGATTGTGCCACCTACAGATGCCGGGTACCCTGCCTCCTCGCGAACTTACAAATTATTTGATTGGCAATTGTCAAGACAATCAATATCATCCAAATGGATGAATTAACAGCATTTGCAAAATTTGGCTCTAACTCTGAAATATAATTCACCTGTAGAAATAAAATAAGACGATTGTACCCTTGATACATTAAAGACCTCAGTGGAAATGAATGTACATGGCGCGGCACACTATAATTGTAATTATTTAGAATAAATTTTGCACCTTACAAAATTAGTACAATATTAACCCTTTGAGGACGAAACTGTTTTACGCTTGACACAGTAAACGCACGGAATATTATTTAATTAAAAATAAAATAAACAGTAATTCCCTTCCTCGAAGCATATACTAAAAATCTCTGTTCTTCACACTTATGGTTACGATTTGTGTGAAAAATATAGGACAATGTTTTATTGTATGTACGAATCTGTAAGTTGCTGTGACGATTCGGTTTGAACGCATATATGCGTCGATCGTTCGCAAAGGGTTAATGCTACTTGGAATTTTCTTGCAATTATTCGATTGTATTACATTTTTAGTGCTGATCAACAGTGACTCTTACGGTAACTAAAGTGTGCCGTGCCATATTTTCAGCAGTATTTTTCGGTACCAGAGAAACAATGTCGATAAAAATTAACAGTACAGTTCATCGAAACAATCTTCTTGCATTCGAAAGATCAAGCTTCAAATATTCATCTAATAGAATTTAATCGACGAAATAAAGTTGATCGATCCTGTTTATTCCAAAACTTGTTGCGTCTGAATAAATTTAATACCTATCGTAAGAAAATTGAATACATATTGCAACAGTCTTCGCCGAGTTTGTAGATGCAAATCATTACGAAATGCTCTTAAGGCTCTCGCAAGGTTTCGCTTAGCGATGAAAAACTTGTAAAACTTCTAACGATTTATCGTTCATTAAGAAGTGCAAATTTCGAAAGCGCTTAAATGAATATGTTCAATTAACTTTGGATATTTACCCCCGCGAATAACATAGATATATATTTACGTACAGAAATGTTTACTCGACTGCGAAACCAACAGGAAGATTGATATGTCGAGAAGTACCAAAAAGATGTACATATATTAATGGGCGCGGGATACTCCTGCATTTATTCCACGGGAGAACTAAAATAGCAATTCAATTAATGTTTGCACGATTTTTCAGCTTCATCCACTTATGCAAGAGCGTTCGTCATGATTTGACGTAAACGTTCGTTAAACGTTTGCATATCGTTGCCGTATGAGGACGCATAATTGAATAAGAATATATTAATCGATATGCATCTTGCCAATTATCCTTCCGTTATCTATTATGTTGTATTTACGTTAACGATGTTTACATCGTCCAATGCGTTTTCTTTTTCTCTTTCGTATGCTTTCCATCTTCTACAAACGATATATCGCATATATAAAATAAATGATGTAAACACTGGTGAAACCATTTACGGTGTTATTACTGGTGCATCGATATCGACAAAACCTTAAAAATTATAAAAATGAATATTAAACACATATTATTTGCGACTCTTGTGATAAAATTTTAACAATCTTATTCTCACCATTCCTAGACTATGCGTATGTATAGTATAACTAATGACACACCGGGTGCGACATGTATCTTCCAAAAAGATTTGATATTAAATAATTAATATTTAAAAATAGAAGAAACTGTATTAAAATTTAAAAAATAAGTGATCCGCGTGTTACAGTTATTACTAGGAAAACGTGACATAACTAACAAAAAATGCTATCTTGTAAATAGAATCGATATAAATTCTAAAGTATACTAACCTAAGTTTTCGGTTTCACTTTCATGCAACAAAAATTGTAATAGGAAAATGTTGAACTTTTCCACTTATACTAATATCATTAATAACAATATTAATGATTATAAAACATAAATTAATAACGAATATAAATTCTGTCTGAAGAAAAACCATTAATTTATACTACTGCTTATAGAGATTCCCGTAAAACGTCAAAATGAAGCGGGTAATATCGATCGAAATCGATATTTGGTCAAGTTCATAATTTGAATTCGATGGCGCTATTTTCAAACTGATGTTCGCGGAATGGAGGAAGTTTCAATGTATCTCAAACGAAATATGCGATAAATAATTGAAATAATGTTTAGTACATACCTCCGTTGCGATTGACTGTTGCTGCAGGTATTAGAATATCCGGAATCTGACACCTTAGCATTCTCAGTAGATACTTCTTCCATCGTTTCTATTAGATTTAGTGTATCAAACGATATCCGTTAAATCACAAAACTTGATGTTCACGCATTATTTTTTATATTCTGTAGCTAATTAAAATGATTGTAATCAATACGAAAAGAATTCGATGACAAGTTGTTCGCGTTAGCACCAAGCAAGGATACAAAAAGTTTCTTTTAATCGTATCGCATTCACCGTTAATAATTATATTAAAAAGCGACTCACTACCAGATCGATCATAAGAAATTAATAAATGAATCATGAAATAAGTGTTATCACTAAATTCCCTGGTAGTTTCACAACAGTTATAAACACCACAGTACGTTCCAGATGAAGATATCTATGAAGACTGAAACTGACTGAAACCGCACCGTACGTCATGTATCTTTCACGGAGAAACAACTGTTCCGCATCACACGGCACGTTTGGTAACACGTGAGTCGGTACCCCCTCTATTTCGCTGTTAACCTATATCGATGGAAAACGTGCTCCACTTAAACCTATTGAACGATGAATGCGATTAAAATAGTCTGCTCCACGTAACTTTTGTTCCAGAAAAATAATTTAATTGGCGCGAAAATTCTACCTTGTGCACGCTTCGAACACCTATCGTTCTTTGCTCCACGTACCGTTTGCAAGCTGATGCACTACAATTGTATTCAGAAATAGTTTAGGAACAATTATAACATGATGACACTGTTTTTTTTATATAAAAAAAAAAGGTTTTTTATTACACTCCTCTATCAAAGCACGAAAGAAATTCTAAAAAGTAATAAATTATAAATATCATGTATTTCATAAAGGAATTATAAAAATTAAATATATAAATAGTTGCAAATACAATCCTTGTTTACTTATTATAATAATCTTAGTTTGATAATTAAAAAAGGAGAAACTATATAAAATTATAATTTATTCTTTGTATTTTATATGTACAATATTAGTAATATCTTACTTTGCTATATCACAGTCATCAGGTACACATCTTTGAATCCATGAGGTATCCTGAAAGTGAAAAGAAGAAACATGTCAAGAGAGTAAATTATACATGTATAAATTAGGAACATTCTGCTTAGTGTAACAACAACAAAAAATAAGTGGAAATCGGTGTGAGGTTTTGAATACTTAATGTGTATTTAATATCATCAAACAAGTCAGTTACAGTCTCCTAAAACATCATTGCGTATGGTCATTGAGTAAAACAGTCTAACACATGTACAAAAGTGTCCATCATAAAAGGTTCATGTTGTGCGTCAATAACTGGTATTTGACGAATTTTAATTATAAATATTGTTAGCTGCCTAAGAAAACGTATTTCGCTTAACGAAATTCGATTCAATTATAGAAAATAACATATCAATATGTCTCAAGCAAATTATACGTGCACATATGCAACATTCAAATGTTTCCAAAACAAGATGTATTCGATTCGCATTGAAAACTTTGTAAGTCTTCCCGCTTTATTTATACCAATAATTATTTTTTAAATATGAAATAATTTCATATGTATGAAACATAATTAACCATTTGACTTGATATAATGAACAGTAAACTTTTATCAATTACTTATACTCGTCCAATATTATTAAAATAAAAATTCTTACTTATAGTCTATGATAAAATACAACAAATCATATTAAAACAATAAATTTCACAACATTCATTTACTTTATAAAAATATCATTTCTATTGATATTGTTAATATGTAAAATTATATTCTCAAAGTACTAAAGGATAAAAGTACCGTTTCGTAGAATATATCTTGTTTTAGAATTTAAATTCCGTAAGAGTTATCGTTAATTATGAATCGTTATCATGAAAATATTTCTTGAAACACATACAAGAAATAAATTAATTTACGTTTTCTTTCATACAGAATATAGCTAATGAAAGAATAATACAGAACTATCGAATATAGATTATAAACAAAAATTTTTTTTTTTTTTTACTAACTATAAAGCACAGGGTTTAAAGCCTGTTATAAAGCCTGCGCGAATAGTTAAAAATTAATAATTAAAGAATTCTTGTTTCATAAACAAGAATATAAAATATGAAGAAATAATTTTATCTTACATTCTTTTTTTTTTATCTAAATTCCTTCGCTTTTCGTAATTATTAAATTACGGAGAATTAACTTGTTTCTTTAGAAATTTGTCTAAAAAAACTCACTCCAATACGATTTTGATACAAAAGTATATGCATAGAGAAATACTCTTACCTCTAATACTTGCGGTATATTACCATAAATAAACGCCTCAAGTATATTGCATCGTACAGATTCCTTATGCTAAAGGAAGAAGTTTCAAATTTAACTAGTTTTGTGTTTCACGTGTTCTTAAACGGAATATTTAAGATCACTTTTCGCACAGGCCTCTTAAAACAATAAAACCGAGAAGTCAGGTGTATGTGTATGTGTAACGACATGTAAAGGATAAAGTAAAGTATCGTTAAAGTTTCAGTAACGTTGAAATCGCGAACGTAAGCGATAGTTAAAAGTAGGTAGTTGGAGTAGTTTTCCTTGGATGCGGGCCCGACGTGGTCAAGTGAGTCTTAAAATTCGTCTCTTTTATTGCGTGCGTCCAGCTTGTGTATACCAGTCAGTCTGTGAAGATAAATAGAAAAATTACATTTTCTCCTGTTTCTCAAGTATTGGTAATCGTCAGTTACACGTCAGGGTGTTAATATTTAAATGCCTCTCTTTTTCTCTCCTCTCTCTCTTTTCCCTTTCCCATGTGCTCAGCGGTTTACTTACGAGGTATACGAAAAAAAAGTTAATTTTCATCTTCGTCCATTCGTAATCGTTTTCTGCGATCTTCGCCAACGTTGCGCTCTTCTGCTTCTAGTACTTTCAATCGAGATCCACAAATTTCTTGCCCATGCAGAACCTACAAAACGTGTTATTAATCTCTGATTCAATTATCTTCTATAATTCTGCCTTTCTTTTAATCAATCAATTTTATTCGAAAAATACCAGTAAAATAGAAAATAAACGAAGCTTTATAAAATACCACAAAACATACCTCAATTGCTTCGTTTGCACTTTGTACACTAGCATACTTTGCATAACCACAATTTTTCCCTGGCAGCATATAAACATCTATAAGATTTCCAAATCTGCAAAAAGCATCTTTCATGGCATATATAGGAGGCACTGGAGGTCCGCAAACAATAAAACACCTTTTAGCAACTTCTGCATCTATACTGGCCATTGGTTGCACAGGTGGTAACTTGACACACATTGAATGTTCTAAACCTAATTATATAAAAATACAATTATGTAAAAATAATATTTATTACCGTACTGTGCAGATAAAATAATTTCTCACTTGGCGCGGTTAGTCCTGCAGCTTGAATTAAAGATGTAGCTTGAGCAATCGTTTCCGCCAGATGCGCTAAATCTGTCCTGGCATTTGCGATTCCACCCGCAGAGCTTCCAGCCTTTATTGCATTTTTCGGTGGAACATTTGACAAATCTGGTTTAACTATCATCCTGTGTCCAGGAGGATATTCAAAACCATGAAATTTCTCTCTTGCGTATGCTGCCGCGCTAGGATTTGAATACACTACAACAGCTTGTCCTCTTGGCATCCTATATCTTACATCATTGTTTAAATGACAATAGTCCAAACCAGGTACAATATCAAACAATTTCCATAACTGATCTTGATTTAATGCTGGATGTGCAATCACTTGTAAATGCGTATAACCTTCAGAATTGGGGTAATTTGTAGCAATTTCTAAACTAACACTGCTTTTTCCAAAATTAGATGAACTGTAAGTTCCGCTTGTACCATCGTAATGAGAGGATAGTCCATTATTGTATTTTACATCAATGTGCTCTGGCTTGGGTTTTTTAGGTTCAGCAAATACAGCCTTGTATTTCCTATCGCATTCTTCGAATGCTCTTGCCGCGCTAGATACTTTCTTAAATTTCACATAACCAAAACCTTTCGATTCATTTGTATTTCTATCTTTGACCACAGTAGCATACTCGATAGGTCCAAATTTTGAAAACTCTTGTTGAAGTTCATTATCGGACATTGATTTAGGTAATACACAAAAAAGACGAACCCATCTTTCTTCTTCGTTTGTTTCCCTCACAGAGCCTTGATCACGGCTAAAATGATATGAGTATTTATATGTTTGTAACATATGCATGTAAGCATTATTGTAAAATTATATTTGTTGAAACACATATTTATTCAATACTTAAAACCTTACTTTGAGGCAATCATTACTTTGATAGGTCTTCCCACAGAGCCTAACATTTTTCCATTCATTTCCTCAAGAGCAAAAGCTGCCTCTGATGTTTTCGAAAATTTAATGTATGTAACACCTGTATAAACAACACACATTACTCTTTCAATACTTAAATTACATACGTAATGAAGAATCATTATATACAACAATAAACATAGACAAACCTTTCATTATACAAAATCCATTAAAAAATAAAATAAAAGCTTATTGATTTGTTCTGTAAACGGGAGAAATTACCTTTATTTTCACCTGTACTTCGATCTTTAACTACCCAAATATCTTCAATTTTTCCAAATTTTTCAAATGCTTTCCTGAGATCATCTTCTTCCAAGCTTTTGTGGCATATAACAAATAATCGTGAATTAGGTGGATCATCATTTTTCGATCGTAAATCCGTTTGCGAATAATATGAATCCCTTTCCCTGTGGTCAGCCATTTTGCAAATGAACGCTGCAGACTACATCGCCCGTGTACGGTCAGTGAAGTTGTGCGCTTCAGGGACGGCTTAAAAGGGGTTCTACTAAGGTATCAATTTCCTAATACATATTATTATTCATGAATAAAAAATTCAGGGCGCAAAATTTAAATTACTTCTTCAAATTTTAACAGAACTTGGTGATATAACATTATAAAGAAGGAGCGAATGTTAATCTGTTAGTCGCAAAGAGCATGTATCGATAAAATCAAATAGAACCGCGCTACCAGTGAACGAAACACGAAATTACTTTTTTTTTCGTGTAAAATTAAAATGATCATTACGTTTACCATTACATAACCATATAATGAATACGTTCTGTTTTACAATTTTATCACTTCTACTTTTTATCTGTTACACATCCTTCTTATTTAAATAATATTATTGTAACAAAACTTTTTGTTCAATCTAATACATTAAGAAGGGATTAATAATTAAACATACAGGTGCATTTTATGTATTTTTAAAAGATAAATTCGTATTTTACTCAAAATTAACATCTTTCACAATCATTTATACTCTATGTACAATACAACATTTATCCACCACAATAATGACCTTAGTTTTGCGTCATACGTACATAGAATTGTATTTTTATTAAATAGTACTGACTATTTTTATGCATCATATGTGGAAGCAGAAACATTTCCACCATGTCCAGTCCAATTTGTATGCACAAATTTTCCTTCTTCGCCAAGTAATTCATAAGTGTGAGCTCCAAAATAATCTCTTTGAGCTTGTAATAAATTTGCCGGGAGTCGAGCAGTTCTGTAACCATCGTAGAAAGCTAAAGCAGTTGATAAAGCGGGTGTTGGTATGCCTAGTGACACAGCCGTGGACACTACTATTCTTGCACTAGCCTGACAGTCTTTCATTGCTTTAGCAAAGAAGTCATCTAGTAATAAATTGGAAAGTTTCGGGTTTTTGTCAAATGCTGCTTTTATATTTCCTAAGAAAGCACTGGGAATAAAAGTAAAAAATTATTTAAATAATCTGGGATCTTAATAAAATTTCAATAATTAGAGGTATACCTTCTTATAATACATCCTCCCCTCCACATAAGTGCGATACCGCCATAATTCAAATTCCAATTGTGAACTTTAGCAGCTTCCCTCAATAACATGAATCCTTGTGCATAGGAAATGATTTTTGATACATAAAGAGCTTTCTTCAAATGCTCTAGGAATTGTTTTTTATCACCCTGATATACAGTATCAGGACCTTTCAATACAGAACTTGCTTGTATTCTTTCAGCTTGCAAGGCAGACAGACACCTAGCAAAAACTGATTCTCCAATTAGCGTTACAGGCACTCCATAATCTAATGCAGCAATAGCTGTCCATTTTCCGGTTCCTTTCTGACCAGCAGTATCCCTAATTCTTTCAAGTAAATAACCTTTATTATCCTTATATTTAAGAATATCTCTAGTTATTTCAATTAAGAATGAATCAAGTTCTCCTTTATTCCATTCATCAAAAGCCTTGCTCATCTCTTCTGGATTGAGTTTTAAACCATTTCTCATAACATGATATGCTTCACAAATCAGTTGCATATCACCGTATTCAATGCCGTTGTGCACCATTTTTACAAAGTGTCCTGCACCTGTCTCTCCAACCCAGTCACAACAAGGTTCTCCATTGACTTTTGCAGCTATTGACTAAAAAAAATTAGATTTCATAGTTAAAATATTCACTAAATTCATAGCGATTAATCTTGAAATCAACGACTGTATTTTAACTTTGTACCTGGAAGATTGGTTTAATATGTGGCCAAGCTTTAGGATTTCCACCTGGCATTAAGGATGGTCCATACCTAGCACCATCTTCACCTCCACTAACCCCACTGCCAACAAATAATATTCCTTTCTTATCTAACTCTTTGGTTCTTCTTTCGGTATCTTGATATTCAGAATTTCCACCATCAATTATAATGTCTCCAGGAGACAATAAAGGTACTAATTGTTCAATAAATGCATCCACAGCAGCACCAGCTTTTAAAATTTTAAATTATATATCATTTCTGTTATTATATAATCGATATAAATTAAAATATTACTTGTTGAAGATGAAACATAACATTGCTTGTTAGAGATCAATGGCTTACACTTACATATACAAACTTTTAAATGATGTGAGGTCAAAGTATATGGAACTCTGCTACAAGGTCATGCTTTTATACACCAGAATTTATAATCTATCTCAGTATCTTACCTTTTACCAAAAGCATTACTCTTCTTGGAGATTTTAATGTTGCTACCATTTCCTTCAATGAATATGCTCCAATAATTTTTGTACCTTTTGCTTCATTCTCTAAGAAAGATTTAACTTTGTCTGTTGTACGATTGAAGGCACAAACAACAAAACCATGATCATTCATATTCAAAATTAAATTTTGGCCCATAACAGCCAGGCCAATGAGGGCAATGTCTGCAACACTAAAGTAAAATATATTTTATAAATAATTATATACCATTTATATATTTAATACCATAAAATGGCATAAAATACTATGTTCTAAGCTATCACATATTACATAATGTTTTTTTAGATTGATTTTAATATGATAAGATATCTGTATGATTTATTTTACATTATCGTTTTATTTATTGTTTTAATTAACACGAAAGCGTACTGCTTTAAATTAAGTTAAAAAAAAAGTTTTGAAAAATGAATTATAAAAAAATAAAATATTCACAATACTTGTAAAGATTCAAATTTCAAATTTTCTCAAAATAACAGAAAAAAATTACTTACGGTTTGCTCATTTTGGAAAATAGTTAATACGTGAGAACTGATAAATATAATTTGTCCTTTTCAAATGTCAACGAACAACAAGTGGTCGTACAGTACTACCGCGAAGATTAAGAATGAATACTCATTCCTCAAGTAGTCCTCGACATCAGCCGACATTTCGTAAGCCAATCGCAGTGCACACCAAGGTCAGCACGGAGTCCAGTCATCCAGTCGACATTATATGTGAATGCTGCTATATGTACAAGTTTCATAACTTTATCATTAAAGAGATATATCCTAAATATAAAACTGCCCGTACTGAATTCCCTCCTTATAAAAGTTGTCGTTATAACGAAAGATTATATTTCATATTCATTCTACTAGAATAAAGATATTCATTTTTATAATACTTCTGTTTCTGAAATTCAAAAAGGTCGTTGTACACCTTCAGTTTAATTGAAATCAATTGAAATTCAATCTCGAAATTTGTATTGGTTCGAATGAAATTGAAATTTTTAAGTTCATGCTACGATATATTTTATCATATGGAACTTGGTCCTCGTTTTAAATCAAATGTTATGAAAACGATGCTTGTATTATTATAAAGAATTACAATTTATTGATAATTCATGTATTTTAATACGATTTCATATAGAATAAGGCACATATCCAATATTAGTGAATATTTAAAATATCTAGAATTGTATAAACGTTGTATTATGATTACATGAAGTATATATCTACTTTCTTCCTTTAGGTTAAAAGAAGAGAGATATCTGATGATTCAGCGAAATCAAATAGATAATGTGTTTAATCTTTTATGATATGTAAGGTAACGATTTTAAAAGTGGAGTATTGTTTTACGCGGGCTTAATCAGAAATCGCTTACTTCCAATCAGCATACAAGCATACAAGACTGACAGCACTTTCGGTTGTTGCTGAAAACCGATTGGGCTGATCAGATGTATGGATATTTTAATTGGAAACGCAACATGTCGCGATTTGCTTGATTAGATTAGGAAAAGTCTTCATATATTTCTTTCGTTTCAATGATATAATTAGTGAATTTCAAACAATTCCTAGCAGTTTTTAAGTACACGTTTAACATTATAGCGCGTCAACGATGACGCGAACTTATCGGAAATATGTTAGTAAAGAATTTGATAGAAAAGTGAACATAACCCAACGACAATGAGATGCCCTATTTCTGTAACTAAACACATCTTTTTTATCGAGAATAAGACTGTACAGAGATACGACTAAATAAGTATTAGTATTTGAGTTGTTTTGCACTTCAAACAATATGGGACTTCTATTTGCAAAATTGTGGAGTTTATTTGGCAATGAAGGTAAATCCCGTATTATCTGGCAACAGTATTATTTTAATTAATTTACTATATAATTTCTGTGTCACGATGTATAAGTAATGTTACCGTAATCTATTTGGTCTTTAATGACACATGGAAATGACGAACAAGTAATAAACGTATATTTACTTTTGCCTTTATCAAATATGTAAAAAGATGTCTGTACATTTCAGAGATACCTTTGTCAAGTGTAATGTATCGTGCGTAGGAAAAAGTTACAGGTCTAATTACATTAAATTCATTTTACATTGCTTTCATGATTATTTTCGAACGTTTGCAGTTATTTGTATTAGTTTGTTTAAATACCTAAGAATTTTAAATAATGTAATGATATGATAATAATAATAATAACAATAAGAAGAAGAATGATTAACAAATCATATATTATAAGTTAAAAAATAAAAATATACTTTGCATTTTTTGTTAATTAACTTTACAGTTAACATGTTTTATAAGTATTTTTTTAAGTTTATGTTATCCTCTTTGGGATACGTGTCAACATATGTTAGATGTCTAATTTATTGATCAAAATTATACTAAATAAATTCATATGTTTTTATATTTCAGAACATAAAATAGTTATGGTAGGTTTAGACAATGCTGGTAAAACAACTATATTGTACCAATTTCTAATGAATGAGGTTGTTCATACATCACCAACCATCGGATCCAACGTTGAAGAAGTTGTTTGGAAAAATATTCATTTCATAATGTGGGATTTAGGTGGACAGCAAAGTCTAAGAGCCGCATGGTCCACTTATTACACTAACACCGAGTTTATAATTATGGTTATAGATAGTACAGATAGAGAAAGACTCGGTGTAATAAGAGAAGAATTATATTCCATGCTAAATCATGAAGAACTAAGTAAAGCTAACGTGTTGGTTTATGCTAATAAGCAAGATTTAAAAGGCAGCATGACAGCTGCTGAAATTTCTAGACAACTAGATTTGACATCGATTAAAAAACATCAGTGGCATATACAAAGCTGTTGTGCGCTTACGGGTGAAGGGTAAGAACGGAATTCATTGGTACAAGGTTATGTAATTTTATCAGTTTGTAAACCAAACAAATTTCTTATAATGTTTCAGACTTTATCAAGGTCTTGAATGGATTGTTGGACGTTTGAAAAAGACATGACGTTCATTATGAGAGTTCATTTTGAATGTAATAAGATATTTAAAATGTAAAATACATGTTCAATGTGAGTTACTGTGCCACTTTAACAATTGTACAAATGAGATGAGAATGGATGATCATTTTTCAACTGGTACACTAGCTTCACAAACAACATAAAGTATAACTGCATATATCGATCACAGTTATTACTTCAAACATTGAATGTACTAAGCGGTGGACGGGTAAATTTTATCTTATCTATTAATGTGATATAAATTATAGTGGTAAATGATTATGACTAATATAAAAAAAATAAATAAATAACATTTTAATTATTCTCTGTGTACAATATAATTAAAGAATCATGTTATAAAAGAATGCAAAAAGTTAGAATATCAAGAGTCTTTTATAGAAAATATTGTTGTTTTAAAAGAAATATGTATAATGAACATTTTTTCTTAATCTGTGTATAAATTTGTGTATTAATCTGTGTATTATTAATACTTTACAACAGGACTGCCAAAGTTAACGTATTATCTACGAGTATAATTGATTATTCGTTGTTATAAATGCTACAATGCAATTACGATTCGAAAGTTATTCAATTTTATTTTGATTCAGCAAACGATTTTAACGCAAATTTTGCATGTATACTTAAAAAAATATATATACACTTAATCCGAAACCCGTCCACCTGTGTTTACATGAAAAAGGGGAAAAAAAAGAAAAAGAAAATATTTATTTATTCTATTCAGTTGATGTGCGGATAAAAATTGTTTGGCCTGTGCGATTTTCGAAGCTATACCTTTGTACATAGTTTTTTATACTCCGCATTAATAGTAAATAATTGTAAAAAGTAAACTCCGACTTAGCACCAATTAAACTACATATTTTTCAAGTTTCTGTGTGAAGATTTAAATACTTCATAATGCTCTTGATACTGCAAATATCTTATAAGATTTAATGGCAGAGTTAATGAATTGGTCTAACTGAACATCAGAAAGCAGAATAGAATACTGACTGCTCTGTGATATATGGATTCAATAATAAGAAGGTTGTTTGTTGGAAACATTTAATTTTTTGTTATGCATTAGAAAAACATCTTTTAGATATGACACCTATTTTGTTGGAAAAACAGTAATTGATATTTTTATTTTGGATATTATGAATTTTTGTTTAACGTATTTATCTATACTCAATTAATTGACTGCTGCCTCCATTTATTTTATTTACTTCATAATTATAACTAACTTTCGTGTAGCTAAAAAAGAAATATTCTACTATTTAATAACTATTAAGACTTAAACTATTAGTATGACATATGAAAATAATTATGAATACTGTAAAAACCATTGTACGAAAGATAAATGCCGTCTAAAGCCAGAGTGAAATCATGCGTATAAAATTTCATAAAAATAAACAATAGCTTTCTCATATTGAGAAACAAAGAAATCAATTGTCTTAACTATGGTACGTTGCTGCAAATATTTAACATCATTATAATACACACATCGTTAACAAAATTTTCGTTAAATAAGAATTGTGAAATATACAATAGGAGTTAAAGGTTGTTTAATTCTATTATATTAAAGGTACACAATATCAAATATATACTTGTACACATTTATCCGTTATAAGTGATTCTTCTTTTTAATTAAATCAAATTATAACATTTAAAAAATCTTTTTCATTGACTGTTAATGGTTTAATCAATTTTCTGTAATTTTCATACTTGCGTACTAAATTGTTAATTAACGTAAGAATCGAAACTAATATAAAATCAATTAACTAAATTTTATTTTGCAATAAGTAGACAAAAAATTATGCGTTGTAATTTATTCGAAACAAGCTGCCCTGTATTCCTTATTTTTATCTTTGAAAACATTAAATTTAATTAACTACACGTATTTTGTATAAAATGAACCTTGGATTTTTCATTTTTTGTATTGAAGTTATCTTTCGAATTACAATAAATATACTTTACTGTATATTGTTTCCTTGATGCTAAAATAAAAATTAAAAAATCGTTTACGTATTTATCAAGGATTACGGAAAAAAAGAATCAACATCATGAATTACGAAGAAAGCAAGTCAATGCATTAAATTTTTGAAAGTCTGTTTATTTTTACGTTCGTTATAAATAAAGTATCGCACACACTCACTCATTCTCATAACAGCGGATCTACCACTGGTCATCTTTTCATTTTAATTCGTCTAAATTGTACGGACTCAATCAGTTCGAGTCATATTCGTATTGTATTTAAAGAATCTAAAATCAATAACTGGTGCGCTAATATTGCAACATCGTTTACATATTTTATTAGCCCTATATATTCTCTATTTTACATGGGGTTCACTAAAAGTAAATACTTCTTTTTTTTTTTAATGAATTTTCAGTTAATGGAACAATTCTGAATATTCATACAATGCATTTTTTTATCATAACGAACGAGATAAAAATATTTATTGCGATCCAATTAGATTTTACAACGATCTGATATTTGTTTGGCAGTGTCTGTTAAATTTACAAGACAATATCTGCAAAACGTTAATTACGCACTTTTTAAGTTTCGCATCGAACGTTTCACTACAATTCTCATACGATAATATTTACCGCTTTTACATCTAAAAAACCGTTTACTATTTATGTTAAATATAAAGCGACAAATATATTTACAGTGAATCGCATCTACTGTCAATGCATGTATTGTTCTCATAAAGGCTTGGCAGTTAAGACTATGTATACCGAATTAAACTATATTTTTTACACATGGTTTTATATATCATAAAAACTTCACCTCATTTGTACAAAACCCGCGCTGTTAGCAGATTATAAAGGAAAAATGTAGATCAAAGCTTTTACAATACAACGCACCACGAAATCGTTTCTTTCTTTTTCTAGGATGTCTACGTTTTCAATACGTCGTAGGGTGAGATGATGTTTTGCTGCTTTTTAATATCTAGCCTCGTATCTTTTCAATAAGATTTCAGCAATTAAAAACAACTTCCGTGAAGTCATATTAAAATGAATTCGAAATGAGCTCGAGAAAGATTACACTTTACCGTGCATTAATAACATTGTATTGTTTAATATGATAATAAAGCAGTCAGTTCTTTATTTTTAAAGTCATGACGATGGTGTGACACGAACTTAAAAGGTCTTAATGATTCTGATTTTCTGTCTTGAGTGTTTGTTTTTTTTTTTTTTTTCGTTATAAATAAAGATGTCGTTTAACCTTTGACGGATTTTATGAGGAGATCGGTGCTAAGAGACTTGGGCCTCTCGATCGGAAGGCCGAGAGCACGATCCCAAACGAGAGCCGCGAGAACACCAAGTGCACGCGATACTCCGAACAGGACGGTATAATAATTCATTTCCTTCATTCCATAGTATTGCAACAACACTCCTGAATGAGCGTCTACGTTTGGCCACGGGTTCTTCACCTTGCCAGTTTCCAACAGAATGGGTGGAACTATCTTATATACTTGAGAAACCAACTGAAAACAAAAACGTTACCATCGATTATCAAACAGTCGCTTAATCAAATATTTTTATAAGGCACATGCAGCAGAGTATTGGGTACTTCTTTTATTTTGAGCCCCTTTTAAAATAGATTGCGACAAAGAAGAATAGAGACTCTATTCTATACTATTTCTATAGTAGACACTATTTTTTTTGTCCCAATCTATTTGAGAGGAAAGAAAAATTTTACCTTGAACAATTTGTCGTCGGGCAAATGTTTCAACGCGAACTCTCTCTGGCAGCTGTATCTGGGATCAGTCTTTCTAAGTACAGCATGACCATATCCAGGAACGACCTGACCACTCTTCAGCGTGTTCCAGATGAACTCTTTGAGCTTCTCGTCGCTAGGACTGTCTCCAACTTGAGCGCGCAGCTTCTCTAGCCATACCAATACTTCTTGATTCGCGAGTCCATGAAGAGGTCCGGCCAAACCATTCATACCAGCCGCGAAGGACAGGTACGGGTCGGACAGTGCCGAACCAACCAAGTGAGTCGTGTGCGCGGATACGTTTCCACCTTCGTGGTCAGAGTGTATCGTCAGATACAGGCGCATCAGTTCGATGAATTCGGCATTGTCGTAGCCGAGCATGTTCGCGAAATTCCAGGACCAATCCTTGCCCGCGTCTACGGATCCCAAACCTTTGCCGCCCTTGTAAGTGTTCCGGTATATCGTGGCAGCAACAACAGGCAGTTTCGCGATCAAGTTCATCGAATCTTCGTAGACGGTCTCCCAGTACTTGCTCTTGTGCACACCTTTGGAGTACGCCTTGACGAATTCGCTCTCGCTGTTCAACAAGGTGATGGCGGCAGAGAATTGAGTCATGGGGTGAAGGTTCTTGGGGAAATTGTTGAGGGCTTTGACGACGTGATCGGGTAACGCGCTTCTAGATGCCCATTCCTGAGAGATTGCTTTCGCTTGTGCGTCCGTGGGGACGTCGCCGGTGATCAGAAGCCAGAACAGACCTTCAGGAAGTGGTTCTTCGCCTCCTTTCGCTTTCGGCAACAGTTTCTGGCATTCCGGAATCGATTTTCCTCGGAATCTAATACCTTCTTCAGGGTCCAGGACTGACGGCTCCCACACGAGTCCTTTGATTCCACGCATTCCACCGTACATCTAAAATTTTAACATACACATTTTAATCGTCGTGATAATCACGGCCATGTTTCAAAGAACTGGTTTAATGTCATTCTTCTGTGATGTAACAAACATGGGAAACATGTTCTGCGATATTATTTCGAAACGTACAAATGAAACGTATAAAAGAAATAATTGTTTAAATATTGTGGGACAATATATGAACCGTCAATTAGATCGTTGCGTAAGTTTCGTTCGTTCAACTTTTTTATATTGTATATATGTATATATATTCCTCCCGATGGACACAAAGAATCTTATCATTCTCAGGAAACTATGCCATTTGGAACTCAAAGTTCATTCGAGAAAGATACAAAACTCGCGAATTCGTTAACCAAAGAGAGAACAGACGATTTCCAGCAAGTTAAAGTATGCTTGTACCGTGATCACATGATAAGCATGCGACGTGCGTTGATTTCACGGTCTCTATCGTCTATCAGTGTTATTCTTATCGTTATTACATAAAGAAAAAAGGAGAATAAAAAACGAAACAACTCGTTCTGGTATGCCTTCCACGCCGAGAGCTCTTCATCCACGTGGCGTGGTATGCTAATACGTAATCTCTTTTTTGCCTAGTGACGTGATCGATTTTGCAACATTTTACTCTCGATAATTGCCCTCGTCTTCAGATTTTTAAGATGCGACAATATCTCGGGGGATATTGCATAACGACGAATCACGTACCATGTCCACGGTGACCTCTCCAACTTTGGTGGATCCAGACTCTTTACGGAAAGCCTTGACACGTTCCTGTTCCTTTGGAACCTTTTCGGCCAGGACCTTTTTCAAATCCGTCGAAGCATCGCTGAGCTGTCTCAGAATAACTGTGGAAGTTATTTTCTGTAAAAAAAAAAAAGAGGAAAAAGTTCCAATTAATTAAATTCTCTTATCGTCATGCGATACAGTTCAATGGTATTATTAATTCTCTACAAAGAGAATGTTTCCCAAGCTCGAAAGAGTCTATTTTTAATTTGTACCTATATAACGATGAAACGTAATCATCGAGCTTAATGGAACGAACAATTTCAATGTCAGTATCTTTTTCTGCAATTTGTTTCAATAGGCGCGTTTAAGTTCTCATTATGGACGCACAAGGAAACACGAATGCTGTCGGTTTTAACGAACAATCGTACGTAACGGATGGATTACGTAAAAAGAAACGAATAGCGTGTAATGATACATTTGCCGAATGAAACACATGGCAAGTCTCAACATTTCGAAACGTAGGAAAATACATTCTGATAATTATTTTAGACGTTACAAGTGCTTCTCTGCAAAACTTTTACTGCTTGCTTGTCCCACTTTTTCAAGATTTTTATACCAAGGAATTTGTCCGAGAATTTTAATAAATTGCCATCTTGTGGGTTACACAAGATCTTACGTCGGAGTTCATTATCGGAGTGTAAGAAACGTTTGAATTAAAAGAAATTAAGTATTGTATTAATATCGATATAATCGGTTGACAATGCTCACATGCATTCACAAATCTCGTGATCGATGAGAAAAAATTCTTTTTCAATATGAATTAATTTTTGGTGATACGTTTCACGATTATTATACCGATATGCTCAGTTCAAAGATAATTATAATCGGACTAGAATTAGTAATTCACGTTCTTTCAGAAATATGCGTGGAACGTATTACGCGATAATTATATCATTCGATGATTATTTTTCTTTCTTCTTTTTACACGACCGCTGATATACGTAACATTAGAACTTCCGAATTTTATGTACTGTTACTTTTAATCTTTTCCCTCCCGCTAGAAATATTATATTTTCAAAAGTTTAGAAACTTAAAAATATTATATTTCTAGAAGATTAGAAACTTAAAAATACTATATTTCTAGAAGTTTAGAAATTTTTAAATATTATATTTCTAGAAGTTTAGAAACTTAAAAATATTATATTTCCAGAAGTTTAGTAACTTAAAAATATAATATTTTTAGAAGTTTAAAAACTTAAAAATATATTTCTAAAAGTTTAGAAATTTAAAAATATATTTATAGAAATTTAGAAACTTAAAAATATTATATTTCTAGAAGTTTAGTAACTTAAAAATATTATATCCTCAAGTATTCGTAATTCTGATGACAATGCTTGGCGGCCACATATTTTATAGAATCAATGAGATTGCAAATTGTATACTGAAAAAGAAATTACTCGACAAATTATATTTGAGAACTCTTATAATGGACAGAAATAAATGGATGAATCTTGGCGTAAAAAATTACATATCAAAGTCATGAATACGTGATACGAGCCGCCAAAGTCTTAACAGTATGGATCGTTCTTATTTGACTGTATTAGGACTCGACCATTCGTTGTCTTCGTGGAGACAGAAGAATCTGTAGATAGTAGTAAATGCACATTGGCGAAGCCGGGAGCAAACATCGATTCACGACCGCATTTCGCGACGTGCACCAGAAAATTAGGTCGAGGTAAAATCTCGATGGTAAGGTAAAGCGGAACACTGGCCCAGAATTTGTGGATTTTGTTCCTCGTCGTTGGATGGCAATCGTCGAATTGGAAAAATTGGCTAAAACACATATTGGCGAACCTTATCTCGCTGACAAGAATTTTTTTTTTAAAGAATTTCTTCAATTGATCGTTAATTGTAGCGATACATGCTATCTTAACGCTTCAACTGAGGGGTCATGAAACTTTTTATTTCTTCTGGCGAAGAGCAAATAAATAATTAACGAAAGTTTAAGTATCGTTTCCGAAAGAAGAAATTTCTCAATAAACGAGCACAATGTTACGTTATTATTCCGGGATTAAAATTGAAACAAATAAAAGATGATCCTTCGCTTTTATTCGTCACTGTCATTCTCTGTTCGAAGACACAGTGGCTCAATGAAAGTCATTTTCGCGTACGCAAGGGTGGGAAGAGATCATCTTTACTATACGATATACTGTTGAACACAATTTGCCAGCGACCTTGACCTTTCCATTGAATTTGTCATTCACCGTGGTGCATCTTTAACAGTCGCCTTAAGAATTGCTCAATTATTCGTGCTTCGTTTTTCGTCACCCGAGAATCATCATCCAAAATTTGGCGATCTTTTACATAACAGCCTGATACAGAATTCGCAAACAGTCGATTAACAATTGATAAACTGATCTGTCCAACATCCTTTACGACGGATTAATTGAGAAACATCTGTGCAGTATCATGGAACAGACTTGTGTTATCGCTTCGCTTCAGGAATTATATACACTGTACCATTCTTTTCTTGTTTTTTAGGCAAAAGATCGTTCAGAATACTATTATACACAGATCGTTATATTTGGAAGTTGGCCAAAGCTTCAAGCATTCGTTGACTAAAAATAAACAGTTTCACGTGTTGTATAAGTTAGCCCATGCTACATAATGCACACGTGATTAGAGGATAGGAAGCAAGAATGTGTCCTTTGCAACACGATAGTGTACATAATGTTCTGCTGAGGTGGATCAAGTTCAAACTGTCATGAAATATTAGTGGCTGTTACAAAAGATAATGTGTACAAGCTGGATGGTATGATCATCGTAAATACATGTATCCAATAATAAGCGCGTGCTGCTCTGAATAACTTTACATTGAATAGAATTATCTAACACGCTGATTGACCTGATGACCGATGCTTCAAACTTGAGGGAGTGTCCTGCTTTAATTAACATTTTTCTACAAGTATAAATGGCAGTACTTAGGCAGTAGTAAAAACTTCTCAATTTTATCGATTTCGATGTATTAACAGGTATAGGATGATAATATCGGTCCGATGAGCCAACCGTAATAGCGAACCGAACGGCTCGTCTACCTGTTACGATGCATAGCAGCTGTCTACATATAACATTTTATTGCGATGTTGATAGGAAAAACACCATCGTGAAATTTAGATGTTTTATAGAGAAAACTTCAAGGAATACGAAAATAATTTTTTCGGATTTTTAAAAACGCAACCTTGAAGCGAATTTTGCAAAGGAAGAATTTATTTATAATTTTCAATATTGTAAAAGTTAGTTTTCAATTCAATAAAAATATACACTGAAAGAGTGATCCTTCCCTATTAAAATGAAAAAAAAAAAAAAAAAAAAAGAGTAGGTCGATAGAATAAGTAGTTCCCGAGATAAAAATTCAAACGTACAACCCATTTTCCCGAAAATAGGCAAAAATCACGAAAGGCTTATATTTCTCAAACGGTTTCGAAATGAGCAAAATGATGACACTTAAACCCCTCCCTAATTTCACGCGAATTACAATATATTTAATTGAGAATAAAATCCGAGACATCGCCAAGAAAAAAAGTGATCGATTTGGCGTGGAATTACCCCTCCATAACTTTGTGAATATATTCTTGAATAGTTTATCTATCGATTTAGGCAATAAAAGGAAAAGTCGATTTTCTGAACCTTATAAAGCACCACACTCCCTTAATACAATTACGTTAGCAATTCGGAATATCAAACTGAAGCGTTAAATAATCTTGAATGATTTTAACACGTTGACTTCTTGAGCTGGTGTAACTACTTCGTAAGCCTTGGCAGTAAACGTGTTAACAAAAGAAACGACGAAATAAACTGCAGATAGCGTTAATATTAGGTAAAACGAAAAGAAATGTTTCTTTTTTTTAACACCCGGATGCCTTTTTCAAATCAGAATTTTATAAAAGAGGCATCGAAAATTTGCCTAAGTTATGGCAAGATATTGTAAATTATCTGTCGGAATAAATATTATATACTTTTTCTCGTAAATTTTTTCGCATTGAAGAACAACGACATTTCTTTTCGCTTTACCTAATATTAAGCCGATAATGCCAGTTAACGAAATGAAAGGTTAAATTTGAAAATTAATGGATTGTACTCTTAATAAATTAGAATTAGAATTACATATATCCGTTTTCACTAGCGTGGAAGATTAAAAATGTTAATTGCCAAGTCATCCGTATGTTACGCATGGATTTTTATGTAAATCCACTATAATATTATTTACTACGAAAGAGGGAGGGGTGGTGCGAATTGTAGATTGATTTGTAACAATACGCTGAACGGAAATAAAAGTCACCGTCAATCTGTTCAATTAGTATTTCGTTACATCGTTCTGGCTTCAACCTGATATCCATATTGCGTTACATGCTAAGTATACTGTTATCTGCACCTCGTGTGATGCATATCTTGCACAAATGTGGTCTACCACAATTATACACAGTATACACACACGACGCTGTTGCTTTATTTTTCTATTGGAATGTGATAAACCACCTAACGCGAGTCATTGTATTATAATAATTATTATACGCCAAATGGAAGTAATTAGAAAGTTGCGAATTCAGTATCTTTCAAAATTAAAGTTAAAATTATTCTTACTCTAAATCATCAATACGTCGATAAATATTATTCAACATTAGATCAACACTGATACATTTTAGTAATATTCGTGAGCAAAGGAAACTTTTGCACCCTTCTAATAAAAATTTGAATTGTTTACTTAACAAGGTAGGTATTGAATGAAGTTCGATCTTGTATTGCAAGAGACTTACACGATTGAAAAGGAGAACGTTCATAAAAGGTCAACTTTCACCGTGAAAGAAAAACTTGATGTATTATGGAGTTCCCTATTCCCTTGCAACATGCATTGCTTCAAGTAACTTGGTGCATTTATAAGAATGACTTTCGTTCAATACATTATTCACACCTTACACAACCGATATTGAAACATCAGAATAGTTCTAAATTTTCTATATTTCTACGTAAGTGTAATCTTAATATTATTGATAATTACAACTTTTGTTGTAGGTTTCTTTTCACGGCCATTGATAAGATTACAGTTATCAAATTTCTGTAATTTACGATGCAAAATGACCAATTTCCAAAATGTACGTAAACGCAGTAAGTGCAAGATAACCGCGTTGAAAGTTACATACAAAAGTGATGGATAAATAACGTTGGTCGTTCAAGTATTAACAGTATGAGTTACTAATATAATAGTATGTAAGCTCGATACAGAATTAAATAATATTTAATACCATTTGTGTTATGTACAATGTTTGTTATTAAATTAGTGTTAATCGGGGTCTTTATAGAAACAAAACTACCTAACAATTTCTAACTTTTCTTCGCATAACTACACCACTATTTACATAGGTTTACCTTATTTCGGTCTTGTAATTCAATAAGTGTTTTACATTGGCAGTTCGAATTGGTTTGACGGTCGATAAACGAGTAAAGGAAACATGAGACATAATTAACGCGAAAAGGTAAGAAAAAGAAAAGGTATGACGGAAGGAAAACATCGATTCGTAAGTAATAACCGACTGTATCGTATTCTTTTACCGAGCCCAAGGCTTTTTATGATGGGCGATAATTAGTCGTCTACGAGCAAAGTTCAATACGCGATCTCGCTAACGCATGCGATTCCGGGTATCGCATTAATTAACAAATAAGTATTACACACTGTTAATTGATTCGTGTGAGTTCGTCAATCAATTGCTGCGTAAATTTCAAATATTTCCAGCAACCTTAACACTCGTGTAACTTTGGACCAATCTACTAGATTCTATAATATATTCACAAATTTTCTCAAGCGAGAAACTGTCGGCAGTGTACTTTTGCTGCACTGAGAGTGGCTCTCAAATGTTCTCGATAGTTACTCGGGTGATTTTTGCTCTCAAATGAACGTTACAATTTTATTGTAATTTGGAAATATTTTAACATTTCTTTTCGAAAATGAAAAAAAAAAAATGTTAATTATGAAAGATCAAATCGAAAAGTATGAACAGTTCCGTACTAAAAACAATCGAATGTTTATCCAGCTGTATGATTCTTTGATAATCAATGATCGAAATGTATAATTTATTATTCATAAATTAACATATCACTCGCACGATCCAGCTATAAGTAATTTTAAATTATTCTTACGCCGTTATATCACGCCACCCTATTTGCTCATAATTCTCAATGGGAACTGATTATGATATATTCAATAATAACTAAATAATTAACGTAAACTCATAACAGAAATAACTGGGAATAAAAATAATTCTCTCCAGTTTTTATTTGAAATAATTCGAACGCTGTTTTTTGCGATCGCATTAAAAGTTGTTCGAACGGTAGACGTTTAATCAAATACTTGATCGAATCATCGTACACGGTAGCAATGGATTACGTACAAAAAAAAAAAATGTAAGGGTTTAGATTGCAATAACATGAATGATAAAAATGCTTAGATAAGGACGTGTGTATGTAAGCCCCCGTGTAATGTCTGATTATATCTTGACAGCATGAACAGATGGTCTATATCTATTCATATTGTCATCGCATACAATACATGTTGATTTCGTTATACCAATCAGGAAGTGACTGAAGAGCTTCGAATTATTGAATTCTGAATTATCAATTATGCGTATCAAAGGAAGCGACTTGCGAAGAATATTTATACAATTTATTCAAACTTTCAGCGGTAACCCTTAACATGGCAACCCTTAACATCTGAAATACTTGAACCAATTTCTATTTTGCTGCAAAGTAAGCAACTCTTGATCGTCAAAATCACATTAGGCGTGTGAGAGGAAAGAAGAGTCAAGAATAAATCGAGATACAAGATAGTTCGAGCGAGAAAGAGACGGTGTTCGAAACGAAGGAGACAATAAGATGCTGTATTCGACATCCGACTCTCTACCCAGGGGAGGGATAAGTGTCCCAATTGCCCCCCCCCCCCCCCCCCCCCCCTGCAGACACCCATGAATATATATTATAACCGACATTATTTTACAATTTTGATTTTTACTTCTTACATAGAAAAATTATAGATACCATTCTGATAGGCTCATATTTGACCCTGCCATGATACTTAAGAATTAAACAGTTCGTTTTAGAAAAACTTAACTTCTGTCTTACTCAGAATAAATTACTCAATTTTCTTTAAAATTCTACTTCGATCGCAAATTATGCTGAGAATTGTATAATAACTGTGGTTTTATAACAATCTCAAGATCAGCAATTGGAAATCAAATAAAGTGTAAAGTTTCTAAGACCACAGATAAAATTATCCTATTGATCCGTAACGTCAAGTTCGTTTTACCCCCGTCGCTAGGTAAGGCTTAAATAACACATAACTCGATCGAACGGATCGAATCCTTTAACATAATTGAACTCAATAAGAAGCACGCGATACACGAGCTCTGGTAATTCGATTCGCGTCATTTAATGACTTTTTCGCGACTCGACGACTGATAAATACTTCGTGTGAAGAGACGACACAATGTAAGTAATCGGTAACGCGTTCCTTTTTGCAAACGAGATTTTAACAAAAAGCAAATACGACGTTGATTTATACGCTCGCCACGCTGAATTTACATCGAAGATGGTTCCAATGACGTGAATGCAATTAAATCAACTGTCATGGCATTACGTGACAGTACTCGTCCGATCTTAACGTGTGAGCAGGTGGTACAAAAAAGGTTGGATATCGTTTCGAGAATTAAATCATCGTTTTGTCCCGTTGTACAAAATTATTATTTCAGGCGTTATCGCGAACGTGAAAAGAATAATAAAATCAGAGAATCAGCGAAATTTTTTACCGGTGAGCTGGTTCGTATTTTTACTTTCCCTCCTAGCATTCATGTAAATGGAATATATCGTTACAGATTATATGAAAAACCGATCAAAACGTGTTTTTCCTCGAATACAGTAAAATTATGCATCCCGTTCGTTCAAAATTGATAAATCATCGGTGAAGATTACAATCTGTTGAAAAATCGTACTATACGCAATGGAGATAAGGATTGTATAACTTGAGCGAGACTGAACGCGATTAATGCATATACTTATCAATTTTAATGCATTTGTTGCCTGATCGAAAGAAAAAGTTCATTGTCACGAAAATTCCAGAAATCGAAACACTCTGAACCACGCGACTTCTTATCGTAAGATATGCTAAAATGAACGTCAATGCGTTCCTCTATCATGCAACCATTTTATCGTTGAACTTTGGGTGCACGCGTCAACGGTACCGCATTATTCCACGTTAATCACGTTATCGCAATTACAATTTCGGTTATTCTTCATATTTCGATCAAAACGTCTTATTATACCCTGTATCTTAACTCGTCTAGACACGCATCACGCATCATGTATTCCGGTTTTATCGTCCAGAGAACATTAATCTTGCGTGATTTCTCTTTTCAAGGAAATCCTGCTGAACTTAGGTTTTTCCCTTGGGGGACCACGATCGCGTCATTCGGTACGAATTTTCCTTCCACCGATGTCGCGATAAGGATAGTTTGTTACGTGGCAAGAACAGGTAAAACAGTTGCAAAATAAAAATGCAATGATTCTGTTGCGTGCACAGGTTTCAGCGAAACGAAGATCTTTGACCTTATTTCCTTTCTTGATCGAATGTTGGCTGACATCGTTGTATCCTCGCCACGAACAACTTCTCTTTCCTTTCCTGTATTAATCTTTTTAATTCCGTGCGACCTTCTGTTCCGTTTGCCAAAAAACTTCCATAACGTTTCAGATATCCGCATCGACAGAATCCCAGAAACAAGTTATTCAATTGATTCGTTTATCGCACGTGTTCCTTTTTCCGCTAATCCGAGCGACGCGTCGCTCGTCGAGTTTCAACTTGTTCAATCGTGTTCGGACAATACGCGGGTTCATTCGTCATTTATTATTAATATTAACTGTTCTAATACTCGTGGGCCGATTATATCGGGATTTCGTAAAGGTTTTTCTGTTATATGAATAGTAAGACGATTAATTGCAAGAACACGTGTCAAGAGTACAGCAAATTTAACTTAAATAAGTACATTGATGTGATTTAGTCTGAATACAAGGTATCTTAAATGTTCAACGCCTGAGATACTTTATCAAGCGATAAAGGTCGTTTGGGTAATACCTAAACTGATAAGTAACAAAATCTTGTTTATTGAAGAAAACGATATCGCGGATCGTTATCAAAATTTTGCAAGAACGTGCAGGTACGAAATTAATCTTGAATGGCGTAGAATGTATTAACGAACCGTTTAATTAACTGTTCGCTACATTATGCATAAGGCTCGATAGCGCTCGTTATCTTTGATTGCATAACCGGCTAGCATTTGAAGGGCATTAGCAGATAGAAGACACCCGCGAACTACAATTATCTAATTGATTTCGCGCCGTATAATCGTTAAACGGCGCTAAAACGGCCAAAGAGGGTGTCATGCGATGATCAAGTCTCTATTAACTCTTTGGGGCACAGTGGGATTAGAAATGTTCCACCTTTTTGATGCACGCTAATGCATGGTGGGACATTTTTAGACCCACCTCGAAATATTGCAATAATTGCAAAAAAAAATAAAATAAAATAAAATAAAATAAAATTTAAAAAATAAACAAAAAATTCTGTGCAACATGGGTCTGAAATTCTTCTGAAATTCTGTGCCCCAAAGAGTTAAACCACGAACGTTTCATTTATATTTCTATGTCGAAAAGCTTCGATTTCCTGATCTAACTAAGTAAATACCAGCTCGCTAATTGAAACACGAAAACTCTATAATAATGATATACGAGTTAACAATAACCTTGGCCGTGAATATTTCATTCATAGACTAAAATAAATGTCACTTATTTACAACTAAAGTAATAAACAAAATTTTTCTCCCTCATCAATCGTTCCTACCATTTATAATCAAACACTCTAATACTAGATTCCTCTGTGAAAGTCTAAATTAAGATTTTGGCTACACGAAGATATTCGAATCAAGCAAATGTTAATAATAAACGGTTGTAGTAAGTATATATATATATGTGAAAAATAAAGAGGGACGTCCTGTGGTAGCACGTTATGCGATCCCAAGGTCGCGTTTATATATGAATGATATTAGGTAATTGGTGAGCCATCTACAAGTTGGACGATAAGTTTCCAAATCAGCCAAAAGTTACAGTAGTTATACAGTAAACTTTGTACAAAACGGTCTACAGTCTATACATCATTTCAAACCTCTCAATCGATTTAATTAAACATTACATTGATATAAAAACTATAAGAATAAAAATATAATTGTCGTATCAGATAATTTAAGTAGATAACATACGATGAAGAGATATGGTCGAGCATACGCAGGTAAAAGACAAGAATCGGTTGGACATCGCACGAATGTCGGTATACGACCGGTTCAAAGTTTGATCGGTAAGCAGGTGTTAGCGAAGAATAAATCACGATCGATGTAGATCAAGCGGGCAGAACAAATGTTGACCTCGAATTCGTTCTAAAATTGTTGCACCTTGCGAAACTGCAGTGTCGCGAACTCCTCAATGGGCATCTGTGTCGACCAACGAGATCCTCGAGCATTTTCACACACACCTCTTACGCTCGTGACCTACAAGCCTCTGCGTTCACGGCCTTATGATTTATGACACAAAGTCATGGTGGTACAAGGATCCACGTTAGAACCACCGTAAACACTATGGTGTGCGTACTGCAAACGCTCGTTACCAATCCGTGTGCGGTTTGATTATCGAAAAATTGATTTCTCACTTTTAACATTGATGAACGACGACAGCATCTCACGTTCCATCTCTTTACACGGTCACGAGAAATTTCATGTTCTGATCAAGTTATGCTAAAAGTAGACGTGATTTTATACACGGTGTTCATTCATAAATTTCATGTATTTGAGGTGTATGTTTATGAATAGTGTATAATAAACGCTGAAAATAAAAAACACACACACACATACACAAAATTTGAAAAATTCTATTTTTCCACGATGGACCATATTAGTTGAACAATTTTAGTTGTTTGATCTTTCATTTTTGACGTATAATTGTATTTTAAAAATTGATTACGTAACCGGTATTAAGCTTGGCCAAATTTACGCTAAGTTCTATCGGTCAGGTGAAACTTTTATTAGCTCGACATACTATTTAACGTAAATACGGAAAACTCGAACAATTTGTACTCTTGGAATTGTTTTCAATTCATTTTATATCGCTATTGTACTTCGGAAAATTAATTTAACGCGTTCTCGTATTAGGAGTACTGGCTCCGAAATAATGTGCATTGTTGGAGCTTCGCAAAGGTGTTCTTAGATATACACTTCCTATACGTCAGAGATCTTTCGATCCTTGAATTTTTCGACGGTAACATTTTATTTGTCTGTTTAACGATTATGGTGCAATATTGTTATCAGACATTATTACTACGCAAAATTTTGCACAATTTTTCAAATTCGTATGCCGACAAATTTGTTCGTATTATAAAATAGTTACTAGGCTATCGGTCGATAGAACGCCTACTTCGTATCTAGAACCGCAACGTCTTTACTCTTAACGGCGTGCAAAATTCTGGCGATTTGAAATGTACAAACGATAAAATGTTGTATTCCTCAAATAATTAATTCGATTAAAAATTCGTCGTTGCATTTGTGAAAATTACCGATACATGTTAAACACCTGCTTGCCGTTCGAATTTCGCACCGGAACAACGTGTACTTGTTTAAGAACCATTCAAATATTATATTGCGTAGTAAGGCCAATCAATTTTCGTTAAATTTCGTTTGCCACGCACCTGAACTTCCAAACAACGTTTTGGGCTGAAACGGAAGAGTGCCATTGTTCCTTATATCCTGCCTTATGGACCCTTCCTCTTTGTTGTTACCGTCACGCCGACTAACCAACTGACCACGCGGAGCTCTGGCGCCCAGCTCAACTAACTCCTCTTTCCTCTTTTCGTTCGTCACGGATATGTGTAAAACGCATGCGCACAATTGCAAGTATCCTCGAAGGATCATCTGTAACCGTAAATCTGTCCTATTCTGCTCTAAGGTATTCTTAAAATTAATGTTATAGTTAATATTGATAATTGCTTCAGGAAATTAAGAAATAACATTTAATAAGTATAATAAATTTTTAATAACGATTCTATCCTCGAATTATACGTTATATCAAGTTGGTAATATAACATATCGATATAGGGAATTTCAAAGGTTGGCGAATTGTTTCATTTGGCGCGAAATATGATAAGGGCGAAATGTTGCGCCATATTTCTCACTGTAAATTATTATGTTTATTCATCTGTTAATTAAAGCTGTACCTTCAAATGAACATGTTCAATCCGTTGCAAATTTCCGATGCTAATGATGTTCTGTAATTAACAAACATTTCAAATAAATAGATACATAATATATTTTAGTTTTCTTCTTATTAAAATTAATTTTTACCTGTTTAATGTAAATAAATGAAAGCCACAAGTAGCTCCACTTGCAATAATGTCTTTAATCATTTTTATCGATAATTCTAATCCATAATTGCGTACTTTATCGTCATTATCTTTTATAGATTGCAAAAAATCTAAAATATTCTGTGGCACTTTAAAATGACAAATTTTAGCCATTTTCTGAAGGAACGAATAGTTGTAAATAGGAAGAATCCCGGGAATAATTGGAACATTGATTCCGATTCCTTTACAATCGTTGACGAACTTAATAAAAACGTTTGCTTCAAAGCAAATTTGAGTTATGATAAAATCAGCACCCGCGTCAACCTTTGAATAAAATTCATATTATTTACCTCAAATATGCAAACCAATAATAACATTTAATTCAAACAATTACTTTTTCTTTTAGATAAAACAGATCCAACTCTTTAGACGGGGACTCTGGATGCATTTCCGGATAACCAGCAACGCATATACAAAATACATCGCCAAATTGGCTTTTTATAAAACGCACTAGATCAACAGCATGCGGAAAATCACTATTTGCAGTTACAGAATCTGAAATGCAGGTTTTTAAATACAATTAATTTAATCAATGAACGGAACACTGCAATTATATATAAACAACTTCTTAAGCATATTTCATTACCTCCTCGCAACGCAAAAACATTGGTTATGCCATGTTTCAAAGCTTCTTCTAAAATAATTTTTACATCCGTGCGAGTTAAGTCATTAGCAATAACGTGAATAAGCATCTTATTGTTTGAAAATATCTTAATTAAAGGTTGATAATGTTTGGTATTATTTTTTATATGTGACGCTACTGCATAAAAAAGGGGACGATATTTATTCGTTTCTGTAAAAAAACTAATAGCCGAAATTTCAATACAAAAAATATAAATATATCATATAATACGTTGCGTAACATATATACAAACCTTTGGTAAAAACCATCACTTTTTATAGATAATTCAAAACTACAAAAAGTAGTATTCGTATTAATTAAAGTTTTTAACTTTTTTCTTATATCAATGATTTCGTGCCCGGTGTTTCTGAACCGGATATGATTTGCAACATTATCGCGTTCATTATTATCGGCACATTTCTCGCGCGTTTCATCCTCCAAAACAGATTTTCTCATGTTGCTGGAGAAAACACGACTAACTACTACGGATTTTTTTCCTATTCTCTCGTACCATATAAAATTCTTGTATCTGATTGCGCAATATATGAAATACATAACTTACGAAACACGACTATAGTTTCCCAAAAGTATTACTAGATAAATAGATTAGGAGCACCATTCAAATATATGTATAATAAATCCATATGTATATTACCTTTTTTTTATATACATGTATTTTATTATCAAAATATATCCTTTCCAGTTGTATTACATTATTATAAGTAAATGTACTTAATTCTTATATTATTTAACTATAGTTATGGTATAAATTCTGATGGAATTCATTGTTACTTTTTCGTTGGTAAATACAACTTTCTGCAAACTTCTGTAATGGGAATATCAGATACAGGAGGTATACCACTTGGTGCAGCTTCTTTTCTGGGACACGAATATTTGTCTGCGATAGTTCTAATGTCATCTACATCTGGTGTCATTGACAAATTGATAGCTGGGTAAACAATAAATGCAAAGGTAGCAAGAGCAGTTAAGGCCCAAACCGGAATTGCTACAGCCCAATATTTAGATGGCCAATATGTTAATCCCAAACTATATAAAATTTGATCAGGTATTACAGCCCATACCAGAAACAAAAGGAAGAGCATATTAGAACCTATATATAAAGCATATCCATAGACAGATCTTGGTCCATAGGGAGCAGGAGTATGTTCCATTCTACGTAATAGATCAAAACGATTTGAAAAAGAATAAACAAAACGATTTACTTAATAGTAATTGTAACTTGATTCAGGTGGTCCAAATTGTTGCATAGTCTCTGTCACTAAAATTAAACTGTCAAAAAATGATGTTAACGCAACTCGTACCTTGCGAGCTTCAGTTCCAGATATTAATCTACAACAATATATATTTTGCTGAAATAAATGGATATACATGATTAAACAGAAAGGATTATAACAATATCAACTTACACATGTAAAAGATTATTTTTTAATGTCAAGTTTTTTGAAGCACCACCTCTTGACGGTTCTTGATCAACTCTAAGTACTTCATAAGCAATTTCTGCTTCTCTTGCTGATGGAAAAGGTATAGACAAATTTCTGTTTAAAATTAAGGTTACTTACATAATATCTTTACCAAACTTTTCTATAATATTGAATTATTTTTGTTTCTAAAGGATACACACTTAGAGTACCCATGACATTACAATAACAATAATAATGATCGTTTAATTATTTCGCATTAACATATTTTCTATGCTGTATTATAAAGTAGTAATATATACATATACTTATTAATTTAAATATTTACATTATTTGCACGTGCCTGATACAGGCATAAGTAAGTTATGCAGTAGATATGCTTATAAATGATATTTATAGTTACCAATCCTGAAAGTCAAATTTAATATATTAACATAATACGACATAATATTCAAATTACTTTTTACAAAGTAGGTTGCGACTTTTAAATCATACTGAATCATACTTGATGAATTATAACAACAAATTTTGAATATATGTGCAGTGTGCACATAAACCTTAGTAATGTTTTCACAACTCATATGTGCTATGTTCAGCTCATTGAAAGCAACAGTCGCAACGCAACATAAATATTACTAGGGTTTGGAATAGAACGTTTTGTATTGAAGACAAAATTTTCATAATACATATATAATTTAGTGTATCTAAAACGTAATGGGCCGAAGGAAAAGTAAACGAAAACCCCCAAGTAAAAAGAAAGCTATTCAACCATTAGATACACAATTTAATTGCCCGTTTTGTAATCATGAAAAATCATGTGAGGTTAAGATGTGAGTACAATAAATTTACCGCCGATTCTCAAAATATTAAAATTTCATATTTTATCATCTGTTTTATTTTATTTACAGGGACAAATCCAGAAACACAGCAAGAATTACTTGTAGAGTCTGTTTAGAAGACTTTCAAACTACAATTAATTTACTTTCAGAACCTCTGGATGTGTATAATGATTGGATTGATGCATGTGAAACTGCAAATTGAAGTTTATTACCACTGTACCCGATCATTTCAGTGCTAACAAACTTGGTTTGTTTTCTTCACAAAACTGTCAACATTGTACAATATGTATGAGTTAACATAGAATTCTGTACAATGCATAGATAGCTAGTTTGGGCTATCTATTTTATCAATGAAGAGACATTTATGTATATACAAACATTTCTCTAGTTTAGAGTAATGGAATTTGATATACATCCTATTATATTACATTGCGTATTATATTAAGTTTACTCACATGATATTCATATAGTCATATTTATATATGTATTATCTATTGTAATTGATAATTCAGTATATAAACATTTATCTCTAAAGATAATTATAATTACTGAAATTATTTATATACATGAAAAGAAGAAAACATGTCATTTTTTGTACTGTATGTTTTGATTACACAAACAATTATTGTACAAGAATGATGACATAAATAAAATAGTTTGTAGCATGATTTTGTACATAAATATTGACGGTTCTAACTTAAACTACTTATTATGAATATAAATACATTTAACTTATTTATAGTATTAAAACAGTAATTTGACAAACAACATTTTTGAACAATAAAATTAAATACACACCTAGTCATGTAAATTATTTTATTCGATTATACAATTTATCTTGAGTATCAACTCGTTTAAAATGTAAAAAGATATTGATTGAAATTAGTAATCAACGGTATAAAAAGAAAACGTAAAATAAAGTCGTGATGTCGTTCTCTCGCACTCACACTTGTCAGCGGATGTATTTTATAGCGCAGCTAAGATGGCGTTCCACTGAGTGGAATATACTTGTTAGAAAAAGCGTGTGAAAAAAAATGCCGCGGAAAGCTTGAGAGCAATGCGTGCGAGCTTAAGTGAAGTTTCAGTGATCTAGTGAATCTTCGTAACTTCATCATGTATATTAGGTGAAATGAAAATTAGATGTCGAGATGGAAATGATCCGTACATTAACCCGAGTGACAAGGCTTGTTCACTGATCTTCGGACATTGCGGAGAACCGTGTTCGTTGAGCGGCGAATGACGCTATGGCGTCCATCGGACGTGTGTATGTGTGTGTCATTATTTTTAATCCGCAATTAAAAGCTAATTAAGCAGCCGTGAATACTGATCACAAAATAAAATAAAACTTGTGCAAGGTTTAAATAGTCGCCGGTTACAAAACGCCGCAACTTCTTAGTGTTAATCATCGAACCGGATCGGCTCGTCCAAAAACAAACATTCTGGGTTGCTTTTATATTCACTCTGTTTGACAGCTCCTATTCTAAATAATTTAGAACATTATGAGTATTTTATCACCACTCTATCAGTTACGTTGTTACAAATTAAATTGTACCTTCGCTATAACCCTTTCACTAAACAGTATGGTCCAAATCGTTGCTGTTAAAGTTTATTCATCAGCTTGAGAATGTGACTAAGCTGATTTCTCAACAAGTGTGTTTAATTACAAGTGTTTTAGAGTAATTTATAATGTATATACCATTTTAAAATAC
Source organism: Stelis phaeoptera (assembly GCA_943735885.1). Classification (NCBI taxonomy): domain Eukaryota; kingdom Metazoa; phylum Arthropoda; class Insecta; order Hymenoptera; family Megachilidae; genus Stelis; species Stelis phaeoptera. The sequence continues at coordinate 12,998,075 of OX030930.1, forward strand.
TTTGTTTTTAAATCTAGGTACATTCTAATAGTATGTCAACGCATGCAATCTTTTATGTAAACATTCCTAAATATAAGTTTATTATAATTCTTTTCTATTCTGATATTTAAGTACTTTAATCTCAACATTATCAAATGTTTATTTGTTTTATTTGTAATCAAGTAAATTTTGTTCTATTACTTTTGTATGAAATTTATTATTGCACAACTACATTATTTAACATAATTGTGTGTAATACAGCAATGTATTCCATGAATGTTGATTGAATATTTACCATTTAAAATGGTATGTTATGTTTTGATACTAAAATTTCAATAAAGTATCAGATTTAATTCATGTTACATGTATGTATAAAGTGCAATATTTTTATTTCATATTGTTAATCTCATATTTCTGATAATAATTATTCGTTTGTTCTATAGTCTTTTAGTTTTTATAAAATATTTGTTAATGCAACAGATTTTAATAATATTTCAAAGCCAAGCTTATAAAGGAATACATTTCTTATTGCAGGCATTAAAGAATATAAAATTAAGGGTAGACAATATAAGTGATATATAAAAAGTAATTCAATTATTAGTGTTATGAAAAAAAGTATCAAGACATTCCATGATTTCATACAAAGTTTCAATAAAACACATTGTGACTTAATGAACTTTGCACATCATGTCAAATAGTTTGGACAGTTTTTTAACACGTATTGGGGATGTCACTATAGAACGCGTGACTCCTCGTTCAGGCTCTAAGCCTAATGAAACCATGATGTCAAATGAAACTTCAACGAATCCAAGTATGAACAATGTAGAACCTCAAACAGGAAATGATGAAAGTTCGGAGGAATCTAGTGGTGAAACATCCGATGGAGAGCATGAAAAGAAAAATGATATGTTACAATCAGAAGAAATAGAAGAAATACGGTCTGAAGGTTCGGGGGACGATATGGATTTGGATGAAACAATTGATTCGCAGATCGGGGTAAGAGTAGAATCAGAACATCAGCATCATTCTCAACCCGAAGAGGATGATGACGAACCAGTTAATATTTTGGATACATTGCCGTTAGAAGGTTTGTATAATATCACATTTTCGTAAGACTAATATAAGATTCGTATTATTAAAACAATTTTTAACTTTAATAAAAGGAGCTCCGATAGAGGGTCAAGAGGTGTCTGAAGCAGACTTACTTGGAAAACCAATTTCAAAGGACACGGATGACGAAGGAAGCATAGGGCATGAAAATGACAAACACGAGGGTCACGAAGATGAGGGTGTTGAAAGTAATAAGAGGCATGCTGATTCAGAACATTCTGATTCAGCTAAGAAGAAACAGAAAAAAGATGATGGAGCTGATGAATCTGCTTCGGAGTGTGAAACTAAAGCAGAAAAAAAATTAGCAAATATGAGAAGAAACATTAGAGAAGTTATGGATGAGACCCAACTTGACGAGGCCACTCTATCGGCTCAGAGACAAGAGATGGAACGTCTTCGAAGAGTACAGGAACAGCAAAGAATTATTCGCGAAGTTCAAAGACAGATTGCAATAAATAGGCAAAATAATAAAACACAAACAAGGGTAATTAGTCTTCTACAAGGAAAACAAAATCAGACAGGTACTATGATTTCGCAATCATCGTCATCATCTCCATCTACACCTGTTCGTTTACCAAATACAGTGCTTCTTAAAGTAAATTCTGGTGCCGGGACTGGATCTCAGAGTGTTTCTAATATGCAAACAAGTCAAATGCAGAGAAGAACAGTAGAAGGGCCTCGTTGGCAAAAGGGTAGAGGTCCTTACCAAGGGGCACAGACATCAATTTCTCGAGTTCCGAACCGTCCTACTGGTCCTAACATGTTACAGCAAAGAATTCGAATGATGACTCCTTCTGTGAGCATATCACCCGTGGTTCCTAAGAAAGAACCTATAGATCGATCCGAATATTACTCAGATTCCGAGATCTCTGATATAGAAGCCGAAGAGGCTTTACGCGAGAAACAAATGCATACCGCTAAAAAATTGTCAGCCGGTCCAAAGTCTCAGAAAACAGCTAAAGGTAAAGACGTGGTTACAATCTCTAGCTCTAGCGAAAGTTCGGACGATGATTGCATAGTTTTAAGTGATCCAAGCGGGGAAGAAGAAACAGACAACGAAGATGATCCATCCAATTCTGGCATGCATACCAATGATAGATATAACATTCCAGATGAGCATGGTAGAGTGTTAATTAATGTGGGTCATCCTGAAACTGAACCTGATGTATATTTAGCTCCACAGGTAGCTCGTATTATTAAACCTCATCAAATCGGTGGTATTCGTTTTCTTTTTGATAATATCGTTGAAAGCATCGAAAGATACAAAACTAGTTCTGGATTTGGTTGTATTCTTGCTCATAGTATGGGGTTAGGGAAAACTTTACAAGTTGCCAGCTTTTGTGATATTTTTTTTCGATGCACTACCGCTAGAACGGTTCTTTGTATTATGCCTATTAATACACTACAAAATTGGTTAGCAGAATTTAATATGTGGTTACCATACGAGGATCCAAATGCTCCAGAAAAACATAGCAAAAGTTCGAGTGTTAAATCAGAATCTGGTGTAGAACTTAAACAAGAAATTAAAGATGAATATATGAATCAGAGTGATGTGTCGAACATGTCAAATATGTCAAATATGTCAAGGCCTATTAGTACAGAGTCGGCTCATCGTTTTGGGCAAGAAAATACATCCCAATCCATGAATATCATGGTAGAAAATCCTTATGTCCATCAAGGATATGAAACTCATAACGTAATGCCTGGTTATGTACAAGATAATATGTTGAATAAAAATATACCAGATTCGCAAGTACATATGAATGATAACTATCAAAGTGATCTTTCACAGAATACATTATATAACGCAAATCCTAATTCAATGACTAATTTTGATTCAATGAAACCAGAAGTAAATTGTCATGGTATGCAGCAAAGGTCAAATATGCCGGAAGCAAAATTTGGGGTAGAAAATCAAAATTCTGGTAATATGTATCTTGGATTAGAAAACAGGCCACAGGCCCCCATGTATCCAGGCATGGAAACCCGAAATCCCAATACGATGTATCATGGAGCAGAAAATCATCATGAATCGGTATATCAGAATTACGATAATTCGACTAATAATTTCCCTAATTTTGCAAATCGATCGATTCAAGAAACAGATCTAGAATCAAGGAAAGAATGTTTTAAAAATACCGTACCTCCTTTGAATCCGTCGGAAATAAATGTTAAAAAAGAACCAGAGGAAACGATTAAAAAAGAGGAAAGTACTTGCACAACAAAAGAGGAGGTATCGAACGAAGAGAAAAAAGAAATCGAAAAAGTTAAAACTCCGTTCTGCGTGGATTCTCCTATTGGTATGGAAATGAGACCACGTCATTTTCGTTTACATATTTTAAACGATTCTCATAAAACTATGACAGCAAGGGCCAGAGTAATTCAAGACTGGCAAGTAGGAGGTGGTGTGTTATTAATTGGTTACGAATTATATAGACAGTTATCTCTAAAAAAACCAAACAAGGCAAAAAGAAAGCGTGGGCAGCCGTTTAAAGACACCGTCGATGTCGAAGAAGAAGACAAAAATAAAGGATTGTTAGATGAAATGCATTCAGCTCTTGTTAATCCTGGACCTGATTTAGTTATATGTGACGAAGGTCATAGAATAAAAAATTCTCATGCTAGTATTAGCATGGCCTTAAAACAGATGCGCACAAAACGCAGAATCGTATTGACCGGTTATCCGTTGCAAAATAATCTCTTAGAATATTGGTGTATGGTTGATTTTGTAAGACCTAATTATCTGGGAACTAAAAGTGAATTCTGCAACATGTTCGAAAGGCCAATTCAAAATGGGCAGTGTATCGATTCAACGCCACAAGATATAAGATTAATGAGATACCGTGCCCACGTTTTACATGCTCTGCTGGAAGGTTTTGTACAAAGGAGATCTCATTCCGTATTGCAGGTTTCTTTGCCACGCAAGGAAGAATATATTCTTCTCGTTCGAATGACAGCGCATCAGCGTAAATTGTACGATACATTCATGAATCAAGTAGTTAAAACACGCGCTGTACCTAACCCGCTAAAGGCTTTTGCGGTATGTTGTAAAATCTGGAATCATCCGGATATTTTGTATCATTTTCTACGAAAGAGGCAAGCCAACGAAGAGGATGATCTAGATCTAGAGGAAACAATTGGTGAAAAATCTACCCCCGGAGGTAAACGATCGAAAGCTCGTCAACCGAAAGGAGAGTCCAAAAAAGGAAAGAAAACAAACACAACCATAAAAAATAAACCTGCGGCAAGTGTACAACCTAATGCTTCTTCGTCGTCTAATGCTGACAATGCAGAGACTGATAATTCACATACCACCTCAAAACAAAACAACTATTCTAATTATCCTGTGGCGATGAATAATTCAGGATACTCAAATTCTGTACCGCAAAATTCTTATTCTCATGGTTATCAAAATTATCGATCAAACGATCAAACGACGTATTACAGAAATGATAATAATCACGGTGAATACAATGAATTTTACAATAATCAGGGTTCGCAAAGGTATGGAAATCAGCCATTCCAAACATATGCACAAACTCCAGGATACAATGCTACACAAAACTATCCTAATCAATCACAAAGTTACATGCCAAACAATGAACAGTCTACAAATAGTCCTTCGCAAAGATATTCAACTGCTCCATCTAATTCAGATTTTCGTCCGGATCAAAATCAAGGGAACAATTATGAAGTACCTGGCATGTTTCCGCGTCAGTCTTATGCCTACCAAGATCATGGACGTAATTATACGCCAAATTTAAACCAGGGCTCTAATAATTACCCTCAAGTTCAGAATCAGTCTTCTTTTCAATCGCAGTTGCCAAACCAATCTACAAACATGCCGCTATCGGATTACTCTTCGTATACACCGAATCAGACACAAAATTACAACTCTGGAACAGGCCAAACGAATCAAATGTATTCACGAAACGAAACCCAACCGTTACAAAATTCTACATTGGGATACGGTGGAAATCAACAGAATCAAAATTCAGCACCTCCAACTCCAACTGCTGGGTATCTTTCAAATCAACCAGGACAGAATACAACATCCACTCAGAATCGTGGTTTCTCGCCCAATCAACAAAATCAAAATCTTACCATACAGAATTCTTCTCACACCTATACCGGTTCACAATCACAGAACATACCGTTACCTAATCAATCTCATAATTATCCTCCTCAAGTAAATCCAAATCCTTCGTCGCAAACGTCTCTTGGTTTTAATCAGCAATCTTCGAATCCGATACCACAAAATCAGTCTCATTCGTACATGTCGAATTCTGCAAATCAAGCCTCAATTCCACAAAATCAAATGCGTGGATATCCTACAGCACCTCAGAATCAAATGAACATACCACAAAATTCATCTTCCTATCCCCCAAATCAATCAGCTTCGAATGCTCCTACTCAAACGCATGGATATTCTCAAGATCAACAGGGGCAAGTTTCAAATGCCCATGGATATTCACATCTTGTACCTTCGTCAACACCACAGAATCAACCTTCGTACCCGTCTACTGTACAAAACCAAACTGGAACACCATCAGGTACAAACCATACGTATAATTCCAATCATCAAAATTCAGCATCGATACAGCAAACTTCAACGCACAGATATGGCGGCACTCCTCAACAAGGACAAATGCCACAATCTCAGAATCAATCTCTTCCATATTCTCAGAATCAACAAACATCAACTTCTACGTTAAGTCAAAATGAACAACTTTATCCTAGGACAGATAATCAACAACAAACTCAAACTTATCCATCAACAGCTAATGCTTCTCACGAATTTTCAACCGATCGTCAGAGTGGAAGTTCAACCACTAATTCAACGAATAATTATTCGGTGAACCAAACTCAGTCACAAAATACTGTTTTATCAAGTTATTCGTCGGACAGTACGCATCAGAATCAAGTAGGTCAAATGAAGGGACCAGAAGATTCTTATTGGCAAAGAAACTATTCTCAGTCGTTTCAAACTGATCAGTGCAACGATCCATATTATCGGGATGTGAATCCTAACGTGAATCGTTATCAGAACAATTATTTTCCACCGCAAAATTATCAAAATCAGTCTTATGATTATAGCAACAATCATAACTCGGATATTAATACACGCTCGGACGACTCGAAGCCTCAACAGTCTACCGTTCATATTCAGAATTCAGGACAACCTGAAAAAAGTAATAAGGAGATGACAACGAGCGTTGGTGTTCAAAGTCAACCGATACTTCAAAGCAATTTGTCTACCAGTTCCGGTTACAGTTCTGAATCAAATTGTCAGACTCCAGGATCTAGATCTGCGCAAAATCTCGGATCGTTGCATAGTCCTCGATTAAATCAGGGCGACTTAGCGAAAGAAGATGAAAAAGATAAAGACGATTTGTTGGACAAAGATAAAGAGGACAAGTCGGACGATGAAATTCTTGCAAAGGACGAGGAAAAGGATTGTAAAAGTTCTCCAGGTGGAAAAGAAGATCCTGGAATTCCATACGACTGGGTAAATATATAATAGACAAGAAATAAAAAATGTTAAGTTATATAAATAATTAAATAATATTTTGATTTGCAGGCAACAGAGTTAATGAAGGGCTATGTACCGGGATTAATCGATGCATCTGCTAAGATGACAATTTTCTTTTGTATTTTGGAAGAGGCGATCAAGCTTGGCGATCGTGTTTTAGCATTTTCTCAGTCGTTGTTCACACTGAATCTCATTGAAGATTTTTTAGCTAGAAATAGTTTGAAACATCCAGACGGTCAAACGGATGCTTGGATAAAAAATGTAAATTATTATAGGCTGGACGGTAGTACTAGCGCTTTAGAGAGAGAAAAGCTTATCAATGAATTTAACAATAATCCAAAGATTCATCTTTTTCTGGTTTCAACGCGTGCCGGTTCGCTCGGTATCAATCTTGTTGGCGCTAATCGTGCTATTGTGTTTGATGCTTCCTGGAATCCTTGCCATGATACTCAAGCTGTTTGTAGAGTGTATAGATACGGACAACAGAAACCTTGTTTTGTTTATCGTTTGGTTACCGATAATTGTTTAGAGAGGAAAATATATGATAGACAAATTAGTAAGCAAGGAATGGCTGATCGCGTTGTTGATCAATGCAATCCAGATGCTCATTTATCATTGAAAGAGGCAACCACGTTATCTTGGGATTGGGAAGAGGACAGTCAAGTACAAGATTTCTCCCAAACGAAAGATAGTTACACTGACGAAGTTATGCATCGTGTATTGGAACGACACTCTTCCTTACTTACCAAACAGCCATTTCATCATGAAAGTCTTCTTGTTGATAGAAAGGATAAGAAGCTTAGTCAAGCCGAAAAGCGTTTAGCTCGACGGGGTTATGAGCTTGAAAAAATGGCTGCCAATTGTTCTAGGCCCAGTTATAACTATGTACCCGGCAATACTGCGACACGTGGTACGGATTCATTCTAAAATCGAGTTTATTAAAACGCTTCTGTACAAAAGTTGGTTACGTTAATCTGTAATAAATTTTCGTGTTATTATAGCAGGTGGACTACAAATTAGAGCGATTCGAGGCGGTGATAGCGGTACTACTTCCAAACCGGTGGCTTCGGTTAGACCGATGCAACAACGCGGTGCCGAGGGCTTAGGTTCGCGCGGTGTAACCGGGAGTCGATGGATACCAGCGGAAGTATGGCAGAGACAAGGAATGAGTGCACAAGAAATGACGTTGCCGTTGGATGTTGTTATTCCTACCAATTCACCCGATAAAGGAAGTATCGTGTTAAAAGCTGGCCAACGGGTAATGGTACTGAAAAGTCCAAAGGGTATCTACATGCAACTAGAATCTGGTAAAATTATTGCTATTCGAACGGCTCTCAAACTGAATCAACAGAAACGGGAGGAAGAGCCAAAGAAAGGTACGCTTAATAATGAAATAATCTCAGTTTTACTAAAATTATGGTATCTCAGTTCCATAAATGTATTTCTATTTCTATTTGAATATAAATAAATGTTTATAGGCATATCGTCAATGGTACAGAGGAATTCCAAACCCGAGGTTGGATTTCCATTGAGAAATAATTCAGCCATTTCTATAATTCCGAAATCAACTTCGAGTAATCAAATGAATGCTCGTTCAGTCAATAAACCAGGGAGTGGCTCTAATTATAGACCATTTGCTGATAAAGAAGTCTCGAAAAGGCCAAAACCTGTAGCTACAGCGACTGCCAAACCTTATTTGAGTCAAGTTAATTTAACCAATCAGGTTTCCTTGTCAAGGTTACCAAAAGTGAAACAGGAACCGGTCGATCATTCAACGCTTGGAGAAAATTCGAATTCTTCGGATGGTCAAGTTAGAACGGAACAGAGGGTGGAGGAAGTCAGATTGGAGGATGTGGTTGCAGAAGTCAGTTCCAACACGGATTATAGCCCCTCTAATCATAATCGTATAACCAATTCAGATACAGATACCTCTTTACAAAAGCCATCCGAAGAAAGCGGTCAAGTGTATACTTCGGATTCCGTAACTGCGCAAGGAGTTCAAACGCAACATGATCAGACAGAAACGGAATTAACATCGAACATCGATAAACAGTGTTCTCCTTCGATCGAAAAAGAAGTTACTAAAGCAACTGACACGTTAACAAATTATGGACATGCTTTCCAAACTCAGCAAGACAAAATAGATACGCCTAATGATGAAATTATAATTGAAGATCCACCGCAAGTATCGCCTCAAATACAGTCACAGCTGCCATCGCAAATACCATCACAAGTACCACCGCAAGTTTCACCGCAAGTTCCACCACAGGTACCGCTTCAAGTACCATCGCAGGCACTATCACAAGCATCGTCGCAAATGTCATCGCAAGTTTCACAACAGGTACCGCCTCAAATATCATCGCAAGTACAACCACAAATACCGCCACAGGTGATGTCTCAGATACCGCAACAATTATCATCGCAAGGACCTCCACAAATCCCAACGCAAGTCTTGACGCAATCAACGCCCTCTACTCCATTACCATCCTTAATATCGCAACAACCTTCACCGTCGTCAACCATGCAAGTGCCACCAACGCCTACGTTACGGGCTACGGAAGTCCCTAAAGGTATAACGGATTCAACGATCGGTTCCTCTGCTCCATCCGTATGTACTGGAACTAATACGATTGCATCTCCAAAAACGGTAGAACCAAGTATGCGCGAAACTTCTATACAAAGCGAATCTCCTAATATGCCACAAGGTTATCCATACGCCCAGTATCCTCGGTATTACGATTATAGTGATCCTCGATCACGATCATTGTCCTCCCCTTATGGAACGTATTTCCCTGGTGTCCCGCCTCATGCGACAAATTCAAGATTGCCGATGGACACTGCTAAACCACAACCAGATTTAGGGAAGCCTATAGAAGAGAGGCCAATGTTGAATGTGCCTCCTGCATATTCACAAGTACCTAATACTACTGCCAAAACATTAGCGAACACAACAGAAACGAAAAGTACCGAGACGATGGTAACTACAACAGTTGCGAGCGCTCCTAGCAGGGACGATGCACATATACCTACTGCGTTTAGTCATCCGACGAGTAGTCGTTATCCTGGACCTTATCCACCAGGACCGTACGATCCATATTCACAACATTATCCTCCAACACCCGGTTCTTCGGCAGCTTATCCGCCAGGTGGTAAGTTAAGATTTGTTTATGTGATATTGTTTCTTGATCAAATACATGTATGTTGAAATTAAATTTGTAATACAGGTACTCCTGGATATCCAACATACGGCGGGCCGAGTTACAATACAGAATATGCTCGCATGTACACGGCATTTCATGGTCCCCCTCCACCAACAGATCCTTACATACACAGAGGTTACGCACCACCTTCTTCGCACCCTCCTAATTATTATCCTCCATTCCCACATCCGCCACCACCTTATCCGAATTATTCATTTCTATCGCCATATCCAAATCCCAATATGCCTAGCGAGCCACAACCACCTGCTCAGTAGTAAATTTAAGTCGTATATTACCATACTTGATCAGTTCAACAATAATTTCATAAAAATGTCGCATATTGCGAAAGTCGAAGGCTGTCGCGATTCAGAAGCTTGATAGACTGAAGCTGTAAAACGCATTGATGTAAATATTTAGTCACAAGTATTATATTAAGATAATCAATTTTTTCCAGGTACTTTTAATCATAAGTACCAGATTTTATGTCGAAGATGAGGAGATAATCTCACTTAACTTTGAACTGTGCAATTTGTTGAAATGTTCAAAATATTTAGCCCTGACTGTCATACCGTTTTACGATGCGTCTATTCGATATAAATAATATATCAATGTTTATAAGTGTACAGATAATTTCTCAATTTAATATTCCATTGTCTGATAAAAGTATTAACGATTATTATAATTCATATTAATTTAATGAATTAATGCGTTTTTAACTGAACATATTATTTGAAAATAGTTCTGGTATAAATATATATACAATATATATATATATCTTCTTCATTACTCAGATTTTTTTTGTCTTTGACAAAAATTGATTAATGGGTATAAACGAAATTAGGAGTATAAAATGAGAAATAAATTTGTACCTTTTACACAAGTAATAACATAAAGAAGAAAGGAATGCTGTACTCTATTCACTTCAGCTTAATGCATAAATGCTACCAAATGCTACATTGATCAGATTTTTATATTCTGGAAGAAAAACAAAAAATAGAAGGAAGGAAACCATTTTGATTAAACACAATACTCAGAAGAAGAATATAAAATATTAGGAGGAGGTCAAAGATATTATTTGTAAAATTTTATACATCAGCATTCCATCTTCAATTTGATATACATTTGAAATAGCAACATATATTGCTTTAAAATTTTTCGATTTTTATTTCTTTGTTAATGTAAGAAGAGTGATGTAGATTTTACAACAGAACAATATTATTTAACGTATTTAAGAAATTATTAATATTCTGGACGTTATAATATGTCCAAAATAATTCAATGCTTTTAAATGTTTTTACTATGGTATCATATATTTTTTATAGCATATACTTTTTTTTTTAAAGTTACATGTTACTGTACAATTCGTCACTCTTCCGTAAAAATAAATTATACATTGCGCATCGTTATTTCAGTTTCCGTAATCTCGATAAATAATCGTTGAACAGTAAAATTAGGCTTCATTTATATAATATGCTCTGAATCTATGTAACACTTCTGACTTTTTACATACATTATACGTACAGTATTCACTTGAAACATTTAGCAGCCAGTATACAGTTTACAGCATCCTTAGCAAGTTGTATATGACTACGTATTATTATTAAACGTTACAATTTCTGAAATAGATAATCTCATAGTAGAGTGTAGGATCGTTGTTAACTAGGATGTCTTACAGTTCATGACTGTCTTGGAATATGAATAAAAAATAAAATAAAAAAAAAGAACGACAGGGAGAACCATGATTTTCAGAAGCGACTTTCTCAAACTCGGAACTGTGATATTTTGTCATAATCTCGTGTAACATTTTTACTTGTATATTTTTATTTAGGATCAAAGTGCCGCTTTGATTCTACATGAAACTGATAGAAGTGAGATGTAACAATTGAGGTTGTTTAGCGTGCTGGATTGGAATTGTGCATTTATGTTAACATAAGTTAATTGGGAGTATATGCGCACGAGACGTTTGATCAATTTTCCAAGTGGGATATAGAGCCGCATGTGGGTTTATCATGGTGCTCCCTTTAAAAAATATTATAGGCAAATTATTGTAGAGAGTAAACACTCATGCTGGATACTATTAGTATGTGTTTCTCAGTGAATCTGTCACGTGTTTGCGACTTGCGAGGAACACAAGCATCTTACATGTTGGTACGTGTTATGGTTGCACGTTTTCTAGGTTCTAAGTGTACAGGTATTACGTGACGTGACATTAACGTGAGATGTAATTTTGCAAACAAGCGACAGAATCTATTGCAAAATACATACGAGATTATATTTACGAAAGATGAAACAATTATTTTGTCTCTGTTATAGCTTTTTTGCCATTTACATACTTGTAAATACCCATTATTTACATTTCATACTTTATTTATTATTATACATTATCCATTATTATCGCTTTTTTGATGTCAGAGTATTGCTCTTATGTAAAATAAATTGTTTACACTGATCAAGATTGTTTTTGATTGTAGTATTGTTATGCGGAGAAATTGAAGCATATATATGTATATATACATAATTGTTTGTATAACAATGTTTACCCTTACATCTTGACCAACCATCTAACTTGGAAGTAACGTACGGTGCATGTAGTTGCGTAGAATGAAAAAAAAAAAACCTATTATTTACATGTCATCATGATAATGTAATTAAGAAACAAAACAATTTATAAAAATTTCAATATCCCTGTGGTAGCACAAAGAAAACATTCTTGATTATAGTTTCTTTTCTAAGTATATTATGTGATTTATTATCACACACAAGCTGGGTTTATTGAAAAGTTATAATTAATATAAATTCGTATGAAAAAAATTTCTTATATTATTTTCTATATATATATATATAACGTTTTCTTATTGTAATTTTTCCATAAACCGTGCTATAGTGTACAAAGAAAATAAAATGACTTGAAATTAAGAGAAACAGTTTTTTCTATAACAAAGAAGCTAGTTTAGTAATATTTCACTAATTTAATATAAAAAAAAAAAAGGAATAAACTTATTATTTGCGTACGCGCGTCACGTTGTGTACTTTTATTTTTTCATTACATATTTTTTAGTTGTATCCACACAATGTTATTTGTTTTGAAATATATTCTTTATGAAAAAATATAAGGATATCGTTATAGATAATGAAGGTTTTTTATTTATAATATTAATGTTTTATACTGCAATAGTATAGAAATAATGGCATGAAATACGTATAAATATACATATATTTTATATTTTTTTAATTTCTCTATTATGATAATGTTTGATAATCGATATGCAGTACTAATGAAGCATTTTAAATTTCACTCCTGATGTTACCATCAGTACCGTATTATGAGAAATCAGGGTCCCCACGATTTTTTCAACCAATGTGGTATACCGTCAACATAACTGGATCCAGTATATTCCATTCCAGCCGTAGTCGGACTGTGTGATTTTACGAAATCACCATCTTTGAGAATAAACCGCTTCACCCTCTAGCCAATGACAGCGATACTACAGTTTTCTGGCTCGATATGCATATTTTGTGTAATATTTAATAAATAATTTTTATTATATTTAGAGTTATAAATTCATAAATAGCGTTGCAATTTAATTAGACTAAGTAAGGTCCTGAAATGTAATTGTTCATAAGGGTTTTGGTCCTAAGAGAAACGTAGGTAATTTATCGATGTCGGTAACATACCGATTACAAGTTTGTCTCTTCGTCTCTAGACGGAGACACGGATATCACATGCGGCGGTCATTTACAAAGCTAGTTTTAATAAATTTATGGATAAGTAAAAATCGTGACTTTCTATAAACTGCGTCTTGGGAGACACCAAATTTTGTATCTACTTTTATGTCATTTGATAGCACGTAACAAGTTAATATACACAAGTTTCAAGCCTAGTTCTTCGACTGTCTGTGAAGAGTCAGAATAAATAAACGTGGTGATAAGGAACAGATGCCTTGTTCTTGTCTGATTGCTTAGTTAGGCTGTAGGACTGCAGTTCTTCGGTAGTTCCCAGTGTGCATTCGAAGCAAACGTTAATGATTTGCTGTGATTCTATTCTTTCTTTTTCTACCTTTAATTATTATTTTTTCGTCGTTCTTAGGTACTTTTTTTTTTAATTTTAATTAAACTGTGTTTCGGGGATTAAGATTAGGTCAAAGCATCGTTGAATTCATACAATATACACCTTCGGAAGCTCATAACTTTTGATACAATGAATTTCTTAAATTACAATTTACATTCCTGAACTTTGAGAAATGGGTCACAAATTTTAAGTTCCTCAAAGCGCAGTCTAACTGAATTAAATATTTGTGGCAAAATAACATGTCATAATAATGATAGTATGAATTGAATAAAAAGACGATTAAAATGTTGTACAATAAATATGTTGAATTGAAAAGTGCTGCCACCTGCCTCCGTGGCGCAATCGGCTAGCGCGTTCGGCTGTTAACCGAAAGGTTGGTGGTTCGAGCCCACCCGGGGGCGTACTACTTTTTGCGTATTTTGCAATTAGACCATAAAAATTTACTTGGAAAGAAGAAATACCAACAGTACAGATTCGTTTACTTATCAAATTTTAGTTGATCCAATGGAGAAGTTGAATTATTTGATTGCTATGATGATCTTCATGCACTATACGGTAACAAAATTGTATTATTACTTGAAACACATGGGCGCTTCTTGATATCCATACTTTATGCACAATATTTATACCACTAAATTTACAATTTTACAAGTAAATTGTAAATTTTGTTACAGACTACATTTTCAATTCGAACGCTAATGACGTACTAAGATGGCGCCTATCGAACGTAAGCTGCATATCGAACGACCTCTGCGAACGATATATCGAACGCAATCGAACCTCTGAATAAATTGTATTGCTCACTCGAGATTACAAGCTACGTATATCGAGTTGGTTGTGAGGGCTTTCCTTCAGCCATTTTTCTCTCTGAAACGTGAAAGTTTTTTATTTTAGGGCATTAGCGTCGTCCGTGGGATTAAAAAATGACAGACGATAAAACGGAATTCGTAAGTGAATTTAATAATGTTCAAAAAATTTCTGTTGTGTCAATATAACCTCACTTCTGTATAATACACAGTCTGAATTGCATACGTTGAACGATTATGCGTACTTTGTTGTTTGTAGGATTGGGGAAACGAGAAGTTACAACGAGCTCAGAAAACCGTGGACGAATCCCCTTATGATTTGGAAGCATGGAGCATCCTTATCAGAGAAGCACAAAACAGACCCATTACAGAAGTGAGACCAGTTTTTGAGAAGCTTGTCTCTGTTTTTCCTTCAGCTGGTCGTTATTGGAAGATTTATATAGAACAAGAGGTAATACTATCATAACTTTTATTAATAATATTTGCTGTAAACAATTGTTGATAGAAATACTGTCTAAAGACTTTACAAACGAACTGTATAATGTTGTATTTTAAATTGTATAAACAAATAGATTTCAATGCTTGTAGAGAATAAAATTTTATCTTATAATATTTATGACTGTTTCAGATGAAAATGCGCAACTTTGAAAAGGTGGAAAAGGTATGTTAATACTAATTGTCTGAGTTTCAAAATTTAATGACAAGATTTTATATATTATTAAATTCATAGTTACATGTATTAGTCAGATTGTTTGTGTTGAGAGTATACACAGTTTTCGGTATTCTTTTCAATAAAATTGTTGGGTGGATTCTTTTTTTTTTTTTTTTTTAATTCAAACTTGCAGTTATGTGCATGTTTCTTACTTAATCAGGAACAGTTATAATTAAATACCCGTTATATTAAATAGGGAAATTTTTTATAGAAAAGTGGTAGTTAGAAAGATTTTTTAGTGTAATAAGATTAACTCCAATAATTTATGATTAAATATTATCATACACTGTGATTTTGAGCACTTTGCATTTTATATGAGGTGAATAAAAACAGTATTTCACCATAAACATATCTCTCATTAATTAATAATTGATGTGTTGGTATATTTGGGAGGTTGTTTTCTTTGTTGAACAATTTAAATAATATATAATGAACCTTATCTTATAATATGAGTTAACGCAGATGTAATATTAGTATAAATCAACTTATGAAGGCAACTTCCTGAATGTAACAGCCTTGTATTCCTTCCTGCAATACACTTTTCACTGTGCTTGGATTATGTTATTTGAAATATGATAAAATTCACAATACGCAAGGTGGAGAAATTTTATCGAACATGATCTAAAAATAAACTGATTATCAACAAATATTTCAGATTAAATTGTTTGACTTATGCAAGGTATATTTTTATATCTATGCGTACAGGAAAAATCTTAATGGTGAATTTGGATGTCTCAATATTTTAAGTAAATTTGAGACGGTTGATGATATTGAAAATTATTTCATAAATAAGTCTTGGAACTTACATAATTTACCTTCCCTTTGAACAATATTTGAGCAATATTCTCAAGTATTGTTAACATTCTATAGAGGTAGCATAAGGTGAAGAAGAATTAATGAATGTCAAACATATTAGAGATCAATGTACCTGAATAATACTTGGCAAAAAAGTAAACTATGCCATAAATAAACTTGGTATCGATTCTTCATTCATTTCTGTCACCTTATGTTGCTTCACACTGTCTAAATTTTTTTGTCATGTTTTGGGATCATTCATTTCTAGATCCCGCATAGGTCAATTCTATCATACTACTAACCCCACTCGCAAAAAAAAAAAAATAAATAAACTGTTTGTCTCAATGGGGTTTATTTTATGTTACCTTTATAAACTCATATTTCCAAAAATTCTTCTTCAATTATTCATACTGAAACATATATGTTTAAGCAATAAACCATTCTCAATTGATGCACTGGTGCATTATTATTTCTCCCACTATATCTGAACAACATTGTAGTAGTGATTGTATTAAAAATTTGCTTTAATAAATCATTGAATTCCTGTTTCTGATATTTTAATGTGACTTTTATTGGTACTGTCATTAATGTTTAAATATGTGTATTAAAAGAAAAAAAAATAGACTTGCCTGTATGGGTAAGTAAGGTGGTAGATACGTAATCATTTTTTGTAACAACATTTTGAGTGGGCTTCATGTGGATGGCATATCATTTCCTTGTATCGCCTCTAAAGTACTTGTTTTCTCTAACAGCTTTTCCAAAGGTGCCTCATGAAAATCTTAAATATTGAGTTATGGAAACTTTACCTTTCTTATGTCAAAGAAACAAAAGCCAGTCTTACGACGTACAAGTAAGTACTTTAGTCCCTGAATAAGTCTCTATAATCAAGGAGTTATATACTTCGGTCTATTAACTGATATATTTGTAGGGAAAAAATGGCACAGGCGTACGATTTTGCATTGGATAAAATTGGGATGGATATACATTCGTACAGTATATGGAACGATTATGTTATGTTCTTGAAAAGTGTTGAAGCTGTTGGTTCGTATGCTGAGAACCAAAAGATTAGCGCGGTTCGAAAGGTAATTTTCTCGAGTGCATTTCGATAGAAATGCATTCAGATTTATTCGAATCGTTTATTATATTGCTAAATTACAGGTGTATCAACGCGGTGTCGTCAATCCCATGATAAACATGGAACAATTGTGGAAAGATTACATGGCATTTGAACAAAATATTAATCCAATAATTGCAGAAAAGATGGCTATTGAACGTTCCAGAGATTATATGAACGCAAGACGAGTTGCCAAGGAATTAGAGGCTGTAACAAGAGGACTGAATCGAAGTGCTCCTAGCGTACCTCCTACCGGACATCCGGAAGAAGTGAAACAAGTACAATTTCTTGTACTATTATTAAATTAATATATTTGTGTGAATTTTACCGCCTAACGTATATTTGTATTAGGTTGAATTATGGAAAAAGTACATTGCATGGGAGCGTAGCAATCCCCTAAGAACCGAAGATACTTCTTTAGTTGCTCGTAGAGTAATGTTCGCTATAGAACAGTGTTTACTGTGTCTGGGTCATCATCCTGCTGTTTGGCATCAGGCTGCACATTTCTTAGAGCTTAGTTCAAAAATCTTAACGGAGAAAGGGGATGTAAACGCGGCGAAAAATTTAAGCGACGAAGCTGCTACTATGTTCGAAAGAGCAACAAGTACATTATTGTCCAAAAATATGTTACTATATTTCGCGCATGCAGATTTCGAAGAGGGAAGAGTGAAATACGAGAAAGTGCATCAAATATATCAAAGATTCCTTGATATACCTGATATCGATCCTACACTCGTTAGTACTTGATATTGAAGTTCATATTGCATTTTATGAAGTTTTTTTAATTTTCTCGCTAAATCAATTAATTTCTCGTAGGCATATGTACAATATATGAAATTTGCTAGACGCGCAGAGGGTATAAAATCGGCTAGAACAGTATTTAAACGAGCTCGGGAAGATCCGAGATGTAAACATCACGTGTACGTCGCTGCTGCGTTGATGGAATATTACTGTACTAAAGATAAAAATATCGCTTTTCGAATATTCGAACTCGGCTTAAAAAAGTTCGGAGATAATCCTGACTACATACTTTGTTACATTGACTACTTATCACATTTGAACGGTGAGTCGAGTAAACCTTTAATTTTACGAGCAATTTCATTCAATTAAATTAAATAATAAATATATTTTAATATTACAGAGGATAATAACACGAGGGTTCTGTTCGAAAGAGTTTTATCTTCTGGTAGTTTAGAACCAGAAAAATCAGTGTACGTAATCGATATATATTTATTGATTTTCAAATATTAATAATATGTCAATTAAATATTTTTCTGTCTACTAACATTGTCAATTTATCTTCTAGCGACATATGGAATCGGTTTTTAGAGTTTGAATCAAATATCGGAGATCTAGCCAGTATCGTTAAGGTTGAGAAAAGGCGTAGCGCCGTATTGGAGAAGGTACTGTTCGTGGAATCGATCAAATATCCGTTCTTGTTGGTAATAACATAATGTTCGTGATTTCATTATCTTTCAGATCAAGGAATTCGAAGGCAAAGAAACAGCACAATTGGTAGATAGATATAAGTTCTTGGATTTATATCCATGTACTCCCATGGAGTTACGATCCATCGGATACATGGAAGTGTCTAATGTTGCCAGAAGTACAGTTGGCGCATTACCCCGGATACCAGATCCGGAAGAAGCTATCGCCTCCTTGCCTAGACCAGATTTGTCACAAATGATTCCTTATAAGCCAAAAGTGAATCCATTACCTGGAGAGCATCCAGTACCTGGTAAATTATTATTTGCTATATGTTTGCAAATTGATATTCATTTCCAGTTTTCACTTCAGGTGGCACGTTCCCGTTACCACCGGCCGCGGCGCAACTTTGTACTATACTTCCGCCACCAGGTTGTTTCAGAGGACCATTCGTAGCTGTTGATTTGCTCATGGATGTTTTCAGTCGGATTCAGCTGCCAGATCATGGTAAAATTAGAACCAACGATATTAAGTTTTTATTCATTTTTAGGCATTTTAATTTGTTCCTCATCGTTGTAGCTCCATTGCCGGTAGCGGATAATGGTTGCGACACGAAGTTATTCGACTTAGCCAAATCGGTACATTGGATCGTCGACGAAAGCAACGATGGCATAAGTATCGGATCGAAACGTAGAAGGTCGCGTTTAGGAGGCGACGACAGCGAAGAAGAGGACTTACCACCGCCTCCCGCGAACGACATATACCGCCAAAGACAACAGAAACGAGTCAAGTGAGACAAAGATGAGAATCTACCACATATACTTTTCCAAGTATCCTGGAGAAGTCCGATACAAGTTATCATATATTTTTACATTTTCTGTTTGCTCCGAAAGCGGATATATCCTGCCGGGGCAAACCTATTATTACATGAAAACGTACGTTACGTATATACGTATAAGCAAAACTACTAAATTACTTATGTGACACTGTGCACGATAGTTTGAGTACTATGTACTCAGAAATCCTATAATTACACCGTTGATTTCATCTTTTCTTCGAATGTGTTCATTTATACTTGACCCAGACGGGGACAACATTGGGTACGTCCAGATGATTCAACTTCGTTCTATTGTTATCCAATTCGATGTATCAAAAACTTCAAATCAAGATTTAATTTTATACACCATTGTTTACGACAATTTTGTAATTTACGCGTAATCGAAAAAGAAACAAATGTTGCTCAGGCCTCGCACATATTGTTGCAGTTCAAAGACAAAGGTGATTGGCAAGAAATATGCGTGTGTCTTTTATCGGGCAAAGGTAATTTGTTATAATTGTAAGTAAATTGTATCATAGGAACGATATTATTTAGCGTTATCGTTTTACGCGAATCAACGTGTAAAGTACACGATAAGAGAAAAAATACGATCTATTCTTTTCATTCACGAAACGAATTCACCTAAACTTACACGGTATCGGATCAAATGTATTCGTGCGATTAGTTTTGCTCATTTTCAATTTCTGTATATCTAGTATTCATTTTTTACAGTTGTATACGATTTTTGTAAGCTATTAGACGAGTTAAAATACTTCCTTTACTCTTCGAGTCTGTTCTAAAATTTATTTTGATTGATTTTGTCCGAATACATTTGTTTCGTACTGTATATTTCAATCAATTTATATGAATTCGATGTACAGGACCAATAAATTGTCGACATCCCATTGCAGTTTTTATTTCAACAAAATTTTATATAATTTATTTTGTTTATTTTTATATTGTTTAGTAAAATTACTTAATGTAAGATTATGGGTACGTAAAAGTTTCTATCCCTTGTAAGGCAATCTTTATTAGTATTTTTACTCTGAAAGACTGACTTATTTCGAATTCTGTTTAGCTATGATGCTATTGTAATTTTCTCAATACAGTTGTGATTAGCTTTCTGAAATAACCGCTGCTACTTCGGCATAATCTGTCGCTGCTAGGTGTTCCCAGTTGGAAGCTACGGAATCTGGAGGAATCTCTATTACACAGATATAAATCCTCGACTGTTTAGCGTGTAATTGTGGCATAGTTCTCATCCCATCTGTCTTAGAGGAGGATACCTAGCGTTTGTATATACATTTCTCAAGCCAACTAAACTAACTGCATTCCTACCCAATGACCAAGTATTTTGCAGAAATATATCGACGTTATCGAACATATTTTGCATAGTCAGTGTTCAATCAAGCGATTCTCAATTACGATCCAGGAAGCATTAGAAATTCTATTACAAAATTATATTAGGTTGTTGCATATGAAATGTTCGATTTTTGTTTCATCAATTCTTCGTGTCCTTCTCTTTCACAAATAATTTTCATTTTTCTCATATTTACCTATTTTTATGCATTCTTTTCAAGTTTTTGTGAAATATGTATTAACATGATTTTTGTGGAAATCAAAAAGTGCTTTGATTCGTTGAAGAAAATATGCAGATTCCAACGATTTTTATTTTAAAATAAGACGTATGATTTATTGTAATAAATTATCATCGAAATTTGTTAAAAGATTTTCGTGTTTTTCTTATTAGATTTCTGTGACGCACGAATAATCTTAATTTTTCTTAAAACTTGTAATTTCTTGAAAAAGTCTACAGATTTTAATAATTCTTATTTTGATTATTAACGTTTAATATAAAATATACGCGTTTACTTAAAGTTGCCATTATAAATCGGACATTTCATACGCAACAACTTAATATTGCGTTGAGTCATAAATAATTGCCGCTACCAGTATCGAGACATGAACTTTTTCGAAAATTCCAAATGACCTGCAGCCCCCTGCCACCGTGCTGGGTCCTTTATTTCTAATGAATTTTCTGGATAGTTAAAATGTAGAAAGTCAAAACAACATATTCGGCATGTAATGTTGTGGGAGTTACAAAATGGTAATAATGCGGCCAATACCGCAAAGAAGATATGTGACGTTATCGGTGAAGGTGTGGTGTCAGAACGTTATAGTGCGAAGTTGGTTTGCTAAATTTCATTCTGGAGATACCAGCCTTCAAGATGAACCTAAATCTGTACGATCAACTGATATCCACGACCATGCTCTAAAGATACTGGTGGAACAAAACCCACGGCAAACGACCAGAAAATTGGCAGATAAGATGGGAACATTCCAATCTGTAACTGTTTTAGACGACTAATAAAGTTAATGCGAAAAAACGGCAATTATTTATGAATCAAACCCAATAATGAACATATTTCATTATACTTTAGTAACGTTTTCAAATTTAAATATCAATGATCAAGTGGCAATCAAAATGATCTAATCGGAAGTTTAAAAGAACTTTTTCTCGTACTTGATTAGCATTGGAGAGATGCAAATCGAATAATTCGTTTCGTATAATAATAAAATACATGAACTACTATTTTCGTATATAAGGGTCGATTGCTTCTCATCTAAACGCTAGTCGAAGAGATTCCCACGACCACCTGAACCCGTGAATCCAGGTGTTTCGCTACCGATCCAATAATTTCGCTATTTCGCATTCTAAAACCCTTTTATCGTTCCCACGAACGTTTCCATTTACCGACGAAACTGGGCTTATGATATGTTGTAATTGGTTCTCAGTTTTCAGTGTCGCGTAAACACTCTTTGTGTTATTATATTTCATCCACGCATGCATTTATATTTAACCCATAAGAATCCTTTAATATTTATTGCTAATTTATAGCTTGTATAATATTACGCTGGCAACTAAATTACATTGCTGGTCAATTACGGTACATTAAGCATGCTGGGTTGTTAAGGGTTAAAAAACAAGGGGTATGTAGAATTTTGTGCAACGGTAATCAGTATAATCGTTAAAATGAATGACACGAATTATTTAAGCACTGGTTTAGTTTTGTTGCATTTTAATTAAAATTGTTATTTGAATACAATTTTCTGCATCGTGTGCTGCCAGGATGTATAGGTGCACCTGCTTTTCTAAGCTACATCCTATTATGTTAACGGGTTCTTAACGAGCCACATGCGTGGCATAAAGTACAACAGTTTGGCGCAGTATGCCTCGTTCTACATTGATTAATGTTGGCCACCATCAAGTTCATAATTGCAACTTACAATTATGCAGTTGAAATTGAAACAATGCGAAATGATTTCGATTACCATCAACCTTTTGACTACCTTTTAACTACTTGTTTCAACAAAACATCGAAACAAAAGAATTAGAATTAAAATTAAGTTGAAGTTTCTCGAAATCTTAAAAAAAAAGGAATAAAAATGAAAATTGAAGGATACCCAATTACAGCTTTTGGGTGTTAATTTGTACCTATTATTTTGACATTGATATTCGCATACCTACTGTTTCAATTAATTGAACAAAAGCGGAAATGAATCCGTATGGGATTTATTTAAGAGATGCTCGAAACCAGGTAATAAAATTCCGAAAGCAGAGAAATTAATTGCGAATAAATTTCTCGTGTACAGCGTAGCGACAGTGGTCTTTGAACTAGTATTTAATTACGAAAGAACCTTTGTGACCTTTCACCTGCAACTGTCGAGTACAGTTGCATACGGCAAAGTGGAAGTCTGACAGTAGTTCGAAATGGAAACTAATGGCACTAGTATTTATCAGAAAATGGAATTATAAACAGGATAAAAATAATTGTACATCGTCTTGTATTGCTTACAGCTACCAAAAACGTAAAGGATCGGAAGACTAATTATTTCAAAGAAATATTATAAATATTTCCAAAGTTCCTAAAACAAAATTCACCTTGTGATTTTCAACGATCTACAAATCGGACAAAAACGAACAAATCTACAATTATTCAAACTACAACGATTCCTGAACAAATTATAAATGTACCGTTCCTGAAGATTAATTAATTTTGATATTGAAGGTTCAAAGGTGATTCTCGTATAACACAGTATCTTTACGATGCTCGATTACGTTTGTCTGTGGCGAGCTATCGAAACATAGATTTCGGTGAATTTTACGAGTGGTTAACGAAGATTTTACAAATTACCAGCTGCCATTAATTCGTACAACGGGGAAAATTTCAGGAGACCGTTCTCCGGTTACCGCCGGGGACGCAACTTCGAGTGCTCTTTGAAACTTTGGTTCTATCTCGGAGGAAGACAAATGACAAGAGCGGAAAGGAGCTCCCTGAAACTGCTAGTTGGCCTTTCATAGAACGCAAACGCATAATTCTCTCACTTTCGTGAGAACGAACTATCGTGAGATAGCGTGTAAGAGTAATTTCTTCGGGCGAATCGATAAAAAAGCGGAAAAGGGTTCGAGTCACTTTCAGTCTTCGAGCCAGGACCGAATAATCTTCCTTCTACCCCGTCGACGAATAAATCAACGATTTCGTTCCGACGGGAATGATTTTTATCTGCGAAGATGTTCGAAGCGGAAGAATTGAAATCAAAAACTTCAAATATCATTATATTTATATTCCTGCATAAATATTTAAAAGCTTTTTCACACGTTTCGTGGATAAACAACTCGACGAAATAAACGTTGAAATAAACGATTCCGATCACGATTGATCGAAACATCGTATCGAAGAAGAATATACAGGGTGTCCCAGTTTTAACCGATCAAACTGCACCAGTATGTTCTATCAGTAAAAATAAGAAAACAATGTTATATAAATATAGGTTTGAAAATGCTTTATAAATAAGTTATAGCCTAAGCTTAATAGCGAGAATTGTTGAATGAAATCTATTATGATTACTTTTTTTTTTATGTTTACTATCGGGAATAGTAACGTTTTATTATCACATTTTTTATTGCAATTATTACTTGATTGCATTTCAAAGTATTGTCCCCTGTTACGAATGCAAGCTTGATATTTTAAGGAAACTGAATTTATCTTGATTTAGTTCAGTGAATGCACTATTAGTAAACATAAAAAAGAAATAATGATAATACAACCCCTGGCAAGAAGTTTCCGATCAGACGGATAAATACGAAATTTACTAACGACATTCGTATTTTACAACTATTAAATACTATTAAATGTGGTTAGTATGTAGTAAATAACAACAAAATAACACAGATTTCCATTTGTATCCGTATTGATTCCATTTAATAGTTTCCAACAGTTCTAAAACATGAACGTTTTTAGCAAATTTCGTATTTATCCGTCTGATCGGAAACTTTTTGCCAGGGGTTGTAGATTTCATTAATGCCTTCGACTTATTCTTACATTCCGATGTACCAATAATTCTCACTATTATAAGCTTAGGTTGTACCTTTTTTTATAAAGCGTTTTCTGACATATATTTATATAACATTTTCTTATTCTTACTTTTACTCACAGAACATATTGGTGCAGTTCGATCGGTTCAAACCGAGACACCCTGTATACAGAATGGAGTTATAACTCATTTATTGGATTTTTCGTACGCTGATGCGTGAATGTATATTGTAGATTCGAACGACGTATCGACGGATAATAGCGTCCCATTTGTGACTATATTAGAATCTGTATCGAGAATCAGATTCAATGGTACTCGTCATCCAGGGCCGACATCGTTATCGCCACAATAGCTATCTCAACTATGCCCGTCTCACGATAATGGTGCATTCTAAGACGGACGGATTGCGGCTTCTTCGAAGCATCTTTCTAACGATGCCTCAGATTTTCATCAAACCGGGAAAATGTTTAACCCCTTGCCTCACGATTTATTCTGGAGCAGACGCTCCCTTCTATAAGTACTTGATATTACCGCAACGTTAAAAGGGAACAACCGCAAGACGTTTTCACAAAGATTAATTATAAATGAGTAATTCGCGCGTAAACAAAGAAAGGCAGCCATTGTTGCGTCGGGATAGTTTAGTTTGCATTGTCGTTCGAGTTTCGACGGTGAATTCGCATGTGTTTTGTTTAATAGACATTGTTGAAAATGATTTAGTTACGTCAGGTTTTGCCACGCGAAATCGTAGATTTATTTAAGACGGCACAGATTTATTTACATACATTTAATTTATTTAAAAATTCATAACAACTAGTAAGAAAACATAAACTCAATAATCAACGCAGAAAAATAATAACACGGATACACGGGTATTTAGGCAACTTGTGTATTTTTTTCGGGTACTACCCGACGTGCAAAATCAGTACCTCTAATTTAAACATTTTCTGTTTCAATTAATGGATTTTTTTCCGCAGCTACATCTGCCTACGTCGTACAGAAGGACGCGAATTTTGTAAAAATTCTTTTGATCTTCTTATCGCGTGGAATCTTTCACGTGTTTCGAACGCTCGTCGAGCGAAACGGGTCGAGTGTTCCAAAAAATCTGTCGAATTTTCCTGAAAAAAGGTAATTTCAGTCTCTGAACAAGCAACGACAAAATTTAACCCGTGTCCCAGATTTCGTGTTTCCCTTTTCTCCTTTTCCCTTCCCAAAATTAAACCTCTTCCCTTCAACCCCTTTCGCGCCGTAACATCTTCAGGTTTGTTGCAAAGCTTTTCGCAAATATTCCGCGAGATATTCAACCGGAGACACGGTAAAAACTTGGAATGCAGCTTTTCGAAAAAATTATTGCTATTGTAGCGCACCGACCTCGGTGCCCTCTTTCAAACAACACTTTTTCTTTTTTTTTTCCTTCTCGTAGCTGTTTTCCACGAGTTTACACCCGTAAAAGCTACGCTGAAAGAGAAAGAGAAACAAACGAATGCACGTCGCTGTTATTTCCTTGAATTAGAAATATTAAGTTTCATTAGCGACAGTTATAGAACGACCGAAAGCAACACAATGGCGACTGGCAACTATGTTAACGATTTCGAGAGCCGTTGACACGCGGGCTTTAGTCCGATGACCGAATAAACCGGGAAATTCATACCCTTTTATGCTATCCAAAGCAGCCAAGTGTTTACAGTATTTCGAGCACCGCATTGCCGGCACCGGGAACTTTTGCATTTTCAAATTGCGTACGTTTCCCCGTTGTTGGAAACTCACGCCACCGGCGCAACGGAACTTTTATATAATTTTTTCGAACGATTTCATCCCCCTTGTCGCGGCGTTACCAACTTTTACCCTCTCCCCGTACACGGTGCAAAAGTGCAACGCATGTTCGCGCCTTGCAGTTGAAGCTTTCAGCTCCATTTAAAAAAAAAAAAGAAGAAAAAATAGAATGGAACGATATTAAGACTTGTTCGTGTCATAACGTATATGTTGCTATCTTTCAATGGATTTCCTTAATAAAATATTTCCGAAGCCATGAATTACAGAATAACACAAGTCGACAGATCGGTATTTTAAATGAACAGGTTTTATAATTAACCCCTTAACGCACTACTTAAAAATTCAAAAGCAGTCGATTTCCGCCAATTTTTTTATTCTCTCTTTTCTTAACATACAAAAGAACATTAACAAATCTTGGAAAAAAAAGTTGTTATATGCAAACAAGGCTAAGGTATGATATTCCGTAGATTTTGGTACATAATATCAGAAAATTTTTTATTTTTTGTATTAGGGCCATACATTAATGGAAAACCTTTCCTGCCATGCAGCTCTCTGAAAAAAGGTATCATTGCTTTCCAGCACTTACCTGTTGTTTAAAAAAATCCACAAACCACCTTAAAAATATGTATAACAAAACTTTCTTGTTTCTGACCTTATACCTTGTATGGTTTCTACTTTAAAAATTCCTAAAAATCACCTTTTTCTTCGACCTCCCAACTGGCGTTACCCCTTAACTCGGACGAGTGCGCTAAGAGGCTAAGAAACAATTCTATCAGTGTAAATCACAAGAATGAATTCGAAGTGTGCACCGTGAATTTATCCAATTTTTCAATTAATCAATCCTACAAATGAAACGTCTTCAAAATCTGCTCAATTAAACGTACAATCGAGACCCATTAACAATGGGATTGTCGACAAGAGAGATGCAGGAACGAAGAGGCACACGTTGCCACCCGCCACGATACAATACTGTTAATTACGAGGATGTTATTTAATTGTAATTACACCGAAGCCTGTGCCGTTAATATTAATTACCCGGCGTGTCTCTGGCCCGTTCCATTGCATTAATGATACGATCCACCCCTGACGAGCTGCTAGCCTACATATCCATTTGTCGGGGACTAGCAATATTTACGTGCCAAATTCACCCTGGATCATTCACCCCGACGTTGCCGTGAATACCGGTACCGAGAATGTGTCGTGCTGGCGTCACTTCCTGTCTACGTTTGTTCAAGAAATCGACAGACACGAGACACGCGGGAAAACGTAATGACAATATGTTACATATGTAACGATCGACGGTGAAATTTTTTGTACCTTTAAACATTGAAAAATTGAAGATAGTAGATGAATAAAATAAAAGTTTCGAATGGAGTCATATTATTTTTGAATTAAAGAAAGAATATTTCTTTAATTTACCGTAATTAGAGGAATTAACCTGAATCGTTTGAAACTTAATATTAAATTGACAAAGTTGCATGTATTGAATTTCCTTTATTCAAATAACAAGCACACGAAAGGTATTTCTAATGATCGCGAGTCACGATTAGGTTAATTAACAAGCTGAAACAAATGCGACGAACGATAATTTAACTATGTACACGATTCCATCCAAAGTAAGTCAAAGGGGCGTGTAAATTAACTATGTACATATACAGGGTGTCCCATTATTGGTGTAGGAGCCGGAAATGGGGGGTAGGTGAGACGATTCTGAACAACAATTTCCTTTGCAAAAATGTTGGATGGGGCTTCGTTTTTGAATTATTAAGGAAAAACACTGACCATTCATAGCGCGAGCTTTTCGCGCGCTCAGTAGCGTGTCTATGACCCGAATTGTCAGGTCCGAGCGCGGCCGAAAACCCCGGTCGGCAAAGCAGGAAATAATATCACAAATAATATCGAATAAAGAATTAAACAAAGTCAGAACTATTAAAAAGTGCGGACAAAATTATTGAAATTAGACTCACCAGTTCACTCGCAACTTAACCTGCAGCGCTGAACAGCTGATGAGACGGTCAGGTTAACGAACTCACGTTATTTCACAAAATTTTCTTGATTACGCCGGTCACTGTCACTTTTTACTGGGTCATTTAAATCATTGAATCAGGAAATTGTGAAAGAATGTAAAGAAGGTTTCCCCGAATAGGTCCGATTGCGATACCTCGATCGTAGTCTTCTTCGCGTTGGTTTGGCACTGCGCGAAGATGAAAAACATGTTATAACGAAGAACGCCAATCATACAAATATTAGGACAGAGTGAGATACAACGATATTCTCCAACGTTCTTTTGTCAGTAACGGAGAACGCGAATGAAACACATTCCAACAGAGTGAGACATAGGGATATTCTCTAACGTTCTTTTGTCAGTAACAAGGAACGCGAATCTTTCCGTACGCGTCCAGTATCTCGCACATTGCCGACATGCTTTGCTCCAAAGCTGGATATTATAACATATTTTCGCAGTGCCCAAATAATTCGCAGGAGGCTGTATGACAGTTTCCCGATTCGGTGATTTAAATGACCCAGTGAAAAGTGACAGCGACAGTGAAAAGTGATAGGGAATACATGGTGTGAAGTAACGTGGGTTCGTTGACTTGGCCGTCTCATCAGCTGTTCAGCGCGGCAGTTCAAGTTGCGAGTGAACTGGTGAGTTTAATTTCAATAATTCTGTCGGCATCTTTTAATAGTTGACGTACGTAATTTTTAAAATTTTCTTCCTTCTCAACAACGAAAAGTGTCATACAACTTCGATTTATTCGTTCTATCCGGATATTGAGTGATTTCAAAATTTTCGTCATTTCACACCGCGCTCGGACCAGGCAATCCGGGACATAGTCACACCGCTGAGCGCGCGAAAACCTCGCGCTGTGAATGGTCAGTGTTTTTCCTTAATAATTCAAAAACGAAGCCCCATCCAACATTTTTGCAAAGGAAATTGTTGTTCAGAATCGTTTCACCTACCCCCCATTTCCGGCTCCTACACCAATAATGGGACACCCTGTATGTATATATTCATAGGATCTCGGATGGAGAACGAATGTCAAACAAATAACACGTACCCAGACACGTGTACGTACATGCAAGTTGTAGCTCGATATTTTCCGAGACTATTATAAATTTTCAAGCAGAAAGTGAGGAAAACTCGAGGTGAACGCAACAGAATGAAAGCAGATGCATCCTATTACGAACGATACGAGTACCTTGCGTATCTAATCTATTTATACGAGTGAAATTAAATATTCCAGTATATTACTTTTCCTATCAACTAATGATATTTAAATCTAAATTAACAGGAAACATTTGACGCATTAAGGATCCCACAGGTCAACGCGAAACATTCAACGGCGGCGAAATTCCTGGCAACAAATAAAAAAAACATGGCTAAATTTTATGCAGTAGGTAGCTCAGAAGATAGAGGAAAGTGCGTACATAATAACGCAATTTGTTGCAACGCGATATCTTAATTAATTCCTGAGATATAGGGCTTCAAAGTTTGTATAGCGGCCGGCGCGTACGAGGGTAATCCCGAATGGGCCGTAGACTTTTTTCTAGGAAATTCATATACGCATTACCAGGAATAGTAAAGGGTTAGACGTAAACAGTGACCACGTGACCGCTACGCTAGACACTCACTGTCTGGGTCGAAGCGTGAGGCGGCAGCGAATTTCTACAAAAATTACGTTTGTCTTCACACGACGATATCTCAGGAACGGATAAAGATATCGATGTAAATCAAAAACCGAATTAAAGTGGAAGATTTCTACTTTCTTACGAATCTAACTTTATACCGAAATTCGAAACAGAACTTTGTTGGCAGCCCTTTGAACTTTTAGTCATTTTAATACGCGTTTCTTATGCAGTTTAACATAGTTTCTGACTTTCAATTGCTTCTAACAATAGAATGTTATTATAAATATCTATCACACGCATTATTAACGATTCTTTTGTTTACTCAAAAAAATTTTTGGAAAAAAAATACAACCGACTTCGGAACGCACCAAAAAGGACGAAATAATTTTAATTTATATTTCGGAAACGGCGCAAAATTAAAAATTGTGTAAATGAAAGATGTTGCTAATGAGAAAATATGTAAAAGGATTAAAGAATTTTGACAATTTCCAATGCAGAAAATTGTTAATTTTGCGCCGTCTCCGAAATATAAATTAAAATTGTTTCGTCCTTTTTGGTGCATTCCGACGGTTGTATTTTTTTCCAAAAAAATTTTTTTTTGGCTACTAATCTGGCTCGATATTTGGTTTTCATTGCAGCTAGTGCCGAAAAGCCCGTTTCGCAGAAGTAAGACGTTACAAACGGTAGACGCACTTGCACTGCTTTGTAATACAAAGATTCGTACTCACCGCTAAGATTCAAATAAAGTTTTATTTATTTGTAGATATTATGGGATGAAAATTAATATCTTATTAAAAAATTTTGACAAAATTCTACAGAAATTCAAGCGTCACCCACATATGGCTGTTAATCAAACAATATACCTAGTGAGAATTTAAACGACAAAATGGTATATTGTTTATATTTTTATATTTCAAGAATTTCAGTCAATAATCGACGATCGACATCTCGTATACACAGTACAATTTTCAGTCAAAGCCTGACCGTGATTAAAGGGTTAATCCGTCATACAACTCTGACGATCGTCTCTTCCTACACGATTTCGACTCGACCAACGAACGTTCATCGAAATCCGGATCGCAATTGCAGCTGATGCATGTACTTGACCAAGCAGCCGGTCGCTCGACGTCGAGTATCATCGATCACCCTAATGCACGCTGAACATGTACACCTACTTTCACCCTCGTACTCGTGTATTCGTAAGGTTCAGGTATTGGCTCTTCCGACTGAGGTAACATCCACAATGCCGCGCGGCTCGAAGCTGTTTGATGTCCGTTTTTACCGAAGCTGAGGAACCCACTCATAGGAATCCCAATTTCTTACCAAAATTCCTCTGTGCAATTGTCTCCGATACCGCGATCACGAGTCCATCGACCATTGAATCGTCCAACCAGTCATTGACTCGATATTTTTCCTCGAACAACGATTTCTTATAGTTTGACAATTTTTTTTTTGCAACCAGGGTTTCAAATTCCATGTATTTCGGAAGGCGCGGCAACTTTATGTATCGATCGCGCGAATGCATCAGACAGGAAGGTTTAAGGCTGATTGTTTCCCGGGAAGGATGGATTTTCGATGGATTTTCAGTCACGTAAGTCCGTGGCGAAGTCCGCCGAGCAAATAGCGCTCGAAACTCGAAAGTAGCTTCCAGTTTGGTAGATTTCAATTCCCGAAAGTGTTACATACTTTGGTGGCCCGGTTGCCGGCGATCCCTCAGTTCGGCGGGTAATGGAATTGCTCCGGCCAATTGCGGCGTGCTATGAATATCTTTGATAGGAAGAATCCAGTCGGAATCGCAGAGATCTCGAAGGAAGAAGTTAGGCGAACTTTGACGACAGTTCCCAGTCGGACATAAGAAAATTTGAAACTTTGTTCACCGTTTTTCTATACGCCCCATCGAATTCTATCGAGTCGTGAAACGTTTGATCGAGGCAAGTAGCCATGCGTTCCGTTTACTTTACG
Source organism: Stelis phaeoptera (assembly GCA_943735885.1). NCBI lineage: Eukaryota > Metazoa > Arthropoda > Insecta > Hymenoptera > Megachilidae > Stelis > Stelis phaeoptera. The sequence continues at coordinate 13,030,373 of OX030930.1, forward strand.
ATTATCCGTTTGCCTGGCGAGTCCTTTTGCACTGACATGGCGTGTCCTTCGAACGAAGAGACAGGAATAATGTGCACATGACAGATGTACCGATGTAATCTTCGCGATAAAAACGAGTATTATCCTTTCTCGAAGATATTCGAGGATCATTCACGGTTCAGAGACGAACGCAATTTCCTCGACCGTATATCTCGATTACAATACTTCGGAAAGTTTCGAAAGGCGCAAAGCTGAAAATTTATGACCGTCAAGACTGTTGGACGAAGCAACAATTCGGTAGCTTTTAAAGCTCGAATGCCGTCGGGAGCGTGGCAAACGTCAGAATATCGTTGAAATTGTTTCCTTATTCCAGCCGACGTTTCCTCGCCCAAAGGAATCTTCTCCGAGTTCATAGACCCTCGGCACGAAAACCGCACTCGCCACGTAAGAAACAACGAACGTACGCTAGTGTTTTTCGTGCTAAACGCAGATTATTCCTCAGACGTATACAAGAAACTGACAAATTGAAAAAGACTTTTAGTACGTCGTCGTTGAAACGTTAAAACTATGATCTCATAGGGTTCCGGCACGAAAATTGCTACTGTAAAAACGAACAGACCTACAGTTAAAATATCAGTTTAAAAGAGTGGAAGGAACTACTTAGGACGATATCATTAATTTCTCAAGATTGTTTGCTTGATTGCAAGTCACATTGGAAACGATTACTACATTTATCATCTAGGTTAGAATTTTAACACGCTGAATACCAGATCACTCATTCCTGAGCGACACTTAAATTTCCACAATGGACGTCAGGAATTTCCTTATCTAGAAATACTCATTTCAAGTACTTCGAAATATAGACGATAGAAATAGGAAAATAGTTTGTTAGAATATAAATATAATTTGATGTGACATTTGATGCTGATTAATTAATTTCGGATGCCGTTAGGTAAACAGTGGTGCAAAACGTAAAAGCACCGTGGAACATAATTGTGGAAGGCTTAATGATTTATTAAAACGTACTTAAGTTTTTCAATTTGAACATTAATATTTTGCTTCGATGTCCAACGTTAGTACAGAGTCGCCTCACTATGCGACTGTATTAAAATGACTACCATTCGTCGAACATTATCATTCTTAACCCCTTTCGGTAAAATGACGAGTCTAGTTCGTCATTTGTTTTTCATGTCATGTCGCACAATGACGAGCTGCACTCGGCATGCGACTAAAGTTACTGTTGAATATGATAATTAATTTAATTTAAAATTTCTAGTGTACTGAATTTAGCAACACTTTTGTTACTTGTGGAAATATCACAGATCATTATCACATATGTAAAAATGGATATGAATATGTAAGAATTATAAAACGAAACAAGTTTTCTTTTTTTATAAAAATTAAATTACCGAAAGGGGTTAAGCACCAGAAACTCACAACCAGAATATCGCCTTTAAACCTACAATACCTTCGATATTATTTCTCAAACATTGCAAAATATGTTCTTAGTGTTTATAGATGTTCGACACGAAAGGTACCTGACCCGCCACATAAGTACCGGGTGAACGAGCAAGTAGTATAAGTCCGTGATGTGTCAGACACGGGCCATTTATTACACATACGAACGGTGGTTTCTTAAAAAATTAAGAAGCCCCAGCAATGCTGCTCGGTCGTTAGAGTTGGTGAAATTGATAACACACGGAAACCCTCGAATGATAAATAGTTACGGTCGGGCGTGTTGCAGAGGGATAAAGATGAGGAAGAATCGGGGTAAGGAACCGAGACAGGAAAGTGAGAGAGATACACGATGCACACAGGATTTCAGGATCTACACGGGTTAGCAGCCACTATTAATCAACTTGTGTTTCGTTGTTTTCCCACGAAGAAAATGCCCCGTTCCTAGCTAGCCGGTGATATTCGCGAGAGAATTAAAGCGGCTCGTCCATGAGAATCTTTAATTAACCCCGACAGTTTACGTTTCATCGCTGTTCGTTACGTGACGAGCTATGAAAATTGGATGAAAATGATTCATTTTCGCAGTGTGTTCCAATTTCTGTCGTTGCAAGCATCCGGAGAACAAAAGGTGTGCGTACTTCTTTTCTTTACTGATCGCGCGCTACTGTCAAAGCATCCCTCTGAAAGCTGCGCAACAGCGCGAAGAAATCGCGTTGATTTCCTTGGCTCTTTATTTTTACAGAATTCCAAACGACCGAAGTATAATTCTTGAACAAAATTCACTTGTCCAAAGGTTGTTCGCAAGCTTGCTTCCGGTGCGCGCTCGTTACGGAAGCAAAGGGCTTGAAAACGCGGTGGGAAAAGGGGTCGAGCGGCTGTGAAACAACGCACGTTTTATTGCACCGACATTTTGGATCGCCCACGATTTATCGTTTCATTCAAAAAATCGATAACGCGTATCCTCCTCTTGATTTTAATTTCCTGGCAAATTCGCCAGCGAATAAATTCAAAGGAAAAAAAAAACGATGAAATTGTTTTTCAACGCAGGGGAATCGAATGTTCAATTAAGGGGGTAAAGGGGTTCAGAGTAAAAAAAATCGACTTTTTTGTGTTGCTAATCGATAGTATTCTATCCAGAGAATATATTTTTAGGCCCCGAGTATAAATAAACATTGGAACAGTTCAAAATGAGTGCCGAATCCTGGCGTGTCCCGAGCACTCCCGAACGCTTCCGAGCAGGAACCGAAACGTTAACACTAGAACTACTGACGTTTAGTGTACCCTAACTTCTGAGTTAAAAATAAATTAGGAAACAAAATAATTATGATACAAAATGTAAACTTACGTATACAATAATACTTTATACTCGATAGAAGCGTTGTAATAAATTTTGTAAATTAAAATAAGAAATTTGAAGCAAGACATTTTGACCCGTTTGGTAGTTCTAGTGTTAAACACGTTTTTCTCGAAACCATGTTACAATTGAGAGAAAATTAATCGACCGAGTCACTTGCTTTTTTTTTAACGAAAGAATATAAATTTAGTTTCTATGTAAACTTACGATATTGGTCAAATTTAATGTTTAAAAAAAGTTATAAACAAAATAAGGCGAAAATTTTATGCAAAAATCGAGTTTCAATTCTATCCTCGATTCTGAAATTTGCTTTGCAGAAATCTTCCCAAGTTTTAGGTTCATATAGAAACTACACCCATTAGCTTTGACAAAACCTCCGGGGTTTTTTGTTTTAGACGATTATACCAGGCACTAGAGTGTTCGCAGATTTGCAGAAATTTTTTAAGGCGCCTGCGTATTCCAGCTCTAACTTCCGTATATGTCAGTATAATTACTCATAAAAATTAATTTAAACAGTCCAATATACGTACAATAAATGGTAAAAACCGCAAAAAGATCCATCGAGTAGTTTTGTTGAAAAAAAATTCATGCGCAAAGGCTTTTTTGGCCTTCCAGACCCCTTTACACCCCTTAATAGAAACGTTCGAAGTAGATAGGTTCAAAGAATACTGATCGGCGTCGAAACTGTCGACGATTCGTTTGAAAATCGGTCGAACAAGCGAGCGGAATTTGCGCGCATCTCGATGGTCGACACAGGAAAGTGGCGTGAAAGAAACAAGGAAGCGAGGGTGAACGAAACACGGGAAACAATAGAAACAATTCAGCAATTTCCAAGGGTAGGTTGGTTGCTTAACAAAATAGTGACGCTTAAAATGGCAACGCAAGGGCTGAAAGCGCGCAAGCTCAACCGGTAGCTTTCGGCTGGACACTCTTTGCTTTCATCATTTCAACGAACAGAGTTGTGTTTCTGTACAGTGTGCGTTTCATGAACCCGCATATAAAGAACAAGAGGATAGCGAGAACGAGCGGTGAACACAGAGAAAAAGCAGGAAAAAGTTGGTGGGGTATAGGTACGGGTCAGCGAAGGATGAATATTCTGGTGCGTTTAAAGCTCAAAGAACTCCGGCCTTCGTAGCATGGACAAAATGTTTTAATTACTCATAGTACAAAAGGACGGACGCGGGGAGAGCGTTATGAAAAGTGTGAGCCCAAAAGGAAAGATGAAAAGCGACAAAGGGCCTGGTCTACCGCGGGAACAAAGGATTAAAAAGAATTGAAGGAATGTTACAGAACAATGACGTGTGCAACCTTCTATTTCGTTTAATCAGCTCCTCTCGCCACACTTTGCTACACTAACCGTCTTTTGTAACCTGCGTTCTGTTCCGGAACAATTATTTTCTTTCGCTTTCTTCAATTCCTAACGAAAATAGTCTTTACAATCTTTCAGTCCTTTTCTCCACAGAAAAAAGTACAACGAGAATGTAATTTTGCGAACGACGATTATCGTCAACGCGAATGGTTACTTCAATGTTCGTACGTATGGGCTGGATAGTTTTATTGAAGATGGTAACAGGATGTGTTTCAGGATTTGTTTAATAAGAAAGCGCCCACATCGTCAGTGAACTTCGGTAACTTTGAGATTCTGATTTTCTGGAAGATAGAATCAATTACCTCTATTTTATTTCCCACCTATGTCCGGTTCTTGAGCGTCGAACTACCCCGTGGAGAACAGTTAAGCACCTCGTTACAGGCAATTACATGAAATTTGTTGCGTAAGAAATCTAATTGTTTGGAACAAAGAATAATCTGTATTAATTAGCGTATCAAAAGGCTTTAGACGTCCACTTCATTTACATTTTAACTACTCCGTTGGATCACACGATAAATCTCAATTTATCGCGTTCCAAATGGATATCCTATTATCCCGGTTGCAAACTTCGCGAAACAGTTTAGCATACAGTTCCCTATCGTCCAAATTGAACCACTTCAGCAATTCGACCAGCAGCGATACACTATAAACAGACGAACAACTGTTCTCTATCGATAATCCGTCGAGAAGTTTTACTAGTTCTCGTCAACGAGGATCGTGATTCGTTGGAAATTGTCATCCCCGAACGGCAACTTCTAAAAATCATCGATAACTGGACAGTTCCAGGATATTTCTTCATCGGATCGACAACGTTGCAACCGATACGAAGTTTATAATTTGGAGAAACGTTCGATTGACTTAAACCAGCCAAAACATCAAAGCTCGACACTGCGGTTTCGACCAACTTCTAACTATCAGCGATCGATACGAATCGTCGGTTAACGTCAAATTTTCCTTCCGGTTTGGCTCCACGATCCCTTGTGGTTACGGACGGTCATCAAGTTGGCCGGCGTTGCCAAGTCGAGGAATCTTCGTCGAATTCGGGGCAATGTTTTCTCGAGTTTCCTTCACGATGACCGGGACAGCCACCAATTGCCTCCTCGAACTTTGTGCAGATACGGTTGGGCGTAAAATTTAATTCGAACATTACATGCTTTATGCTTGTGACGTTTTACGTTCCTTCACATTCGGCGATTTTATGCCCAATCCCGCGAGCGCTTGGTTTTTAATCATTCTTCGGTGGGATCAGATGACACGAGATATTCGTTCGCTCACATTAACCCTTTGCCTTAAATTAGGACGATCAACGATATTGCCGTCACAGATGATGACTTGTGGGTGAATCAAATTTCTGCTTGAAAAAGCAAACTCGTTATACAAATAATTTAAGCGATTCAGCTTCCGATTTAAATGTTCTACTTTAAATATTTGTTGAAATCTATATAACTATAAAAATGTAAATGTTTGTTTGTTCAAAATCTGAAATCTGCGAAAGTTCTTCACCGATTGATTTGAAATTTCGACGCAACGTTGCATTCGAATACGCGCGTGTTTTTATATGTATACCTACTATTATATAGATGTCACATCTGTGACAGGTAAAATCAGACTGAGCCACAGCAACGCGTGGCCGGGTACAGCTAGTAAAGAATAAAATTAACAGCGAAGAAATATGAATCACTACTATTATTTATGCAACGTCTGAATTTAATTAATAATTGCGAACGTTTACGTCACTTCAAGTCAGCAAACGATGTCTCGTAACTATTCGCGAATAGATTATAGTTTCACGGAGACAGAAAGATAAATAATTTGGAAGTTGGAAAAATAAGAATCTCGCTGCCAGCAACATTTTAATTAAAGAACCGACCGTTTAGCGAGTTATCGACAACACTGCTAGACTTGTTTATCCAGCATTCAATTAACGTCGAAGTATCTCAGAGTTAACCCTTCGTTTCGTCCACCCTTCGTGATTCTTACTCAGCATCATTCTTCTTTCCCGAGACGGGAACGATATGGCAGAAGATAAAATGGGAACGTGCCTCCCTTCGCAATCGCTGTTTTCTCAAATAGGGGGTGCATCGTTCAGGGTGAGTCACCATAACTTAACATTTGAAAGAACTGTTCCATGACTAACGTAACAGAAAAGTATGCGAGGCAAAAAATATTTTCTGTTCGATTGGACTCAATAAAATGGAAATCGATTGGTTCAATATAAAAAAAAATTGTTCTTCTTTAAAGAAGGATTCGGAACAGGACTCCATTGTCACACGAGGAATATTTGTTTCTTTTTTTTTTATATAATCATAGACCGTTTATTAACCCTCGGATGACGGACCATGAAGAGAGCTAACAATTTAAATCGAATCTTAAACTATCTTTCCTTTTCATTTTCAAAAAATACAAAGCATCCCTTTAAATATTTTTTCTTCCAATATATCAAAGGTCTTGCGTTTAAAAATTCTATCTTATCGCCTATGAAAAATGATATCATTTTTCTTCCTTCTGACTAACATGGGGCACGTCGATTGAACGGCTCTAGTTCCCCGTATTTAAGCAACACCCATTCCTTTTTTTTGTTCCCTCTTCTTCCGTTCCCGTTCGATTCGTTGCAAGCACGAGTACAATGGCCTTAATACGCTCACGAGGCACCCTTCGTAAGCGTGGGGGTGGCTTTTATTTAGCCGGTACCGGAGTTAATCGAAACGTTTACCGTGCACTCTTCAAACTTTTAATTGAATATGAATAATTAATGGGGAACGCGAGGTCGTTGAAAGGCCCAGGTTTCGTTAGTTGCAACGCAAAACACCGCCGTTGAAGCTACGAAAATTGTCATTGTTACCGGCTGTTTTTGGTCAGTGGTTTCATCCGAAAAAAAAATCAGGGAAACCTGGTTTTCCCTCAATGATCAAAACGTTCACAACGACTTTTGTATCACCGAGTTACCCCGGTACCGTCACTTTTATAAAGGAAAGTAAAAGTTTAAGTTAAAAAATTTGAGTTTCTAGGTTATAAAGAATCATTTTCCCCGAATGAGTTAATATGGAAATGGGTAATTGGGTACCAGATTATTGGTACGAGTGTTAATCGAAACGAAGGTGAATCGTGTCATCGTGACCGCGTTTTCCGCTTCGACATCAGATCTCGTCTCTCTCTCTCTTTCTCTCTCTCTTGAAGTCGAAGCTTTTGCCGGGAATTCCGTGAGGGTCATCATTTTCGAAGACTCCCAGGAAGTAATTCCCGACGCGAGCGAGGCCGTTAGATGAAATTGAGCGAAAGAGGGAAACTGGAAGAAGGGGGGAGAACGAGGAACTATCTCGTGGAAATCTGCTCGTAACCGTTCGAGCCTTGATTTTACTCGTCGAACGTAGAAGACAGTGGACTCTGTTCCAAAATGCTGGCCTCTGCACTTGAAAACAAGCGAGGAAAATATCCATGGGTAAATCGGAGAAAAACGAAAACGAAATAGTTTGTTCGATGAAAGATGTACGCTTAAGTGAAACGAGGTGAAACGAGCGCGAGGTAACACGAGTTATAACCGAAAGTATCGCGAAAGAATCGTAGGAAAGCTTTACCTTCGTTCTTTTCTCGAACCATCACTTCTAAAGAAGCGATCGGAAACCTCCGAGCTACATAAATGCTCGATATAAATCATATCCGGTGAACGGTACGCGTTTCGACGTTTCAATTTCGCGCGAAATACACGAAACCGTGAATGAAAACGAAAAACGCGACGCGGTCCAACTTCTCACCTCGATATTAATCTTTGACGAGGAACTCTTTCCGCGAAAAACACCCTATTCACCAACTTAATCTTGCGTGGCCTAGGAAACTCGAATCCACGTTTTCAAATCGAGATTTCAAACGTTGTTTCTTTTTTACTTACCAAGAACGACTATAGTCCTTATAAATTTAATATTAAATTTAATATTAAAGGTATAATATTAATATTATACCTTTAATATCAACACGTTGACTGCCACAGTGAAAACGGACGTGGGTAGTCAGACACGCTGAAATCCTAATTATTAACAATACAATCAACTAATTTTCAAATTTAACTTTTCAATTCGATAGCTAGCATTATTAGCTTAATGTTAACGCTATCCGTGGCTTATTTTATCATTTCTGTTGGTAATTATTTGATTGTAAAAAATTTCGGGTGCCGGTCACCGGTGACCCCCGTGGCAGCCAACGTGTTAACCAGAATAATTTAACACGTTGAATGCTACAGTGAAAATGGATGTATGTAGTCAGACACGGTAAAACCCTAATTAATTACGATGCAGTCAATTAATTTTAAAATTTGACCTTTCAATTTGATAGCCAGCATTATTAGCTTAATATTAACGCAACCCGTGGTTTATTTCATTGTTTCTTCTTTTCATTTCCTACTCCTGAAATTATCAAATCGTCAACAAATGCTAGAACCTAAGAAGTTTCACTTATGACGCGCGAGAACTTATGGCTGATAATTCCAAGCCTAAAAAAAAAATCAGAAAGGTAGTACAATACGTGTCCGCAATTGTAAATAGAATTCGGCGGCTATCTGGCGACACTCGTCCGCAAAGAGTTAAATTTCCGAGACAAGTCGATGCGGTGGAAAAATACTCAGCGACTCGACTCGACGGCGTTACGTAATCTATAAAGAAATATCCTGGATGGCTAACCGAGTACGTGCATAGGAAAGGTCTGGATCCCGAATGCAGGGGAAAGCTCGTGATCCAATGTCATTTTTACGCGGCGTCGGCGTCGGCGTCGCGTGGTTCGCCTCGGTCGTAGCCGGGAAAATGGATCGGCCGTCCGATCGGCAGACGTATTTCAATTTCATACGCGAGTGCCCCCGTCATTTTCTCGCACGTAGAAAGCGTCAGGGAGTAATGAAAAATTTACCATGCTACGACGAAGCAGTACTCTATCTCTTTCTCTCTTTTGCATACGTACATGCGTGTATACACGTACAGGGCATTGGATGTACCGACAGTCGCGTTTATGTCACGACCGTGTTGCACAATATAATGTTGCTCGACCATTTGAACCGGTACCGCCTTCTATTTTTCACGCCTGTTCCTGTTTTCCTGTCCCTTCGCAGGACACTGACATTCGTGTCGCGTCCCGTCGCGTCATTATTCAAACCCTGATAAACGAACGCGAACTGCACGAGAAGAAATTAACTTCCGAACGTGATGTCGTCGGTGATTAGCATCAAATGCTTGTTTTCTGCAAGTTGTTTACAATTTTTAAAATATTTTCTATATGGAAAATGATATATAAATCAGTAAGAAAATTATGTTTGAGAATTTGTATAACTATATAAATTATTAACCAAAGAAAACAGAAGTTTAACCATGGATAGCGTTAATATTAACCCCGTATAATTTTGTATAAGTCTTTCCATATTAAAAATGTGAAGAATACGTGCTATATTAGAGCAACAATTGTTTTATTAAGCATAGTAATTATTTAAGACTTAGAAGAACGTATATACAACAAAAACCACGCGCACTGTACACATTTCTGGCGTGTGCTTCCGTTCGGTGACGGCACTTCGGCGGACTGGGCTGCCGAAGCGAAAGGGTTAAACTAATAATACAAGGTACTAAACTATTTACAAAAGCTGAAATTTTAAAGTTAATCGATGATATTTCTAACAATTGAAATTTTGGCGCGTCCGACTACAAATATCTGTTTCTACCGTGACAGTCGACGTGATGGTCAGCCAGTCGGTTCGCGCGAAACGCGTGTAACTTGGTTCAGAATCATCGCAGCGTTTCGGGGGAAAAGAACGTCGGACCGAAGCTAAATAGATCTGACAGGGATACACCGGGCTCTTTCGTTTCGCGAAATGTTTCCAAACGAGACAATTACGTAGCCGAGGCGATCAGAGAACGAGAAAGAGAGAGAAAGCAAACGAGTTGCGCTATCGGGAATCAGCAGGAGTTTTTCTCTAACCCGATGCCGGACTGTACTGGAACAATGGCGGAGAGTAATTAGCGACGTTTCACGAACGATGATAATTAACGAATTTCTACGAGACCGAAAAACTTTTCGACGCCCACAATGAAATATCTAGCTCGCTTTTTCCCCGCTGTTTCCCAATCTTGTTTTAGCTCAATGACTCGTTTCATTCAATCTTCGTCTTAATGGACGACCCCAATGAAATCGAGACAATCGTAGCCGACCAGAAAGGGAATCATTGTTACCACTTACCGGTGTATTATTGGATTTTCTTCGCGGGACGCCTGGCCACCCAGGGATCTTCGCTCCGAGATACGTTCAGCTCTCGCGCCCATGTCCAAAATGTTCTAGGAATTATTCCCTTCAACTTTCGTCTACCTATATCCACTGGAAGCCATTATGTGAATGAGTTTTATAAAATACAGAGGGAAATTCCTTGACTCGTACGGAAGTCAACTTTTTGAATAATCGTCCCGAGAACTTTGTTCCAGTTTGACACCTTCGTACAGATTAAGGACTGAGGACATTTTCTAACTATGACATAAGCAAAAATAATATTAACACTTTACCGACCGATAGCCTATTTATAGGCTTATATGCAATCGTTACCGGTCGATAAAGTCTTAATATCGATATAGCATTAATACTTTGATAGCAGAAGATTTGATGGTATTAATGGAACTTGCAAGAGGATACATCGACCGTCAAAGTATTAATATTATTATTAATGTTGGTATTTAGGGAACTAAGATTTGGTTTTTCTTGAAAATCGTCGAGGAACTTGATTAAACATTTCCATAGTCTGTCGGTGACTCGATGCGCCGACAAGAGGACGAGACCGGCTCCGCGTTGTATTATACGAGTGCACGCGGTTGAGCACGATAGGATGCAAATGCGGTTACAAAGCCCACTCGTAGATCGAGGAGATGGCAAATTCATGAAGCGGCCAGAAAAACAGCGGCAGATCAGCACGGTGGACCTTAAACTGGTGAAAATGGGAACTTGGATATGGTCCAACGCGAAGGTAATCGGCAGTCTCGGATTTCGTGCAAACAGCAAAAACCGTCCAGTTGGAACACGACCAATGGAACCACTGGCGCACCCTAAATTTTTTTTCCCCTCGCTTTTACGGGATAACGAGTAGCTTGTAAAATTGAATACCACGCGGTTTATAAGACGTGAGTCTTCGTCTTCGTCCAACAGTTCCGCGACGAACGTGACGATTCGAAAGACGGAAAGATTCGAGAATAAAATTTACCGATGCTTTCCGAAAATTAATCCTGAACGCGGGTATTAATTTCCAAAGTTTCATCCTTCGAACTAGCTACCAATAACGCACGATCCTCGACACTGTCGTGAGAATCAAACTGTCGAAGCAACAATTTCCTAATGAAAATTTAATAGCCCCGCGTTAAGCAAGTTCGTTAATGAAGCACGGAAAATGTAAAGCTCCCGAATCGAACGAAAACTGTCGCTTTAACATTTTGAGCGTCACGAGACGCATAAATTTCCACTGGAATACATATTAATGGGAACGATCTTATTTAGCAAACGATTTTTTTTACATACCTGAATATTAAAATAATATACTACCTTTCTAAAATATTGAAAGATACAAAACGAACTGAAATTATAAATTCTATACGAATTATAGAGGATTTTAAGGAGGGAGTGTTAATAGAGTGAACGAAATTGAAAAACTCGTTGTACCGTGAAGGAGGATGAAGACTCGACGAAACGTAAGGGGTATCCTCGACGTTGGACCGTGGAACGGTGACGAATATCAGGATTAATCTTCGTTATTCTCGTCCGGGCGTGAAGTACGACGAGAAAACAAATCTCCGGGACGCCATCCGCGGGATTTATGCGCCGCCAGAGTGGTTTGATTCGATTCGAAGGAGAAAGGAAAGGGAACGATAGGGATGGTTTTACTTAAGAAGCTTCCGGACCACCTTACTTCACTTAGCTCCGTCGTAGATGCGGTTGGAGTTTCAAGTAAACATCCGGCTGGGCCACTTCCTCCCAGGAGCGCAACTCTCCGGCATATCTGATTTTCTAACCGATCGTGGCCCAATAACTTTTCACCCCTCTCTCCTCGGTCAGCTACGCTTGAATTATTGCCCGAATACGAGATCGCAATAATCTGCGACGAAACTTCAGAAGTCTATTTATTATTCCAGATTATCTTTGGACGAAGGAACCAGCGACTTGTCGCTGCAGCTTTCCATCTTGATTTATTTCTCCATCTTTTTCACTTTAGAAATATTTGCCTCGTTGACGTAAGTCTTGGTCACGGTGGTTCGAGTTCAGGTAGTCTGTAACTCCTGTCCATTTAGCTAGTACCAGCTGTTCAGGATGGATAAGGTTCAACCTCTTTGTTAAGCTCGAAACTGCAAAGCAAATAATTTGAAATTGAATAAATGGCAGGGATAACATACGTAAAATTTATAAAATACAATAATATATTTAACAGTTTTCAGTTCGACACACCGGAGACACGTAATATTATTTCTTTGCGGTGAAAAATGTTATAGGTTTCTATCACGAATGTGGATTTGTAAGATACTATAACGATTCTGTTTTATACGCTGGCTACCTGCAAGGATTAAATGCTGCCATAGAAATAAGGTTCATATTATGAGAATGCAATTTAGTATTGTAGTCTACGTATAACGCGTACCATCGCAGAGCGATTAAGCCCCTTCACAATAAACTAAACAGAAACTCGCCAAAGTTTGCAGTACTATTCCCTCGATCTAAACTCTCCTAATACTGCCTTCACTCACTGTGCTCCTCTAAAACTTCACCCTTCAAACTCCACCCTAAACTCACCCTTATCGAGCACCTTACTCTCTTAAGGGCATCCATCGATACACGAACTCTGAGCCACCGATCCATCACGTCGATTCTCAAAACCTTCACTTTCCAAACATTATTATCACACCTTCCTTTGCGTATCGTTTTCATCCAACTTTAACTCCTCGCAATCGACTATCCCCTTTAAGAGGATGCCAAACGATTACATTAGTATGAAAGGTAACTGAGTAATTAAAAAAGTG